>JAQFVV010000016.1:4128258-5414118 GCA_028023455.1 Epiperipatus broadwayi
AAAGAAGAAAAGACAATATTAATCAAAGCTAATATAATTTTTAAAATCTCTTGTAGGAAATTTCAAAATTTTATCAACAATTCCATCGACAATATACCTTAAATGAAAATTATTTTTATGAGTCTTAAAGTTGAAAACTTTAGAAACCATATAATCACTAGAATAATAGCTTAAATAAATACCTCTATCAAAAAAAAATTATTTTTTTATAATTTTCATATCAATCAATTCAGATTTTATTTTCTTACCAGTATCATAATTTAAAATTGAATATTCTCCATTATTTAACTCTAAAGAAACTGCCACTTTTGTCTTCTTTCAATATAATTTCATCATTCTATAGATCTGATATTAACAAAAATTTAAGTGTTAATGTGAATAAAGAATTTATTTCTTTACCATGTAAATCATTCATTTATAGATTGGTTTTTAAGATTAATTATTTATTGGGTGGTAAAAAAGTTCCTTGAAAGAAAGGCTTTGATTTAAATTATTAAATAGTTATAAACAGTCAATTAATGATAAAACTATTCCTGGTATAATTTATAAGATTCCTTGCAGTTGTCATAACATTTATATAGGCCAAAGTAAATTAAGTCTTAATGACAAAATTAAAATGCATAAGAGTAGAGTTAAAAACCGGTATCATAACTCAACTCTATGTATTCTTGAACTGAATATAGGTCATAAAATGTTATTTGACAATGCAGACATTATCTTTTATTTAAAAAATAAATTAACAAAAGAATAAAATAAACTCTGGTGATAAATCTTCTTGAATCTGTATCAATCTCATGAAAACATTCTTTGACTTTAAAGATGATTTGTTTTTGAAGTGATATATGGGGTGGTTATTTTGTTTTGTATATATGTATATATTTATCTCTAATTTGAATTTTACTTGAGAAGGTCTATTTATTAATATATGATACCATGGCTGTGAGCAAATTTTAGTATAAATTTGTTTTAGTTAGCATTCTAATATTGTGTACAATGCAATAAAAAATAATTCACAGCAAATTTTAAGTTTTTAAAAACATTAAGTAATAAATAAATTGCAGGACAATTTTCCATTGCTACTATATAATCATTATCAACTACTTTTATTTATAAAAGGATAATATTAACAAAAATGACCGTCTTACTTTTTTTCTTATTTTTTTCATTATGCAATATTTTTAGTGTGTCCAAATCAAATATAAATTGTCCAATACATTTAAATTTATGGATATTAAATGCAAAAGATGTTTTATTATTATTTATTTTGCTTACTTTAACTCTTCATATAATGTATGATATTCTTCAATTTTTTTTTATAATGAATACTACAACTCATCTATATATATATAAAGAGTCCAAAAGAAATACAATCATATATATCACTGTTTTTATGTTTTTTATCACTGCTATTTTTAGAATTATTAAGTGGTCTTATTTACATTATATAGTAAATGATATTAAGCATAGTAATTTTCAGAAACAATATCTGTATTGTTTATTATCTTTTACATTATATACATTGAAATCGTTTTATTATTATTTTTATTGATATTACTTAAATTTTCTTGTAAAATTTTAATCATTTGTTTGGTGTATCCAATATATACTGAAATCGTTTCTTGTACATTTCTGACTGAAAAATATCTTAAGCCATTTATTTTATATATCAAAGAAAGTTGGTTTGATTGATAATTATAAAAATTGTTTCTAACATAAAAAGTTTACCTTTTGATATCTAGTTTATTAACTTTTTAAGAACCTCGAGGTCAGATAAAAAGTAGCCATCAATAAATTGATTGATAAATTGACATTAATAGAAGAAATGAATATTATTTTTAAGTTTATTTAATATGATTTTTTATGAATTTGACTGATGAATCATAGTAATATATTCGGATTCAATTAGCTATAATTAAAATTATTAGGATTTCATCTAATTTATTATTTGAAACTTAAGCGGACTTGATTAATAGTTACACATTTTTTTAAATATTACCACTTAATTTATTTATCATTTATGAACTTGGGGATCAAATAAAAGTGAGATCAATTTTTATCTGACCAATAAACTCTCATTAATACAAAAAAAATGGAGTTATTTGGAAGTTTGTTAAAAATTAAGAATCAGACTTATGAATTATAATAACTTATTCAGACTTGGTTTGTCCATGAATAAATAAATGTATGTTTGCATATAAATTTGTTGAGGTTGTTGTGAATTATTATTACATTTTGTTAAATTGCAATTGTTTATATGTCAGTATAAACCTTCATTTTTGTTTTATTTATGTATTTGGCCTTGAATCAAATGATTATATGGTCTAATATTAAGTGCTTAAGGTAAGCTGTTGAATGGTACTAAAACCTTGAATTATGATAATAAAATATGAAAAGGAATAGAATGATTAAATTAAAGTGATCTCAGATTTTTGGAGATCTAATGGCGGCACTCTCTAAGATAAAATAAAATATATTTATTAAATAAATATAATCTGATGCCACTAGATAATTTGTAATGAACTGATTAGGAAAGTTTGTCACTTCATAATGATGATAATCAGAAGAGTGGGTATTTTTAAAATATATCTAAAATCTCAAAAAAAAATCGTCATTGGATAAAAATGAAAAAAATCTTATTCTAAAATTACAACTAATTATTTTTACAAAAAGTAAAACTATCATTAAAAAATAAATTATTATTTTAATGGCAAATGTTTTCTTGATCTGAGTAAGAATATATTCACATTTATTGCAGCACATTATATCTTTGAAGGTCAAAAAATTGTGAAATTAATATTAGAGGGGAGAGATGAGAAATTAATTAAATGAAGGATTAAGTTTCAAAAAAAAAAAAATAGAATTTAAGGAATAAAGTCTACTATTTAAATTAAAAGAAAAAATGCAGGTATTAAAAAAGACAACAAAAATAGATTATTACATTTCTAATTTTACATAATTGAGAATATATGTATTTACAAAAAAGCATTCTAAACAATAATAAAAAAAATAAAGAATAAAGCAAATTAATAAAATTAAAATATATTTAAATTCTGATTTTAATATTAAATTATTTGTTATTTTAAATTTAATTATAACTTACAATATTTCTAATCATATAAATATACTATGTTGTAAATTAATTGCCTCCTATTGGCAATATAATATTTATAACTAATGAATTTCTTGTTTACTTACTGGATTATTCTGTAAAACATCTATTCTAATGATAACAAAAACAATGTTTTTGCCAATCATGGTTTTATGATTATACATATGTTGAATCTATATAGAAAAAATAAAAATAAATAAATAAATAAGTCCATTTAAAAATATAAACTACTATAGTTACTATGAATAATTATTCTCTAGTCACAGTCTTTAATAATTGTGCAATAGAGCAGCTATCCTCTCCCTATGTTATTGTATAGAGGATTATTGTAAAGAATTTCAATTCCAGGAACAAGTTTTAAATCAATGTGGATGTATATATTGTAAATTTCTTAGTTATTCAATTCAATTCTTATTCTAAATTATGAAGCAAAATAATTAATTGAAATAACATTGTTTCTGTTTTGTATATTATAATATCAATTGATTTAAACTAAATTCAATATATGTATTGATCGATTTAAAACTCACTCTTGTAACTGAAGTTGTTCATAGTAATCTTAAATATAACATCATAGAAAGCAATAGAGTATCTTACTCTTTCTTTTATTGCACACATTGCTAAATAAACCACTGTGATTAAAGAGCAGATGAATTATTAACAGCAACACTCACATCAAGAGAATAGTCTTGAGTATTATATATATATATATATATATATATATATATATATACTATATATATATATATATATATATAGAGAGAGAGAGAGAGAGAGAGAGAGAGAGAGAAAGAGAGAGTCAGAGAGAGAAATATGGAAGATTTTCTTTCAGGTTATTTTGTATATGCAGACTAGTAGATGATTGTTAATGCAGAGAAAAAGTAGTAGATAATTCCCAAAAGAATCCTTCTCATGTCTTTTATGATATCCAAGCTTGTTTACCAACATTTTTAAAATCACATTTAAGTCAAAAGGTCTACGTTTAAATATTATTTGCTCTTTAATTCATTCAATTTTACTCTAAACCCATTCATTGTAAACTTGAGCAATCTACAAATATTAGATAGTATAGAGGTTTTTTCCACATCTTTAGACTATTGACCATTATCAATTAGGAATGAAATAATAATCGCCTTTAATTCTTTTATATTTTCTATATCCATACCTGTGATTTGAAAAAAAAATTATCTAGTTTGGAACCCATTATCTTGCCTTTTTAATTATATAAATTTTCAAATAATTTGATTTGAATTCAAACTCATAGTTATATATATATATATATATGTGTGTGTGTGTGTGTGTGTAATAATATTATAATTCTATGTCTGCATTTGTTTAAAGCAATATACGTAATTATATAATTGAATATTTATAAATACAATAATCAGATATATTTTAAAAATTTATCCACTTAGGAGCGCTATCCTCATAGTCTTTGTCAACTAACACATTGAAAGATTAACCTTCCCACAATTCTGTGATTTATTAATAAGCAGGTAGTAAACGTTAAGATAAGATCATGGAATTGTGGGAAGATTAGTCTTTGAAAGTGTTAGTTGACAAAGATTATGAGAATAGTCGAAAGCCTCCTAAGTGGACAAAATTTGTAAAATATTTCTGATTACTCTATTTATAAATATTCAATTTTATATATATATATATATATATTGTGCCATTACAATTTAGTCACTAGCTAAATTTATAGTAATGTGCATGTAGAAAAGGTAAACCAAAAATCATCATCACATTTTTATATAATCATAAATGAAGCTGTAGGGCATCCAAGTTCAAACCCTACAAGGTCCAGTTCTAAAAGCTTTAAACAGAGAAAGAATGGGTCAACAATTACATGCTTTACTTGTTTGTGTGTTGATAGAAAGGTAATACACACATTTAAACTATTTAATATTTAATTTTTCTTTAAAAAGCAAAGTTATAATGCATACATATAGGCAATGTATGTGTAAATTATTTAATTGTTTTATATTTCAAATATTAAACATTTTAACTTTCTTTAAAACTAACCTATGCTTGATCAATTCTAATATTTTATTCTATGCTTTTATTTTGCTTTTCTTTAATTATAAGTGGGATTTAAAAGTTACAGATTTAATTAAATAATTGGGTTATAATTACTAAGCTAGCAATTATATTATTTAATGTTAGTTTATGAATGATTTGAAAGAATGAAGGATGTGTGTACATTACATACAAAAATTTACATTTCCTAAATATTGAAAGAAAAGGAAGGATTAAATCTGTCAAATTATTTTTTTTTGTACAATTTTTTGTTAAAAGAGGAAATCTGTTTAATCAGATATCGATCTTTGTAGCAATTTTTTTTTGTAAATAATTGTTTGTCACTTTGAGAGCTTAATTTGGGTGGGAACTCTAATTTTGAAATTGTCTTATCTCAAGATCTAAAGAAGGAAGCTCAAAGATTTGAAATGTTACCTGGATGTTAAAAAAAAAAGAAAAGAAAGGAAATAAGGATTGAGTCTATTTTTTTTTAAACAAAAGTGTCTGGAAAAAGGATTAAACTTTTCAGTTGAAAAATAATTTAGTTGAAAATAAATTAGAGATCTAATTAAAACAAATTTGTCCAAAAATAGCAAGTGATGCTATCTCTGATTGGTTAAGTTAGCTAAAAATTGGATATAAAAAGCTGTCTTGAATTATTATTATGATTATTGTGATTGATTCAGATTATTAAACTATAAAATTGAATGTTGAAAATATAAGAAATGGCTGGCTAGAAAAATTATATGTATGTCCCATTTGCTGACCATCTGGAGGAAGCTGCACATCACATAGGAAAGAAAAGATGTTGTGTCTAAAATAATATTCTACACCTTTCAACTGACCAGAGAAATAAGATGTTTTTAATAGAAGGAAGAAAGCATTCACCTGCATTCAAAGAAGATGAATTAATCTACTGATAAATATTAATCATCAAGTCCAATTAATTGTTACAACAACTGATTTTAAACTCAAGAAAATTTATAAATGTGAAAACAACTGCTGTATTTCATCCACATGCTTGACAGGAAGAGAAGAAAAATTAATATAATGATTTCCAAATTATCCACTAAAGCAAATAACCTCAATAGAGTCATCATCATCAAGTAGTTATACACCTCAAGAAAGAGATTGTTCCCACGTAAAACGGAAATGGTAGCTGCAGAAATATAGACATTATACAAGACAAGTTTGAACCCTTGGAAATTCATCACAAACAAAAGATCAGTAATATGACTTTTTATATCTATTTTCTTTATGATATCAGTCTTAATAAACATTTTAGCAATAAAGTGGTATATTTTATTTAAAGAACTTTTAAAGACTATTCAGATCGATTAAAACAAGAATGTCTTACTAATAATAACTTTGAGCTTCATAAATGATCTTGAATGTATGAAAATTATTTGTTTATTAATTTTACAGTTATGAAAAATATTAATGTGTAAAACAAATTTTTTTTTATGGTATTATGATTTTAGTTTTAACTAATATATTATTATTTTGGTTTTAAATAATATTTTGTTATCATGGGATAAAACACGCACATACATAATGATATTTTATATGTGTATAATTGCGAGTGAATGTGGAGTAACAAGTAGTGTTAGAATATTAGATTAGTTTGTTTCATTAAGTATAGCATTTCAGAGGTAGAAGAGAGGGGGAAGAAAATAATTTAAATCTTGTTTCTAAAAACTTGCTCATGTTGGATTTTTAAAGTATGTGTGCTAATGAGCAGATAATATTTTTTTTTTCTTGAAATACTTTTCTCATGGAGTGAAAATCATGGTCAATGTGACGTTCAACTTAATACAAATACATTTGAAGGGAAAGGGGGAAGAACTTAAAATTAATCTGAGGATTGTTATATAATCAATTATTATTATTATTATTGATGTCAATTTTCATATTATCTAGAAATTTTTATGTATATGTTAGAAATGTAGTAATAAATATTAGTTTGTTTTATTAAATGAGGCGTATATATTTCATTAAGTGTAGTCTTTGTTAAGTGTGATTATTCATCATCATCAATGGTTGAATATTAGTTATTTAAGATATAAGTAAATATGCTAAAATTAAGCAATAATTATGAATTTCTTTATAAAAATTAGTTTTATGTTTAGGCTTAGTCCTAGAGCTGGAGTTGAAACCCTTGTCATTATTGTTATTATTATCATCATCATCATCGTCATCAACGTTTTAATTAATGAGCTGTTTAACTGTTTAAAGGCCATAAATAAATATTGATTTTATAGTATTTAGTGATCTCTTAGTATTATTATAACCACATCCCATCATCTATTTCATGCAAGGATGAGTGAATTGCCATCCTAAATTAGTTATATATAATCTGAGCTAGTGAACTTATAAAAATATTGAAACACATTTGTTATGTTAAGATCTGAGAAATGATTTATGTCTACTATACTCCACTTTGGTTTATAGATGTTTTACTTTTACCTAAATATTAGTGCATATAGTGATATGGCTCAAAAAGCAAAATCTCCCATTTTATTAGAAATAAAGTACCCAAAAGGGGATTCAAACCCGGTACATGTGAAAGGTTAGTAGATATAACCATGTCTAGATTCAGATAATCTAGTGGCGCCCTGCTAGACCATATTCACTTAGTATTTGTGTAAACATGCACTTAACATCAAACCAAGAAATGAAAATGGATAAAACCTACTGCCTGTATACCTGAGTTATATTTTATTGAATTACTAGTGTACTCACTTCACGTGATTTCCATATACCTGAGTTATAATACTTGTTATTAATAATTTGCTCATAATTTGCTTATAATTTTTGATATTTGAACTCCTTCACTTATATGGTAATAGTTATATTGTAACCATCTATAATTATTTGAGCGACCTTTTATTATGTTACAATATATATATATATATATATATATATATATATATATATATATATATATATATATAATGCTATCATTGTAAAAGAAATAAAGGTGTTTTAGATATGTGAGTGGAATCCAGTGCTTACTGAAGTTGATGATTAGTTAAGAAATTTGAATATAATAGTACTATCTAATAAATAATTATTACTCAAACTTAAAATATATGCTTCATAATAAAATGAAAAGAGAAAATTATGTTTCCAGATAATAATAGTAAACAGAGATAACTATGAAATGTATTGATTGATTTACATAATATTAATAAGTATGCTATATTTTAAATTAAGCACTAAAAAAGAGAAAAATAGACAATTATAAATTATAATATATTTAATAAAATCATTATATACATATGATTGTACAAATAAATAAGAATATCCACATAAATATTAGATAACTAAAATGTCAGTTTTTTGCAGCTAAGCAATTGAAATTTTATGCATTCTTAGAGCTCTTGTTAAGTTTATCTTCTAATCAATTATCCTTTTAAAAATGTTAGTTTTTTTTTAATGGCTAATATTGATTATTTAATATTAGCATTGTTCTTTTAAGTATCAAAGAAAAATGAAATTAATTTTTGGACAGACACTTTACTTTCCATCTTCCATTAGTAAGATCAATGTAAAGTATAACAAACAGTCAGATGATTTTATAAATCCTTTCATGTTTTAGTTATACATTTTTTTTATTCGGGGAAGGGGGACATTAATTTTTTATTAAGTGTATAAATACTTTTAATATATTTATTGAATATTTTTTAAATATAATCTGTTGTGCCTTTTATGTAAGATAGCATAATATCAGAGTGTTTAATAAATATTTATTATCACTGTTTTCATAATCAACAAAAAAGTTTTAAAAAATTTCAAGTCAAAAGTTAATATATTATTCAGGCATCAGTGAAGCTATTAATATCTGCAATTTCGTGGCATTTATTTGACTCATCAACCCTATAGAAGAGTATAATATATACGCAAAAAATAAAACATTTCTACTTGCTTTATTATTCACAAAATCAATACTAATTAATTCTGATGGATAACAGAGTATTGTAGGTTTATAACTTAGAAGTTATCTGTTAAATTTTCCACTTGTTTCGATTTCACTGGTTTCCTCTATTAGTAAAATTAATTGGATTAATTTATCATATTTACATAAATATGAGTTATCCATATATATGAATTTTGTTAATTTGTCAAATAAAAAGATACATTTGATTCAGAAATACGTTTTAAGACACTGAGCTAAATACCTCTAAATAAGTCATGGTAATTGGGATGATTATAATTTGGAACTAATTGCAGCTGTTCAAAATTCATTTTAAATAATTCTTGATGATAATCATATGTTTGATGAAATTATCAAGAAAATTAATTGTAATAAATTTAATATGATTCCATATAAAAAGTTAAGGGAATTGGCCATTTCGGAATTTAAACAGAAGCTGAAGAATGGTAATATGATTTGTTTGAAAGAAGATCAAGGGCATATTGAGAAAGTTAAAGTACAAATGGAGAAACGTAGTTTCTTTTTAATTGAAGAATATATTTTGGATAGTCAGAGAATAAAATTTATCAACAATATTTTTAAAAAATGCTAAAAATAAAGCTTTAAGTAATAATGTATACTATAAGATATATCCTTCCTGTGCTGTATATCCTAGTATTTTCGCAAATATAAAGTTACATAAAGAAGGTAATCCTTTGTGAATTATGATTAATTTTGTTTGGTTTATGTATCCGACTTCTAAAGATATTGATAAGCTGTTACAAGAGTTTTTAGGATTTAGGGAAAATACTATTGCTTTATCTTTTGACTTTGTAGATAGGATTAAAATTATAGTGATTAATGAGAATGATATTATTGCTTCATTAGATGTAACAGAAATGTATGGTTATATTGATAGAGTGGTGTCCATAAAAATAATTGAACATGCATTAAAAAATAAAGGTGTTTGTAAATATATGATAAAATTTATTATTGATTCTTTAAAAAAAATTGATGATAACATTGTTGCTTTTTTTGAAGGTAAATATTATAAAGTGTCTAAAATTTGACTTATGAGTCTGCCTGTTGTTGCACAAGTTTGCAATTTTTTGTCTACATATAAGAGTAGTATTTTAAATATCTGTTCTTTTAAAGCTATTAAAATTGACAAAAGGTATGTGGATGATGTTTTTGTGTGAAGAAATATCAATACTATAAATTTGTTTGTAGAGGAGTTAAATACTTTGAATGGCTTGAAATAGACTATTGAAAAGAAACAGAACAAAAGTATTAAATATTTGGATTTAATTATTACAAGAGACAATAATATGTTAAGTTATAAATTAATAATCAAACTATTGCAAAAAAGGGGATATATAAATTATAAATCAAAAGTACTAATTATGCATAAGATGGCAAGTTTTAGGTTTTTTTTGTTTCATTACCAGTGTGATAAATTAAAAAAATATTGTGATATTTGCCAAGAAATTGCTTGAAGTTGGTTATAAAATGGAACAGATTAACAATACATTGTGTCAATTTAAAAGAAATTATAAAGATTTAAAGGAGTTGTAGATTGATAATAAAACAAGGATAACTATTCCATTTATTTCAAATGCTCAAGTGAAATTTTTTAAGGTTATGTAAAAATATGTTTAATATTTTATTTTGTGTTATAAATAATGTTAATAAAATTAGTGAAAAATTCTAAAAATGTCATACCTGCCAAGCAGAAAAATAATATTGTGTATCAAACTTTTTGTAGATGTATGTTATCAAATATATGTGAATCAAGATGTAGTATTGAAAAAAGATTAAAGTAGCATGAATTGCTACATAAGTACGTGAAAAGTAAAAATAATAGTGATTTAATGACTGCTTCAGTTTTCTAGGATCATAAAAGGACATATAAATATAAAGTTAAGTTTGATATTGAAAGTGTTAAGATTCTTCATGATGAGAGAAACCATAATAAAAGAAATTTTAAGGAGACAATTTTAATAAATAGGAAAAAATGAATGTAATTAATAGACAAGCTGCTAGCATTAAAATTGGGATTCATGGAATTTGAGTTGATGATATTTGCTTCCATTTTGTTTTGATAAAAAAATGTAACAAACAGGAAAGCTCTTTCTTAAAATTAAGGATAAAGAAATTAAATTAAGATTTTTCTTATATATTTCAACTTATGATGTTATTTGTGTTAATAACAATATGAGTAGCTAAACTTGAACAAGTCTATACAAACCTGCTAACTGAGAACCTAACTGCTGATTATCTTCCAAAATGGGTATAATTGAAATATACTGATATTATCAACTGCAACAATATGAATAACTATCTTTAAAGGTCAGGCTACCTGGAAATATTTTTTATTACTTACAGACTATATTAACCTTGGATGTTATGTTTTACTTTTATGATAATTTTAAATTATGTAATTACATCATATATGTGTGGATCAGAATGCTGTAACAATTTTAAAATGTCTGAATGATAAAGATTTAGCTATATCTCACTTTGAACTTATATTAGAGATAACATTCCCACTCTGTGAGTCATTATCTTATTGTTAAAATAATATAATATAGCTGTTGAAAGAAAATAACAATAACCAGAAAAATTATTTTATAACTGTCATGATAATTATAGGATAACTGTTTGCTTGCACAATCATTCCTAGTCTTTGACCCTCAGACAGAGTTGATATATTTTCACATGTGACATTATACATGTCCTATTTTTAAATATCTCAAACATTCAGAGAACCTATGTGTGAATCAATTAATTATGGAATGTTCATTACAGATGGAAATGAAGAAGAATATAACCAAACTTATAAAATTCTATATGTTATAATTGAAAAACTATTTAACTTATATGTTGTACATTAAATATTAAGAAAATGTGTTGTTGATTCTATTGGTGATAATATGTGAAATAATATGTATTTTAACTTAATGTAGTTATTTAAACAACTATGTAGTTTTATTTTGTTTATATTTTGATACTATCTTATATGTGTATGAAATTCATGGTGTCTATTCTATGGGGCCTAAAATAATTATTTATGAATTTAAATTAATTGGAATGAACATATGGTATATTGATTGAGGAGAATCAATTATTAGGGAACAGCACTTAAGTAAAGGTTTAATGATTATTTAATGAATCTCTAATGCACATCAACACCATATTGCTTAGTCCTGTATCTCTTTCCAGGGTTTTTGTGCCTATGCTCATACTAGATTTACTAGGTATCATTATTACACCCATGTTGTAGGCAGAATCAGCTGTTACTTCAGATATTTCCTATACTAAAGTACTTATTTCATTTTATGTCTTAATTCATTCTTCAAAGAAGAGTCTTCTAATGTAGAAGTTTTATAGATGAGGTAATTTTATGTCTCTTTTACTTGGGAAGTGAATGTCTGCACTATTTTATAATGTTATATGGCACTATTCTTGATCTGCACAGTAATCTCTTGCCATTTTATTACATTCTTTATATTCATTTCTGTCCTAGTGGCTAATCCACAGAACATTCTGTAATGGTACTTCTTGCTCTGATGATGGTTAGAAAACCAACAGGGCATTTAATGCTTTGTTATTCCTTTGTGTGGATGAATACATCTGCAGGAATTTTATTGCTATTTGTTGTATAAATGTGCTTGGGCAGAGTCTGCATGCATTATGATGTCAATGTTGTTTTCCTCATTTTTAGATTGATCCTGCATTATCAGCTATTAAAAGGGTATTTGATAAATTATTTCTATAATTTATTACATATTAATTTGTATGATATTTCAAACTGAGTTGATTCAAATTTTCTTTTTAGGTCAGCTTTTTCATGTTCACCAATATCAGTTATTACTATTATTATTATAAATCTGGTGTGTATGTGCAGGGGTTTTGGTGTTGACATGTTGGAGATGTTATTGACTAGGTTTTTGAACCCATTCTCTTCCTTATAAGGGCTGAAATGAATCTCATTTGTGAGAAAATCTTATATTGTGTTTGTTTTGAACTCATATACATTATCCAGGTATAAGAACAAGTACCAGGTAATATTATTTTATTTTATTTATTTATTTATTGATCATTGTATTAATAAATTATTTATTGGTATTGATTGAGTTGTAAATAAATGTTAATTTTATAATTTAACCTAATTATACCATTGCTATTTGTCATACATAGAACCAAAAAATACATCATATTAAATAAGTCAGATATTAGAATGCATATTGTCAATGATCATGTACACAAGGTTTTACTGAATTTCTAAAAGAATATCTTAATGCTTTTGTTCTTGGATAATTAATGATGAACAAGGTATAACAAAATCCCATTTACCTCTTTCATCACTTCAGCTTTGCTTTGTTAATTTTAGAATATAACCCAGAATTTGTTACTTCTATTGGTGATTGTGATATTAGGACCTAAATTAATAAATAAATTTCCTGGTCAACATTATGATTGAACCTATTTCCTAATATTATAACTGATGTTTTACCCATTACAATAAGAATATCACTGCTATCAATTTAAGTTGACATTTAAATTAATGATGAAAGAACCTAAAGTTCATGTTACTTACCTTTTATTGCAAAGCAAATACCCTACACAAAATTGCTGCATTAAAATCTTGAGTATGTCTGAGCAGTGACCAATCATGTTATGATCCTGATAGTTGTTACTATCTTGTTAAATGGTCTGTATTCATCGTGTGATAGTTAATATTGATGTAATGATCATACATTTAATTCTGGAAAAGTAATCTTGAGTAGTTTTATAAATTGTACTATCTTGTCCATGCATGGTCAGCCATAAAGTCTCATTTAAATAAAAAAATTCTTAGTTTAAGGTTTTGAAATGTAGTTTTAAGATATAGTCATTAGTGAGAGTAGTTACTAAGTGAATAGTCACATAATTTATTTGGGGTAATTTAATATGCCTTCATGTAATGCTGTGATGTTTTTTCATGGTGTACTCTGGCCATGACTGGATTATATCAACAGTCTTGTGTTATATCATCAATTCCATTTGTTTATAGTCTGGGTGGACCTTTTGGTTACTATATATATATATATATATATATATATATATATATATATATATATATATATAATGTTTACATGGTTGTATGATGTAGATAAATTATTATTTTTGGAATAAACCCATGTATTATTTTGCATTACAATCTGATATTTTGGCGGACTAGCAACCGCCGTTATCAAAGTTAAAATCTTTAGATCTCAAACAATAATAATTATAATAAAAACATCATATGTAAGGCTTTACATAACATTAAGGCTAAAAAGAAAAAAGAGGATATAATTGACAATTCCTCTTTTAATAGAGTAATTTTACTTTATATTAAAGAGATTACTGATAAAATCAGTAGAAGACTATCTTGTTTTAACATAAAGACTATTTTTACTACTGGCAAAAAAAATTGGTGATTTTTTATATAAACCTAAAGACAGAATATTTTTGGAACACCAAGGAGTTTATGAAATTCCATGTTTGCAGTGTTCAAGGAGCTATGTGGGTCATTCTAATAGATGAATAAATGCCAGAATTAAGGAACATAGAAATACTTTTAATCAAAAAATTAGCACATCAGGTATTACTTCCCATTTTTTAGAAATTGGTCACAAACCTGATTTTGACAATACAAAAATACTTGCTAGTTTGGAAAGATGTGATTTAAAAACCATAAGAGAGTCAGTTGAAATATTAAAGAGACCTACTGGTTTAAATAGGGCTGATGAAGCACAATGTATTCCAGCTATGTGGAAATCTCTCATTTTATCTAATATTAACTCAAAATTAATAGGTGAAAAAACTGAGGAAAATAAACATTTTGATAAGCCTCATATTGTGAATACTGAACTACTTCAAGTTGAATCTCATTTCTCATCTCGCACTGAGTCATGTTATTGTTTAAGATTTAACGATTATTTTTTCAAAAGTTAACCTTGATAATAGTGTTTGCTAGTCCATCGAAATATAGGATTGTAATGCAAAATAATACATGGTTTTATCCAAAAAATTATATATATATATAATCTAACAATAACTGTGTCCCTAAACAATTACCATCATCATATATGCTCTCTATTAAACAAAAAAAAAAAAAACAATAATGTTTAATATATCTTTCATTAATATATTTTTCATAAAATGTTGACTATTACTACATTTGAAGTACAAATTATATATTTATTTAAAGGATAAATAATTTATTAGTAAACTAATAACTATTATAATTTATTCTTTCTCAAATCTGTTTCATGATTTGATGTTATTTTTATGAAAATTGCATGCTTTTCTTCACACAATTCCATATAAATCATCAGTAGCAATCTATAAAGGAAACAATGACGTAGAAAATCTCAAGCTAATATAGTTGGAAAGTATTTTTTTAATATTTTTGTGTCTCTGCTTTCATTCAACTACTTTACTTTTTTCATTACTTTTATTTTTTTACTACTTTTTTTATATTATATCCTTCCTTTATTGACCATATAATATTTATTTTATTGCATGTTGGTTAAACTTTTGTTATATATTTTTTACTTAAAATCTCCATTCCATCATACATTTTTGAAATATAAGAATAAAGAAATTTTAAAAGACAAAATCCCCATTTTTTCTAACTTTCTACATATTTAAAAAAAATACTGTCAAAGTCAACTATTATTTGTTTAATTTTTTCAGCATAATCATAATATTTTAATTTTATTCGAAATTATTTTTATATTTGCTTAATATAAAATTTTATAAATATTGTTGTTTTTTTTATAATATAATATTGTTTATTGATTTGAAAAATGCACTCTCTGCAAATATTATATATTTATAATAATTATGATTATGCAAATAATAATATTATTGAAATAAAAGCAAATACTTAAATATATATATAACTATTTTAAATATCAAACAAAAAAATATTAAAGAAAATATTTTTGTTTGAATATTAAGAAATTAATTGTTTGTAAATTAATCCTCAATATACAAAAATGACTTACGCAATTAATCACTGATAAAACAAAAAACCGAATTTGATTATCGACATTTTGACCAAATGCTTGAAGAAAATATCTGTACAAGGCAGTGTCAACGAATATAGCGGTTTCCACAGTCAACTTTCGGGCGTTTTGAGCATTAGCTTGTCGTTTCATAGAAGATTTTACTTCTGATAATAATTTATCACCTAAATTAATATATGCACATTATAACAATATTATAAATCTGGAAATACAATTTCAAGCTGAATTAAAAATAAAAATGTTTGGAATTATTAATAAATAATAAGAAATAATAATCATTTAAAAAGAGAATCTTTTTGAATAAAATAAAGCTACAAAATGTTTAATTACCTATATATATATATATATATATGGGGTATAAAACTAGTATTCCATTTTATAAATATATTTTATTTATTATCACCGCCGTTCAGATCTTTTTAACAACACCACACACTTTTTTTTTTTTCAAATATATATGACTTATAAAATATAATGTTTTTTTCCACTAAATCCAATCAAAAAATACATATAATTTCTTTTTTCTTTCCAAAAACTTTATTTTTTCCATCACCATATATATATATATCCACTACTTTATTTGTAGTCACTTTCAAGGATGTACAAAATACATATTTACATTTTTATAATTGTCAGTACAATTAAAAATAAAATAAAAACATTAAAAATGCATCCTATCCCTATCATAAAAAACAATAACATTTTCTTTTCATTTATCGATACATCTTTTTTTACATATAGTATATTATATATACACTACACTTTCTTGCTTGTCTTTCTTCCCAAACTTTTTCTTTTTTTACCTATATATTTCTTTTTTTTTAATAAACCACAAATATTTTTTTCCTTTTTTTTTTTATATCTCTTAAATAATTACTTTAAAACAATATCTTTATCTACAAATTTATTCTTTACTTAAAATATATCATTTACATAATTTATTCTATTCAGAACAAGTTTATTTCTTTTTATATATAAACTCTTTACCATTCTTTCTATATATAATTTTACTTTTTCAATATTCTTACCTTAAAATCTATATATCCAAATTTCTTACTAATATTAACATACACAGTAAAGAATTTTGACATATAGATTTTAAGATTAGAATGTTGGAGAAAGTAAGATTATATATAGAGAGAATGTTAAGGAAAGTTTATATATATATATATATATATATATATATATATATATATATATATATATATATATATATATATATATATATATATATATATATATATATGAAATAAGCCTGTTCTGAATAGAATAAATTATGTAAATGATATATTTTAAATGAAGAATAAATTTGTAGGAAATGGTATGGTTTTAAAATAATTACTTAAGAGGTATAAAAAGGGGAAAAAAAATATTTGTTTAAAAAAAATATATATACAGGTAAAAAGGGGGAAAAGTTTGGGGAGAAAAGAAGCAAGTAAGTGTAGTGTATATATATATATAATGTAATATATGTTAAAAAAAAAAAAAGATGTATCGATAAATGAAAGGAAAATGTTATTGTTTTTTATAACAAGGATAGATGCTTTTTTATGTTTTTATTTTATTTTTAATTGTAGTGATAATTATAAAGATGTAAATTGTATTTTGTAGATCCTTGAAAATGATTACAAATAAAGAAGTCTAAACATTGGGTGTGGTAAACAAGTGTGTATGTATGTATGTATATATATATATATATATAATATACAAATAAATATATATATCAAAATACAGTACAATTTACATAAATTATATTATTTTAGAAATACTTTCGACTATACATTTTGTAGTCTTTATCAACTATATAACATTGAATAATCAAAATGAGGCAACTTTTAACAATACCCATAGTTCAATTCAGATTTCCCACAATTCTGTTATCTTAATATTTGATGACTGTCGATTCATTAACATTTGATGATTTTTTGAAATCAACATAGTCTCTTTTATTTTACGTTTATTATGACAACGTTCAATTTGAATAATTTTCATATTTTTATAATCAAATTTAAATCCATATTTACAAGATTTATTATGATCAAATATAACAGATGATGAAGATTTATTTACATCTATTCCAGATTGTTTCTCTTTTTGAATTCTATTATATAAAAGCATATGCTCTTTTATTCTCTTCTCAAATGTACACTTAGATTCACCGATGTATTGTACGCCACATCCACATATCAATCTATATATAATAGAATTTTGATTAAACTTTGAATTTTGAATTTTAGAGTTATTAAATAATCTATTTATGTTATTTGTAGAGAAAAAAGCAATATGACACAAACCATTATAAATTCTTCTAATAAACTTGACCTGCTCATCTGATATAAATGGCATTGAAATCCATTTCATTTTGATATTTTTATTTTTAATTTTATTATAGTGTTGAATTCTTTTAAATTTTTTAATAATATTAGTAATAGCATTTTTATAATAACCAATTTTCATCAAGTCATTAACAAATAAATGTACATTTTTAACTTTATCACTAGAATATTTGCACAATTTTTTATTTCGAAATAAGAATGATTTCAATCCAGACAGCTTATGACATATAGGTACATGTGATTCATATGGAATAAAACCTCTAGTTTCAATTGGTTTAATTAACATATAACTGATAAATTGCTACAATAAATTATTAAAATATGTAGGTATTTATTCAATATTTTTGTCTAGCTAATATTTAATAAGAAAATAAATTATGGAAAGCCTCGTGAAGCTGATATTAAAATATAGTGTAATAAATAGACTGCAAATAATCACAAAATCCAATTTTAATTAATAAAATAAAAATTTATTAATATAATAAATAAATTAAATATATATATAATATTTAAATATAATATTAATTAAGGTAGCCTCAAGCACATGCATATAAAATGCGATAGTAGGGACCTCTACAGGTCTTAAAACCAGAAGCTTTAATGAATATTATTTACGTAATCAATGTGCGTCTAAATAAATTTATAATTACAATATTTAAATATATGGATATTCTCTATAATTATCTATTTCAGCCAACTTCTTTTTTAAAAAATAATTTTCCCATTTAATATTAACATCTTTATCACTTTTTTTGTTTTTAATAGCACATTTACATTCTTTGCATGCTTTTTTCCTCTCTTTTACATTTTTATTAATTTTCACTTTTCTATTACTTTTATTCTTCTGAATATTATCATGTGAAACTCTATTTGGCATTTATTCTACTTCACCACACCAGTCTCTATATTCATCCCCAACAAACAATTCCATGATTTCTTTTACTTTTATTTTACATTCTTCTCACTTATTCTTATCATTGCTTCTCCATTCTCAACTTTCATTATCCTTTCTACTTTTATTACCATTTTCCATCACATTACTAACCATTTCTATTATTAAAAAATTATGATCACTATTATATACTCTCTCTTCAGTCTCAAACACTTTAATTTTCTGTACTTTATTCATTCCATCTTTCTTTACTAATACATAATATATTGTGTGAAATATATTATTTCTAGACCATGTTTATTGCCCCTCATAAATATTTGATAAATTTCCAATGCTCAAATTCGCTCTCTGACAACAAATTTTCAAAAGCTGCCCATTCTTGTTATCTACATCATCAATTTCTTCAATATCCTCATTCATATCCTTATAATCATTTTTTTCCTTTGTTTGAAACTCCATATATTCTTAACTAGATATTCATATGTGCTACTGTTCCCTTCATTATAGTTTGACTATCTTCCAAAGGCCATAAACACTATAGTCACCATTCATTCTTGTCTTCATAACCTTATCTCAAACCACAAATGTTCTTCACACTATACATTATTTAAATATTTTTTGGCATAACTCCTATACAACTATTTTTTTTCTTTTTTATTTATACCCTACCATAGTAAATCTTCTAGTGTAAAAAACCAAGAAAAATGGCTTTATTTCAAGTGATGACAAATGAATTTGATGAGAATAGTTCTTCAGAATGGTCTGTATGTAGGAAAAGAATTGAAAAGTTATTCTTAATGAATAATACCATGGATCTCAAAGTAACCACACTACTGTATTACGCTGGTCAAAAAGTGATCAAATTAGCAAATTAATTTTGTGATCTGGCAGAATCAGAAAGGTTTTTATACATTACAATAAAAAAACTGAACAATTATTTGGGTTTAACTGTCAAAGTAGGTGTGGCTCCATTTTCAGAACAGTCAGCAAGTTCATAATGAGAAACTGAGAAAGTATGGCCAAGCTCTAAAAAGGCTTGCAAACTATTGACTCTGTGGAGACTCTCTAGAAAAATTATTAAAACATTTGTTATGGGGAATGTATGGTAATGCTGTGACAATAATTGTTAGACACAAGAAGCTTAATGTATGAAATGGCCATAAAAATGGAACTAGCTTATGAACTAGTAAAAGAACAAGTGGTATGCTAATACATCAGAAGTTAATAAGAAGGTAATAAATAAAATGGAGTATATCAATAAAATTATTTGCTTTTTTTTGTAGAAGCCAGTCATATAGTTAAAGAATATAAGTGGAAAACAAAGAATTGTATAAATTATGGACAAAAATGTGACAACAAAACAAAAAAAGATTACAAATTATCATAGTAATCAGATAATGATGAAAAAATGGTACACCAGATTAAAACAATGAAAATTAAGAGCTTAGAGCAGTCACACTATCTGTTACACTTTTCAACAAACAAATAGTTTTGGAAATTGATAATAATACTGGTGTCACTATTCTTAATTTTATGGGCTTGAAACTGTGATAAAACTCCAAGTTTGATCCAGACCACTTTGAAATCAAGCAAATTTGATTAAAATTATTGAAACTGTTAAACTCCCAGTACAAATTAAATGTAAAACAAAATTTTGTGGTTTGATCCATTGGGAATAAAAATCTGTGGTAAAGAAAATTATAGTGGAATAGGAATTAAAAATGAAATTTCTAAATCTGTTTCAAGCTGATCATGAACCACTTAAAATTTCTCCAGTAGAAATTGTGTTGATGATCCTATAATCACATGCACATGTAAATCATGAAAAATCCCCTTTGCTCAATTTATAAAGGTAGAAAATGAGTTAAACAAATGGTTAGAGAAGGTGTGCTTACTCGTGAGGAAAGCTCTGAATGAGCAACTCCTATTGTAGTTGGGAAAAAACCTGATGGATATTTACGTATTTGTGGTGACTCTTGTCACAAATAAATAAAAAATGTGCAAAAAAAAGCCAGTATCCATTTCCAAATGTTTGTGAAATATTGTCAAAAATAGAACAAGCTGTAACATGTGGACTACTTTACATCACATACCTATGTCACTGATAAGTGCTGAAATTCTCATGCATGAAAGACTATTTTATTGCAGCAGATTACTTTATCCAGTCATTATAGCCCCAAATATATTTCAAGCAAAAATGGGTTGCTGTTTCAACAGATGGACAGAGTGATTTCATATCTAGATGACATGTTGGTTGTTGCAAATTCTGAAGAGAGCCTACAGGGGAGGAGAGAATTACAAGTCTCTGAGAAGCTTGAAAATATTGGTGCAAGTAGAAATGCATACAAATGTAATTACGCAACACAGTAAAAAACCCGATCTGGAAAAAGTTAAAGCTGTGCAGAATGTCACCCCACTGAAAAAAGAATTACAATATTTCTTAGCCTTATAAATTTTCTTAAAAGTTTTTTTTTTTTAAAAAAAATAAAGGTACATTTAGCTCAGCCGTTGTATAATTTGTTAATGAAAGGGCAGAAATGGATTTGAGAAGCAAAATATGA
The DNA here is from genome assembly GCA_028023455.1 of Epiperipatus broadwayi. Classification (NCBI taxonomy): domain Eukaryota; kingdom Metazoa; phylum Onychophora; class Udeonychophora; order Euonychophora; family Peripatidae; genus Epiperipatus; species Epiperipatus broadwayi. The sequence goes on from JAQFVV010000016.1 coordinate 4,150,153, forward strand.
AAATGCATTTAAACAAATAAAAAATTTATTTTACTTTATAAAAATTAGATTACTTATATGTTTTTTATTAAATGTGCTAACATTTCAGAAAAAGACAGTCTTGGTTGATTAATCAATAATTTAGAAACTTGTCAAGAAGCTGCAAAATGAGTACACTTTCTGTTTCAACTTAATTTCATAGAAAATACTTTTTCTGTTAATCTCACAAATTAAATATTAAGGTACATATTTGAAAATTTTTAAATATCTGGTCTCCGAGTGAATTTTTTTATATTATAACTTTGTTGTGTTTTTGTTTTGTTTTGTTTGACAAAGCTATACTAAAAATCTACAGAAAAGTGATAGTGTTAATAAATTATTACTCACGAGTTGCGCAGAAATGTTTGCCTAAACTTCGTTTTTTGAAAATAACGTGCTCAATTTCTTCTGCAAAAACTGCTTCTCGTTTTTTTCTCAGATGTTGAGGTAAAGCTTGAACAACGTAATCTTGGCCAGTTGTTCTAATAACTGCTGACTATAAAAATTACAAATAAAATAAAAATTTGAAAACGTATAAATAATTGATCCATTATTATTTACTTGAGTAAATGAAAAAAATATAATTGTTACATATACAAAAATATGTATGTTTTGCATGTATACCTTTTCCACTACAATCAACTTTTATTTATTGAGAGTTTTAAATATATATATATATATATTTAGCTATTTGAAAACTTTAGATCCTAGTCATGACAAAAAGTATGATAATCAAAAAATGCCAATTGCAGAAGATGATTTCAGGAAAAGTAAAAAAAAAAATCATCACTGATTTGTCATGACAACAAATAAAAATATTAAAAATAGAGCTGCAAACACTTTACTGATTATAACCAGAGCTTTGATTTATTATCCATGATACATAAGAGGATATTTAGAAAATGAAAGAGCTAAAACATTCTGGATGAAAAAACTAGTTTTATGTTGGCAAAAAGTTTTTTACAGTATATAATATATACAGAAAAATAGCTGATTTCAAAATATCAATGAAAAATCAAAATAGTTTATATATTTTTTTTTTTTTTGGTTCATTCATCAAACAAAAAATCTAGTAGCTTAAACATTTTTCGCAGACATATTACTAATTAAAATTACAATAGTAACTATGGAAAAGATTTTTAGATAAAAGGACATTTCTTTAAAATCAAGAACAAAATTATTTAAGCTATGATGTTTCCTATGATCATCTTTAGATGTAAACGCTTGACATTCAAGATAAGTTATAAAACTTATTTATAAATAAGTAAATAACTCAGATTATAGGTAACTGAATAGGAAGTAATTAATTTCCTATTCAAAACTTATTCATATTTATGAATGGTGATGCTGGTAAATATGTCTGCGAAGAATGTTTAAGCTATTAGATTTTTGTTTGATGAATGAACCAAAAAAAATTTAAAAAAATATCAACTATTTTTATTTGTCATTGATATTTTGAAATCAGCTATTTTTCTGTCATACTGTTTGTATCATTATATTTATTTGAAACATCACTTTTTAAACTTTAAGCTATAACTTGCTTAATAAGAATCTTGAAATCCTTTTTATTTTTAAATATAAGCTTAGTTTCACTAAAGTATTTAACTTTTTTTATATCAATTTTGAATTAATTTTATCTTCATTTAATTTATCTTTCTTTATATATTCAATATATATGATTATATATATATAAGACATACTTTGCGGATTCATCCATGTTAAAAAATTTAAATATTGATATACCAACGTTTCGACTTGATTACACAACTCATCCACTGGGTGATAAAAGGTAGAAAAACGGTTGTAGAGGCGCTACAATCACTGATTTGAAAAAAATCGTTAAAGTTCCACCAATAGCAAAAATGTTAAGAATGTTTTTTAAAAAAATATTTCCAAAGAGGAGGAAGTTTGCATGTATCATCTCGCTTATTGATACAATCTGGCCTTTTAAGTATCTCAATGGCTTTTCTAATTTTGCACTTGTAGAGACTATCCAAAATCAATTTTATGACCTGAATCTATAATATGGAGTGAGAGTGCTGATGATGATGAGTGTTGTTCAACTGCATTAGCATGCACATCTCTCCTAACACTGATGCAATGATTATTCATACCTATGTAAGAAGCTTTACAATTTTCACATGAGATTTGACAAACACCATGAGATTCAAGAGGGATTGAATCCTTAGGCTTCGGTATTATGTTGCTGATCTTTTGATGAGTAGAAAATGCTGTATCTATATTATAGCATTTTAATATACATCCAATACTGTCTGTAGTTCCTTTTACATATGGAACACAAATCCTAATAGTTGATTTATCATCTTTTTGTTTCCTATTTTGTCCATTTTGGGCTTGAAATAAATTATAACTATTTGCTAACAAAGCACTATTAATATGATTTATTTCTTCTTTCAGATGTGACTTATCTGAAAGGTAAATTGCTCTATTTAAAAGAGTTTTGGCTACAGAAACTATCTGAGTTGGGTGATGATGAGAATGGAAATGTAAGATAGATAGATAGATAGATAGATAGATAGATAGATAGATAGATAGATAGATAGATAGATAGATAGATAGATAGATAGATAGATAGATAGATAGATAGATAGATAGATAGATAGATAGATAGATAGATAGATAGATAGATAGATAGATAGATAGATAGATAGATAGATAGATAGATAGATGGATAGATAGATAGATAGATAGATAGATAGATAGATAGATAGATAGATAGATAGATAGATAGATAGATAGATCAGATCTTCCAGATCTTAGATAGATAGATAGATAGATAGATAGATAGATAGATAGATAGATAGATAGATAGATAGATAGATAGATAGATAGATAGATAGATAGATAGATAGATAGATAGATAGATAGATAGATAGATAGATAGATAGATAGATAGATAGATAGATAGACTGATAGATAGATAGATAGATAGATAGATAGATAGATAGATAGATCGGTCGGTGGGTGGACAGATAGATAGATAGATAGATAGATAGATAGATAGATAGATAGATAGATAGATAGATAGATAGATAGATAGATAGATAGATAGATAGATAGATAGATAGATAGATAGATAGATACTGCACACTTTTTTTGCCAACATAAAACTAGTTTTTTCATCCAGAATGTTTTAGCTCTTTCATTTTCTAAATATCATCTCATGTATCATGGATAATAAATCAAAGCTCTGGTTGTAATCAATAAAGTGTTTGCAGTTCTATTTTTATTATTTTTATTTGTTGTCATGACAAATCAGTGATGATTTTTTTTTTGCTTTTCCTGAAATTATGTGCAATTCATGTTTTTTGATTATCATACTTTTTGTCATGACTATGATCTAAAGTTTTTCAAATAGCTATATATATATAATATAAATAAAATGTCCTTTAATTAAAACAAAATTGTAATTATAGTAAAAATAATAAATTTATGGTAACAAACTATTATGAACAATCCTTAAATCCATACAAATACTTTCAATTAATTTTCTTAAACCTGCTTCAACTGCCATTAAATTCAAAAAAACAAAGCAGAAGCAAACATCATCAATTCAAATCCCACAAATCTTGTATTTTAATATTAGCAGCTTGTCTATTTATTAAATGCATTTTATTCCTATTTATAAAAATTGCCTCCTTAATTTTTTTTTATTATGGTTTCGCTCTACATGAAGAATTTTCACATTTTCAAAATCAAATTTATATTTATATTTACATGTTTTTTCATGAGATCAAAGAAAATTAAAGGAGACATTAAATCACCATTATTTTTACTTTTAACATGCTTATATAACAATTCATGCTCCCTCAATCTCTTCTCAATAGTGCACCTAGATTCACCTATATATGATAGCACACAATCACAAAAAAATTGATATATGACATTACTTTTCTGCTTGACAGATATGACATCCTTAGAATTATTGACTAATTTATTAATATTGTTTGGAATGTAGAATGAAACATTAAACAGTATAAATATCCTTAAAAAATTTCACTTGTGGATTTGAAATAAATGAAATAGATATCCATTGTTTACTATTAATCTTCATTTCCTTTAAACCATTATAACCTTTTTTAAATTGACATAAAGTATTGCTTATTTGTTCCATTTTATAACCAACATCAAGCAATTCCTCGGCAAATATCTCAATATTTTTCAGTTTATCACTTTGGTAATGACATAATTTTTTATTCTGAAACAAAAAAAGATCTAAAACTTGTCATCTTATGCATCATTGGTACTTTTGATTTACAATTTATATATCCCCTTTTTTGCAGTGGCTTAATTTATAATTTAATATACTGTTAAATCTTGTAATAATTAAATTTAAATGTTTAATATTTTTGTCCTGTTCCTTTTCAATAGTCCATTTCAAGCCATTCAACTTATTTAATTCATCAACAAGCAAATGTATAGTATTAGTATTTCCACAAACAAAAACATCATCCACATATTTTTTGTTAATTTTAATATCTCTGAAAGTACACATATTTAAAATACTATTCTCATATGTAGACAAAACAAAATTGCAAACTTGTGCAATTACAGGCAGATCCATACGCCAATCTTTAGACATTTTATAATATTGACCTTCAAAAGATGCAACAATGTTATCATTAAAAAATTTTAAAGAATCAGCAATAAACTTTATCAAATATTTACAAATACTTTTACTTTTTAATGTATGTTCAATTATTTTTATGGAATTCATTCTGTCAATAGATCCATACATTTCTGTTATATCCAATGAAGCAATAACATCATTATGATTAATTACCAAATTTTTAATACTATTTATAAAGTCAAACATAACAGAAATATATGGATCTATTGACAGAATGAATTCCATAAAAATAATTGAAAATACATTAAGAAGTAAAAGTATTTGTAAATATTTGATAAAGTTTATTGTTGATTCTTTAAAAAAATTTAATGATAACATTGTTGCATCTTTTGAAGGTCAATATTATAAAATATCTAAAGGTTGGCTATGGGTCTACCTGTAGTTGCACAAGTTTGCAATTATGTTTTATCTACATATGGGAGTAGTATTTTAAATATGTATACTTTTGGAGATATTCAAATTTACAAAAGATATGTGGAGGATGTTTTTGTTTGTGGAAATACTAATACTATAAATTTGCTTGTAGAGGAATTAAATAAGTTGAATGGTTTGAAATGGACTATTGAAAAGGAACAGGACAAAAATATTAAATATTTAGATTTAATTATTACAAGATTTAACAGTATATTAAATTATAAATTAAGCCACTGCAAAAAAGGGGATATATAAATTGTAAATCAAAAGTACCAATGATGCATAAGATGACAAGTTTTAGATCTTTTTTTGTTTCAGAATAAAAAATTATGTCATTACCAAAGTGATAAACTGAAAAATATTGAGATATTTGCCGGGGAATTGCTTGATGTTGGTTATAAAATGGAACAAATAAGCAATACTTTATGTCAATTTAAAAAAGGTTATAATGGTTTAAAGGAAATGAAGATTAATAGTAAACAATGGATATCTATTTCATTTATTTCAAATCCACAAGTGAAATTTTTTAAGGATATTTATACTGTTTAATGTTTCATTCTACATTCCAAACAATATTAATAAATTAGTCAATAATTCTAAGGATGTCATACCTGTCAAGCAGAAAATTAATATCATATATAAATTTTTTTGTGACAACCAGCTCTTCTGAGGAGGAGGAGAGGTATCTGTAGGGGAAACAGCAGTGAAACATAATGCATTAGGGAACATTGCAATAGAATAATGTGAAAGTCCATTGAGTTTCATATGCTTCTCACTTGTCCTGCCTTTCCAGAAAAGTTTTGAGCATAAAATGTTTATTTTCCTAATAAACTCTTGTGAGAAATTGATGACCAACATGAAATAAGAAATCCTTGAAAACACTAGGATGTTCAGAAGTGAAGATCTTGGAAAAAAATGACATAGACATTTGATAATGAAGATGTGATCTTGTGAGTAGAGAGTAGAAGTGATTCTTGGAAGGTTTTTTTTATTGCTGAAGGGGAATTAAAGATTGGAAAACCCAAAAATGTTTGGGGTTTGACAGAAAATAGAGAGGTGATAGTGTTCCCAGATGATAACTTCCATGCCAAGCATTTTGCCCATATTGAAAGTCAACAAAGATCCACAGAATTTCCACCAGTTTGGGTATTAGCTTTTGGGAAGGGAGAGGCCAGGTCATCCATGAACAAGATATGGGGGGTTGATTTCTTGAGTACTGGGATGTATATAATAGGGAGATTCTGCTCAAATTTAATTAATAATAGATTAATATAAATTATAAAAAGCAGGATGCTTAGCAGGAAGACCTGTGGAATGGAATTTGTGGGAGAAAAAAAGAAATCCTCTCATTTAGGGAGATGGAAATGTCCCTATTATTGAGGAAGTTATCTATTATATTGATAATTCCAGATTGGATGTCAAATTTGCCAAGTAGGTTGAGGAAACAATGGGTCTGATCTGAGTCAAATGCTCCAGTAATGACCAGCTGGATGCCCACCATTCTAGATTTTCTAAAGCTATTGTAGTCTAAGATCATTTTAAACAAACTGATGGCTTCAGCCATGGATAAAGCTTTTTTGGAAAATTGATACTGAGAAATAAATGGGAGGACCTTATCCTGAATCTTGTTCTTTACAACTGATTTGATAATCTTGATCAACAGGTTTATGGAGATGGGCCTGAACTTCTTAAGAGTGATGGAATTTATGTTCTTTTTGGGAAAAGGCACTATTCCTACAGGGTACAGGCCATCGATGTCAAGAGATTTAGATGAAATAAGGTTAACCATTCCATGAATGATCAGAATCATAAATCTTTCAAGGTGCACCAGGATGTAGACCTGGATGTGTTTTCTCAGGCATTGAAAACAATTTGGTTCTAATGTCTTTTTCTGGGATGTCATGATTGAATATTGTGGATTCATTAAAAACCAGTTGATTTGGCTCATAAGGGCAATTTGTCAGCTTGGCCTTGAAGTAATGGAATTCTGATTCCATTAATCATATTGTTGTTTGAGTAGAGTTTATTCTCAACTATGATAAAAAAAGTATTTAATTTGTCTCTGTGGCCCAGGGCCCAACTAATATAGCCTCTAGATAAATTGTGAGGCTGGGTGAGGAAGATCTTCAACTTCTTGGTGGATAGATAATCTGCAATGATTTTTTGATTGTCATTATATTGTTGTTTGAGACTCATAATTGATTCTATTGAGGTAGCAATTGGAAGCAAATGTTTCAGGGTGTTATTGATACTTTCACAGAAGTGAAGTTGGACCCTTATTCCTGGATGTATGAAATGAAATAATGGAGTTTAATATACTTGTGAATGTAAATCATGCTTCTGTCATTGGTAGGGCCAGGATGCCAATTTTCTTAAAATAGGTCTCTGAGATGATTGCCTCTGGAATTGAGGCTTTAAGAAAAATTTGAGTGGTGTACCTCAAGCCTTCACAGAACCAGGGTCACAGGTCTATTGATAAATTATAGTTTCTGCCTTATTTATATTATTTAACAAATTTAAATAACCCACTTATAAGAAAATCCTTTGTAACAATTTTCACTGAGATATAGTGAATGAGAGGGCTATATTTTATGATAGTTAAATAACAAATGGTGAAAAATTGTTTTTCTTTGGTTTATCTTTTTAAGAGTAGTGAGGTAAACATTTACAGACCAGTATTTAATAATTGTCTAGATATGTTCTAACAATTACTTAAAATGTGTATAATCTTGATTAGAACCTGAAGTTTTTTCAAATTTATACAATGTAGATTAGAACATAGATTATTGATGATGGCAAATAAGTGCACTACTATTGTCCTATAAGAATTTTGGTACTAGTATGTTTGTCAGTACAGGTTGCTTGATGGTGCTGCCATTGCTAGCCAAAACAATATGAATATGCTGTTTAGGAGGCACTGACAATTTTTGTGTTATGGTAATTTCTCACAATTCACACTTCAAGTATTATTAGTGCATTTAATCATGCTACCTGTTCTTACTCTGTGAATGATCACTATTCACACTATGCTATCATATCATTTGAGGGTGTGTAGATTTAAAGTCAATGCAATTATTGAAATATTATTGGAAAAGTAATTATTTTACACTTCAAGTGAGGGAATATTACCTACTATTGGTTGTAAAACCATCACTGTGCTTCCCATCACAGTTTATAATGACATAAAATTAGGGAAAGGGTACAGCCAAGCACAATTTTCACCAGCTTGCATGCAAAGTTGTGGTATTCATGAGATGATGTGAGACAAACAAAATGGTCAAAACTGAAAGACAGCATTACAGGTTTTGTGAACTGCTGGCTACAGAAACTGATGCTGTGGTCTTTCTTCAAACAAAGCACATACTGCTCTTGGTGAAGAGCTGTGAAAGCAGGCAACCCATGGCACTGAAGAGCAGTCCAAACTACCATTTTGAATGCAAGTCTCCATTCTGCTATCGAAGGTCTTCCATTCAAAACAACATGTGGTTTGACAGCTCCAGAATCACTTTGGTGAAGCTGTGCATATTGTATATTACTGCAACCATGACGAGCTCACAGTAGAATGATCCCTTAATGAATTAGACATCTCTAGAACTGCCCTGATTGACTGGACCTCCAGTCTGTATGAGCTTTGCAGAAAAATCCTGGTGTCTTGTCTCTGCCATCAAATCAGCAGAACAGGTTTGATAGTGGAGGTTGGCAAGACCTTGTTTACTCATTGCAAGAACCACCAGGATATAATCCTCCCACAGCAGTGGATATTTGGCAGGATGTGCCAGGAGACAAGGGAATGTTTCACCATTGCTATTCCCTCATACTCTGTGGTCACCCTTCTGCAGGCCATATATGAAAACATAAAACAAGATTTGAGAAACTGCTGACTGCTGGAAGGGGTACAGGATATGTGACCTTGAGGCCACTGGTTTTCATCACCTCAAGATTAACCACCACTACAACTTTGTCAATCCCTTAACAGGCACCCTCACCCAAAATTGAGATGTTTTGGTGGTTGCTGAAGTGGCAAAATAGGAGGTATCAAGGCAGTGACAGGAAATTAGTTGATGACTACCTAGCAGAATTCATGTGGCAGCATCTCCATCATGGACATCATGACCATTTTACAAGAAATGCCTTTGTGAGATAAGGATTAGATAATGAGAATTATGACCATGTTGTAATTAATAAATCAGTTCACACTTCAACAAAGAATTACATTATTAAAGAAATAATTTTATGACCGATTTCATTTTATTGGTTTCATTTTTGTGTAGAAATAATTGTATTATTTATGTCAAATGAAAAAATAACTTGTAACAACAAGCCAAAAATTACAAAGTAAAAAAAGAAATCACAAATCGCACCAATGAGAATGGTTATTTTTTGTAATTAAATTGCTTATAATAAATGTGTGTTGTTATAAGAAAAGAAATAATTCTTTTACTTATTATTGTACAAAATATTTATCACCCAGTACAGTTATATTTATGTGTTTTTGTCTAGCAACAACCCTATCAAGTGGCCTGTACCAGCTAACATACCAGTACCAAATTTTTTTACAAAGGAATTTTATAACTTAATAATTAAAAACAAATAACTGATAATTTTAATAGTTTTTGAAAAGTCTATTTATTTTCTATCAAATTTGTGTACAACCAAATATTTATTTTTCAAATGCCCTCATAGTATTTACATAATAAAAATCTAAAAATGACAACTAAGTTTTGAAATATTCTTTCTATTTATTATACAAACAAATATAAACTATTTTTGCAATTATTTTTATTCATAGCGATTACTTTTTTGTTTTATTAAAAATTATCTTGTTTATATTGGCTGCTTAGCACAATGGTTAAAAAACATGATTGAATTAGCACTCCTTGAATATCATATGTTTGCTCAAGTAACTAATCTTACATTTTGTCTTAGTAGTTTAGTGCATTAGTAATGACAACTCAAAAACTTAAAATTTCTGAATTAAAAATCAACTTTCTACTTTTAGAACTCTAACATTGACATGTCAATTCCTAAAATAAGATCCATTTGATCAATTTATTTTTAACACATATTTAAAAAAAATGAAGGTTAGATGTTAAATTTCTTCATGTTTGCACAATATCTGATATGAAACATGTACTTTTACTAATCTTTGCAATTCAAAATAAATACTGATGCATTGTAAATACATAAAAATATATAGTGAAATGGAATAGTAAAGAAAATATGTTAATAATCTCCTACACTTGTAATTTCACATTTGATTACCAAAAATATAACAGACTAAAAAAATAAATATTGGTCATCATCATCCAATGATATGTTAACTGACATTAGACAATCAAATATATATATATATCAAATATATTAAAATCATGTCAAAATGGCATTAGATACATGCATGCATATATGTAAAGTAAATCTTTTAACTAGACAGACATCTCTAGAAAAAAGAAATGCTAATTTTCAATATGCTATTTGCTCTCTAAATACATCAACTAACCCATAAACATGCACACACTTTTACATTTATTACAACCAGACTATAGACTCAGTCACGTAAAATCAATTTGACTTATTAAAATGCAAAGTCAATATGTTGATCGATCATGGCACATCTATATAAAGAATATGAATTAAGAATAAATAGTTAAAACTACATTCTAAGTAACAAACATATTTATTTAATAATATGTTTGGCCTTATGTAATAATAATTCATACTTGTTTATGTATAATGTTAGATTGAAATGGACAGTTATATTATTGAAAAATTATTCAAGGTATTTCTCGATACATATTGTATTTCAATTATGAATTTAAAATAAACCCAGCCTGTTATTAAAATATTTACATCAATAAATTAATTTCTATTTCATTACTAAACTATTGAATTAATCTTATTGCAGTGTTTAATAGGAAAAATCTTTACATTTAATACAAGTTTTAAAAATATCTTACAAAAAAAAATTTATAACCAAACATATCATAAATATTAAATTTATTTAATTTAGTATTCAAAATTACTGACAAAAATGAATTAAACTAAATTTAAAAATAAAATTAAAATAATAAAACATTTATTTTTTCCTAACCTAATATTTTCATTAAAAACATAGTCAATATCTAGTTTAAAAAAATTTCTTGTACGGAAATTCTCTAGAAGTTTAGCTATAGTTGTTTGCACCTAACTCCACACATTCTTTTTTATTTAACAAATATAGATAATGGTTAGTTGACTAAAGTATATATATATTATATTTAATGTTTTCACAGTTAGGTGGTGTAAATAAAGTAGTTTTTGGGTTAAACCATGGGTTATTTTTGTTTACTTCCCAATGTTTCGATGAAATGGCATCCACCATTGTTATGGTTATCCTTGACAATGGCTGATGTTATTTCATCAAAACATCGGCAATTAAGCAAAAATAACACATGGTTTAACCTAAAAACTACCTTATATATATATATTCTAGTTCCTGCTAGAAATCTAAGAAAGAAATCCTTATAGTTTTGAAATTAATTATTAAGCATTTTGTTCATATTTAAAATATTAAAAAATATAATTTACAATAGCCTTTTAACTAGTGGGTAAAATAGAGTGAAGACTCCTCTTATTGGAATTTTCTTAGTCATTTGATTATGACAGTTGAAAGATAATTCAAAGATATCTAGTTAATAATTGTGACTAAATTGTACACAGCAAGTATAGTATTTCTATCACTCATGAATTCTATGGATAATAATATGCTGTCAATTGCTACTACTGCCCTGAATTATAATATCTTATTATCTATTAATAAATTAAACTTTTCAAAAGGCTCTGAGCTTTTTGAGATACCTGTGTGTAAATCCTTGATGTTACTTTCTGCATTATCTTTTTATCTTATTGCATTCTATAAAAAAATATTTATTTTTGAAAAGTTTTAATATCAAATTTTGATCTACTTACGTAGACTTTTTCCTACTTTTTGCATTCATCTGAACTTCTTCTTTCTTTAGTTTATCAATTTTACAATAAATATCAGAATCTACGTCAGCTTTAGTTTCTTCTATATTGTTCAAATCAAATTTAGATTCAACAGTTTTAATATTTTCTAATTTCTTTCTTTCCAATGTTTTCTTTATTATTTTCTATCCTAATTCATATTTTTCATCATTAATCGTTAAGATTGGAGTAATATTTATTTTCCATTTTACTTTTTGCTTTTTTTTTATGATTTGTTTTGGTTGCTTTTTTTCCAAATTTTCTTGTACTTAAATTCTGTTGTTCAACTTTTATTAAATTAATTTATGTGTTATTTTATTGTTTTTGCTGAATCGTTTATCTCTTATTCTCACTGTGACTTTTGTAAACCCTTCACCAATCTTAGTTATTTCAATATTTAAATTTTTTAAAATTGTCCTTTAGGATATTTTTAATTTTTTTTCTTTTCAATTGAATACTGCTTTATTCTGGAATCTATACTTATAATGATTAACTATAATCAATTACAATTATTTTGTAGCTTCCAAATTTTTTAGCTAATTATTTATAAAAACTTTTAGATTTTTTTTTACCAGATGTAGATAAAAATATCATAACATGTTGTCAGTCACCAGAATATATATGTATATATTAAAACTTTGATACTTTACCATTATTTGTAATATGAAAAACACTATAACAGAGAACAAAACATTAAATTGGTAGATTATACTTTCGACACATAAACACGTCCAAACTATACTCAGTCTATTTAATTTGTTTTGACCATAGAACAATACAATACTAGATAAAAATCCAAACTTTACCAAAATCTTTACATGACCATGGTTTCATCTATTAAATTAATAGACCTTCTCAAGTGAAAATCAAACTAAAGCAACATATATATATATATATATATCAAAACAAACAAACCTTCCCATAATTCATTTCAAAAACCAAAATCCCTTTATATCAAAAGAAGTCATCATAAGATTGACAGCCTCAGATTCAAGAAGTTTTATCATTAAAGTTTCATTTATTCTTCTCTTTAATTTATTGTTTTCATAAAAAAATAACCGTTGTATTGTCAAACAATTTTTTTTTTAAGTTTCCTTTACTCTTCTCTTTAATTCATTCTTTTTCATAAAAAATAACTGTTGCATATTGACAATGCAACGGTTATTTTTTATGAAAAGAATGAATTAAAGAAAAAAGTAAAGGAAACTTTAATGATAAACTTTTTGAATCTGAGGCTATCAATCTTATGAAGACATCTTTTGATATAAAGGTAAGTTGGCTTTTGAAATGAATTGTGGGAAGGTTTGTTTGTTTGGTATATATATATATGTTGCTTCTTTAGTTCGATTTTCCCTTGAGAAGGTCTATTTGTTTAGTAGATGAAACCATGATGGTGTAAGTATTTTGGTAAAGTTTGGATTTTAATCTAATATTGCATTGTTTTATGGTTTTGTATTTTATTTATTACTAGTATAGTGTTAGACAGTTTGAATTTTATATGTATATATAAATAGAGAGACAGAGAAAGCACGCAATATATTAATGCTCTGAATGTAGTGGAACATTAAAGAAAATATTCTTAGTAGTCTCCTATAAGTATAACTTCACATTGAATTTCCAAAAATATATTGAAAAAAAAATTGGCTGATGATAATTAAATGATAATGGTATTCACTGACATTGCATAAATATAGAACACTAGTCAAAGTATTTTTACACCCACTGCAAAAACAAAAAAAAAATAGTTTTAGAGTGTCATCTATATTATTGTTATGACAACTAATCTGTAAATATGCACATAGTTTTATATTCATTACAAGACTCAGTCAGTATTTGCAATAAATCTTTTAGTTTTACGAAAAAGCAGACCGATCTGTTAATCATTTATAGCACAAGTATGCAAGAAATATTAAGTAGAAAATAAAAAGCGAAAACAAACATGTCTAATTAATAACAAGTTCATTTGTGTATATTTTTGATTAAATTGACCAATAATAAGATGGAAATAATTCTTCAAGATATTTCTTTTTGTTTATACAGTATTTTCCAAATGTCATTACTAAAATAAATTCAGCTTGTTATTCAATATCTAAAGCAATATATTAATTGTTATTTCATATCTACACTGATAAATTTTTATATCACAGCATGCTATGGAAAAATATGATTTAAAACAGATTTTAAAATATTATATTTTACAAGAAATAAATATAACTGAAAAAATCATTATTATTAAATATATTTGGTTCATTATTAAAACATTACTAAAAAATATGGACGAATTAAACAAATAAAGGTAAAGTAACACTATAAATAGTAAAGCACTTATATTTTCTTATTCAGAATGTTTTCAAAAAATTAAACAAATAGTATATACGTAAAGAAATTTTCTTGCATGGCAGTTATTTAAAAATCTAATCAGGATTTTCTGGTACAGATTTTTACATTTAACTTGACAATAGTTTATTAGGTTGACTTCTAGTCTGCAATTTTTAGTTAGCAATTCAAGAAAGAAATATCCTCTGAATTTTTAACTTATTGATCATTAAGTACTTTGTTCATGTGGAAATGTGAAAATATAAACCTCAATAGAATTCCAATTTAGTAGTTTAAATTTAGATAAGACTTCTCTTGATAAACTTTTTTGGTAACTTGATCGAGGCAATTGGCATATTATTTAAATAAATATGATTATCATGATGGAATTGCTTATAGAAGTTAGAGTAATGCCATTAATCAGTCATATTGAGAATAATATGCTGTTAAATGCTACTGCTGCTCTGAATTATAATATCTCAAAGGTATTGATAAACTAATGTCTTGGCAACAAATAAAATAATATTGATCTTTAAATATAAGCAGTCATGAAATTTTATAAACACAATTAATTAATTTTTATATTTTACAACATGTTTTAAATTCATAATAATAAGTCTTTAATCTCTTTCAATTAATGAAATATACATTTAATATTTGGCTTCAAAGTTAATCCTTAACTTTTAATGAAAACAAACATGCTTTGAAGTGGATATTATAAAAAAAATTATTAGCTATTTTAATTAAATTTTAATTTTAAAAAAAAATAAATTTGTTTTTTTCTTCTTTGTAGAGGTATTTAATGAAATAAAAATATAAACTTGTAATATCTCGTACATTAGTTTGTCTGCATATCATCATATAGATATATTAATGACAGATCATCCTAATACTTTTATGGACATAATTTTAACTTAGTCAAAGTTTATCAGTAACATAAGTCATGGTACCAGAATGTAATAATATATATTTGTTAAGAGAATATCAAGAAATTGCTTCAGTATTCAGTATAAAATACTCGGTCCTAAAAATGCCAATTAGCTACTTGAAAAGAGAAATTTAAAAATAACAAACATGCATACATATATAAATATCATTCTCATCTCAAAAATATGCAGAAATAATTAAACTTTAGATTAATATGATCAAGTAATATGCCATCATTATTGTATTCTGTTTATATTTTGTTTTACATTATTTAATCTAATCTCTTTTGTTATATTCAATCTTAGTTCAAAATGTATAATAAAACTGTTATGTTTATAGTTATATGTACATAAGTAAAAACAATATTTAATATATACCATTCCATCACATAAAGATGCTGCTACCCATCCTTGATCAGCCCCAAGGTTACCATGATAAAAGCAGTCAGGAATCTTTACAAGGTTTTCTGTTGCATCACCATTTACATTTCTGGAAACGTATTTAAGAAGTCTTTTATCATGAGATTTTTTTAAATTTAATTCTAAACGTTTTCCAAAAGCATTTATAGCAAAAGAAATTTCTTCTGGGTGTTCGTCAATGCTTCGCTTTACATATCCATCATGAATAGGAGTGGTAATTTCGTATCCTATAGAAAGAAAAAAACAATAATAAATTAATTGAATAATTAAATATTACGTATTTTTTATAAATATATTAATCTAATTATAAATAAAAACAAACACAATTACTTCTTTATACAGCCACTTTAATATTTCAACCAGAAGACTGCTTTTTAATTTCTAATAAAAACCAGTCAAGTCTTCTGGTTGAAATATTAAAACTGCTGTGTAAAGAAATAATTGTGTTTGTTTTTATTTTTATTTATTCATATATTTATATTTATTATTTTAACCTAATTATATATATATATATGTAATATCAAATAATATAAGTATAATAAAAATCCACTAGAATAAAACTACAAAAATTTTTAAATGCCTATATAAAATTGAAGATTAATATCCTTTGCTATAGCCAGCTTACGGCATATTCTGTCATCTTGAGTAGTAATATGTTAATATTTAAAGCTTATTTAACTCTCACAACAGTAACTTTCTCACGTGAATGACCTCCTTTCCATAAATTATGAATACTAACACAATTACACTGTTTATTTAATACATCCGAGTATAGGTATAGAGATATAAAGTTTATATATGTGTGTGGTGAGACAACATGATCACCCAAGTGTGAAAATAATAAAATTTTATGCATGCAAGACATATATGAATTTTAACTATAATAAGGTTCTCTTGTAGTTATATGTTGAATTATTTCCACCATATTGTGCTATACAAAAATGATTAAAAGAGCATAAATTAATGATTAAATAAAAGACCATGATTATACTAGTGGACATATATGTAATTGAAAAAAGACACATAAATAGTGAATATAGAAACAAGAGTAAAAATAAGAAAATTTAAAGAAATTGTTCATGTGATAATATTAAATAACTCTAGTAAGTCAACCTACTGTAATAATTTTTCATGTTTGAAAGCCATTCTTAACCTTGCTCTTGAAATATAAAAAATAAAAAAATGAGGAAGATCCTTATTAAAATATGATTAAAATTTCTACTGACTGTTGTTTTAGACTGAGTAGCCGTATTGACTAGATCACTTTAAATTCACTATTTATAAATATAAAGATCAATAGGGCAATTTCCGTGCTATTCATCACACGTTGACTACCAATATCTGTAAAAACAGAAAGATAATGCCACTCACAATCTCGTGCTCCACATTAATCTCTGTATTATTACTAAAATTTGAATATATTTATAAAAATATAAATAAAATTTTAAATTTTATTAACACCCCAACTAAACATGGAATTAGTCTAATATTACAAACTTTCAAACAATCTAATGTTTTTTTATTAAATTTATCCACTTATGCGAAGTATATATTATATTTCTTTCCAGTTTTAAAAAATAAAACAAAACTAATTTTTCTTTTTATTTTGAAAGAATTTAAATTTTTGATACTTATTGAAAAATTGACAATGTCGAGATTAATATTTTTTAAAAAAATATTTTATAAGTGATTATCATATATGCAGTGTTTATTAAATTTCTGAGTTAATTATGTTATGTGATTCAATATTGATGCAAAACTTGTTTTTTAATATAAATAAAAGTATGAAGAATTATTTTTATATATTTAATTTAATAGCTAATTCAGTTGTTTAGTTGTTATCGAAAGTTGAAATTGAGAGTTGTACTAAAGCAATAGATAAAAATGTTAATCCTTAGCTTAGCTATAAATTTTAGCCGAAATTTTTTTCTTGCAACATCAGTATCTAATCGTATTGTTCAAAACTGCAAAATAATATTGTCTAGACTGAGTATCTCCTCATATTGTTTTCTATTATCAAATAAAAAATTATCATCTCTAGTACAAATGAAATCTATAAGAAATTATATATATTGTGAACTTAAGAAAACTACCCAGTTTATAATAAATTTAATTATTGCATAATCTAAACTTTAAGCTATAAAAGTTTACTTTTAGATTTTAAAATTAATGAAGAATAACAAAGAATGTGTATTCAAACTATAAGACCAGAAAAAATGTCTAAAAAAATTTTAATCGGCAAAAGAATTATCATCAATTATTTCGAATTGTAATATACTTTAATCAGGTTTACCATTAACAAGTTCAATGCAACAAATCGACTTTTGTAAAACGTTTAAATTTTAAGAATTCAAATATTAATACATATTAACTTACTTATGAACTCATTATTATTTATACAAAAACTCAAGTAAAATTAGAGCTTTATATTTCATATATTTTTATAACATCTTTTACTTTATAATGTCTGTTAAATAATATTATGACACTAAGACGTTGAAAGTATACTTGGTTTATTTAATTAAATTTTATTTTTATTCTCTATTCTAATGTTTTAATACTATATATATCATATTATCGGAATTACATTATAAGTACTTTATTTTAAATGTTTCATTCAATAAGTTTTTCTAATTATAAAAGAATGATCTCCAAGGATTCAACATGTCTTTAGAGAATTTAGAATAGTAGATAATAAATAATATTCATTAAGGCTGTAGCCTCAATCACATGCCTGTAAAATGCGATAGTAGGGACCTCTACAGGTCTTAAAACCACAAGCTTACTCTTGGAAGAAAAGAGGGAAACTCTTTTCTTCCAAGAGTAAGCTTGTGGTTTTAAGACCTGTAGAGGTCCCTACTATCCCTCTTTTCTTCCAAGAGTAAGCTTGTGGTTTTAAGACCTGTAGAGGTCCCTACTGTCGCATTTTATACGCATGTGATTGAGGCTACAGACTTAATGAATATTATTTACGTAATGAATGTGCGTTTAAATAAATTTATAATTACAACTTTAAATAGTAGATAATAGTTTTTATCGCAAGTCAAAAAAAGTATTCACTGCGACGGCTGATTTAGTTATTCGATTACTAATTTAATTAAAGCATTTGATCGGTTAGCGGCAATCTTGTTTAAAATTAAATTATTGTTCACCCATGTTCATTCGCACAAAGGATTTATATAATAATATGATCGGAAAAGTAATTTTAGATGGTAACAAATATATAGCATTAAAAATAAAACAAGTGTGTAAATAGGAATTGTTTTTCTACGATCGTTGACTTTTCAACAATGATTGTGATTCATGAATAAGACATGAACATATGAAACAGATTTGGTGGCAATTTATAAACAAAAAAAATGGACTTCATTTTCTAGATTACGTTGTGTTGATGACTGTGCTATTCTTTTTAATTCAAATAATGATCTACATAATATTCTCAAAGTTTAGAATGCATCTGTTCAATGTTTTATCCACCTGTAGTAGAAATATAATCTTCAGCAACTTCCATCTTAAAAGTGTGAATTATTTTTCAATATTTTAGTAAATTTTTAAATAGAAAAGATGACATTGATGTTGAGATACAGCACAGACTCTAATGTATTGTTGCTTCATTAAACAAATTAAAAGATAAGATGTTACTAAATAGAAAATTAAAAGTTATAGTTTTGACAAATTTATAATACGGAAAATGAAAAACTATCTCTTCTATCACTTTAAAATAAAGGGGCTATAAAAAATTTATTTATGCACGCTCTATCAAAACAAATTACAGAACAAATAGATATAATCTTAAATAGCTTACAAATAATGAATTTTTTTTTCAGGCATGAGAATTACTCAGAATGATCTAGGAATATCTCCAGCTATTTTTAGGATAAAACAGTGAGTGGTAAGAGAAACTACTATTATCCATATCACTTTTTCGCATATAACTCTATTTCCTCTCTGTCAAGTTTTTATTTATTTATTTGACTGACTCCAATCATTCATGTAGCATAGAGTCAAGTTATTATGAACTTTTCCTAAATTGAACTTCAATCCATTATTTGTGACAATAGAACTGTGTGTTGTGAATTCACATTTACATTCTTTCATTTACCTATACAAAAATTCTTATTTCAATTTTCTTAATTCTTTATGCAACAGCTTTCATTAATAATAATATTATGTGATATTTAGCGATCTGAAAGTTCTTAGCTGTGCATTAACTTAAGGCAGTGCAATTAGTAAAGAATGACTAGGAATTGGATTTGAAATAGAAATTGTTCTAGAAGTCTTTGCTTAGAGATTTTCTTGCCTTCCACAAAACTTAAAACAGTTTCCTAAATGACTTTTCTTAAAAATCTGTCTAATTAGCATAGCTGGTGGA
The DNA here is from genome assembly GCA_028023455.1 of Epiperipatus broadwayi. Taxonomy (NCBI): domain Eukaryota; kingdom Metazoa; phylum Onychophora; class Udeonychophora; order Euonychophora; family Peripatidae; genus Epiperipatus; species Epiperipatus broadwayi. The sequence goes on from JAQFVV010000016.1 coordinate 4,170,251, forward strand.
TTGTTTATTAAAGTCGGTAGAAATAGTTGTAAATCAGAAATACAAATAGTGGTAAATTAAAAAGCAGTAGTAGGAATAAAAGTAAGTATTTCAGTTCATTGATAATTTACAAAAACTGAGAACCAATTAAGTATATTTTTCAGTTTTCTAAATAAGATGATAATTAATCTAAGATTGTAGAAACAAGATTTTTTGAGGATTAAGCATATCAAATAAAACAATAGCGGTAAACTTTCATAAAAAGCATTTTGTGTGTAACTTGGGCAAAGTTTCTATTGTAAAGTCAGACCATATTTACATTTTAAAGATTATTTCATAGATACTGTGAAGAAATACAATGTTAAATGCTAATATTATGAAGATATTACTGACGAAAAAGTGCAATGAAAACATCTAAAAATCAGATTAAAGAACATCTGTTTGTAATGAAAGCAAAGTATTAATGATCAGATTAATTTGTTGCAAAACTCAACTTCATTTTTTATTTTTTGTTATTTTTCTTTATATATATATCTTCTTACTATTTCTGACATTATATCAGCCATACTTGTTTACAATGATTGCTAATAGTGAAAGAACCATAGAAAATCACTTTCATCAATCTTATCCCACTAGAATACCAAGAAAGTGTAAAATGAATATTTATACTTGCAATTTCATATATATATATGCATAAAAATATCCAGTGTGCCAAGTATTTTAGACAAGAATGAAATCAATTTCATACAGGTATAAACATAAGTTTCTTTGATATCTTTAGACTTATGCTCACATAGAAAAAACTATTTCTACTTTTAAATCCCGTATAAGTGGGCAACTTTAAGTCATATATATGTAATATTATTAAATACAAAACTTCCCATATATATATATATATATCATTTCTGATTTTGACAACTTAATAGACTCCTATTGAATCACTTTTATGACCACGAAACAAATACAAAACAATCATTGACACTTACATAGTAGCCTAGAAAGGTCAAAAATGTCTAAAGAGATTTAAAAGCATTCTGTTAATTTGTAAAACTAAAAATAACTTATACGATTTTGTAAAACATTATATTTAATTAATATTTATATATTTAAAAAATTTATAAAGATATCAGCTTCAATCACTGCTGGTTTAAACTTCTTATATAGATATCAAAGAACAAACTATTATGAGTTTTTTTAGAATAAATTCAATATTCTAATGTAAATATAATATCCACTTCCATATATTAATCCCAGCAATTTGCCAGTGCTGAGCATAACTACTTGGTGCTGCATTTATTTTCTATAAATAAGACAATTTAAATATGTATTCAGTGTGCATTTATCTATTTTATTATATATCTTTCAATAATATTTATATAGCTTTAAATGTAGAATCATTGCAACGTTAATGAAAAGGCAAACTTGTTCTGGCAAGGACCAATTAAGCTGGATAGATCTTTGTGAGATAGAAGACCGATTGGGAAAACTATGGATATAGACAACTGCATTACTCATACCAGCAATGGAATGAAAGATGAATAGAACTGTCAATGTACAGAAATCACAGTCATAATTGAAATGTCATTTAGGACTATGATATTATAAGAAAGTAAACTGTTAAGATACTTCTTTATTAATGTCAAAAATAATTATAAATAAAAAATCAAAGAATCCTTATATATGAATCATCCTCAACCTAATGACACTTATCCAGATTTATGGAATGTATCCAAGATATCCAAAAGGTATGCTTTGATATATGTACTGAAGCTATACATATATACACATTGAATATATATATATATATGTTTGCTTCACCATTCACTGTGGTTTAACTAAAGACCCTGAGTCCAACCACAGTGAATGTAGACTAAATTTAAAGTAAGTAATAACTTTAAAAACATTCCGTAAATTTTATAAAATAAAATTAAAAGATTTTATTGTAGATAACAAAATAAAATTCCTAGAGTCACAGAACTCATTAAAGAAAAAGATTAATTAGATAGGAATAATTAATTAAAAAACACTAATTAAAAATAAGATAGCAGAACAATGGGATTGGAATGTGAGATGGCCAACAAGTTAGGTATAAATTGAGAACTTGTTTATTGTTATCTCTCTTTGACCTGGCTCAGCTTTACAGTTTGGACCGAAAACAGCCACAAAGATATTTTTATTGGAACAGAAATATAATTAACTTTTTTGGAAAGAGCTCTCTGCAACCAAGAAAATATCTTCCGCCCCTGCTGAATAAATTCTTAAGCCACCAGCATTCTATAGACAAGGAGAAAATAAGAACTTAAAATGGGTGATGTTAAGTAAAATGGTGGAGTAGACTTTTTTTCTCTATCTCGTGATCGTTTTCCTGTCTGCTGGAGTTTGAAAGATGTAACCCAAGAAATGTGGTATGATAAAACAATTTTGCCTGATAAATTCCTGCTGCTTCCAATGGATAACTGAGGACAAAAATCACCCTAAACCATCAGTACAAACTGCTGAGCAGAATGTCTTCATGGCTATCTAATAAAACATATGCAATCTTAACTCATTACCGGTAACTTTAATTTTCACTTGTATTTTATGTTGGCTTAAATCATAAACTTAAGTCATTTATATATTATAATTATAATGTGTTAATATATATATATATATCCTGATAATTGTTAACATTTTCATTGTTTTTTTTGTTTGACCAGTATAGTGGCATTTCTTAATCCTATTAATATATACATAAATCTTTTTTTTTTTTTGGTTAATGGATTGCCTTTATACATTACTTGAATTGTATACTACTTCTATTTTTTTAAAAGAAAGAAACACTTTCTTTCTTATTGCTTGGCCTAAACATATGTATATTGGAGGAACTGGAAGGGAGAAATATTTTAATTTCATTTATTTCTATTTGTTTGACTGATACTAAATACAGGAATATTTCAGATTTATTAGAAAACTCTTTGAATAAAATTTCTCCTTCCATTTCCCTCCTGCCATATTGGTTTCACTAATTTTTTTAAATATATATTAGAAAGAGAGAAAAAAGCAGAACATGCAATTGTTGGTTTGTTTGTTTTTTGGGGAAATAATTCAATGTTTCTTTTCATTTATATTAGAAATATAAAAGAAAATGACATTCGAGTATATCTATTAAAGTGTTCAATTTTATGCATTTTACAAGAAAGATCCAATCCTGTCTTATACTTTTTATACTTTCTTAAAGTCAATCTAGGTTTTTACTAATATATATCTATTTGTCTAAAACAGACATAGCTTAAGCATTTTATAATTTGATTAAATATAAGAGACGGTACAGAACAGTTATATATGTGTAAATTAAAATCTTAAAGCTTCATTAACTTTAAGGGTAAACTAGTTAAATAGTGATTAATTAATATACCTATCTTTTTATATATTTTAATGTTAGAAAAGGTGCCAGGTAATTATTTCTAATAATGGATATTCTCTCAGTCTCAGAAAGATTTTGAAATCATATTATTTTATATACGTACATTTTACCTAAGGTTTTAAAGTTTAACGGTCAGTTGACTGTATTTTCTCTTATATTGTGCTACTTGGTGATTTGTGTGGGGGTCTCAGCACATATCAATAACTCCTGTCATCTTCTATTCATAGGCTAACACTGCTTCAAGATTGCCATTGATGATAAAGTGGATCTCAACCCCTTTTTCAAATATTACTACTGGACACAAGCACGTATACTCCATCCTGAGTTCAGATCATGCTGATGTGAATGGGCTCCATCTCTCTAACTCCCATGTTAGGCCAGAGTGCTATGCAGACCTCAAGTTAGCCATATATAAACCTTTGTGCCTCCAAGACTCTTCTAAGCTCACACAATTAAATCACCAAGGACCATAGTAATGTTTAATTTCATTATAGATAAAACCTTAACTTTGTAATATGCTCAAAATATTGCTGAGTAAGTCTGAGAAATGTCCACTGGGAGGGGGGGGATTTTTTTATTTTGTCATTTAAATGCAGGCTATATTTGAACATGGCCTTAATCTATTTAACTAGTTTTAACCAATTATTCATTTTTGTAATTTCACCCTAGAGTTAAGTTTTTCTGTCTCTCTCCTTTAAAGTAAGCACCCAGTTATTAGCTAAGTATGGTATTGTTCTATAATTATCGTACTATTGTTTAATTATATTGTGGATCTTATTAATGCATATCAATACATATCCATGTCTGTAGATGCAAGAAAATAATTTTGCTATATACGTGTATAATAATTAATAAGTTTTGTTAAAATAAGTTATACGTATATAATAATTAATGTTTTATTAAAATAAGTTTTATTAAATGAAATAGGAATTTTGTATTTAAATTTGGTATGCTATTAAAGATAAGCACTCCAGATTAGAAACTAATTAAGCAGCTAGATTAAAAGTGATGATTACTAAAAGTATACAATAGCTGAAAATTAATTGGTTTCTAAAACATTCCTAAACAAGAAAAAAGAAGGAACAAAAAATAACTAAGCAGCACTTGCAGCGGGGAACTCATTGAATGCACACGAAAGTCAAGAGTTTTAACTTAGCAATGGAACAAACCCAGTGAACTCCACCACTGAAGGTTAAAAAGTGGACCTAGGAACTTTGCAGGTCACACCAGTCTATATTATGTGTTTTTGTATGCCTACATGGCCAGCGTTCGTAAGTTAAACTTAATTGTCTTATAACTATATATGTAATATTATTTATCCGACTGATAATTATATTAAACTATTTGTCTAATCATTTGGTTTCTGCTGTCTATTTACCTGATTGTTAAGCTGGGTGAGTCACTGTACACAGCAGAAAATTGGCGCAGTTAATCAACAGGATACGTTCCAGTAGAAAAATCTGGTGCAATTTAGAAACAGTAGTGGATTCAAATTGAATTGTATAACGTAGAGAAAGCTACAAGGAAATTGAGAATCGAAGTCCAGGTGAATATCGAATTAGTAGTCGAAAAAGTGTTTTAGTAAGCGTATTAATTTGTTTTAGTAAGCGTATTAACAGTAATTTGTTTTAGTAAGCGTATTAATAGAAGTTGTCCCAGTAAAAGAGTTTAATAGTTATCTCATAGTGAAATAGAATTTTTTTTTTAAAAAAAAAAAAGCAAAATAGAAAATGATGATATCAGTGCCTCAGGTAACAATTAATGAGTTCAATGTTAATAACCCTTTTGATTGGCCAATTTACCTTAAGAGAATCGAGAAACTGTTTTTGATTAATGACACAACAAGCGACCCCATTAAAGTTGCCACATTATTGTGTTATGCCGGGCAACAAGTAATCGAAATAGCAAATAGACTCTGTGATCACGAAGAGCCAGAGAATTTGCCATACAATGTAGTTACGGGGAAATTAAATAATTTTTTCAGTCCCCAGCCTTTGCAATATTTTTTTTTGTTAATTATTTCTTCAAATTGTCATTTCTTTTAATTGATCAATAAACTTTCATTCACTAATCTCATCAATATCTTGTCTGTGTCATTATATAGTCTAAACCTGATTTTTTTTTCTTTGTTAAAATTCCCCTTTAGGATCTCATCTCTTCCTGATCACTGGCATACATGAAGAAGAAATTCTAGTGAGGTTTGGGAAGTAAGTCACTTAGTAGCAATCTGGAGGAGTATGTGAGGTTCAAACCCCCTCTACATGCATCTCTGGGTTAAGTTAAAACAGCTCTACTTTTCATTTCATACCGTTGCAGTACCAAAGTTTGTATATTAAATGAAAAAACATATAAGCAAAAAACTTCTAATATTAAGTCACTTTCTTACATAAGTTATTAGTAAAGCAGGTATTGATTAGCCCACTTTCTATGGTTTATTTAAAATTTTAAACATGTGTAAAACTAAAAGAAATTTTCAAGGTTTGCCTGGCTTGAATTCAAATCTTGGTTCATGTTCAGGGCAGGGCAATGTGTTAATCACTAATGCTTATAATTCATCATATGTAAATATAATTATATATCCTTCGACAGTTTAAAACATTGAAATACAGTGAAATAATTCCATAAAGCTTAATATTAAGATAATTTTTTATAATTGTTTTTTTTTTAAAAAAAAAATCAAATCGTTTTATTTTATTATACAAAAAATTTATCTCTCTCTCTCACACTTTTTTCTCCATTGAACTTTTTATTTATTATTATTTAAAATACATTTTCTTTATTCATCTTAATTTAAATTAATTCTAATTTTTTTTAACTAAAGTAATATTAAAGTTTTAAATGTTTCAATTTGAGTTACTTTTACATAAATCAAATTTATTCAATGTGTTTTTGTTTTATTTCAATATCATTGATTAAATTAATAAAATAACTAGCTACAGAACAAACGACAGAATTACAGCATGTTAAGAATATTAACATAAATTACATCAGCTTATTATTTTTATAATTTGTCTAAAAATTAAAACAGTATAAACGGTTTTTTTATGGGAAATATTGTCTTTTTTTTCGGCGAAGTCTCACCAATAATTTTCTTTTAAATAATTTTAATTTTAATATTTTAAATTTAATTTGTGTTTTAAAAAACTTAACTTATGTTTACACTTTATTCTGGAGGCTCAAATAATTGCAAAAAAAAAAACTGGTTCAATTTTATAGACATTAATATTTACAAATAATTGACGCCAGAAGCTTCAAGAATTGACATTTTTTTATGTCGAATTAATGACTTCTTTATTTCAGTGTAAAGAACAATCCCTGAAATTGTTGAGCTATGTTTATAACACTGAGAGGAGAAAGTAATTTTTTTATATAAATATATCTGTATTTAAAAATAAGTTTGAGGATATGAAAAATCAATTTTGCAAAATATAAATAAATTGGTTCGAATATTTTAAAGAATAAACAAATAAATAAAAACTCTCAAAATTATAAAACAAATAAAATAAATTAAGGCCCTGGATGCATCTAATTTAATGACAAAAAAGATATGAAAGAATAGGGGGAAATATGACCCAGTTATTTTTATTGTTATTTTTTTAAAACTTACCTTCGCTATCATCACCATAAAGAAAATGGAAGCCTTCATTTTTAATAAACTGATGGACATCATCCTAAATTGAAAAGAAAAAAAATATTCGATGTATACATATGTTTGTCTTTCTATCCCTATCTTTCTTTTCTTCTACATTTCTCTTTCACTCTCTCTATCTCTTCCCCTTCTCTCTTTCTTTCTCTTCCCTCATCTGTCTCCCTTTTGCATACACACCCAAGATACATACGTACAGTAAATCTAATGAAAAATTATAGCACTTAACGCCGAACTTTCAGAATTAAACTTTGAAAACATATTCGCAGTAGCTTACATATCAAATGAACTTGCGATGTTTCCACATGATAATCATTATTGTGTCGTAAAGGTATTTATATACACCTACTTTCAATTATTTAATTTATCATTAAAATTATTGCATATATTTGCGAATCATTAAGATTAATATATATGTAAATATTAAATTTTATTGTCGCACATAAATTCTTTAATAAAAAATGGAAGAATCCTTATTACTCAAGATAAATTTAAGATGTAGCACTTAAAGAACAGTCTATATAAAAGTATAATTTTAAAGGTGAACACTAACCTCCTGAGTTTCAGCCCAGGACAAAGCTAGGATGATAATAAGGCCTCCAAAGAGGTTCATTTTTACAGAAGAAATCACGAATTTTTCATTTTTTGCCTATTTATACTTTTAATAATTATTCTATTAATATTCAATGTAATACTTTTGGCAAAAAACTGCGTTTGGAAATATAGCAATTATTGTTATAATTGACATTATATAAACAATTTAAAATTCATTACGCATGCATGTGTATATGTATGTATGTGTATATGTAAGTATATATGCATATACCAAGCATGTAGGTATATATGTGTTTATATGTAGACCTACATTTCTATATAATGAATTTTAAAATAAATTGTTTATATAATTGTCACTATAACAATAAATGTTTTATTTTCAAATATAGTTTACATACATATTATAATGGTGCGGAATACAGGGGTAGTAAGGAAATAAAAGGTAGTAAATAAATATAGATAAACAATTAATCAACAACAAATGAGCAAATAATCAGCATCAGAAGTCAACATAATTAATAAACATAGCAGCAGAAAATAAATCAATAGTCAGTTATGTAACTAAATTTAAACGAGACCTGCTATAAATTGTATGCTAATCCTTGTCTAGACAATGTCAAACTTAGAGCACAATATTATAAAAGCAATTACTAATATTTCAGTCGCATGCAGATACATAAGTACTAAAAATAAGTATAAAATAATCCTATCTCAAGAAAACTGGAATCATTATATCAATGATGATTATCAACAATGCTTTTGGACATCAGATTACCATAAGTATATTGGGCATCAATAAATTAGTCATTATCATAAAACATATAAAGTGAAGTATGTATGTAGACTTAAAGAAAAGGATTAGTTGATGTCCACACATAATCCTAACATAGCTTTGGTTCCCAAGAATTCTGGTAAATGAGCAAAAGAATAAAACAATAAATACTTAAACTATGCTAGCATGAAATAACTTCACTGATCAAACTTGATTCAATGATTGACAAATGTATTAATTAGAGACGTTATTATTATTATTAACATTGTCTTGTAGTAAACTTTATCTTTGCGAGACTAATGTTTATACAGCTATTAGGGTTTGAACCATAAAAAAAACTTAAAGCATACATATTTTCAGTTACACTCATATATATATATATATATATATAATACTATAATTAGATAATCAAAATTATTTTTCTTTAACAACAACATATAACTATTGCACAACTAATAAATTTTTGCTCAATGGCAAAATCCATTTAAAATGGTAATTATGAGCCATGTGATAAGATGGATAGCACCAATAACACCTCCACTACACATTACAGACCAATCAAAAATATATGCCAATGTTGCAAAAAAATAATTTGCAACCGAAAAATTATAATCAAGTTACAAACTCCAAAAACAATCAAGTTTTCCATCACTTCCTGAGAATAGACAGTAATGATATTTTGCAATTCAATATTCAAACCGAGAAAAATCAGTCATCCCAGGCCCAACTCATTGAAATACCGATGATTTAAATTAATTAATGATAAATTTTTCAATATAATACTAAGGGAGCTAAACAGGTCATTGAAAAGATTTTCCCCAAAAATTCAATAATACTACCACCAATAACATTACATGGGCTCCAGGGCATCGTGCTGAGAATCACTGAACATCTCAATCCAAGATATCTAATCCTTGAATTTTATCAAGAGAGCCAAAAGTCTCATTTTCAAACCACTATTAAAACATTAGACAATTATGTACTTATATCAGTCGAGCCAGGTTGCCATAACAAGATAACTGGGATACTCAAAATTGCATACCTTGGGATACAACATCAAACACTTTCAGAAAATAATAGTGCTATTAGGTAAACCATAGCTTTCAACCCAATTTATCTGAAAAATATGCCAGTGCTAGTTTCCAGTAACAGCTTCAACTTTAAGCTGATCTAAACAACATCCCCAACTAGATTGCAAATCAGGAGGACATGCTATGCCTCTTCACAAGAGGACTTAAACTGTAGTGCTACTCATGTGGACAGTATGACCAACTTGCAAAACAATGTGTTATAAACAGAAGTCCACAATCACAACAGAAAAATTATCAGCTTGATTACATGCAGACTAAAATATCAAACACTAACAACCAGATTTAAACATCTCTATCTGAAAAGCCATTCTCCAATGGTTCAAACTGCAATCAAACATAACCACACTATAAACAATCCAAACAACATGCAGAACATCAATTCAAACACCAACCAAATGGCTCAAATGACACATATGAGTTTCATAATATAAAATGTCATCTAGCAGCTTTTAATACCAACTTCACTGAACGATCTCAAAGTACCTCTAGTGAGATGCCAAATATCAAAACAAGCCTCACATACATAATTAAAAATAACACCTCATGTCATTTTTGACCTACCTGAAACAACACACCATTTAGCATACTGAATTTGCAATCAAACTTACTGCACTGCCCAATGCATGTTATCCAGGTAGTCATGATATACCAAAGCTTTTGTTTGAGCACCTCAGCCATTTCATCACTGAAGTTTATGTAACCTTACAAACTATCTTACAAATATCTATAACATTGACAACCTTTATCCGATTGCAATAATGCCTTTCAACAAGAAACCAGCTCCAATAACCACTTTTACCAACCTTCAGCCTATCTCTATGGGCCCACTCACCATCAAACTTATTGAAAAAGTTAATAAACATGATTGAGTCACATCTATCCCCTCTGATTTCACCCTATTAATGTGCAAGAAAGCAATCAACAGCAGGAAAGTCAGGACTTATCTTCAAAGCACTTTTGAGCTCAGTATAAGGCTAAAGGGAATACACACCAGTTTGCAGTTCATATAGACATTAAAGTGAGCTTTGAATCTGTGACACTCAAAGTATTATTCAATTTATTCATTGCCATCACAATTTCAAACTGTTTTTATGTGCTAACTAACTTTCTGAATTGTAAAATCCATATGATACTCAGTTGTAGAAACTCCATATTCTTTTCTCCTCCACAATTCATCTCCCAAGGTTCTCTCCTCACTTCTTTACTATTCAATTTATATATCAATATACTATTTGTGAAAATCCAGAAAACATTTACTGACATCTAAATACTAAACACATATCAGCAGGTAGTCTGCATCATCTATTTTTCCCATCCAAAAAACATCTACCAGCATTTCACAGAATACTATAGGATTTTGCAGCTACAAATAAACTTAATGTCAATTTAAGCAAGATTGTTGATTGATCTTTTTACAATATCAAACTATGCCCAGACATATTTCTTTTTATATTAATGCAAATGCAATGAGTGTAAAATCCAGGCCAATGCCTAAAAAAGAAACATAACAATTCACTACCTTACTCTCAAAAGCCTAAATCTCCATGTACTTTAAGATTCAATTATTTAACCAGCTAATCATTGGCAAAATCAACTACTACTTTCCCATAATTACTTTTTTCCAAAGTGTTTATAGCCAAAATTTCTTCTTTCTGCAACAAGCTTTTGTAGCAGAGGAAGATAGCTGCCATATCTTCAGAACAGCTTGTCATTCATACCTTTCATTTGCAGATGACCACAATTCTAATAATAGACACTCTACCACTTTTAGATGTTGCAATGCCTTTTTCAAATAATTTTGACAGCTAGAACACTTTCCACACATTGACTACCTATTATCTATTGTCAATTATATAAAAGCCACATCCTCACAGATATCTTTTCAAGCTACATATAAGTAGTCATACTGGAAAATCTATTTTTTGATCTATCCAAATCTGTATCATGACCACAATCTTTCAATACTTGAAATTAACAACTGTAAGTTTAAAAAATGGTCTCTAGAGTTGAAGTTCATTTCCTATGAAGATTAAATCTCCATGCCCTGCCCACCTCATATTTCCTATGTTACCCTCTGAGGAAACACAGCAATATCTATTATAGCTCTGCACAGAAATAGACAGACTCTATTATAACATAAGCAAGGCTCACAGTCTATATCAATACCACTTTCCAGACAATCATTGCTGCATATTGCAAGAGCTCTGGCCCATCAATCTGCACAGCCATATTCATATAGGTGCATTCATTGCTCATTCACCTTAGGAAACAATACAAGGCATCATCCATCAAGATTTAATAACAAACTGGTGCAATGAAAAACCAAAAATAATAAAATTGAACATCCTAACATCTCCACAGCCACCTGATCAATTATAACACAGTAATTCAATCTCTAGCTGGCCACTATGCTCTAACCAATATATGTTACCAATAAGAGCTACCCCACCCAAAGATTTACCATTATCCAACAACTGAAGTACAGATAATTTTCATCTGAATGCATACTAGTGATTTCATGGACCACAATATCACACTCAAGCCTTGGACCTCTGCAACTGATCATCACTTAACAGTGATAATACAGAGCATTTGTAACCTCATGTTTCATGAACTATCACTCACAAATATCTAACAAATAAAAATTAACTCTAAATGTCACTCAAAAACTGGAAAAAAAACATGTATCATATACATGTGTATTTACACTCCTTCCCCCAGATTAATCAAAGATAATTATACAAAGCATATCCAAATATAAATCAGCAAATGAATACTACAACCTCCATTTCTGCCTCATCATGAATAATTCTGTAAAAATCCTTCAAAAACTATTCCATTGCCCCCACATACCTCCCCCTTTCTTATTTCTTCTATGTATACACACTTGACTTGCAACCAACATTGTCCTCTGACTTACCATGTAAACATATATGCAAATCTAACCTTTTTAGTCATTAATAAAGTTTCTTTTGAAACATAATAATAATAATTTATTTATTTATTTAATAAATAATCTCCTTGTGATAAAAAAAAATCACACATGGATATTAACAAATAATATACTAGTGAAATTTTAAAAATATAAAATGATTAATTACAAATGAAGTTTTTCTTTATCATTAATGATTATCCAGCTCATAATTAATCTTCTAAATGTTTTTTCTTGATGTTATTAACATTAATACGATGTCTCTTTAAATATCTTTAAAAATCTGAGGCCAAGATAACATTTTTGACACCTACAATGTGTCTCAAAATATATTGGTTTAAACTATAACCAAAAATTATGTGATCTGATTAACATTATTGTTGAATAATCAGTTATATTGTGTTATTTATTATTTTAAATAATAAAATATTTAATATAAATAATTTATTGATGGTTAAAACTCCAGCACATTTATATAATTCAAATATTTTTAAATCCAAAGATTTAAACAAAATGCAACATGGACCATATATTAGACCTATTGCACCTGTTCACATTCATATCAATCTGCTGATAACTTTGTAATCTTATGATCTGACTAAAATAACATGTACACAAATTTTGTAAAGAACTTTCTTCAGCAAAAAAAAATAATGTGTAATCTTTACATAGTATTTTGGCAAGAATTACAAAGTTATTGGGAGGTTGATATAAATGTCAATGGATGCAGTAGGTTTAATAAATGCTCTGTGTTGCAGGACTAAAAATAAGTAAAAGTAAAAAAATAGTAAAACTTACAAAATTAACAAAAACCTTTTAAGAATGCCATTTAAAATAAAATTTCAACATTAACAAGTTTCCAAAAAAAATGTGATTCTCACAAATATGTATGACTTTCAACATTAACAAAAAAAATGTGACTTGAAAAAAAAAAAAAGATGCGACTTTAAAAAAACTAACAACTTTTAAGAATGACATTTAAAATAAAAAATAAAATGAGATATTGCAATAATGATGCCATTAATCAAAAAAATAGTTAATTTAAATATACCCCAAACAAACAATAAATGATTTTGATTTTTAAGTAATTTTGATAGAAATACATTAACTATATTCCTATTACACTTACCATGTAATATATAACAGGAATTTAAGTGTTAAAAAACAAACTTTTGATATTTAGCATTATCACAGAAAATGGAGATCTGCAGTAAAAAATTTTGCTCTGAAATAAAATCACGTGATTGCAAAGTAAGCTGGGATTTTCATAAAACTGCTAATAAACATTGATTTTTTAATAAAGAAATTAAACCACAAACTCCAAAAAAATACTATTTTGCTGTCCCTCATTGGTACTTTGTCATGTCTTCAATTTTCATAATAAAACATTCATCTGTTTCCCTACATAAGCCACCAAACATCCACATCCCCTTGCGAATGCCGATTGTAGTGTTGCAACCTCAGACATTACAATGCCATTGCTTGTCACTGATGTCAGGATGCCTCACTGTTGAAAATAGAGCACTGCATCAATTTCAATACTTGGTAATTTCCAAAATGAAAAATAACTAAAAATGTTGAAGTATTACAAAAAAAAACAGATCGCGTTGAAAAAAAAATATTGTTCATAGAAAAGATCATGTTGAAAAAAAATCTTGTTGATAAAAAAAACACATTTTCACATATACTTGCAGGGATTATTTTCTTTCAATTTGACATCATCATGACCTTACACATTTATTGTGCATGTGAAAAGGCCCCTATCTTCCTTATACTCAAGTACTGATTGGGTGTATATTCACAGGAATTATTTTCTTTCAATTTGACATCATCATGACATTACACATTTATTGTGGGTGTAAAAAAGCCTCATATTTTCCCTTCATTGCAGCTTTAATACTCAAGTACTAAACAAAATAATTTTTAATGTAAAATTTTGAATTGTTTGCAAAAATTTCAAATAACAAGCTGCAGAACCATCTCATAATATTATAACATAGCATGGAGATTATTTAAGTCATTTAGATTTTGCAGATGATGTAGCTATTTTTGCAAATAATGCTTTAGAGCTACAGGAAATGTTGCAGGAGTTATCAGATGAAAGTAGAAAAGTAGGACTAAAGATAAATGTTAAAAAAACTAAAGTAATGTTTAATAGATTTTCTCAAAATATGAAAATAAAGATTGATTATAATGAATTAGAAGAAGTTAACAGTTACAAATACCTTGGTCAGATTATTAATACAGATGGAAATATAATGGATGAAATTAATCATAGAATTAAACTTGGTTGGAGTGCTTTTGGTAGAAATAACTTGATACTAAAAGGAAATATGCCTATGTGTTTGAAAAGGAAGATTTTTAATATGCCTATGTGTTTGAAAAGGAAGATTTTTAATAAATGTGTTTTGCCAGTTCTTACTTATGGATCTGAGACTTGGACACTTAATAGAAGAGCAATACAGAGACCTCAGACCACTCAAAGAAGTATGGAGAGATGCATGTTGGGAGTAACAAGAAGGGATCGAAAACGCAATTGTGGGTAAGAGAACAAACAGGTGTTACTGATCTCATTGAAAAAGCACATTTACATTATTGATCTCAAAGATTAGATTCTAATTATATTCAGTAATTAAGGAATGTAAACATTTATGAGATAAAAGACTAAAACATTTTTTCTAGGAGAAAAATAGTTTTTAAAATTAACACTGATTCCTTTGTGGTGTGTAAAACACCATTCCAAATATGATATTTTCAGGATATCTAGCAACGATATAGTCAATAAGTGATGGTGATGAAGATGTAGCATGTGTAAGATGAAATAAACATTGAATAAATCCAAAAAGTGACCGCATATTTAAATCATGATGAGCAGCAGAAGTAAGTCACCAATAGTAATAATAATGAATTTATCATTTAACTTAATAAGTAAATCATGAAGTTCATTGTTAAAAATGTCAACTGAATATTGGCATGTCCTATTCAGAGCAACTAGTGTAAATTTGTCAAAACCTAAAATAATACACTTAAAATAACCAAAATATGCATCAATAAAAGTTACACAAAATTCTACCTGATATGTTATTTGTTCTGGATTTAATGATTTCTTTATATCCTCTAATTTATACAATCATTTTTCATATTCATTAAATCCCAGACAAAATTATTATATCAAATAAATTATTAAATATAAGTGGATTAATAACTTATCAAAGTGTTTCATCTCATTATGTATATTTATATGAAAAATCTTCAAATTTTCAATAGCTAATTTGTTTTCTACTGCTAAAAAATGTTTTGAAAGATAATTCATATCATAAATTAGACAAATCAGATTCAGAACTAATCCTAATATTCCTATCTAGAGTATCTTTTCTGTACCAAATTTTGCCATCTTTAATCAAAACAAATATATAGTTATTTTCTTTAGCCACTGTATGTGCTTTCCAAAATAATTTCTTTTCAGGAAGCAAATCTTCATTTAAATATATATGCTTATAAGATATAGTATTAGACAAAATATCAGCTAGATATAATTTAATTGTTTTACTGCCTGAGAAGAATAAATCTCTTATCATTTTATAAACAACATTAATTTTTATTACAGCCTAAATCTCCCTCCATATTTCAATCTATAAATGTTTAATATTATTTTTTTCAATATTAAATAAACTTTCATCTTCAGCATATTTGATAACAACAATGTCAATATAATTTTCTAATCTTTGCTGCTTTAAATAAAAAATTTCTTTTTGCAAACTACATAAGAAAGAATCTTATGCTTTTACGTTTTCTTGTATTTCATTAATTTTACTAATCATTTTTTATATTATTTTGAATTAGTTCAAGTTCTAAAATAAGTTAAGTAAAAGACTATGATAAGGAGTCAATCTTATTTTTTAAAATAAATAATATACCCAATTTCCATTTATCTGCTGAAGTAATTCAAAAATAGAATTGTTATCTAATGAATTAGATAAGGAATCAGTACTAGACCCATCATTTAAGCTCCTGTTTAAATTAGGGCCTGCTTTACAATTTTTATATTTTCATAATATTTTATTTATATATGGCATGTTTTTAATGTCTTTTCATTCATATACTATATTTAAAATGAATATTTCCATTAAATCTCAGTCAGTTTATAAAATTTCCACCAAAAGGAAAGGCTAATTGACAAGAATTACATTTAGATGCTAATTTAGAGTGTTCTCCCTGCCATTTTGAATTCTAAGGATCACCCAAAACCACACTAATACATCCAAGTGATAAATGACATCAAATAATCCACATGGGGTTGCTTAGCAACTTTTACTCAAAAATCAGGGTTTCAATCTATTGTGTGCTTGGATTGTATAAGTTATTGGTTCTATAATAGAAGAGAAATAGAATTTCATTTTTAACTATGTATGATTACAAATACATAGTAAATTTTGAATATCTAGGTGGCAGTTTTAGTAAAAAGTTCATCTCACTTGGGCTCTCTTAAATTTCCTTAGTGTTTAAGGAGGGAGGGGAGTCAGAGGAAGAAACTGAGTGGTAGACCAAAAGTAAGTGAAACAACTTATATTTCTAAGTGATGAGTGGTGAAAATATGGAAGATTCTGCAGTTTGCAATGAAAATTTAAATTCAGTGTGTTTTATTCAACATGGCCACTAGCAATAGCGATGCTTCAGCACAGGAGAGAATAAGAAAATTTTCAAATCTTTCAAATCTCTTTCATGATGAAAGTGTTGAAAGTTCATCTCACAATGATGATAGTATTGTTTTAAAAAGTGTTGCTAACAAAAATTTGATTAAATTCAGTCAAAATCTTCATTCTGAAAATTTGTCCTAGAGGCTGACAAAATCATTTCTAGCAACATTCTTTTATAGAAGAAAGAAATTATTGACTACTCTCAAACTGGAAATAATTCTAATGTTTTACCCATAGAAAAAACTTTGGTGATCAATCCACTGCAAAAGAAATCCAATAATCAATTTGTGCTTTTTGATAATTCTCAAAGATGTTTTAAACCACTAGATGCCGATAGTGTTGCTACAATAGAAAAATTCTTAACTAAAGAGAAAAACATTGACATTTATGAAACAAAAGATAATCTTAGTGACAATTGTAATATAAAAGATATTTCTAGTGATTCTATGACAACAAAATCTTCTATTACTCCTCTCCTCCATCAAAACAACACTATTCATCAATCCACTAACTCCAATGTTATCACTTACGCTAGGATTGTTAATGATAATCGGTAAAAAGAAAATCAGCTACAAGCAGAAAATATCTAGGACTCTTTGGACAATCTTATGAACTGTGGTGTTTCTGAAGCGAATGATTTTGGACATGATGCCCATAACAACTTATCTATGAGTGTTGAAAAGTTCACTAAAGATAAATTTCTTGAATTTACCAATAACTTTAATAAATCTATATCTGATCTATATCATTTTTGCACTATTCGAATGAGAGAACACTCATCTTTGCCATAACTAACAATAGATGTTCATTATTTAAATTTCCAGCAGACCAGTTTTACACCTTGATTAAGGAAAAAACTTCACAGAAGGGGTGCACAAGGTCTTGGCACTTCCAAATGACTGCTATTTAGCGATCGAATTTAAATCGTGGGTAGACAATAACAATTTTGAAAGCAATATCATGATCATTGGTGATAAATTCCTATGTTGCATTGATATCAATTGGCCAGTTGTCTTGGAGAGAAAAATTAAAAACTGTTTAATTGACTTTAAAGAAAAAGATTTGCAGGAAATGTTGAAAAAATATGGGACAGTCTCAAACTTCTACTATTTAATAGAGAGAAAGGTTGGGGGGGGGTCAGTTCTCTCAACACTCATATTTAGTATAAAGATGGTATCAGTCCAACTGATATTCCAACCATCATTTTACTACATGGTGCACCAGTGGTTTTGTCTTTTGTTGGTGTCCACCCTCAGTTCTTTTTATTGTCTAGAACAGCGGTGGCATGCGTGTCTCAGGTGGCACATATGAAAATTTTTCTGGCACGTTATTGATTTTAAAATTGTATCCTCATTTTACAACAAAAAATGCAAGATTTCAAAAAGTCAAAGTGCTATCTAGCCATAGAATACAAAATTTGAACAAACGGCCGAACAAAAATTTTCGAATAGTAATGTTGTAATTGTGATATGATAGAAACTTTAAATTCAAAGGGGGATAAATGCGAGCAGACAAATAACACATTCCCAGAAAGTGAAACCAAAAATTTGCGTGGCAAGTACATAAATTATGTGCCAGAATTTTTTTTTAATTGGTATTTTGTTCATAATTTAACAAGTTGCTCCAATTTTTGTTGTTTAATTCTCGTGCATCGGATTATTCTTTCATAAGTTTTATATTTATAATAATCTCTCAGCTTTGTGGTTATTAATTGAACGTCTTCTAAATTTTCTTATTTCTTGTCCTGACTATACTTTGCGATATGACACGAGTGGGACATGTCAATACAGATAGAGATCGTGCAGAGTATTCAGTTGAGTTTGAAATTTGGTAGTGACAAGAATAATAATGTTGCACCTGTGCACTGCGTAATAATACTGCTTTATAGTTGAATTTTAAAGGTAATTAATTTAAACATACTGTAACGATATATAAATATGTCGTTACATTAATTTAAAATAAAAACTTAAAAGTTCGCAAATAAAAGTAAAAAACTAAACGCTAAAATTAAAATGTTTGTTAAACGTATACATTCACATAGATGCCAAACTTTAAAATTTTTTTTTTTTAAAAAAAACAAATAAGTATTTGAACGTACTTTTTTTATAAAAAAAAAAGTACAAGATTTAAAAATAAAAACAGGTATTAATTAATGTAATCTGTAAATGGAAATGATTGTTTATAAATTGTTTGAAAAGCAAGCTAGCTTTGGGCTCTTGTATAATTAAAATGATCTGATGAAAGATAGATAAGAAAATAAAAAGAAATTAGCTTGACCAATGGAAGCACCAAGCCTCAGCCCAGACCCGAACGAAAATTTGGATTAGTGACGTCTTTGTTCAGTCAATCCGTGTGGATTAATATAAAAAGGGAAATACAGTTTTTTCGGACTTGATTTGATGAGAACGGTAGGATGCACTTACCGTTCTCTCATTTATTTTTTGTTTGTTTTAAAAAATATATATAAAATGAAAAGACTGTGATACAAGAATGGAACCAGCTAATGCTACCTCCAGAACATTATCTTCCAATGGAGACGTCGCGGGAATTAAAAACAGGAACCAAAAAAATAAAAAAAAAATTTTTTTTTTGACTTACGTATCTGCCTACTTTATAAATTTTTCTAGGTTCAAATGCCTAGATGGCGCCCTGTAGTGCAGTTTACATAAGTATACCTTCTCCGGATCGTTACAACTGGCGAACCAACTTGGGCCGATCTTTAATAAACCACAAATACCCTGAGAAAATTTTGTCAAAATGAAATATTTGTATCTGTTTACATATAGTCGTATACTTTAAATCTTATAAAAGCACTGCCAGAAGAAATTGCGCATATATATTAAACACAAGAAAGTGTAAAAAAAATTTTAAAACTAATTTTTGTTAAAAAAAAAAAGTCAAAAGGTTGCAATAAATATGTTTTTTTTTGTTGTTGATATATATTATGCTTTAACGTGTATAGGCGCGCACAGCCACGTAAGTTTATGATCGAAATGTGGTACCTTACGATGAGTACCGTTGGGAATTTACTTCAGTGTAATCCTATTTAAGCATTTTAATCAGTCATAAATAAGTTGGTGGTATTTATAATTGTGCTGCAAATATACACGTATAAATCCATTATCTTTCAAAATATATTTACTTCAATGCAACCTTCTTAAATAAATAATTTATAAAATAACTTGCTTGTCATGCCGTGTGTAAAAATAAAATGTATAAAATAAAATAGAACTCTTGTGGGGAGGGGTGTAAATGTAAATGGTCCTTAGGTAAGCGATAGTCAACATTTTCTTTTTCTTTTTGTATATAGTCTTTTTGTAAAATTATTAACCGGATGTTTTGTAAATGTCTTCGTCAATTGTGTACCGTAATTACTAACCCTAAGTAAAAAAATTTTTTTTTGATCATTTTTTTTAAGCAACTTTACTGATATGTAACGAGCACAGATGACGTTACATTGTGTTTTATTATTAAACAAGTTAAAATAAGAAGTTCGCATTTAAAAATTTTCTTTAAGAATTAAAAATTGAAATTAAATATCATCTTAAACTCGTATATATGCACAGATAAAAAAAATTATTAAAATAAAACTGTATTAAAAATAGAAAAGGTATTTTAAAAACAAAAACTTAAAAAGATTTAGAGATAAAAATATATCTTTGATTTGGAAAACAGGTTAATTAATCAGAAATGGAAATGATTGCTAATTAGTTAAATGTAAACCAGCCTTGGGCATTTAAATGTAAAAACATCACTCAGATAGGAAAACAATAGAAACAAATAGCCAATGAAAGAAATCCATCGGGAAATCGGACCTCAGCGAAAGGATCATCACATCGATGACATAATGCCAAGTCAATCCTTCGAATACGTATAAAAGGAAAATTTGGAAATTATTAATTAGTGATTGGTAATTGATTATTACGATGTGACTATATGTATTAGTACGGAGGTGGAGGCGAAGGGATTGACAGACACACTGTCAATTCTTTCATCTGTTAAAGAAAAGAGAAATGAACGATCGTTTCCTACATTGAGGACCAACTGAACTAAAAAACCTCCGAATGAATAAATAAAACAACGGCTAAATGGATACCAATCTTTTGAGGACGGCGTGGGAATTCACGTTCATGGCAAGTAACGGATAAAGATGAACTGTTGTAAACCGTAAGAACTTTATAAATAATGAACATTAAATTAAAACTTTCCATATTTAAATGATTGCAATATTATCCTATCTGACCAACGTTATTTATTAATTAGTTATAATTTTATTTAATGTAATTATTTTGTAAAATCATTTCCATTTATTTATTTTTTGTTCTTTAAATTTTATTATGGTTTCTGCTTTCCGTTAAGTTAAATGATATAAATGTTAAACTTAAGTCGGGCGTGAATGGCTGTATAGATTTGTAAAGTTATATTAGGGGAGGGTAATCTTAGGTTATTTGTTTCGTGGTTAAATTGGATCAATGGATTGGATATATTGGTGTGATTAGTAGATGTAATATTGATTCGCTACGGGCAGAATCGTTTCATATGCCACACACTTCCGTTTGCCTATGGAAGGAATTATAAGTCGGATACCGCAGTTCCTTTCTATGGAATTTTTTGTTTTATTGCTCTTCTTTGCAGATAGATGTAATATTCCTATCTCATGAGAAGCAATTTCTTCTTTTAACTTTTTGTGCTGCCGTATTTTATTACATTGAATACATCGATATATCAGATGAATTGATGCCGGTTTGACTACGAATTTTAACCTAAGGTTAAATAGGGATAGAATGTTTATTTTCAAAAGCAAATCTATGTGGTCTATTCATACTTGACCCTAAATAAAAATGCATTAAATTTAAGTTGTTTATAGACGCTTGCATGGATTGGTTATCGGTTAAGTATGTTTTGGGTTTTCATATTTGATCAAAATATATAGACATTCGATAAATAATGATACCTTACAGTGAGTATCTAAAATGTATTTATTCGGATGTCTTTTAAGTTATTGGTGACAATGCAAGTATCTTATGGTGAATACTATTGGGTTACATATAAATTTCCCTCCGCAATTGTCAGTAATCAATAATTTTGTATTTTGATCGTTTATGTTTATTTTGAAATGTTTTTGACCATGAAATCTATGTAACCGATCTGTATTCAACATTATAAACAAGCTTTCATAAATTTATATGTGCGAACTTAATTAAAATGTAAAATTATAATATAATAGTAATTAAATGTAAATTAAAGTAAAGTTAAAAATAATGTTAAATGTTAAAATGTAAACTGATACTAAAACAATTTTAAATCTTATATATATATGTGCGTAAATAAATTTTTGTATGTTAATTACTGGCAGTGGCTTATTTTATTCTTTTTTTATATATACTCTTAGATTATCTTATTAAATCTCTGCTATTCCACTGAGCTAGTGACATGGGCTAATGACCGGAAGCAAAATTTAAAAAAAAAAAAAATTTTTTTTTTTTTTTTTACTTACGTATCTGCCTACTTTATAAATTTTTCTAGGTTCAAATGCCTAGATGGCGCCCTGTAGTGCAGATATGTTAAGTCTACCTACTCCGGATCGTTACAATACATTAAAGCGAAGATTTTTGAAATATTTTAAGAAATCTTTTCGTAATCAATTTTCGTAATTCTTTTCTGTTTTTACCCAACATGGCTAGTGAAAATAAAAAACAAAAACTACTATTAAAAACAAGCAGCAGAGAATTCCAATGCTGATGGACTCAAGAGTATGGGATGATTAATAAAGGAAATAAAGCGGTGTCCGTTTTATGTTCCGGGACTGTTGTATGCTGGACCTTCTCAGTATGAAACAAATCATAAGCTGCTCCTTGAGAAACGCAAGGAAGAACGAATGGAATTTATTGCTCAGGCAGTTAAAAACAAGAATATGCAGTCAGCATCCTTAATAAAATGTATCAGCAGTTCTTCAAATATAACCGCTTTTAGTTATATTTTTATATTGGACTATTTCCATCATCTAATATGCGTATTGAATGTCTTTAGAAAAATTTAACTTTATTTAAATATTCCAAATACATTCAGCTGTTAGTAATAGCACATCAAACAGGTTAGTCCTGTTTACTTACTAGTTGTTCGCAATTACTAAAATAATGCCATCATATACAAATCATCGTTTTTATCTTATATATAAAATTATTAAAATTAACAATTTACATATAAATAAAAACTTTGCTGAATTATATTAAATAAAGTTAATTTTTTCTAAAGACATTCAATATGCATATTAGATTATGAAAATAGTCCAATATAAAAATACAATCAGAACACCATCATCGCAAATCTTCAGAAAAACATAAACGCTTCCTTTTTTTTAAGTAAAATAACTTTATTAACAGAAAAATAAATAATAATAAAAAAACAAATATTTAAATATTAACAAAAAATATTTTTTTCTTTTTTTCTACCTTACAAGATAACTAACAAATATTTTTAAATAATAAACACTATTCCATATTTTACATACAGTAGGGAAAAATCCACCCCATCTTTTTTCAATTTGTTTTTTTTTTTTTTGGGGGGGGGGCAGATATTTTATACATTGATAATAGTATTTATCCTAATCATCTTCTAGTTTTTTAATCTAATTACATTTCTTGTTATCGAAAATTAATGAACATCTTTCAGCCCACATTGCTAAATGCAGAAAACCTTTTAATAACTGGGAATATGTGAAGGAAACATGGTTGAAATGCGCACCTGTTTTCTTTGAAGACTTTGAAAACAAGGAAAAGATTATTCAGAGAATAAATGATTTGCCTTTGGCTAGAAATATTATAAAAGACAGAATTCTGGACATGTCTAAAAATATAACTTATCAGCAAAAAACGGATATAAATTCTTTTGACTTTGTGTCTCTCTGTCTTGATGAAAGCACTGATATAACTGGATCAGCTCGTTTAGCAATTTTTATTTATTATTGTGGTGAGAATCATATTAAAGAGGAATTGATTAATATAACATCGTTAGCAACAACAACAAAAGGGGTGGATATTTGCAACTAGTTGTAAATGCATTTACAGAAAAAAAATTGATTTAAACAAAATTGTATCAATTACTACTGATGGTGCTTGTAGTATGATTGGAAAGGAAAATGTTTTCCTCAATTTATTCACCAAACAAATTGAACATTCAGTTCTTGGTTTTCATTTTATTATACACCAGCAAGTTTTATGAGCCAAGACTAGTTTCAAGTTTCTGGAAGATATTATGAGTGCTGTAACAAAAGTGGTAAATTTTATTTATGAATGCACTTTAAATAAAAGAAAATTTTTGGAATTACTGCATGAGGTAAACTCAATCTATAATGGTTTACTTATGTATAACAATGTTCGATGGTTAAGTCGCAGAAAAGTTCTCCAAAGATTCGTGGACTGTTTAGATGAAATTAGATTTTTTTTTCATAATGAAAAAATTATGGAAAAATATAATTGGTTACTGGATGTCGAATGGCTTTGCAAATTAATGTTTTTCACTGACTTATGCTCACATTTGACTGAATTAAATGTTAAATTGTAAGGTATTAATAAGACAATTATTGTTATGTTCGATTTAATTGAAACATTTGCAGTTAAATTGCAAGTTTTCCACCGTGACATTATTTCTAAACACATTTAGGTATTTTTCAAATACAAAAAATTCTTCTTAGATATAAAAACTCATAAAAAAAAGCAGATTAAGTTAAAATAACATAAGAATTTTCTGCAGTAATTCAGGTGATAAGCAATGAATTTTTTTTCAAGGTTTCAAGATTTCAGGCAATTTGCAGAAACATCGAAATTTATTTTATGTCCTGATACCATTGGATTAGATAAACTCAATATAGAGATTTTTGAGTGACTCAACTTGAAAGATTTTGAAATGCAATTAATTGAATTTTAGTCTAGTTCCATATGGAAACAAAAATTTGTCGATTTAAAAAAGGACTTGGAAGCAATTGAAAATGATCGGTTATTGGACACAATTGAAAATAACACAAAATATGAAATGAGAAGAACTTGGAATGCATTCCCAAAACCTACAACTGTTTCAAAAAAACTAGCAACAGCTGTACTGTCTATTTTCTTCTCAACTTATGCTTGCAAGTCATTATTTTTTGAAATAAACTTTATAAAAGATAGTTATAGAAATAAGTTGACTGATGAATCCAGCGCAGCATGTGCATTGCTTAAAGTTGCGAGTTGAACATTTGGCATCCAAAGTACAACAACAAAAATCTCATTAATAAAAGTTATAATTAGTATTGACTTCTATATGGCAAAATGTATACAATTATTTTGTGAATTTTTAAGTTAACTCCTTAATTTAATTTAATAAAATTTTATAACAATTAAATTTTTACCATTTTTTTCCTAATAATAATTTCCTGGCATGCCAGAGGTTGGACAAAAAAATAATTGTAATATTTGGCTCACTATAAAAAGGTTCACCACCACTGGTCTAGAAGAACTCATTTAATTAAGGATGGTAAAGCTAGAATTTGTGGTTTATGTGGCATTAAGAAAAAAAGAAATCATAAATATAGCAGGACACCTGTACAAATATGTTGGAATTAGTTATGGGATCTTATAATAATACTGAATAGAATCTGGCTAATCCCAATGATGTATTTAGAGAGCAGCCTTCTACTGGAAGCATTGGGCTTATAAAGATTGAAACATGTATAGAAAGTATTGACTTGGTTGGAGATGAAAGTTCAAAGGCGGCCCTCCAGGAAGCTAGAATTCCTCAAAGAGATTCCTGGAGTGATGAAGCAGCTGATACCACACTTTCAGCCAATTGGCATGAATTGGTCAGTCATGAGAAAGGCCACATTTCTGAAGAAGAAAATTGAGACTTGGGTGTGACTATAATGCAGGAAGATCATGAACAAGGGGAGTGAGTTGAGAATCTGGAATTATTTTCTGGGTCAGATGGTTTTACCTTAAATGAGGGACAAAGTGCAGTAACTTGCCTATCTTCAAATGATGGTGTTGAAAAAGAAGAGGAATTGGTCTGACAAAAATAGCAATATGGAGATGGATATTCAAGATGAAATGCCAACTGAATCCCACAATAAGTCAAATTGCCAGGCTCATAAGAAAATGACTAACATGAAGAAGATAAAGCAGAGTGGCGGATCTAGTTTTGGAGATGAAATGCCAGAGTAAAGGAATAATCATAATAATGACTTGCCTCTGAGAGTGCAACCAAACAGAGGGGAAAAGGTCAATAATTGTTAAAGAAGAGACAGAGGACTAATGCCGATTTTTTCACTGACAACTTGTGGGAAGAGGGAGCAAATGACACAATGGAAAAAGAAGTAGCTCATGGGGACATAATTTGTCTGGAGCTGCATCAGAATTCAGCAGATGAAACTGCTCTCCGTGCTGACATTTTCCCTAGTAATTAAGGTAAGCTGATGATTGTACCTTCTGGAATGCCTGGATCTGATACTTTGGGGGTCTTCATTAAAGACATTAACTTGCGGGTATGTCATATGATAACAGATTTGACATCAGGCCACAAGGTCATAATTAACACTTCTGGCCCTCCTAGGGACCCTGACCACAATAATCAACAAGTTCTGTCGATCAGAGTTGTCTTTTGGGGTTTTCTGAATTCACTTTTCCCTCTATTAATCTTCTTCTAAAATGTTAATTTCAATCATTGGGATTAATGTCAGGGGATTAAATTCCCTGGCAAGACTACACACCATTAAAATTGGTTTAATCTTAATCCACCATAGGTCATCTGCATGGTAGAGACAAAAATTAGTCAAAGGTATAGTTACAGAATCGAGTCATTTTTTCCTTCCTTGGTTACTTTAAATATCCAAACTCTCTCATTGTGGCCAGAGGTGTTGCAATACTGATAAAAAGCCCCTTCAGAGTTCAAAATCATTTTTGTTGATTCTAATTGTATTATCATTGACATGTGTTATAGCACCATTCATTTTAATCTGGTCTATTTTATTAACAAAGCAATGAAATATTAATCAAAAAAATCATAGACCTTAATAAAGGGGGTCATGTGTGGTAGGGGTTTGATTCCTCCAGAGGCACTCTTCTATTATACCTGTAGATGAAGAATCCTTATAGACCTCCTTTACTACACACCAGAATTACATTTTCAGCTAAATGCAGTGCTAAGGTTGGTCAGTTTTTCTGACCACTTGGCACTGCATGTTGACATTAAGATGGATGATGGGCCTTTAACTGTGTATGGGTTAAGAAGTACTATGAGGCTGGTGAATAAACATAGTATTCTTGCAGGTCTCATTTTTGAAATTTATATATATTTGTTAAAATCAATATTTTGAGTTTAGGCCCCTTTCAGGCCTATATTGCCTTTCTTGAAGTGATGCAGACTATTATAATATTTACTTGGAACTTTCCTGGCCCAGAAAAATTATTACTTGAGCTTAATGACATTGCAAATAAACTGGACTTACTCTCTGGCAGCAGTCACAGTGTTGACAAAATTCTATGACTGAAGGAACATTACCAAGACAGTAAAAGCACCTTGGCAGAACATATCACCATCAAACTTTCCTGTAGGTTCCTTGGGAACTGGCACCATTGAACCAGAAGTTATTTGAGGTTGGTGCTGGGAGAAAAAAAAACAGATTACCTCCTCACTAATTGTTCTTGGTGTACCATCATATATCAGGGATGCTATGATCCTAGTAATCCACTATTACTTCATCTCTAAGTTGAAGATTCAATGAATAGCTATTAGTAGATCTGAGTGCTGGATGGATTGCTCTTTGGATCATGGAATCACTAATCAAAATATCCTTGAAAAGCTTAGATCATTCCTGAAGGGGACACACCCTGGTCCACATGTGATTCCCAAGTTCCTACTACTATACCCAAGTTATTTCATTGTTCCAATTATCTTGAGAGTTATCAATAAGCTGGCCACAAGGTGTAGGTCAGTTGAGGGTCTGTATGAGCTGGCCACAAGGTATAAGTCAGTTGAGGGTCTGTAACCGATCTTGCTAGTATCCTGTTCAATTAAACATGATTCAAACCTTTGAGCTCTCTAGTAGAGTCTTCAGCCAATTTCTATGATACCTCTGGTCATCAAATTGTTGAGTCACTTCTTAAGGATTGGATTCAAAATACAATTTATCAAAACTTGTCTGCTGCACAGTTTGCAAAAAATGGTTATCTACTACCAATGGTGTCTGTTTGTTCAAGATTGTACTTGGACATGTGAGGCATCATAGAGATGTCAGACCAATCGCTGTCCAACTAGACATCTAGGCAGCATTTGACTTGGTCAAGATTAATCTGCTCATTGACGTATTTAGATGTTATATGACCTCTGAGGCCCATCTTTCATAATTGAACATTTTCTTAGTAACAGAGAGATTCTCATCACTCTGGATGAAAAGGTGGTACCTGTCTTTCATCTGAATCTCTCTATTCTGCAGTTTCCAACTAGTGTTCCTTTGTTCACAGTGTTCATCAACCTGCTACTGGCTAGACTTGAGAGGGACCTGCTGGGTATTCATATTCCAGACCTGGGAAGAGTGGTCAAGTATCTTGTATATGTTGATGACATTATGGTGTTTCTTTCATTGAAGAAATATATTCCTGGTCTCAAGAAAATCATGGACTGGTATTATGAGAACTATGGCCTCAGCTTTAATCAGGAGAAGTCTGCAGCATGGTAGCTATTGACTGAGAAGATTTCATCTAATTTTCTGGCCATGCTACAGAAGTTTCTTGGTATTCTCTTTATGCTTTCTACAAGAGATATGAGAATTCAGGTTTTAAAAAAATTATTTGAGGTGGTCAAAAGCACAGTCCATTCAATTTCAGGAATTTACTTGTCATGGGTGGGGGAAATGGCATTACTTAATATGCTAGCCTTTCTGAAAATAAATTATTTTATGCCAATAATAATGCCAACTAAATATTTCCAGGTGAAGGTTAACACTCTTTGCTCTTGACTGCTCTGAAAGAAAAATGTTGTCATGATAAGCCACAAAAAGGTTGATAGGCTAGCCCTTCACTCTATTCAAGTCTTTCTGTATGAGATGGTTCATAATCTTTTGCTTGTGCTAAAAGAATGGTTTACATCAGCTGTTTTTCATTCTTCAATCCTCCCACTGACTCACCACTGCCTATGGCTAGACTCCCACCTGTAAAACTACTGGCTTGGCTGGAGAGGCTCATTGCTTTGGTTAAGGAGGCTGAAATTGTATGCAAATTGTTGTTGGCTAAATTAAAATACTGGGATGTATATCAGTTGCTTTATCCTATTACAACAGCTGCTCCTCGGAGCTTCTTGGGACTTTCAAATGATCTGTTAATTAGAAAATTCAAATTTGGATGTTGGAGCGAAGATATCTGGATTTTATCATAAAAGTAACTTGACTGCACTCCTTACCAGTGAATTTTTAGCCATGAGGAGAGGCTTTGCCAAACTAAATTTGGTTTGTCAGATGTGCAATTGAAAAAATGAATCAATGCAGCATCTATTCTTTGGTTGTGTGATATTAAATAAATGCAAAGCAATACTCAATAGTTGGATCACATCCTATAAACAAAGGATTTTTAACCTAAATGAATGCCTAAAAACTGGAGTCTTTGGAATCATTAGCCTATCAGTCATGATGAACTATATAGTCTGGACAGTGAGATGCCATATCTTATTTGGGAAGAGTAATGGTAATTTATACAACAAACTTTTGTCCAAGACCAGGAATATCAGGAAGTTATTTCTTTTAAATTAACTGGAGTCAAAAAAAAATTTGGTAGTTGAGTATTAACTAAGCTATGATGTACTACACCCAGGGGCATACTGCTCAAATCTTACAATTTTCAAGATAACGTCTCCTAGTGATCTCCGACCAAACATAATCGATAAAGTTTGCCCGCAGATCACGATATTTAATAATCCAAAATCAGTATTTTCAATGATATTTTGGTATATTTTAATAATCAAATAAAAATGGGAGAAATTGTTCAAAAAGAAATCGAAAATCATTAGAATTATAAACGATATTTAATAATCCAAAATCATAATTTTCAATGAGAATGTAGTAAAATGTAAATATTTAAGAATCAAAAAACATTACAATTATTAATAATCAAAAAGCATTCAAATTATTAACGGTATTTAATAATCAAAAATCAGTATTTTCAATATTTTAATAATCAAACAAAAAGAGGAGAAATTGTTCTAAAAAAAATGAAAAATCATTACAATTATAAATGATATTAAATAATCCAAAATTATCATTTTCAATAAAAATGTAGTAAAATGTAAATATTTAAGAATCAAAAAGCATTAGAATTATTAACGATATAAAAAAATCAAAAAGCAGAAAATTAGCAATAAATTCAAAAATTATTAAGCAAAAAAAAAACACCTTTCTTGACATAAGACAGCAGGTAAAAGACAGATATTTACCACAATTCACCGCAGTATTATAAAATCTTGAAAACACGTTGACCACTTCTATCGATTAGTCATGCCAATGTTTCAGTGGCCCTGACATTGTTTTGGTTGTATCTACTGGTGGCTTGTGTAGAACGTCATAGCTTAGTTAATACTCAACTATCAGATTAACATAGCTGCTTTTAACAAAACTCATCTTAAATAAAAGGCTCTAATAATTTCACAGCCATTTTTTCAATTTGACATACAGTCCATTATTCTTATAATTCTTGAGTGTTCTCTCATTTGCTCATGATGTTGGGTTGGTTTTTTCTTATTTATATTTACAGCTTTATGTTTTCTTTTTAAAAGAAATTTATTTTGGAGTTTGTATTTCCCTCTTCTTTCCATCTTGGCCTATTGATAATTATTTTCTTATGTCAAATGGTTTTAGTAGCTTATGTTTGTTTTTTATCAGTGCCAAAGAGTGTTTCATCTAGCTCCAAAAATTATCTAATTATCCCTAATATTTAATAACTTTCTGAGAATAAGTTGGCTATTAATGTTTGAAATTTGGTTACTTATTTTCAGAAAATTGGAATGTATGCCTTTTCCTAGTTTGCATTTTTTTATGACAATTGATGTGTGATACCTTCTTGATGGTCTTCAGTTCAATAAAAATTCAGAATATCTTTTTTAAATTCTTGAAAAATGTTTAATCTATTAAATAACAAAACTCATAATACCTATAGTAGTTTGCTTTGCAAATTACTACAGTTTCTAACTAATTTGGTGTCTTCAATCATTAAATTTCAAATTTAGGTATTTATTTAAGTTATTTTTCTAGCATGGCTTCAAAGATTTTTATTCTTAAAAACTTATACATGGATAAAGACAGATATTGGGGTTTGAACTCTCTTCTTTCCATTTAACATGCATATTATTAATTATAGATGAGGGAGAATAGTAGATAAATGTCTCATCTGTTCATTTTTATTAAGTGAACCTCAATAGTTTTTCTCCTACAGTAAAATATCTTCCTGAATTTTTTTTTCCAAATTCTTGCTTATTGCTGTCTGCTCTCTTATTTCCATCTTGATTTCTACTAAATAATCTTGCATCAGTATCTTTTTTTCTCTTCTTTGACATACAGTCCTTTTAGGTAATGGATGATTCATTTACTTTCTCTTGCAATTATTTTTGAACCTTCGGATTTTATTTTGACATTTTTGACAGCATCTTGAATCTGTAGTTCAAAAGTTTTACATCTTTTTGATTTTTGTGCTTACTTATTTTAGTTAGTTTTACTTTTTGAATCCATTCTTTGACTTTCTGGTGCTACCTTTTTCTCCATTGTGTTCTGGCCATCTCATATTTGTTCAGATGTGTTATCATTTGTTTGAACATATTATCCATTGTCATCCATTTGTTTGATATTATTAATTTTCTTAAACATTTTCAACAGTAGGGATCTCTACAAATCTAAACACAAGATTGACTTTAAAAGATTAGAGCAGCCACTCTTATCTTCAGCTTAATTTCTAAACATATAGGTGAATCTAAAGCATTTTGATTTGAGAGTATGAAGCTATTAACTACTTCACTGATTAAGACCTCAATTTCTATACAAACTAACATAAGCGAAATCTTTTGATTTACGAGTCTTAAAGTTATAGCTTTAATATATATTACTTATGTAATGAGAATGCACTTTACAAATTATTAATTACAACTTCATTATAGTAAATTGTTTATTGTTCTTTGTCATTGGAGATTCAGGTTTTTCTTCAGCTTGGATGTCATTTACTAATGTCATGAATTCTCAAGTTTTAATGTCTTCTTTAGAACTAATGAACATGTACTTTATTACAAACAATTTTCATTTTGCTTATTTTTTCTCTTATTGTAATACATCTTTCAATCTTCTTCACCATGTAGTTCTTTATGTAGATTTTGGAAAACCATTAGTTAATAAGTTATTTATTGTCCTTTCCTTTATCTGGTCTTACAGTAATTTCATTTTTCTTACCCTGTTTTATTCTAATTTTTATTTTAGTTAACCTGTTTATTTACTACCTATTTCTCATTTTTATATTTCATTCCATGCTTATTTTTCTTTACTATTCTCTCTTTAATTTCATGATTGATATGTAATTCATTCATCATATTTAATTTCATAATAACTCTAGGGTATGATCTTGATCAACATAAAATCTATGTTACATTGCCATTTATAATGAAAAGATAGTATGTAATTTGAAGCTTGGGCTGGGTTATAAAAAAGTAATATTTAATGCTTGTCTCCCTTTTGAATTTAAAAATAGTGATATGTAACCCCAAACTACTGCTCACAAACAAATCCAATACTGTATTATGTTTAGAATTATTCCATCACATTTTTTCAGTGTTGATTAAATTTCAAAATACATTATCTACTTCTTAATAACTGTCAAGACGGAAAGAGAAATTGCATTCATCATCGTCTTCAGACTTCTCTGTTATTGCATCTGAATTCTAACTAGTGTAAAGTATAAACATTTGAGTTTGATAATAGTTCACACTAAACTGTTTAATTAATTATGGAGAAGAAACATATGCTATATAAAAATTAAATTAAATTGAGAATAGGCTTACTTGATAAATAAATATATTTATTAATGAAAAACAAAGAAATCAATATAACTATTATAATGTCCACTGCTCTATTAGGGGTTTTTACGAGTTAACTACACGTACTCAATGGCCAAATAACATCCTATCTATTAAATTTGTTTTGTCAGACAATCCAGTAAGATTTAATGCACACAGTTATTTTTCCTGGTCATACAACATCCTTTTAACTAATGTAACTACTAAAATAATGAGATCATGTAAGCCAGCTTTTAATTTATTTGAAAGGCACTAGGATTCTGTATCAGAATCCACTTGCTAAATCCCTTTTATTTAGTTAGTTATGATGAAATTATCTGGAATCTCCGGAGGATTGTGTTTCAGTACAGCGTTGACAATTTATTTGAATTATAATAATATCTAAGTTATAATGAATTTAGAATGATAATGATCAATAACAACGTAAGTCATATTTTACTTTATTAATACAAAACAAAACATTAATATGATCGGGAGAATAAAATATAAAAAACAAACAAATGTTAAAACTACAGCTAATATTTGTTTCTTTTATTTGTACGACTCATGGCGACAGTTCATCACGCTTAAGAGTTCAAGTAAGTGATCATTAATATTTGATTTTACCAGTAAGTTTAAATGTTCTCGTACAGGATTTCTAATGTTGACCATGCATGGATTTCTTTAGAATGGATCTACTGTCCAGTATTCTGGCGATCCTTAAAGTTTTTTTTTGTGGTTTGAAATCTAGTAGGAGATGGCTTCTTCACTCAGGTAATTCATGACACAGGTACAAAGCAACTTCAGCAAATGATCTGCTACTACTCACACATCTTAATGCTTCAGCCTATTAGTAAGACTAGTTTGGCCCACTTTCATAATCTCTCGTTTATTTTTTTTTAGATTTCTGCAGGAAGGACTATCTAAGAAGAAGCCGCCCCACACCACATGTTATTCCTTTTTTTTCTTTCTGCGCAACTCCTCCATTGATACCTGTCAATGTGTACCAAATTTAAAAGAATTTAGCCCACCTTTTTTTTCTTGGTTGCCATCTTTAATTACCGAAGGAATGCTACAACTTTGTTTCCATATTGCTGATGGCTTTGCAATAACGGTTTGTTTTACTTTTACAAAATACAAAGTAGTTTCCTTTTTTGTTTCCATTATACTTTTTACATTCTTCTTCTCTTTTTTTTATTTCTTTTAACACACATAAAAAATATCTATACCCATGTTGTTTAAACAAATCGATCAAATATATTAAAATAAATACATTTTTCGTTAGTAATTTATCAATTTTTTTTTTAATTGCCAACACAATTTGTACTAGCATAAAATACAGTACAATACCTCCATAGTCAATGACAAGAACAAAATATGGTGTTTACACTCTTCTTTTATTCTTCAACCTTATTTTGATGCAACTACGATCTTCGGGGTCTAAATCCATCCAGTTTTATCTTCTAAAGCTATCTGTCAGGATTCGTTTTATAGGGCCTTAAGGCTCTTGCATTGAAAGTCCACTTTTTTCCCTTTTCATTCGTGAGAGTAAATGCATTTGGAGCATTCTCTCTCACTATTGAATATGGGCCTTCATATAATTCCTGAAACTTTTTGCATATATCTTTCTCTGTTTGGCTAATGGGATTTATCCGGACCCATACCCTGTCCCCTTTTTTGAAATCTTTGGGTCTTATACCCCTCCTGTCTACCCTTGCAATTGCTGCATGTCTCATGTTAGATGCTGCCTTTCTCTGATCTACCTCTCCATCGATATGTTCAGGAATGGTTGGCAATTTGGCCTTGTATAGCCTTGGTATGGGTTAACAGAACTGTAGCCCAATGGGCACAAACCTTGTGGACCCATTCTCTGTCCAGTTGATATAATTCACCACCCTGGGCAACTGTTTCACCCACTCTTTATTGTTTGAGGACATGTACACTCTAAAAAGTCTTCCGAATTCCTTCATCACCCGTTTGCAAGGGTTCAACTGTGGGTTACGAATAGATGACAATGTGTGTCATACTTTCATTTTCACCATCCACTCCTTCCATTCATTGGCCATGAAAAGTTCTGTGGTCAGATATTGTCTTTGGTTTGCCCATTTTGGGAAAGTGTCATGTTTCTAATATGCATATGGTTTTCCTTGTATTAGCCTGTTGCATAGGGTACGCACGTACCCATTTCAAAAAAACATCATACACAACTAATATGTAATTCATCCTCCAGAACCTCGGTAGTGGCCCTTAAAAAATCAATCGCTATCAGATCATTTGGTTATTTTTATTATCAGGTTTACTGTTCCTGCATATGATTTGTTGACTGGTTTAGTTTTCTGGCACAGTTCACACCCTTTCAATGTTTGTTATTTAATATCTCATGTCAGGCCAATAAAACCAAGTTTTCAACAATCTGTCTTGTGGACTCCATAATGGTCATATAAACAGTGTGTATACACAGTTAGCCTATCTTGGAGCATCTTGGGCATTACCATCCTCCATGTTCCCTCCTTTATGTCTACCAAATACCATAATACTCCCTTGCTCAACCAATTATCTTCCATCTTTTTTGGAACACGTTCCTTTTTCTCCACCTTTATTTTTTTTCTTCTAAATTATCTATAATCACCTGATATCTGGGATCTAACCTCTGCTTATCACCTAAGTGGTTGTCAATTTCTGTGCTAACTGCTGCCAGACTTATATCTTTCATCTGCAGATGCCCTGTGTGCTCCAAACCTGAGTTTCTGCTCAAAGCATCTGCCATTATGTTCTCCGAACCCTTACAATATTCTATAGAATAGTTGAATTCTTGAAGAAAAAGACTCCAATGAATCAATCTATTAGATAACTGTGGTTAATGAATTCCAGACTCTTATGGTCAGTTCTATCACCTCTGACCCTATCAGAAATTGTCGGAATCTCTGGAATGCCCATACCACAGCCAACGCTTCCTTTTCCGTTACGAAATAGTTGACTTCTGGTCTCCTTAATGGTCTGCTAATGAAGTATATTACCCCTTGACTACAATCTTCCTGCGTCTGCATCAAAGCTGCACCTAGTCTATATTCACTGCTATCCACCTGTACTATAATGGTTTTCTTAAAATCAAGGTATAGCAGCATGACTTGTCCCAAAAATTGATGCCTTTGAATACTTCATTGTTTATCTGTCCATTAACCCATGGGATGTTTTTCCGTAATAACTGCAATAAAGTTTCCATATCTGCTGCAAAGTTTCTGTAAAATTTATTATAAAAATTACATAGTCCTAAAAAGAACTTAACCTGTCTCACCTGACTTAGGGGCTGGGAAATCTCTGATGGCTTGTATTTTATCAGGACGAAGCTTAATCTCTGTTTTACTGATCAAGTGCCCTAAAAAACTGACTTCTGCCATGGCTATACAACTTTTTTGCAAATTAATGTGGATGCCTTTGTCTTGGGATTCTTGTAAAAACATTTCCAAATGTCTTAAATGCTCTCTTGGATTTTCAGTTGCAATTATGACATCATTCATATAGTCACCCAGCTCTTGATTTCGGGTTATAATACTCTGTCCAGGCACTTTAGCAACCCTGCCCTGCTGTTCCTTAATCCAAATGGCATTCTGTTAAATTGGTAAGATATGCCGTTATATCTGAAGGCTGTATATTGGCAGTCTGCTGAGTGTAGTTTAATCTGCCAATAACTGGCTGTCAGACCTAATGTCAAAAAGATTTCTTTACCATGGAACCTGTTTAATAATTTGTTCATCAGTGGAGGCACGTTTTGTTCAGGCCAGGTGATTCTATTAAGCTGTCTCGCATCTAAGCATAATCTAACTGATCCATCTTTTTTTTACTATCACCAATGGGTTGTTATAAGATGATGATTCCTTCGTTATAATTACCCACTCTTCCATCTGCAACAATTGTTTTTCCACTTCTGTTTGATATTGATAAGGTACCAGATATGATCATGCCTCACACTCCTTAATTATCCCCGGTCTATCTGAAAAATTCTCACTATATCTCTCTAATAATTTCTTCAGTCTTTTCCCATCCTTCTCCTTGTTCTCTCTCTGTCTTGCTTCATATACTACATATTTTCTTTTGGCAGTGTCTTTTCTTTTGATTTAAATTCTACTATTTCCCCTTCACATATAATACTGCCTTCTTTATAGTTAATTAAACACCATTTTATGCATAAAATCTGACCCGAATATCACATCATATATAAGTCCCTTCAGTATCAACAAAGTATGTTGTATGACTATCTTTTCCACTCTTATTCATACCCATACTTCTTTTGTCTCTAGTTGGGCCTTTTTATTATTGGCCAAAGTTACTAGGGACTTCCTCATGGGTAGAGTTCAAATATCATGAGTTTGTTGTATCATCCATGCATATAGGGTATCAGACATGACTGATATTTGACTACCAGTATCAAACAATGCATGTACTTCAATATTATTAACCCATACTGTAATTTTCGGGCATTCTTGGGATGCAAACTTTATGGTCTTCTTATCCCATTCGCAAATCAGATTTACTCCTTTTGTTTCACCTATCATCGCTTCAATATCTTTGTACTTTGTATACTTTGCTTGATTTCTATTCTATTATTTGTCTCTTATTAATACATTTGCCAAAGCTGCTCTCCCCCTGCTGTCACTTTACCTTACAAGCTACTTTATTTCCATCATTTTGCCTACTCTTTTTTTTTAAAAAACCTACATACGCAAAACAAAAACAAAAAAAAATAAACAACAAAACTCTTATATTTAAACTTTTATTATTGACTCCTATCTCAGGACGTGATTATCATCAAAGCCTCAAGTTGGGCCACCATTGGAATATCCACTGCTCTATTAGGGTTTTTTATGAGTTAACTACACGTACTCGGTGACCAAATTATGTCCTATCTATTAAATTTGTTTTGTCAGACAATTCAGTAAGATTTAATGGATGCAATTATTTTTCCTGGTCACACAACACCCTTTTAACTAATATAACTACTAAAATAATAAGATCATGTAAGCCAGCATTTAATTTATTTGAAAGGCGCCAAGATTCTGTATCGGAATCCACTGGCTAAATCCCTTTTATTTATTTAGTTATGACAAAATTATCTGGGATCTCTGGAGGATTGTGTTTCAGTACAGCTTTGGAAATTTATTTGAACTATAATAATATCTAAGTTATAATGAATTTAGAACTATAATGATCAATAACAATGTAAGTCATATTTTACTTTATTAAAACAAAACATATATATGATTGAGAGAATAAAATATAAAAAACAAACAAAGGTCTACAGCTAATATTATTTTTATTTGTATGATTCATGGTGACAGTTCATCATGCTTAAGAGTTCAAGTAAGTGATCACTAATATTTGATTTAATAAAGTTACTTACCGGTAAGTTTAAATGTTCATGTACAGGATTTCTAATGTTGACCATGTATGGATTTCTTTACAATGGATCTACTGTCCAATATTCCGATGATCCTTAAAAGTTTTTTTGTGGTTTGAAATCTAATAGGAGATGGCTTCTTCACTCAGGTAATTTGCGACACAGGTACAAAACAACTCCAACAAATGAACTACTACTTCTCGCACATCTTAATGCTTCATCCTATTAGTAAGATAGTTTGGCCCGCTTTCATAATCTCTTCCAGTTTATTTTTTTTTACTGATTTCTGCAGAAAGGACAATCTAAGAAGCCGCCCCGCACCATGTGTTATTCCTTTTTTTTCTTTCTGTGCAATTCCCCCGTTGACACCTGTCAATGTGTACCAAATTTAAAAGAATTTAGCCCGCAAAGTCTTTTTTTTTCTTGGTTGCCATCTTTAATTACCGAAGGAATGCTACAACTTTGTTTCCTTACTGCTGATGGCTTTGCGATAATGGTTTGTTTTACTTTTACAAAATACAAAGTAGTTTCCTTTTTTGTTTCCATTATACTTTTTACATTCTTTCTTTTTTTATTTCTTTTAACACATAAAAAATATCTATACCCATGTTATTTGAACTAATCGATCAAATATTAAAATAAATTTATTTTTCGTTAGTAATTTATCAATTTAATTTTTTAAATTGCCAATGCTATTTGTACTAGAATAAAATACAGTACACTATTATGGTTATACCTTTGTAAATTAGAGGATTTGAGTATGTGCATTTAATCTACCCTTTAAATAAACAATAAGTTCTATCTTATTATATTTTCTTTATCATCCATAAATAGCTGTAAAATTGTTATTGATTTTTTACATTACACATTCATAAAAAAGAATACATTGAGATAAAGATTTTAAATTTATTATCTTAATGCAAAATACCAAACTCACAAAAGATAAGAATACCCTCACCTCTAAAACTTCACAGTAAAAGAAAAAATTACATTATATCTCTAAATTATCAAATATTTTCTTGTAAAATGACAAAATATATACAGTTTACATTTAGGCCTTTTCAACTTTAAATAATTAAGATTCTTACTAGTATTATTTCAATTAGAAGTTCTGTGCACAAACAGTGATAGATACCTTACATACATGTTGATCCTTGAAACTATTTCCTAAACATTTTTCTAAGTCAACTTACCTTTGAAAGATCTATAATTAATTTAAAATATGGTTTACTTTTCTATTATGTTTATTTCTAGATCCATGCATGATTTTTCCATATATCATTACAGATTGGTTTCACAAATTCAATGGTATTTTTTAATCTTCATTATGGTAAGATGACATGAAAACACCAAAGCTGCTCAACTCTGAAAACATTTTATACATCCATACCATAACTTAAGTCCTCATTCTATGTCTTGGTTGATTATCTATTTCTGCCTAGGCACTACATAGCTGTAAAAATGAAGAGCAGATGCGCATCTAATGGCTCTCATCCCACTCATAGTAAATATGTAAGCACAAATGAAAATATTCATTGCAATTGGAGAATATACTGAAAAGTATTCTTCTACATCAATATTTTTTTATTTAGTTTGATAAACTGAATACAGTGAACCACAAACTATGCTATATTTTGTTCCAATCCCTCCTCTCATACAAACATATATAACATATTTCTCATTTTCTTCATAAACATTGATTAGAATACTTATTGTTTATTGAACTGCAAGTGTGCAATACTTTTCAATATGCACACGTGCACACATGCACTCATATTTTCTTTATAGCATGTATATATAATTAAAATTATAGTATAAACAAAATTTTAATAAAATAATACTAATAATGTTATTAATAATAAATTGAGAGGACATGTTTACATGTTACATTTTACTGAGCATGTGCTCACTCATCCATTTATAAAAAGATAGTAATAGACAAAACTTATTGAAGCCCATTTTTATTCTTTAAAAAAAGGTAAATAATGACATGTGATATTCATCAAAATTAAATATGCACTAGTCAATATTTTTTTTTTTAATAACTTTTTTTTATATAAACATAATAGACTAATTGTTTTAAAGTTTTTAAAGTATTAATTAACTTTATGTATGTTCTAAAATTTTATAAGATTTTTAACCCTATTCTCAGACAATATTATATTTTGTGAAATACTGGACATCAAATTTGGAAAAAATAATAAAAATTTCCTTTCACTCCTTCTTATTTGCATGGGTGAATTATATATAATATAATGCACCATATACACCTTAATTAACACTCTATAATAGTTTAACATGATTTTCTCCTCTTGCCTACAGTTTCAACTATCCAGCAGTCATCATCAAAACTACAACATTTAAACATATACAATATATACAATTAATATCTATCTATACATATACCAATATATATACATATAAAAATAAAAAACATTTCAAACACTCGAACTATTGACTTAAATTTGGAACTTTAATATCTCTACAATCTAAAACCTCTTTATCCCACATTTATATTCAATTAACTTTTTATATAAAATTTTATTTTATATTTTAACATTTATTTCTTCATATTCTAATCATTCAAATCAGCCCTTTAATCTAATTTATTTCTTCTATTTTAATTACTTATATATTATACATTAATCAATAACAATAATATTAACATAATATCCTTATAATTTTATTTCCTCTTAATTTTTAATTTTTTAACTAATTTTACCTTTTAAAAAAACACTCAGCATTCTTACTCCTGTAATCAAAATAACTTTCAAAAATTTTAATTTTTTTTTATTTTCTTCACCTCTATGCCCCCTATGAACACATTCTGAAACCATATCTTATTCTAATTCTTTAAAATCTACACATACCTATTCATTAACAATAATATTACTTCAAAATTGTTTTCAAACCCTGATCCTTATTAAGAAAAGGCCTAATACTTCTAATCAATATAGATAGCCTCCTATATCTTCCTATCCCTCCCATTTTAGTATGATTTATCATTTTAATACTTCCCTTTTCAAACTTATGTCCTGTCTCTAATGAATGTAAATAAACAGGTGGTTTCCTAGCATATCTATGCTGAGTTAACCTTGTGTAAATTGAATTTTTAGTTTCACCCACATAACTATTCCTAATATTTTTTTCTTTACAAGATTTACACTCTATTCTATATACTCCATTTACACAATTTTCTATATTTCCTATATATTATCCAAAATATTAAGCATACAACTGGGTCTCGTTTTACACGATAGGTTCCTCAGAAACACACGCAAACAAAATCGTGCAAAATTATACGTAACTTACATTGAAAAAGGGGGGGTGCAGTCTGTGATTTTTCAAAACTCACATAAAAGCAAAGCACCAACATAAAATTACTTTAAAATTCGCACAAAAAAAATAAGGAAATAAAATATGACTAATAAAAAATTTCAAATTTGAAAAAAATTGATACAAGACAAACTTTTTTTAACTATAATATTTAATTTTATGCAAAATAATATATTTTTATGTACAATTTACAGTACAGTAATTTACATTTTTTTATACACGTTTTTATTATTAACGCTATTTGCCAATAAAAGGTTCATTTGCAAACTGGTAAAAAATAAAATTCTTCACAAAAGGAAATACAACTAGTGCCAACTTCACACTCATGTTGTGTCAATGGTTTTCTGGTGACAACATAATTAGTAATTAATCTTTGAGATGATGATTTTATTGTTTATGAAACAACTAAAAATTAAATTCTTATTTTTGTCTTTAATTTTCAATTCCGTTTAAAAATCAAATTTCACATCACATTAATTTCAAGTCGCCGTAAGTAATTTTTAAATTGTTAATTACAATTAAAAATCAGATTTTAATTTTTAATTGTCAAATTTAATTGTGCCCACTGCTATTACTCATCTTTTAAAAATAAACTTGTGAACACTAAATGATTAATAATTGATTACGTTCTTTTTTAAAAAGCAAAAACAGAATGTAATTTAAAATGCAAAATTAACATGCACAATGTTTGAACAAATTTACATTATAATCTTGTAAAATTTAATGTGAGTATACATAAAATGTGGAAATCATGATTTTAATTTCATTATTGCATAAAATCTTACTATTATAAAGCACTGAAAATATTGAAATTACTAAGATGAAAGTTGAATTCCAATAATGTACTATTACTTTCAATATAACACAAGTGCGCGAAATTTATTATTTAAAGTAATAGCGCATTATCGGAGTTTGACTTCTTGGTGAAACATATGAATTGCGTAACTTCAAAATCATGTTAAATAAATCCACATAAAGAGACCCAGGTGTACTCTTTTTCTTATTTACCACTTTAAATTTTATTACATTATTAAACTTTCTATTAATTCTCCAAATTATTTTATATTCTTTACAATATTATTATATATTTTAATACCCATATATTTACCTTTACTATCTTTATTCTTCTATTATTATTAACAATCTCACTTCTGACATTTTTTATTATCCTCTATAATCTTTACTTGGTAATCATTACTTTTAAATTACTTAACTATCAACTCCACTTGCTTATTATAATCCTCTTTATTTGAGCAATAATTTATAGCTCTATACATTCTTGAAGTAATACTATTTTCTTTATATTTCTTATCTATATTTGAATTCCAGTTAGCTATGTTATTATCTATAATCATCTTTTTATATAGTGATGTCTCTATTTTACACCTACAATTAGAATATGACTTCATTAATAGAATATCCAAATATGATAGCTTATTTTCCTTTTCTTTTTCTATTGTAAATTTTATGCTTTCATCTAATCTATTAACTTCTTCAAGGAAAACATTTATTTGCCTTTGACTATATCTTTTCATAAATATTGGAACATTCTTCTTACTCATCATTAATTCTCTTCTTTCCATGTACATATCAATTAGCACTGAACTTAATGTCCCATCTATTAATAACCCTTTTTGTTGTTTATAATAGTCTCCTTTAAATTCAAACATAATTTCTTTGCAACAAATTTCCATAATTTCTATCAATCTTCCTATTGGTATTTCTATTTCCTTATTCTTATCATTTTTATATCTATTAATTGCCACTTCTATAGTTTTCTTCACATTAATATTAGTGTACAATGATACCAAATCCATTTTTACCATTGTTAAATTATAAGTACTATATTGATCTCCTTTTTCTCTAATTTCCTTTATCAGATTTTTATTATTCTTAATGTAATGATTACCATTTCTATTTATGTATTTTTCAAAATATTATCCGCTATCAAATTTCATGTTTTATTAAAGTATGAGTTTCTTAACGGTATCCCTTCCTTAAAAATCTTTGGTGATCCATAATTTTTTGCTGTACCACAATCTTTATTCCCTAAATATGTAAATATTTTCCTATCTATCAAATTATTATTATACATTCCCTTTATAAATTCATAATTCTTTTTATTTTTCACCTTAGTATCATCTTTTTTTTTATAAAAACAACTTTTAACATCTCATTCATTTTTTCAATATATTAATTTTTAATAATACCAATTTATTACCTTTATCCCACTTTGTGAAAATTACCTCTTCTGCATACTTATTTTTTATTATTTTAACATCTTTTATTGTAATTATATTATTTAACTTATTAATGTTTTTATTTATATTCATAATCCTATTTTCATTACTATTCTAATTTTCTAACCTATATACCATATTATTCATCTCATCTTTCAATTTCTCCAACCATAAGTTATCCTTCTTACTGGTTATACTATTAACATCCTTATTCTCATAATAATATATAATTATCCTCTATATATTTCAGTGCTAACTTCTCCATCAATGCTTTCATCTCTACCACCATATGGCACACATTTTATTCCTTTACTATTCTTTTCTTCATCTGTTAACTCAATATTAGTTAAATTGCATATCCTTTGTCATACTTTATAAATTCTTCTTTGCATTTTTCAATTCATTTTTCTCTTCTTAACTTCTCCATTTTCTTAGCATGTCTAATCATCATATTTTTATTTATAAATTCTTTCTTCTTACAGAAGTTCCTAAAAATATCTTCCTCCTTAAAAGATATTCTTGTAGTTAAAACTATTTCTATATTATAAATCTTCTTATAAACCTTATGCTTCATGGCATAACTCCTTCTAATATATTCTTTTAAAATTTTCCTTTCAATATTTTTTTATAAATTTGTCCTTATCACTCATAGTCTTCTTAAGCTTTCTTAATTTCACAAAATTAGGTATTAATCCATACTTTTCACAATCCTTCATAAATCTAATAACATTATTTAAATCATTTAATTTCATGTTCATTCTCCATCTATCATTTAAAATATTTGAAGTTTCATGACCTTCTAGTCCTT
The DNA here is from genome assembly GCA_028023455.1 of Epiperipatus broadwayi. NCBI lineage: Eukaryota > Metazoa > Onychophora > Udeonychophora > Euonychophora > Peripatidae > Epiperipatus > Epiperipatus broadwayi. The sequence goes on from JAQFVV010000016.1 coordinate 4,215,152, forward strand.
TAATGTAGTCCAAAAAATTTTAAATACTATCTATGTTCTCCATAATTATATCCTTGTATATATCCAAATATTGCTTCTTTATCAGTCTTGATCTTAGTGTGCCAACTTCTTTGAAGTATTAAAATTTCCTTCCAATCGTTATTTGCATCCTCTTACCTATAGTTTCAACTGTCCAGCAGTCATCATCAGAGCTACATTTAAACATATACAATTAATGTATACAATTAATACCTATCTATACATATACCAATATATATATATATATATACAAACATACATATACAAATATATATATATATATAAATATAAAAAACATTTCAAACACTCCAACTATTAGCTTAAATATGAATCCTTAATATCTCTACAATCTAAAACCTCTTTATCCCACATTTATATTCAATTAACTTTTATATAAATTTTATATATTTTAACATTTATTTCTTCATATTCTAATCATTTAAATTTTAAATTTGCCATTTAATCTAATTTATTTCTTCTATTTTAATTACTTATATATTATACATTAATCAATAACAATAATATTAACATAATGTCCTTATAATTTTATTTCCTCTTAATTTTTAATTTTTTAACTAATTTTACCTTTTAAAAAAACACTCAGCACTCTTCCTCCTATAACCGAAATAACTTTCAAAATTTTTTTTTGCTGATGTGATGTGATGATGCACTTTACCTTCCACTCCCCACTCTAAGTTTTCCCATATTCTGCTCCATCACATTTCCCCAACATAATCTTTGTCAACTCTATGGCCTTTATATCTAAATCCTCCTTATCTTTTCCCAAACCCAGCATAAAAACCAATAACCCACTTTCTGTTATAATGTTTTCCGTTTTGCTAGGCCTCTACACGCTAATATAAACTGCGCGTGAGTTGATCAAGCTATGTCAAAAAAGAAGAGTTATATTTGTATTCTAAAAACATAGCTATATTTCCTGATCAACTCGGCCTATTAATTGTTGAGAATTGTGCTATTGACGAAATCAGCTTTTAATTATTTAATCTAGCCGCCAGAATTCCTAAGAATTCGCTGAAATCGTCATATAACATCTCACAAATAAAAAAAACTACTTTTAAACTAATCGGTATTACATCATACCGTAACGAGAATTATTTTTTTAAGATTATTATTCCTGGGCTTATTCAAACATATTGGCAAAGGTAAATTACATTTTTAAATCTTATTAAACTACTAATAGATTTAATAATAATAAAAAATAATAACTATTATTAATAACGGACAAATGAAAATTGATATTAGAAATATTTTTATTATAACAGATTAAAAATCTGTTTAAGTTAAAATGAGAATTCCTAATCAAGTAAATCAGAGAGAACACATATTAATTCAAATATGACGCAATCAATAAAATAAAATAATTAATTCAAAAGTTCTGGTATAAACAAAAGTCTCTTGTACAGAAAAAATGAAAGTCTCTATCGGGATTATTTTAAGACTTGTTTGCAAACACTTAATTTTGTCACAATCAGGAATAAGTAGTCTTAACTTACCGGTAAGTTTTGTGAATTCAGTAGTAGATAACTATGCATAGTTTTTCGGGGTTGAATTGAGCTCACGGCCTTTGATTATTAGTTGATCTTGGTGCTGGTTCCATAGGCTAGTCGCGTAAGCTTCTCTGGTGTCCATCGGTAATGATGTCAGCTAAAGCTCCGGTCTACTTTCGTATGAATAACTTTTTCATCGTAGAGTGGTCTGGATTCTCTAATCCAAAACCAACCAAAAGAATATCAGCTAAACCAAGACGTTCTTCAAACTGATCTCTGCCTTTTATACTCTCTAGAGGCCCATTTTCGGACTTCTGCGCATGCTAATATCATGGCGTTTTGTGTTTATAATCTTATACAGTCTTTATCATTTTTCAATTACTAAGTTCTCTTTTTTTTTTTATCAAGTTTTTCGGCCATGTTTAATTACCTAAAATATTTTTCTTTTAGCTTATCTTTTTACTTGCTTTTGGAATTCTTTTGTTCTCTCTAATTCTACTTTTATTTCCAGTTAAGTAAAAAAAAATACGAAAGAAAAATTTAACTTTCATTGTACGTTATTTTTTTTAAAAAAAATTAGTTAAAAAAAATTAGTTAAAAAAAATAATCTAAATTTACTTTTATTTTTTAGCTTTTACCAAATGCCAATATATTTGCAACGTATATAAATAAACATTACACTGTATAATCACTTTTTTCATATTTATTCTTCCATAACTTCATTATTTGTACCCTTTGTTTTCAAGCATTTATATTCAATTAACAGATGCCTAATATTTTCTATTCCTTCCTTACATAATTTACAAACTAAATCAACCATATTTTTACATTTACATGTATATTCTCTTGTTGCTAAAGATTCCATTCTGAGCCTTAAACAATAAACTACTTTCCTTACTGTTATCATACATTACCTTGCACCTAATGTTGATGTGATGTATTGTAGCTTCTTCTTAAACGAAATCAAGAATTTCTCGGCAATTATGCCAAGAGAAACCTGTTAGCTACTTAATTTTACATTCCCTAGTCTAAGTTTTCCCTATTCTGCTCCATCCCATTTCCACAACATAATCTTTTTGTTGATGTGATGTGATGTACTGTAGCTTCTTCTTAAATGAAGTCAAGAATCTCTCAGCAATTATAACATTTGTATTATAAAAATTGTTTTATAAGCAATGACTTTGTATTTTATTTGGAAGTGTATTCTGATTTTTTTTTTAGTGCCAGAGTCATTATGAAGTTTAGTAAATTCATAATTTAATGAATAATAATTTTGTATTTTAGTGATTATTTAATTTTAAAGTCACTTATACAAGTCAATGTTATTGATATATTTAAATATCCATAAGTTTACTTATTTAATGTGTATATTAGATTCAATAAAATATATATTTTGTTAATTAGTCAAATTAACCCTGAGAATAAATTATAATGATAGGTCTTATTATTGTTCTGTATGATTTTAATTTATTTCATGTATAGCTAGTTGGAAGGGCAGATAAACAATTTAACTAAATATAATTGGATAATGTTATCCATTACATATTAGTTCGTCGATGATTGGGGTTAGTTTATTTCTTTTCATATGTGAACGGCTTTTATTACATTTGATCCATAACATTTGGGATAAACGATATCAATTATATTTAGTGTGTAACGTGTTATGCGTAAGTATTTAGATTCAGCACATGTATAAATATAATCCATTACATTTGCCACCGAATGATTGGGATAATTTTATCTTTCTTCATTTAAATTATACTATCCATTACATTTGGCTTTCCCAACGATTGGATTCATTTAAATATACAAAGTACAATTAATTTTTATAATACAAATGCAGATGTTGTATTTTGTAATCTTTGGGGAAAAAATTAGACATGTTAAAAAAAATTTTAAATATTAAATAAAATATTAAAAAAATAGATGCAAATATATAAAATTTTAAAAAAATCAATTTATTAGAATAAGCTACTAGAAAATGTAAAAGATACACATTATATATGAAATTTACATTTATTTTTATTTGGCCCCATATTGGACACCAAATGTAACCAAACTGGGGGTTCCACCTCACTGGTGGATTGTTTTCTGATGAGCATATTATAAGAAAGGAATGATTGGTGTTGCCCAATGCCGATGTCACCCCCCTTTACAATATTTCCTGCTCATCAGAGGATATAGCATTAAAGAGACTGACAATAGCTAGAAATTTGTTTGGTTTCCCAAATGATGCCACTAGAGTTCCAGCTCACTATAACCTTAATTCACCCAGATCAAGTTATGCCAGACATAGCTCAGGAAACATGAAATTGTGAACAAATGCACTGATAGATGGATACATGAAATGAAATTGACAAGATATATTAATTTTATGTAACAACAATTTATTTAAATAACAATACTTTAGATAATGACTCCTTCAAAAAAGTTCACTGACGGTTCAGCTTCCATGGATCAATTAGTCCATTCTTTCGGTAACTTCTCTGATGCTTAATTCCATCATTGGTGTTCATATAATGTCCACTATTTATATGACAGGTATATACATATGACTGTATGTCTCGACAGTAAGGCAAAGTTCATATTCCATTCAGTGCTTGGTCAGTGATCCTGCTCGACCAGCAGTCATATAGCAGGGACTTACATATCAGTGTGTACATCACGGATACTTCCCTTAACATTCCACAAGTTTAAATTCTCATTCTGTAAATTTACATTCTCCTCATATTTGCACACATATATAATTCATAGATATATCCATTAATTCTCAATTACAGTACACTCCTAGGCAAGCTTGATTTATATTTGAATTAATCCTTTCCATTCAATCATTTAGTAGTCAATAATCATATTCAAATATATTCACGTGTTCGACTCATGTATATAGATGTACATCCTTTTAGTAAGCAAACTCATATATATAAAATATTAATCCTTTCTCGCTTAAACATTAAGCATTTACAGTGTATACATATATCAAGTATGTCTATTTTAAATTAATCTTCACATTATAATTTCTATATTTCGTTTAACAAATTACAATTTAACAGTTTGAGACATATAACTTTATATTCTTTATTAAGGAAAAATCAGTGAATGAAATTATATTCATTATTACATTTCACCATTTCTATTGGCATATTTCAGTTTTACCTTCTTCACTCTAATAACACTAGTAGTAATTATATTTTTCTATCAATAAGAAATTATCTCGGTTTCATAACTGTTATCATATAACATTGGGTTTTGTCTAAATTTGATATGAATATTTTAGCATTTTGTCCAACTAATTATTTTAAATAACTCTATAACTATGTTTCACTTTATCTTTTCCAGAATGCTTTTCTTACTGCATTTTCATAAATACTTTTAAATATTTCAATTGTCAAAACAACTATTTCATGTAATAATGGAGGATCATAATTATTATTATTAAGTAAATAAATATAGATAATATTTTTACATCATAGCACAATTACGACAATCTTAATTAAATATGTTTCAATAACTATCTAGAGTAGTCTTACCTTTTCAAATTTCCGTAATGGTTCTTACGTTGATGTTTCACCGCTGGTACAATCTTCACATTAAAAAGGAGGGTTTGTCTTTAGGGCTGAATGATTTACATATGGTCACATTAGGCATATTTCTTGGCATATTTCCTCATCCTCATGATTCATGGTGTGGGAAGGAGAGCGAGCTATTTCTTAGTAGCCAGATATTTTAGCATTTACCGTATTGATAAGTTGTTTCTTCATATCGCAATTTTATGGTAACCTCAGGTTTCTCTTTAACTGCAGCACTTCTTGAATTAATGGCCACAATGGCTCCAAACTTAGTTGGTCTGATTATTTAAACTCTTTTTATAATGACTGAAGACTGAACTGCGATTTACTGTGAAACAACATGATCAACAAAACTAGCTGCCTGGAATTGATTGATTCCTCTCTTTATATTCTCCTACATCCCACAGTGTTTTTCAATATCTTTTTTGATCTTACCCATGCCAACCAACATGTTTACTAAAAACATGTTAATTTTCTTTGCCTAAGGCAAGAAAGTGATGTTATTATTTTTGATTAACTAATTACAATGTTTCTGTGCTTTAATTTGGAAAATATTCAACTCCAACAAAAAAAATATATCAGTAACATTTTAATTTGAAACCGCAAATTTTTAATGTTAAAGGTTCATTAAATAAATGTCATTTAAATTTTAACTGTAGATTTCAAATATTGATTTTCTTTTTTTTTTTTTAGAGAATTTGAATTCACACATTTGGTTTTTATAATACAAGTGAAAAACTAATTTTAAATCACTGTCAATTATTTATCTATTTTTCTAAATTTCATTCACTAAAATTGTGTCAGCTTTTATTTTTAATTATATACTTGTAAAATGAGGGGAAAACTTTAGGATATATATGAAGCAAAATATGTTTCAATATTATATATGAAATTTACATTTATTTATTTTATTTACTTGGAAAATTGTATAAAGACAGTAATTTTTAAACATTAAAAATAAAATTTATTGAAGACATAAACAGATTTTTTAATGAGTCATTTATTTTATTTTTTTTTTATTTTCCTGATAATAAATACCATCCTAGATATTAATGTTTTATTTCTGAAGATAAATTGCTTACTAGCTGTGGAGATAATAACAACAATGCTAAAAATTTTACATTTTCCCATTGTTAATGAATAAATTATTTATTCTAAATAAGCTGTTTATTATTATTCTTTTTTTTTGCAACTCTAGATTGTTTATATTGAATATTTAAAAAATTATTTCAGAATAAAATATAAAGTATGAAATAAACAAATCTCTTAAGCAAAAGATTACTTATAAATATTTACTTTTAATATAAATAATCAATACAAATGACAGGTTAAATCACTAAGAAATATTATTGATTTTCACACTAATTTGCCCAAGTATTTCATCCGTGGATATTTAACCTTAAGTGCTGCCCACTGTGTTAAAACTTCATCAGCAAAAAAATACAGGATCTTCCCTGATAATGATAATGTAGTAACTCTACAAATGCTCTCCACAAAAATTATATGAACTTTCTTAATCCCAAGAACCTACAAAAAAAAAAATTAAAACATAATAGATTAGTATCAAAATATTAATAAACTCATTCATGAATAATGTGTATTTCATGGATTAAAGCAGTGATTTAATGGATTCAAGAATTAAATATTTCCAAATCACAACTCAACTGTCACAGTGTTCAAAAGTCACATGATCTTCCAAACAACAACCCATTTGATTACTATGAATTATGTAATCTGAATTAATAAGAATAACTAATCAAATTCAATATTTTTGATAACATTTTATTTTAGAATAGTGATATTTCCAAATTTAACAAAAAAGATCAACAAAATTTAAATTCGTCTCAGGTTAAATCTTAAAAAAAAAAATTTGAAGTATCAGCAGATTTAAAAAGGTTTTAGATAAAATATTGGTTTAACAAGGTTTATAACAAAAGTAATAATTATTTATTTAAAAAAACTAATATCTGATTATTTAAATTTTCCCAATAGTAATAATAATACAGATATTAAAAATGCAGATAGACAGCAATAACCACAAAAATATAACAATCTCGCATACTCAGACAAAAACATATTATTAAAAGTTAATTATGAACAATACATGAAAGAATAGACTTTCGTCCTCAAAAAACAATGCTATACTGAAATATTGTTGATGAGGCAGAAAACTTAACAAGTGACAAAAAATTTGTCCTACAATGATAATGATCCTCATGTAGAAAGCAGGCAACCCTTTCATAAAAATTAATTGTTTTAATATGCTCAACAACAAATCTCATTTCGATTGCTTTAAAGTGATTCAATATTGAAAATGAAAATAAACATTCAATTTGGAATAAGGAACATTTATGAATGTGAAATAAACAGCAGGTCTTGAAGATATATTAAATTATTATTACAAATATAGTCATACACTCAGAAATAAAATAAAAAATCTAGTGGCATAGATAAAATCAGCAGATACAGTAAATGGGTCTGTATTCATTAAGTTTGGCAAGATATATCACAGAATAAAAAATAAACATGCATCTTGGGGGTCATTTGGCTTTTATTATATCTTTATTTATATGAATTTAAAAAGAATGGGGAAGTATGGAGGTGTTTATTATATCTATTATATATGATACATCAATAAAAATAAAAAATGAATTCAAACAGGTTTTCACTAAAATATATTAGAAACAATAAACAGTGAAGACAAATATTAGCTATCAAGTTGGTGGCAAAAAAAGTAGTCAAATAGTTGAAAACTATGAACAAAATATTATATAAAAATAAGAAAGACTTATAATTTCCTAACAAGATAGATTAAATGTGACAAATACATTTAATTTTTTTTTTTACATAAGAATATTTATACATATATATGGCATCAAGATAATATCAAATTGATAACAGATTGTCAAAATGTTAAAATAAAGATATAATTATAAAGATTTATATCTCATATATGACTGGAAGAGATAATCTGGATAACTTTGCAGAATACATATTAATTAAATTTTATTAAATATAATTGGACAATTTATAAAATTAAAATAAAATATCCATCTTAAAAACATTACAGGGGACGTTACCAATTCTAGTAAGATCATCAGATAAACAATATGAATATGTCAAGAAGAGTATCAGCAATAGAGAAATTTAATATGAAAAGAGCATGAAACAAGCACAACAGAATAAAGAACAAGCACACTAGAAATTTCATGTTAGTAAAATTATTCAAAATAAAAATGAATTTGAGAAATTAAACATGGAAATCAAAATAATAATAAAACAAAAAAACATGTGAATATATGGAATAAATGATATAAATAAAAAACATGGAAGATATTCAGATCAATATAAACAATGACTAGACCCACTATAGATCATCATAGTATTGAAAGAAATTTAGATTACTTTAAAAACTAATCCAGGAGGACTGATGATTTGTATTCAAACACAAGTATACTTAGCTTTTATTGCAGGACAGAATAAATAGAATATGTTAGGCAAAAGAAAAATCTTTTAGATGTGAATCGTGTACCTAGAATTGGTTAAATTGAATTCATTTAAATTAAAGAATCAGAAAAACAAATGAAGAAAATAACAAACTATAAATATGAAAAACTTGTTTACATAACAGCAGTACAAAAGATAGAATTTAAAGGTGTTAGGATTGTGAAATATTTGCAATTATTCCTTTTATTGAGTGTTTTCACTGCAGAAATTTTAAGAAATTCAATGAAATGAAAAATATTGGTTAAGATTCTAGAGGAATCAAAAGGGATTCATTCAAAATAAAAGATCAACAGTTGGACAATACTTTTTTCTCAAAAATGAGGTATAGGGGCGGCGTGGTTTGAACATTAAAAAGGAGGAAAGATTGTTATACAAAGTATTATTAACATGGATGCTATCTGAAGAAAATAAAATGTCCTAAAAAAAATTAGCAGGATAATATCAATGAAATATGATATGTGAGAATTTTTAGAAAAAATTGATGATTCAATATTATGTTCATCATAAAAATTCCACAAGTATAGAATAGATATTATTTTAAACAGAAATCATTTTCTTCTAAAATAATTAAGAATTTGTATCTGGCTTCTCTGTTTGTATATTTTTTAAAAATAAAAAAACCCTTAGTCATCCTATTATGATCCCATAATGAAATTTTCCACAAATAATGCCAAAATATAATAAATATAATGTATGATAATTCATACATTTTTGAGTGATTTTTTTTTATTATTCATAAGAAATTCCAGATCAAAAAATTTAATAAATGAGCTTTAAATTCAAAATGTCACATATTACATAAAAGTTTAAAAAAATTAAGTTATAATTTGATATTTTATATAGCTTTCATTCTTAATTCTTTCTTGAGTAATCCTTCTTTATGTATTTGTATTTCAGCACAGCACAGATTAAAATTTTCTGGAGATTTCAAACAACTGTTAGGTTCAAGATTACATCGGATAAAAATTTAAAAATACAATTTTTTTTACTAGCTCTGGTAGTACATTTGATAAATCAAACTTCTACCTGATATCTATATAAGTTATGTAACTACAAATAAACTATCGCTTACACACCTATCCAATCAAAACCTTGCACTTCTCCCATTATGTTATTTTCTTCCATCCATTTTGCTACCCTACCAGTAACCATATATGCAAAAACTTTATATAACACTGACATTACTGATATCGGTCTATAATTGCTTAACTTTCTACGATCCTTATCCTTTCCTTTAAATAGTAGTCCTACTCTTGCATTATTCCAATATCTGGAAATTCTCTTTTCTGTACCATCTTATTAAAACATGATAATTAGACTTAATTTTGTCCAATTTCCTAAGTTCATTATCATCTCTGCTGCCCATCCATCTAAACACACTGGCCTTTTCACTTTTCATTTTTTTCCCTGACTCATTCAATTCATTTTGTGTAAACCTAACATTTCCATTACTATGCTTTCATGTTCGTTATCAGTCTGTGATGTGATGTACTGTAGCTTCTTCTTAAACGAAGTCAAGAATCTCTTAGCAATTATGCCCAGAGAAACCTGTTAGCTACTTAATTTTACATTCCCCAATCTAAGTTTTCCCATATTCTGCTCCATCCCATTTCCACAACATAATCTTTGTCAACTCTATGGCCTTTGTATCTAAATCCCTCTTATCTTTTTCCAAACCCAGCATAAAAACCAATAATCCACTTTCTGTATAATCACTTTTTTCATATTTATTTTTCCATAACTTCATTATGTGATGTGATGTATTTGGCTTCTCCTTAAACGAACTCAAGAATAGCCCAGATAAACCTGTTAGCCACTTTATTTTACATTCCCCACTCTAAGTCTTCCCATATTCTGCCCCATCCCATTTCCGCAACATAATCTTTGTCAACTCTATGGCCTTTATATCTAAATCCACCTTATCTTTTCGCAAACCCAGCATAAAAACTAATAACTCACTTTCTGTATAGTCATTTTGTTCATACCTATTCTCCCATAACTTCATTATCTGTACCTTTTCTGCTTTCAAGCATTTACATTCAATCAACAGATGCCTAATATTTTCTATACCTTCCTTGCACAATTTGCACACTAAATCACCCATAGTTTTCCATTTGCATGTATATTCTCTTGTTGCTAAATATCCCATTCAAGCCTCCATACTAGTTCTCCATCTCTCCAACTCCCTATTTTTTATTAATGATTCTATTCTTTTATCCCATTCCTTACCACTATAACTCTCAACAATCCTCGTAACACAATCATCCCACCTTTTATACAAGTATACTGATATAAATTCTTTATCCAAATCTTTTGCATACCGCATTACCTTTCTCACCCATCTTGTTACCTGCCCTTTACTCATAACCCAATTAAACACTATTTTGGCTATTCTTTTACTATCCATAAACTGCAACCTACCAAACATTTTCATTTTACTTTTTGCATCTCTCATATAAAAACTTGACCATCCCATTTCTCCTTGAATTGCCGCCTTTGCTGTCCACATCTCTGCATCTAATGCATGTCTTCCTACTTCCCTTTGTACTTTCTCTAAATAATCTAAAACCCTTTTACTAACACATAATGCATCATTACCATATGTTAACCTTCTACTGCAACTCCCATACAATTCTAGCTACATCATATTTATTATATGAAAATACTGTTAGTTTCTTTACCAAACACTTTCTTTTCTTTGCTTCATTTACCAATTTTTTCTCCCATTCATCCAAGCAATTTTCCTGATTACATAAGATGATTCCCAAATACCTATATCTATCCACCACACTTAACTTTATATCCCCCAATAAAAATTCTACATCTTCTCTTTCCCCAGTATTAACCATCATTATATTTGATTTTTCTTCACTAAATTTAACCCCCATCTCTTTACCCACCCTTGCACATGTCCTCAACATAATTTCCATATCTTCTCTTCTTTCTGCACACAAAAAGATATCATCCGCAAAAAAAAAAAACCCGACAAAATATATACTCCCTTGCCACCTATTAACGGTATCTTTACCCCTCTTCCTAGTCTTTCTATTGCTTTCTCCATTTCACTCAAAAACAACAAAATCAAAATAGGTGACATAGGGCATCCTTGCCTTAATCCCACCTCATTTTTAAATTTAACTGATTCTATATCCCCTAATTGGTAAGTACACCTGGATCTCGTTTTACGCGATAGATTCCTCAGAAAATATGCGCAAACGAAATCACGCAAAAATAGACGTAACTTACATTGAAAAAGGGGGGATGTGATCTGTGATTTTTCAAAATTCGCGTAAAAGTAAAGCACCAACGTAAAATTACTTTAAAATTTGCGCAAAAAAAAAATAAGGAAATAAAATATGACTAATAAAAATTTTCAAATTTGAAAAAAATTGATACAAGACAAACTTTTTTTAACCATAATATTTAATTTTATTCAAAATAATATATTTTTATGCATAATTTACATTTTTATGCACGTTTTAATTATTATAGCTATTTGCCAAAAAAACACGTTCGTTTGCAAACAACTAGCGCCAACTTCACACTCATGTTGTAACAGTGGTTTTCTGGTGACAACGTAATTAGTAATTAATCTTTGAGACGATGATTTTATTAATTGTTTATGAAACTAACAACTAAAAATTAAATTCTTATTTTTGTCTTTAATTTTCAATTCCGTTTAAAAATCAAATTTCACATTAATTTCAAGTCGCAGTAAGTAATTTTTAAATTGTTAATTACAATTAAAAATCAGATTTTAATTGTCAAATTTAATTGTGCCCACTGCTATTACTGACCTTTTAAAAATAAACTTGTGGACACTAAATGATTAATAATTGATTACGTTTTTTTTTAAAAAGCAAAAACAGAATGTGATTTAAAATGCAAAATTAACACGTACAATGTTTGAACAAATTTACATTATAATCTTGTAAAATTTAATGTGTGTATATATAAAATGTGGAAATTATGATTTTAATTTCATTATTGTATAAAATCTTACTATTATAAAGCACTGAAAATATTGAAATTACTAAGATGAAAGTCGAATTCCAATAATGTGCTATTACTTTCAATATAACGTAAGTGCGCGAAATTTATTATTTAAAGTAATAGCGCATTATCGGACTTCGACTTCCGGTAAAACAAGAATCGCGTAACTTCGAAATCGTGTTAAATAAGTCCGTGTAAAAAGAGACCCAGGTGTATAATAATTTTTTTCATATAATTTCTTAGTATTTACTAAAGCTTCATTCATTCACAAATTGGCTAATCTTATCCATAATCTATTTCTATTTACTCTATCATATGTTTTCTCTATATCTATAAAACTCATATATAATGATCTACCTGAATTCCTACTCATCTCCATAAGTTGTGTAACTACAAACAAACTATCTCCTATATGTCTATCTGACCTAAAACCTCCTTGCATTTCCCCCACTACATTATTCTCTTCCATCCATTTTACAACTCTTTCAGCTACCATATATGAGAAAACTTTATATAAAACTGATGTTACCGCTATCGGTCTATAATTATTTAACTTTCTATGATCCTTACCCTTTCCTTTAAATAATAATCTTATTCTTGTATTACTCCAACTACTCGGAAAAACTCTCTTCTGTGCCATATTATTAAAACATGATAATAACTTTGCTTTTGCTCTATGCCCTAAATTCATTACCATCTCTGCTGCCCATCCATCTAAACCTCTCGCCTTTCCACTTTTCAATCTCTTCCCTGCCTCATTCAGTTCATTTTTTGTGAACCTGAAATATTCCCATTACTAACTGCTTTCATGTTTTCTATCACTAATTCCTTCACATCTACCATCTTTTCTATATCCATTACATATCTATTTAAGATTCTCTCTACCTCTTCTCTAGAGCTATACTCTATTCCCTCATCATCTATTAATACTATCTCTCTTTCCCCTACATTTCTCCTTTTAATGTAATTCCAAAATTTTTTACTCCCATCTCTTCCACTTTTATTAATATCCTCCAACAATTTACTATTTAACTTCATCCTCTCTCTATAATTATCCATTTTAGCCAACTTCTTCTTTTCTAAGTACTTTCCCCATTTAGCATTAATATCGTTTTCACTTTCTTTGTTCTTAATAGCACACTTATATTCTCTGCATGCTTCTTTCCTCTCTTTAACACTTTTACTAACTCTCATTTTTTTATTACTTTTACTCTTCTGCATATTCTCAACTAAAACCCTATTCGCCACTTTTTCTATTTCACCACACCAGTCCTTTTACTCATCCTCAACCAACTGCTCCATGGTTTCTTCAACTTTTATTTTATACTCTTCCAACTTATTCTTATCATTCACTCTCCATCCACATCTTTCACTATTGTTTCTACTTTTATTCCTATCCTCCATCACATTACTAACCATTTCTATTACAATAAAGTTATGATCACTATTACATATTCTCTCTTCATTATCAAACACCTTAATTTTCCATATTTTATTCATTCCCTCTTTCTCTACCAATACATAATCTATTGTGTGAAATATATTATTCCTAGACCATGTGTATTGTCCCTCATACATATTTGATAAATTCCTAATGCTCAAATTTATTATTTGACAAAATTCCTTCAAAAACTGACCATTCTTATTATCTACATCATCAATTTCTTCAATATGTCCATTCATATCCCCTAATAACCATTATTCTCTTCCCCTTTTCTTTAAAACTCTGTATATCCTTAACTAGGCATTCATATATACTACTGTTCCACTCCATTACAGTTTGACTATCTCCAGTAGCTATATACACTACAGCCACCATCCATTCTTGTCTACCCAATCTTATTTCAAACCACAAATGCTCTTGACATTTAACAATATTTAAATATTTTTTTGATATAACACCTATACCTCCACCCCTTTTTTCTTTTCTGTTTATACCCTGCCATACCACCTCTTCCAAAATAGGTTCTTCTTCTTCTCTTAGATTAGTTTCCACTATTGCTAATACCTCAAGATCTTCATTTTCAATTACTTTATTTAATTCCAGCCACTTTTCTGGTCTCCTACCACCTTGTATATTCAAAAACCCAATTTTAACAATTTCTTCTTTCTTAACTACTCTTTTATAAATTCTTTTGCTTCTTCCTTCTCCATAAGCATTCCCTCTCCACATCTTCACTTATATCTAAATCAACCATCTTTTGCTTATTTCTTATATCCCATCCATTCTTCTTCTTTTTGATAATATTACAATTTAAAAGCCCATCCCCCTTTAAAAGTTCCCCGAATTATATTCTTTAAATATCAGACTCCCTAAAACTTCACTTCCTTCTTTTCCTAAGTGCAATCCATCTTTACTATATAACTCCCTCTTTCCAATAAACCAATCCCATACATCCACAAACACAACATTATTTCTCTCACACAATTTTTTCACTCTCTCATTTATAGAACATGCCAAACAAATGCCTCTTATCAAATCTTGGTAATACTCCAACTATCCCTCCTCTTCCTTTAATCTCCCTCAATTCCTAATCAATTCTACATAATCATCCATTACTCTCTCTGATGGCTCTAACAAATTATTAGTCCCTACCATAACATATACATCTCTACTACCTTGCTTTCTTACTTTATCTGTTACATCCCTAATTTTTGCTCCAGGCAAACACACACTAACATACCTGCTTCTATTTTCCCTTGCAATTGTATCCCCACATTCTCTTATTAGAGAATATAAATCTCTTATCAATACTGTCTCATGGTCTACTTTCTCTACTCCATCTGTAACCTTTTCTACCATCCATCTTCTGTACCTCCTTATCCATTTCTTCCTTATCATTTCTACTCAATAATTCCTTTATCTCGTCACACTTTGTCTTTAACAATTTTAATTTTACTTCTACATCCTTCACTTCTTCTATCTTACTTATTCTCTGGCTAACCAACTCCATTGCATTACTACTTTCTCTATCCATATTTCCTGACACTCACTAAGACCATACTCTGTCCTATCTACCTTAACTACATCTCGCACCCTCTCCTCTGACTTTCTCTCTAGACTACCTACACTTAGAAACCACTTTCTCACCTCTTTAACCACATTTAAACACTGACTACATAACCAGAAACCTGTTACATCCTTCCTATTCTTATTCAAACATTTCAAATGATACACCTCAGCATATACTGTACACTCTACCAGTGCTCGCCTAATTCCTTTCTGCCGATCGTATATACATTGTGCCATACAAATGCAATCCATATTCTTATTTTTCAAGTCACCTATTCTATATTTGACTTTATAATACCTCTCCTATTCTTCAAACACCTGTTACATCCTAACCAATCTTATTTAAGCATTTTAAAAATGATAAACGTTATCACCTATGCTAAGCTCTACCACAGCATGCCCAATTTCTTTCCGACCAATATATATAATACAACTGCAAAACTTTCCATTCAATGCAAGCCAGAGTAATGGAAGTAGGAAGGTCTGTGCATAAAATCCCTATCTAGTATCTACTGATTCAATATCACCAGACTAGTTTCTAGCTTGTGGACCTCATCAGTATGGATGCTGAACTGAATTCAGATCTATATGACTGTACAAACTAATGAGCTTGAATTGGGAAAACAATATTGTTTTCGTTTTGGACTCAAACCTTTATACTTAGCTAATAAGGTAAAAAGTGGTTACTGGAGAGTTGCGTTAGATTCAATCTAGCTGCAGTACTCTCAGATCTAAGGCTGCTCACTGATAAAAGCTACAAGCTAAAAACTAGTCTGGGGATACTGGACGAGTAGGCACTAGATAAGGATTTTATGCTTAAATCTTCCTGCATCCATTGATTACTCTGGCTTGCACTGAGTGGTGCTACTGTATGGAAAGTTTTCCCTCTGTGAAATATATTTTTATTGCAGAAATTCCATTCCAATGAGAATTTTATATATGTGTCATAAATTTAATCAGCAATAACGTAAATTATTGTGAGATAGATGCACAATAAACAAGAGACAGAGACAGTAAATATTATTCTTCATTTATTTCTGCCTAAAAAATGAATATAGCGAAAGATAATGGTATATAATTTACCTATGAAAGAAGAATTTACAAGTAACATTAACACTAATTTAAATATAAATAAAAAACAATTACAATCAAATAATCACTAAAACAAGCTAAATAATAATTAAATCAGGAAAAAAGTATTACAACTTTGAATAAATAAATAACAATATCTTTATGCAATAATTGAATATAAATACATCTTACTTAAAGTCAAAATTTCAAAAATATTTATTAATTAAATTCTTAAATGCATTGTTGTGGCAAAGTATTCATTTCAAAATGTAACAAAAATATTTTTAAAAATTTAATTCTTAAGTATTTTGAAATTTTTGCTTTATGCAAGAAGCATTTCTATTAAAACATAATATTATAAACATGAACAATTGATATTAATTAAATATATATATATATTTATGAAAACTCAATAAATTTCAAACTTACTGTTAAAATAAATCCTGCTAAACATAGAGGTATACATGTCCCAGGACCATTGCACAGAATCTAATAGAAAAAAATGCAATATATATTAATAACAAAAATTAGTATCAATGTCAATAGTGTATTCAATGTAAGCACTTCCTCCCACTAACACAATTTTGAAAATAAAAATTGCAAACTCACTAAAAATAAAAATAATAGGTAAATAACATCATTTAATTTTCAACATATGATAGACAAAAAAATAGAAATATATTAAAAGTTCTTTGGATGATCATCATGATATTTAATATTAATTTATTAAGTGCATAGTCAGCACGTAAGTACATATATATTTACAGCTATAACCTTAATACTATGCACCTTGAGCGTTAAATTTGCCACTAGAGGGACCTCTGCAATAAAAATTAAAGCGACCACTCTTATCTTCAACCTATTTTCTAATTATATAGGCGAATCTAAAGCATTTTGATTTGAGAGTGTGAAGCTGTTGAACTCTTCACTAATTAAGATGACAATTTCTACTAAACACTAACGTTCACAAAATCTCAAATACAACGAGTTAATGTTGAGATCTTGTAGTTAGAAATATTTTGAAACAATGTAAAGTTGTAAATATTAATTTATTAAGCGCATAGTCAGCACTTAAGTACATATATATTTAAGGCTATAACCTTAATACTATGTGCCTTGAGCGTTAAATTTGCCACTAGAGGGACCTCTACAAATCTTCACACAAGATTACAACTTTATAAAGATAAGAGGGGGCCACTCTTATTTTCAACAGCTTCGCACTCTCAAGCCAAAATGCTTTAGATTCACCTGTATAATTAGAAAGTAGGTTGAAGATAAGAGTGGTTGCTCTTATCTTTATAAAGTTGTAATCTTGTGTGAAGATTTGCAGAGGTCCCTCTAGAAGCAAATTTAATAATCAAGGTGCATAGTATTAAGGTTACAACCTTAAATATAAATGTACTTACGTGCTGACTATGCGCTTAATAAATTAATATTTACAACTTTATTGTTTCAAAATATTTCTAACTATGAGATCTCAACATTAACTCGTATTTCGGAAGATTTCACATACGTTAGTGTTTATTAGAAATTGTGGACTTAATTAGTGAAGAGTTCACCAGCTTCACACTCTCAAATCAAAATGCTTTAGATTCGCCTATATAATTAGAAAATAGGTTGAAGATAAGAGTGGTCACTCTTATCTTTATAAAGAATCTTGTGTTAAGATTTGCAGAGGTCCCTCTAGTGGCAAATTTAACACTCAAGCACATTGTATTAAGGTTATAGCCTTAAATATATATGTACTTACATGCTAACTATGTGCTTAATAAATTATTATTTACAACTTTACATTGTTTCAAAATATTTCTAACTACAAGATCTCAACATTAACTCATATTTTGGAAGATTTCGTGAACATTAGTGTTTAACAAAAATTGTGGACTTAATTAGTGAAAAGTGCAACAACTTCACACTCTCATATCAAAATGCTTTAGATTCGCCTATATAATTAGAAAATAGGTTGAAGATAAGAGTGGCCGCTCTTTATAAAATTGTAATCTTGTGTGAGGTCCCTCTAGTGGCAAATTTAACGCTCAAGGCACATAGTATTAAGGTTATAGCCTTAAATATATATATGTACTTACGTGCTGACTATGCGCTTAATAAATATTTACAACTTTTCATTGTTTCAAAATATTTCTAGATCTCAACATTAATTTGTTGTATTTTGGAAGATTTCACAAATGTTAGTGTTTAATAGAAATTGTGGACTTAATTAGTAAAGAGTTCAACAGCTTCACACTCTCAAATCAAAATGTTTTAGATTCGCCTATATAATTAGAAAGTAGATTGAAGATAAGAGTGATCGTTCTTATCTTTATAAAGTCATAATCTTGTGTGAAGATTTGCAGAGGTTCTTCTCGTAGTAAATTTAAAACTCAAGGTACATAGTATTAAGGTTATAGCCTTAAATATATATGTACTTACATGATATTTAAGAGACTATGATATACCATGACTGAGAATCATATATATTCCTAAAAGTTATATAAGACACTCAATGTTTGACTAATATCTAGGGCATGTGAAGAGTTCTTACAGATATTGACTAATAAGATCCCATACAAGTGCAAGATCGATTTGTAAGAAATGTTGAAAATTTTGGATGTGTGGAGTTCCGTGTTATATTGAAATAGATTGCAATATATGGATAATAAGAGAATAGCCAAAATAGTATTTAATTGGGTTATGAATAAAGAACAGGCGACATGATGCGTGAAGAAGATAGTACAGTATGCAGAAGATTTAGATAAAGAATTTATGTCAGTATACTTATACAAAAGGTGGGATCATTGTGTTAGTAGAATTGTTCAGTGTTATAGTGGCAAGGAATGGGATAGAAGAATAGAGGTGTTAATAAAAAAATAGAGAATTGGAGAGATGGAGAACTAGAGTGAAGAATAAAAAAAATTTAAATATATATAGATGTAAACAGAATATTGGGTGCAAGTTAATTTATGATAATATTTAGAGGAAAGTAATTTACTCTTTGAGACTTGAACAGGATCTCTCACAACAAAGGAATATATATATATAAATGGAGCAGTATGGGTGAGTTAGTCTGCAAGTTATGTAAGAATAGCATAAAAAATATTAGCCATCTGTTAATTGAATGTAAATGACTGCAAGCAAAAATGGAACAAATGAAGAAGTTGTGGAAGACTAAATATAAACAAAGTGATTATACAGAAAGTGGGTTCTTGGTTTTTATACTGGGTTTGGAGAAAGATAAGAGGAATTTAGATATTAAGGCCATAGAGTTGACAAAGATTATGTTGTGGAAATGGGATGGATCAGGGTAGTGAAAAAGTTGGGTAAAACTTAGGGTGGGGAATGGAAGGGGAAGGTAAGATGGCTAACAGGTTTCTCTGGGCATTGTGGCTGAGAGATTCCTGACTCCAATAAAGGAGAAGCCACAGTGCATCACATCACAGCATCACATCAAGCCATGAACACTATTTCAATCATGTAATTTTCATCAATGAACACTTTACATTTCTTATAAAAATGTTTGGCACTTATGCATGATATTTTATTCAAGAATGTTTGGTTGAAAAGCAATGTACAACTAATAAATAAGAATCAGCATTGTGGACTTCATTATTGCAAAACATTAACTTGATTGTTCTCTAAATTGTACAATGTGAACCAATCTGGTATTTGTATGCCTATAAATATGCTACAATGTGAACCAATCTGGTATTTGTATGCCTATAAAAATGCTATCTGAAATATTTTGATATATATATAACAATAATGCACCCATCAATATAATCTTCTTTTGAACATAAAATATGGTCTTATATTTCTTGCAGCTTAACAGTTCAATCATATAATTTTAAAAAAATGAATGATTGACTTCCTCTAGTATACAAAATCTCTCTAAACTAGAACTTAATTAATGGTAGAGATAATTAAGAAATAAGTACATAAACAAGTGATAACATTTAATCAATGAAAATCATAGTTTCTCCAAACTTATCACTCTCTTAACATAATTTTCACCAACTTTAGGTTATAAAGGACAAAAAAAAAAATTATGCACATTACAGATTTTATTAAAAATAGAAAAGCAACAAATTCTTTTCTTTTCAAATCTTGATTTTTTTTATTTTCTGAATCATTTTTTCATACTTCAGTTTTCCAATGTTCGACCACTTATATGTTCATTCCTGTAAAATATACATATACAAATATATATTTACAAAGAATTTCATAAACAACCTAATAAAAAATATTATTATGTCATAAATTAAAAATTTGTTTTTAACTTCTTGTTTACCTTTTTTTTTTCTCTCTATATGTCATAGCATCGGCCGGGATTCGAACCCACACCCGTCTGTAACCAACTACTTGCTTGCAAGGCGGGTGTGCAATGACCTCTCGGCTAACAACACTTGACTCTCGGCTAACACTGCTTCTTGTTTACTTTTTTATATGTCATACATCTTTTTACATTTTAAATATTTTCTGTAATTTACATTTTTATACAAAATACCCTTCAATTATTATAATTACACGTTCTATAATTAACCATATTCTTAAGACTTTCTATTCACAACTAGTTTTCTCACTTTTATATATAAGATTTCTTTAATTAATATTTCCTCATCTCATATTTTTCGACATCTTTATTTCAAAATTTAAATGACTGGATTCTTTCATATGTAAGTATATATTAGAACTTTTATACATTACTTGCTGTTTCAATCTAGTTTTCAATTTATTTTTTGTTGTTCCTAAATATAAAATATTTTTATTATCTCCCTTACTATCTACACAAATTATAACATAAATGCCATTCATATTTTCCAATCCCTCCTTTTTCTAACATTTATCAATCAATCTATTGTTTTCTTTTTTACATATACTGGTTTAATTATAAAATTATTTATAACTAGTATAAATTTCTGTATTCTTAAATTCCTTATCTTTCTTATATATTATTTTTTTCCTTTCTATATTTTTCTTTCCATATAATTTATAAATTAATTTATTAGGATAATCATTTATCTTTGCTTTACTTTTTATTATATCAATTTCTTCTTTTAGTAATTTACTGGTAGAGCAAATCTTATTGCTCTATTTATTCTATTATTAATAATATTTATTTTATATATGCAAATTATATCTGATCCCAATTTCGTAATAAACTATAAAAAGTTTTTTTTCTAAAAATACTTATTTCAATATTTATTTTATTACTATTTATTGTTTTTCTAATTTTGACATCCATACATATAATCAATCATATTATTCATTTCCTTTTTGATAATAAATTGAATCCTGCAATCTATTTCATTTATATATTTTATAAAATAATCAGATATTCTTTTAATACCATTAAAAATTTAAAAAGAATCATTAACATATCTTTACATAAATATTAGTTTATACTTGTTACAATAAAAATATTTATTTCCAAAATTATACACAATATAAAAATGTTAGAAATTCACTTAGAATATTTCCCATGCTAAAACCTTTTATTTGCTTGCAAAAATTCTTTTCATATTTAAATACTATATTTTTACAATACATATTCAATAACTCATGTAATTGTTTACATTCTATTCGAATCTGTTTTTCATTATTTTCAACATATACTTGTATAATCATTTTAATTGCTTCATCTAGATCAATACTTGTATACATATTTTTAACATCTAATTTTACAAAATATATATTTTTATATGCCTTTATGTTTATAAATTTATTTAACCTCTCAACAAATTAATTTGGATTACTAACTCATATAATTGTTTACATTCTATTCTAATCTGTTTTTCATTATCTTCAATATATACTTGTATAATCATTTTAATTGCTTCATCTAGATCAATATTTGTATACATATTTTTAACATCTAATTTTACAAAATATATATTTTTATATGCCTTTATGTTTATAAATTTATTTAACCTCTCAACAAATTAATTTAGATTACTAACACTATTGTCATTATTTATATTGATATATATTTTAAAATATTTTATGATCAACCATTTAAAAAATTTTTAAAACACCCAATTAGGGGGAAATGGGCATTGTTAAATTATTGGAAACTTTGGAGTTATAATTTAATATTTTTTTTTTTAGATTGTTTTGTAAATATATATATATATATAAAAGAACTGTAATAAATTTAATCATTTTTATATACATGTATGTATTTTACTAATTATATTTATTGTAATGTAATATGACTGATGTTCATTGATAAGATTCCAATAAGGAATGAAAGCCAGGTTGATGTAATAAATAAATTTTTTATGTATAGTGAGTTGGCTGTTTCAATTTTGTTTTAAATTAATTATTTTAAACTTTACTATGTAAAACAATTCTACAATTATAATAGCTGCGACCCTTCATGGAGTAAACATTAAGATTTTGCATTGCTGAGACACTTTAAGATTTTAAAGAGTAACACCAAATTCTTTTTTTGCAGCTATCATTATCATCATCATTTGCAGTTAATATCAATCCATTGCAGGATGAAGACGTTTCTTAAGTTTAATCCAGTTATTCCAATCCCTAGCTTATCTTCTTTACAGAAACTCAGCAAACTTTCTTATTGAATTCATCCATCCACATCTTAAGATATTTACAATCTCTTGGAATCTAATTTAAAACCAACTATCCATCAATTAACATTTCTGCAATATAAAAATCCAGTTCCATTTTAGCATCTTCTTTTCTTTTTAGTAATAATAGTTTGATTTCTCAACCACGAATTTCATTTGAAATCTCTTCTTTTTAATCCTAACATACATCTCTCCATATTTCATTCAATGGTCTAAAGCTGTTGTATTCTTCTATTAAGAATCCAAGTCTCAGATCCATGAGTAAGAACTAATAAAATATATGTACTAAAAAGTTTCTTTTTCGAACTCATAGATATATTTCCTTTTAAGTTACTTCTATCAAAAGTATTCCATCAAATTTAATTCTGATTAATTCCAACCATTATGTTTACCTTTATGCTAATAATCTGATCAAGGTACATGTAGTTGTTAACTTTTTCAAATTCATAATTACCAATGTTAATTCTGAAAAAAATCCACTGAATATTATTTTAGTCTTTTTAGCATTTATATTACTTTCACTTCATAACTCTTGCAATATTTCTTGAATCTCTTAAACATTATTTGCAAAAACAACCATATTATCTGTGAAATCTAGATGACTCAATCTCCATTTACTTTTACTCCTTTAACTTTCTATTTTAATTTACAAAATATTTCTCAGTAAAACTGCTATATCATACACAATCTTATCAATCTTATTTAATCTTCTTAGTATCACTACGTAATCTTTGATAAATATTTTTCAAAATTTAACAATATCCTGGGTCTATATACTGATGATTCTAATCTTTAATCACAAAAATGCTTATAGAATCAAATATCTTTTCATCATTTACAAATTCAAAGCATAATGGCAAATCACATTCACTGGCTTTTCTATAGCTTCTCCCAATAAGTGAATGTGATCTACTGTACTAAACCCATTTGTAAACCCAGTTTGCTCTTCGGGTTGGGTTGAATCCAAAGTTCACTGTAGATGAATATAATTATCTTTGTAGTCTGTAATTTCTAATATGTTTTTTATCAACTTTCTCAAATATCAATATTATTACTGTTTTTTTCCCCAATGATTTATCACATTTTTATCACTTAAGACATTTTTTATATAGCTTTACCAATAAGGTTCCTATTTCTTCCCCTGTTCTATTAAAATATGAATAACAATTCCATCATTTCCTGGAGCTTTTAATTTCTCCATAGATATATGACAATTCAGAAAAAAATAGTAATGATAAGGGATATTTTGTTTCCCTTTCTTTATTACTAATTCTTTATAAAACTCTTTGACATATTTTATGATGTTGCTTTACATTTTTGACTTCTCTTCTATAGTTTTTCTCACCAATTCATAATTATATGCTCTATTATCATTTTACAAAACTCTGGATATTCAATTTCTTCTTAATGAATCATTTTTACAAATTTTCATATTCTTTCTTTTCTTCATGTTATTCTCTTGTCTCATTCGATAATTTATTGGTAAATTGGCAGCTATTTTTCTTGCAGTTCTTAATGAAGCATCAATTATCAATTTCAGTCAAATCTGAATCATAATCAAAGTTTCTTAATATTTTTAAATGATTTGCAATTTCTAATTTAAGTTCAGTAAAGTGTACCTAAAAATTAAAAAATTCAACTATTAATACTGATCTTCTTAATAGTTTTCATCTCTATAATTTTGCATTAACATGCATATTATATCTCAAATAATTGCAGATCACTTCCTATGCTCTATCTATTAAAAACATTACAGTCTTGAAATACATATTTTTTAATAGTTAAAATATAATCCAATTTTGCTGCATTTTTATTTAGATGCTTCCATGACCATTTTCATTTAACATTTTTCTCATACTTATAATTTTTATTTTCATTTAACATTTTTCTCATATTTATAATTTTTTTTTTTTTTTTTAAGTTTTTTATTTTGCAAACTCCCAAGTCTGTGGCCTCTTTCATTTCTATCACCATGACCAAATTTATCCATAGCACATTTATTTTTCCCTCATTTACCAATTCTAATGTTAGTTGGTCTCATCAAAAGTATTTGTATATCCATATAAAAATCCTCTATTTCTTCAGCACAATGAAAACTTATTGGGGCATAAACAATAATTATCTGTGTTTGGTATCTTCAGTTAAGATTAATAACTAATTTTACTACTCTGACTGATATACCATTAAGCTCCATAACAGTTTTCTTATACTTTTCATTTATAAGAAATGTGCTTCCAATATTTGTGCCTTTAATACATGTCCACTTTTTAAATCAATTACCTCTTCAACTTTTAACTTCACAAAGACCAACATTGTCCCATTTAATATTAAATACTTCTTCTAAGTCATGCAATCTTCTTTTACTAGAAAGTGAACTGCAGTTATAGGTGCCTAAATAAAAGGTCATCATTGAATGGCAGCCTTAATCCATACCCTAGGAATTCTTAACCCTCTGCCTTCAACCACCAAGTTCTGCATTGGCTGATGATTTTACATCTTCTAGAATTAAAGGTCACAATGTAATTTTGTCTGTTATAATTATAAATATCTATTTTAAAGAAAACATTTATCTTGCCTTCAAACAAAGCCAACAGATATTTAATTTAAAAATTGTCAGGCAACTAAGAATAAAGACCATAGTATTTCTTGATCTTATACTCAGAGGTAAAAAACAATAAACTCAACATCCTAACTGATGTATGTTGAAGAGCAACCCCTCTATATTCATTTACCATATGAATAATCATATAGGAATAACAGCCACAATAACAAAAATGGATTTAGATATAAGAAATTTACCCTGCTCAGTTCCTTTAAAACTTCAAAGATAAATCAATCTTCTTTCAATTAACAGCAAACTCTTTTCTGTGGCCTTTGGAGTCATATATAATGAAAGAGATGAAATTATTTATTTACAACAAAAAAATGTTTTAGTGAACTGAATATATAACTATGCAATATCAAATTCAATGTACACAAATTAACATTCATTTAGTTTAAATCATAATTCAAACTGTACTAGATTACTGAAAAAAAAAAAAATAGAAAAGTTACAACATGAAATAACAATGACATACTGTATATGCAAATATACAATAGTAAAGAACAATTTGTCTGTTAGCCATAAATAATGTCAAATATGGAGTAAATTGGTTCAAATCATTACTAATATTTAAATAATAAAATGTTGAATGATATTATAATGACTTATGAACAAAAATCATAATTATTTCAAGAAATAAAATAAGAATAAGCAAAAGTATTCTGAATGTTACTTCAAATGCCTTCAAATAAAATAAAAATTGCCATGTTGGAAAAAAAGGCAATAAAACAAAACATATCATTGAAATTTAGATAATACATTAAATATTTGCAGCATATGTTACAAATTAAATAACTACATGCATTTAAAAACCAACTAGTATCCTGTGAACCACAAATATCAAAAGCAAAATCAACTTTTTTTTTTTATCTATTATTGATTTCAAAAACTACTATAATGGATTAATTCAACAAATGACACATTAAAATAGTGGATATCCCTTCTAATACTTACTGCTAAAGACTTTACAAATCTTTTATAATCATATAAATATTTATACTTTTATTAATGTTAATCTCAAAAAGAAAAATGGCAATAGGGTTTTGAAAAAAGAATACAAGACAAAAATTGTTGGAGAATATTTCTGGTTTGATGTATATACCATCTACAGATTTTGAAAAGTGAATATGAGGTGAAAGATTTAGAGACAGTGATCTGCTTTGGTATCTTTTCAGTAGGTAATTAATGAGGACAATGATATGTATATATTAATATGTGGAATGTCTATGCATATGTTATACAGATATAAATTATAAATAAAACGGATTTTTCACAATTAAGTAAATCTCAGTAGTATATGAAATGGTAAAATAAACTAATAAGAAAGTCTTAAAAGCACTAAGCCAACTTTTGGCAGATTACTGCCAAAATCATAGTGCTGAATACATATAGATTGTTCCTGAATTTATTATCTTAATTGTAATATATTCTAGAAAAAGTCTATATAAGCTAATATTAATAATTTGCAAATATAATAAATAGATTATTATGTAAATTAACCATTTATATGCAAAAGATCAGACTGATATAAAAAAACCTGGTCTAAAAACTAGGGTAGGATTGAAGAGAAAAAATTAAGTAGTGACTGAAAAGTATGTGTGCTAAATAAGCATAAAAAAAATCTGTTTACTTTTAATAACAGACCATCAGTTAAAATAAAATATTGCATTGCCAAAAGTATAATTGTTCTGCAAAGCACATACATATGTAACAATAACAAGCATACATGTATAAGCACTTCGAAATTAAAACATAATGTTGTTTATATTATCCTGTGTGTGGGAGAAGCGAAACACATAACTCATATTAATAATAGACTGTATTTATTTCTTATTTATTCGTATTTATTATTGTTAAATAAATTGTTTTGTTACTAACCTTGTGTTAATTTAGTTAAAGTTTTTGATGCTCTTCCACGGTATCTAATTAATACTCTTGGGACATAGTAGAATGGGTGCAGTCAACAATTTAAGAAGTATCTGAGCAAAGAAAATCAATTGCAGTCTTTTGTAAGAATAATGGTGTCATTGTGTAATAATATAAAAGTATTTGATATGAAGAATGCCACTTCACCGAAAATTTATGTAAACATGTGGTGTGCTACATGCTTATACAAAGAATAAATGAGAAACGATGGAAAGTGTCTATTGTCTTATGGTTTGCAGGATAAGATATTGTACAATTGCAAATAACTGATGTGACCCTAAAATACCTGAGAAACTTCCGTACCATAAATTGACTGAAAAATTAAATGGATATTTCACTCTGAAAAACAATTACCTCACGAAAAATATGTAGATTATGACATAGCATTGAGGATTTTAGCTAAGGATTGGGACTTCAGCCCAGAATTTAATGGCATGTTGTTAGACCAACTTCTGTATAGCATGTTGAATTCAAATTTCAGAAAAATATTGTTGAGCAAATCTGACCTCAAATATACTATAGAGAAATGTGTCACACAAGAAACTGTGCTTGACAATGCTTTAGAATTTTTTTATCACAACAATTGAATAAAACCTCTCTCTCAGTACAGTAAAAATACAAATACACTGGATCCCATTTAAGTAAACCATTAAAAAGTAAAAACATACATTATTTGCAAGAAAAGAGGACTTTTGGTGTGTGTCTGTCATAGTAAGGAATGCAGTGTCAAAATTTTAAGCAAATGCGTATTACAAATCTGAGAGAGGAGAGTGAGTAGTAATTATAATGCGAAGAAGTTTAATGACACAAACAATGATGACATACTGCTTGATGGGAACATCTGTGAGCAAAAATTAACAATTAAAGTGGATAGTCATGTAAGCTTATTGTTGATAACATATAAAGACTGGTTGAAAATTAGAGTATTATAAAAAAAATAACACATGCAAAAACAGATATTATCGCAATAGATTTTAATAACAATAAAATTGATGTGCATGGAAGGATAACATTACCTGTAAAACTGAATTTGAGGGACAAATCTCTCCCATTATATATCATTAACAAAAATTTTAATCCACTACTTGGACAGAATTGATGTCATCCTATAGAAATCTGTATAAACATCATAAAGAGAGTGCAATTGGCAACTATAGTACAATGTAGAAGTATTATGCTAGGTTAAGAATAGACATGACAAATCAATGTTGAATTGATAAAGTAAGTACCCCATTATCTGTAAACAGAGTAAAGTTTCATTTGCCTTAAAATGGAAAGTAGAAAAACTAGCACTGAGACAGTACAAAAGGTATGCTAACACCAGTAGAAGATTCATCTTGGACTACAGTTATAGTTATTATTATGAAACCAGATGAAAATGTTAGACTATGTGGAGACTCCAATGTTACAATGAATAAATTTGTTAATAAAAATGCCTATCCAGTTTCAAGTGTATGTGAAAAACTGGCTTTATTGCAAAAAGCTTCATACTTCACAAAAATAGACTTCAAAGCTGCATTCCACTAAATCCCTGTGACAGAAAGAATAGTGAAATTATTATCATTGACCACACATGTGGGACTTTATAAGTGTAATAAATAGCCATATGGAGTTACAGTAGCACCGAATATTTTTCAAGCAAAAATGAATAAAGTTTTTGGGACATTTTATAAATTAAAATGGAAAGTATTCAAACAGACAAAGTGAAGGCCATAAAAAACACTGCAAGACTAAGAAATGTAAAGGAGTTACAAGCATGTTTAAGACTGTAAAATTTTTACGAAAACTTTCTTAAAGGAAAGACTCTCTTACTATCATTATTGTATCAATTGTTAAAAAAGAAACAAACTTTGGAAATGGTCTAAGGAACAAGATTTACCTCTCTGAAAAGCCGAGGATCTCCTAATTACAAATCAACTCCTGACAACTACCATAATAATCCCAGATAGTATTATTACTACAGATGCATCAGAATATAGTGTTGTAGCCATAATTTCCTCTCTTTGCTATGGAGACAAACTCCCTATAGCCTATGTGTTGAGAACACAGTCAACAGCTGAAAAAAACTACAGCCAGATCGACAAAGAAGCATTAGCAATTATTTATGCCATAATGAAGTTTTAACAATATATTTATGGATGAAAATTGCAAATTCACATGCATTTTTGTTTCCTTCTAGGAATATTTGACACTGAAAAACAAATCCCTGAACACATAAGTCAACGCATGGTGCACTAGATAAATATTGTAACCGGTCCCTTATTCAACCGTTCATATAGGGATTGAAAGCTCCGAAACAAACATGATATAGCGTAAAGCTTTATTTATTTTCCTATATCGATAGTTGTTCATTATCAACACAAGGGGCGCCAGATACGATGATTTAATTTACAATTTAATTTCTCGCATCACTTTACGTCATATCAAAACGATTTCGAAGTCTAATCCCCGCCCATAAGCTCAAACTCCCAGCATGGACCAATAAGGGTCACTCAGGGTCGCGATGAAATTGTTTCAAGAATATCATTCTGGTAAATGACATAATAATAACCAATGGAGAAGAAGCTTGGTTGATTTATAGATCGGTCCAAATATTGGACCGGGTCATTGGTTATTTGCAACTAGTACGAATGTTTGATTTATGCATCCTTATATAAAAAAAAATTAGAAGCTTATAATATCATCCCCCCGTTATCATACAGTCCAGTAGAATTATTCACACTAGCTTTATTGACATTTACTTATACTTATTAATAATAGGCCCTCCCAACTCTTAAACCTATCTTAACTACATAGTAAATAAACATCGTGACTTACGGCACGATGAAATTTAAAGAAATAAACAAAACAAAAAAAAAAAGAAAGACAAATTTAAAAGTAAAATAATTAATCGCATGAATAAATGCTGATTATAATAATTAAAAAAAAATGTATTTTAATTATAGAGAATGATTTGAGGAATGCTCGACTTGTTTAAATAAAAAAAGAATTTATTGAATATAAAAACTGAAACATTAATTAATTGCTTTATTTGCACGCACATACACGCATTCTCGCACTCGCACAGAAAAGAACATATTATACATAATAAACATAGATGATAAAATATATTTCCTTCTTTTACATTTGAAATTAGGTGTGTGTTATAATTTATTTGCGAAAGAAAATAATAATTATGATCAAAGTTCATAACAGAAAAAAGTCCTAAGATTTAAATATGAGGGATTACGGATCATTTTATATTTTTTTTATTTACGAAGGTTGAGATTAAATTAATTATGAGATTGCCTTTTAAAGTCTACGTAAAGAATGAATAGGAGCGTAAAAGAAATAAAGTGTTTACCTAGGATTTGCGTAGTCTTCTGCTGCTTCTAATTTGATGAGGGTTCGAACCTGTTGGATACTGTTTCCATAATAAATGGTTATTCATTTTATATATAAGTTCAGCGTAGTATGTTTGGACAACTTCCTTGGACTGATTAGAGTACGATGTTTGGACGGCACTGTTGTTGATCATTCATAGCTGTGGAGATGTTCTGGCGGCGGAGCGTCGATCAATCACTGAGGGGTTTCTTAGCCCATCATGACGATCGACGCTCTAAATGTTAATTTCACAGTGATCATATTGGATAAACCGGATAACAAAAAAGAAAGTTCTGGTTGTAGCTTCCGGAGGAATAAAAAAAAACTATAAGCATAAGCAAAACAAAACAAGGAGTGTAAAAAAACTGTAACCGAGGTGTGTCAAGACAAAGACTAAGACTCATATTTATATGGGTTGGTTATTATCTGAGGATCCAATCTCCACCCAGAGTTCAATATTCTCTGAGTTGTCGTTGGGGTCCGTGTCATACGTAATGTTCATTCAATCCATATGCTTGAGGCAATCTTAGGTTTATGCAATCTCACATTGCAATCTCAGTTAGAAAAAATTCATACTTATTCACCTTTTATACATACATGCGTGCGTGTTTTAAGATAACAATTTAACTTACATTAGTTTAAAAGTCGAGCATTTAATCTCAAAATCACCTCTATAAGCTTTTAACTTTCGCTATAGTTATAATTTAAAATAAACCCTTTTTTAATTACCCCCGCGGCATATACAAGTAGAAATCATTTATTGAGATTTAAAATGGCATATTAGTGATTATTTTTTTTATATTTTATTTTTAGAGAATATTATTATAATAGATTATATGAAAGCCTTAAATTATTTAATCAGAAATATTAACATTTTATTTTATAGTGTATCTTATAAAGCATTGAAAGAAAACTACATTTATTTTTATCATAAATTGAAAGTAAATAAAATATAGAGTATTTCCATTGCTTGTGTGTGTGGGTATATACATGTACCGACCTTGTCTCGGTACAATATATTATCAGGATATGATTATAAATTAGTACATAAGCAGGAAAGGAGAATGGGTACACCAATGCTTTATCATGTCTAGATGATGCTAAGGAAATACAATATTGTATACATACTATAAACTCTACTTTGCTTAATAATTCAATAATCGCTAAATGGGTTAAACAAGACCAAGGTTATATTCAGTTACTGAAATGGATAAACTAAGTTTGGTCAGAAAGATATCCGATTGAAGTTGTAAAGCCCATTTGGAATGTATGAGAGAGAGTTTACCATCCTGCAATGGTTGTGGATTAATGACCAACCGCATACTCATACCACCAAAAGGCCAGAACCATGTACTTAATTTACTTCATCAAGGGCCATGCATATGAAAGCTTTAGCTAGCTCATGTATTTGGTGACCAAATCTGAGTGATGAAATAGAACAAATGGTAAAGAAATGCATAAGTTATCAGTCAACCGCTAAACTATCATTTAAAAACTTGATGCATGGTCTGAGACTATGCAAGCTTGGAAACATTTACATTTAGACCACAAAGTAACCAATGTGTAAATATATAACTTTGATAGTTATTGACATATTTTCACATTTGACTGAATATAAGATAGTAAAAAATTATGAGTGCAAAATGTACAATTAAAGTGCTTAGAAGATAGAGGATTATCCAGAAATTATTATAATCAATAAGGAGATTGGTTTTGTCTCTCAGCAATTTATAGATTATTAACTGATAAAGGAATATGACAAATTCTTACTCCACATCATCACCCCAAGAGTAATGGCATATCTGAGCAAGCCCTTCAATATTTGAAGCTTACATTGAACAAAACTGGTTATAAGGATATACAGAAAGCATTAGTTGATGGAAAGTTCCATCAACCCTATACTCCTTACTGACATGTCACCAGTCAAATTATTATTGTGCCAATATTTTGGCACAAATTGTTGACAACTATAACTAAAAAATTTAAGGACAGTTTTGATTATGAAAAATTTAAAATTGGAGACAGCTTGTGAATATATAATATTTCAAAAAAGAAATGGATACCAGGAGTGATACTATAAACTTTGTCAAGGCAGCTATGACTGGTAAAACTAGATAATAGTAAATAAAATAAGATGTAAATCATTTATGTCCTCATCCAAATGAATTACTTCATGTTGACATTTTTTAAAATAAAATAGCAAAGAATAAAGAAAACTGTGAAATGAAGGGAGGAAAAAAATATTTTGTTAGCTGAACAAAAAAATGACTGAAACCAAATGAAATAAATAATCACAATATGGATCAAATAATTGAGACCAGGGAAGATCACAGTAATACTAAATTGCTGCAACAAGAGTAACAAACTACCACAATTTCACAAAGGAGGAAAAAAGACTTTTTCCTAGGAAAGTACACATATGTAGGAAATTTTCTAAATTAATGGATTATATATGCAATTAAAAACATTATTTCTAAAGTAGGGGTAGAATTGGAATGTCTATACATATATTACATAGATATAGATAATAAATAAAATGGAGTTTATAATTATGTAAATGTGTATAGATTGTTCCTGAATTTAATCTACAAACATAAATATTAATAATCTGCAAGTATATAGACTATTATGTAAATTAACCATTAGCAAAAGATCAGATTCATATAAAAACCCCAATCTAAAATATAGGATCAAGAGAGATGGTTAAATATTACCCAAAAAGTTTATGTGCTAAGTAAGTACAAAGAAAATTTTGAATATGATCTGTAATTGCTAGAAGTGTAATTGTTCCAGAAAGTATATACATATATTGTTAAAAGAAGATTGCTTTGTCAACAGATTGAGACTGTTTGTTGTATCGATATTGAAATTGTCTAAGTGTTGACTGTTTTTTAATGATATACATATCTATATATAACAGTAACAAGCACGTGTATAAAAAAAAAAAACTTGGTAATTAAAATAAATAATGTTTCTTATAATATTATCCTGTATGTGTAAGAAGCGAAACCTGCAACTCGTGGATTAATAATATTCTGAATTTATTTCTTATAGAATTCCAAATTATTTATTTCTTATTTATTCATATTTATTAGTGTTAAATAAATTGTTTTGTTACTAACTTCATGTTAATTTATTTAAAGATTTTGATGCTCTACCAGTTGGTATCCAATTAATATCCTTGAGACATAACATTATGGTAAACATAAAAAAAAAAATATATCAGAAAATTAATAAATTATTTTAATCTATATTATCCAGTTTTATATGTACATAGTATACAATTTAAAATTATATATAATGGCTTGACCAATTGCAGAGCATCAACCGTTCACTTCAGCCGATTGGTTGAAATTTTGTTTTCTTTTTTAAATTCCGCAAAAACTATAAGCATGACGTCGACAGAAATCCCAGCATATGATGCATCTTTCTTTTAGCTTTTTAATGACCTATCTTACATTGATATCTGATAAAATTTGAATATTTTACAATTATTTTTAAAAGATGACTTTATTTTTTTTATTTTCTGGTCAATTTACTAGTTTACACGAGGCAATAAAAGGCAGAAAATCTTTATCGACCTTATAACCCTAATATAGTGGATTAAAAATACGCTGATAATTCAGATATGAAGGCCTTCAACACAATAAACGTCTTCGCGGAATATCATAAGTTATTAGTTTTAATTTTTACTATTTTAAATTTTTTTTAATTATTTGATAAATGGTATATTAATTTGTTTGCGTTTGTATTGTTGTGTGTGTACTATATAATATTAAATCATTTATGCTCTTTATTATACAAATATTTGAAATACAAGCACTCTTCACATATCTGGAGCCTAATTGTAACTATACAATATACAAATTCAAATATAACAAAAGTTGTTTTGCAGAATATCATTAAGTTATTAATTTTAATTTTTAATATTTTTTAAATTATTTGATAAATGGTATATTAATTTGTTTGTGTTTGTATTGCTGTGTGTACTATATAAATTATAAAATAGATCATTTATGCTCTTTGTTATACAGTATATAAATTCAAATATAACAAAAATTGTTTTTGTAGTGTAATTTTGAGTATAGACACAATGATTCTCAAAAAGTATATGTTTATATTTGTATTAGTGCGTTTGTGTTTGTTCTTGCATCGTGTTTGTATAACAAGTAATGATTTATATATATAGAGCAGTGCAATGTAAATTTTAAAAACTGATAATCTAATATACAGAAAGGTTGCAATTGATAAAGCAATCACAAAATTTACTGGGCATAGTACTATGTGAAAATATAAACACTTAAAACCAATAAAGAGAGATTTCAAATGGTATGTGTATAGTGGTAGCCACAATGGTTATGCATATACCACATGGAATTGTATGCAGGCAAAGAATCAAATTCTGATTCTTGCCTATGCCTTGATACTCATGCTGTGGAGTCAGTAGTTTTGCCACATCTTGCATCACATTATTTTCAAGTCTATAGCTAGCAAATGAGCTATATGCAAATAAATTATATCTCTGTGGGACAATAAATATAACAAGATAGCATCACTGGTGTGCATAAAGAATATAAACATCACTGATGTACACAAAAAATATAAAATGAAGAGATGAAACTCATTTTATCAGTGATACAGACAGTAGCCTACAATTTCTAGTTTTA
Organism: Epiperipatus broadwayi; assembly: GCA_028023455.1. NCBI lineage: Eukaryota > Metazoa > Onychophora > Udeonychophora > Euonychophora > Peripatidae > Epiperipatus > Epiperipatus broadwayi. The sequence continues at coordinate 4,250,976 of JAQFVV010000016.1, forward strand.
GATAGACAAGAAGCCAATTGCTATGATGACAAATGCATATCCACCTTCTGGAAATGATTTGTTTTGTATCTTTTATTAGGATGAATCTTTTTCTTATAGACGCCTTTGAGATTTGTCAACTTTTGGGGTACAAGATAAAAATGAAGAATTCTTATGCAAATACTTTTGGAGATTCTGAAGCTATGGATTATCTCAGATAAGAAGTATTATATATGGTTTGAAAGATAATTTTGTGAGGAATACAAAGAAATTATCACTGAAGATATAATTTAAATTTAGTTAATGATAAATTAGAAATTATGAACACACAATAAAGTAATAATTATATTGGATGTTGAAATTTCTTTTTTTTCCTTATTTTTTAAATGGTAATCACTATTTGTCTTAGCCTTATTGTTTTCCTTAGTTTTTCTAGTTACTATAAATGTAAAGTTTTTTGCTCTAACATTATTAAAACTGAAGTTATTGTAAAAATTGTGTCTCAGATCAGTTTTTTTAAAAAATTCAATATGGCGTCTATAGAATCAACCAGATAAGATTTTCCCAAAAAAAAAGATAATAATTTAAACAATAATAATTAGGAATGTTTCAAAAAAAATTATACTTTTAACAAAGTTATTTTGGTTATTCTTTTGCCCAAGTTAATTCAAATATTACTGCTCACCAAATTATTTAAAATAGTTCGCTATTAATTGAAAGAAAATCTTTTACACTCTGAGCCCTTAAGATAATAAAAAAATATACTATTAACTAAAATAAAAATGGTTATGAGTTATGACAATTTTTTTTCTGAAAGCTGTCAAAAACTTTTATCAATTTTGGGATTGAAGTCAGACATAGTTTTTATCAAATTTATTGTCTAATAAAAAAAATAAGAATTGTTCAGCTTTTAAAAATCAACATTTATTCTAATATTTCAAATATTTGAACTATATAAGTTTTAATACTTACAATATGCATTTTTTTGATACTATGATTGATAAATTTAAAAATTATATATCAGAGAAAAAATTATTAATAAAATTAATAATTAAAAAAATTGTTAACTTACCAGATCTGGCTTGTGCTTCAACATTAGTGGAAAAGAATATAAACAAGAGTACAGAGTTGAAACTACTGTAGACAGCCAAGACTGATGTACCTCTCGACTCCTAGGAACTTTTAAAATAAAATACTATAATTTAATTAGAATTATCTGATCACTGAAATTTCAAAATTGTTATTGTCAAAATTTTTATCAACTAAGTATAAATCATAATCTTAACATGATTTCAAAAAATAATAGCTGTATAATTTATAATATTTACTCCTATATTTATATTCAAGAAAAAAATATATGTAGATATAATACTTACACCCACTTTGCATATAAACTATTGAACTAATCATATAAAAGTATTAAATAAATATTAAAACATTCGCTTAGTATCAAAAAAAATTAAATGTAGAAACATTTACAAATAAAAAAATAAAAAATTATGAATTAGAATTCCAAAAATATATATATATCAACATTTAACAGGATGCTTAGTGGTCAAAATATTTGTATTTAAAGAAGTAAATGTAGAAGAATTATATAGCAAAATAAATAATATGAATGTAAAAAAAAATAATTTTAAATAATAAAATTCATAATTAAATCAAGGACATCCCTTATTTGAAATAGTTTAGCTGGCCATAAAAGAATTCCTAAAATTTGCAGAAAAATTTCAGAGGGAAAAGTGGTACATTTAAAACATGTATAATCATAGATACTTGGTTAATTAAAAATGTTTTCTTTCCATCATTATAGAGCAATAATTTATTATGATCACAAAACAGATAGTAATGGTATGCTGAATTTAATTTAGTACAAAATTCTATATATATGTGCTGCACTCACAGATAATAAAGCTAATATATTGTAACGGGCACATACGTACGTTACATTGTTTTTTTATTAGTAAACATGAAACGAATAAAAGTTCGCAAATAAAACTTCCTTTTTAAGAATTAGAAATTGAAAATTAAAATTCTATACTAAACTCATATATATAAAATCGCACAGATGAAAAAAAATTATTAAAATAAAACTTTATTAAAAATAGAAAAGGTATTTTAAAAACAAAAACTTAAAAAGATTTGGAGATAAAAATATATCTTTAAGTTTGAAAACAAATTAATTAATGTTATTGAAAAATGGAAATGATTATTTTAATTAGTCAAAGTGAACTAGCCTTTGGGCATTTAAATGTATAAGCAATGGTCAGATAGGAAAACAATAGAAACTAATAGCAAATGAGAGAAATCCATCGGGAAATCGGACCTCAATGGAAGGATCATCATCATCGATGATGTAATGTCCATTGAATCCTTAAAATTAATATAAAAGGAAAAGTTTGGAAATTATTAGTTAGCTATTAGAAGAGAGATGTGACTATATGTGTTAGTGCGGAGTTGAAGGAGAAGGGATTGAAAAGACGCACTCTTCAATCCCTTCAGTTTTGTTAAAAAAAAAAAAAGAAATGACATCATTTTTTCTACATTAAGGACCAGCTAAACTAAAAGACCTCCAGATAAATAAAAAACAATGGCTAACTGGATACCAATATCTTCAGGATGGCATGGGAATTCCCATTCAAAATTACAAACAACTACAAATTATGGACCTTTTAAAACCGTAAGAACTTTAGATAATTCATGAACATTAAATTAAAAACTTTCCATATTTAAAAAAATAGAAATAGATTCCTATCTGACCAAACTAAATTATTTATTAATTAGTTATAATTTTATTTGATGTATTTCTTTTTTGTAAAATCATTTCCTTTTTTTTTTTTTGTTCTTTAAGTTTTATTTATGATTTTTGTTTTGCGATAAATTAAATTATATAAATGTTAAACTTAAGTCGGGCATGAACGGCTATATAGATTTGTAAAGTTATATTAGGGGAGGGTAATCTTAGGTTATTTGTTTTGTAGTTAAATTAGGTCAATGGATTGGATATATTGGTGTAATTAGTAGATGTAGTACGAGATTCGCTAAGGGCAGAATCGCTTTATAGGCCGCACACTTCCTTTTTGGCCTATGGAATGCGATTCGTAAGTCGGCAAAATGACCGCAGTCCTTTCCTATGGAGTTTTTTTTTTATTGCTCTTCTTGTCAGATAGATGTAGTATTCCTATCTGACGAGAGGCAATTTCTTCTCTTAACCTTTTGTGCTGCCGTATTTCATATTACATTGAATGCATCGATATATCAGATGAATTGATGCCGGTTTGACTGCGAACTTTTGGCCTAAGGTTAAATAAGGATAGAATATTTTCTTTTCAAATGCAAATCTATGTAGTCTATTCATACTCGACACTCTAAATAAAAATGCATTAAATTTAAGTTGGGTATAGACGCTTGCATGGGTTCATTACCGGTTAATTATGTTTTTGGTTTTCATATTTGATCAAAATATATAGACATTCGGTAAATACTGATACCTTACGGTGAGTATCTAAGATGTATTTATGTCGGATGTCTTTTAAGTTATTGGTGTCTATGCGGCATCTTATGATGAATGCCATTGGGTTTCTTATAAATTCCCCTCTGCATTTCCATCAATGACTTTATATTTTGATCGTTTATGTTTACTTTGAAATGTTTTTGACCGTGTAATCTATGTAACCGATCTATACTCAACATTTATAAAACAAACCTTTATAAATCCATCTGTGCGAACTTATAATAGTATAAAAATTAAAATCTAAAATAAAAGTTAAAAATAATGTTAAAGTAAACATACTAAAATAATAATGTTAAATTTTATATATATATATGTGCGTAAATAAATGTTTGTGTGTATAATTACTGGCAGTGACTTATTTTATTCTTTTTATATATTCTTAGATAAGAATTTTTTTTATAAAATATAAATCTCTGTTCTTCCACTGAGCTAGTGACAACGGGCTAACGACCGGATATCAAAATAAATAAAATAAAAAAAAATTATTTTTTTTGACTTACGTATCTGCCTACTTTATAAATTTTTCTAGGTTCAAAAGCCTAGATGGCGCCCTGTAGTGTAGATTACGTTAAGTCACTTTTCTCCGGATCGTTATAACTGGCCACCCAACTTGGGCCGATCTATTAATAAACCACGAGGGGCCTGAGTAAATTTCTTTTTTCAAAATGAAATATTTTTATCTGGTTACATAAAGTCGTATACTTTAAATCTTATAAAAGCGCTGCCAGAAAGAAATTGCACATAAATTAAACACGAGAAAGTATAAATAATTTTAAATTGTACTTTGTTAAAAAGAAAGTCAAAAGGTTGCAATTAATATGTTGTTTTTTTTTGTTAATATATATTATGCTTTAGCGTGTATAGGCGTGCACAGCCACGTAAGTTTATGATCATAAATGTAGTACCTTACAATGAGTACTGTTTGGGAATTTACTTCAGTGTAATCCTATGTAAGCATTTCAGTCAGTCATAAATAAGTTGGTGGTATTTATAATTGTGCTGCACATATACACGTATAAACCCATTATTTCTTAAAACATATTTACCTCAATGCAACCTTCTTAAATAAATAATTTATAAAATTTGCTTGTCATGCCATTTGTTAGAAATGAAATATAGAGAAAATAGAATTCTTGGGGGGAGGAGGCGTAAACGTGATTGGTTCTTTGAAAACGATAGTCAACATTTTTTTGTTGTATATAAACTTTGTAAAAATTACTAACCGAATGTTTTTGTAAATGTTTTCGTTAATCGTGTACCGTAATTACTAACCCTAAGTAAAATATTTTTTTTTTGTTTATTTTTTTTAAGCAAGTTTACTGATATGTAACGGGCACATACGTACGTTACATTGTTTTTTTTATTAGTAAACATGAAAAGAATAAAAGTTCGCAAATAAAACTTCCTTTTTAAGAATTAAAAATTGAAAATTAAAATTCTATACTAAACTCATATATATAAAATCGCACAGATGAAAAAAAATTATTAAAATAAAACTTTATTAAAAATAGAAAAGGTATTTTAAAAACAAAAACTTAAAAAGATTTGGAGATAAAAATATATCTTTAAGTTTGAAAACAAATTAATTAATGTTATTGAAAAATGGAAATGATTATTTTAATTAGTCAAAGTGAACTAGCCTTTGGGCATTTAAATATATAAGCAACGGTCAGATAGGAAAACAATAGAAACTAATAGCAAATGAAAGAAATCCATCGGGAAATCGGACCTCAATGGAAGGATCATCATCATCGATGATGTAATGTCCATTGAATCCTTAAAATTAATATAAAAGGAAAAGTTTGGAAATTATTAGTTAGCTATTAGAAGAGAGATGTGACTATATGTGTTAGTGCGGAGTTGAAGGAGAAGGGATTGAAAAGACGCACTCTTCAATCCCTTCAGTTTTGTTAAAAAAAAAAAGAAATGACATCGTTTTTTCTACATTAAGGACCAGCTAAACTAAAAGACCTCCGGATAAATAAAAAACAACGGCTAACTGGATACCAATATCTTCAGGATGGCGTGGGAATTCCCATTCAAAATTACAAACAACTACAAATTATGGACCTTTTAAAACCGTAAGAACTTTAGATAATTCATGAACATTAAATTAAAAACTTTCCATATTTAAAAAAAATAGAAATAGATTCCTATCTGACCAAACTAAATTATTTATTAATTAGTTATAATTTTATTTGATGTATTTCTTTTTTGTAAAATCATTTCCATTTATTTTTTTTTTTGTTCTTTAAGTTTTATTTATGATTTTTGTTTTGTGATAAATTAAATTATATAAATGTTAAGCTTAAGTTGGGCGTGAATGGCTATATAGATTTGTAAAGTTATATTAGGGGAGGGTAATCTTAGGTTATTTGTTTCGTAATTAAATTAGGTCAATGGATTGGATATATTGGTGTAATTAGTAGATGTAGTACGAGATTCACTACGGGCAGAATCGCTTTATAGGCCGCACACTTCCTTTTTGGCCTATGGAATGTGATTCGTAAGTCGGCAAAATGACCGCAGTCCTTTCCTATGGAGTTTTTTTTTTATTGCTCTTCTTGTCAGATAGATGTAGTATTCCTATCTGACGAGAGGCAATTTCTTCTCTTAACCTTTTGTGCTGCCGTATTTCGTATTACATTGAATGCATCGATATATCAGATGAATTGACGTTGGTTTGACTGCGAACTTTTGGCCTAAGGTTAAATAAGGATAGAATATTTTCTTTCAAATGCAAATCTATGTAGTCTATTCATACTCGACACTCTAAATAAAAATGCATTAAATTTAAGTTGGGTATAGACGCTTGCATGGGTTCGTTATCGGTCAATTATGTTTTTTGGTTTTCATATTTGATCAAAATATATAGACATTCGGTAAATACTGATACCTTATGGTGAGTATCTAAGATGTATTTATTTCGGATGTCTTTTAAGTTATTGGTGTCATTGCGGCATCTTATGATGAATGCTATTGGGTTTCTTATAAATTCCCCTCTGCATTTCCATCAATGATTTTATATTTTGATCGTTTATGTTTACTTTGAAATGTTTTTGACCGTGTAATCTATGTAACCGATCTATACTCAACATTTATAAAACAAACTTTTATAAATCCATCTGTGCGAACTTATAAAATTTAAAATGTATAAAAATTAAAATGTAAAATCTAAAATAAAAGTTAAAAATAAAAGTTAAAAATAATGTTAAAGTAAACATACTAAAATAATAATGTTAAATTTTATATATATGTGCGTAAATAAATGTTTGTGTGTATAATTACTGGCAGTGGCTTATTTTATTCTTTTTATATATTCTTAGATAAGAATTTTTTTTATAAAATATAAATCTCTGTTCTTCCTCTGAGCTAGTGACAATAGGCTAACGACCGGATATCAAAATAAATAAAATAAAAAAAAATATTTTTTTTGACTTACATATCTGCCTACTTTATAAATTTTTCTAGGTTCAAATGCCTAGATGGCGCCCTGTAGTGTAGATTACGTTAAGTCACTTTTCTTCGGATCGTTATAATATATATAATCGAAAGCAAATATAAAATACTATTTTAGCTAAGTGCTTTTGAGAGACTTCTTGCTCTCATATTCATAGCTACTATTTTGTTAGAAACTGCGTTGTTAGTATAAAATTAAAAATTATAGCAAACTTTCATTTAATATGGCAATATATGCTCAAATAAAAAGAAATGCATTCTTTTTCTCTTACTGATAATAAAATAATTACTACAAGATAGATAAAATCAAAAGATTAATTATATTTTCTACCTAGTGAATTGTTTTAAAACAGAATCATTAATTATCTTCCAAAAAAGCAAGTCCTATACATCTAATTACAAACTCTGAAAAATATAATTACAATAAAATAATTTACTAAACTGCAATTCAGTTAATTCCATTGAAATATATTAATTACAATACAAATACTGTAATTTTAAAACAATTACAGGGCAATACTAAATACTTAAATATTCTTCAACTTGCTTTTCTTCCATCACTGATTTGTTTATTCATTACCTATCTCTTTTATAATCAATACTCCATAATGTATACAGTATATAATTATGAAAGAAAAAAAAAGTTATACTTTTTTTAAGTAAGCACTTTAAATAACGTATTTTATAATAAATGATATATATATAGGATGTAAACTGGCTTTTATCTTACTACTATTAAATTTTAATATTACTTAAAAAGAATTGCAAATTAAAATTACTACTTCTAAAATATTTAATGCTTTTATGTATTAAAAGCCAAAATTCAATATCAAAGTAGAAAAATAGAATATTCATGGCTATGACTGAAGAAGGAAATTGTATCACCTCTTGATAATGCAAACAATTGGTCATTAATAATTTATTATGCATTGTTAGTAATTGACTATAAATATTATACACATTTAAAATGAATGAAATACAATTTATGATATCTCACTTAAAACAATTATGTAATGTTTTGTTTATTGCTATTACTGCTGTTATTGTTGATTTTAAAGAGTTTGGCTGGATTTTCTTTTAAGTTAACTTTAGTTTATTTAACTTATAATAAATAAATTGAAATGCACTGAATAAATTAAAATCTATACTTTCAAAATATTATGAATTTTATAAATCACACATATACAATATTTATTATAGGGACTATAATATATAATCATATTATAAAAGTATTTATGTAAGTTAATTTTAAAAAAGTTCTCTTATTATACATATAAATAACTACTTACAAAATGAACCATAAATGTAATACAATTTTATAAGAGTCCTTATAAAGAAATATACATAATGTAATGCTAAAGATATAGAATCAGCTGTATATTTAAATCATTCATGAATAAATTTAATTAGAAATGCTCAAAATCATATAACCAATCATGGATGATATTAGCAATGATCCAGTAATTGATCAATGTTGTCTAGATGAACTAAATTTTATATTTATTATATACAAAAAAAAAAGATACCAGCATGGCTCCATCAATTATATACTGATGTATCTTTGCATAGCTTGTTATTATTTATAGGCATTAGATTATCAGTCATCATCAATTTTGTTTATCCTGATACATTATGATGTAAAAAGGACAGGTTGAATATTCATTCATATGTTCAATCTGATATAAAAATAAAATCTATATGGTTAGATAGGACTATAAAAGTGAGGGTCCTATATGATTTTTGAAATATAAACTAACTAAAAAGTATTAGCAATAATGAGAACACTTCCAATGCCAACTAAACTTTCTGCAGCGTGATCTATATCTAGGAAACAATAAAATTATTTCAACTTAACATTAACATTAAATCAAGATCAAAAAAATAGATCCTCCACAAAATTAATTTTTCAGCATAACACTAATGCAATTAATACTTCAGTAGAGTCATCATCCTTCATATCTTTTCAAAATTCTGAATGTATATTAAGTAATATATTCTAAACATAACAAGACTACTTTTGTTTCAAATCTTGCAAAGCATCAATTGAAGATAGTTCAAAAGGTATTGCAATTACCATTCATATAGATAATTTTTCTATGCAACATTTGAAAAACTTCCCAATCCAAGTTGCTCCTATTTTCCAATTTCAATTTTCTTATACTTTCTATATTTATATGAGATCTTGACTCTTATAATCGTCTTTGGGGGTATGTAAATGAGGAACAAACAACTGATGCCAAGTAAGCAGGAATATTTTATTCAGGCAGATAAAGAACAGAAATAACTCTCAATTTATGTTTGTTTTGACAAAAATGATTCATCATTACTTGCTGAATTAATAACAATGGATCATTTCCTCCCATAACCATTATAAATCAAGTCTAATCACTTTTGGAATCTATATCCATATAATTGAAAGTTATTCTACTCTGAAATGGAAATTAAGGAAGACTAACTAGAATCAATATACTGGATATCTTGGACAGAATATTAATACAATCTTTCTAATTCTCTCATCAGCTGACAAAGAATCCAGTCTTTCAGGATAATAAAAGCAATTCATTCCAGAATGAACAACCAAAATTGCTAGTACTCTTTATAGTCTATTTCTTGTTTATCAAAGATTTGGAAAGTGCTTGCAAAAACATATATGGTATTCAAAAAGAAAAACCAGGATGAAGTAAAACTTTATAAAATCTAATAGTAAGATCAGGTCATACAAATCTTAGTAGATGTAGAAGTAACTCTAAAAGAACTATTACTGTTACTGCTAATGAGATTGCCAATATAATATATATAAACTTGTAAATTCAAGACTGCAAGTTTTTTTTTTTCACAATGTTCACCTAATATCAATTTGATAAAAACAATAAATGCTGGTCAACTTGTTCTTGATTGTCTTAAACCAGGAAAGGTCCATGAACAGATAGTATAATTTCAGAATGCCAAAAAAATTTAGGACTTAAAATCAAACAACAGTTTGCAAAATTATTCATTAAAATTATTTATACAGAAAGTATTCTGAAAATTTGGCATAAAAACAAAACAAAAGCATTCTTAAAACCAAATAAATCTATCAATGATCCAAAAAATTACAATATTATGTATTCCATAGAAACTATTTCAAAGCTAATGTTAACAAAAAAAAATTCCCATAGTTGAGAACCATCTATCTATAAAGTAGGTTGGATTTAGGTCAGAAAAAAGCTGTTGTGAACAAGTTTTATATTTAACAACACATACTGAAAAGGCTTTCAAAATAAATTACAAACTAGTATTATTTTTATTAATCTAACCTCAGCTTATGAGTGTGTTTAAAAAAATGTTCTTGTTCTAAATGTTTTTAAATTTTTTAAATACAGGAAAATCATTAATTTTACTTAATTGACAAAGGCCACAAGCCAGAAATTAGCCTGGGGATATTGGATGAGCAGGCACTAGATGGGGATTTTATGCACAACCTTCTGGTATCCATTGATTACTCTGGCTTGCACTGAGTGGCAATACGTATAAAGAGTTTTGCCTGTTTTTAACAAAATGCTCTCCAGTAGAAGAATTTAAGTGACAATAAATGATAATCATATTAACATAAAAAAAATTTATAGACAGTCTATACAGGGTTCAATTTTTTCCCTTACTTTATTTAATATATATTCATCAGTAATTTTTCAAAAAACATAATGTAAGCAATTTATCTATATTGATGATATTGATGTCATTTTGCAAAAGAGTCTTTAATGAAATAGAAAAATCTCTCAATAAGAAGTGAAAAGATTGAAAATCTTTTTCAAGGATTAGAATATTATTCCTAATCTAATGAAGACAATATGCTCAATTTTTCATCTAAATAAAAGAGAATCATTTTGGAATTTAATTATAACCTTTTGCAATAACAAACACAATCCTTCTCTATGTTGTTCAGGTTTTATCAATCCTAAATTAAATTCATTTTTGGGAATAACCTCTTCAGAAAAATGGCTGGCACTATTTGGGTTGTGACGTAAGTAATTTGAAGAAAGTTTCTTTAGCACTAGCATATTTTGCTGGTAAATACTATGCCTTTGTTTAAAAAAAAAGTTCCCATACTACACTTGTGGATACTCAATTGAATATTATCATGAGAAATATTATTGATACAATCAAGTCTATTCCTTTGCAGTGATTTCCCATTTTTTCACATATTTCTTCACCAAATATCAGAAAGAGAATTTGTCTTAAGAAAAACGCATTAAGTGGTTAAAACAGATCAGATTGCTAATAACTCAAGATATAGTTTTACCATATAAAACTCATTTCAAATCAAAGATCATCAGTAATTTATAAATTTATTTTTCCAAATGTAACAATAAAACCAGATGTATTTGATCTTTCTAAATGCAGTAAGAATCTCATCAACAGATTCAGGATTATCAAGTCATGACAATTTCATATAGAATTTAATATCCACTGATCTATGTAAATATTAACAAACATAAACAATGAACAACATAATTAATGGCTGTTAAATATATTTCTAAGGTGGACAAATAAAGAATGATATTTTGCTAACAGTTAATATTTTAAAAAAAAAATTCATATTTAAGTAATAAAGAAATATTCACAATTAGATATCCTTGATTTTAATTAAAGTAATAAAAAAATAAAAAGTTAACCCTTTACATATCTTTCTATCTATCTAATTGATTAAATGCTATTTAACATATATTTTTTGATTATTGTGCTAATATTCTGATGCTTGTTTACTTGCAATCTACATCTCTCTTCTCCCAGTGATCAATAATGTAATCAGTTAATTTTATCAAAAATCTTTTCAAGATCAATGAAACTAATATCTTTCCTCAATCTTTCTATATATCAAAACAATTGTCTTCACATTAATAAACCTCTTACTGTTTTTCTTACCTTTGCTAAATCCACTTTACTTTTCCAGCACAAACATATTTAAACATACTACAAATGTCCCAACCTCAATTTTACTGCATTAATCCTTTTCTCTAAAGAAATTATATTTATTGAAAAGTCTACAAGTCATTCTCTTGATTCATAAATTATATTTAAGTATTAACTAATTCTTTTCAACCCCTTATCAAGCATTTCCTCTAATTTTTAGTAATTCAATTATAATTTTATCAATTCTCTGCATTTTGCTGGCCTTCACCTCAGTTTAATTTTCTTGCCACTTCCATTTTTCTAATTCAATTGCAATTTTTATCAATTCTCTGCATTTTCCCTGCCTTATCTCAACTTAGTTTTTCCAACCTCCTTCATCATCAATATACACTATTTTTCCCCTCATTTATTTCTCTTTATTCTTCTGTTAATAAAGCTTGTCTTATTATTTTTATAACTTATATGCTATTCCCATCTTTCCAGTATATCTGTTCTCTCTACTAGTAACTTGTCTTTCTCCAGTTCAAATGATATAACATCCTTAAACTATTTCTTAATTCCAAAAAATTGTATTCAACTATTAAATTAATTTATTTTTTTTATTACTACATTTTAATAAATACATAGTACTTCATTCCATTAAATATCTCAATTCACCATTAAGCTTTCTATGCAATTTTTATCTAACATAAAATTTAGACTTATCTTTTTTCTTCCATTTTATTAATTATCTCATTGTTACTCTAGGTTTTTTTTTATATTAACCCTTCACAAAATCTATATTGCAGTTTTCTTTTAGATTTTCTTTAGATATTTTGGATCTTTCACTTAAATTTATATTACATGTTATCTTTCTAGTATTGCATTTAAGTTCCTATTCACAAAAAATAAATAAAAAATGAAAACTTTTTTCTTATATCACCTTTTAATTTGTTAATATCCTTTTTTTACTTGGTTTAGAAATTTTTTATATTCTTAAAATATATTTTTAATTCTACTGTTAAATTATGGTCCAAATATATTAGCTCCGGATGTTTTTATGCAACTTTCAATGCTGCTTCTAAATTTACTCTAAACGAATAAAAAATCTAACTAAAATCTTTTAGTATCATCTGGAATTTTCATGTAACAATCTTTCTAAATTATTTTTAAATTATGTAATCATTCTTACAATGTTATTTTCTATATAAAAATCTATAAACACTTCACTCTGATATTAGTATAAGTGAATTAACAATCATTCAATTTTCAACCCTGAAAAACTCAAAATTTCAATATTAGCAAGACAAGACAGATGAGCCATCTTTGAACATGAATATGCAATACTATTTCCTAACTCTCTAATTTAAGTATCACTTTACATATTATTATTAGTTATGACTTATATGGTCAATTGATAAGGAAAAAAAAGACTAAAAAAATTAATGAGTTTTGCAATGATTATTCCAATAAAATCATGAATACAAATAAGTTCATCATGTAGCTATATATTATTTGTAAATACCTCTTTAGAATTAGCCATTTTTGTTTCTTCAAAAGCATGAATTTTTGCTTCACTTCTCTTATCAGTATTAGCTACAACATAATATCGAGGTTTATAATTATTGATAAAATCCAGCTGACTACAAAGTCGAAGAATTTCAGCAGTATGACCACCTGTAAAATATAAAAAAAAAATTACTTTTATAATTATAATGTTAATTCATTAGTATTTAATAAGTGTAATATTTTTACATATTAATTTGATAGCAATAGGTAATTTGTTAATAAAATAATTCTGTTTAATACTATAGAAAATAAAATAAAGAGGATTATAGTAAATTGTTTCTTTGTGGAGTAGAAAAAAAATTCAAAACTCAAATCATCAGGATTTACAGTTTAAAAAAAAAAAAATAAGATTATTAAATTGACTTTTAAAAATAAACCTGAATCTTGAATGCATGAACATCTAATATAAATGAAGCTACTTTAATTTTACACTTGATCCCAATCATTAATCTTACATTCAAAATACTAGTGAAAAATACCTGACACCATACAAAATAGTTTTTTGAAATTAGCAAAAAGAATGAAAGTAATATACTGAATGATTTTTTGAAATGAGAAATTACATCATTTTATAATTTAAAATTATTATTTATGTTATATAAAATAGCAAACATACAGTCTGCTTCATTAGAAGATAATACTATGACGCAGAGCTAAATTATCAGAAATTTCAATGATAAACTAAATGATTTCTTAGGAGTTTTTTTCATTGTTGTTTTTTTAAAAAAATAAAATAAAAAAATTAATTAATATAAATAATTTCAAATCTAAAAATAAAAGAGAGTAAAAAAAAAAAAATTCATGATAAAATTTGAAGGATTACTACAAGATATCAAAAAGTGATAAATTTGATCAATTTTAATTTATTCAAAGCTATAAAATCCCAGAATCATATAAGATTTATAAAAATCACATAAAATATGAGCAGTAGGAAATTTTATAAAATTAAATCCTAGATAATTGACAATGCAAAATACATTAATTTTTTTATAATCTTTAAATATATATTTTCCTATATTTATACTTTGTTTAGACTTTTTATAAAACTTTTTTTCTTCAATAATCTCCTAACTATCTATTTATGATTTTTTTCCCCCTATAATTCACCATATTCCACCTTAGAAGTTAATTCTCGTTTTCTGTTCAATTCCTCTTACTTTTCCTCATGATGTTAAAACTATAGGAGCATTTTTGGATTTTATTAAAATCTTTTTCTCCAGAAATTAAACTTGTCATTTATACAATATAATAACTTAGTTTATCATGCAAAATATTTAAATTCTTGGAATTTAGCCAATCTTCAAGAAATATAAAGTTATTTTTAAGCTCTTCATAAAATATGGGTAATTGTTTAAAAAGGTTTTCCATTTCTATATATGTAGAACTATTCCTTATTAACTAAATTTTTCCATATTAATAACAAAATAAATGTCAAAATCTATGATCACTACTAATAGCATTAAATCTGATAAAAATAATAACATCTTATGTAATGATGTTATTACAATAATACAATTGATTTCCTTCAGACTATTCATTAATGATTAGGATTTTCCTTTTAAAAAATATATAAAATCAACATTCCTCCTTTTTCTTTTTAAAACTTGTTTATTCAAACTATAATTTTATTTTTACTCCTACAATGTTTCAACTATATTCTGTAGTCATTATCAAGTTTCCTTAAACAAAAAACAAAAAATAAAAAACATAAAAATAATAACACAAATAAATAAAATATTAATACATCACAAATATATATAATATTCAAATAAAACCACAAATTATTACATCTACAAATATAATTAATTACCTCCTTCCCTATCTTTAACTATTTCTTTTAAAATACCTTTATAATTTAATATTCTTCTTATAAAATTTTATTATCTATTCTCTAAATCTTTACCCATTAACATTCCTTTTAATACCCTTTTTATTCCTATATTATCTTATTTTTTTATCTTTATTTATTAACATTCTATTTAATACTGGTTTATAATAATCAAGATATGCTTTCTCTTTTTTTAATTCTCTTTTTAAATTTTTTAACACATTTCAATGGCCTTATATCAAAATTTTCATGTTTAAATTCCTTTTTATATATATTTAATTATATATGTATGGATTATTATAAAAGTAATATAAATGACTTATATAAGAACAAGTAAGAATAAATTAAAGACTAGATTAAGGCAGCATTTATATGATAAAAAATCTGCTATATATATTCATAAAAAGGAATTTAAACATGAAAATTTTGATATAAGGCCATTGGAATGTGTTAAAAAATTTAAAGAGGGAATAAAAAAGAGGGAGCATATATTGATCAGTATAAACCAGTATTAAATAGAATCTTAATAAATAAAGATAAGAAAATAAGATAATATAGGAATAAAAAGGCTATTAAAAGGAATGTTAATTGGTAAAGATTTAGAGAATAGATAATAAAATTATATAACAGTATTAAATTATAAAGATATTTTAAAAGAAATAGTTAAATATAGGGAAGGAGGTAAATAATTATATTTGTAGATGTAATAATATTGTGGTTTTATTTGAATATTATATATATATATTTGTGATGTATTAATATTTTATTTATTTGTGTTACTATTTTTGTTTTTTGTTTAAGGAAACTTGATAACGACTACAGAATGTAGTTTTGTTTTTTTGTTTTTTTCCATGTGTCATAGCATCGGCCGGGATGCGAACCCACAACCGTCTGCAACCAACTACTTGCTTGCATGGCGGCTGCGATACCTCTCGGCTAACAACGCAAGACTACAGAATGTAGTTGAAACATTGTATGAAGTAAAAATAAAATTATAGTTTGAATAAACAAGTTTTAAAAAGAAAAAGGAGGAATGTTGATTTTATATGTTTACTATCATGGAGCTATAATTTAAAAAGAAAAAGAAGTGAAAAGTTGTATATATAATTATAAAATAAATAAATTATTCCCTTCTACAAATTCAGTCAATTTATCTTATTCTGAATTTATTTTTCCTTAACTATATATACTCAAAGATTTATAAACAAGACAGACTCCAATTTTCACATATTTGTCGTTTTTTATTTTATATTTTAAAAAAAAGAAAAACATTGCATGGTAAATTGCTTAGAAGATTGTATAATATTTGAGCATTCTAATTCCATTCAATTATTTGAAATGATTTTTTTTTTTTTTTACATAGTTATAAATGATCCAGAATCTCTAGTTCTAATGTCTTATTAAAAAAAAAAATTAAAGTTTTTTTTTTATTGTCTAATTTATATTTTAATCCAACATTTATAAGTTAATAATCAATTGATATTTAGTACCAATTATTAAAATATTCCTTATTGTTTGTAAAACACAATAGTAATATTAATATTTTAAATTGTAAGACAAATGCAATTAATTCAAACTACAATCAATAAAAATATTTACTGACAAAAGTGGAACTTTTACTGTAATATAATATTATTAAGTAATAATAAATAATAAATTGTGAATTCAAAAATATTCATGTGAGAAAAGCTTGGTTTGGTTTGAGGTTATGCTGCCATTCATTAAAAATTTTAGCACACCATAAACTGTAAATTATGTAGTTGTTATTGTTTTTAAATAGTTTACTGTGATTCTTATATAATTTTGCATAGTAGTTACAAGTGCAAAGATTTATAAATTTAAAAATTCATCAATATCTTTAGGTGCTTGTTTATTGTATTATACATCCACGATGATAAAAATAATCAGATTCACTAGACATTTATATCATTTTCAGACCCAGTATTTTATGACATCAAAAAAAAAAAAAACACTTCCAGCAACTATTTAAATTCCACATGAATATTTTTAGCTTTTTTAAAATATCATCCCTAATTAAAAGCAGTCTTAAAAACAAATTCAAAATTATATGATATTTCAAAATAAGCTTGATTAATAATTTTGCAAGTTAAAGATTGGACATTTTTTTAATATCACAGAAGTTTAATATTTTCTTTTAGCGAGATTAAAATGTTAGATTTTGATAGTTAAAATGAGATGGTAATCAAAAGGCATAGACTAATAAGATGAATTTCTGGATGATTATCAATTGAGGAAATAAAAATTTTGTTCTGGCTAACTGAATAAATTATACTTTTTTTACATTTTGGCATTCAAATGTTACTTGATTTCCTGAGCAATTATGCATATAATAAATAATATAAACATGATGGCATTTTTATAGAAAACTTTTATAAAAATAAAAAGTATTTCCCTTTAAATGAAAGCATATTCCTTGAATAATTATAATTATATACACAACTTTTCGCTTCTTTTTCTTTTTAAATTATAGCTCCATGATAATAAATATATAAAATCAGCATTCCTCCTTTTTCTTTTTAAAACTTGTTTTATTCCAAACTATAATTTTATTTTTCTTTCATACAACATTTCAACTACATTCTGTAGCTTATGAAGTTTCCTTTAAAAAACATTAATAATAATAAAAATATATATAAATAAAAATAAAAAATAATAATAACACAAATAAATAAAATATTAATACATCACATATATATAATATTCAAATAAAACCACAATATTATTATCATCTACAAATATAATTATTTATCTCCTTCCCTATATTTAATTATTTCTTTTACAATACCTTTATAATTTAACACTCTTCTTATATAAATTTATTATCTATTCTCTAAATCTTTACCCATTAACATTCTTTTAATCCCCTTCCCCCCCCCCCTTTTTTTTATATATATTATTCCTATATTATCTTATTTTTTATCTTTATTTATTAACATTCTATTTAATACTGGTTTATACTGATCATATGCTTCCTCTTTTTTTATTCTCTCTTTAAATTTTTTAACACATTCCAACGGCCTTATATCAAAATTTTCATGCTTAAATTCCTTTTTATGAATATATATAGCAGATTTTTTATCATATAAATGCTGCCTTAATTTAGTCTTTAATTTATTCTTACTTGTTTCTATATAAGTCATATTTACATTACTTTTATAACAATCCATACATTTAATTTTATATACTGAATTCATACATTCTAAAATATCAGTTTTATCATAATCATTTATTAACTCACCCAAACATTGTTTCCTTTTATATACGGGGCAAATTAATGTATTATATCTCCTATTAAAATACCTAAAAAATTTCTTAATTTTAAAAAATAAATACCTTGATACATTAAATCCTATATAAATTATTTTATTTTCCCCATTTTTATTCAATTTAATCTTTCTTTTTATATTTTCAATATTAAATTGAATAAAAATGGGGAAAATAAAATAATTTATATAGGATTTAATGTATCAATGTATTTATTTTTTAAATTAATAAATTTTTTAGGTATTTTAATAGGAGATATAATACATTAATTTGCCCTAAATGATTATGAAAAAATTGATATTTTAGAATGTATGAATTCAGTATATATAATTAAATGTATGGATTGTTATAAAAGTAATGTAAATATGACTTATATAGGAACAAGTATGAATAAATTAAAGACTAGATTAAGGCAGCATTTATATAATAAAAAATCTGCTATATATATTCATAGAAAGGAATTTAAGCATGAAAATTTTGATATAAGGCCATTGGAATGTGTTAAAAAATTTAAAGAGAGAATAAAAAAGAGGAAGCATATATTGATCAGTATAAACCAGTATTAAATAGAATGTTAATAAATAAAGATAAAAAATAAGATAATATAAATATATATTTTAAAAAAGGGGGGGGGGAGGGGGACTAAAAGAATGTTAATGGGTAAAGATTTAGAGAATAGATAATAAATTTATATAAGAAGAGTGTTAAATTATAAAGGTATTTTAAAAGAAATAATTAAATATAGAGGAGGTAAATAATTATATTTGTAGATGATAATAATATTGTGGTTTTATTTGAATATTATATATATATATACGTGTGATGTATTAATATTTTATTTATTTGTGTTATTATTATTATTATTTTTTTATTTATATATATATATTTTATTAATGATTTTTTAAGGAAACTTGATAATGACTATAGAATGTAGTTGAAACGTTGTATGGAAGAGAAATAAAATTATAGTTTGGAATAAAATCCTTGAATAATCTAAAATCAATTAAAATTAATAATAATGTGATTTATATGCATTCATTAATTCCAGATTTATTTCACAGAATCAAATATTTGTCAGTCAAAATTTCAGCTCTTCTGAGAAATAAGCATACAAATGCTACTTCAGTAACAATTTGACTTAAAAATTCATTGTCAGTTTTCAAGATTTATAAAAAAATAAAAAAAACAATTCACTCTCTAAGAAATCAATGACTAACTTTATTTAACAATAAAATCAAATATTAGCAACTCTTTCCATACAATGGTACTACTCATTGCAAGCTATAGTAATCAATGAATGCTAGAAGAATTGTGCATCAAAATCCCTATCTAGTGCCTACCCGTTCAATATAGCTCTCAGATCCAAGACTCTTCACTTATGAAGGCCACAAGCTATAAACGGGTAGGCACTAGATAGATTTTGATAAACAAATCTTTTAGCATCCATAGATTATTATGGTTTGCACTGGATGGCACTACTGTATGGACAGAGTTGTTACTGTTATTACAGTTTGTGTAGCATAAAAGATAATGATCAAGTGATGTTTTAGTGATTTAAAATCAAATATTCATAAAAATAAAAAAAAACTTCTATTTATAAATAAAATATTAAATTTGATAAAATATTAAAAATATTTCTATTCTGATGAATGATTGCAAGAATAAAGAAATTAAAACATAAAATACATTATTTATTTTATGAAATTTTATTTTTATTGCTTTTGTTTCACCAAGTCAGATAATTAGGTTTTCATATATAATTCATATTCAATTCATTAATACATTGGAATTTGACAACTTCTCTTGATATATCATAATCCAGTGTAAATTTTTAATATAAGTTTAGAAAAGAATTTAAATATTTATTCAAAATATTTGATTAGTTGCAAATGATAAATAACTAAAACATACATAATAAAATAGTTTAATTTCTTCCTACAGATCACTCCCATTTATATTTTGATTTCTTAAGATAACATCCAAATCCATATACTAATGATTCTTTTTTCATCATTTTCAATGACTAAATATTTTATAGAAAAATCCAAAACATATGAATGTTGTTCAACTTGTTTCCTATGATCAAAAAGTATGATATATAGAAATTAGATTCATATTTTTTGTAACAATATTTCAGTTTTCTAATCACACAAATTTCAACTTGTAATTTCTTGATTGAAATGCTTTTTTTTAATTTAATACTTCACTAGCAATTTCTTTTAATTTCACAAAACTGTTTTAAATTTTGGAAAAATATTTTAAATAGCTAAACTAAGATTTTCAATGATATTTGGAAATCTTTGCTTATTTTATAAATGACAATAATTCATACCAAATAAATGTAGAATACAAATTGAGAACACAATTCATTTTCAGTTAAAAAATGCAATCTAAAGGATTTCTAATTTTATCCACAATAAATATAATTACTTTAACAATATTTATTTGAAATTTTCATCAAGTGTCTGATGAAGTATTTAATTTCAAGTGCATTAAATATTTTACTAAAATATTCCAAATTTCATTGGATTCAAAAAATATAACATCTAATATTGGAATCATTACAAAAAAACATCACTGATATCAGCTTATGCCCTCCAAAACCAATTTAAACTACACACCATACATGGTATTAAAGTAGTTTTACAATTTCCACCAAAATTTTAGCTAACTTTTGTCTATCCTATTGGCCTAAATATTGTAGGCTTACCTCCAGCAATTTTTTTAATCAATGCTTAAAATTGAAAGCTATTTTTGCTTATGTTAAAACCTGTAGTTTTTGTGAAAAGAACATTAACACATTTAATGCTTTCAACCTCATTTTCTTCTTCTGGTAGTTCCACAAGATATATTATACATATTAGGTTAATACACACAAAGTGAATTGAATATTTCCTTTTCTTAGTTTTATATATAATTATTTTACTTTATTAACCTTTCGATAAATAATTTCACTTTTAATTCTCTATAATAAATAATGATTATATATTTATTATCTTTACTTTATATTCAAACATTCAATAATTAAATTTCAAAATTATAACTGCAATCCATAAAAATTTCTCATTATTTTCAATAAATAATATGCTGTTATTATCACAAAAAATATCATTATGCTCAAGTAAACATTAAAACCACGCAAATACACCTTTGAAACACATCACATCAATAGTTCATATTAGCTTTATTTATGTTCAATATTGGATGATAATTCAGACTATCAATAGAATCTACATATAGAAGATGGTGATATAATCTTCAGAATGTAAGAGATAATCATGAACAATCAATAAGCAATACTTAATCAAAAATATCTCCTTCCTTTTTTTTTTACTTTTACCCTTTTGTCTTTAGTCATTTCACTGGATATAAAGTTAAGTCATCATACACTTATCAAACCATCAACCATCTCTCTGCACTACCTGTGATAATGGAATTGAGTGTTATTACATTTCCATCCTTAATTAAACATGCAGCAATTCTGACTTCAATCTTCTTATATATATATTGTAACGTGATAAAAAAAATGATGATGCTGGGGAGATGATCAATTCCATCTGAATAAGACATATCCCAATCATTGGTTACCATTTTGTAATAAACTATTGATTTTGACATGGGATGATAATGTAAAAAACAAAAATTTTACAATGTCTCAGAATTAAGATGTCATTCACAATAATATAGATCTAGCCTAAATGTGGCATGTCATTTTATAAAAACCCTAACATGATTTGACATTTTATAATAATTGCCACTTGTACATGATCATCAAAGGCTAACATTAGATAGCTACTTTCTCACAATAATAATTGATTTTCAATCTCTCACTACCTCTCTATGTTTGTTCAGTCAACATATCATAAAGAAATGCCCTTAAGATTTATATTATTTATCACAGAGCATAAACATGCATAAACTAATAGTAACTCTGTTAGAACCTGTGTAAAATTATCTAGCTCAGTTATTGATCACACTAGGCAATAAAAACATTCCCCATATATAATTATCTAGATTGTCCATTACACTATCATAAAATACTAACAATCTCTATTAAATTCTAATTTATTCAGATTATATTTAAAACGAAATAAAGCAAACAAGATCATCGCCTCAGCATCAATAAATCTATTCACAATTCCAAAGTAGACTGCAATAAGCAGAGAAATCATATATCATTGCCCTAAACAATAATAAATGCTTAAGACATCTATTTGATTGGTAATTGAATAAAACTAAATTCAAATCAGTAAATTCCAACATACTTTACCAATATATTGAAACAGATACATTAGTTTCATAAACATTTATATTTAGTCCCATTCTCACATTCAAAATGATTCAAAATAATTTAAAAGTCGGAGAAATAAAAAAATGTGCAGTTTTCACGAATGCAGTTTATCAAGAAAAGTAAACAAACTATAGTGATTAAAATATTTTTTTTTAAGAAAAATAAAAATGATAAAAGCTTTAAAGAACAAGAATTTTCCTTTTAATAAAGAATAAAAATTTTTATTAATGAAATTGAAACATTAATAAATAAAAGTTTAATAAATTTGGAATTTAAAATGTCATTTGTGAATTAGATTGGAAATCTAAAAACACGTTGTTTTGTTAGTTGCCTTTGGCTAAATAACACATGAAAGTAGATCCAAGGGAAATCAAGGTGGGAAAAATAAAACATACTACCAAGAAAGCTATTCTCAGCAAGGGATATTATTGGTTAACTACTGAATCCAGTTGAAAGATATAAAATGAGAGTTTGGCAGAAGTTTCTATCAGTAAGCCTTCTACAAGAAGCAATCTAGCAAGCATGACTATAAACCATATTCAAAGATTAAAACTCCCAAGATGTGTAAGTAGGGAATTATAGCCTTTTCCTTTTCAGCCTGCTCCATGATTTACTTATTCAACATCTGCTTGTGAAACATCTACATGCAAAATAGTAACTAAAGCAAGATGCCTGTCATTTAAATGCCATTCAACAAAGCCACTAGCAAGCAATTCTGAAAACAGTAAAGAATAAATTACGGTATG
This sequence comes from Epiperipatus broadwayi, assembly GCA_028023455.1. Classification (NCBI taxonomy): domain Eukaryota; kingdom Metazoa; phylum Onychophora; class Udeonychophora; order Euonychophora; family Peripatidae; genus Epiperipatus; species Epiperipatus broadwayi. Next base: position 4,274,516 of record JAQFVV010000016.1, read on the forward strand.
AAAGCTTAGATATTTCTCAGAAAATAATATTATTAAAATGAAAATATATTTAATTAAAATGCAATTGAAATACAGTGAAATGTCTATAGTATTTTCTGTTTTAAACGATCTATTCCAAGAGATAAAGAAAGCAGCATATTTAAAACGATTCTGTTAACTATTGATTTTGTTTTAAAATGAGATCATCAATGAAAATTACAATAACGTGTTTATAACCCAGATGAAATTAGCAAATATACAAAATGAATGTATTTAGTAAATTTATACTATATTATGAATAAATTCAGACATTTAAATATGATTTAGACATATGGTTAGTACATAAATAAAATTTAATGGTTATACATGTATAATGAACCACATACTTGAATAAGTTGAAAGATTGAGAAAAACTTTTTTTTTTATTTGAATACTCTTAGAAAAGGAATATAAACACTGAATTAAAACATGTTATATATATGAATTGAGAAGTAAGAATACCAAAACAATGTGTCACGGTTAAATATACAACAATATATCTGGAGTTATCGATGCGTATACAGATAAAATATATTTACCAGCTTGAATAGGTTATATATATGAGTCTTATGAAATTGGAAATACCAGTTACCAAATGAAGTAATGAAAAGTTTACACACATGAATTAATGACAAATCTGGATAACAATTTGTGAATACCAAATAAATGCATTTGCAAAATAAATTAATATCTGGACAGGTGGAAATACATACATTTATATTTTACCTGAATAACCGATGGATATAAATGTGCTTATATCGATCGATTCAAATCCTGAAATGGATAACCAATGAACCTAGGATAAATGTGCTTATCTTATTGATTCGAACCTGGAATTGGATAACAACGAACAGAAACATATTTATTGTGCTTTGATTTATCTAAAATTAACTGGAATGGAAATGCTCGTCTGTAAAGAATATCTTCATACACATTTTAATTTAAGCCACGTAACAGGTGATAACTACCTGAAAGATTACAGATCAGAATTAAGTAAAACTCTGAATTAAATAAATGCTATTGGTTGTCTTCATTATTATCTGTTGTCTTCATATATTGTACTCCTCTCTTTGAATTAACTAACACTAAGTAACTAAAGATGTAGATTGTTAAAGAACTATTGAAAGAAAGACTTTAGTATACTCTTAATAAATTACACTCTTTAATTCTCAATGAACTATTATTGGTAGTAGGCCGAAGAGATACAAGGGACTGTCAATGACATATTTTGTTTGATGTTTGAAGAACGATTATTCAAACCTGTTTTGTTAAATAAATACCTCTTGTCCGTGTCATTTCGATCAATTGTATTATTGCACTGGTCCACAGGAATATCATGCCTCCTGAGCTATGCTTGGCATAACCAAGCCCTGGTAAGTAAGGTTGTAGTGATCTGGAACTCTAGTGGGCTGTTTGGGGAATCTCAAACCTACAAATTTCTAGATGTTTCCAGTCTCTATGGTGCTACATCCTTTGATGAGCAGGAAATATTATTGTAGGATCGGTAAAATTAAATATTGAGTGAAATCAATCTTTGTTTACTTCCTGCAATATGCTCATTGGGAAATAAAACTGACCAAAGCGGAAGATGGTAAAAGGGGTTGTGTCACAATATATAATTGTAAAAACTTATAGAAAGAAAAGTTGCAAGTTAAAAATATTACAGAACTTGAAAAGATTTATTCTTTTAAAGTAGAAATTAAAAGTCATGGTTTTTAGATTTGAAAAAAGATTAAAGTATAAAATGAACAATAGTCTAATTAAAAAGAATAGAAATAAGTCATTAAGTAAATGAAACAAATTAAGGAATTCGATTTAATTTCTTCTATAAGATAACAAAAATCTACAAATAACTGATTAATTAGAAAGGCAAAAAGATAATTTTAAAATTCCAATGGAACATGGAAAGGAAAAATCACCTGATCGGCTAGGCAGAGGACTAACCAATCATTTGCACGGATTCAGGGACAATTAACTGCCTTTAATACTAATCAGAAGAAGTAGAGACTCACTCAATCCTTGAAGCTTCACCTGTGTAGACTGATATGAAGTGAAGCAGAATGTCTTCCCTTAGACAGTGACTTCAAGTATGGAGAACTGATCTCCGAATATGTGAACAGTCAACTAGGACCCTTAAAGGTCATATTGATCTTAATTATTATTTGTGTATGCCTTCAGGTCTTATCATGTAAATAATTGTATATATGTTATTAGTTAAATGTTTTAAGGGATTGTATATTAAAATATATCTTAATAATAACCATTAATCATTATTGGCACTTGTGAAAGTGCATCCTATCTTAGCAAGACATAGCAATTGATGCAGTCACAGTTGTAATTCGGACCATTAAGGAAATAACGGTGAAATTGGATAAAAGTATAAGCAAGCAAGCAGCAGTCGGGAAACTTGACTTTAGTGAGGCAAATAGTTGGCCTCTATATGTTCAACATGTAGAGAAATACTTATTTATCAATAAAATTAAAGATGATAAGTACAAGATTGCTTCATTATTGTGCTTTGCAGGTAAAAGTTATTGAGATAACTTACAATATACACACACAAATGCATATAAGAAAATATACAAAGCCCTCAACAATGTGATCTTATATGAGACATCACAATAAATAATAGATAGCTTTGAAAATAAATTTTGATCAGGAGTTTCACTTGACAAATCACTTTTATTTAGGAATGGATCATCTTCCTCCCAACAAGGAAAGATGTTGATAAGATTGTTCAATAAAACTTCTCTGACAAAATCTAATTAGATCACTCACTATCAGGTGGATTGTTCATTTAAGTAGTTTAAATGGTTATGACAATAAACAATGATATGTACTATTTTCAACTTTTCTAATTTTATATCGATTTATAAATGTTATCATACGCTAGGCAACAAAACTTCAGATTCTTGGTTTACAAATTTATGTTATATTGATAATTCTTACAAATATTTGACTATCTAGTAATAAAAAAAAATAATATTCAGAAATTTTTTACTTGGATAGTTATCAACTTGAAAAGATGACTCAATTTAAATAACTTGCAATAGTTTTAAGATGAACGAAGACTTGGATATTGAAGGCATAAATGATTCCAACATTTTGCTTTTGCATGTAACAAGTAAAAACATAAGATATATCATGATAATGTTATAATCACTTAAATGAAATTAGTTATATATAGAATTATTCTGCCAAATTTATCATTAAGAACTGGACTCTTTACTGATGTATTATAATAGCAGTGGGGAAAAATCATTTAAAAATTGCTAAATATGCGTATATTAAAAAAATCTGATCAAGCGTATTTGTATTGAAACAGAAAAAGATATGAAAATGTTAAAGTTAAATTAAGTATGTGCATCTATAAACGCAATGGACATATAAAAATACTAAGAACTAATTAGGCAAAATTAATTTAAGGATCAGCAATTCTGATTAAATATTAAATAGCCCCATAGCAAATTTAATTAAATGCCATTGTAAAATATGGATTTGGATTCCTGATAAGAATTATCAGAATAAAGATAACTTTAATTAATTAAAAATAAGAACTTGTATTATATAACAAAAATGCAGGTTGGAATGTAATAACAGGGGTACTACTACATGATACCATTGGACTCCAACCAATTAGCTTTATTAAAATGTGAACTTGAGTTGTGATCTTCACCAGAAAAGGCAAGAGAAAATTATTAGCTAGTTGAAGCCCTTGAAGAACAGAAGCATCTTCCTCTGGCATTTACTGTCAGCCTTGCCAATCTGGCCTCTCCCAGAACTATTTTCTGGACTTTAATTAACATTCCAGGACCGCAAAACCAGGTTGCAGGACCCATATAAATTAAATGCCTTCAACCCGTTGTAAATATATATGTGTAACTTCATATGTGGAAGAACGAAGAAAGTTTAAAAATAACTATTTAAATATTACGGAGTATTAATAATTTTAATTGCTATGCCACCTGTGATTGTATTAATGTCACTTCTTTAAATTTGCAATCCAGCTGTGCTGTAATTTGGTCACCACTGGACATAGCAAAAATGTTTCATAATATTCTGATATAAGATTATTACATCTATCAATACATTCTTCAATTTTCTAGACAAGTCTAAGAAATTAATAAATGAATTACTAAAAAAGTACAGTGAACTTCAGTGTGGCTTTCATGAAAAGATAGATTCTATTTATGTAATTAGAATTATGTAAGACACTCTAAAGATGTACAATATTGTTTTTAATGAGAGGAAATTGTCCAGAACATAATATAATGAAGAGCTATAACTAGGCATAATATTGAAGCTTTTTAAAAAGAAAACTTTGTGGCAGATGTTGAAAGACAAATGTCAAATAAGACTAAAGGACTAACATATGATGTATGTGAATGCGGAACAGATTGGTTTTCATAGTCATTGCAAAATTTATCTTTAATTCCTTGTTCTTTACCTTCCTCTTTTTTTTTTTTCTATAGTTTAATCTATTTATGAGTTATTGAATATTATCTCAAGTTAACTGCTTATTCGATCTTTTTTTTACAGTTCTAATAATTGCATGTGTGATTTGTTATACAAAATATCTCCTAATTTATATCATTAACTAAAGCTCATTTTGAAACTGAAAGTTAAACATATAATAATAGTAACAAAATATCCTGTCTTTAATTTTAATGTCTTGTAAAGTTTTTTCTTCAATTAAAAGTAACTGAAATATTAAATTTTATGTAATCTCTATTTAATAAAAAATTGTAATCATTACTTTAAACAGAATTTTTATTTGTTAAAAAAAGTTTTCACAATGTCAGAAGCATATGATGGCCATTTTTTAGGACTATTATCCATTAAGCATAAGGATTTTCCAGTCAGTATTCAATGGGCTAATCAGTACTGAGAATGAATAGAAGCAAACGAGAATAGAAGTAAAAAAGCATAAAAATTGTGTTCAGGAAAAAAAATAAGTCAATGGAAAATAAAAAGATAATAAAAATTTCAAAACAGTAATGAAAAACTTTTGAATATAAGACAAATTCAGATGTGAACCTGATAAAACTAATTACTTTCTTAGTGATAATTTAATGATCAGAAGAATTAAATCTCTGGGAATTAGCATTCATTAATAAATAATGATCTTAAACCACTAAACATCATATGATGTTTAAATAATGATTTTATTATAAATGCTCTGTCGAGAATACCACACAGAGCAGAATAGTATAAGGACAAAGCAGAAATCTAGATACAATGCACACACAGACATTAAATAATAAAGCTATGACAGAATGAACATAAATAAATAAAAAGTACTATTTTGATGAATTCATAAAGCAAGCCAGCACAAAGACTACAATTTTTGTCAATTTCATTTTGGAATATCTGAGAACAACTATTGACCTCAAGAGAAGGCATTCAAAGAGAAAACAGAATTGTAGTAAATAAATGAATGCACAAAAACATTGCAGGTTTTATAAATCTCAATTATTATTTAAGTAGAACTATGTATAATAAGAATATAAGTAATTGTATTATTGTATAAGCAAAATTGTAGTAAGTAAATTAATGCACAAAAAACATTGCAGGTTTTATAAATCTCAATTATTATTTAAGTAGACCTATATATAATAAGAAGAATATAAGTAATTGTATTATTGTATGTATTGGAATAGTGTTATTAGTAATGACATTAAAAGTATTTGCTTTATAACTTGTCTTTCGAGTATTAAATCCTTAACTTATCAAATTTCTGTATACTGACTAGGGGGAGGTACATAATGTATGCATTTAGATTAGTAAATATACATCCAGATCAAGTGTTAAAATATCCTTTATATATTTTATACTGTGTATATTTTATAAAATATGAAATTAATCAGATTTTCAAATGTACTAATCAATGAAAGAAATTAGAATTGCTTAGAATAAATTAGGGATAATCTTCGTGTACAAAAGAATTGGAAAATATGTTATTAAAAGATAAGCTAAAGATTGTTTCTTAAAAAGTCTATATTAATAATTGTTGTAAAAATTCCTATTCTAATTGTATATTCCAAATATTTAAAAGGTGTAAAAAGAGATAGAGGATTTACCTGAAGAAACTTAAATCTCAGGATATTCACCTTTTTAGATAAATAAATGGGTACAGGCAATAAATATTATAAACTATATAGATATTAAAAATTGTATAAGCTATCAAATTATTAATTTGACAAAAATATGTCTAATTGTATTATTATGGTATTTGAATATTGTTATTAACATTGACATTTAAAGTATTTGCTATATAACATGTTGAGTAGTCTTTTGAATGCAAAAATTCTTAATGTCCCAAATTAATGGGTATGTCCAAATGAGCTGGGAATTAATCTCATGCCACATACATTATTCTATCACATATAACATTTGCAAATGCCAAAGAACAATATATTATAATTTATTTTATCTAATTTGCCTGATTTTAATAAAAAAAATCAGAATGTTGACAAAATTTTAATGTTGTTTGTTATATTGCTTTAATACTTGCCACCATCTAGCATTTCTCGATGGCTTTACTTTGACATTTGTATTTGATAATTCTAAATATTGAATATGATTCTTTCAAATATAAGTCCTGGAACTCTAAATCCGAGTTGCTACAAATTATGTCGAGAGAGATTTAAGCTAATACCAAAAATGATTGTAATACTTAACGAATTCTCAAGTCAATATATGTAAATAAAAGTACCAATAATTATAACAATATTTTATTCAAAATTCATAACTAGATGCATTTTATGCCCATGAGATTTTAAATTGTTATTAACTCTTGATAAAATAATTTCCTGACTCTTACTCTAACCCATTCTTTATCCGTTTCTTTTTTCTATAAATGCTAGAAGAGATCTACTTTATTTTTAAAGTAAATTCCCAAAAATAAACAAAAGGTTCAAAATACAATAAACTTTTGAATCAATGATTCAGGACCTCTTTCCATAGGATTAAAGAATATTTAAAAAATTACAGCTATATTTTAACTAATAAAAATACTCATTTATAAAATATATTCTCTGATATAATTTCAAGCGCAATTTAATATTTCTGTATCTACAAAAATAAAAAATAAAATTGATTAGTAATTATTAAATTACAAAATGAACGATTCATAAAATATCTCAAGTTAAATAAAACTAACTTACCAGAGCCTACAGAAATCAATAACTTTACTGGTGACGGGCGTTTCACAATATTTTTATTAGTTTTATAATGTATTCTTTTTAAAATATATAAAACCCTAACAAGAAGAAATATTAGTGCAATTCTTATAGCAATAATTTTAAGAAGAAAGTAGTTTTCCCAAGTAATAAATGCCATATTTTTTTATTTAATATCTTTATATTAACTCAAATTAAATGCATGATAAAAATAACGACAACAAAACATCCACATAATAAAATTAGAAAGAAATCTTTTTACATTTTCAGAGAGCTAAAAACGAGATATATTCAGTATAAGATTTCCGTTTTACCCAGCTTTTGCGCCTGCGCATATTATGTATGAGACCGCGTGAAAACAGGTGTGTTAATTGGTTATACTGTATTTATTTCTTGTGTTTTTATATATAGTTTTTAATAAATAATATTAATGATATAATAGTTTCTAAATAATCTTCATTTTTGTTAACTGCAAAATAAACTATAGTTCTTTTTAAATTTAAAATAACTACTCTTGTTCGAAAAATTTTATTGTTGCGTAAACACAATGGGGGTCATACCTTATCAACTGATCTGATTTTCAGTTGTTTTTTTTTTTGGTCTAATCATTTCGATCCCAATGATATTTTATATAATCTTCCATTTATCTTAGTTTAATTGGAACTCTATAATTTTATGACAAATTATTCTTGAGTTAGAGGCTTTTAATTACCAAAAAAAATGAATAATTTTATGCGTGGATCTACATAGAAAGACTTTTTCAAATTGGGCAAATTTGAAAAACTATTTTGTTTCTCTTAAGTTTTTGTTTGTTAATATGTAAAAATAACTAGTTATTTTAAGATCACATCCATAAAATTTTGAAATTAGATTTTTCACTAAAGATTGATTTAAAATTTTAGAAAAAAAAAGTCATGCCGTCCTCATTTAGTTACCAGATGCACAAATTTCAAGTTAGGATCTTATTTTTTCAAGTATTTATTTTTTGAGAGGTAAAGTGAAATCATTATGCTAATCTCATACGATTAAGATAAATCTAGATCTTAAAGTTATTCAATAAAATTTGTTGATTTGAAAAAGATATCAGCAAAACCAATTTATTTTCTAACAAAAGTTTGTGTTGTTCGGTGCAAACTTTATTTTGAAGAAAATTTTCTGCTCAAGCCAGCAACAGAAAACGAACAAGAGAATAATATCATTCAAAATGTTTTGTTCACAAGCCTATATGTTACTTAACAAGTTTAATACCATTTCCAACTTTCTTATATTTTTAACAATACTATTTTTTTACACCAAAACTCAAAGTAAAGTTTTGGTGTAAAAAAATACTATTGTTAAGTGTATAAGAAGGCTGGAAATGGTATGATATGTAAATGTAGAAATCACTACATAGGGAAAGAAGGTCAAAATTGTATTAACAGTTGAATGTATTTGAAAAATTTAAAGTTTGAATTTTTCTAAAAGCTATTTATTACTACATGATAGAAATAGTCCAACATAAAATTATAAATAAAATGTTTTTATCATAAACAGAAAATTACTTCTAGATTTACAGACAATATGATTGATTCTGCAAATAATATTTTGACATTTCAAGCAATATAAAATATGTCAAACACAAGAAAGTAGCCTAGAATAAATGCTAAAAAGATGTTCACTGTCAATTCAAAGATGGAAAAAAAAAATGAATTAGAAGTTCGATACTATCAAATAATAGAGTATTTTTGAATTTAAACACAAAAATCATTTGCAAAAGTAATAGGCAAGAAAATAGCTTATTAAATTAGTTATTTTGTTACCACCTCTATTTAGTTTTTTTAAAAAAACATTCTATTATATATCCAAATGAATTTAATCTACCATAATTTATAAACTATCAATATTGGGCAATTTAATTCATTAATTTATATTGAATATTAACTATAAATTTATTCATAATTCCTTAAATGTATTTTGTGTTCTAAAATAGTTGTTAAAGAAGCAGTTTTGTAAAGGAAAACTCATTCATAAGAAGCTCATTTGAATGTTGGTCATCAAACTGTCTTTTTTAATGAATGTGACTTGTTTTTGTATTTGGAATTATTGTAGATCATTCCTAGTATAGTTCCCATGATTTGAAATTGTTTCAAGACAAAAGAAGGCAAAAGGGACTTCCAATTTTTTGCTTTCAATTGTTTTTTCTTAGTTTCTATTGTTTTTAAAGTATATTTGGAGTATTTAGATTGTCTCTTTATAATCTTTATTGCTTTGTTGAACCCAAGATATTCTAAATTGATGTAAAGATTGTTTATTTTCTGATTATAAAATATAAATAATTATAATGTGTTGCATCCTTCACTATTAATGATAAAAAGTGTTTTTAACATAAATATAATAATATGATAATTTCTTTAATTTTTATGCTAATGTATCTTAAATTTTATTTTACTTGCTATATATTTTCTTGCATTTATTTTACAAAATTTTTAATATGTCATATGTTATTTTTGATTTTTTTTTTTCTTGTTACTTTATTTCCTTTTATTATATGCGTGAGTGTGCAGACAATAAATATTTTTCAAATGTGTGCATATTTATTACAATATGATTTTGCAGGTATCAAAAGAAATGCTGGCAACTCAAATTAGCAGAATCAAATCCTGAAAATGGTATTCAAATGTTGCTTATTGTAAATGGTAATGCTTTTTCTTTATTTATAATTTTTAATTAATTATGCTTATTTATTGAATGGTCAACATAGTTAAGATTTAATGCAGTAGCATTCTATAATTCTATATATATATATATATATATTAATTTTCCAATGAGATGAATATTCTTTTGATATAAATTATAGTGGGTATATTTTATTTGAATTAGTATACTAAGTCTTGGTCTTCAATGCAGTGAGTTTTTAATTTATGCATATTTAAAATCCATTACTGAATAAGGTTCTGCATAAGTTATAAGAACATTTTAACAGTTATCACTTGATTAGATATAAATTCTTTACAATACAAAATAAACAAGATTACAAGTTTTTGAATTCTTTTTTTTTTTAAAGTACTATTTCTTTTAACTAAAAGAAAATCATAATAGTGGCAATTATTATTTAAAAAAAAGGATTTCTGTTATTTATTTATAAATTATTTACTTTAAAATAATTTATTCATTATATAATTTTTAACTATAATTTTTATTATCTTTTATTTATTTAGAAGACTCAATCTTCTAAATAAAGTAAATAAATAGTATGTACAAATAATCATAATTTTTCTAGATATTATTGATAACAGATTATTGTAAAGCGTATATATGAGTTGTGTAAATACATGATTCAGTATGAATAATGTTAACATTTGAATCGGTTTTGATGTACCATTTATGCTTTTCTTAAATAGAAAACTTGATTGCATGTATCTGTATTTAAGGTACACATACATACAATTAAGTTTTTCTTAGAAAATTGTATACTATATTTGAATATTGAATGCCACTAATTTATGTAAAACAAAAAACTTCAAGATATTTAAACTGATCTCTACTGATAAGTTGATAACTGTTCAAATCAAAATTTGCTGAAGATTTTTTATAATTTGAATAATAATTTGAACCAGATCTATAATAAAGAACTGGTATAATAGTTAATATCGAATCAGTTTTTTATTATAGATTTTATTCAAAACATTTTGTAGATCATCTTTTGAATTTGCAAGAATATTTGTCATTAGCATAATATAAATCCAATAGTTAGAAAAATGTTCTTGTTTTTGTTTATAATTGATTGCATTTAAAAACTTCCAGTTTAAATCACTATTGCATTTTGATGTCTGTTCTTAGAGATGTTTTATTAGCAGTTCCATTGATCATTGTCATAAGAATGGAAAGCAAAATTGGAGCTAAAACACATCCCTGTTTTAACATTAGCTTTTCAAATACCTCAAATTTTCTATTGGTAACAATAATTGTCTCATTTCAATCATATTATTTAACCATTGTAGACAATCATCTAATTTCAAATGTAGCTATTAGGCTTCATGATTAATTGAGCGAAATGTTTTGATCAAATTAACAGAAGCATTATATAAATCACTCCTTTGTTTATGATAATTATTATTTCTTTTTTTTTTTTTTAGCATTTTAAAAAAGTCTTATGCATTTCATTCAATAAAATCCTTGAAAGTATTTTTGCTATAATGATAACTGCTACTCCATTTTCACTTTTATTTTATGAATTATAAGATTGAAAATATCCTTAATCCGTCCATATGTTTTTTAAAAAAAATGTAAATACTTTTGGAACTATTACATTATCATTATATTTTAAAACTTCCCCTAGGATGTCATCAGGAGTCACAGCTTTTTTATTCAGAAGCTTCCAAAAAGCTGTTTTAATCTTATGAACTATATATATATATATGTTGAAATTTAAATGAGTCACTAGAATGGATATATCATTGAATGTATTTATTTGAATTCTTGTAGTAGTATTATTAGCATTTAAAACAAATATCACTCATTGATTTACTAGAATTACATCTTTTTTTACATCCATGTATTACTCCCAACTCTTCAAAAGAGATCGTGATTCTCAAATGTTGCATTTTCTTTGCAGTTTTAATCTATTGATTATTCTTTAAGTCTTTTTTTTTAATTATTAATTTCTTTACTTTACTTTTTTATATTTTTGTGAAACTTTTTTTTATTATTCAGCTGCACAGATAATGCTGTGGGATTTTTTTTGTTTTGTTTTGTTTTTTTAATAATCCCTAAAAAGTCTCATTCATATTAAATAACATACTTTTTAAGAAAATCCTATGCATCAGTAACATAACCAGCTTGAAAATCTAACTTGTAGATTGCACTGTTTAACAATATAAGTAGCTGTTGATTTTAAAGAATAAACATCAACTTTTTTTTATTAATATATTTGAGAATAAAACTTTTTTTTTACTGCTACTATCATTTAAATTATGGAATATAATAATTTTTGTTCTGAAACAACAATGTTTTTACAAATGACTATTTAATCAGTTTCTTCTTTTACATTTGGATTCTTAACTATAACATGCATTGAAGTTTCCTTATAGTGATTTTTCTGTTTTAATAGTATGGAATACTAATAATAGCCAATACTATTATTTCCAATAATTTTTTACCATAGCGCTTAGCGTTTAATATTTTTTGAACTCTCTATAGCTACATGGATACTAAAGTCTGCAAGAAAAAAAAATTAATCTTTTTATTTTGGTATTGGTGCACTAATATGATCCAAAAAAAAAAAAAATTTTTTTTTTTTTAAACTTCATGGATCTAACTTGATAGTTTAAAACAGATATCATTGTATAAATTTTATTTCCAAGAATAGAAGATACGAAATTAGATCTTTTAGTGAATTTAATAACATGCAATCTTCTTTCATTAGATGAATTTCTTTTCCATAAAAACTTACAATCATCTACCTGTTCAATTAAATTTCTTTTTTCTAAAGACAATTCCTATAAGAATAGCGTATTAATCTTAAATTAGTTCTTAGCTCTAAGCATTACATTCAGATTTTGAACAGTCACCATTAGGCAAAATTCACATATTCTATATATTTGTATACCTTTATCATCCTTTACATTACCAGTTTTAACATAACTGTTGTTATTGCAGTTATTTCTACTGCCTAAATTATCAATCCAGTAAGCATGACAACCTAATGGGATTGTGAAGAAAAAGCGATCCTCGTCTTTTCTAAATTCTTCAAGTTTCCCAAGCATGCATTTATTTAAGTAAAGCACTTATCCCAAATTCAGTTCTAAGCTTGTTTTTCATTATTCCACGTAATATAAAATCACAAGAAAAGACAATCGGTCTGCTAAACCAGATCCTGTTTCTATATCTCAATTTTGAGAACTTTACATGCTTATTCGTATAATATTCATATCTATGTTCTTTATTACTTTTACAATGCTTTTTTTACAGTCTAATATGACAGTTTTGATTACCCCAGCAATCTTCAGAACTATAAAAAACATAATATAAATATCTGAATATAAATATACATGATTATATAATTTTAAATTTTATATATATCTTATAATCATTATTTAATTATTACCTTTTATGTATTATATATTTTATTCTTTTTTATATTCCATATTTATCAATTAATGATTCTTATAATCCTATATATATATTATTTTTATTTCACTTATTTTTTATATTACTCTTATTAATCTTTTAAATATTTAACTCATATCTTTTATACTTTTTTTTTTTTAAAAAGAATCATTATTTAAGGAATCAAACTTTTTAACATGTTATTTTAACACAAATTTATTAAAATTATTTTTAAAAGATAAAATACTATTTTAAATATTTCAATTGAATAATAATAATGTAAAGTATAAAAGATATAATGTTAGAGTTAATAATCAGAAAATAAAAAATTATTATGATATTTGTATAGCTGTTGTAAAGAATTTATTATTATTTTCTGATTATTATTCTATAGAAAAACAGTAAAAATTTTTACTCTTTTCCAATTTCGATGATGTTAGAGTAAATATTTAAAAGAGTAATATGAGTAAAATAAAAAATATATGAAATAAAAATAATATATATATATGATTATAGGAAGTATTAATTTATAAATATAAAATATAAAAAAGAATAAAATGTATAATACGTAAAAGATAATAATTGTAAGATGTATATATATAAATGGTAAAATTATATGTTCGTGTATATTTATATTCATGTATTTGTATTATGTTTGTTATAGTTCTGAAGAAGATTGCTGGTGCAATTGAAACTAAGTAATAAAGAACATTGATGATTTTAATATTATATGGATTTGGCAATTCAATAGTAAAAGTAAAGTTATAATACTTCATACTTATTCATGCTAGTGTACAACAGTTCCAAATGCTTCAGATTGGCCCATACATATAGCTTGGGTGATAAAGGACAGAGTAATTCATTCTATCTTTTAAAAAGACTTTATCTTGTGTTTGGAAAGGAGAATATTCATTATAAATATGGTTTCATCTGTGAAACGCATGTGCCATGGTTTAAATTACGTTATTATTATAAAAATGAAGATTGCATTCAGAGTTTTTATACATGTAACTGATTGAAGTTTTGTATAAACAGATACCTTTTCGCAATGAGTGGTAGATGATAAAAAGTTTATGACATTGTGTTTTCTACTGGTCTTAGTGACTGAAAATAATAAGTTGAAAAAAGAAAAATCACTGAAAGGAATTATAACATTAATACATATATATGAAAGTAAGTAAACACATACAATAGTTTAACAATAGCAAAAAAATAAATACACATTATTGTATATAAATTACATAAAATATCTGCTGTATATTAATTATTATTATAAAAATAAAATAAAGTACTAATGATGATAATAAATACTAGTAATAACCATTATACAACACAGATGTACTTTCCGATATTTGCATAACCATTTTTTATTTATGTAAATATATAAAAAAAAGTTCCAAAGGGTTTCTTGACTTCACACTTAATCTCTTAATTAATGTGTACAGATTACTAATATTTATAATTTGTTTAAAATATTTGATCACATTTTTCTTCAGTAAATTAGCATATTTATTAAAGAAAAACTGAAAATTATTAAGTAAAACTTATTCATAATCAAATTGAATTCATAACTGGAAAATAGTTAAATAAAATCTACACTAAATTATTATTAAATGCTGCCAAGTTAACATCAACTTTTGATGATCATGAGAATGGCATTTTTCTGAGTAACTTTTTTTAAAAAAATCGTTTTTCAATAATGCATTCTCTGTGTGATAATGGTTTCTATATACTTTGTAGCTGCCTAGCCTTGCTTTTTCACCAATATATTTTCTGAACATTGTACACTTTTCTAATGAATTAGATCTTTGTCATAATATAATCAAAAATCTGAAAATTTTAACTTTGCTAATTATACAAAGTTCAGATTTGTTTTCTGTGCTCTTTTTAGATAGAAAGTACTGTAAAACAGTACTTTCTAAATCTTTGCCAACACTGCCATTTTAAAATATCAATTGTAATCTTTTTCTCCAGGATTCAACTTATATTTATAGAGATTCACATAAAATATATATTGAATAATTCTAATCATTCTTAAATATATTTTTCTATATCTAAAATTTTTTCTAGATTTTATAAAAGTTTATTCTTGTTATTAATCTGTGAGGAAACTCTTTTCTCCTGTCTATTTTGTTTTGGATAAATGGTACAAGAAAACAAAAACTAATAATGATTTTTGTAATGGCTTAACCATCATTGATAGATATTGAGGTTCTATGGAAATTTAGAAATACTAAATTCAAAGAGCCTGTAAAGAGGTATTAAGTTTGTCAATTTTATAATTAATTCCTATGAATTAAAAAAATAAATGTTAAAATATTGCAATTATTCTAAGCTTATCAATAGTTTATGAAAAAATAAGAATCATAAATAGAATATCTATTTTAAAAAGCTTCAAATTGACAGATTAATGAATGATTCTAAAACCTTATTTTGAAAAAAATCTAAATGCAATTATGAAACAAATTATTTATACAGCTGATTCTCTCTGACTTCTTTTCTATTTTTAAAATGTGAGTTTATAAATTCTATTAACTATGTGATAAATATTTTCATAGTTATGATTAGAAATTATTAATATGTTCTGACACATTTGTATATGCATCGAAACAAACCATGGTAGTTGGCGGTTACGCGTACTGTGGCCACTAGGCGATGCTGCAGTACCATCAAGAAATGTGCAAGCGATAATTTTTCTATTCAAAAATCGCTGATTTTTTGGATGTCTTTCAGCGATTTTTTGTATTTTAATTTTTATGTGGGAGAGGGGAGGGAGGTTGTATTTTATGTATTTAACTGATTTTTTTACTTGATTTTTTACTTACTTTTGATTGATTTGAATATCTTGCCTTAGGCGTTATAATTTTACATCGATTTTAACGATTTTTTTCCATATCTTGTACATTTTGTATTTCTTCATTGCCTTTTTTTTTTTTGATTCGCATTATCATCAATTGAATGGTAACTTTAAGTAATTTGTAGTATATCAAATAGCTAGAGGTTTTTAATAATTGGTTATTCAGTTACTTTTGCACTACATACTTCATTAACCAACACATTTGTTTATCTTATAAAAGTAGAAAATGACTGTGACAATTGAAATATTTTTACAAATAGCATGAATTAATAAACAATTTGATAAAAGTGCATAGAAGGATTTTTAAAAAATAGCTAAAAGTACTTTAATTTTTTATTCACATTTGCTGCTTATTAAATAATAATGCAATTAAAATAGACAATATAAAGAGTGAAAGATTATTTTTTTTAAAAAGTAATGTTTTAAATAAATACATTAAAAGTTTGGGCTTATTTTTTATTTCTAATCTTAATTTGTATATATAGTTAAGCACACAGATAAAATTTATTTTGTGGCAATAACTAGTTGATTTTACTTTACTTACAATCAAGGTTTTCCAAAGTTTTTAGACATTGTTCTGTATTTTCAAAGAATTTTATGTTTTTCCTAAATGTCATCTGTTTTCAAACAATTAGTTGACTTACAGTAGTCATCAGTAATCACTTTTAATTTTTCAACAAGTGACATATTTATATCAGTGTTACTATTTGTTTCGAAATTCTTTATCATAGTAACTTTATTATTAGAAAGACATATTTTTATTAAGATATAATCTCATTATCTATGTTTTTATAAATGGATACAAAATTGACTGTTGAACATTATCTTGATCTTGAATATTTTTAGACTTGGTTTCCCCCTTCCCCCATAAATAAAACTATTTAAGGAATATTATATTTATTTTAAATCAGTGAAATGCAATTGAAGGTTGTTCATTATTAACAGTCATAGAGCCATAATTCTATGAAAAAGTCCTGTAATTTAACACTGACACTATTGAAATGGATCTTGAAAAGTGCTTAGCTAGAACTTTTGTATCAATTGCAGATATTATTTTCTTTATTTTTCATTAAATAATGCCTCAACAAAAATTATTCATTTCTAAATTATGTACTGAAAACTGCCCAGAAATTTCTAGAAAGAATCAATTAACAAGAAATATTCTCAACAATTATCTTATTTGAACTCTAATCCAGCTTGAACAAACTTACCAACTAGCAGAAATTTTAAAACAACTCTTATGAATGGATATATCCTTGAATTCAAATTAAATTATTTAGCTAATGTATATACAAAGTTAAAACTTTAAAATCCAGAGTATGATATAAACTTTTCACTTTAGAATGTTATTAATAATTTTTTTTGTTATTTTAGTTATTATTTTCATAAATAATATTTACCTAATTACTTTATATTTTTGTGAATATATATTTAGCAGAATATTCCAGTTAAAGCCTTATTTAAATTTAATAATTTTAAATGTTAAAGATAAAAATTCAGATAATTCTATCAAAAGTAGTGTTTCTATTTTTGCAAAGATATTCTGATTAGCATTACTATTTTTAATTTAATATTCTTATCTGTTCATAAATTAAATTGCAAATTAGTATTAATGTTATTAGTAAATTAAAGATTGCTATTTTTTTGTTTATAAACTATAATATTTCTTTATTCTTTGCATTCCAAAATCTTGATTGCACCTATACTTACAATTATTTCATGTTTTTAATGCTTGCTTTAGCAAATGGGATTTTTAATGCATATCTGTGTATGTGTGTGTCTAGTTGGTTGTCTGCTGTCTTTGCTAGTCAACTTTATATAGAGCTGTGGCATTCCAATAAAATTATAGGTTCTGTAAATAAAAATAAAGTTAGTGATAAATAATAATTATAAAAGGTAACTAGGTATTAGCCCTCCATATTTGGAGATGCAAACCATCTATTAATCTGTCATATATTATTTTATTACATAAATTTGACAACTTAATGTGAAAGTTAATTATGATTGCATTATTTGATTGTCACTGCTGGATTTTTTACATATTTTTCATTACATAAATTTATTCCCAACACACTGCCTCATTATTATTCTTGTCTCTGTTGTTGATACTTTTGTTAAATATATCCACTATTAATACTCAGATATATATTTATTTTTGTTACATTGTATACATATTGTAATGGTCAATCAGATGCATATGGGTTGTGTGCAGGCTGTTGCTATTTGCCTTTGGATTATGCTTATATTGCTCACTTTTGAATTCAACTTCATAAGAAATAGTTTATGCATATTCTGATCCTTTGAAACACTAGGTTAGAGTCATGATTATCATTATGATATATGCCACTCTTCTGTATACTGATTTGGAGTCATGTTGCAAGGATGAAATACTTAAGGGGGTTTCCCCCTTTCAAAATTGGATATGTTGGTTATACATGTTATATGAATTTTATGAACATACTTCCTTCTTTTCATGATTTACTGCTTTTTTTTTTTATAATAAATAATGTTCATTATATACTGCTTCTCTGAATTGTCCAATTCCATAGATGATAAGTTATTGCCACCAAATCTATTGTAGACATGAATCTACTTACTTAACTATTAATTGTAATTCTAGGGGATTTGGACCCAGACTTTCAAGCTCCCTTCAGCTATCCAGATCCCCTATAATTAAATATTTAAATATTAATTATTAATTGTATTGCTGTTAAAATTAGATCTAAACATTAAAATGATACTAAATCTTTTATTCATTAAATAACTAAATTAATTTACATTAAAATCAGAAATTGTTTGGTATTATCAAATTTCCAATGCTACTGTTCAAGAAGCTGAATCAAATACAATTAAAAAAAAAGGCATATGGCTTTATTGCTTGTGAGTTCATAAAAAGGTTGAGTGCCAGACTTTCATGCACTAGAATTGATCCTGGGACCTCCGATGCTAGACTGCACATGGCAAATACAATAAAATGACTATGTTATAAAAATGTATTGATAAATCACCAAAAGTTTTAATTGGTAGATAATATAACTTGACTTTATTTCTACCTATTTTTTCCTAGGAGATATTAATGAAACATACAATATTATATTTTTATAGCCAGAATGTTCAGAAAACAGTATTATTCATTTATGAGTAAAATATCCTGTATGAAAAATCATTCAAAATATTACAGGATTTATGACATCTTGTTAATTTAATCTTTTCAAAGTATATTTATTCTGATATATGTGCATAGATATGTGGATGTATTTCACATAGACATATTAAACTTTTATAACAATATTGTTTTAAGTAAATGTGTCTTTTCTCATGCATATTTCATGATTAAATTCATTCATTAAAATGTAATCAAGCATAGATATGACTTAATAATTAATAAATGATCAAGATTGTTAAATAAATATGCAGTGTTTTTATCAATAATAATATGAGACTTTAATCAAATATATAACTGATATTTGTATTCTACATGTATATACAATCATGGATGTTATTATCCTATGGCCATACTTTTCCATGTCTTGTAATACTTGACAGTAATATTTATATAAACTCCAAAGTTTGTTTGAGGTTTAATTTCAGTACAGATGCATATAACATGAACTCACTCAATTTATGAATAACTACACTCAAATTATCTTAATTTTTTTATCATCAAGACTGGAATTAATAACTTCAAAACATTAAACCGCAATCTTCAGTGATACTTAGTAATCAATGAGAAATATCACACATATAGTTCATCACTCTGAATAATAGCCAGGACTGCATTAATTGTATCGTGATTCAGATGACATGCTAGACTTCTTTATGCATAGAATATGAGGTGAATGGATTGCATAGTCATCGAGTTCAAGATATATTAATATCAATTAAAATGCAAGAATGTGTTGGATGGGTGTGGATACATGAAAATATGTGTAAAAATAAATATAAGTATGTGAGAAGATATGACTAATTGAAAATTGAATATAGAAAAATACACAGTTTTTAATTTAAATACTTACATAAAAATACACAGAGAGTTTTTAATTTAAATACTTACATACATTTAACAAATATATTTACAATAAGTAACATTTTAATACCAAAACTTATAACAACATATAAAATATTTAATTTTAACATCTATGGTTACTCCTTGATTATAGCTTATTTCCATTATTATTCCAAGCTTTTAACCCCTACAAAGTTACCATTTGATGTCCATATTAATGTAAGTATGATTGTCTAAATCATTCATGCTTGCTACATTATTATATTGGAATTATAATTTGTTTTATTTTCATTAACTTAATAGATTAAATTCATATCAGTCATATTGATGATATGGGATCCCCCCTATTATATAATGTAATCATAATAATGACAAGAAAGACCATTTATAATAGAAATAATTTATCAAGTATATTGAAAACATTTAATTAAAATATTAGTATTAACAAATATATATATGTGTGTGTGTGTGCATGTATTCAATGTATAAATTTGGGAGATAAATATGTATTAGGAAAAATCCCTTTCTTTTGGTGATGATTGGATGTAACCAAGCAAGTTCTCATCATAGCCTATATTTTATTTTACTTACAATAATGGCAGTAATATTTAACCATTATGTTACATATTAACATTTATTTCTCCCCTTTCTGTATCCATATTAAAAGAAAGATATGAACATTTAAATAAAATATATAATTAAATAAAATTCATGATGTCAATCTAAATGTAGTTTTAAAGTTCGTAAGAAAAAATATCCTAGTGAATAATTTTAATAATCCTCATTAATGCATTTCAGATATAGTTGGCAAAATGCAAGTGTTCTAGAACATCCATTAAGTTGCTTACATTTTCCATCCTTGGTTGTTTGATTTATTTATCAATGGTAAACTTGATGTTTTGTAGCACATGTTAAATGCTAGATTAATTTCATCCTAGTTCTGACAATTATAGCTTCATGAGCAATGACTTTCTTTCCCCGATGTCGCTCTTGATATTAGCAATGCATGGTTGTCTGTATTGCTATTGATATATATTTTTATTATATCTTGGGTGAAATAACAGCAATAGTGTTACTATTAGATTACATTAATCAAAGTTAGTTTGATCTATGGTTTACAAATTAGAAACACTTTGGAAATTCGAATAATTCAGATTTAATTTTGAAGATTTCACTTTCGAATTCCTCAGTTGGCTAGTTTTAACTCTATATGCTTTTTATTCTTTTTTTTTTTTTTTTTTGAATATTCAAATAGTTATTTCTATTACTATTTTACCTCAACAGCAGCTTGTATTTCTATTCGAATTGCAAGTTCAAATTTCTCTGCTTAACTTTATGCAGGTTGTTCAGCCGATGAGAAATTTTTATCTGAATTTGGAGAAATTCATTGGTTTTTATATTTTCCTATTATTACCATGAAGATGTTCTATTAAAGGTACTTTTAGATGACTTTGAATATTAAGTTCATGATTTTGATTTAGGTCCATTGTTTATTTCATTACTAGTGATTATTATATATAAATAATATGTTAATAATAAAATTTTTATTTGTTTCTTTTCTTTAAAATAATTTCATTTCTTGCTTGTGTTTACTCTATATAATCATATTTCTTTCATATTGTTGTAGTGCATCAGAGTTAATCACAATTAACGAAATAACTTTAGTAAAGATTAGTTGTCGTGTATGTGTTTTATAGTTTAATTTAAATCTGTATTTATTGTATGATTAAGTTGGGGTTTAAATGTATATATCAATTAATGGTTTCTCAATTATAGTGTTTCATTTTTGTTAATGTATTGTTTAGTAGATAATGCTATTATATGGGATCTTGGATTCGAATTAGGCCAAAAAGAGTACTGGAAAAATGTAAGGGCTACACCTTATAATATATATATAAATTATTTAGTAAAAAAAGTTAAAGAATGCATCAAAGATTAGAATAAATGGTGTTAGAAAATTATAAGATTTACTTACTATTCTATTAAGAATCAATACAATTGCTACCTCTTTGTCAAAACACTGATTTTCTGGTCCAAATAATTCACAAAATATAAGGACAATATTTCGAAACAGACTATTTATGAATAATAGTATATATTAAAAAGTTAAAACAGTTTACAAAGTTTTACTACTAAAAATGTCCACATAAAGCAGCAGAGTGGCAGACTCTGTAGTTCAAAGTCTATGTATGGATTACTGTTCCAACCCCGTCAATTCTGGTACTCGAATTTATGATTCTTTGAGCAATAAAACATTCAATTTTCTTTTTTACGACAGAAGGATTTATCTTAGATAGAACATACAATTTTGCATGTATACATGTGTTTCCCATCTGTCAATTTTGTCCCTCTTCCTCCCATCAGTCAACTCAGCTGTTTAACCATTTATCAATATGATAAGAATGTTGTCCATGATGTAATTAAAGAAAATTAACAATATTTGGGAAAAGCTATTGAAAGATAAAATATTTTTTAATATTTCTCAACCAATAGAATTTGAGAATGAAGAGAAAATAACAAAGGAAAAAAGGAATGATTTTAAATCTCACCATACACATTTTTATGATTTGAGAAAAAAGAAGCTCTGAGGAAAGTACTTCTTATTGTACTGAAACATCAGCTATTTAGCTATTAAATTTTTATTACACAGAAGCTCCTGGAAATAGTACTATGTATATATATTGAGATGGTTATGTGTCTCATGACATACAACAATATAGTAGTGTGTGTGTGCATATATATATAAAGTTGAAAAGAAAAGTAGAAATAAACATAGACAAAAAAAATTTCTAGATATTTTCTATATTATACTCAAATAACTGTTAAGAATTAAATAATTTTGAATTTATTATAAAACATTTAAAAAGGTCTAATTAATATTTTATTAATTGTGATTTTAAAATTAAAACAGGCATGATTTTACATTACCATAGATATACTGGTAATTATAAAATTCCACTATCTATTTTGATTAGATTAAATTTTTTTTAATTAAAGCTTGCATAATATATTTTGATAAAAAGCATATAAAGTTGTTTTTTTTTTTAAAGAATTAAGATAAATTGAAAAGAGTTATTAACTTTATTTTCTATCAAGTGTTTTTTCCCATCCTGACTATAAAAAGGTTGAAAAAATAAAGATTAGGGTGTTTTTAGTGTTATAGAGTTATTATGAAAATGTGACTGAAAATGCAGAGTTCAAGTTCAACTGCTGCTACTAGTTTACTAAGGTAGAATTTGGATGCACATGGAGACCAGGGTCAGCTTTTCTGTGGTTCATTAGCCTGTATATATTGTGAACTAAACAGTATGCTTGAAGACTCAAATTCTAGATGAAATGGAGCTGACTATATATATGCCACCAGTTACTGGATTATACCTTTTCTGAAGATAGCGATCAGCCATTCTACTGTTTTAGAATGGACCAATTTACCAAGAGAGTTTATCAACTTGCTGAAGAATTAGTTTATGTGTATACTGTTTTATCTATATTCAGAGAAGCACAGTTAAAGGTACTATGTTGTACATATAAAATACACCTGTTGAGTTATTTTAAATAATTTTTTGAAAATGACAGTTGTAATTTTTAACTGAAGATGCATTTTGGGTATATTTTATTAAAAAAGGAAAACTCCAAAAGTCTTTCTATATTAAACAAAAGAATTTGCTGGAATATTTTTAAAGTTATTTATAATTAATTGATAGAAAATAACTTTCCAAACTGAATCTGACGATATATTTTTTTTTTTTAAAAAAAAAGGGAAAACTTTTTACCATTAGAAATAATGAATGAATTAATAACTTTAATTCATACTATTAAAATATATCATATAAACATCAGTGTGTGTATACATTTCCATGGTTACTCTCATATATATGTGAAAACAGTCATTATTTATGTATCATTAAAATGTGATAGCTTTTTATTATTATATGACAATTCTAATGTTCATGTTATATTATACACGCACATCTGTGTGCTGATATATAGATGTTTTATGTAAACCTATTAGGACATATATGTAAATTACAATGTAATAATGGACTTCTTTTTTGGTATTAATGAAAATCAGAATGCTTAATTTTTATATAAAGCCATATTTTACAGACCGTAATTTAATTTTATTATTATTAATAAATTTATATTTCATTATTAAAGTTATTCTAGTAAATTTATTCAGTCTAAAAGTTTTAGAATATTATGTTTGTATTATATCTCTTGATCACAATAACAGTTATACAGCTTTTGCTCTCTGAAATGAATTCATGCATAACAGTCTGTTATATAAAAGGAGTTTATATTTAGTGTTTATGGACAACAGGTTGATAATAATCCTTGTTGACACAAAGGGGATATTCTTTAAAGTCTTTGCATTACATTTCATTTTAATTATTTATTTAGAAATTAAGTTTATAGTTGACCAGTACATTAATGGTAGTGGCCAGAAGGCATTGATGATGATCAGCATGTTTTAGTATCCCAGCATTATTATTTTTATTGTTATATATTCTGATGGATTAGCACTTAGGTTTGTGCTTCCATATTATTGTTAAATCTGCCCCAAGCTGCAAGGGCTAAATAATTAACCTGGCCTATAATAGGTTCATTTCAAATCCAGTCACAAGATTGACTGTTGATCATTTGTGATGATGAATGACCATTGCTTTTGTGTAATGCTGATGAATTAGTAGTTACTTACATATAGTTAATTCTGTCCTGATCTCTGGCTCATTTCTCATATTCGTTTGTATTTAAATTTTATATTTTCACTTGGGGTTGATAATGATTTTCCATCATCCCAGGTTCATTCCTAAGAACTGTACCATTACAATATATATATTCTATTATTGAATA
The DNA here is from genome assembly GCA_028023455.1 of Epiperipatus broadwayi. NCBI lineage: Eukaryota > Metazoa > Onychophora > Udeonychophora > Euonychophora > Peripatidae > Epiperipatus > Epiperipatus broadwayi. Next base: position 4,299,519 of record JAQFVV010000016.1, read on the forward strand.
AACAAAGCAGTATCAAGCTTTCTATCTAATAATGTCCAGAGTATTAAACCACTAAATATCACATGATCACCATTTCTTATGCTTGCTCAAACTGTTAAAATAGGCAAAACTCTCCATACAGTAGTGCCACTCAGTGCAAGCCATTGATTACTCTGACTTGCACTGAGTGGCACTATTGTGTGAGTTTTGCCTGTTTTAATCTCCAGAGTAATGTTATCAATTAATTATTTTCTAAATATACTACGATTTACTAAATATTTCTTTCCTATCTAGATTCAAACTACTGCTTTAATAAAATGTTAAATACATATACTTTTTATAAATGCTATATATACTAAGCCAATTTATTCAGTACAAATTGACCAGAAGAGATGAGATATTCAAGCCACACAGTTGATTGTTGTGCCAAATATATAATAGTAATTTTAAATGACTATGCCAAAATAAATATTTATAAAATTATTAATATATATTCAAATAAAAATGATTAAATTCAAATACATACAATAATATTAACCAAACATCTGTGATAATGATGATTTATAACTTAGCACTGAGAGTTAAACTAATTACCATTACTGTTAAATTATTTTAATTTATTTTTCTGATTTCAATAAATAAATAATAACAAAAATGAAACTTTAAGGTTCCAATTCTAGATAGAAGATTACTTCTGGAAAACAAATGGATACCCAATCATCATTATTTATAAATGATTACCATTATCCTTACATGTTCTTAAATGAATTGCATGAGTTCTCAGGCTTGTGGATATTAGTAAGATAATAAATGTTAATAGCATAATATTTGGAGTGAATTTGATAAGCAAACATAAACTAAATTAACAATAAAAATAAGTTAACAATTTATTAATAGATATATAAACTTGTTGCTTATGTATTTGCAATTATTACTAAGGATAATAAATATCATACAAAATCATAAAGATAATAAAAATAATAAGTATTACGAGATATTTGAAACTTAAGACCTTAAAATAATTATATTGATAAGATTTAATCAATTGTAAAGTTAGAAAAGTTCAAGAAAACTTTCTGCAGAAAGATTGGAATTGTTAACGTTAGAAAACGTTTGTTCGCCATTTTAAATATAGAAGTTAAAAAAATTATTTTGTTGAATATGTGTTAATGTAAAAATATTTTATAACTAAGTTGTATGTAAGATTAGATGTTTTTTTTAGTAAGTTTGCTACTAAAAAAATTGTTTTTTTTAATTTAAGAAAGGGAGTGATATGTTTGAGGAAAAAGATGACGTTTTTGGAGACCTACGGTTGAAAAATTTGTGGTTATCGATCAATCGTCATTGAAGGAAAGGAAAGTTTTTATCCTTCTGTGCAGAGGTTTGAAGAATAGGAAAGGGAGTATAAAGTCAAATATAGAGTAGGTGATTTGGAAAATAAGGAATATGGATTGTACTTTTATTCCATAATGCATATATAATGGATAGAAAGAAATTAGGCGTGCTGTGGTAGGCTGCACTGTATGTGATGAGGTTTATCACTTGAAATGTTTAAATAAGACTAGGAAGGATGTAACCGGTTTAATGTAGACAGTGTGTAAATGTGATAAAAGAGATTAAAAATGGTTTCTAAGTATAGATAGTTTAAGGAGAAAGTCAGGAGAAATAAACCAAAATGTAATTGAGGAAGATAGGATAGAATATGGTTGTAGTGGAGTGTCAGGAGATATGGGTGGAAAAATTAGTAGTGAAATGGAAATGGTTTGCCAAAGAATAAGTAAGATAGAGGAAGAGGTAAAGGATGTAGAAGCAAAATTAAAATTGTTAGAAACAAAGTGTGAGCAGATGAAGGAATTATTGAGTAGTAATGATAAAGAAGTAGGTAAGGAAATCCAGAAGGGATAGAGAATGTTACAGATGAAGCAGAGAAAGTAGATTATGAGACAGTATTGATAGGAGATTCATTAATTAGATAATGTGGAGATATAATTGCAAGGGAAGATAGAAATAGGTATGTAAGAGTATATTTGCCTGGAGCTAAAATTAGTGATGTTACAGATAAAGTAAAGAAGCAAGGAAGTAGAGATGTGTATGTTATGGTAGGGACTAATAATTTGTCAGAACCATCAGAGAGATTAATGGATGAGTACGTAGAATTGATTAGGAATTTGAGTAAGATTAAAGGAAGAGTAGCAATAGTTGGATTATTACCATGATTTGACAAGAGGTATATGTTAGATAGGGCATGTTCTATAAATGAGAGATGAAAAAATTGTGTGAGAGAAATGATGTCATGTTTGTGGATGTGTCGGACTTTTTTATTGGAAAGAGTTATATAGTGAAGATGGTTTGCACTTAGAAAACAAGAAAGTGAAATTTTAGGGAGTTTGATTTATAAAGAATATAGTTCGGGAAACTTATAAAGGGGTGTGGGGTTTTAAGTGGCTGTGTTATCAGAAACAAGAAAAATGGATAGGGATGTAAGTAATAATCAAAGGATAGCTGATTTAGATATAAATGTAGATGTGAAGAGGGAATGGGTCTGTAAAATTAATGGTAAGCAAATTATTTATAAATGTAATGAAAAGAAAAGAGTCAAAAGAATTTATAAACTTAAGAGAGAGGAAATTATTAAAATTGGATATTTGAATATGCAAGATGGTAGAAGACCAGAAAAGTGGCTTGAATTAAATACAGCAATTAAAAATGAAGAGCTTGAGGTATTAGTAGTAGTGGAAACATATCTAAAAGAACCTATTCTGGAAGACTTGGTATGGCAGGGTATAAATAGAAAAGGAAAAAAGGGGTGGTGGTATAGGAGTTATGTCAAAAAAATATTTAAATACTGTTAAATGTCAAGAACATTTGTGGTTCGAGATAAGGTTAGGAAGATAAGAGTGGATGGTGGCTATAGTATATATAGTCACTAGAGATAGTCAAACTATAATGGAGTGTAACAGTAGCATATATGAATGCTTGGTTAAGGATATAGAGTTTCAAAGAAAATGGGAAGAGAATAATGGTTGTAGGGGATATGAATGGGCACATTGAAAGAATTGATGATGTAGGTAATAAGAATGGACAGCTTTTGAAGAGTTTTTTGTCAGAGAGTGAATTTGATCATTGAAAATTTTTCGAATATTTGTGAGGGACAATACACATGGTCTAGAAATAATGTACTCCACACAATAGATTATGTATTAGTAGAGAAAGAGGGAATGAATAAAGTATGGAAAATTAAGGTGTTTGATGATGAAGATAGAGTATGTAATAGTGATTATAACTTTTTTATAATAGAAATGGCTAGTAATGTGATAAAAAATAGTAATAAAAGTAGACAGGATAGTGAAAGATGTGGATGGAGAGTGAATGATAGGAATAAGTTAGAAGAGTATAAAATAAAAGTTGAAGAAACCATGAAAGGGTTGTTTGGGGGTGAGTAGAAGGACTGGAATGATGAAATAGAAAAAGTGGCAAATAGTGTTTTAGGTGAAAATATTCAGAAGAATAAAAGGAATAGGAAAGTGTGAGGTAGTAAAAGTGTAAAAGAGAGGAAAAAAGCATGCAAAGAATATAAGAGTACTTAGAAAAAAAGAAGTTGGCTAAAATAGATAATTATAGAGAGAGAATGAAATTGAATAGTAAACTTTTGGAAGATATTAATAAAAATAAAAGAGATGGGAGTAAAAACATTTGGAAATACATTAAAAGAAGGAATGTAGGGGAGATAGAAATAGTATTAGTAGATGATGAGGGAATAGAGTGTAGCTCTAGAGAAGAATTAGAGATAATCCTAAGCAATTATGTAATGGATATAGGAAAGATGCTTGATGTGAAGGGCAGAGTGATAACAAACATGAGAGCATATAGTAATGGGAATGTACAATTTATAGAAAATGAACTGAATGAGGCTGGTTAGAAATTGAAAGGTGGAAAGGCAAGAGATTTGGATGGATGGGCAGCAGAGATGGTAATGAATTTAGGGCATAGGGCAAAATTAAAACTATTATTATATTTTAATAAGAGGTCACAGAAGAGAGATTTTCCGGATAATTGGAGTAATACAAGAGTAAGGCTGCTATTTAAAAGGAAGGATAAGGATCATAGAAAGTTAAACAATTATAGAACAATAGTGGTAACGTCAATGCTATATAAAGTTTTCTCATATATGGTGACTGGAAGGATTGCAAAATGGATGGAAGAAAATAAGTGTGAGAAATGCAAGGAGGTTTTCAATCAGATAGACATATAGGAGATAGTTTATTTGTAATTACACAACTTATGGATATGAATAGGAATACAGATAGACAGTTATACATGGTTTATATAGATATAGAAAAGGCATATGATAGAGTAAATAGAAATAGATTATGGGTAAGTTAAGTAAATTTAGGATTGGATGGAGCTTTAATGGATATTATTAAGAAATTATATGAAAATAATTACTATAAATATCAAATAGGGAATAAGGGATCAGTTAAAGTTAAAAATGGAGTAGTGTAAGGCAAGGATGCCCTATGTCACCTATTTTGTTTTTGTTGTATTTGGGAGAAATGGAGAGAGCAATAGAAAGATTAGGAAGAGGGATAGAGATACCATTAATAGATGGTGAGGGAGTATATACATTGTCTGGTCTTTTATTTGCGGATGATGTTTTTTTTGTGTGCAGAAAGAAGGGAAGATATGGAAGTTATGCTGAGGACATGCACAAATGTGAGTAAAGAGATGGGGATTAAATTTAGTGAAGAAAAATCAAAAGTAATGATGATTAATACTGGGGAGAGAGAAGACAAAGAATTTTACTTGGTGGATATAAAGTTAAGTGTGGTAAATAGTTATAACTATTAGGGAATCATTTTACGAAATCAGAGAAATTGAGTGAATGGGAGAAAAAATTGATAAATGAAGCAAAGAAAAGAAAGGGATTGATAAAGAAATTAATAGTGTTTTCATATAATAAATATGATGTAGCTAGAATTGTATGAAAGGGAATGTCAATAGCATGGTTAACATATGGTAATGATGCATTATGTGTTAGTAAAAGGGTATTAGATTAATTAAAAATACAAAGATAAGTAGGAAGACATGCATTAGATGCAGATGTGTGGACAGCAAAGGAGGCAATACAAGGAGAAATGGGATGGTCAAGTTTTTATATGACAGATGCAAAAAGCAAAATGAAAATGTTCGGTAGATTGCAGTTTATGGATAATAAAATAACCAAAATAGTATTTAATTGGGTTATGAATAAAGGACAGGCAACAAGATGGGTGAGAAGAGTAATGTGATATGCAGAAGATTTGGATAAAGACTGTATGTCAGTATATTTATACAAAAGGTGGGGTGATTGTGTTAGGAGAATTGTTGTGTGTTATAGTGTTAAGGAATGGGATAGAAAAATAGATGCATTAATAAAGAATAGGGAATTGGAGAGATGGAGAACTAGTATGGAGAGTAAAAAGAGTTTAAATATTTATAGTAGAAGTAAACAGAATATTGGATGCGAGTTAATTTATGATAATAACAAGGAAAGTAATTTACTGTTTAAGGCTTGAACAGGATTTTTAGCAACAAGGAAATATACACATAAATGGAAAAATATGGGTGATTTAGTCTGCAAGTTGTGTAAAGAAGGCATAGAAAATATTAGGCATCTGTTAATTGAAAGTAAATGCCTGAAAGCAGAAAGGGTACAAATAATGAAGTTGTGGAACAATAAATATAAACAAAGTGGTTATACAGAAAGTGGCTTATTGGTTTTTATGTTGGGTTTGAGGAAAGACAATGGGAATTTAGATATAAAGGCCATGGAGTTGACAAAGATTATGTTGTGGAAATGGGATGGAACAAGATAGAGAAAAATATGGAAAAAACAGGTTGGGGAATGGAAAGGGAAGTCAAAGTGGCTAACAGGTTTCTCTGGGCATAGTTGCCGAGAGTTTTCTGACTCCATATAAGGAGAAGTCACCATGCATCACATCACACATCAATAAATTAAATATCTAAATATGTATAAATGAAATTATAAATTGTTTGATATATTGACCTGTGGTAGATAAATTGATATATATGTGGAATTATGTTTGTCAAAAATAGTTGATAGCAAAATAATATAAAAGAACCATATCATTTGGATTATCATTTATTTAAAGCATTAATGTGAAAAATATTGTTTATTTATGTAATCATTGCTTTATAATTCAATACATTTATCATATGTTTCAATGGGCAAACTAAATCCATCTATTGGGCTGCCAGTGTTAATTAGGGCTTATGTTTGGAGTAGGACTTATATGCATCCTTAAAATTATGCTAGGGCTTATTTTTTAATTGGGTTTTATTTTCAGTGAAACATAGTATCAAGACATTCTAAATATTGTTTTACTACCCACCAAGGTGTAAGTTAATGGAATGCAATATTGCATTGAAATGACATCTTATTTGATATACACCTGGGTCTCGTTATATGCGGTAGATAGGTTCTTCAGAAAATGCACACAAAAGAAATCGCACAAAAATAGACTTAATTTATGCAATATTGCATTGAAATGACATCTTATTTGACATACACCTGGGTCTCATTTAATGCGGTAGATAGGTTCCTCAGAAAACGTGCACAAAAATAGACAACATACCTTGAAAAATGGGGGATACGTACTGTAATTTTCCAAAAATTGCATAAAAGCAAAGCAACAATGTAAAATTACTTTAAAATTCGCATAAAAAAAAAATAAGAAAATAAAATATGACTAATAAAAAATTTCAAATTTGAAAAAAATTGATACAAGGCAAACTTTTTTTACTTTTTTTTATTTACTACAGTATTTAATTTTATCAAAACAATATATTTCTATGCATAATTACATTTTTTTTCATACATGCACGGTATTTTAATCATTATCGATATTTGAGACATCAGATTCATCGTGATGTGATGTGAGGTACTGTAGCTTCTTAAACAAAGTCAAGAGGAAATACAACTAAAACATTTTCTAATCGCTGTTCATCCTTCCCATTTCGCTAAGCGATCTAAAATTGAAATTTTTGTTTACAAAGAAATTCATTTTCTTGGGTGTTTTTTTCTCTCCGTTAGAGTAAACTAAAAGTTTAAAATAAAAATAAGAACTTAGACTTGCGATAATAAAAAGACACCGACTCACCACTGTTGGGAAAAATTTAATTAAAACTAACAAAAATTAAATTCTTATTTTTGTCTTTAATTTTTTAATTTTCAATTCTGTTTAAAAATCAAATTTTATCGTTTCACATCACCTTAATTTCAGATCACGTTACGTAATTCATAAATTGTTAATTACAATTAAAAATCAGATTTTTATTGTCAGATTTAATTGTGCCCACCACTGTTACTCACCTTTTAAAAATAAACTTGCGGACACTAAATGATTAATTGATTACGTACTCTTTTTATAAAAAGCAAAAAAATAGAACGTGATTTAAATGCAAACAACAACATACATAGTATTTTTCATCTATAACGTTTGAACAGATTTACATTATAGTCTTGTAAAATTTAATGTTTGTATATAAAATGGGGAAATCCTGATTTTAAATGAATTATGAACTTCTTTATTGAATAAAATCTATTACAGTACTATTATAAAGCGCTGGAAATATTGAAATTATTAGATGGAAGTCTAACTCCGATAATGCGCTATTACTTTAAATATGATGTGAGTGCGCAAAATTTATAATATTTAAAGTAATAGCGCATTATCGGAGCTCGACTTCTGATCTAATAATTTGGTTGTATTCTCATCCTTGGTGTTAGCCTTCAGATGGCGTTGACGCTAATCAAAAACATATGCATATAACGATTTCGGGCCGGACCTAAATGATCGATTTGATCTAAAAAGATCTGATTTCTTAGATTTGTAATAAAATATTCTACTAACTAATACTATTATATGATGTTAGTTTTTTTTCATTTTTGTAAATGTTTATTAATCTTATCTTGTTTTTGAGTTTGTGTGTGTATGTCTTTAAAGTTACAGTGTTTTTCTAATTTTTTTTTTTTACTTTACGGGTGTCTTTTAAAGTTATGGTCTTTTTTTTTTGCAAGAGTAAATCAATAATTTTATTCAAAACCAATACGTAATAAGTAAATGTTTATTATTCTTATCTTGTTTTTAAGTTTGTGTGTGTATCTTTAAAGTTATGGGGCTTTTTCGAATTTTTTTTTTTTTTGGACTTTAAGTCTGTCTTTTTATAGTTACGGTATTTTTTTTGCAAGAGTAAATCAATAATTTGATTCAAAAGCAAGACGTAATAAGTCAATGTTTATTAATCTTAGATTGTTTTTGAGTTTGTGTGTGTCTTTAAAGTTACGGGGCTTTTTCTCTTTTTTTTTTTTTTTTTGGACTTTATGTGTGTCTTTTTTTTTAAAGTTACGGTATTTTTGGTCAAGAATAAATCAATCATTTTATTAAAAAAGCAAGAGGTAATTCTAAATCTATCAAAAGTAACGTAATTTATATACTACAATTTAGAATTGATACCTGACTACTATTAGTAAGGACCGTCATTAAAAGACTCGATTGAAAAATGATACCCAACTTAATATCCGTTTTCTTTTTTTTTTGGGGGGGGGGGGACAGTAATAAATCAGAAAGTGAGTTGTTTTTGTTAAGTCTGTCTATATAAAAAGGGTATCATTATTGAAATACTAAATTTAAAAATGATAGCCGACTAATTTGCATTTCTTTTGACAGTAATTAATCAGAAAGTGGGTTTCTTTTTTTTTTTTTGGTAAATCTTGTGTATATATAAAAACAAACAAACCGTAATTCAAAGACTCCATTGAAAAAAATCAAACCCCGTTGAATTTGCTTTTTTTTTAAAGACAGTAATTAATCAGGAACTGGGTTGTTTTTGTTAGTGTGTAGATATAAAAACTAATCTTATTTTGAAATAATAAATGTAACAAAACAAAAAAAAAAAATAATACCCGACTAATTTTATTTTTCAGACAAGTAATTCCTAATAATTAGACAGTGGGTTGTTTTTGTTTGTGCATATATATATATAGCAAAAGTAACTGGTCACAAACGAATTCTTGCGAAAATGGTACTTTTCGCATGATCCTTTAATTTTTTTTCCCTTTCACACCCTTAAAAGCAATTTTTGAGGGTTACCCCTTCGTAATGGAATCTTCAGGACATTATTACTAAACTTACAACAGTAAACTAAGTTACAACACATTAAAAAAAATAGACGTCTTATCAAATTTAAAAAAACTACGACCGCTTCAAAGACACACACTCTTGCACGAAACTACAGAGAAAATAGATATTCTACTATTACGAGAAAATGATGAACAAAATTGACTACTATGGCAGCCGATCAAGACATTTCTTTCTCTTTGCTTTTAGCCTAGAAAAAAAAGCCATAACCGGCAGCCGTCGGGAACTCTTTCTGTGTTTTATCATAGAAAGAAGTCTCTTTGTGTTGGCTTCTGTCGCCGTCACCTCCTCCGTCAAACATAATGTGAGGACTTTTCTGCGTTTATAACATAGAAAAATTCCTCTTTGGTTGGGTGAAGGCCGGTGAAACGGTATATTTCTAGGAATTTACCTAGAAGTAGCGACATCGGAAGGCAAACACCAAGGATGAGAAAACAACCAATAATTTTTATTGCATAAAAGAAAACCGCATACAAAGATATTAAGAAGAAACATGAATCGTATAACTTCAAAATCACATTAAATAAATCCACATAAAACGAGACCTGGGTGTATGTGTATTTAAATTATTATATATATATTATGATTAATAATCAAAAAAACAATAACAATTCTTTACAACAGCTATATAATCAAATAATAGTTTTATACACAAATGATTTGTTTTAATTATTTATATTATTATTGTTTGTTTTAATTCCATTATTGGACACTGGATGTTTTTATGTCAGGTGCTGAAAAAAAGCTTTTTATGTATAAAACTATTATTTGATTATATAGTTGTTGTAAAGAATTATTATTTTTTTGATTATTATTTTGTGGAAAAGCAGCATAAGGATTTTTATTCCTTTCCAATTTTGATATATTATGATTATATATAAATGCAATATATGTGTAGGAGAACAAACGGTTGTTATTGACATCATTGAAAGAATTAAAAGACTGGAGTTGTGTTGGACTATTGCTAGAAGATTGAAATCTTAAATGAGATTCTAAGAGATTGTAAAAGACTTAGAAAGAAACCACATGAGATGGATGGATGAAATAAGAAAATGTTTAGGGGTGATGTGGAGAAAAGGCTAGAGATTGGAAAAGATGGATTGAACTTGGAGAGACTTTTATCCCGCAGTGGATTGATAATGGTTGATGATGAGGAAATGATTATATATTGAACATTATTCTGGAATGAAACAATTTTGCATATAAATACAAAATAGTGCTTCTTTCATATTCATAAAATGTAGTTTACTTCATATACAAACTGACAATTTTTATTTATATTGTCATTTAGTGGAAATCATTTTTACATAGAGTTGGATACATATCTCAACAAATATTGTTGCTTTCTTGTGCTTAAACACGCAAGATAAAAGTCTGTTATCAAAACATTTTAGACTTGGTACTCAATAAAATCTTGAGAGGCAGGTTTTTGTAAAATTAATAATTCCACTACAGTTAGTCTGACTGGATCAGTAATGTAAAGATATAATAAATAAAATTGTATTAATAATCTATAATTTTTTAGAAAGATTAGAAATATAAATTTATACATCTATAAATACACCTGGGTCTCATTTTACACGATAGATAGGTTCCTCAGAAAACACGCACAAACGAAATCGCGCAAAAATAGACATAACTTACATTGAAAAAGGGGGGATGCAGTCTGTGATTTTTCAAAATTCGCGTAAAAGCAAAGCACCAATGTAAAATTACTTTAAAATGCGCGCAAAAAAAATTAAGGAAATAAAATATCACTAATAAAAAATTTCAAATTTGAAAAAAATTGATACAAGACAAACTTTTTTTAACTATAATATTTAATTTTATTCAAAATAATATATTTTTATGCATAATTTACAGTATAGTAATTTACATTTTTTTATACACGTTTTAATTATTATGATTTTCTGGTGACAACGTAATTAGTAATTAATCTTTGAGATGATGATTTTATTAATTGTTTACGAAGCTCGCGATATCCAGACATACAACCATTTAGCTCTAGTTGGAATTTAAGAGCATGTTAATGATTAGTGTCATTAATAAGAAAATAATAATTGATTACGTTCTTTTTTAAAAAGCAAAAACAGAACGTGATTTAAAATGCAAAATTAACACGCACAATGTTTGAACAAATTTACATTATAATCTTGTAAAATTTAATATGTGTATACATAAAATGTGCAAATCATGATTTTAATTTCATTATTGCATAAAATCGTACTATTATAAAGCACTGAAAATATTGAAATTACTAAGTGAAAGTCGAATTCCAATAATGTGCTATTACTTTCAATATAACGTAAGAGCGCGAAATTTATTATTTAAAGTAATAGCGCATTATCGGAAATCGACTTCCGGTGAAACACGAATCGCGTAACTTCAAAATCGTGTTAAATAAGTCCGCGTAAAAAGACCCAGGTGTATATAAAATAATCATTTAATGCATGTTTATTGCATTTTAGTAGTAACACTAATTCAATTTATGTTAATAAATTCATAAATTATAAAATCCATCTATCTTTCATACATGGATACTTGCTGAGGATTCATAGCTTATTTTATTAAACTAGCAAAGTATGATTATAAATATTAACAATAAGATCAATATACAAACTATATCAAAACTTTTTTCCAGAATGTTGGTTGTAGGAAATAGGTAAGCATATTTGGGAGTGTTTATTTGTCTAATCACTCATGCAAAATATATTACCCTCTTCATCTAATATTAAGACTTATTTTTTAGAAATATTTTTTGGATATATTGTTTATTGAAAACAAAACTGAGTATATTTTAAATCCTTAATTCTAAGAATATAACTATATATTCTTTAATGTAGATCATTCATTTATTCATTCACTATTGTAATGGACAGTAGGCTTATCTATATCCTACACTAGGGGAGATGCAAAATGAAAATGTTTGGTAGATTGCAGTTTATGGAAAATAAAAGAATAGCCAAAATAGTATTTAATTGGATTATGAATAAAAGACAGATAGCAAAATGGGTGAGAAAGGTAATATGATATGCAGATTTGGATAAAGAATTTATGTCAGTATACTTGTACAAAAGATGGGATGATTGTGTTAGCAGAATTGCTGAGTGTTATAACGGTAAGGAATGGGATACAAGAATAGACGCATTAATAAAGAATAGGGAATTGGAGACATGGAGAGTAAAAAGAGTTTAAATATATATAGAAGTAAACAGAATATTGGGTGTGAGTTAATTTATGATAAAAGCAAGGAAAGTAGTTTACTGTTTAAGGCTCGAATGGGATCTTTAGCAACAGGGGATTATGCACATAAATGGAAAAATGTGGGTGATTTAGTCTGCAAGTTGTGTAGGGAAGGCATAGAAAATATTAGGCATCTGTTAATTGAATATAAATGCTTGAAAGCAGAAAGGGTACAAATAATAAAGCTGTGAAAGAATAAATATAAGGAAAGTGATTATACAGAAAGTGGTTATTGATTTTTATGCTGGGTTTGGGAGAAGATAAGGGAAATTTAGATATAAAGGCCATGGAGCTGACAAAGATTATGTAGTGGAAATGGGATGGAGCAGGATATGGGAAAACTTATGATGGGGAATGGAAAGGAAAGGTAAAGTGGCTAACAGGTGTCTCTGGGCATAGTTGCTGAGAGATTCCTGGCTCCGTATAAGAAGTCACAGTGCATCACATCACATGATTGCAATAAAAAACAAATATAGAAATTTTTTCAATATTGAATCAGATCTTCACCTTAAATTGAGCAAAATTGAGCCAGATATTTCTAATCTTGATAAAAATAAACAAGTGCAAACCTCACACTAATTAAAATAATTTATTATTACCCAAGGAATATTACTTTTGTGATATTCATGTTCAAATTTTTTATATAGTATAAATATACAATATATAAATAAACAAACAAACTCCTTTTAAAAACTTGCTTTTTATATGGCTATAATCATCAATAAAAAAATCAACATTTCGACTATTTTATATAATCTTTTTCAAGGCACACTTCTCTCAGTCCCCTTTTCTCTCACTATATGCGTTGCAATCTTTTATGTTTTCCATATATATATATTGTAAAATACTATGATACAAGTAAATAAATAAACCAATTACATAGTCTAGTAAATTCTATTACATTCCATCTTATATAAATTGAAAAAAAATTAACTGCTGATACGCCATCCTCTTGCCTAAAATTCGTCGGTACTTTATCCCAAAAAGGTATCGCTGATCTAGATACATATGTATCATATATTACTGTGTTTAATTAAAATTGAGATGCCTGAAACTAAGGAAATGAAAAGAAAATAAATACCTATAATCATAATTCGTAACCTGGTTCATTGACCATAAATCTTTTTTTTTTTTTTAAATCGAACTGTACATTTAATGACATTTTCTCCTTGAAAATTGTATTCCAGCCTAGAGTAAAGCCATTTCTTTATTCTAATTTTAAGAATATTTGAAAGTTATTTTAGTATTGAGGTTATTTATTTTTTACTCTCTGAATTTTATAACTAGATAAAACAAGAAGTAACTAGTTTTTAAAATATTTACTAACTCTCTTTTATTGATTTTTTTTTTTTTCTAATTTCTGCACTTTTATTCAAGATATTTTTAATATCGTTAAATATCAGATTAAATGAAATTTAAATTAATTTTTTTTATATAAGTATATTGTTAAAATGCATAATCTATTCTGCATACAGTAAATAGAATTTTTTATTTTGAATTTGTTATAAAATATGTGGGTTTAACAAAGTATTGATTATCCAACTTTTTTTTTCCATTTGAATTATTCCACTAGTTAGAAATTATAATTCATTAATGCGATATAATTTTAACTATGCGTTTAATTTGTATTCTGTATTGTTTGGATTGACGCCGAACTCCTTTTTTTTAAATGCTGTATTTTTAGTTAAAAGTGCCATTAAATTTGAGAACGGAGGTAATTTTTATTTTGGCTATATAAACGCAGTGTTCTAGTTCTAAATATATCATTTAAAAAAATAAATTATCAATAATCAATATTAAATTTTATATAATAGGAAATAATAATAATTATTATTCTTAACTCATGAACGAATTTTGGAACCATTCCTAGATTATTTACTTTAATTAATTATATACATATGCTCATAATTTTATTCTTATATCAAACTGTTTTTAGACGAAGTTAAAGTTTGTATTTTTTTTTTTTAATACAAGTCTTTGTCTTATCCTTTGACTAAAGAACGATGATGTATATTGTGTACGTACTGCTCTTATATAAATAACCATAAATGCGAGTATGTGCATATTGTATATGTGTTGCTTTTTATCTTAAGACAAATGTAACTATTAGACTAATATTTTTTAGCACTGAAAATACTATGCCATAATTTATATATAAGAACGCAGTCGCACTTTATATATACTTGTACTGTATATCTTGAAAGAGTATATGTCAAAATTAGACAAGTCAAATAAATATTTTATTTTTGTTCACAATTTTAACGATTAATTAAAGTCACATGAAGCACAAACAATAATAGAACGGTTTCCTTCCTGTAGTCATCATCATCATTCTCAACCATTATCAATCCTCTGCAGGATGAAAGTCTTTCCAAGTTCATTTCTCCGATCTCTAGTCTCTCTTCTCCACATCACGCTTGCACACTTTCTTATTTCATATATCCATCTCACATGTGGTCTCTTTCTGGGTCTTTTACAATCTCTTGGCATCCGGTTTAAGATTTCAGTTGTTCATCTATTATTGTCTCTTCTAGTAAATATCTACAATTTGCTTATCGTGAATTTTAGAGAAAGTAAAACATTTTTTGCAAATGGAAAATATACTAGGTAAGTTAAGTTAAATGTTATATATGTTATAATATAGAAATTGGTATTTTTAGCTTATGGATTTGGCTTTTAGACAGCTTAACTATTAACTAAATTTCATAAAAGAACATGCAAAGATTTCAGGCAGATGTTAGATTCACTAGTATTGTTAAATTCTTCATTGTATAACCATAGATTCAACAATCATTAATTGTATGATTTTTAATTTGCATTTGCTCATATCTTCATATTTCAGTGGCTGCTAATTTCCAGTTGTCAAGCAGATGAGTCAATAAACTATGTATTATTGGAAATCTATTGCTGAGACACTAATAATATTAGGAAGATCAAATTCAGCTGGCTATACTGATGAATCTGGAAAAAGAAACTTGGAATTTCAAAAGAAATTATTTTTTTATGTAGTAATTCTTTTGTTGAGATTCTTGTTTAAACAACCAGAAAGGGAATTTTGATTTGATTTTTAAAAGCATTTCAGTAGTGAAACTATTTTGTAGTTATTGCTGACCAAGCAACTTTTTTTCTAGTATCTCATGAAGAAATGGGTCTAGAAAAAGAAATTTATTTGGCATTTTATATCATTTTTTATGTCACAATTCTTTAGTTGTAGATTCATGATTAAACATCAGAAAAGTGATCTTGATTTGAAACAAATATTGTAGTGATGAAATTATTTTGAAGATATTTTCAGGACTGATCTACTTAAACAGTTTTGAGGCAACTTCTCTCTGACATCTGGTAGAGGAATATATGAAAAAAAGCTACTTCAAAGGAGTAGAATTGTACTAGTAATATTTTTTCATGGTAATATTTGAATATCCAGAAATTTAGAGAGTATTCATCAATAGGATATGCTAATACTAATGAAGCTGTCCATGAAGTGTTTGCATCACTATCTTAAGTTTATTCTTTCAGTCTATTTTTAAGATGATTATTCTTATTATTGTTTTTTAATCTAGCTTTAGATAAATGAGGGAAATAAGTTAGATTGTGATTCAAAATTATTTCTAAGTAGTATAAGATATGATTATATTTTAATCTATTGTTGCAAAAGGTTATATTTAGAATATGAGTTGTTTCCATGTTTAAGTGAAAACTAGATATAGTGTTTTTGTTGAATTAGAAAATAAGATCCCAGTTTTTGAAAAAGATTTTCCAAATCTTTATTGAGTGACTTTTCTATTTCTGGAAAAGATCTCTTTCAAGAAATCAAAGCAATATCATCAACATAGGTGAATTTCCTGGATCTCAGTATCTGGAAGATCATTGATTAATATATTAAATAAAATAGATGAGAAAACTGAATCATATAATGTTAGTGAGACTTTTCTATTAAGGATTTTAGGAACTTGTAGATCATTTTTTCAAGTCAAACTGAGATTAATCTGTAAAGATAGCATCAGTTTTTAATTAGTTGTGAAAGTATTTTTTAATATGAGTTATCAAATGTAAAATTTGATCACAGCAGCTTGTTTCTAATCTAACCCCAATTTGTTCTCTAAGTAGATGGCTCTCAACTATTGGAAAAATTCCTATGATTTTTTCAAATAGCTTATAGAGACCATATAATGATATTGAATGATAATGTTTTTGGATCATTGTTAGATTTATTTGGTCAATGTCAAATTTTCAGAATAATATCTGTATGGAAAATTTTGTTTAATAGTTTTGCAATCATAATTAGATTTAGGAATTAAATTTTTTAAAGTTCTGGAAATATCTTATCTGCATCTGAGTTTTTATTTCATTTGAAATAATCTAGAATTACAGAATTTCTACAAATTTTATTAGATTGATATTAAAGAAACATTGTGAAAGAGAAGTTTGCAGCTTTTCTATATTGATGTCTTATATTGTTTCAGACATGAGTTTCAAAGTCTGATATATAAGATTGATATTCTCATTAGCAATAACAATAGTTATCTTTTTTAGAGGGACTTTTATAACTTCCAAACTTAAATAAAAGTGATCAGATTTTCTAACTAGATCTTGTAAAGTTTTGTTTTTTATTATTCTTTATTTTTCATTTAACATTATTCAGGAATTCAAAGTTTATTATTAATGTCTAAATCTTTGATAGGCAAATATTGGCTTTAAAAAGTGCTGCTGGTTTTGTTCCAATCTGGAATGAATTACTATCAATATCCTCTTGAAATAGCTTCTTTGGCAGCTGTTATTATAAGTTTGTCAATCCTTTTATGGCATAAGGAAATTGGAGGGATTATGTTAATAATCTGCTTAAGATATTCAGTATAGTGACTTCAGTCATATTTTCTATATTAATGTGCCTTCCAAGAGTGATTAAATTTGGTTTATATTGGCTAGGAGAGAAATGTTCAAATAATAATAAATCAACAGCTCATAATGAACCTTTTTTTTTTGTTGAAACAAAATCATAAGTCAGAATTTAACTCTTTTCTTCATCAGCCTGAATTAAATGCTCATTTTTGCCTGGCATTGTAAAATAATGCATGTTATTTTTCTCCATGCTTGAGCTTCATTTGCCTATCTCCAAAATCTGTTATAAGAATTGAAATCATTAGGTGTAGGAATATCTGGAAGAAGAGAGAAGAACCACTTTGTATTGAGAGTCTTGTAAATATTGCTTATATAAAAATTATCTGGATGATAACTGCAGTGTTGTTTAAACAATCTTCAAAAAAAAATGTTTGCTTTACAAAATAGTTTGAAACCATGTTTAGAATGCAGTTTATCAAAAATTAGTGTAAATTCGTGAATTTTAAGAATATGCACATTATTAGAAGTATAGCAAATCTAAAGTGTAATAATATCAATGTTTTGTTTAATAATTACCTTTTAAAGAATCTCTATTTTTGATTTAGTAAATTCTCAATGATAAGTAGAAATAATTTTATTGTGTGGTCTAGGTGAAGAGAAAATTGCTTTCTTGAAACTATTGCTGGCATTTGAGATAATTCATAATTACCAACACTATGTTATTTTTCATTTATGGAGCTTAGGACTTCACTTCTGCAATTTGAGTACAGCTATCTACCATAATATTAGAGTTCCCATTGATAACTTTATTGTATATATCAATAATTTTCTGTTTTTATCTAGGAATTTATCCAGATGAAATTTAATTACTATGTGGAGCTAATTCATCTTACATGCTAATCCTGGGCCACAGGAAAATAACTAAATATACATGTACTGAATCAAATATTTTAATCATTTTGGCTGCTTACTAAATATAATCAGTTTTACAAAAAAAAAACTTCCCTAAACATGATCATCTCTCTCCATTTGAATTAAAATAAACACACTGCAAAAGCATATGTTAACTACATATATATGTAATTAATATATAATAATATAGCAATTTATATATATGCATAATTTTATGGAAGGAAATTACTGAATATATGCACTATTAAATTGATATTAAATCCAAATACCATCTTCCTTCAATAGGTGTTTTTAAAAACATAAATTGTCTGCTTATGCTTACAGCCTATTTTTAAATAATTGACTGTCCTTAAATTGAGGCTATTTCAATTGATAAATTATTTACACCAGTTTATCTATATATCACAGGAAAGAGAAAGTTTCTCATTTTTAACTAAACTGGTGTAAATAATTTATTAATTGAAATATCAGGCTTATAATAAAATCAAGCCCTGATTTAAACAATCAATAAGGGTTTGTTTTTTTAAGAATAGGCTCTAATGATAAATGGACTACTTATGTTTTAAAACACTTATTAACAGGAGAGTGCATGTAGACTTAATATCAGTTTAATAGTGCATGTGTTGAAGAGTAATTTTCGCCCAATTATATATATATAAATTGCTGTATTATTATTTATTACATATATTCAAATTAATATGATTCAAAGTTGCAGATAGTTAAAAATGAGAAACTTTCTTTTCCCCTGTGATATATAAACTAAACTGATGTAAATAATTTGTTGATTGAAATATCAGGCTCATAATTAAGATCAAGCCATAAGCATAAGTGGACCACTTACGTTTTTAAAACACTTATGTCTAAAGCTGTCCAAAATAGAAAATCACTTAACTTGCTTATATAAATATGAAGGGACAATTCCTAAAGGTTTGTAACTAAAACCTCCAATTCACTCCCAGGGAGTTGAGAAAATTACTCAGAAAGCAAGTGAAGCTCTGTTATAAGAAAGAATTAATGCTCAAAGGTTTTCTAAATATCAAACCTTGCATTCCATTAATAATGTAGAATGTTTTCTAAAAAATAAACTTACTGATGAAGACTTCGCAAAAGTTTCTCAAGCAGTAAAAAAAATCATATTCTACATTACATGGAAAAATAAAAGAATGCCAAAAGAAGAAACTTGCTAACCTACATTGCCATATCAAAAATCATAATGGACCAAGCAGTATACCAACTTCATCTGTTCTGTTAAAAATCTCTGTTGTAAACATCTAGAAGATATTGAATTTTCTGTTTTTGAAAGAAGATTCAACTTTGCCATAACACCATCCAATATCCCTTTATTAGATATAATGGCAGCTGCCGAGGAAATCACTCAAAAATTACCTTTAAAAGAAGTAGCAGAATTATGCTGGAAAATAAAAAGAACACTTGACAAGTAACAAAAACATGTCAAGCATATCCTATGGTGAGAGGAAAGCAATTAAATCTCTCAAAATAGATAAATCTATAATTATTCTTCCTGTTGTAATGGATACAACTGATTATGATAACAAAATGCAAGTCAATACAGAAAAGTGGAAAAAATATGATACCAACTACAGAAACAAAGTTACCAGCATTACTCAGAAAGAATCACAGGTACTTCATTGATACAGAAAAAGTAAAATAACATCATATGTCAGCAAAATTCCTCATTTTTATGATCTATTTAAAATCCATAAGGATCATGTTCCATTAAGATCTATTATTAGTTCTAGAAATTCACCTTGTCAAAATTTGTCAGGATTTCTTCTTAAAGTTCTTAGCCCTTTGGCATACAAGACCAAATTCTTTGTCAGAGATTCTGGACACTTTGTAGAATTAATCAAGAACATGAAAATTGAAAGAACTGACTTACTAGTTAGCTTTGATGTAGAAAGTTTATTCATAGATGTTTGAAGAAGCATCGTCTACTGTAAGGAAAGATTAAATGGTGATAATAGCTTACAAACTGAACAACTCTTTGTATTGATAGAAAATGGAACTATTAACATTCTGCATAAAAACAACCTACTTTCAGTATAATACATAATTCCTCCTACAAAATCAAGGAATGGCTATGGGCTCACCATTATCACCCCTGATTAGCAATATTTATATGGAAGAACTTGAAACCATAGCCATAAAAACTATTCCATCTCCACCTAAAGTTTGGCTTTGCTATGTGGATGATACATTTGTTATATGATCACACAATGAAGCACTATTACAAACTTTCTGGAAATATATCAACAACATATCCCCTTCAATTAAATTCGCAGCAAAATCAGACAAGAACAAAAATTGTTTCTTAGATATTCCTGTGACAAGACTCTCGTGGCAAAATCAAAACTACATTTTACTGAAGATCTACACATACAGGAAAATACTTAGCCTGTACATCTAATCACACCAGAAACACAAAACATGGTATTATACTATCACTATGGAACAGAGCAAAAGAAGTTTGTTCAGAAACCAACAATTTAGAAAAAGAAAAAATCTATATTGTAACGTTTTATATTATTTTAAAATTAAAATAATGGGGAAAATAAATCTTAAATAAAATTGTTTTATTAAAAACTAAAAGAAAATTAAAAGAGTTGTGTTTAACATATATATATCGCACAGATGGAAAACTTTAAAACTATTTTTTAAAAAAAGTATTTAAAGGTATTTTTGTAAAAAAAAAAAAAAAAAGTAAAGATCTACAGTATAGGTTAATTAATATCTTTCGTTTAAAAGCAATGAACGAAAAATGTTAATTAGATTCAATTTTTTAAAAAAAAAATCATATTTAATCTTAGTAAATGGAAATGATTATTTTATTAATTAACTGTAAAGCAAATTATCCCTTGGGGCACTTAAATAATTAAAAGGTCAGTTAGGAGATATAGATAAAAATTAAAGATTCTTTCCCGCTCTGAAGCATAGTGTCCAATCCAAATAGAACAAGCGCACAAGCCAGAATGGAAAACATCCGGACATTAGAATCAGTGATATCGTGTTCGATCGAAGAGGCTATAAAAGTATAAAAGACAAAATAATAGTAGTGGTTGTTTTAATCTGACTATCAACTACATATGAACTGTAGGAGTTTGCAATAGATTTAATTTCCTGACAACCAGCTGAGGCCTCCCGATGACAGTTCCTTACCAAATGAATGGCAAGTAGCGGCTTCATTTCCAAGGAGGATGGACAATCTACAAAAGTAATCACTAAGATGAACTTCTATAAATCTACCATGGAAAATATGAACTTTTGTCATTATAGACTATCTAAATATATCTCTTCAATAAGCGTTAATAAGTTAAAACTTCACTAATAATTATACTTTTATCTGACTTAAAGAATTATAAATCGGTTAATAATTTATTTATTTTTTTATGTATAAGTTTGCTAATCAATCTTTTTCATTTTTATTTATTTTTGTATTTATTAACTAAATTATTAAAATGTATTAAATTTAATTTGGGTATAGATGACTGCATAGATTCATTAAGTTTGGGGTTAATTTCAGACTATTTGTCTCATAGTTGAGTCAATGCTAGTATAGAGATATATAGGTGTTTATATCAAA
This sequence comes from Epiperipatus broadwayi, assembly GCA_028023455.1. NCBI lineage: Eukaryota > Metazoa > Onychophora > Udeonychophora > Euonychophora > Peripatidae > Epiperipatus > Epiperipatus broadwayi. Next base: position 4,321,296 of record JAQFVV010000016.1, read on the forward strand.
GTAATGTGAAGTGTTAGCATACAGGGCAATGTGCCCAACTGAATGCATGACCCAAAGATATAGTCATCGCATTGCAATGGACGCAGACGTATTTCCTGCGATATTGATCCCCTTTCGCTCTATGGATAGGGACTATAAGTCGGAAAAAGTACCACTCTCCCATCCTTACGTAGCTCTTATCTTTAATATTTTTATACATGATTCCTTCACCAAACAGACGCACATTCCTGTACTGGACAAGGATCATTTCATTCAAATAATATCATGCCGCAGACGCACATTCCTGTCAGCATGATTTTATGCTAACATTTTCATATTGCATTAGTTGCATCTGTATATCAGGAAACGAACATTGGTTTAGGTACAAACGTTTAGCCTGAGGTTGAATATTTTGAAAAGTTTTAATTGTGTAATCTATGTAGCCTATCTATACTCAACATTCTAAATAAAAACATTATTAAAATGTCCATCTGTGTGGACTTACTAAAATAACAATTTAAATTTATAATAAAATAGTAACAAATTAATTTATTTCTCAAATTTAAGTTTATATATATGTGCATCAATAAATGTTTTTTTATTGTGATTATTACTGGCAGTGGCTTATTTATTTATTTATTTAAATATTGAAATATGTTTAAGAATTTAAATCTCTGCGTCTCCATGAGCTAGTTGTGAGGGCTAATGGTCAATGAGATAAAATAAAAGTTAGATCTTCAATAATGTGTATCTGCCTACAATTATAAATTTTCTAGGTTCGAATAGCCTAGTGGCACCATGTACAGTAAGAGTTCGTTTCTTCCCTGACCATTATAATGAAGAACAAACTCTTATGAAAAATAGTTATCCATCAGCTGTTATTAAGAAAACTTTAAATAGACAACAAAAAGAACCATCAAAAGAAAAAACAGTTGTTGGTACTGAAGTGTAACCATACATTCCAAAAATTGCAGACAAATTAAGAAAATCTGCGATCATTATAACGTCAGAATAAGAACCATACCACACTATGAGGAATTCTAACATTTACAAAACCTAAACTTGAAATGCTGAAAAGAATAAACCGCATCTTCGAAATACCATATGAATGTGAAAGAACATATATTGGTAAGACCAGTCGGTCCCATTGAAAAATGCTTGCAAGAACCCCAAGTGGTGTTTATAAGAGAGAGAACAGATGTGTCTAAGATAGCAGAGCATATATGTAACAATGAACATATGTTCAATTGGGAAAACACAAAAATATTGAACAGAGAAGAAAAATTACAAAAAAGAAAATTTTAAAAAGCTGCTCGCATGACAATGGAAACAATATCATAAGTTCAACCTAGTGTGACTATACATAATGTATGAAAACAGCTTTGCTCCTAAGAAGAAAAAGAGAAAAATCAGGAGGAACCTCATATCATAGATAATTATATGAAATTTTTATTGACTGTTGCCTTTGGCAGGATGACTCAGTTGGTTAGAGCATTAACTTAAAATTCAAGAATCTAAGAGTCCAAGTTCAATCCCCATGCTAGTACTGTTACTGGTCAAGACAGCAACACCTGAAGAAATGGGAGAAATAATACCTCTCGAAATGTTGTGCATATACTATCCTGATTGATGTGCTATTTTACTAACAGTTGAATAAGTAAGAGATATGCGATATATATTTCACACAAATAAAATAATAAGTGCGTAAAGCAAGCAAATAAATGAAGTGCAATAAATAAATAAATAATTGGCTATTTGACTTTATTTCGCTAAGTACTTTCGAAGGAATACCTTCATTATCAAAGCTGTGTGCAGAGTGAATTGTGGAGTAAAACTGTTGCTATGAGAAATGCAAATTATGTTTGCCATTTTTTGGAAATTGCATAATACATATCTCTTTTGTTCATCGAATTACAGTCCAAGTTAATAGAATAAGCCTCTTTAATCTTTCTTTTAAGTTTTGGCACTCCCTGCACATAACTCCAGGGCCATCTGGAATGCAGGGGTGGCCTGTGGAAGTACTGTGCTGTGCAAAGATGGATATGTGTGTGGGGTCTGTGTGCTGTGAGAGCCTTGTGTGTAATGTCACCTTTATTTCACCATAATATGATGTGAGGCAATTGTTGTACTGACATGCTATGTTGTATACCGCTTGCTGTGTGTGTATTGGAGGAAACTGATCTTTACTATTCTTGAGGTCTATTACTAAAGATCAGCTTCTTCCAATACACACACAGCAAACAGTATACAACATAGCACATCCATACAACCATTGCCTCGCATCATAATATGGGGAAACGAAGGTGACATTACACACAAGGCTCTCACAGCACACGCATGCTTATTATAAAACACAAACCGATCCCATGAACACATCCATCTTCATAGCACAGTACTTCCACAGGCCACCCCTGCATTCCAGATGGCCCTCGAGTTGTGTGCAGGGAGCGCCACAACTTAAAGAGAAAGATTAAAGAGACTTATTTTATTAACTTGGATTGTAATTCAATGAACAAAAGAAATACGTGTTACGCAATTTCCAAAAAATGGCAAACATAATTTGCAAACACTTTGCGTTTCTCATAGCAACAGTTTTACTCCGCAATTCACTTTGCACACAGTTTTGATAATGAAGGTATTCCTTCAAAAGTACTTAGCGAAATAAACTCAAACAACCTTTCATTTATTTATTGCACTTCATTTATTCACTTGCTTTACGCATTTATTATTTTATTTGTGTGAAATATATATCACATATATCTTATTACAAATATAGACACAAAGCAATTATTTATTATTAACAGTTGAATGTATTTAGAATTTTTAAATATCTTCTGACTTAATATTTTCTATAAATATCACTATGGCATTATAGTTTGATTTTAATTTTAAATCAAATTTAGCACACACATCTCATCACTTTTTTTTTTGGATTAAAATATTTTTTTAGCTATTATTCTGTTGAATAATTTATTGAGCAAAATGATTTGTGTATGTAGGAATTTTTATGGATACCTGTGTTCTATACCTGGTTTTTAATTTTGAAATCAGGGTATAGCATGCACTTACTTTGTTATTGTCAGACAGCAAAGTAAATGAAAGCATTTTTTTTTTTATTAATTTGTGAATGTATAGATCATTAAGTTACCAATACTTTAGCATATTTATTTAATTTGTTTTGTGTTATGCTGTTAATTTGTATCTGTTATATAATATTAAATTCTTATTAAAGTTCTATGTAATATTTATTTTGGTAAAAATATATTTACTGCTGGCTATTACATTCCTTATATAGAATTTTTTTGAATATCTCAGAGCTAACAAAAGAATATAAATGATAAGTAGTATTAGAAGAGTATTAATTAATGATGAAAACAGTCATCTAAGGAATGGTAATGATGCCCTCATAAATCTGTTAAAAGAAATCAAAAGCTGGATTTCATTATATAACTCTTCCTATATTTATATCTTTATACATCTGGTACTGCCAAACTTAAATATCTGAAATGTGTCCATGAAAGTAAGGCAAACTGGATTTCACATTACCAGCTTTAACAGTTGCATAAAATGATTGTCCATCAAGAGGCAAATTTATCATCAGCTCTTTTTAAGTAATATATCAGTTGTATGTGTGTATTTACATGTGTTTTACATCTGTATATAACTTACTGAAATCACAGTAAATTAAATTTAAATATTTGTTAATTATTTAAACAGTAGTAAATTTATTTATTTAAATTACTAATATATTTTGATCAAGTAATAATAAATATGAGATTTATGATTTATTCAGTGGCTACTTCACTAGCATCTAGAGGTTCAATCCAGAGTAAGATTGAATATTTGAGCATTTCCCAAATTTAGATTTTGTTTTTCTCAGGGAAAGGACCTATAATCAACTCATCTATCTAATCACTAGTAGAAGGAGATTGGTTATCTAGTTATATTTTTTTCTGAAAAATAAATCAGTGTGCTAATCTTTTATCAACAATATATATCTCAATATTTAACATAATTTTTTTATTCCTCTAACAGTTACCCAAGAGTTGAACTATAATCAAATGTAGTCACTGCATGTAATGTAAAAATAAAACAATCTTTAAAATAGTCCATTGCAAGATGTTTCTCCCAACACCTGTCTATAGAGTGTTTTCCTGAAGATTTGTGATCATGGTATTTTAATTGTATTAATATATTGGACTATTTCCGTCGTCTAATATTAAGTATTGAATGTCTTTCATACAACTGTTAATAATGGCACAGTTGTTAGTATATGCATAGTGTTTTGAGAGGTATTATTTTCCTCTCTTCTTCAGGTGTTGCTGGGTTGACCAGTGACAGTACTAGCTTGGGAATCAAACCAAGATCCATAGATTTTTGAATACTGAATTTTAAAGTAACACACTAACCAACTGAGCTATAGATAGAAATAATCTAATATATAAATACAATCTGTCTATAAGAACTGTGAAGAAAATTTTTCATCAGATTAATCAAATTGTTTGGTGGTGAAGATTTTTGTGGGTTTTTTTACCCTCTATTTAACATTGTTAGATATCTATTTGTAACCATATATAAGAATTGCTTGCTGGTTGGTTATGAGCCATCCACCAGAAAGAAAAAAAATTATAAGCATGGAAGTCACTACTTCACGATCTAAAAGTTACTGTATATATAATATTACTTTACAAACACAATCATATTTCAACTAAGTCATATATATGTATATCCTTAGTCATTGCTTAAAATAAATTAATAGAATATCATCAATCTATTGTCAAGGCAGCAATCAGATAATAAATGGAAATCAACTTAATATCAGGATTTAACATCATAAGAAGATTATGAGTGATAACAAATTGCTGAAACAGATTGAGTTTAATTATGATTCACATATGATAATGAGTTAGCTATGATCATTTATGGTTTATTATATTTAAATCATTGACTAATTGTTTGTTTGAAGGTTATAAAAAATTAATATTTATTAATTTACCTTCAAACAGTTTATTCTGCCCTGTTTAATGGGGTTTATTTAAAACTTCTAGGCAGTTTTAGTCACTTGCTGTGAGTCATTGTTTATTTAAAATCTTACCCTGTTTATAAGTAGATTTTCATTTATTATCTGAGTGCTACCTTAACAAGATTGGTATTCTATTGGTTTATTTTAAGCCCTTGTTGAGGTCATGTGATCTGCATATAATAACCAATTAGCTATAAGCATTTAAATAAAATATTATAGTAAAGTAATTTTTGGTGCCTGGTATAAAAGATAAAACAACCTTTAAATAGCTCATTATATGGCAGGGTTTTCAAGGGTTCTCCAAAGAGAAAAGGTAAAGAATAACGCTTTTTTTTTTATCTGACCAGCTGCATGCTAGATTGTGTGAGTTTAAAGGATTTTTTTTTCTTAACTTCATGTTAAAAATAATAAAAATACTTACTTACTGATTGATAATTGGATGGCTTGTTGATTTAGCTATGGATCCAAATCTGAAAGAGAAATCTGAGCCTTCTTTGTAACCTGAAAATATTTCAATTTCAGCTGATTTTGGGAATTTAACACTAGCTCATGAATGTGTAAATTCTATATCATTTAATTTAAAAGACTTGTTTATTTTTTTTAACATAATAAGAAAGTCTTTAGTGAAAAATTGAGCAATTTATTGCTAAGTTAATGTGTGTCATAAAATGTTTAATGTACGAATGAATCAGCCATTATCTAGACAATTTTTTTATATATAATTTTTGAATTTAGTCCAAGCTCTAGTTGGAATTGAATGAATATATATTAATGAAACTTACAGTAAAACTACATGTTTACTTTTTTTTTATTAATGTCAATTTATATTAATTTCAGTGTACTTTATATATATATTAATTAATGATTTTTTATTACTATTATTTATTTGTTTTTGTTTGTTTTTTTTTTTTTTAGAAATTTAAAAAAAAAAAAATGGACAGTTTACTTTATACTTCACTCATGAGTATGGCATTATTTTATTTTATATATAACTTCATTTCTCCTGTAGTCTCCTCAAAATTCATTCCAAGCTATAAAATTCTTAGTGCAAAACATAAAGTAGAATGGAATGCAAGGTAAGCTTTTCTAAAAAATAATAATGTAACTTAGATGTTAAAAATTCTGTTAAATTTTGTTTTAAATAGTTTAAATACTTAAAACAAAATCATTATAAATATTTTTATAAAACAAAGAAGATTCCAGTTAGTCTGAAAAATATATCATATAATTGTTTATTCAACATGTTTACATAAAAACAAGTTTCTCTGTGTATTTATATATAATATTATATATATAATTTATTATTAAGATAATATATATATATTATTCACTTTCCATAAATTTCTAGTTGTTTCTGCATAGAATGATAACCTGAAACTACAAAATCTTTGTGAGGAAGAAACTCTAGAAAAAGTGTATAGAGCATTTAGATGGCATTTTTAATATATTGGTCACACTGTGATAATTATATAATTTTTTATAGTTTGTTATTTTTTTAAAATAATTCAATATTTTAGCTGATTCCATAAATTTAGAGTAAAATTCTTAACTAATTATGCATAGTATTTACAATATTTTTAATATAGATAAAATTGAAAATAATACATCATCTTCTAATTTTAATTGTGTTTTAAATAATTGTAAACATGGAATCAGGTAAAAAAAAAATATTTATCATTATTTTTGAAAAATTGAATATTAAGAAAAAGAAAATAATTATTATGATTTCATTGTCAAGCAGCGCATTTATTTTTGCGCAGTAGATGCATAGTATAAGAATAATGAAAAAAAAAACATCAAGGACAACTATTTGTTTAGAAATAGAATTAAATGAAATAAGTTTATATGAACAGTGAGTATAATATATAAAAAAAGACAAAAAGTAATAAAATGACAAAGTGAAAGATAGTAAGTAAGTGGCAGATTACTAGTTATTTAAATTGCTTGATTCTGCAGTAAGCGAAGAGTCAACACTAGCTTTTTAGAAGTAAGATACAGAATAAATTTTAGAAGTGTTCAAATAAATTAACATCATCTCATTTCGTAATTCATTGAAGATAAATGTTTAATAATGAAATTAAAGAAGCGCTATTATAATCAAAATCAGATTAAATCATTTATATACTAAATTAAAAGAGACATTAATAGGACAGAATGCTGGATTAATTGAAAAGATCTTAAATAAAATACTCTTTATCTTGACTTGAACAGAATGACTTGGAAAAAAAACTAGATGTATTAAAGTCTATAACAGATTTTATCAAAAGTCTTTTATAAATTCAAAATATCTGAATCTATCCAAACTTTATAATAGATGAGCTTTTTACATGAGTTTAATAGGTCAAATGATCAATCTTGCAATTAAGACATGAAAAAAAAATTAGTAATTGATTAAAGATAGAAGAAGCATTAGAACAATTATAAGGTATAGATTTATTGTCTTTTTTTGGATGTGGAATTAATACAAAAAATTTTCTAATAGTCTGGGGTAAATTCTAATTATAAGCAAGATCTTGTATCAAGACCAGTAGCTTACATAGTATCAAGATTGATAAATACATATTTTTTAAAAGAATAGTAGTAAGTTATTTATAAAAATTTCTTTTCCAACATAAAATGGAAGTGTAAAAGGATTATGTAAATAACCAAAAAAAATTAACCTTTTTTAAACTTGCTTCATCTTTACTAAGATGAATTAATTTTAAAATTACAACTGACTACTTCAGCTAGAAGTTAAAATGAACAATTATCATTATGAAGAGATAATATTACAAATATTTCTTGGTCTTATAAATAATAAACTAGCATTTGTTATATGAGTATCATACTCAATATGTGATAAAGAGTTAGAATTGTTATTTTTTTTTCATTTAACGAAAGCTGGTTTTTTTAATATAAAGCTTTATTAAACCAAGATTTAGTTCTGGCCTTTAATTGAATGTTATATATTACTGATGATTTAAAGATATCTGTGTAGTTAAAGCAATAAAGATTGGCAGTAGAAATATTTAGGTCAGATGATGTTATATTTTTTTTAATATATGAAAAAATGTATGTGATATAAAGAATTTACACATAGTTAATTTTATAAATTTTAAATTTAGTCATGAATTACATATTTAGATGTGTTAGTTTTAATTAATTAAAATATTTGTAATATTCTAAATATATTAACCTAATAATAGGAAAATAGAGTGTAATTGTACTTATCAATTTTGTTTTTTGAAAACAGAAACCCTTTAATCATTCAACAGTCTCTAATCTAATTTTTTATATATACATTTTTAAGGGACTTTTTTTTCTTAAAAAAATATTTATTATTCATAATTTGTTTTCAAGTATTTATTCTAATAATAACATTTACAAATATGGAAAAATAAATTGAATACAATATTCAATTGAATTGGATTAATTTATCCTCATGTGCACACATTTAAATGCATATAAAGCAAGCATGAGAAAATATACATATGTATTTGATAAATATATAATTCAATTTAGTATTTCATATTTAATGATTAATTGCCAAACGATCAAGTTGTATTTTATCTTTCTTTCATTTACTTCTTCAAAATATTTCCTTCATTGATATTGTAAAAAGAACTACTCATTTTAAATTTAAATGTATGCATTTCTTTTTAAAATATTCATTGTTCATTGTATATATGTGTGTGTTACTAATTTCAACAGCACATACATTTTTATTATCGCTTAAATATGTAATGGTTAAGTTTATAATCATATCTCAGAACATTTTCATTCAAATACATTATTCAGAATTATTTTCAAGCAGACTCATAACAAATCATTTTAATAAACGTGCAATGAATTAATGAGCATTGATAAATGAAAAGTAAAATTGTGTTTGCAGATTTATTAAAATGATTTGTTATGAGTCTGACTGAAAATAATTTTGAGTAACATATTTGTGATGTGATATATATATGATCCTGAAGCCATAATTATTTGGAAATGAAAAAACTAGACCACTTAGCACTTCATTATAGTTAATGTTATAAGCAAAGCAAATTTCATACTTTAAATAAGAGCAAAATGTTTTTTAATGAATAAAATAAGTTTGTCGAAAAAAATATTAAAATTAACTCTTATTTTTTTAAATGTACTGTATGTAAATTACTGTGATGTTAAAATTATATATATTTTGCAAATAATGGATATGTAATGTTTTAAATTGTAAAATATGAGTTACACTTTATTTGTTTTTAAAAATATACTTGAAATTATTTTTATAATTTTTAATAGTTATCCAGTCTATCATATGATTGTGTTATTTACAGAAAATATTTTGTCTTTATAATTCAACTGAGGAATTAAAATTTATAATAATGTTAATGGAAGAAGCACATTGTGAATTCCTATAGAATATAATTGATAATGAATCTACTATTATAAAAGCATGTGGGCTGGGCCTGAAAATGAATGAATAATAAGAGACAAGTATTTTCAGGATGAAAAGTTTGTTGCACAAGAAATGAAAGGATTGCATTGTGAGATATATAAACAATATCAACAATGTAAATGTGCTGACATATTTATGTTTCTCAAAATTATTTTTATAGTCATAGCAAAACTTTAATTAGATAACATATTCATTTATGGGTGGTACTAATGATATTGGTGAAAAATTGTATCCTGAAGGAAATTTATTCTTATGTTAGTGGTACATAGATATCATCATTTTCAACTATTACTGAGGTAGTACAGAATGGTCTCTACATTTAATTCAGTTTTTCTGATTCTTAGCATCTCTTTTTCACATCAGGCTAATTAACTTCCTTCTTTTGTCCTTCTATCTCACATGTGGTCACTTTCAAGGTCTTTAATAATCTTTTGGGATTCAGTTTAAGAGTTTATTATCTATCTATTAGCATTTCTTCTAGCAATAACCATTTTAGTCTTTCAATAATATCCGTTTGTTTTCTCACCCAACTATTTCCTTTTTGATTCTTTTTTGTTACTCCCAATATCTATCTTTTCATACTTTATTAAATGTTCGGAAATCTCTATTATTCCTCTATTAAATGCCCAAATCTCAGATCTTTAAGTAAGATCTAATAAGTCACATCTATTAAAAACCTTTTCAAATACTCCAGCCAAGTTTAATTCAATGATTAATTTCATTCATTATGCTTCCATTTGTATTTGTAATTTGATCAAGATATTTGTAGATATTTACTTTTGCTAATTCATGATTATCAATCTATTTTTCTCTCTCTCTCTCTCTCATTGAAAAAGCCACTAAACACTAGTTAATCATTTTAGTGTTTATTTTTAATCCTACTTTCATGTGATAACTTGCAATATTTCCTGTAGTTCTGAAGTATTATTTGCAAAAACATACCACACATGCAAAATATAGATAACTTACATATTCTTCATTTACTTTTAATTCCTTAAACTTCCTATTTTAATTGACAAAATATACCTCATAATACTGCCATAAAAAATTTTGGAGTTATAAAATCACTCTAATATACACTCTTCTTAATGTTAATCTTTTTAGAAACATCATGTAATGTAATCACAGTTGTTGCATTTTGATATTCTTCTGAATATGATAGTATCCTGGGTTTATATGTTGATGATCCAAAACTAATCACTGAAAATGCTCAAAGAATCAAGTGGCTTTTAATCTAAAAATTCAGAGCATAATGGCAACTTATAATAATTGGTCCTTTCAGTAGTTGGGTGTGATGTGGCATATTAAAACCACTTATAAATCCAGCTTATTCATTTGTTAGATTTAAATCCAACGTTCGTAGATAAGTTGCAATTATCTTACTAAAGATTTTATGTAGAATTAGCAAAAGATTGATAGATCTGAAATTTCTAATATTTTTTTTATCATCATTTTTAAATGTAAATTTTACTACTGCATTGTTCCATTCATCTAGTACATATCACATATTATATATAGTTTTGCTAACTGTTTTGCTATTCCTTCACTTGCTTTTTTTAAGATACCAATAAAAATTCTATCATATTCTGGAGCTTTTTCTTTCAACATAGGTTTATTACATATTTAGATTATAATTTTATTTGAGCATAAGATTGTGATTGGAAGTGAAGAATGTTTTAATTGTAAAAACAAGTCCTATGATAGATAAATGCATTGCAGCTTATGTAATTTTTTTTATTGGCATATTTATTATTGATGAATTCTTAATATTTCATTTAGTTGGTGTATTATATTATCCTTGTTCTTTTAGAATGGGATTATTAGTTGTGCCTTAGATTAATTAAATAATATTGTCTTGATATTTTAATAAAAAGTTGACTTTTATAGCTTTGATAAAACATTTTAATTGAATAAGTTCTAACCTTTCTCTGAATTATCTTTCATAATTGTTTAATTTCACTTATTTGTTAATCCTTTAAATAAGTTTGTCTTGAAAGCTGAACATTCCAATGTTTAAATATTATTTAAAATATATTTTCTATTTTAGTTTGATGACAATAATGTAGATTTTTTGGTTTAATTTTAATCTTTTGAGAATGTGTATTTTGCAATTAACCAGATCTTTTTATAAGTGATCAAAATATCATATAGTCACCATTTCATTTGCTACTATTAATAGGTCAAAGAGGTTGTTTAATTATAATTTTTTTTTAACAATATACAATGTATCAGTGAAGAAGAAGAATTTTTTTTTAACAATATACAGTGTATCAATGAAGAATAATATTTTTTTTTTTAACAATATACAGTGTATCAGTGAAGAATAATAATTTTTCGTTGATGTTTCCCAAGACACAAATTTAATCTAATTTATTAATTAGTTTATTTTCAATTCAAATTTGTGAATTCAGTAATTAAATTGTGCTTCCAACTAAATATCTTCAAAACTGATTGTTTTGAATTTTATGTAATTCTGAGAAATGTACAGTTACAGATGTTTTTTTTTCATTTGTTGTTGTTTTTTTTATCTTTTTAAAAGATTGGTATGTATTGAAAATTGTTATAAGGAGATGAAAAATTACCATGTGGCTCTCATAGATATTTTTGTGTTTACAAATTCTCTGGCTAGAAACTGTTATGAGTTATTTTAAATTCAGATTTCTATCCCATATACTGAATGTGAGAAAAATCTGATTTTATTAAGATATGGTATGAGTAATTAAGAGTTTACTTTTCTAATCAATAATAGAACCTATGAATTGGTGAGTTTATTTGATTTGCTATATAAGAGAGTATGTGTTAAATAAACATGAAATGATGTATGTTTTGCCTGGCATTGCAAAATAAGATGGAAAATATGATTTCAAACATTTGACAAAAGTAGTTCGTTAAGAATTTTGGTGTGTAGATTCTTAAGAAAAATTTGCTGAAAATTATTTATGGATAGCAAATTTATATGATTTTTTTTTTCCTCATTATATGAAATAAACTTTGATTTTAAAATAACATAACTGAATTAGTCCTCTTCTTAGAAATATTATTTCATATAAATATATGCAAATGTTATTAAATATAGCAAGTTAAATTTATCAGATAATAGGGATGTAACATTATTGCATTTGAAAGTAATTGAGATGGTCTCACTGAGTGAGATGAATGTATATACAGTTTAACAAATAGCTATCCACATTATCTCCACTTGATGTGTGATTGTTATACTTTAGGCTTTCTAAATGCTAAAGGCAAGTAAAACGGAATATAATTTCTCAATATTGCACTAATTTTTTTTGGCTTCTAATGATTTTCCTGATTTTAGAAATCTTATTTTTTTAAATAACTACTCACTATTTTTTAAGATTACTTTGCTACTCATAAATCCCGTTGATATGAATAATGGTAGTTTGGATTTTTACAAGTCAGATAAATTTCTATCAATCTTGTGTTGATGATATTTTTGACTTGATACCAGTTTGTCAGATTACTGAGAAATAAAATTAGCAAGGAATTTATTTATATCACAAATATGCAGTTTTAGCTTTTGACATTATTATTGACTGAATTATTGAAAATTGATTAGTAAGATAGAAGTATCTATAGAACCAATGAAAATTGAAAGTTCTGATAGAAAACTTATAATGTTTTTCTGTTACATTGATTCAAAAGGCATTTCCAGTCAGAACGGATGATAAATAAGGGGAAAGAAGTAAAAATCATCAGTATTATTATATAGCATAAAAATAGTAATGTTGATTTTTTTTTTTGTAAAATCATTTTGATTGCAACTTTTTAAAGAAAGTTAGTTTAAATTTGAAAATTTTATGTCTATTGTACTCCAAATATTTTGTAATTGTGTTTATTTAAAGAATACGAATTTTTACTAATATCAATATTGTTCTTGCTGTAAAGTTAAATTTGCATATTGGAAAAATCATTTTTAATATTTTGTTTGAGTGTTTTGTTAATTTGGTTTGTTTTAATTAATACTAACTTTTTCCCCCTCTAATAGGTGAAGATCGCTAAATGTGTTAGCCAAATTAAGTTATTTGTTGTTGATATTAATGATTTTAAGATGACTTAATACCATATCAAAATTTGAATGGAAAAAAGAATTAAAAAAATGAAACATCATGACTATTTACAAAGTCATTATCACAAACTACTGTTTGCTTATCTATCTGGAGTAAAGTCTCTTATAAATGTTATCATATTTATATAATTCGCTGTTGATAAAATCTTTTATCATTCATTTCATAGCATATTTTCATCTTTTTCATCAATGCAATTGTTTATGTTTGTCTGAAAGTTAATCCAATTATGCACACACTTTTTTTTTCTTTTTAAATCTTGCTTTATTCTTTATGAACCATTTTCATTTCAATATATGTATCAATTTTTTTCCTCCTATGTTTTGCCCATATAGTATGGTCATTTTCAGAATTATTTTCTTTATATTTATGTTCAACTTTTACATTTTAAATTTTTCTTTCTAAGACATCTTTGATTATTTATTCTTTCTAAGACTAGAAGGAAAAATTTTAAATATAAAAATTGAAGATAAATATAAAAAGAATAATCCTTGAAAATGGCATACAATATGGTTGAACTATAGAAAGAAAAAATGAATCCATGTGTTGAAATAAAAATGGTTCATAAAGAATAAAATAAGATTTAAAAAGAAAAAAGTGGTGTAATTGGATTGTTTTATATATTGAAATTAATGGGACATATTTGGAAAGTAAAATAGAGTAATACTTATTAATAATAGAATCATTATGAAGTATTAATTTATGAAATGTAATTTCATCTCAATCCATTTATATTTGTCTTGTATTTGATGATCTAATAGGCAAACCATTTTGATCATGTTTTCTAAAGGTGAAATTTCATCTTTTTTTGCAAATGTTTTATGAAAATTTTAAATTGTATTTTGATTCTTTACATTGTTAGAAATTAATGCACTTGCTTTTTGAGAAGCATTTCTAAGTATTCACACTTAATTAAGTTTTATAACAACATATTTTTATCATTATCAACTTTTGATTTATTTCTATTAAATGCCTTCACAAATTAATAAGTTGCATTTTTTTTTTTTAATTGCAGTTAGGACTTAGTAAATAGTCTATTTTTATTGTATGCTTTTTTTTTCTTTTTTCTTTTTTTTTTTTTTTTTTAGAATTATTTCAACCATTCACTCTGTACTTGTCAGTTCTTATGCCCTGTATCTACTATTTTATGACGAAGTTGTCCAAAAACATATCATATGGTAATGTGTAAAAAGATTAATTTAATAATTCTAAATATGTAAGAGAAACTTTTGAGTTAACAATTGTGTGGTTTTTCTATTCTGTGTGAGAGGATTTATTTTTATGACATCAAAGAAATATAGAATTTGTATATTTTTTTTTTTTTTGTGTATTTATTTGACTCTATATCACTTTGCATTTAAAAGGAGCATGGTAAGGAATTAATTTCTAAAGATAAAATTTTGTTACGCACATATACAAATAGAAGGAAATGTACCTTTATAGGTAATAAATAGTACTATTGGTATTTGTTGAAATGGAAATATTTTTTTCATTGTTCTTATTGTTTGTCCCTTTAAGATATTTTAAACAATTTATCAAATTTATGTTTGAATCATTTTATATAGAAAATATAATTAAAATTAGAGAAATAAAGGGTACATATGAATAATCATATACCATGTTTTTTTATATAGAATTTTTTTTAGAGTATTAGATATTATTCATTTTATTTTTAGATTTTTCTATCTGATAATCCATTATTATGAAAAAAAATTTAATGCTCCAATAACATATCTATCTTATAGTGCATATTCTTGGAAGGTTTTTATCTCTAAATGATTTTTTTCTAATATATATAAAATATTTATTCTATTTTGATTAAGAAATAAATGCTTATCTGAAATCCAAGGCTGTATTAATTTTTATTGTAATTATTTGTATGATAGATTTACATTAATGAAAAGTAGATGGCTTGTTTGAAATTTAGCAGTTTTAGTACTTTTTGCACCGTACATTAACTCATTTTCTTATTGTTTTAATTTATCAGAAGCAAATATTTGAAATAAAGCTATGTAGCTTGAATTATACCCTTATCCCATTATATGGCAGTTTTCTGTGCAAGGATTTATTTTAGAGACTGAACTTTTATTCAATACTTCATTTGCTATAGTATAATGATCGTTCAAAAATGTTATCTATTTTTTAAAATGGCAGTCATATAATACATTATAAGTTGTTGATATCATAAAATCATAATGTCTTTAGTATAAGGAAAAGTGTCAGGGTTCATGGCAAGAAAATTTTTTAAGTTGTGATCACATAATCAAAAATAAATTGAAAATAGTGTAAAATTTAAAAAATTACAGTTATTCACCAATTTTTGCTTAATGCTTTAATAATTATAATAGATTTGTAAAGTCATTTGAAGCAATGTACCTTCCTCATAAATATGAAAATTCTCACCAAAAAAAAAAGAAAAGAAACATTAAAGTTTTATTCAATACTTAATTAAAAAAGTCTGACTACATAATAAAGTTTAACAAATTCAGAAAAATGTACATTGTGATTAGCTAAAATATTTTTTTTATTTATTTATTTTATTTAACATATTTACAATTATAATAACAGTACCATTATAAATAATATTTATGTTTATCAGTGAAATCTTGCCAGTAAAACAAAATTATGATATTTAAATCATTATTTATTACAAAATCAGTATATATTACATTAGCTAAAATACTTTTTTACTCACTTTATTTTTATTTAATATGTTTATGGTTATAATGATATGTCTAGTTCATTTCAAGCATTATGTCTTCCATATTCGATAATATGCTTAAATTTTGTGATATAAAACAAATGCACAGAGATTCTGTTATATTTAATAATAAAAGATTATATTTACACAAAAATTCATGTTTTTGATTAATAATATGCTTAATAAACTTTTATTGATTAATTATCACTGATTTTAATTTTTTCAAAGTGTATGGTATACTTAAATTTAAGATATCCAATTAAACTTTTAACTATAGAAAGCTTTTATAAATTGCTTATTTTTTATACAAAATTTTGTTTTACAACTATTTTTAGATATATATTTTTTTTTGCTCTGCTTCAGTTAAATATGCACTTAATTTCATTTCTAAATCAATAATTAGAATCTCTATCTTAGTATTGTGTTAAAACTAAAAAAAAAAAAAGATTCTGCTAAATCTAAATGGAATTCTTGTAACAAGTGAAGTATGTCTTCTTGTAATGCAGAGAACTAGACTTTATTATGGAAGATCTCCCAGTAGCATAAATATTTCTCATCAGTAAATAATAAAAGTTTTTCAGTCTTGTATTAAACATTTTTTTCTATGTCTGAAATTGTTTGACATGAAATTTTCTTTTATTATATTTGAAAATAATTAGAAAAGTAATACTCATAAACAAGTATGATCATTCCGATTCCAAGAGAATCTGTAAACTGATCTATGAACCACAAATACCAATTAATAAAAGTTAAATATCCATTTACTGGTTTGCTGGATTGGTAATTGTTAGTTATCTGAAAAATAAATTCTATTTCTACCTATGACATGAAAAAAAAAAGAAATTATAAAAAGGTAATTAATGAAAAACAAATTTAAAATAAAATATTTGTGAGTGAAAGTTTTTGGAAAACTTCAAAATTTTTATATTGGATTCACCTAAGATTGGAGGACCTGGATAATAGAAACTAGAAACAAATCATAAATAACTTCAGAGAAGAGAGATTTCTATAAGGTCTCAAAAGCATTTTTAAAGTAAACTATTAATAAAGATACTCATCGCCCTATTAAGAAGGTCTAAAATAAGTGAAAAATAGAGGAATTATAAGATGAAACAGATTATAATTATAAAAATTATTGAAATAAAAAGGAATTAAGTAATGTAAAATGATTTAAAGAGAAATTAAAAAACAACAGATACAACAGAAAGTAAAACTAGTAAGAGAAACAGGGATGAAAGATTGGCTAATATTGATTGCTATGACTGCAAAGAAATTGAATATGTTGCAAATGAATGTAAGAAAGCATTCTACACTAAATAGAAATAACAAATTACAGAAAGTGTAATTTTGAAATTCTTACACATCAACTTAAACTAATAAGAAACATATTTAAGAGGATACGAAGAAAAAATATTTTCAATGACCCAGTTAAGAATATAATGGGTAAAATAATATTTGAATACAAGTATAGTGTTTATACTTAAGCTATATGTAATTAAAAGGGATTTGAACACAGACTTTTAAACTCCCTTTAATCATCCACTCTATCTTATATAACCAATACACATGACCACATACATGTGAAAAAGATAAATCATCTCTAATATGCATATTTTCCTAATAATATGGTTTCAAATTAATTTTTGTCTTTTTTTTTTTTCCACCCTACATTTATTTATATCTTTTATTTACTACCACATCATCTATCTAATGTGATGTGATATAAAATGTCTCCTTAAATGAAATCAGAAGTAGATTTTGTTGCCATGTTAAACATTCCTTTTTTTAGTAACTATCATTATTTCTGTCAAGTATAGAAAAAAATGATATTGAATTTTATTCTTTCTATGACAGAACAGATGTAATGTATCTGCATTATTAATGTGTCTTTTATATTTCACAAGTTTAAAGTAGATAATACTCAGACATCTTAAGAAATAAATCAAAATATTTTGGTTTTATTTTCTAGCATTTAAGCTTTTTAAACAGTTGTCTATGCAGGCAAATTTTGGTTGAATAATTCATGGGATGAATTTTTAGAGAGGAGGTGTAAATTTCTATTGATAATCTCTGCAGTAATGCCAACAAATTTATACTCTGGGTAGGCGCTAAACCATAGGAGTAATTTTTACAAGCATAGTCATTGAAGGAAAATCTATAAAGATTGATGACAGAAAATTTAAGGTTTTTTCGAATCTTGAAGTAGGCATTTGAAGATGCTTTAGTAATAATGCAAATATTTTTTTATAACAATTTTTTGTATTAAGATATAAACATAAGGCAAAGGATTTGGTGAATATTATTATAAGTGAATAATACGTAATTTGTATAATGATTGGATTATTCATAAATAATACTTTAGAATGTAAAGCGAGATATAATTTTGAAAAAGAAAAAAATATTCTTCTTACATCTTGTTTTAATTTATCTTCTACAGACTTTTGGATGGCTGGAAAACTTATGTAAAATGGAAACTGAGAATTTGGAGGTTTTTTTTAAATATTTGTTTGGAAGAATAACTTACATATATTTCCCATGCATGAAATTTATTCATATTAAAGTTGAAACTATATTAGTTTGTAAATTTTTTTAATATACTTAGTTAAGTAGATATTTGAGTTATCTTCCACATATGATATGCATGATATACTTGATTGATCCTGTGAGCTTCTATTGTTTTGAAGAGTGGGTTAATATAAGTGCACTTAGAATGATTTCTGTGATATCAATTTGAGTGGTGTGAATAATGAGGATGTTCTTCCATTTAGTATAATATGAATTTCTGTATATAAGAATAAGTTTGTAAGCAAATAGATTAGCGGTTTTGGTAATAGTGTGTTTATTAACATTTCTATAAATTTATTAATTGGCACTGAATCAAAGACTGCCTGGATATCAAGTTAATGTATTTTTTTTTTCTGAAACTTATATTATCCACTATACTATGAAACAAAAATTTACATGAACCTTTTTTAGCAAATTGTATTGATGAAAAAGGGGGGGTAATTAAGTTCCATCTTATTCGTTTATTACTGACTAGAATTTTAATTCCAAGTGATCTTATTAAACTGATTTTATATTATCTAGTGGAGATATATTCATTGTTTTTTTTCTTTTTTACAAATAGAATCATTAAGATAGATATAGTTCTTGCATTTTTTAGTCTCTTCAATAGTAAATTAGCAAGATTTGACATAAATGCTGTTGTAAATTTACTTAAATGTGCAAATATAAATTTGAGAATGACATATATTGTGGAGTGATATGAATCAGGCATAATTGACATCTTTATCATGTGATAAGAACGAAATCTTTTGAAATATAATTATTTCTCATGGCTAACGTATTCTCAATGTCATTAGCTCAGGGAACCAATTGTGTTGATCGTTAACTCAATGCCCAAGCAGATACTGCTTTGTCCAGGTGTGGGGATAAGTCAAGTTGATTTTCCTTCTTTTTTTTATTGCTAAATAGTTTTTTAGTATCTCACGTTTTATTATAGATGCTTTCAAATCTTTTGATGACTGCAATTGTATTTTTTGATGGTCTTATTCTTTCATGCAAACTGTGAAACATCAACATTCTAGATGATAGGGGTGATTGTCAACTAATCTTATTGCGGATGATATATTAATGTAAGCAATCCATACTTGTATTGGATTCAAACTCATATTTCTTAATTTAAAAAGCAAGATGTAAATTTTTGAAAATGAAAATTCTGGTGTGTGTGATTTTACCAAATAATAGTGCTGATATTCTATTGACATTGAGTTGTAATGAAACTTATGAGTTCTGAGTGATCTGAAAATGAAACAAGATTTAATGGTAGGTTAATTAGTTGATGTAATATAGGAGAATAAAAACTTAATCAATGAGTGCAAAGAATCTATTATTATGAAAAGACACTGCATTAGATGGAAGAAAACTTATTTTGTAACTATTTTGATTCAGATGGATGGTATGACATGTTGAAGTCATCAATTAATAAGAATGAATTTGATGAAGAGGCAAGAATCAAATGGTAAATTTAAGATAAGAATGTAGATAAATGCTATATAGAATGTAGACAAGTGCTATATTCAGTATGAGAGTGCCAATAGGTGATAATTATGAAACTGCTATCCATATATAAAATTTTAAATAATTAGAATAAGCATTCCCTTGCTATAATAATTGTTGATATAATAATTGTACTTTCTGATGTGGAGATGGTGGCTCTAGAGAGTACAGAGAAACCATATTTATCAAAATATACTTTTCATCTATATGTGAGTCGTTGCAAATCTTTGTTTTACTGATAGATATACTATATATATTGGAATTATCTTTATCTATTTAAAAATGTTATCTATAGTTGAATATGCATTGAAACCCCTAAAGTTAAAAGATTTTATTTTTCTTTTCATAGCAATAGTTATTTCCATTATTATTGCAATCCTTTTAATTTACATTTTCATGCTTATATCTTTTGGAATATAAAAGAGAGAGATCATATTGTAGTAACGCAATCCTGCAGAACCAAGGAACTTATGCTGGTCATTTTTTCTAATCATAATACTAACATCTGTAAAGTCAGTGTCATAATTATTAAATGCAATCTGTTTTTTTGTTTTTTTTTTAATTGATTGCCCTACAGATACACTATCCTCATTATCATCTTGAGTTATTACCTTTTTTTTTACCCATACCCTTTTTTAAGAAAACTGCCAGAATTTCTTTTGAATGATATCAATTATAAGAGGAACTATTGGTAATATATTAACTGATGTTCTTCATAATGTCAGGTGCTACTTTGTTTGTCAACAATAAATTATTATTTATTATACATTATCCACTGCCTTATTTTTGTTCATTTCATTTTACATCTGATTCTTTAAATTATGTATATTTCTACAAACATCTGATGACACTATGGAATTTTTATTTTCTTGTTATAATATATTTTTGAGTGAAGATGAATCTTGCTTTTCTATCTCTTGGATTATTGAGGGCTAAGAGTTACTAAATATAGAAATTTATACATTATATGAGTTCTTTGTGACAATGGAAACTATGGTTTTAGATCATGAATTAAAAGTAAAAGCTTAGCCTCTTGGTCAGGAATTTGTGTCAGTATATCATAAGGATTAATCCCTTTTTGGATTTTGATCTTAAAGTCAAAGATATTATTAAAGACTGATATTGGTGTATCATTAACAAACCCTACTTAAAAATTATTAATGATATCTAATTTTTCAAAATCACTTTTTGAATATCCTAAATAAGTATTATTAATTGAAATCAATTACTAATCTTCCAAGTATCATAATGTTCTTTTTGAAATTATTTCATTATTTTCCCATAGAAAATACAACTTCTATGGTATCGAGGAATAAGATTTGCAATTCTGAATACATTTATCCATCAATTAATTATTTTTGAAAGCATTTCATATAATAATTCTTGAGGGAATCTGAAACAAAAAACAATGGAGATCTGTAATAGATAGTCCTAATGAGGATTTCATGAAAAATCATATATATATGTTAGTCTGCATATATCTTTGTTAAGTTTGGCATTTTAAGATTCAGTCTTTAGCAAAAGTTTTTTCTCTTGTGAAAATTTTACTAATTTAGAAATCTCCATTGAACTGATGTATTTTATGAAATTACTAAATTAGTACAAACATGCATAAATATCCATTATATTTTCCCGATGTTAAATTGCTGCAATTAAAACATAATAGCAAAAGATTATGAACTCACTGAATTATGGGATCAAAATATCATCAATAAAATACACAGAATTTATTGATTTTAAAAGATGAATTAAGAGTGTTTTTTATTAATACTATAATCTGTAATTAGTAACAATAAGAATATGTGTTAATACACAAAGAAATAACTATTTATAAAAGTACTCTTAACATATAAATATTAGTTTGAGAACAAAACATGTTCTAAAGATTAACCAAAATGCATTTCCAAATACAATTTTCCAATTATGAATTCAGATAATCTTAGCTAAAGCTAGAAATTAACAAGATAATTCAGTATTTAGGAAAAGCATTTTGATTTAAATACAAATTTTCTAGAGATTAAAATATGTGTTATGGAATAAATGATGATAGCATAAGAGTTAAATATTTAATTTTACAAATAGAAAATTATTATAACTTAAAAATATATAAGTAAATTACATTAAGCTCTTATTGTTTAATTATATTTTTGCACATATATAACTGTCTGGATATACATTTATCAAGATTTGGAATTTAAGATTCAGTTGTTAGCAAAAATACTTCCTCACATTACAATATTCCTGGTGACATTTTTCATATGATAGGTGGATGAAATTATGCTGACTTAATTCCATTGGCTCTTTTATATTTCAAATAATTCTTGGTGGATTTTAATATGTGGTTGGCACTAAAAATATATGTAAACTTCTGCAATTTTTTGTAACTTCAATTATTTGTCTTGAGACAATATGATAATTTATAATTTCATTAAGTTTGTGATAATAATTTTATGCAGCATATCCATTCCTGAGATATTAGTATCTGTGCCATAGTTAGAAATGACACGGTTTTACAAAAAAGTGGTGACTTACAGACTTCTTAGCTGATTGTCATTTCAGATCATCTGATAGTAGCAATTATGACTAATACTAATCTGCACATCTATCCTGCCTGCAATCCTTTTTGCTGCTCCTTTCCTCTTAAAATCCAGGTTTTAACTTCCCACTTGTTTATTTAATAATTACGTCAAATTCGTCAAAAGAATTTGCTCAAGCATTTATTTGATAAGCTAATTTTAAGATGATGATTAACACCCCAATAGTCTTTATTTTAAAAAAGCTGCTAATTACTAATGTCTTAAGGCAAAAACTTCAACTTGAAAATATGTTTATTAAACAAAACAAATTTAGCCAAATATACTGTCGTATATATGTAAACTTATAAATAAAATTAGAAAACACGGTAATTAAAATTTTTTTTGAAAAGAACAAAAAATATAAACGTCACTTACGAGTGCTTTTGAAGAAATACAGGCATCGATTTGTAGTATTATTAATATATATATATATATATTAATGATTAAGTAATTTTTTTCTTCTCTTTGTTTAGAAGTAGCTCACCTGGAATAAATTTAGGAAGTAGTATAATAATAGAAAATTGTGATTATATAGAAGTTTGTAATATATAAATATATGGAGTTAAAAGTATATTTAAATAAATAAATAAAACGATGTATATGGATTTAAAATTATATGAGCTATATATGTCTTACTTGAAAAAAAAAAGTACTATGTGATTCAAAAATACATCCAGAATAAAAGGTTGGTCTGATTTTTGGGCTGATGGATGTTTGTGATATGATTGAGCTAAGATGAAAGATGCAGTGAGATAAGAATAAAACTTGAAAATATATATTGTATATATTAATGATTAAGTGTTGTAATTTTTTATTAGTTTTTTCTTCTCTTTGTTTAGGGGTAGTTCACCTGGAATAAATTTAGAAAGTAGTATAATGATAGGTTTTATGTTAACAGGTAAGTTTTTGTATTTTTTATTTTAATAATTTATGAATAATAAATATGTTTTTTTTTAAACCAAGATTCCTAACTACATACTGAAATACTGTAAATATTTATTATATGTAAATACTTTAAGCTTACGAGTGTTATGATTAAACATATATTAATGAATCCATCATTCTAGTTAGCCTATGAAAATTATCAGTCTTTCCAGTTATTATCCTAGGGTTGAACAGTATTGATGGGATGTGGATAAAATAAACATGTCCACATATTATGTAATTCATTTATTTATATATTGACTCCAAACAATAAATTAAAGAATGTATAATATGGGAAGTTTTAAACTCCATAATTAAACTTTAGGAAATGTATGTATTAATAGAAATGTTAGTTCATAGAACAAAAACATCAGTAATAATTATTATTGAAAGCCTCTTCAAAAGACAAATGTTACATTGTTAAATATACTGTAGAAAATCATTTATTCTCAACTGAATTCAGTTGAACTGTTACATTTTTTGTTTATCACTGAATGTATGTTATTAATAAGAAGTCATGTCTTATTTTTTGTTTACTATCTTCTTGTTCACTGCAAACTATAATTATATTTCTGAAGTCAAAATTCTGATTGTTATTTTTTCATCCTCCAAAAATTTATGATATTGTCGTATATTTTTTAACTTTGTTATACAGATATAGATGCTGATCTACTTTTGTATTAATGTTTGCTCAAAATTTTCTATAATAAACATATGGGTTGTTTGAATCTAGGCTTATATTCACATACATAATTTGTTGGTTTTAAAGCAATTGGTAGTATATGGATATAATAAATGAAAATATTCTTAAAAGTAAAAATCTTCAACATTCTTTTCATATATAACTTCAATGACAATAAAAATATAAAAAAGTATATGAAAAAGATTATAATGTTAGTTTTAATTTGTTGAAAACTTTGTATTGGTTAATTAATAACATTAAAGATAGAATTGATTCTAAAGAATAGCCACAAATTGCATATATGATTAAATGCTAAGATCCAAATTGTCTACATGTTTATTATGGAGAATCTAGAGATAACATAAAAAATACCACAAAATTATTTGTGTTTTTTGGAGAATAAGAAATTATATATGATTATGTTTTTGACTGCAGAAATATAAAAGTAGTTTTGTAATAAACGGATGGATAGAAAACAGAAAGTAAAAGAGCCATGGTTTATTATCAGAGCAAACTGAATTGTGGAAAGAAAGATTAACAATGCTCTGCTGAATACAATAAACATGAACAAGTAAATTGCGTACAATATATGATTTCCTGCAGCACCTTTAAAAGATTAATGACTGTTTTTTAAAGGGGGGTGCTATGTACTAAAATATAATTAAAGGCTTCGAATAATAAGTATTATTTAGTTATTTGCTCTATGTAAGAAGCATTTCTACTAATGCATGAAATTATAATTTAATTATGGTGTAAACATTTTATCAAATATTAATATGGATGGGAAATTATGCCAGTCTGAAAGTGGGCAAGGAAATTATAATATTAAGAGGACATTTGATTTATGAAAGCATATTTAAATATGTATTCTATCTTTGTCTATATGTATCCTCCACTCCATCTCAAACAATCAACATACTTGATCACATACATTCGTGCAGAACCAGCACTCATCAGTTGGTCAGATTATAATCTCCCATATATATATATATATAATCTAGGATAGCAATTCCTTAAACTTTAATGGACAGATTTCAATCTTTTCATCATTTAAACTATTCATATGCCAAGCACTGATTGTGAATATGTGTGGGAGATGGTTCTGCATGAAATACATATATTGCATAACATCTATCTTTTTTCACATGTATGTGATTATGTATGTTGGTTGTTTGAGATGGAGTAGAGGACAAATGTAGATGGAAAAATCCTAAGTTCAAATTCCTATATTTACTTATATAGGAAACATTAAGTACACTGAATGAATAGGCTAATTACATATTGTATCAATCTTTTAATATATTTAAAAGAAGAAGCATGAATTATTTTACAAAAATAGTAGCTATGATTTCTTAAACAGAATTGTAAGTAATTGTTATATAGAGCTGTTAAATGTAAAAATGTTATAAAATTACAAAATTGTTTCTATTTGCAAAAATCAATTTAATTAATTAACTAATTAATTAAACATTTATCAACAGATAGGATATTTCTTGGATATGCAATAACAACTTAAACAGATTAAAACATCATCATCTGGGAATTACAGCAGTTCATAAAAGAATTATTCTGGGAAGGGAATTTCATTCTTTTATTACTGAAAATATTCCCAGATTAATTTCTAGCTTATGACTTTCATCAGTCCAGAGTTTTGGATCTAAGAACACTGCACCTAGATCTTTAGATCTAATGCATACCTCTAGCATCCACTTTTTACCTTTTTAGTTAACTATAAACCTATTATCCTAAACTGAAAACACGATAATGTTTTCAGTCCAAGTTAATTCACTTGTATAATCATGCCGATCTGAACCCATTTAAGTATTTATATATTTGGATATCTTTGATTTTTTAATAACCATAGTCACCAATAATCCTTTGGCTAGGATTGGTGTTAAAGCCCTATAATATCACATGACCATGATCACCATTTCTTATGTTTACACAATCTGTTAACACAATAGAAACTTTGTCCATACAGTATGATGAATCATTGAAGGTGTAATCGGCTACATATCAAGGGAGTTTAAAAGTATGATAATTAATTTTTTAACAAAATACAAGGAATTGATTTTTGACACTATAAAATAAATAATTTATAAATTTATATTAACAGAAAAGCAGCAAAACATTTTAAATTATGAGCCTAAATAATTGGAATAATTCACATATGATGTTGGATTTGAATTAGGTTTGATTTTAGATGAAACACCCATGAAGTTTTTATGCAAAATGTGCAAACATTAAAGAAAGTACCCAAATCTGTTAGGAGTAATTCCTTTTAATATACTTTCTCTAATCATTTTTTACAAGTATTAATTTTTATTTATTTCTTGACAATATTTTCTACCAGTTTCGATTGACCAGCAGTCTTCATCAGAGCTATAATATTCAAACACATATGATCATATAATTAATACATATATAGATATATTTAATTTAAGGTAACACATAATATGCAATATTTTATATATGTACATATTAGATTTTTACAATTACAATTTATTTGTAATGAGCCTATTATATATATATAATTTTTTGTATAAGTTATTTTTTAATATACTTTCTCTAATCATTTTTTACAAGTATTAATTTTTATTTATTTCTTGACAATATTTTCTACCAGTTTCGATTGACCAGCAGTCTTCATCAGAGCTATAATATTCATACACATATGATCATATAATTAATACATATGTAGGTATATTTAGTTTAAGGTAACACATAATATGCAATATTTTATATATGTACATCGGAGATGCCCAACCCGTAGCTCGCGAATCCATGTGGCTCGCGTAACTGTTTAATGTGGCTTGCATTGCAGTTTTCAAGAAAAATTGATAAAATATTTTATGTTCCTTGACGCCATATGCACACACTAAAAAATAAACATTTTTACAATACAAACGATATTGATATGCAGTGTCAGGTTTCACTTTAAATAAAATACAGTAATTAAAATATACTTTTCCTGTAATTGTAATTTATATGTATGTTACCAAATTTTTAATAAATAAAATGTATTTACATTTGTTTTTTTCTTTTTAACATATTACACCAGTTTTTTTTAGTTTGTGAATTATGTTTATAAATGTAATATGAAAAATGCAATATATAATTGTGGCTCCCCAAATTTTTTTAAATTCTCAAATGGCTCGCATCAAGTTAAAGGTTAGGCATTCCTGATGTACATATTAGATTTTTACAGTTACAATTTATTTTTAATGAGCCTATTATATATATATATATATAATTTTTTGTATAAGTTATTTTTTACATTTCCATATATATATTTTAATACATATAAATTAATTTATTTTCCTCGCTTTAACTATTCTCTTCTAATTTTACCCATGCATTATCTGTTTTAATATAATTATGCTTTTTTTTTTTTTAATTTTTGTATAATTTAATCTTAACTTTATCTTTCAAATGTTATAACTAAATACATTTTTTTATGTGATGTGATGTTATGTACTGTGACTTCTCCTTAAACAGAGTCAGGAATCTCTCAGCAGCTATGCCCAGAGAAACTTGTTAGCCATTTTACCTTCCTTTTCCATTGTCCACTCTAAGTTTTCCCATAATCTCCTCCATCCCATTTCCACAATGTAATCTTTGTCAACTCCATGACCTTCATATCTAAATCCCCCTTATTTTTTCCCAAACCTAGCATAAAAACCAATAACTCACTTTCTGTATAATCACTTTGTTCATGTTTAACCTTCCATAACTTCATTATTTGTACCCTTTCTGCTTCCAAACATTTACATTGAAGTAACAGATGCCTAATGTTTTCTATGCCTTCCTTACACAACTTGCAAACTAAATCACCCATATTTTTCCATTTACGTGTATATTCCCTTGTTGCTAAAGATCCCGTTCGAGCCTTAAACAATAAACTACTTTCCTTACCATTATCATAAATTAACTCACACCCAATGTTCCGTTTACTCCTATATATATTTAAACTCATTTTACTCTCCATACTAGTTCTCCATCTCTCCAACTCCCTATTCTTTATTAATGCATCTATTCTTCTATCCCACTCCTTCCCATTATAACACTCAACAATCCTCCTAACACAATCATCCCATCTTTTGTACAAGTATACTGACATAACTTCTTTATCCAAATCTTCTGCATACCGCATTACCTTTCTCACCCATCTTGTTGCTTGCTCTTTACTTGTAACCCAATTAAATACTATTTTGGCTATTCTTTTATTATCCATAAACTGCAATCTACCGAACATTTTCAATTTGCTTTTTGCATCCCTCATATAAAAACTTGACCATCCCATTTCTCTTTGAATTGCCTCTTTTGCTGTCCACACTTCAGCATCTAATGCATGTCTTCCTACGTCCCTTTGTACTTTTTCTAAGCAATCTAATACCCCTTTACTAACACATAATGCATCATTGCCGTACGTTAACCCTGCTACTGCCACTCCCTTCCATACAATTCTAGCTACATCATATTTATTATATGAAAAACACTGTTAATTTCTTTATCAATCCCTTTCTTTTCTTTGCTTCATTTATCAATTTTTTCTCCCATTCATCCAAGCAATTTTTTTTATTACTCAAGATGATTCCCAAATAACTATATCTACTCACCACACTTAACTTTATATCCCCCAATAAATCTTTGTCTTCTCTTTCCCCAGTATTCACTATCATTATATTTGATTTTTCTTCACTAAATTTAATCCCCATATCTTTACCCACCCTTGCGCATGTCCTCAGAATAACTTCCATATCTTCTCTTCTTTCTGTACACAAAAAGACATCATCTGCAAAAAAAAGACCCGACAATGTATATACTCTCTTGCCACCTGTTAACAGTATCTCTTTCCCTCTTCCTAGACTTTCTATTGCTCTCTCTATTTCAGTCAAATACAACACAAATAAAATAGGTGACATAGGGCATCCTTGCTTCAGTCCCACCCCATTTTTAAGTTTAACTGATTCTATATCCCCTAATTGTTATATATAGTAATTATTTTCATATAATTTCTTAATAACACCCACTAAAGCTTCATCCATTCCCAGATTTGCTAAACTTATCCATAATCTATTTCTATTCACTCTTATCATATGCCTTCTCTATATCTATAAAACTCATATGTAACTGTCTACCCGAATTTCTACTCATATCTATAAGTTGTGTAACTACAAATAAACTATCTCCTATATGCCTATCTGACCTAAAACCTCCTTGCATTCCCCCCACTACATTATTTTCTTCCATCCATTTTGCAACTCTTCCAGCCACCATATATGAAAAAACTTTTATATAAAACTGATGTTACTGGATTGGTCTATAATTATTTAACTTTCTATGATCCTTACCTTTTCCTTTAAATAATAATCATACTCTTGTATTACTCCAACTACCCGGACAAAACTCTCTTCTGTGTCATCTTATTAAAACATGATAGTAACTTTACTTTTGCCCTATGCCCCAAATTCATTACCATCTCTGCTGCCCATCCATCTAATCCTCTTGCCTTACCACTTCTCAATTTCTTCCCTGTCTCCTTCAGTTCATTTTCTGTAAACGTAATATTCCCATTACTATATGTTTTCATATTTTCTATCCCTCTGTCCTTCACATCTGACATCTTTTCTATATCCATTACATAACTATTCAATATTCTCTCTAATTCTTCTCTAGAGCTACACTCTATTCCCTCCTCATCCAGTAATACTATCTCTCTCCCCCCTAAATTTCTCCTTTTAATGCAATTCCAAAATTTTTTACTTCCATCTCTTCCACTTTTATTAATATCATCCAATAATTTACTATTTAGTTTCATCCTCTTTCTATAATTATCTATTTTAGCTAACTTCTTCTTTTCTAAGTACTTTTCCCATTTAGCATTAATATCTTTTTCATTTTCTTTGTTCTTAATAGCACAATTATATTCTCTGCATGCTTTTTTCCTCTCTTTTACACTTTTACTAACTCTCATTTTTTTATTACTTTTATTCTTCTGAATATTCTCACCTAAAACCCTATTTGCCACTTTTTCTATTTCATCACATCAGTCCTCATACTCATTTCCAATCAACTCTTCCATGGTTTCTTCAACTTGTATTTTATACTCTTCTAACTTATTTTTATCATTCACTCTCCATCCACATCTTTCACTATTGTTTCTACTTTTATTCCTATTTTCCATCACATTACTAACCATTTCAATTACAACAAAATTATGATCACTATTACATACTCTCTCTTCATTATCAAACATCTTAATTTTCCATACTTTATGCATTCCCTCTTTCTCTACCAAAATATAATCTATTGTGTGGGATATATTATTCCTAGACCATGTATATTGTCCCTCATAAATATTAGATAAGTTTCCAATGCTCAAATTTACTTTCTGACAAAATTTCTTCAAAAGCTGTCCATTCTTATTGTCTACATCATCAATTTCTTCAATATGCCCATTCATATCTCCTATAACCATTATTCTCTTCCCCTTTTCTTTAAAACTCTGTATATCCCTAACTAGGCACTCATATATGCTATTGTTCCATTCCTTTATAGTTTGACTATCTCCAGTAGCTATATAAACTATAGCCACCATCCATTCGTTTTCCCAACCTTATTTCAAACCACAAATGTTTTTGGCATTTAACAGTATTTAAATATTTTTTTGATATAACACCTATACCACCACCCTTTTTTTCTTTTTCTTTTCCATTTATACCCTGCCATACCAAATCTTCCAAAACAGGTTCTTCTCTTTGATGTGTTTCCACTATTGCTAATACCTCAAGCTCTATTTTCAATTGCTTTGTTTAATTCCTGCCACTTTTCTGGTCTCCTACCATCTTACATATTCAAATACCCAATTTTTTCTTTCCTAACTACTCTTTTATAAAAAAAATTTATTCTTTCTTCTCCATTATGCTTATAAATAACTTGCTTACCATTAATTTTACAGACCCATTCCCTCTCCACATCTACATTTATATCTAAATCAACTGCCCTTTGTTTAATCCTTACATCCCATCCATTCTTCTTTTTTTTAATAACACTACAATTTAAAATCCCCCCCCCCTTTACAAGTTTCCCGAACTATATTCTTTATAAATCAGACTCCCTAAAACTTCACTTCCTTGTTTCCCTAAGTGCAACCCATCTTTACCAAATAACTCCTTCTTCCCAATAAAAAAATCCCACACATCCACAAACGTAACATCATTTCTCTCACACAATTCTTTCAATCTCTCATTTATAGAACACGCCCTATCTAACATATACCTTTTATCACATCTTGGTAATAATCCAATTATTCCTACTCTTTCTTTAACCATTCTCAAATTCCTAATCAGTTCTGTGTACTCTCTCTCTCTCTGATGACTGATAAATTATTAGTCCCTACCATAACATATACATCTCTATTCCCTTGCTTCTTTACTGTATCTGTAACATTCCTAATTTTAGCTCCAGGCAAACATACTCTTACATACCCGTTTCTATTTTTCCTTACAATTATATCTCCACACTCTTATTAATGAATCCCCTATCAATACTGTCTCATAGTCTACTTTCTCTGCTTCATTCACAACCTTCTCTACCACCTTGTGGACTTCCTCATCTACTTCTTCCTTATCATTCCTACTCAGTAATCCCTTTATCTGCTCACACTTCGTTTTAACGATTTTAATTTTTCTTCTACATCCTTTACCTCTTCCTCTATTTTACTTATTTTTTGGCCAACCATCTCTAATGCACTACCTATTTTTCCATCCATATCTCGTCACTCCACTACAAACACACTCTATCCTGTCTTCCTCAACTATGTTTTGTTCCATTTCTCCTGACTTCCAACCTTTCTCAACTATGTTTTGCTCCATTCCTCCTGACTTTCTCTTTACGCTATCTACCCTTTGAAACCACTTTTTCACCTCTTTTATCACATTCATACACTGTCTACATAACAATAAATCTGCTACATGCTTCCTAGTCTTATTTAAGCATTTCAAGTGGAAAACCTTATCACATATATTACATTCTACCACAGCACGTCTAATTCCTTTCTGATGACTATATATGCATTGTAAAATACAAATGCAATCCATATTACTTATTTCCAAGCCACCTATTCTATATTTAACTTTATACTTTCTCTCTTACTCTTCAAACCCTTTTGCACAGAAAGATGAAAAAGTTTTACTTTCAAAAACGATCGATCAATAACCACGTGTAACTTAGGCTTCTAAACGATACCTTTTACTTCAAAATAACTAACTGTTCTTAAATTATAATAAAAAAAAAACTTTAGTAGCAAATTTAAACCAATTAATCTCATGTACAACTTACATTAACACACATTCAACAAAAAGATTTTTTTTTTTTTAAAAAAAAAAAAAAAATGCTATATTTTTAAAATGGCGATCGAAACTTTTTTTTTTTTATTATAATTTTGAACTTTACAAATTAAAAAAAAAAAAATATCTCTCTTGATCACAATTTACTCCTCACTTTCATACCACAATTAAAGTATTTAAATCGATGATTTCAGATGATTAATTGCATAAAAAGATGGTAAACTTAGCTTAAATTGAAGTCAGTGAACAGTGATTTTGTGATGTTATGTGATGTATTTGGCTTCTCCTTAAACGAAGTCAAGAATATCTCTGCAATTATGCCCAGATAAACCTGTTAGCCATTTTATTCTCCATTCCCCACTCTTAAGTCTTCCCATATTCTGCCCCATCCCATTTCCACAACATAATCTTTGTCAACTCTATGGCCTTTATATCTAAATCCCCCTTATCTCTTCGCAAACCCAACATAAAAACTAATAACTCACTTTCTGTATAGTCACTTTGTTCATGTCTATTCTCCCATAACTTCATTATCTGTACCCTTTCTGCTTTCAAGCATTTATATTCAATCAACAGATGCCTAATATTTTCTATACCTTCCTTACACAATTTGCACAAATTATCCATGGTTTTCCATTTACATGTATATTCTTTTGTTGCTAAAGATCCCGTTCAAGCCTTAAATAATAAACTACTTTCCTTACTATTATCATAAATTAACTCGCATCCCATATTCCATTTACTTCTATATATATTTAAACTCTTCTTACCCTCCATACTAGTTCTCCATCTCTCCAACTCCCTATTTTTTATTAATGCTTCTATTCTTTTATCCCATTCCTTACCACTATAACACTCAACAATCCTCCTAACACAATCATCCCACCTTTTATACAAGTATACTGATATAAATTCTTTATCCAAATCTTTCGCATACCGCATTACCTTTCTCACCCATCTTGTTACCTGCCCTTTACTCATAACCCAATTGAACACTATTTTTGCTATTCTTTTACTATCCATAAACTGCAACCTACCAAACATTTTCATTTTACTTTTTGCATCTCTCATATAAAAACTTGACCATCCCATTTCTCCTTGAATTGTCTCCTTTGCTGTCCACATCTCTGCATCTAATACATGTCTTCCTACTTCCCTTTGTACTTTCTCTAAATAATCTAAAACCCTTTTACTAACACAATGCATCATTACCATATGTTAACCCTGCTACTGCAACTCCCTTCCATACTATTACTCTGTATACTACCTCCCTCTATTAGTTATTTTTATAACTATTAAATTCTTATATTTTTTAATCTATGTATTTAATTCCTTCTTAATTTAACATTTATAAAAATAAAAACTTAATCTAATATTTTTAATTATGATAACCGCTTTAATTTTCTATTTCTTCTATTATTAGTATAATTAATCATTTTTATGTTATCTTTTTTAAATTTATTTCCTGTTTCTATTGATTGAATGTAAATAAATCAATAAAGTAATTTAAGTTTTTAAAAAATGTTAAAACAAAACCTGTAAGAAGATAAAGGGAATAGAATTGTATTCTTAAATTAAAGCATATATCATAAAAAGATTCACTTCACTTAACAAATTGAAATTTACTGAAGTATAAATTCATAAGTCAGATTTACATGGAAAATATACTTAAATATGTATCCAACAACAGCAGTACCTTCATTTATTTTTGCAAATATTAATTTGTACAAAGACAAGGATCTTAATATGGAATAGTTACAAGAATGTTTTCTAAAGTAACGTTTCTCAACCATTGGGTCTAGTTAAATTTTTAATAGATCACGAATATGTACCAAGAAATAAAAACATAAATATCTGATAGCAAAAATCTTTTTACATTTTAAGAAAATATTAGTACTGTATTAATAAAAAAAAATAGTAAGTAATAATACCTATGCTTTGTGTAGTTTTCTCAAATTCAATTGTAAATTTGAACTTAAATAATCAGCGATTATTTTCAAAATGTAATTGTTCAAAAAATTGCAACCAAAAATGTATTTAAAATTAATGCAGCCAAAACGTCAACCAGCGCCAGTGGTGAAAAATTAATGCATACTTGTATTTTGTATATAAATAAAACCTTATTTGAAAAGAAAACTTTTTTTTTTTTTTGTAATTAACAAAATGTGTTAAGCTTTTAAGTTAAAAACATGTAATTTAACTTAACTTTAACTTACAAATTATTTGTTCAATATAAATATTATCAAATTGATCTGAATATACAATACCGTGCTGATGTAATATCTCTTTTATTTTATATTATAATTTATGTATAAACATTTGGGTCACAGAACTATTTCAATGAAGTTTATTGAGTCGCATGGCAAAAAGGTTGAGAAACACTGTTCTAAAGGATTCCAAGAACAATTGGAGTTAAGAAAGTTGGCAATTAAATCATTGTTTGATTGCATGAATATATTTTAAAAGCTCATATTAAATCAAAACTATAAAATGGCATCTTTGAATGTTAATTTAATGTATTATATGAATCAGTAAATTATTATATACCCATAAAAATTATTCAGCAATTGTTAGATTAAAAAAAGTAGTAATCCATAAAAAGAATTTATTATAAATGTCCTTAATTGAATAAATTGGGACATGATAACCTTATTTAATATCAAAAGTTTAAGATGGAATATACTTGGCAAATGGCAATTACAATTAGTGAAGAAGTCTATAGTTTAATTGGTGAAAAATATTTGAAAAAATCATGTTAGAGCTATTAGACTGTTTATTTTAATGTGATATCAAAAGTTGTAAGTAAATATTAGCAATAATTTCATTGACTGGTTGATTAAACGTTGTAGGTTAATTTATTTATTAGATGATATTTGGTATGTTATTAGCAAAATTTTGTGTACATATAACAAATTAAGATCGAGTCTCAAAATTTTATGCCAATGATCAAATGATTGAGGCTCTACATTGGCAAGCCATATTTTTATAGTGGATCAAGGTTGGGTAAATCACATAGTGAAGTTAGTGTATACTATATACACAGCCACACATTGGTGATAAAATTTATGTATCTGAAATAGCTGGGAACAGGGAACTACTTATAATGATTTCATGATAATTATTTAAATTAATATCTACATGCTAATGTATCATTTTATGTGTAGTTTGTTATAATAAAATTTGTTATTTATACACTTTAAAATATGTAGATATTGGGAAAGTGCAGTCAAAAAACTTCCTTAACAAGATACTGTTAAACATTCTTAATTTGATTTTTCTGATCAAAAATCTTTTTATACCATTTTACATTATTAAATAAAATTAGCGTTTGATTTATTTTTATATCAGATATCTGTTCTAGATGGTACCAAAATCATAATTTTTAGATTTATTATTTTTATTTCAATAAAATGTACTTCCAAGTACAACTCTTCCATATATATGTATTCCCAAACACTAGTCTTAGCTTTCAAGTTAGGGATTTACATAGAATCAGGTACATTAACATGTACGTTACATGTACATAAAGAAATTATATGTGATATAGAAAAAAAAATGACTGCTTAGATTTAATAATATTCTTTAATGGTTGGTCATTAAAAATGAATACAAATATAACAAAATATGAAAGCTATGACATATGAAAAAATATTATTTTATCCTTTTTTGCAATAACTTTTTGTATTAATGCAATTATTTCACAAACTGTAATAATCTTATATAGGGATGGTTGAGAAACACATGATACATATTAATTAAAAATTTTAAAAATGAAATGTTAAAATTATATTAATATAAAATTATTTCATTTGGCCATAAATTACTTCTAATAATTATTTTTGATATTGTCCATTTAAATATTTTGATTTTTTTTTTATGTAGAGAAAATTAAAATTGATTATATTTGGTATTGTTGGGGTTTTTTTCATGAAAATTAGATTAGCTGATTTTATTTGGGATGGGGAAGTTAATAATTTTATCCGGTCAAGAGTCTTTTTGAAGAATATTGAAACAAAATATTAACACAAGTTGAAGCTTCTGGAATGTTCACATAAGAAGGTTTTTTCTACATTATTTTTAGTTTGATTTTTTCATTAACGATAATAATAAAATGGTGATATGGAATCATGTGGTGTTCATGGACCAGAAATGACAGATTGAGTTTCAATTCAGGAATCTTCAGTTCTGTGTCCATTGCTCTACCACTATGTCAAATCATTTATTTCATAAATATAATCAAATAGTTTGTTGCTCAGGAGACCATTTGCTGTTTGAACAACAATAGTGTCATGCTTGACTTTTAAAAATGGCTATCTTGAATCCATTATTTTACCTCTGCTAGACTGCACAGTTTTATGGAAGTGTATTAGAAATAATATAGTAGTAATTAAATTTATTCATGATAAAACAAAAGATATTTAATCTAACCAAAATGGCCAATGGAATTTTTTTTTTTCTAATTTTTTTTATTGCATTAGAGGTAGTTGCTCCATCTTTTACAAAAATACAAATTTTTTCTAAGGATTTTTTTTATAATTATGTCATTGAAATTAATGTTTAATCATTACTATATTTATATAAAACATCTTTAAAAAAACACCAACAAGAAATAGAAATTGAATTTTTTTAAACACTAATTAAATTTTGATATGTAAATAATTAACTATTGCATGATTATAATTACAGAAATGTTTTACAAATGATTAGTTCATCATAGTATGGCAATGGGGCTTTTACTTGACGCAAATTTAGTTGCCCATTATCATGCAGATAATCATTCATTCTTTATTAAATAGTTAATTAATTATTCTTAGTATATCACAGACAATCCTGGAAGTCATAAAAACAACAATGCAACTTTAGTTAAAAGTAATGAGATGCAGATACAATCCATGGTTTATCTTTAATTTATAATATTAATTGATAATAATAACTAAATAAATCATATAATTTCTTGTGAATTTTCTATAATTTGTGAATTAAATTGTTTTTTATTTAAATTGTGTTTTTGTTTTTTTTTTTAGATTTATTTATTACATTTACAAATAACAAATTTGTAGAAGATTTTGCATTTGTTTTACATCATCTGACCACAATGATTGGATGTTGGCTTATAGCAGTGAGTAGAAATTATATCTGAAA
This sequence comes from Epiperipatus broadwayi, assembly GCA_028023455.1. NCBI lineage: Eukaryota > Metazoa > Onychophora > Udeonychophora > Euonychophora > Peripatidae > Epiperipatus > Epiperipatus broadwayi. Next base: position 4,359,238 of record JAQFVV010000016.1, read on the forward strand.
ATGTATATATAATATCTGTTTTATTTTTGTAAAGGGGATATTTAATAGAATTGTAGATATTATCTATATAGATATAGATTTTTTTAGAAGTAGCAAAATTGTTTTAAGTAGTTGTCTTTTCTTCCCACACTCTCACATACAAAGAAATATCAAAGAAAATCTATTATTAGGCCAATCATCTGCCATCTGATAACCTGAAATTTAAAAAGGTTCTGAATTCAATCATATTTGCCTGTATAGCTATATAGAACTGATACTAGACCAATAATTATATATTTTAATGACTATAGAGACCTTATATCCCTTTAATTAGGATGGTATATATCAATAAAATATCACATAACTTTCTTTAATTACATCTAACTAATGACTTCATATGCGATTCTCTTTGCTCTACTTCAGAACCATCTATTGTAAGCTTGAACAATCAAATGATATTCTATAATAATGCTAAAGCTAATGCACTTATGCATCTAGCAGCAATCTTTGTCTATTTAACCTTCCATATCAATGGCATTTAGTTTTAATTTGTGTTGTGGATTGCTGAAATTGTAAGATAATAGCAAACCATCTGTTTTTAATACACATATATAGATATGTATACATATTGTGTGTGTGCAGTGTGAACAAAACAAATTACTGTGTAGAAAGTACTTACTTTATATTAATTTCTGTCTTATTTATTATTTTGAATTACAGATAGCAAAAATTGCTAATATGGAAATTGTAGATACAATGGGACTACTGTATTAAGCTAAGAATGTAAAATTCTTAAAATTTTGAACCCAATTTCATTTGCTTACATACTTATATAGATCTGATAACTGGCCAGTATTGTACATTTTAATATATCAGTTTTATGTTAACCATGCATTCAGATAGGCTTAGGTTCAAAACCTTAAGATTTTCTTCTTAATTTCAAATTACTAGCTTAGTAATATAAAAGAATTATAAACAACTGATGGATGTGTAAAAACATTAAGTTCAACTTGAAATACAAACTTCTTTGCTAATAAAGGCCACAAGCTAAAAACTAGTCTATGGATGTGGATATAATTGTGCTTCTATATAGTATATATTGATTATTTAAGTTTATAATATAAAGCTTTGGAATAGATTAAAGAGACTGCTACTGATAATAAAGGTAAGCAGAAAATCATGTTCATCCTTTCAGTTGTCATAAAAAAAATATTCTTTCTCTAGGAGTATTCTAACATCTAATTAACTTCTCAAATGGGTGAGCTAACTTTTTAACATTAATTCATAACAGTAATCCATTTTTATCATTTTTCTTCCTCTTAGCCATTTTAAGTTTGGCCATCTATCCAAACTCTCAGTTTATTTAAAATATAGTTAATTTAACTTTACCATTTCATCATGATTTTTATCTGTTTATTTGACTTATTTATTAGTCAAAAAAATTTTTGTCATTATTTGTCTGATATTTTCTCTTTTTTGGTCATAATTGGTAACATTGTTATTATTTCACTTGGAATTTTTTATTTTTAAAATGGTGTTCACTTTTTATTAAAATTAATATTGAAGTTAAAATAGAAATAGTTTAATTCATAAAAATCAACAAAATGGGCAAATGGATTTTTAATAATGTGCAGGGAACCGTGCTTTGAAGGAAAAGAAGAAATGTTATATGCATAAATAATTATAGAATTAGTAATAAAATCTAAAATCATGAAAATTTAGAAGTCCACAAATTAATTAATATTTTATTTTAAATATGGATTTTCAATATAAGAAAGTATTTTTAAGTTTTAGTGGTATAGATTATTATTTAGCAGTTTAACAGATAGAATGTATATCAAAACATATTCTTTCTGTTAAACAAAATAATGAAATAACAGTTTTTTTAATGTAAATGAAGTGAGAGTTTATCCCTATTGTTTATTCTGTATCAAAAAGGAATTAAGAGATGGTTTTTGATTAAAAATATATTTTTGATTCAAATGAACAATGAGAAATATTGAAAAAGATTTAGTCATAAATTTTTGAAATTATATGAATTAATAAGGACCTTGTGATGCAATTATCAACTCATCTGCCTACCATGTACAGGTCTGTAGTTTAAATTTTGGGTATGCAAGTGTAAGATTTTTCTTCTTGGTTCATAATGAAATCAACTAGTTATTTAAATATAGGTCAATAAATTGTTATCTCCTTGTTCTTAGTTAAAGAAATTAAAATATTAAATATTTATCACCTGTCTTGGACTAACTTGTGTATCGATTTTTCTTCTACTCTTTTTCTGAAACAGAATATTGGAAAAGTCTTTGTTCTGAAATAGGTTATTTAAAGATATTTTTACTTTTGCTCTATATATTTTAAGTAATGGTTGTTTTGAGTTTTCAGGATTCAGTTTAAATTCATATTATATAATCATTGTGTATTCTATTTTTATTATATTTAAACATATCTCAGAATTTTTTTTATTGCAAATATTTTTTTTTAAATGTACTTTTAAAAAAATGTTGTTTTTTTTTTAAATATATTAATTCTTTTTTCAGGCTTATGGAGTTGTTCCTTTCTATTTTATTTTAAGAGTATTAGCAGAGATGTCAACGCCTTTTGTGAATATCAGGTAAACACAGTAGAATTCTGGACAAAGCCTATAATTGAATCCAGAAGCACATTCACTAAATAATCTGCTTGTTCAACAGTATATGAAGTGCATACATTTAAGAATAATCCATTTCAGGCTCACAGCTAATACAAAATCAGAAATATTGATCTAAAAATACATATGAAATTAATTTCTGTACTATACTTACAAGTCTAAAAATTCGATTTTAGTAAAAATTCAATCGTAAAAAATTAAAGGCTGAATTTTACAATAATAAAATTTACTATTCAATAATTATTTTAAAATTTGCGACTACCTGCTGAATGTAGCAAATAAACACACAAGTGAATTATTAAAAATAATAGTAGTAATAATGAGCCACTCAAAAATAAATATGGCTACCAACCCACCCCCACCTCCAAAAAGAAGAGAAAGAAATGGGAAAAAACTATTATAAATGTTTTGCAATGATTATACAAACCAATCTGTAAACCACAAATGCATCCACATATAGAACATGTTAGTTCATTTTTTTTGTTTACTTGATATGTTATCTTTGTAATTTCCTCAGCAGAATTTTTTTTTTTTTTTTTTAAATACTTCAATATTATGTCTAATTGTAGCTTTCCAATGTATTCTATTCTCTGTCATATCTTCCAAATGAAAATAATTGATATTGGAGTTCTTGAGACTGTCTTTAAGGTAATCTTTATAACATAGACAGGGTCTTCCTCTCCTATAAAAATCATGAAACACATTTTAAAGAAGTATTTCATTATTAATTCACTTTACATGGCCAATCTAATAAAGATATGACTTTACAATTATCACATCCAGCAAACTGAAGAATATATTGATTAGTTTTACGATCTTACCATAGTATTTTAAAAATGTTATGGAGCACTCTTAAATGAAACTTTTCTAGTGCCTTTATATTACAGTGACATAGTGTTAAAGTTAAATTAGATAAAATAGCAACTCTATATACAGTTAATTTAGTTGTGATAGTTGGATTTCAACATCTAATTCCATCTTACCAAAATATTTAAACTAGTTTAAATTCTCAGGTTGATAACCATTCAAGCTAAAACTTGCTGAGAACTTGTTTTCTGTCATTGATTGATAAAGAATTTGAGGTTTTTCTTAATTATGATTAATAAGCCAAGATTTTTATAATATCAATAATAACTAAACTATAAGAGGAATTTAAAATTACTATTCAATTTTTTTTTTTTTTTTAATACGTATGTTAATTATGTTACTAGAGATGTCTGATATTCTGGAAAGTTAAAATTTTATGTTTATTGATTTAACTATTCCATATTAGCTTTTTTCGCTCTTCAGGAATTTTTTTTTTTTTTAATGACTGTTTTCATTGCTGTATACTACAAAAAAAAAGGGTTAGAATTACCACAATAAAAATTGTTGTTCAGTTTTGTTTTGTTTTTGTTAATTTGCGATTGTTTGGCTGATGTAAAAAGCTCAACATATTTCACACATGCGCTATGTCAGCCAATAATATTGATCATAACAATTTGCATTTATTGATTTGATCATTCCATATAAGTTTTCTCTGAACATCCTTTTTTACTGTCTAGGAAATGTTTTCTTAATGTCCATATTCATTATTATACATAGTTTTCTTTTGGCTTTTTAAATATACTTGGCAGAATAATATAAAAACAAAAGAATGTGCAGTGCTTTTTATTTTTAAAAAGTAGAATATAAGTAAATAGGCTAGTGACTTACATTTTCTCAATGTCTTATGAAATAAAATAGTGAGTGTTTAATGATATTAATTTAAAATACATTTATTTATATGCATTAAGTTTAACATTCTAATAATTTCTGTACAATATAGCATTAAAAAAAATTAATTTAAGACAGTACAGTATCTCAAATATTAGAGTAACTGTCTGATGTTTAGAGATAAGTAAGTTTTGCGAGATGAAGCCAATACAGTAATATGAATTGGTTAAATTATTTTATTATACATTTCATCTTTAAATCTAATTAAAGTATAGAGTATACTATTGAGAAAATAAATTTGATATAGTACAGTATCTCAAATGTAGAGAGTAATTGTCTGATGTTTGATAAGATGTTTATAATACATCAATATCTAGAAATCAGAGGGTTTTGAGATATAAAACCGAGAATTCAAATTGGTCAAATTAAATTAATAAATAAATCTTACACAGCTTAACAAATATGCCTAACATTTTAACCAAAATGTTAAAGTTCTGAATGTCTTATTCAAGCACAAGCAATGTTAGCTGCTAGCATTCTTTGTCAAAACATCATAGTGGATTTTTGGAGAATTAGTATATGACACAATTTTTTAACTAACTTTAATTAGCATTATGGAAAAAATCATCTAGTTTATACTATTGAAAAGATAAAATATTAATATATCCTAATAAAGTGAAAAATGCAATCATTACATTTTCAAAATTTAAAAAAGACAAAAGATTTTAACAATTTTTTAAAATTATTATTCTTACATTTTTAATTTATTATTTTTTTTATTAATAGATTCATTACATTCCTTATAAAATTTCCAATAAAATGGCATATAATATAACTTAGCTATAACAATCTATTACTACAAAATATTAAAAAAAATATGCTCATTGTTTGTTTTTCCAAAAAAAAAAACAATAAGAAATATTTTGTTGCAGAGGATTGCATATATTGAATGAAGAAAAAGAAACAGATGAATTCTGTTCAGGCTGTAAATGGCTCAGATTTTATATGTGATGTGGCTATACAGAAAAGATTTAGATTTAGTGCAATGTAGAATAATAATAATAATAATAATGCTCTTTTTATTATTTGTCTTACCTTTCAAATAGTGAAAAAGATTTCATTTTGTTAGGTAGAATCTATCTAAAATATAAAATCAAATTATTATTATTACAAAATGATTGCTTACAAATAATAAAATATTGTAACCATGCAGTAAAAACACACACAAAAATGTAGATTTACTTATCCAATAGAACTATTCATGCTTATCCTCCTTTGATCACAAAATCTAAGTGCACAAAAAGTTGTTGGTGGAGATGGCACATCAATCACTTTTCCTGAAGAAACCAGGTGAGGTGGAGTTTGAAGAGATGTATTGCCTATCTTAATTTTAGTTGATAACTAAAATAGTCTCAGCATTTTTGCTGTGTGTTCATTACTTCACATAACCAAAAACTTCCATACCCTTTTTTTAGGAGATAATACAACACTTTCTTTATGAATGTTATAAAACTATTGAAAGCACAGCTTGAGTACCTAGACAAGTTGCATTTTTATCTATGTAAAACTTTTTTTGGTGCACATACCTATTATGACTATAAGCACAAACCCATTATTCAAGCCCTCACTTTTCTAGTTTTCAGTGATTACATTGTAGCATTGTATTAAGATGAGTAAATATGCATCTGATCTACAGCTTTGAATTTTAAGTTGCACTGGTTTATATATATATAAATTTTATATATTGATTATTATCGTGACTTGTCATATTTTTTCAGTTCACTTTTTTTTTTTTTTTTGGCATATTTTTTTTAATAGTGTTTATAAGGGAAGAGTAGATTTAAAATATAAATACAATTAACTATTTATGTGATATGAGAAATTTAGGTTAGAATCATCAGAAGTTGTTGTGATGAAGAGCTTAGCATATGTCTAGATTTTATAAGTGTTGGTTGCTTATCCTTTCTTCTGTTCCATTTTTTCACTGCTAAATAAATTATTTTCTAAAAATATATAAATTAGAATTGCTAGATGGTAATGTATCAATTGTTAGTGCTCAAATCTGTGTCAAAATCTTTTTTCTCATCTAAAAATGCTGTAATTCATACATGTGTAATCTACTCAGTTTTCCTGCTAATATGAAATAAAGAAATTATAAATTTTAAAAATAAATGGTATTTCTTCAATTCTGTCAGATCATGTTAAATTAATGAAAAAAGGTTTATGCTGTAAGATTGCTGCATGAAATGTATATTGCATGGGATCCCATTCTGTCTATTTAAACTTTCTTAGAAATTTTGTACAATGAAGCTGCGATATGTACTGTATTAATATACATTTCTTCAATTATATGCTATCCAAAAAAAGATATAAATAAATAAAAACATTATAATTCATAAATTTTTTAATATTGCAACAGTGATTTTTCCATCTTGTGAGCTGTATATGATCCTACTTATTAATAATGCTTTTGAATTTTTGAGGTGGTGCAGTATTCCATGTAATAAAATGTATTTGAAGCATAAAGCTAAAAGTTTTACAAAATTTTAAAAAATTCATAAAGTATCTTTTTTATACAAAAAAAATGTTATCAATTAAGCAGTAACAGAAAAACAAAAATTGTAAAATATTTTTATATCGAGTCAAAAACCTTACAATTTGAAGATTGTATGGATTCCATAATTGATATTGGCTTAAAAATATTAAAACAACTAGAGAAGCTATAATTTTCTTATAAGAGTGCTACCTCTCCCGGTATAGATTTCATAATTTACAATAGACTTAAAACATCAACACGGTTAGTGAGGTCATCATAGTTTGCTCATTATGAAACTGCTATTATATTTCCATAAAGGAGAAAAAGTTATCGAAGAAAAAAGACATTGTCCAGAACATGTTTAATTGTGATGAAAGTCTCACTTTTAGCTGTTAATTTTATTTTTAAAAAAATACAGTACAATGAATTTTTATTTTTTGAATGAATATAAATGAGTAAAATACGCAGAGCAAATATATATGTAGATATGTTCCCTCAATTTATTACTAGTAACTAGATTGTTTTTGTTTGTTTTTTTAATTTTGTTCATATCATAGTGTTAATTAATTTATACGTGCATATTTAACATATAAAAACAGTATCTGTGTTATATATATGCAAGTGTTGAAACACAAATCGGAAATCAATATATATTGTAATCAAAGCTTATCTACAAAATGTGAACTACTATCTATATACAAGAGGGGGGACCCAAAAATAACCAGAATTGTTTTTTGGTTTGTGCACTTGTTGTAGTATATACTTCTCCTATTACATGTTGCATGAACCCTTCTGCATCAATCCACCAAATGACATCGCCATGTGAAATCGTGGAGCCACATTGAACACTTTTTTGTAAAGTGTATTTCCCATATTTGACGATTTTTATAATGACTAAAAAGTTTGAACAATGTGAAATTCTGTTTTCATTTACAGAAAACAGCCAGAAAAACAATTGTAAAGCTTGAAATAGATTACAAGCAAGCTGATCTTGTAAAAACACAAGTTTATGAGTGGTTTAATTGAAATATTAAATTCACAGTCCAAAGTCAAAACAACGCTGGGTTTTTTTTATGCAAATGGCATTTTTTTCTCAGATTTAACTCGTAATGATCAGGCATTTTATTTGCAAGTTCTGAAACATTTACATGCTGCAAAATATAAACATCCCATTTTGTGGCAGAGAGAAGAATGCAAGCTTCAGTCTGACAAAGTGTCATCTCTCAAAGCTTTGAGTATGAATTACTTTTTAATTTAATTCAGCATGACTCAGCTTATCTATCAGACATATTCACTTGATCTCACTTTGTGTGATTTTTTTTTTTTAATCTCTCAAATGAATTTTTTTTTTTTTTTGCAGACCGAAGTGGTGTGAAAAAAGCGACAGTCATTAAAAGGCACCACTTTGCAAGTGTTTCCAGACTATTTTTAAAAATGAAACACATTGGGACTGATGTCAAATGGATAGTAATTTGAAAGAGATTAAATTTATTACAAAAATAAATAAACAATTTTTTATTATAAAATTCTGGTTACATTTGGGTACCCCTTCATGTGTGAATGGGGTATGGAACAATTTAACTGCAGTTCTATTGGAACTTCACATAAATTTGTTGTTTGTTTTATTTGTTTAGAAGATAACTACACTCTGTTTTTCAAATTGAATAATTATTATGGAGCTTTTTTAAAATTTTAGAACTATTCATTTATTTTATGGTATATTTTAGTTACTTCTGCTATTTATGATACATGCATAATGCAGTGAGTTTTATTATTGACTTCATGTTGCTATCTAAAAATTATATACTTATCCATAGATGTTAGGGAAATTTCTGAAATAAAATATTTTTATCATGAAGGGCCAAGAGATTTACTATAAGTCAAAGACTTTAATTTGGTTGATTATTTTAAGTAAATTCATTTATTTCTTTATATAAATAGAAAATATATTAATGAGAAATGTTTTTAAATTAACAAACTGGTTAATACAATGGAGCAGGAATGTTTTGCTAAGCTGTTAATACTAATTTCAAATAAAAGAAGATGGTATAAACATTTTAAGAAATTACATTTCAAATATATATTGTAAGAGAATACTAGAAATTCGTATTTTCTGGATCAATATTTAATGATCTTTCAGAAATAGTTATTCTATATTAAATATTGACAAAATATATTTTGTGCTGTATTTTATAAATCACTGCATAATAATTATCCTTTCATTAGATGGTTTTAACAAAAATAAAAATCCGGTTATGAGATGTTTCAAATTTGTTTTTAGGCTGCTAGAGATTTGCTATTTCAATTTGTTGAAAATTTAATTCTCCTTTTTAAGTAAATATTGAAAGTAGTTATGACTTATTAATGTATATATATGTAATTAATTTCAGATTTAAATCTAATTACATATAAGTAAATACATAGTTGATAATACAATTTTTCAGTTTTTTGTATGATACAAATCCAGCAAAAAGAAAGAATCATCATATTGAAAATAGTTTACTTTCTGACTTACTGCTACAAAGAGTCCAGATGTAGACTACATTTCTGTAAAAACTCAAATGTCTTTGCATCCTTATTTATTTAATATTTCATTGCAAAAATACCTAGAGATTAAGAAGATATGGCTAATTTAAAGACTAATGAATACTGGGTATTTCATTGAATATGAATATAAATAAACTAGTATTGTCATTCTTTTTTAAAATATTAAATTTCTTATTATTAAACAATAGTGTAGAATATGTACTCCATGGCAGATTTTAATGAACAAATAAGCACAAGCTCAGTGTTGCATGAAATTCTTCAAGATTTTGCATAGATTTTTCATTGTTCAGCAGGTTTTTCCCAAGATATGGTAAAAAATTTTAAAATAGTATAACAATCTTCATCACAGAATGATGTTTGCAAAATTTAGATTAAATCTGGAAATAGAAATATCTTTGTTAGAATGTAAAAAAAAATGAAATATAAACTTTAAATAAGACATATATATATAATACAATATGATGATTAAATTGCTGCTGTTTAATCTTATGTGTGTGTGTGTAAAATTGGACATAACCAAAAATAGTAGTAAAATAGAATAATGATAAATCTAACAGTTTCAGTTTTATGCATGAACACCGCTGCTTCTTATTTGACATTATTTTATGTAATATTGATATTTATAAATATTTTCTGTTACATGTAGTATAATCTCAATAATTCCTTATCGCACAACTTATTTGAACAGTATGACAGAAATATATTGATTTGTTATGAAAGGTGATCAAGAGATGCAGAGGCTTGCAATATAAGTGTGAGTGTAGATAGATAGATAATCAAACTATTTGATTCACCTAAAAAAATTTTATTTTTCTATAGGTGGCATTTGGATGAACTGAAATATCCTCGCACTTCCAAATTATTTATTCTTAATGGCTTTACACTATTATTTATGTTCACTATTGCAAGGATTTTAATGATGCCTATTTTTTATTATTGTTTATATCCAATTTACAACACAGAAGAATGGAAGACACTTGGCAGACTATTTCATATTCCTACTGTTTGTGTTATTTTAGATGTATTTAATATCTATTGGTATTACAAACTTTGTCGAGGTGCAGACAAACTTCTCAGGTCTTTGATAAAGCAGGAATCCAACAAAAAATGTAATGACATTAAAATTGACTAGAAACTGAAGTTTCCAAGGTTGTGTTTATATATAGTTTAACTCTCTGTTTTATGAATTTGTATATATTTGTAATCCTTTTATACATTATTTTTTATATTCTATTGCATGAACTGTAACTACATTCCGTATATAGTATGGTATTTATATATAACATTTATTTTATAAAATAAATTAATTGAATAAATTTAAATATATTTTTAAAAATTACTAATAATTGAAAATTTATATATTGCAAAAATAAATATTATTGTAAATGTAGTCATATCTTTTTACAAATTTATTTATGTATTTTCACATTTGTATTATCTGACTGAAGATTGATTTAGATTTCAAAGCAGAATATTTTTAATTTTTATAGTAGTCTATAATCATATATCATACCATTGATGATTTAAACTTTAATGTTTAAAATTACTATGAATTGTCAATCAATAGATTTTAAAATAGTGGTAACCTCTATCTTAATTCACATCTAATTAATTAAGCATTATAATAAATGCAAGAGACAATTTAAACTAATTTCTGAATAATTGGACTTTATTTAAATGAGAAAATTTGTATTCAAACAATGATTTTAGTTGTAAATTAAATACAAGAATTTTTGATATTTTATTAGAAGTATTTCATGTAAAATCATTACTATTTATTTTGCTGTTGATGAAGATAAATCTCACTACTATCTAAAATAAATGAGTGATCTGATATCTGGTAATATCTTAAATGTTATAATTTGATATTAATAAAATGAGAAGTAATTCTCAACAATCACACATCATGTTCCATTATTGTTGTTCCACCCAAAAATCTTAGCAGAGATTATTCTATATACATATCAAAAGAAAATATTTATAAAAATTTAGACGATGAAACCAAGAAATATCTCTCATCTAGATTTTTTTTTTTCTCCTCACAATTGATGAATAATTAATATTTCAAACAAAATGTTGAGCATTTATATTTTATACATACTAATTATAATTATATATATATAATTCCAGTGTAGAATCAGGCTTTCGATGCAGTGCATCTATCAATTACGTGTATAATGCTTAAGATTTGGTGATACAATTATTAATTTTTTTAGTAACACTCCAACTCCATATATGAATGTGTGTATGTGTGAGAGAGAGGGGTATTACCATTAAATTTAATAGTTGCAATTACAAGATTAAAAATCTTAATAAGATATTACTTTATTAAGTTCTTTAAATTAATGCATCACCAAATGTAAATTAACTAAATTATTATTTTGTAATTTATTTATTGAAAATGAAAAAAGTTGAAAATGCAAACTTCTCTATTAAGATAAATATTTTTTGTCATGCGAAGCAAGCTTGCAAACATTTTATACTTTTTATTTTAAAAAATTGACCTTTTTACATCATTTTTGTTACAAAATTGAAATTGCTATATTTTTATATACCAGTAGCTGGTGCTTGATTCAGCAAGAGGTGCATCCTGGATCTTTTTTTTTTTAATGTATCTATTCATGTGTTTCAAGAATGTGCGATGGAGTGGTGATTATAAGTACATCTATTTAAAAAAAATTAAAATTTAATTATTTTAAAATTTAATTCAATAAAAAAATTTATCAATAAGCAACACATCTTATGATCCATATATATACAAAGATGTTTTGTTTTCATTCCTGCATTTAGTTGGCAAAATAATTGAGGAAGAATATAAACTTTTGTTTTGTTTTGTTGTTTTTTTTTTGCTGTTTAATACATTTAAAGATTTATTAAGGATAAACTGATGTAAAAACAAAATCTGATATTTTCCCTCCTAATGGTATTAACTTCTATTTCTTGATTCATTGTATTTAGATATATATTAAATTTATTCCATTTAGGACTAGCGTTTTAATCATCATTTGTATTTCTGTATAAAAGTATTGTGTATTAGAAGTCATATTATGTTGTAATTCCACACTAACTATATCTTATTCATGTATGATTTAAGTTATTGTCATTATTAATTCTTTCTGGGTAATTATGATCACCAAGAAGTTTCTAAAATAGATAAGTGGTATAAGTTGTAAATTTGAAATCATAAATACATTTTTTAGTGAAAAGTAAATTGTGAATCTAAATCGTCAGATAACATTAATAAATTGAAATGTTAGTTTCATATCAAGAATAAAAACAAATTATGTTTAATCAAATAATGTAAAATCTCAGTTTGTACAAGGTTTTTTAATCATATACAACTATTTAATTGTTTTGGTTGTTATATATTTGCATATGTAATTATGTACTTAAAAATTCTTATTAGCAACTCATCTACCAATCATGTCCACAGTGCACTATTCACATCTGGGCTAAGCAAAACTTCACAACTCTTGGGGAGATTCTAAATTGGTTTGGATTTTTTTTGGGGGGGATATTTAATTTATCCAGCCATCCAAAATTGATCAGTAAACTTTTCATTATCCACATTTAGTATGCATAATGAGGAATGCCTTCATCTTTATTGTTTCTCTTTGGGGAATGATGAAAGGTCTTTTAGACTCATAAATAATAAATATTTTGTATTATATGCCCACAGGAATTAACTATTTGTAGGCCTTTTTCTTTACATGAATTTTCTCTTTATGATTATCTATATCAATGTTGCTGTTTGTTTATTTTTTCTGTTGTTTTTTTTTTTGATTTTACATCTAAGTTTATCCTTCATACTTTTTTCAATTTATTTATTTCTATAAATTAAAAGGTAGCAAATATTATGATTTCATTGCCCATAATTTTATTTTTAAAATGCATGCTTTTGACACAAAATATAATAAATTCCCTCTCCCCATTTTTATTACTGTATATGTGTTAAGTTTCTAATTAATGGTATATTGAATAATTAGTTGGGTATTGGAATTGACTATTTAAATTATTTTATTGGCAACTTGTTATCATTTGCCAATACTTTTTAATCTCATTTATTCCAACACATAAATTTTAGAACTGCATTATTAAACATATGAAATTCAGTCTTTCACTTTTTACTTTTATTGGAAATCTTATTCTATTACTAATAATTGCTCCGTGAATTTTAGTTTAGAACTAAAGATTTCTGATTCCTATTTCAACCTATTACTTTGATGCTTGAATGTCACATGACCTCCTGAGCAATAAACTAATATGATTTTTTTTTTTTTATTAATAATAATAAAAGTATGTTGCTGATCTTTTTAATAATATATTTATACATATGTCACAAGTGGAAGTTTATATTAGTGATTTGGCTTTTGAAACTATTTCTGATTTTTGTTTCTGGCAGTCAATTATTGCACTTAATTGATTGTTTAAAAATTGTTTATTCTTCTAATATTTAAAAATTCTTAGATAGCTTGTTTTAAAATCTATTTTAGTCTATTTATTTAACTTTTCTTTGACTGCAGATCTATTTCATGAGTATTTAAAATTAAAAGTTAGTGTGTTATTATTATTAGTTATTAGAAATTACATGCACATTTTACTCATTTTTAAGCAATTTGAGATTTCCCACTAATAAGATGTCATTCCGGAATATTTCTGTACATCAGTTTGTTTTTTTGTTGGAAACTCTTTATAATCATGTGCACAACTTAGCATCTTCATTGGATATTTGTTTTAAGACTGCAACTTTGTGTTTATATTTATATGGGTTTTCAATATCATTTTGCTTTCTGTTAAGAGGCTCAGAAAATCTTTCAAAGGGTACAAAAAAGTGATGGTTTAGAAAAAAAAGTCACAAAATTATTAAGAAAAGAGTACTGAATTTGTATTCACTAATTTTAAATACAATGAAGCACTGCATTTTATATAACAGAGAAAGCCATAATATGACTGTTCATTATTTCTCATTATAGTAATTTAATTTTATTGAAAAAAGTATAATGCACGTTTATGTAATTATTTAAATAAAGGTTTGTTTTCTTTTCATAATTATTTGGGTTTTCAATATTGTTTTTTAAAAAAATGTTGAATTTGATAAGCATGCTTAAAATTTAAGTCATTTTCTATATATTTAATAAATAATATTGATTATTATGGTTTCAAAGGTAATATAATTCTCTACTTTAGAGATATTATACATAAATGGTTGGAAACGGCTTAAAAGTATTTATAAGAAGAAAAAAAAGAAATACAAAATGGCAAGAAAAATAGAATATGGTCTAGAAAAATTATATTATCTATGTCTTTAAGCAGAGCATATATAATTGTAATTAATGATGTAGTAAAAATTCATTCCCGTGCATAAATAGACTGACTATACCGAATATGAACAAATATTAATACTATTTGCATGTATATATAACTAAATATGCATATATATATATTGTGTAAAAATTCATTTCTTTTTTTTTTTAATCCAACCATTTTAAAAGAAATTATTACATTCACCAATTAAAGTGAAACTTCATATTTGAAATTAAATTTGTATATTACATTTGTTTAAATAATCGCAATCATTTAAAAAATCACTGTTCTATTTTTTTTTTATTTCACATTTATGATTTATATATATTTTAATAAGGCATTAAAAAGATCAAATAAAATATTCTTCAAAGAAAAAAGTTGAAAATCTTTATTTTAAAAAAATGCATGACATTTCTATTACTATTTTGGTATAATGTTGTTTTGTTTTGTTTTGTTTTACTTAACGATTGTTAAGATGGCTTTTAATGTCCTAAACACTAAATAATCTCATGATTCGCGCGCATCCATCTGTCATATCTATAATTTTGAGTTCAGTGAGCCAGAGATCATATTGTTACAATTATTGTGAACAAAAACGAAAAATGCAATTATTATATTATGCAGCTTTTATTATTGGCAGTAGGTGTTATACTGCTATGGGTGCTGAACATAAGGCTTATCTTTTTTTTATTGATAAAATATGAAGTGTATTGAATTTATATAATTATGAGAATGTATTTTAGTGATTGCTTATATATTTTATTATTCTTTAAAATATATTTATATATAATAAAAATTATATAAATTACACATTTTTTTTGCTGCATTAATGTTTGATTAATAAGCTATTCTAGTAAGTTAATGGAATTATTTATTGGAAAAAATTTCTTAATTCAGTTCTTAACTATGTAGATAATAAAAATATGATCGATTTTTTTGAGCAATGACTGTTATAACTTTGATTAGTAATAGTAGGCTAACTATTAGTGATAAACTTAAGCTAAACTAATCCCCAAACCATTTTTACATCCAATAAAAACTTTTTACAACACACTACTGCAATATTATTATTAATTTATTGGAGTTATGAATAACTTTGTAAAACTCAAGACCATGAAACAACATGTATGAATGGAATATCTTTAATGATCATTTTTTTGTTATGCCAAAAACTACTAAACATCACGTGATCACCATTTTTTATGCTTGCTCATAACTATTATTAAAACTTTCCATATAGTAGTGCCACTCAGTGCAAGCCAGAGTAATCAATTTATGCCAGAATGCTTGTGCATAAAATCTCATATCTAGTGCCTACTCATCTAATTTTATTCTCATAGTTTTGTAGTTAAGTAGAGATAAAAGATGATTGCTGGAGGGGGTTGCATTAAATCCTAAAATCTACATGCATTGCTCTCAGATCCAAGGCTCTTCACTGATGAAGGCCACAAGCCAGAAACTAGTCTGGTGATATTGGATGAGTAGGCACTAGATAGGGATTTTATGTTCAAGCTTTCTGGAATCCATTGATTACTCTGGCT
Source organism: Epiperipatus broadwayi (assembly GCA_028023455.1). NCBI lineage: Eukaryota > Metazoa > Onychophora > Udeonychophora > Euonychophora > Peripatidae > Epiperipatus > Epiperipatus broadwayi. Next base: position 4,375,490 of record JAQFVV010000016.1, read on the forward strand.
TGTACTGAGTCGCACTACTGTATGGAGAGTTTTGCCTGTTTTTATGCCAAAAACTGTGAGAAAGATAAATTTTATGATCCTGGACAAACAGATTATGGAATCTGAATTGATCATCAAAAAATAAGAAAATCATAGTGGTGAATCCCAGTACTACTATTAACTTCAGACTAAAGTGAGCTAATAATATAATAAGCATAGTAAAAAGGCAATTCCACAAAAATTGTATATTTGCTAATAACTAGTTATTAAATTTTTCTGTCAGAGATCATTTCATCATATCAAAATAATGGTTTTTATATCTTTTTAAAGTAGTTGAGGAATTTTTATAAGTCTATCACAGTCAAGGTACAAATTACTTCTCTTGTTCACATGATCTTTTTCTATTCATGCAATAAGCCTTCATTGTCTTAATATATATTTTAAAAGTAATATAACAATATAGGGGACTATGGATAACTGCTTGGAATATATTTTTACTTGTCACTCTTTCTAATTCATAATCCCCAAATTGATACAAATATACATAGTAGTACTTGTTAACTTTTTTGAATAAATGTAATAAAACCTTTTTACAATAATTAAAAAGTTCTATTTCTATCTAGTCTGTAACTCATCTTTATAATTTTAGTCATTGCAAAAATATGGTTACCAATTTTTATATCTACATCTTCCTTCTATTACGTATTACAATTATTCATCTTATATTAAATTTACTTGCAATAACATTTGAGAATAGTTTGTACATAGTTGTTATTACTGATTTATCCACCACCGCAAATAATCATTTATTAGTGAGATGTAAGCACATGTTACTGCAAAACTAAAGAGATAAAAACTACTAAGAAAGATGGTAACGATTGATATTCCTAGCAAAAATCAATTTAAATTTTGTTTTTTAAAAATTAATAACTTTGAAGATAATTGTCTGAAATCAATAAGAAGATAATTGATAGTTTATTAAGAACATCAAGAAAGATATCTAGTATTTAAAAAACAGCAATTTACCAGTAAATTTTATACTGAGACATGAGAAAAAAAAATTTTAATGATTTTTTTAAGAATTGAATAAGGTTCTATAATATAGTACAGAAAAGAATTAACAATTTAAGAAAATATAATTGTGAATTAGCAAAGAAAGGTATAGAAAAGAATGAAAATCTCAAATGTATAAAACAGCATCTTAATATTGGGGGAAAAGTTATGACGACTTTTATTAACAAGAAAGATGATATGAAGTGTGTGGAAAAGTTTTATAATGAATTATATTGTAATAAAGGCAAGAAAATAGAGTTCCATTCAATTACTACACCCGAGTTGCCAAGCATTTTAAATAAAGAGACATTCAACTAAATCTACGAAGAAGGGGGAAATCTCAGAAAATGATGGAATTATTGATATCTTAAAAGAAAGTGAAGAAATATAAATATTTTTGACAAAGCTATATTTCAAATATCTAAATAATAAAGATAATTGGAAATATTCATGTATGAGAAAAGTGATAAAGAAAATATTAGAAAATACTGACTTATTAATTCTATTTAAGATCTTTAGCAAGATAATTGAAATTTGTCTACATTCATCTTTGGATTCCAACCAACCAAAAGAAATCCTAAATATGATAGTGATCTTAGCACAGTGAATCACATCCAAATGTTGAAAGAAGTTTTGAAAAGGTATTTGAGCTTACAAGCACTTTCATCATTATTAAGAGTTTGGATTGTCAAGATTACTGTTGGATTTTAAAAATACTTAATGCAATAGCAGTAATTAGATTACATTCTGATATTTTAAAAATTAATGTTAAGAATGGTGTGTGACAGGATTTCTTATCCAAAATGTTCTATAACAGTTTTACAAACTGTTGTGGATTAAAATAAATGGAGATTTTGCAGATGATATGATTATTTACTTCATGAGATATTGCAAGAATTATCAGTTGAAAGTAAGAAAATAGAATTAAAGATAAGTGCCAAAAAGGCTAAAATAATGTTCAATGGATTTTTCCAAAAGCAAATAGGTTGATAATCATGAAACTATAAGTACCATTGGTCAGGTTATTTGTACAGATGGGAATATAATGGATGAAATTAAACTTGGATAGAATATTTTTAGTAGAAATAATTTGATATTAAAAGCAATATGTCTATGTGTATTAAAAAGTTTTTAATATATATGTTTTACCATTTCTTACTTATTGATCTGAGATTTTGCCTTTTTTACTTATTGATCTGAGATGTAGACACTTAACAGAAGAACAATGCACTTAATAAAGTAGAGAAAGATATGTTAGAAGTTTCAAGAAAAGATTGAAAAATATATGGATAAAAAAATAAATTGATACCACTGATATTATAAGAATTAAGAAACTGAAATGGAGCTGGGCTTGACATATTGCTAAAAGAGATGATAGTAGATAAAGTTTTAAATTGGTTTCAAAACAAAGTACAAAAAAACTTCAGGACTGATGGGTGGATGAAATAATGTTTGTTGATCTGATGTAAAGAAAAAAGGTTATGAATTAAAGAAACTGGTAGAAATCGTGCTGCAATAAATGATAATGATCGAAAATAATAATGATGAATTATCCAAATCTATCTTTATAAATTAACCTTTCTTTTATAATATTACATCTGAATAATCCCTATTTGCAATAATATAGCTATCTTTAATTACTTTAGAGATTAGATATTTTCATCGTCTAAACTTCTAGCTTTTCTCGTTCTAAACTCCAAAAATTTGTATTAACTCTTTAATAGGCATTAAGTTTTTAATTCTCTTAATAGATACTTTTTTTACTATCTTGTACAAAAATTCTTATATTAATATTTAAAAGAAAACCAAGGGAAAAAAAAGTTTTCTTTAAAAGGAAATTGCCAAGAGTAAATCAACACAATGTATTAGTATTAACTTAAGTAAACATTATATATATATCATATACATACGAGCACATTTAGTGTGTGCCTTGTGGAAATGTAGTTTAGCTATTCCTTTTTTTTTTTTTTATTAGAAAAATAACTATTGGACAAACAAATCATAATTGATCATCCTTTGGGATCCATATGGATCAGTTCACGGGAAAATGGTGAGATATTAATAGATCAAATTAAATTACATGACCTGTACGAGACAAATAGATTTGAAAATCACCTTGTGTTCGCCTCCTAGTTCAGAGAACTCGTATGTAATACAAAAATGGAAAAAGTTTAGATTATTATTTTAACTGCATCTTTACAATTTTTTGTACATTTTCATCACGTGCAAAGAAAGGTTAAGGCAAACTTAAAAGTAGCATGATCAACTTTTATATTTATTATCTATGGTCAATCGACTTTTTGGGAAATAAAGGAATAAATAATATCTTATAAAATTTAAATTTTATTTATTATTAATTACATTTTTGCTACGTTGGCAGAAGTAAGCTTTTTAAAAATTGGGTGGAAGAATTCCTAGGAAGTGAATTGCTGTAAACTAAAAAACTACCTTCGATTAAATATATTTTCTTTGATAGGATGTAGAATTCAGAATCTTAGCGGAGAAAAAATGATTATTTCGATAAAGAAGCATGGCTTTCCATTTTTTCACAAAGATTCGTCTAGTTTGGTTTATAATTGCCGATGCACAGCCGAATGGAAGCCATCAAGTGATTAAACTGAAATTTAATTGATTTCATTTGAGAGAATGCTGTTTCACATAAATAAATAGATCCAAAAAATGCAAAAATCCTTGTTACTACCGACCTCAACAATGGATATTTTTCTTTTGGAAAGAAGTGTGCAGCATACCGAATGTGCGGTACCTAACCATCTTATTCAGCTCAGTTATAAAATTTATAAATAAGTATAAAAAGATTCGGAATTCAGGCAACAATAATCTGATGGCAGAAATATCTGCGATCCATTGTCAAGCTCGATCGTTTGCCACCCTGGGTTAGGCGATAAAAAAAATCATTGATTATAAGAAAGAACACTATGTGACCTAGCTAAAATATGATTATAATAATTTCTTGGTGGAACAATTTTTGATTTGTCATGTCAGATCATTTCTGATAGAGTTTGATAATGCCAGATCACCTATTGTCATCCACAATAACTACAAGAAAAGTGATAACTAAGTGCAGAATAGTCAAGATGACAAACAATGCCTTACTGCCATAGCTATTTAATACAAATTCTACAAGACTAGGCACTCATAAGAGAAATAGAATTTTTTTTTTAATTGGTTCTCCCAAAACATTGGGAATTGAAGTCAGATCAATTATTTTCAAGAATTACAGATAAATGATAGGAGAATCACAATGTTAAAAGTGATCTATGACCACAGTCTCATTTTTTATAAGGTTAATTTAGTGATATTAGTTTCCATACTGATAGCCGTTCAATCCTCACTAAGTTTAATAACTATTGGAATTATAGATATAGCTCAAATACTCATCCAATATTATAAACTATCAATAACCCACCAATACCAAATATGGAAATTACATTTAAAAACCATTAAGATAAACTTCAAAGACTATATCAAATAGTCATCTCTCATCTGAGACATGGTAGAAAATGTTTTGATCTGCATACATTTAATTTGCATACTAATTGCAACCCTCTAATACAAATTGAGATTAACATCCTAAAAAAATTAATTTGCTTTGTTCTGAAATTGGGCATTTTACATTCTTGGAATAATATTTATAATCAAGAAAATCTATATATAGCCATATTTTTCCATTTATATGTTTAATATAACATGAAAAAGACTGCAATCTGTATTACAAACAGCTGAAATGGTTAAATATTTATCTGTAAATTTATTAAATGTGTAAATGTATATATATTAAATCATTTACTTATATCAATTTGAAAAAGCAAGAATATAATCCATAGTAAGGACCTAATTATGAATAAGTTAAGCAAAAATAATTTTGAAAACTATGAAAAAAAAAGTAATATTTAACAGCATAGTTTATGGATGTAAAATCACAATATTATATCATTTCAACTATAAAAAAATACCACATATGCTTGAAAAGGTGCATGTTGTAAAGAATCCCATTTTGCTTATTTTGAAGCTATTTAATGAATAGTTCTTGTTTTTGGCTTCAATACTGTAACGGGATAATCTAATCATGATACTCACAAAGGTGGATGTGTTCCTTCTGATGAGTAAAAAGGTGTATCTTTATTATCTACTTTCATGCATAACTTCTTATATTAAACTCATACCTAAGAGAATAAGATTTAAATAACTGCTGATTTTACCCTTAACTTATCTATGTATTGTAGTTTACTCCCGCTATTCGAACTCAGGGAGATGTATGGTTCTCAGGTTTAAGGAATATTTGTATCACCATATCCTTAATATATGTAAAATGAGTATATGCCTATTAATAGGAGTGGATATAGTATATTGTTTATATGAAAATAATAATTGTGATATGTGTGTAAGGATATGACTTAGTAAAATTTAATCACAAAAATAAACCAAGAAATGTGTTTTAACATTTCAATAAATTTAATTAACATATTTACGTTGACTATTACTATTTGGATAATAAAATTTAAAACAAAGGAAGAACTCATATATTTTTCATTTACATTTGTTTTATACTAATGTTTCCTATCCTGTTCCCATAAAGAATAACCACTGCATGTCCTGGTTAACATAAATAAACGTATTATATACAACATTATTATAAATATAGTAACATATTCACTTTTTTTTATGTCTCAGTTAATGCCATGATAGTTTAATAGACCCCCTTAAGACACAATAAAAAAGATATACATAGAAAATATATTAAAAAATATTAATAATTAACACAAACTTTAAAATAAACAATTAACAAATGTGTGTGTGTTGTGCATATATAAATGTGGAATTGATATATATCTTAGGTAGCGTCTTACCTTGTCTCATGTATAATGATTGGATTATTTCATAATCAAAACTGTACCTCATAAATTTCGTCTATCCATAGTATTGAGATAGTACTTTTATTATTAATTTCATAAATTTTAAATTAAGATATTCAGTCTTATATTAAAATGAAATAAATTATTATATATAATATACAAACAATTATCGATGATGTCAATTTTATAAATGGGTTTTATATTCATATGGACAATGTTCTAATGGCTTGTTTTTATAATCCATGGTAGTTTATTTATGCACAGTTAAGAATTTGAACATCTGGTGGATTTGATTACTATTAGCCTTTGAACTGGCGTTTTGGAATGAGATGTAAAAAGAGAGAATTCATGATGGATTGTTTTTATATTTATCAATACAGGTGTGGAGAGATAGGACAATCCCATATTGGTCTTGGCAATTTCTAGCTCCATGGACAATGACACTTCTTCCACGATGTGCCTCTTGTTTTCAGCAATGCATAATTATTTTGGTCGATATTTATATAAATTTTTGTAATTGATATTAGTTGGAGAAGCATCAATATTCTTCTACTACTGCATGTTTTAGATTTAAATCCAGAAATTTATACTGAGGAATCAATGGTGGTGTTTTGTTTTTGTTTTTTAGAGATTCGAATGCTTTATTCTGTTTGTAAATTATTAATTTGAGAACTCTTTGCTTAGTTGTTTTAGATCTAAACGTTTCCACTCATTTTCTAAAATCCTTATAAAAGATTTCTTCAACAGTATTGCAAGTTTGAATTGGGTAACACAAATCTTCAAATTTTTCTTTTAACTCCTTTATACAGGGAATGATTTTTTTTTTTTTTACTGAGATAAAAAAAATTTTTTTTCTTGAACAATAAATTGTTTAATATCCCTTTATATTAAACCAGTTCATGCTAATCTTTTTACTTTATTGTTGACATCATCTTTGGCTAAGTATTAGCATAAACAATTTGTTAAAACAAAATCGTAAGAAAAGATAAAATAAACAATGAGTTTTTTTTACTTTCATATTATATACACTAATATTTTTTTTGATTAAGTTCATTCATCTGATCTATTATATGTCATGATATCCATTTGACTGATTAGGTTTAACTTTTGTTTTAATGTTCATTTATATTTGGCCTTAAATTTTAGTTTGTGATAACTAGTTTGTTAGTTTATATGGCCTAACACTATCTAATTCTATCACTTAATAAGTAACATTAATAACATGGTCTTGAATTGGGATTGGACCTTATGGTGTGTGTTGAGGGGTGTTGGAGGCTTCCATCACATATCCCCCCAGTGAAAGTATTAAAGATGGTTTCTATCTTTTTTTAAGAGTTAAGTTTAAGGTAGATCTATGATTTTTACTTTTATTGGGGTATTCATAGTCTATTATATTATTCATGGTTACCACAAGTGATTTTAAACAATATCACCCTTTCATATAAAATTTTGATCGAATGCATACATTAGTGGATAGTATTTGAAATTTCAGGTTTGTAATCTATAGCATTGTATTTTGTTTTAAGTTATTGATGAATCTATTATTTGTCACCATGGTATGGCTTCACACTTCAAGCATTGTAGGTTTTTTTGAAATCACTGTCTTTATCCAGTATGAATTTGGGCCAGCACATTTAATGATGGTATGTAGCCCCTCATATAGATTGCAAAATTTGTGGAAGATAAATCCTTGGGGTTACTTACATGGGGTGTTTTAATGAAAATTTTATCACCTATTTTGAAATGATACTTACTTTTTTTTTTGGGGGGGGGGGGATTTGTTATGTCTTTTGCTCATTGTTAGAATTTTGTTATATGCCTTCATTCAATCCTTTTCTGGTTCAGTGGGATATTCTATGAGCATAAATGTGGGTGTGTGGAATAAGATTGGGGTATTTTGTCCCAATTGGAGTTTGATGAGTGTGAATCCTTTGGATTCATTTACATGTATTTATTAGTCTTTCATGTAATATTATGATATGATCACTTGCTTTTTATTCTTCTCTTAGGAATACTTTTCAACAATGTGTCTTTTTTAATATATTTGGTGTTATCAAGTCCTGAGTTATTTCAAGCCATGTTTATTGTTTAACTAATGGAATTACCAAGGGATTGTATGGTGGAAAATCTGATTTATTTTTAGCTAAGTTTTAGGTTGGGATAACTGGTTTGTTAGTTTATGTGTCCTTACATTACCTAATTCTATCACTTAATAAGTAACATTAATATCATGGGTTTGAATTGGGATTGGTCTTATGTTGTGTGTACTCGGGTTATTAAAAGAATATTAGAGGCATCCATCACAATACATTTCAAAATTAATTACTACATTTATGATTATTCATTCTTCAAAAGAAACCCTGCTATACCTAAGCAAATAATGGATGCTTTTTTTTATTTTATCAATTTATGAAGTGCTAATCTTTAAGTGATCTCATCACCATTTCAATAAGAAAAATTAATGTGTTTCATTGGGTAAATCATTCTTTTGTTAACTGTGCTACGATTTAAAATTCATGGTGTATACAATAAATGTAATAACAGGAGTGCTTTATAAAATCAAGAAATATGCTTATTCTATTTGAAAGTGGGAATTCACACATCACAAAATTAATGATGTTCAAATAAACAATAAGTTGAAAACACATTAAGTAAAGCAAAGATAAATAATTATAAGTTTTGTTTTACTAACCTTATATTAGAATATTATAAATTATGGAAATATATATTTTCACTGTATATAATGTAACTGTCACAACTGCACAACTCACATGAAAATCACCTGAGGGCAATCTACATGCGCATTTGACATTTTGATTTCACACAATACCAACTTTTTCTTTTAAAGTCCACTAAGATCTGGGAGAAAAGAGACTTAACCAATTACATAAATTGAAGATTGCAAATAAAGAAAGATTACAAAATGCCAAAAAATAATGAGACAACACTATTTATTCATGTATATACAACACAAAACATACATTGGCATGACTTTAGTCAATTGATTTAAAAATTAAAGTAAATAAACCTTTCAAAATTTTATTTTAATTATTATTTTCATTTAACATATGCATAGTTATAGTGTATGGTGGTATAAAGATTTAAATAATTTATATTATTTCAGAATCCTATTATTATTATTAATTGTTAGAATGGATTCCAATCTGCTGTATACACAGCTAATTGCTTTCATATGCACTGTTCTAATGCTAACTGATACAAGTTTACAAATTAAGGCTAAACTTAGTATTCTACCATCATGGTTATGTTATTAGTATGCAATAGTTAATTGTAAAATACACCTGTACTACAATAGTTATATAAAAACAAATACATATGATAATTGTATACCTATGGTAGGAATTAACCTACCACATATATAGCATCAGTATCTAGAAAGCACATACCACTAAATATGTATAAAAGTGAAATGGATGGCATGTAGTAGAAATTGATCATCTACATCACATCATTTTATACAAAATGATTATTGCAAGGGATCAGCAGTCACAAATGATATTACAATCATCTAATACTAACACGTAACATAAGAAGGAGAATCAGATGTAATTCAAAATTTGAATTGACAGCTACCAGTCATACGTACTTAAAAATAATAATTCAAGAGTACAAGACTAGTTGGCTAAAACTTATATCTACTTAATAGAACCCCAATCTAACTTGTCTATGCAGCATGATTGCCCTCCACTGATAATTTATAAATTTACTGATTTAACATATTAAATAAAGTGGAAATAATGATGTAACTAATATATGTGATTAGAAGCTAATTGCCTTTTTATAAACTAATTCATTTCCAATAGTGCTAACTAAATTGCAGCATATTTAAATAGAACAAACTACATTCTTTTGCTATACCTAGTCATAAACAGATCATTAATATATTTTATTAAATAGGAGACGATGATTAACTAAGTATTAGTATAATAGTTATACTTATTCTTTCAGCTTAACAGTTCATGTTTACATTTCCTCTTTAGGTAGTGGCAGATTTGATTCTTAAAACCATAGCTATAGTGGATGAAGGTTTAAATCACTTTCATATTCATTTTGGATATATAGATTCTATTTAGGTCTTGGTGGCTGGTTCTCCTGTAGCACTGGACATTAGATGTTTCCTCTTATAAGGTGATACATTCAGATAGTTCATATGAAGATGGCTTTTCTTTAGGGACTTGGTGATGGGTTGTCAGCTTGACAGAGCAAGGCTGATAACAACTCCCCTACTCTTGCATGGTAGACTTTTTGGAACTAGCAGTGTTAAGATCAAAGATAGAATAATCTTAATAATGAATGCAGAATAATAGATAATTATAAAATGTAATTTCCAGCACTATTTATATGATTTGGAATTATCTGTAAAATTTGGGTCCATCTCTTGTTATTTGGATTATTTGATCTATTGGGTATAGATAACTCCATTACTTTCACTAAGGTCTGAGTTTATTTATCGAATACTGTATTTGTAAGCTCATATTTTTGAGTGGGAATAAAAATCTTTTTAATTAAATTATTTTAATCATTTATCTCCTAAATTTTAATCTAGTAATCTGTTTACAAATACCAAAATTTTAATTACTTTTTTTAGAGTGTCATCTTTACCTTCTTGTTTATTGTTAAAAGAAAAACACTTTTTTCTTTCAATTACACCTGGGTCTCATTTTATGCGGATTATTTTAATGCGATTTTGAAGTTATGCAATTAATTTTTCTTCTTAATATCTTTTTATGCAGGTTTTCTTTTATGCGATAAAGAAATTCATATTTCACTATATTTATTAGATATCAAGCAATTTAAATTATTCATAATTTATTTTGACTATTCTTTTTTTAAAAAAAAAATATAACATTATATTAGCAGCTAATGTGAATATGGCCTGAAGCTGTATTTAGAATCTTAGCTTCTATGTAAATAACCTACCTATACTAATGAGTAAATAATAATAATAGGTTTATACTTACGTATAAAAATATCACAATAAATATTCAAAAATTTTAAACTTTTAAAACATATATTGTTAGATATAACAGAAATAAATAATCTTTTAGATTTTTAAAATAAATAATGAAGATTTTATTGATTTTATAAACTGAAAATAATTTTTCTAATGATAATGTATAATCTGGTTGTGATTGATAGCGATCTCATTTTTTTAATATAGAAACAAAATGTGAACATTCAAAATTTATTTCAGTAGTAAACAAAAAAAGACAAATTTATTATTTTCAGATAAGTAAAAATCAGTTAATCATAGATTTTACATTGACGTGTGAGACAAAGAAAAACATCAGAAAATGCTGAAATCTGAGTTTCCTGCAATGAACAACCTCTTAAATAATAATGAGAGCTAAATAGTTATATGTCTGGATATCACTAGCTTTATAAACAATTAATAAAATCATCATCTCAAAGTTTAATCACTGATTACATTGTCAACAGAAAACCATTAACACAGCATAAGACTGAAAGTGATACTAGTTGTACTTCTTTTTGTGACGAATCTGATTTCTTACCAGTTCACAAATGAATGCATATTGTCAAATAGTGATAATGATTAAAATATATATGAAAAAATGTAAAATTAAATACTGTAGTTAATAAAAAAAAGTAAAAAAAGTTTGTCTTATATTAATTTTTTTCAAATATTTGAAATTTTTTATTAGTTATACTTTATTTCCTTATTTTTTTTTTAATGCGAGTTTTAAAGTAATTTTTCCTTGTTGCTTTGCTTTTGTGCAATTTCTGAAAATTACAAAACCTATCTCCCATTTTTTAAGGTAAGTCTATTTTATGCAATTTTTTTAATGCGGGTTTTCTACAGAACCTATCTACCATGTGCGAGCATGAAATATATATATTTGTGCATATATATATAGCTTCAATAATAAATTTAAATTCTGCATTACATAATTTTATAATATAGAATAATATGGATTATACATGATCAACAGATAATTGTAACTATAGGAAAATCCAGATTTGCTTTACTAATATCTTTTTTTTTTCATGTGTCAAAGCATCAGCCAGGAAGCAAACCCAGGAGAACTGCTTGTAAAGCATCTGTGCTAACCACTCAGACACCAACACTTGACAACTAATATCTTCTTTCTTATAGATTTTTAAAATTTAACTGGGACTTTTTTTGACATTCACTTTTAAGACTTTTAGTTAGTAATAAAGTATAGTAACAAATTTTAGCTACACATAGTGTTTAATTAATACTTCAGAATTTGCTAATTTTAATACTATATATATATATATAATAAACTTTAAAATATATAGATGTTTTGAATACAATCTATTAGAAAAAACTTGGATTTGAATGCAGCACAGATTTTTATTTGCTTATGCTGCATTTAGGTAATGATTATATAACTACTTTAACAAACACCATGCTAAATTCTAATCAATCAATGTTTTTATGCTTAATGAATATGATGACATTAAAATTTATAATTGTAAAGGTACATTTTTTGTTGAATTAGTTATGTAAAATGAATGAATAATTTTGATAAATTTATCCATGACTTTTGTGGATGAGACAAATTCTATTTATGTTTCAAGATTACTTTAACATGTGCAAATAGTGTTTTTTTAAAGAAGATTAGTTGATAAATTGCTACAATTGAGATTAATAAACTATCACAAAATATCAAACAAACAGTTTAAAAAACTTTATAGTTTGATATATATTGACATCTGTGGGTCATGGATTTGTTTGGACAAATATTGAATGCCTATTTAATAACATCTAGTATAACAATAATTTATATCTGACTTTTGATGAATTTAATGTTTGTATTTAAAATGTGTTACTTTGAACAGAGAGAATTACAAATGATATTAAAGTGTCACACTAATTTATACGTCTCCGATATGAAGTATGTTATTAAGTTTACTAAATGACAAAAAATAACATTACATACTGATTATTACATTTGTAGTTTTAAAAAATTTTAATATATCATATTCAATATAAAACCATAATAAAGTCTCAATAGTTTTGTATTACAAAATCATATGCAAAATGAAAAAAATTTCTGTAGTATGAAAACTTATTTACTATTATTCATGTTATTACTTTCATAAGAATTAGTTTTAATATCTTCCAAAGTAGTACTATTGCAAATTTCAATAATTAATGTGATTGGAAAATTATCATAACTAATAAAATTAGTTAATATCATTTTCACTGATTCTTATCATGTGTGTTTAAATACAATTTTCTTTACGTAAACTTCAACACTAAACTGACTTTAATAGCACATATTCATGGCAAGTCATTAAGTTTTGGGTTTTCAGCATCCTCTGTAAGTAAATATAGGAAATTTGACTTAATATGCCATCTTCCATTTACCCTTCATTTGGTTCATGTTACACCATGGTATTCAAATTCAGGAAGAATATGCATGAGTTCTACTTCAGAGTATAGTTGTATCATGCTTGTATACAAATTACATACATATGATGTGATGTGATAAATTGTGGAGCAGATAAATAGCAATGACTTTGACTATTATAATAAATATTTTAATAAGTTATTAACAATAACAGATTTTGTTCATAATGATATTTTAACATAATATGTGAGTTGTACAAGTATTAACTGAAGATTAGATAAGTGTGATTATCCCTCATTTTATTTCTTGAATGTCTGGTAATCCAATCCCATTTTATCCCTACGTACATTACCCAAGCTTATTAATTTAAACTTTATAATACAAAAAAAAAAAACATCATCCAAATTATTATATATCTACCCTAACTAATTTTCCTATCATTAACTCTCTCTTGTTTTTACTTATGGTGAGTTTATCCATGGAATAGTATTTTTGTAAGGATTACTCTATGTGTTGAACATCATTTCCTAATGATACGATAATATGATAGGAAAAATCAGTCATACAAGTGTTTTAATCATATATCCCAAATAACAATTATTTAATAAATAAGTTAGCTATAACAAACATTTAACATTTCATATTGTAATTGTCATAGTATATATATATATATATCATCATCATCATCAACCATTATCAATCCACTGCAGGATGAGGGTCTCTCCCAGTTTAATCCATCTTCTCCGATCTTTAGCTCCGCTTCTCCCCATCACCCCTGCACACTTTCTTATTTCATCCATCCATCTCACATGTGGTCTCTTTCTAGATCTTTTACAATGTCTTGGAATCCAGTTTAAAATTTCAATTGTCCATCTATTATCATCTCTTCTAGCAATATGTCCAGCCCAACTCCAATCTTTTAATTTTTTCAATAAGGTTAGTAACACCTGTTTGTTCTCTTACCCATACATTGTGTTTTTGATCTCTTCTTGGTACTCCCAACATACATCTTTCCATACTTCTTGAGTGGTCTGAAGTCTCTGTATTGCTCTTCTATTGAGTGTCCAAGTCTCAGATCCATAAGTAAGAACTGGTAAAACACATTTGTTAAAAACCTTCCTTTTCAAACACATAGGCATATTTCCTTTTAATATCAAGTTATTTCTACCAAAAGCACTCCAACCAAGTTTAATTCTATAACAAACATTTATTCTGCCTTATCAGGTACTGAGAAGAAAGACCATGGTGTTTCTTGATCTTAAACTCAGAGGTAAAAAGCCAATAAACTCACCACGCTGAATAATGTGTGTTGGTGAGCAGCCCATCCATGTTCGTATACTATATGAATAAACACATAGTAATAACAGCTGCAATGACAAGAACGTATGGAGTGGACATTAGGAATTTGCCCTGCTCAGTTCCTTTAAGGCCTCCAAGAGGAATCAAAAGGTCTCCTTTCAGTTAATAGCAAACTCCTTTCTGCAGCCATATATATATATGATCACTAGATGGAGCTTTACCAATATCTCCTAACAAGCTTTGTTTACATAAATGCTGAAAGAGATAGAATTCAAAATCTCTATCATTGTCACCCACCTCTAGACCAGCTGGGTTCGAGCTTATTGGCTCACATCAGTGAAGGGCTGGGAGACTAGAAATTAGATTTAAATACCAACTCTAAAGTCAGCACTTATCAATCACATTTCTATCAGTTTGACAGCATGAATTTATCAGACATGTAATGTCTTTAAACCCAGCTTAACAAACTAGATAGCTATATGGATCTGAAATCAGTTTAGTTTCACCAGCTCTTCACTGGCATGAGTCAATAAGCTCGAAATCAGCTGGTCTGGAAGTGGGTGACAACCATAGAGATTTTGAATTCTATCTCTTTTGGCATTTATGTAAACAAAGCTTGATGTGATGTGATGTATTATGGCTTCTCCTTAAACGAAGTCATGAATATCTCAGCAATTATGCCCAGATAAACCTGTTAGCCACTTTATTTTACATTCCCCACTCTAAATTTAACCATAATCTGCTCTATCCCATTTCCACAACATAATCTTTGTCAACTCTATAACCTTTATATCTAAATCCCGTTATCTTTTCCCAAACCCAGCATAAAAACCAATAATTCACTTTCTGTATAATCACTCTTTTCATATTTATTTTTTCACAACTTCATTATATGTCCCCTTTCTGTTTTCAAACATTTACATTCAATTAACAATGTCTAATATTTTCAATTCCTTCCTTACATAATTTACAAAATGAATCACCCATATTTTTCCATTTACATGTATATTCTTTTGTAGCTAAAGATCCCATTCGAGCCCTAAATAATAAACTACTTTCCTTATTATTATCATATATTAACTCACAACTAATATTCTGTTTATTTCTATATATATTTAAACTCTTTTTATTCTCCATACTATTTCTCCATCTCTCTAACTCCCTAGTCTTTATTAATAAATTTATTCTTTTATCCCATTCCTTACTACTATAACACTCAATAATCCTCTTAACACAATCATCCCATCTTTTGTACAAATATACTGATATAAATTCTTTATCCAAATCTTTTGCATACCGCATTACCTTTCTCACCCATCTTGTTACCTGCCCTTTACTCATAACCCAATTAAATACTATTTTAGCTATTCTTTTATTATCCATAAACTGCAATCTACCAAACATTTTCATTTTACTTTTTGTATCTCTCATATGAAAACTTGACCATCCCATTTCTCCTTGAATTGCCTCCCTTGCTGTCCATACTTCTGCATCCAATGCATGTCTTCCTACTTCCCTTTGAGCTTTTTCTAAGTAATCTAATATATTTTTACTAACATATAATGCATCGTTACCATATGTTAACCCTGCTACTGCAACTCCTTTCCATATAATTCTAGCTACATCATATTTATTATATGAAAATACTGTTAATTTCTTTATCAATCCCTTTCTTTTCTTTGCTTCATTTATTAATTTTTTCTCCCATTCATCCAAATAATTTTTCTGATTATTTAAAATAATTCCCAAATAACTATATCTATTTACCACACTTAACTTAATATCTCCCAATAAAAATTTTACATCTTCTCTTTCCCCAGTATTAACCATCATTATATTTGATTTTTCTTCACTAAATTTAATCCCCATCTCTTTACCCACCCTTGTACATGTCCTCAACATAACTTCCATATCTTCTCTTTTTTCTGCACACAAAAATATATCCGCAAAAAAATGACCTGACAAAATATATACTCCCTTACTAACCTATTAACGGTATCTATATCCCTCTTCCTAATCTTTCTATTGCTCTTTCCATTTCACTCAAATACAACACAAACAAAATAAGTGACATAGGGCATCCTTGCCTTAGTCCCACACCATTTTTAACTTTAATTGATTCTATATTCTCTAATTGATATATATAATAATTGTTTTCATATAATTTCTTAATAATATCTATTAAAACTTCATCCATTCCCAAATTTGCTAAACTTATCCATAATCTATTTCTATTTACTCTATCATATGCCTTCTCTATATCTATAAAACTCATATATAACTGTTTACCTGCATTCCTACTCATATCCATAAGTTGTGTAACTACAAATAAACAATCTCCTATACGTCTATCTAATCTAAAACCTTCTTGCATTTGCCCCACTACATTATTTCCTTCCATCCATTTTACAACTTTACTAGCCATCATATACGAGAAAACTTTATATAAAACTGATGTTACCGCTATCAGTCTATAATTATTCAACTTTCTATGATCCTTACCCTTTCCTTTAAATAATTACCTTACTCTTGTATTACTCCAACTACTTGGGAAAACTCTATTCTGTGCAATTTTATTAAAACAGAATAATAACTTTACTTTTGCCCTATATCCTAAATTCATTACCATCTCTGCTGCCCATCCATCTAAACCTCTTGCCTTCCCACTTTTCAATTTCTTCTCTACCTCATTTAGTTCATTTTCTGAAAACCTAATATTCCCATTACTATATTCTTTTATATTTTCTAACACTCTATCATTCACATCTAACATCTTTTCTATATTCATTACATAACTATTTAAGATTCTCTCTAAATCGTCTCTAGAACTACACTCGGTTCCCTTATCATCTAGTAATACTAACTCTCTCTCCCCTACATTTTTCTCCTTTTAATATAATTCCAAAATTTTTTACTCTCATCTCTTCCACTTTTATTAATATCCTCCAACAATTTACTATTCAATTTTATTCTCTCTATAAATATCTATTTTAGCCAACTTCTTCTTTTCTAAGTACTTTTCCCATTTAGCATTAATATCTTTTTCACTTTCCTTATTCTTAATAGCACACTTATATTCCCATCTAGTGATCATAAAATACAAGCTTAAAGCAATTTATGAAATTTATAATTTGTTTTGATTATCATAAATGTACCTTTGAAGATTTTTGCAATGCTATATATTGCAGAGGCTTTTACTATATGATGAAACTGAACTGATTTCAGACCCATATAGCTATCTAGTTTGTTGAGCTGGGTTTGAAGACATTACGTGTCTGATAAATTCATGCTTTCAAACTGATATAAATGTGTTTGATAAGTGCTGACTTTAGAATTGGTATTTAGATCTAGTTTCTAGTCTCCCAGCCCTTCACTGACATGAGCCAATAAGCTCAAAGCCAGCTGGTCTGGAGGTGAGTGACAATGATAGAGATTTTGAATTCTATCTCTTTTGGCATTTATGTAAACAAAGCTTGTTGATGTGATGTGATGTATTATGTATAGGTAAAGCTCCATCTAGTAATCATAAAATGCAAGCTTAAAGCAAGTTATGAAATTTATAACTTGTTTTGATTATCATTTATATATATATATATATATTGAATATTACATAAAATAATAAACTCTTACTTTTTAGTCTATAAGTAGTCAAACTTATTATTAAGCAAGCTTGGGATATCTATGTCTACATAAAAATATTTTCAAGCATCCCGTCTATACAGATCTAACTTATGGTTGAATGAAATTCACCTATTATCAAAAGAAAGAAATTAGCATAATAAGAAATATATATATATATATATTATATTAATCCTGGGTAGTCAAGCCAAAGTTTAAATTATCAACAGCTCATATTGACATACGGTTCAAGAAATTTCCTTTTAGAAAACCCTTTTATCTCACATACAGTCCAATGTACCATATTCGATGATGATTCCATTTCATTCATCGACATTATTCACTCCAATCTAAGAAGTTTCCTTGGTTTATTGTAGCATATTTTGGCATTCTATTTTGCATGGCTGGGTAAATGCTGATTTTAATTGAAACTAAAATCTACATTTATGGTTATATGGTGAACAATTTCATCTCCACGATGTCTTTTCCCTTTTATCTAGACATAGCTACGTAACTCTGTTGATAATTTTGCTTGGAGTTCTTGTTTTATAAAGAGTTAATTGTGGACTTTTAATTTTAAAAAGTATGCATTAAGATTGAGATGATTTCTTAATTTTGATGCTGAAATTCACTATTATCATGAATAAATATCTTCAAGATTTGTAAAGTAAATTTTTAGAAATCTTATGATTTATTCGTATTGACTCAAGCAGTTTTCTCCTTATCTCCTGTTATTATTTTCTTCTTTGGAATTATGATGTTCAAATGGTCTTGAATAGTGATTCAAAATTAGATTGTGTAAAATGCGTAATGAATAGCTAATGTTATTTTCGAATCTTTTTTTGAAAAAGAAAAGTCTTTCATTTTATCTTATTTCATTTTCTAATGAAACAGCTATTCCATCATGTTTTATATATTTTTATTATTATATCATGTCAATTATGAGTTCATGCTTTTTTTTTTTAATTATTGATGTCTTTTGAATATATGCATGTCTTATGTAATGGATTTAACAAGTAACTAAAAATTTAATTGTTATTTTTTTTCATTTAATTTTTATGAGTTATTTGCTTGCGTTTTGAAGTGATCATTTATAAGTCAGTATTGTTAATAATATAATTTTAAATGACAATTTTAAACAAAATTATTAGTATATAATTAATAATATGCTTTTGACTATTGTTGGTAGGTTTAGTCTTTAAGATGAGTGCTTGTGTAGTGTTTTTGGGTGAAATGTAATGTGTATCCTTATAATACTTTAAGCTAGATGTAATCAGAGGGCATTTGAACCCAGACTTTAAAGCTCCCTATAGTCATCCATTTTATCTTATACAACTGATACACACTACCATGTACATGTGAAAAAGATAAATGATCTCCAATACATGTATTTCATGCTGAACCAAAACTCATCAGTCATCTCCCATATATATATATATGTGTGTGTAACCAGTTGGGTTACATAACACACACTAATATGGTGTGTGTGAATATATATATATATGTAAAATAAAGGAAAAGTAGAAATAAGCACAGATTAAATTTTTGTAGATATTTTTCTATACTTCCTAAAATAAAATAAGAATAAGTAAAGGGTTAAATAACTCTGGGTTTAAAGTAAAATTTCATTGTGAAATAAGTATTTTAAAAGTCTGATAAATAATATTTGTAATTCTGATTTTGAAATTAACAAAAAAAAGCATAATTTATTTTTGAAAATCTTTTAATTAATACTTGTATAAAATATCTTTTTTAATTAATGCTTATTTGCATTTCTACTACCTAGTTAAAAATCTTTGTATATTAAAAATTCTAAAGAATTATCACACCTTTGGTCAAATTCCAAAAATTAAAGTAAAAACATGAATATCACACTTTGACAGAAATTTCCAGCTTGTTTTCAAAAGGATCAAAGTTAATTTAAAACAATCTGTTTTTATCACCTGACCACCAAGATTATAAAAAGACTGATAAAAAAAAATATCAGTTAGTTCTGCTTGCAGTTTTATAAGAGTTGGTCAGAAGAGTTTTTAATATTTTAAGCAGTGGCCAACTAGGCCAACTGCAAAGTCTGGATAATGATTTATGAAGAGAGCAGTCTGGATAATAGTTTTCTGTAAGAGCTAGTCAGCTGTAAAGTTGGTTATATTTTGTTGCAGCTTCTTGAAGTTTTCAGCAGTTGGTTTTAGCTGACCATTGAGTTGGCAGAATAGCTACCATGAACTAATGTAGCTGAAGGTAGGACCTGCTACTATTTTCCTTCACAGTAGTTTTGATTTACTTGAAGTTGGGTCACTTTTGAATCAATAGCCTGAAAAGAAAAAAAATGACAAAATAGCTAGCAAAGTTATACAAAGCTCCTATGAAGATCTAAAGACAGTCTCAGAGCTGCCTTATAGTTTACTGCAGAGTTTTGATTCATGAAGCCGGGGTCACTTCAAATGAATCAACTAGCTGCTTAAATATGTTCTAGAAGACAGGTTGACAATTGCTTGGACTACAAAAGGAATCTCATGGTATGCCAACAAATTACCAGAATTATATACTTTTACCAGATAATGACAACAAACCTGGATTACATTTTTCTGATGGACCAAAAACCAATCTTACCAAGAGAAATCTTGAAGAAATTGGTGTAATGATGCTGCTATTCATCTATGCATGCAGGAACCATAGATAAATACATCGTGTGTGTATACGATAAATACATCATGTGTGTATACGATAAATACATCATGTGTGTATTTTCTAAATGTTCCTTATAAAAGACATTTTAACTTGGTAACTTAAAGTAAAATTTGCTTGAGTCAAATATCTAAAAGAGAGACAATTTGCTATACATATTTTGCAAAGAAATAATGTTCAAATTCATTAAAAGAAGAATATATAATTTAAATGCAAGTATAATTTTATTTGAATTAAAATCGAAAATGCAAATCTTTTAAATTGGTCTAAAAACACTGATAATTAATCAACAAGTACTTGTCAAAAATTGACTATATTTTTTTAAGAAAAAAAAAGAGAACTTATAAACTGAAACTAATTTTAAATTATATCTATATTTTGTTTATACACACATATAGGTAGGAAATTTATGTATTTTTCAAAGAAATTAATTATGAAAATATAATACCAATGCTTGTCAAGTATAACACATATAAAATGTAATCATTTTTTTTATAATTATTTTATGTTGACTGAAAAGGTTTTTATTGTATATTATTAAATGCATGTCTGTGTATGGATATATGAATGTGTTTATAGGTGCATATTAAGAAGTAATGCAATTAATGTAATAACTTGAATTTTGTAGTAATCTTGTAAATCACACAGTGATGACAAAAATCAGAAATGTTATCAAATAAGACCTTAAATATCATTTATTTTTTTGTTATTAATAAACTTATTTAATTGTTAAAATTGCATTGCATCATCTCTTGGTCACAAACAGTAATAGAGCTTATTTTCTCTGAGCTAGATTCATGCACAGGATGAATATATAAATGGGGATATATACTTAGTGATTTTGGGGCATCCAGCGATGATGAATCATCATCCTGATTGGCACAAAAGAGAATACTCTTTAAAGCCCATGCACTATATTTTTTTGTTTTATGTAAAAGTTAAATTTATAGTTGGCCATTACAAATGGCCTGAGCATTGATGATGATCAGCATGTTTTTATCTCTCCAGCATTATTGTTTTGATTTCTGATTATTGTGTATTCTAATGGATGGGCACTAAGCTGGTGCATCCAAGTTATGTTTAAATAATTGCCCAAGCTGGAAAAGGCTCAATAGTTAGCCTGTCTAAAGAAGACCCATTTCCAATCCAGTCACAAGATGGATTGTTGATTTATATTCTGATTTATTGTACTAATTTGTTTATACCCATCAATGATGATGATGGATGGTTATTTCTCTTGAGTATTTACTTGTGCTTATTTTTTAAATTATAGTGCTGGTGGATTTATAGTTGCTCTGCTGATCTCTCAATGTTCTCAGAGATTCTCTAATCTCATACTCTTATATCCTTAAATAGCATACTTTTGTAAATTTATTCATATTTCATTTTAAAATGACTGGGAGTGATTCATTTCTATTTCATTCCTTTCTTTCCACTTCTCGCCCACCCCATCCCATTACAATATATATATATATATATTGTAACCGGACCCGCATACAACCCTTCTATTACATCAGTTGTAACAATTTTCTGATGAGCATGCTGTAGGAAGGAACTATCAATTGACATTCCTAATGCAGATGTCAACGCCTCCTACAACAATATTTCCTGCTCATCAGAGGATAGTATCATAGAGACTGGAAACATCTAAACATTTATATGTTTGGTTTTCCAAACAGCGCCATTAGAGTTCCATCTCACTGCAACCTGACTTGCCAAGGTCTAGTTATGTCAGACGTAGCTCAGAAGGCATGAGATTCTCATGAACCAGTGCTATAATTGGTGAGTGATGCGATAAAACAAACAAAACTGGACGACTGGATAACCAATTTAATTTTTAGTAACAAAAAAAATTTATTAAATAACAATTAATTAGTAATTTCTAACGAAGTTCATTTCTATCCACATGATTACTCTTCTTCATTTTACTTATGAAAGAGCTAGAAGCAGTTCTTTTTTCTTTATCAATAGTTCATTTACACGTTCATTATGAGAAGACATTTGGAAACAATCTAATTCAACAATAGTTCATTTTTGAATTCCTTTATGAGAAGAAGTTTGGAAATATTCCAATCCAACAATAGTTCATTTTGAATTCATTTACGAGAAGAAACTTGGAAACATCCTAATTCAACAATAGTTCATTTTTGTATTCCTTTATGAGAAGGAGCTTGGAAATATTCCAATTCAACAATAGTTCATTTTTGTATTCCTTTATGAGAAGAAGCTTGGAAATATTCCAATTCAACAATAGTTTATTTTTGTATTCCTTTATGAGAAGAAGCCTGGTAGCAGTTAAGCATTTATGATTTATATAACATTTTGTTATTTTATGAATTATTACCGATTGGTATACATTTAAACTTAGCAATTCTTGGCTTGTGGAGTATTCATCATTTGGTAATTAAAGCATTTATAATTTAGTCAAATATAAAAGTATATTCTTATACATAAATTCTGTTTGGCTTGTGGAATATTTATCATTTAGTAACTGAAGCATTTCTAATTTAGTCAAATATAAAAGCATATTCATACACATAAACTCTGTTTGGCTTGTAGAGCATTTATCATTTGGTAATTGAAGTATTTCTAATTTAGTCAAATATAAAAGTATATTCATATACATAAATTCTGTTACATTATCCAGATAGAAGTAATATGCAATTAAAGCATTTCTAATTTATATAGTAAATACGTCCAAATATTTTTATAAATAAATTTGCGTGTAGCTATTTCATAACTTCACTTTATAACGTATGATAAACATGTCCTAATATTTTACAAAACAAATTCTATGTAATTATTTCATAACTTCACTTTATAACGTATGATAAACATGTCTTAATATTTTATAAAAAACAAATTCTATGTAATTATTTCATAACTTCACTTTATA
Organism: Epiperipatus broadwayi; assembly: GCA_028023455.1. NCBI lineage: Eukaryota > Metazoa > Onychophora > Udeonychophora > Euonychophora > Peripatidae > Epiperipatus > Epiperipatus broadwayi. Next base: position 4,399,255 of record JAQFVV010000016.1, read on the forward strand.
ACATATGATAAAGATGTTTTAATATTTTATAACATAATTACCTTCCAGTTTTGCAGTCTAGTTTATTCAAAAGAAGGCGGGTTATTTCATTTATGGAAAGTCATGGCACAGCGTGGAGAGAGTGAAGCCGCTAAATTACCCCATTGTCTCTAAAATTCCTCTAGTAAAGCTTTCTTTTTCCATTTTCACGTTTTGTTAAAACTATATTTTAATGTATCAAAAGAATTAAGTAATACACTTTTTTTTTAAAAAAATTTAATATGTTCTGCCTCTCTGTGTAAAACGAGAGAGAGAAAAAAAAGTTCTTTTCTTCCGACGACGTGCCTAATTTGAATACTGCCTCAGTTTAACTCAAGTATCTTTTTTTTTTTCTTTTTAATGATTGGATAATTAATTTCTTTTTTTTTTATTGAGACAGATAAAAAAAAAAATAAGATGATATAATATTTTATTCGAATCCATCAGTCACAAAATTAAAAATATGATTTTTTTTAAACAAATCGCAGCTTTATTGCGTTCCCAATTAGACTGAATCACGCTAGACATTTTTGAATGGGGGGGGGAATCTTTTGAATATTTATATGAGAAACAGCATATCTGTTTCATTACCCCTCACCAAATTTTGGGATGAAATCGCCTGGAAGTATGATTTCATTCCATATACTATACACATTATTTCTCAGTACTGCCTGGTTTTGATATGCTGATGAGTGGGTAAGATGAGATGGAAAAGTGAATACATGAACCATAGCCTCCAATGCCAGGATAAGTAGACGGCCAAGCACAAACTACCAGTACACACCGCCTCATGATGTCACGAGAAAATATCTCATTTTTAAGCACTACCTCTCTTGTACCTAGAAGTATCATCCAACCAAGAATAGGAGCCAGAGAAAAAAAAAACAATTTGGCACTCAGCCAACCCTGCTCAGCTTCGGTGAGTCTTAGGGGCTATGATTTGGCCTATCCATGAGACCTATATATACGCACTGCTGGACTACTCTTGGAGCACAACATCCAGGTCTGGATAGTGCCGAGCATATACTTCGGAGCATCATAACACAATGCATCCAAGCAGCTCCGCTCAATCATCCACCATCTCAACATGAAAAATACAAGTTCATGCATCACTACACCACACTCACAAACTTTTTCCATCAGCTATCTCTATTTTATTCTGAATTATAACTGCAACCTGGTTTGGGAGACTGAGGATCATGATCAGTTCTCCTATAGTCCTCTTTTGTATTATGAGGTGACATACTTCTGGATCGTCTCTTTGTTGAAAATTTATCATGTTTAACATTACTGTGATGTCTTGCTTCTTTCACTTCTGTAGTTGTACCCCCACTTCTTTGGAGATCATTGTTACTGTTTGATCTTCTAATTATACACGTCCGATATGGGCCATGAATACCATCTGTGAATTTTCTCTTTTTCCTCTTCCATGGTGGTACTTCATTTTTACATAAAAGTTTCCTTTTAAATGGTTCTTCTGCCATAGTAATTATTTTTTTTGGTATTTGCAAAGGTTTCTTGTTGTTTAATTTCTTTCACACTGATAAATCCCGAGTTTTCAGATTCCTTTTTGGTGTCTTTTCCTGCGTAAGCAACTATATTTTTAATAACTGTCTTTATATATTTTTTTCTATACTCAATTTTTGATTTGAGTTTATTAAGCTTTTGTTTATGATTTTTATATATGGCTGAGGACTAACACACTTTTCTTTCCATTTTATGATTCCTTTCTCTATCTTTGTTACTATTTCATAGCATATATCAGACAATTTTTCTGAAACATTTTCTTCTATATTGGATAGTCCCTTTGTTATATTTTGATTATGTTCATTTTCACGTTTTTCATCTTCTTGAAGATCAGAAGATTTTAATTTTGCTTTATTAGATTCATTTTCATCCATTTGAAACTCTTTTACTGTATTTGATACAATTTCATTCTCAGCTTCTGTATATACTGTTTCTTTATTTTCAATTTTAGAGGTACATTCCACAATCAGAAGTTTTCCTGAAGGTAGACTGACAATTTCAAGATCACTCTTTGTAATTTCAATTTCTTCCTTTTTAACAATCTCAAATTTTGCTTCATCAGTAATAGGATATTCAATTTGTGATTCCTTTAAAATGTCTTTGGTTGGAAATTCCAAAGTTTCCTCCTCATCCAATTTTTTAGGTTGAATTATTTCCTTTATCAACTGGTTTAACTTTTCATTCTGATTTTTGAATGCTTCTTTAATTCGTTTTTCTATTCTTTGGTTTGCTTCTATTGCTTGCTTGTTATATTCTTCTCTTTGTTTGATATCTTCTTCTCTTTGTTTATCCCATTTTTGGTTATCTTCTTCTCTTTGTTTATCCCATTTTTGGTTATATTCTTCTCTTTGTTTGATATCTTCTTCTCTTTGTTTAATATCTTCTTCTCTTTGTTTATCCCATTTTTGGTTATCTTCTTCTCTTTGTTTAATATCTTCTTCTCTTTGTTTATCTCTTTTCTTTTGGTCTGCTTTTATAATTTCTATTATCTGAGCTATCATAGCTATCTTTTCTGTTTTCTGAGCCTCCATGTTTACTATTTTTCCTTTGTTTTCTGAATCAGTAAGCTTCTCTCTCCATCCACACCATGACTTTACTCCATCTTCTTTGAAATGTCTGTTTCATTCTTTATGCCATTCATTTTGTGTTTTTCTTTTAGACTTTTATTTTTTTAACCTTCCTGAACAAATTACATCACTACATCATATGCACTGTTCATATCACAGAATCGTGATCTGCTTATACCTATGAGTAGGCTAGCTAGATCGGACCTCACAATAGGGTGGCAAATTAACCGGCCTATGAGTAGGCTAGCTGGATAAAGCCTCATAGTTGGATGACAATGTAATAGGTGCCTATGGTTAGGCTAGCTGGATAAAGCCTCACAGTTAGAAGCCAAATGTAACCGGAGCCTATAGGTAGGTTAGCCAGGTCGAGCCCCAAGTTGGGCGCCAAATGTAACCGGACCCGCATACAACCCTTCTATTACATCAGTTGCAACAATTTTCTGATGAGAATGCTGTAGGAAGGAACTATCAATTGACATTCCTAATGCAGATGTCAACGCCTCCTACAACAATATTTCCTGCTCATCAGAGGATGTAGTAGCATAGAGACTGGAAACATCTAAACATTTATATGTTTGGTTTTCCAAACAGCGCCATTAGAGTTCCATCTCACTACAACTTGACTTGCCAAGGTCTAGTTATGTCAGACGTAGCTCAGAAGGCATGAGATTCTCATGAACCAGTGCTATAATTGGTGAGTGATGCGATAAAACAAACAAAACTGGATGACTGGATAACCAATTTAATTTTTAGTAACAAAAAAAATTTATTAAATAACAATTAATTAGCAATTTCTAACGAAGTTCATTTCTATCCACATGATTACTCTTTTTCATTTTACTTATGAAAGAGCTAGAAGCAGTTCTTTTTTCTTTATCAATAGTTCATTTACACGTTCATTATGAGAAGACATTTGGAAACAATCTAATTCAACAATAGTTCATTTTTGAATTCCTTTATGAGAAGAAGTTTGGAAATATTCCAATCCAACAATAGTTCATTTTGAATTCATTTATGAGAAGAAACTTGGAAACATCCTAATTCAACAATAGTTCATTTTTGTATTCCTTTATGAGAAGGAGCTTGGAAATATTCCAATTCAACAATAGTTCATTTTTGTATTCCTTTATGAGAAGGAGCTTGGAAATATTCCAATTCAACAATAGTTCATTTTTGTATTCCTTTATGAGAAGAAGCTTGGAAATATTCCAATTCAACAATAGTTTATTTTTGTATTCCTTTATGAGAAGAAGCCTGGTAGCAGTTAAGCATTTATGATTTATATAACATTTTGTTATTTTATGAATTATTACCGATTGGTATACATTTAAACTTAGCAATTCTTGGCTTGTGGAGTATTCATCATTTGGTAATTAAAGCATTTATAATTTAGTCAAATATAAAAGTATATTCTTATACATAAATTCTGTTTGGCTTGTGGAATATTTATCATTTAGTAACTGAAGCATTTCTAATTTAATCAAATATAAAAGCATATTCATACACATAAACTCTGTTTGGCTTGTAGAGCATTTATCATTTGGTAATTGAAGTATTTCTAATTTAGTCAAATATAAAAGTATATTCATATACATAAATTTTGTTACATTATCCAGATAGAAGTAATATGCAATTAAAGCATTTCTAATTTAGTCAAATATAAAAGTATATTCATACACATAAACTCTGTTTGGCTTGTAGAGCATTTATCATTTGGTAATTGAAGTATTTCTAATTTAGTCAAATATAAAAGTATATTCATATACATAAATTCTGTTACATTATCCAGATAGAAGTAATATGCAATTAAAGCATTTCTAATTTATATAGTAAATACGTCCAAATATTTTTATAAATAAATTTGCGTGTAGCTATTTCATAACTTCACTTTATAACGTATGATAAACATGTCCTAATATTTTACAAAACAAATTCTATGTAATTATTTCATAACTTCACTTTATAACGTATGATAAACATGTCTTAATATTTTATAAAAAACAAATTCTATGTAATTATTTCATAACTTCACTTTATAACGTATGATAAAGATGTTTTAATATTTTATAACATAATTACCTTCCAGTTTTGCAGTCTAGTTTATTCAAAAGAAGGCGGGTTATTTCATTTATGGAAAGTCATGGCACAGCGTGGAGAGAGTGAAGCCGCTAAATTACCCCATTGTCTCTAAAATTCCTCTAGTAAAGCTTTCTTTTTCCATTTTCACGTTTTGTTAAAACTATATTTTAATGTATCAAAAGAATTAAGTAATACACTTTTTTTTTAAAAAAAATTTAATATGTTCTGCCTCTCTGTGTAAAACGAGAGAGAGAAAAAAAAGTTCTTTTCTTCCGACGACGTGCCTAATTTGAATACTGCCTCAGTTTAACTCAAGTATTTTTTTTTTCTTTTTAATGATTGGATAATTAATTTCTTTTTTTTTTTTATTGAGACAGATAAAAAAAAAAATAAGATGATATAATATTTTATTCGAATCCATCAGTCACTAAATTAAAAATATGATTTTTTTTAAACAAATCGCAGCTTTATTGCGTTCCCAATTAGACTGAATCACGCTAGACATTTTTGAATGGGGGGGGGAATCTTTTGAATATTTATATGAGAAACAGCATATCTGTTTCATTATATATATATATAATAAGTGCTCAGTTTATATTAAGATGGCAAGTCTTCTAACTTTAATCTTTAAATGTACAGGTTTCAATCCTCTCCATTCTTCAACTCTTCATCCATCCATATCATTGAAAATCTGATGATGGCATGTCCAAAGTCCTTGTTTGCCAATTTTTGTTGTCATACCCATATTGACCATAAGTCCTTCTGACTCTTTATATATAGGACTTTAAGCCCACATGCATGTGGTAGTGTGTAGCAGTTGTATAAGATATAAGTGTATGTCTAAATGGAGCTTGAAAGTCTGGATTCAAATCCTCTCTGATTACATCTAGCTTAAAGTATATTTACTAGTATTTAAGTATTACCTATGGGCTTAAAAGTCTGTTTTCAAATATCCTATGGTCATATTTTGCTTTAATTTACAAATTTTATTTAATGGAAAGAGTATCTGGAATCTAGCTTGTGTAAAAATGTCTCTTACACATGCAGTGGTCATGTAAATTATCTCATCAAATTTTTTTATGGTTAATAAAATTAGAGAAAGGGCAGCTCTTCCCATCTTCAGACTTATTTGAGTATCAATACATATTAAAATCCAATGTACATATTGAACTGTGGATATTCTATAAATAAAACAACATCAGTTCTCTATTCCAGTGTTCTTTAATCCTTGGTCCATGGCCCGGGCCATGGAACTTTTCTGCAGGTCAGTGTGCTAGATGGGCAGTAAAAAGTTTGTAATAATAAATAATAAGAGTTTAAACTTTTAATTAATATAGCCAATTTTTATTTATTTTTTCATCTCATTTTTACCCAATTAAAAAAAAAAGAAAACAGAACGAAAACAAAATCTAATCAATCATTCATAAATTAATTTGTTTTTCTAGTTATCACAGATGTTTATGGGGGGGGGGGTAGAATTAAATTTTTTATTACTTTTCTAAAAAAAATTTTAAAAAAAGTTTTTTATTATATAAAATCCATATATATATATATAAAACTTTATCTTATATATTTAATATTGTTGTTTTGATCAGTTATAACAATTATGCTTATCTTTAAGAAAATTTATCTATAGACTTCTGCCAGTCTGCGAAATCTTATCCTTATTTTTGCTGGCCCGCGGAACCTTATCCTTATTTTTACTGGTCCGCAGGTGTGAAAAGGTTGAAGACCACTGCTTTATTCTACTGCCATCTTTGTCAAGCTTGAATTGCTCTTGTTTATCCTATATTGTAGATGAAGAAAAAATTCAAGTGATTTATAGATATTTCATATATATAATCAAATATTAATCAAGTATATTTTAATAAATTTCAATATGTATTCATAAACTCTTATGTTAATCATGTTGTAAATACAATTAAATAGTATTTATTTTTTGATAAGGAATAAACTTGATTTTATAATAAAGTTTTGATGGTTGAATATTAAATATTAACATCTGTTTTTTAAAAATGATTGCAATAGTTTATGAAAAGTTAAATCTGAACTTATATCTACACCAATAAAAATAATTTTCCTCTCTATATATATAATTTTTGAAACACTTTTCTTCACTCTACTTTGCTTGAGCAATTAAAAAACACTAGGTGATATCCCTATCCAATACTGGTTTTGTGCTTAGAGCGTTTATGAATGAGGAAACTGTAAAGTGTATTAGATCCAAATTCCTCATTAATGAGGTTTACCAAAAATTATTTGTAGATGTGAATATAAAAACACAATATTTGATTACGTAAGCATGATTTTGCTGTAGCATGAAGCATATGATCTTTTTTATTCCTTACTGTTAATAAAAATAATAATTTAAACATCCTTATATATTAAATATTGCTTTAGTTAACTTTTAATGAAGATGTACTTAGAATAAAAGCCAACTTATGATTATTTTGTAATAACTGAAACACAGACTTATTATATACCTGTGCCTATATATGTAATATATAGGTATATGAGCATAGACTTTCACATGACCCAATATACGTATTTCATGCTAAACCATTAAAATATGAAGATTGGCTATCTTAATATATATCTGAGCACTTATAGCATATATGTGTAGAGATAGTAATCTGGACCAAATGATGATTGCTGATTTAGCATGAAATACGGCATTAGTGATTATTTGTCTTTTTGACATATATGTGTTCAAGTGTATCAGTGTTGTGAGATAGAGTGGAGAGTGATGAGTCATGTGAAAGTCTGTGCTCATACATATACTCAAAATAATCTTGAGATTAATTTTTTTAAAAACACGCCTTAGGAACAAATAAATTATAATTAAATTTTTTATTCCGGCATAAAATACAAATGATAATAATTCAGTAATTCAAATAATAAATACTTACCTTTTTTTTTTTTAATGATTAAAAAATAAAAAAGGTTTAGATAAGTACATCCACTTTTATATTTCCCATAGATAGCGGTTTAGTAGTAAAAATCACTTTTTTTTTCCGTCTGATTAAAGTTTTGTCCAGTTAATTTTAGAACAAACATTTATTGAAATACCATTATACTTAGGTTAATTCTTGATCTTAAAAAAAAAACATTATCTAAAAAAATTTTACTCCAAAATTTTTTACTTTGGTTTAATTTACAATAAAAAAGTTCATGAGTTATAGAAACTTCCCATTTTAAATTTATTACTTTGCCATGTGAAAGGAATATCCGGAAAGTACTATGACGTCAAGGAGGAGGAAAGTCAAACTTCATAAAGTAAATATGTTTTAATTTTTAAAAAAATCCCCGGGAAAAAAAATCGCAAATGGTTATAAGGCAGAGCAAAAAGAAAAATATTTATTACTTGCTTATCATTTATCGACTTAAAGAAGAATATATATTAATTACTTGTTAATTATCGATTTCTTAAAAATAATGGAAACGATTAAAAATTGTATCTTTGTTAGTCTTGGAACTGCTGGGAGTTTATTTTCACTTTACATGTGGATAATTCCTTTACTATCACAATTGTTAATTAAAGAATATAAAAAATTCGGCAAAAATAGAAGATATCAGTGGAATATCAGGTAATTATCTTTTTTTAGACTGATGTGTGCGTGTACATTATACGTCTGTATACCGAATGTACATATACGTATAATGTATTAGTAGCATAAAAGAGTTAGTTAAGTGTAATATATAGTAAAATGGTGATCTTAAGTGACAGGACAAGGATTTCTCCATTATCTATTTATAAGTATTAAAAGATATTAAGCGACTAGATCTATTTTTAATATATTAAGAGTGCTGTTGATTATTGAAAATTCGGTGTTTTCTTACCAATTTTTCATCTATTTGAAAAATGTGTGACATTCAGTTGCTAATTCTGTATTTGAATAGAAATTATAGATATGATTAATCACAAGGTTACATTCAAATAAATGAGGTAGCAGTTAGAGAATTTATATGTGTGTGAATAGATATTATGATGTCTGAATTTTTAACGATTTGATTTATTAAGAATCTGAAAAATACAATTGAAAGGAAACCTAGTTAATTTTTAACCTATCTAATTCTAAAAATGTAATTTTCATCTCAACCGGAAAAAAATTAAAAAATTTGAGCAAATCGTCTTTAACAATTTTAAATAAATCTTAAATTAATTGAGTTTTTATTGCATTTCAGAAACTGATTGTTTATTCATAAAGTACTGGTTAAAGTCTGTGAATAAAATAAACCTTGAGAACATAAATACTAAATACAGCAGATTTATGTTGCTATAAATTTTATTTTGAAAACTGTCATTAAAATGTTTCATTTGCATATACTACTTATAAAATGAATTATAGATTTAGCACCATACGATTAATTATATTTCCAATGTTTATGATGTATTCATTAGGGAAGAAGGAATTTAAATAATCTCATAAACAATTAAAATCAAAAAGAGCCATTTTAAAATTTAATGGATGGGGGCCCTCCAGCAAGTCGATGACACAGGGTTGTGTTAATAGATCTATTGCAAAGTTTAAAAAACAAGGCTTGACTGATGGTGATCATCTAAAAAGCTCTCAGAAGATAGTAATTTTAAAAAGTCTTTTTGCTGCTTGTTTTTAAAACAAGAGAATCAAAAACTAGTATTTATTTGATCCCAAAGTTCTCAAATAGCATTCCTATCAATTTTAACTTCTACAAAACTGAAGTAATGATGCTCGTCATTTGTGGATGGGATTTTGTAGCTCTGCCAATATTGTGACGTCATTGAACTTTTATATAAGGGCATTAGCAACAAATATAATGCTAGTACTCTTGATAATATTGACTATATATTTATTGACTAAATAAATATCAAAATGCCCTGTGCAATGAACACTATATTGCCATGGCAGCACTTTGAGCTTAAACTTCCAAGCCCAATAAATAAAATTTAAAAAAGTCTTAGTTGAGTCAATAGCCCTCTCATTATCATCATCATCATTATTATTATTATTATTATTATTATTAAATAAATCATTTTTTATAGCGCGATGTTTGTAAACTGTAATATTTTAACACAGCATTACGCTGTTGTACATGCGCTTTGAAGATTTTAACTATAAATGAATGAATACTAACACTCAACCACATGATAAAGTCTTTGGAAAAGATAGAATGGCCATCTATCTTTTCGAACCCAAACGCTTTTGTATGGGTGAATCTTAAGTGTTTGAAAGTGAAAGCGTGAATATATTAAATAATCACTTTAAATTACTATTACATGCTTGAATGAAAGATGCTAATGAAATTTACTAGAATTTACGATACGTCATTCTTCTTATTTGATATTAAATGTATGTAAATAAATTATTTTTTATAGCACGATGTTTGTAAACTGTAACATTTTAACACAGCATTACGCTGTTGCACATGCACTTTGAAGATTTTAACTATAAATGAATAAATACTAACACTCAACCACATGATAAAGCCTTTGGAAAAGATAGAATGGTCATCTATCTTTTCGAACCCAAACGCTTTTGTATGGGTGAATCTTAAGTGTTTGAAAGTGAAAGCGTGAATATATTAAATAATCACTTTAAATTACTATTACATGCTTGAATGAAAGACGCTAATGAAATTTACTAGAATTTACGATATGTCATTCTTCTTATTTGATATTAAATGTATGTAAATAAATCATTTTAAAATAAATCATTTTAAATCATTTTTAAATGATTTATTTACATACATTTAATATCAAATAAGAAGAATGACGTATCGTAAATTCTAGTAAATTTCATTAGCGTCTTTCATTCAAGCATGTAATAGTAATTTAAAGTGATTATTTAATATATTCATGCTTTCACTTTCAAACACTTAAGATTCACCCATACAAAAGCGTTTGGGTTTGAAAAGATAGATGGCCATTCTATCTTTTCCAAAGACTTTATCATGTGGTTGAGTGTTAGTATTCATTCATTTATAATTAAAATCTTCAAAGCGCATGTGCAACAGCGTAATGCTGTGTTAAAATATTATTTTATTATTATTATTATTATTATTATTATTATTATTATTATTATTATTATTATTATTATTATTATTATTATTATTATTATTATTATTATTATTATTATTATTATTATTATTATTATTATTATTATTATTATTATTATTATTATTATTATTATTATTATTATTATTATTATTATTATTATTATTATTATTATTATTATTATTATTATTATTATTATTATTATTATTATTATTATTATTATTATTATTATTATTATTATTATTATTATTATTATTATTATTATTATTATTATTATTATTATTATTATTATTATTATTATTATTATTATTATTATTATTATTATTATTATTATTATTATTATTATTAACAACAACAACATCTAAATGTGTACTTAAAATAAAAATGGAGTATTGGCCAAGTTTCATAAATGAAACCTTTTCTTTTACTTTTATTTTTTTTTTAAGAAGTAATTTTGTGTATGTCTGAAGTTTATGATAATGACATTTTATTATTAATTATTTGTTAGACTATTTCCATCATCTAATATTAACAACTGAATGTTTTTAAAAAAATGTAAACTTTATAAACACATTGAGCTATTAGTAATAGCATACAGTTTAGTATTTAGCACAACATTTTGAATGGTCAAGCCAGCAACATTTGAAAAAGAGCGAATAAATCTCTGAAACATTGTGTTAAATACTAATCTCTTAAACCAAATAAACATCATATGATCACCATTTTTTTATGCTTGCTCATAACTGTTATTAAAACAGGAAAAACTTTCCATACAGTAGTGCCACTCAGCTCAAGCTAGAGTAATCAATGGATGCCAAAAGGCTTGTGCATAAAATCTCTATCTAGTGCCTACTCATCCAATATCCCCAGACTAGTTTCTAGCTTGTGGCTTTCATTAAGGCTCCTCACTGATGAAAGCCACAAGCTAGAAACTAGTATGGGAATATTGGATGAGTAGGCACTAGATAGGGATTTTATGCACAAGCCTTCTGGCATCCTTTGATTACTCTAACTTGTGCTAGTGGCACTACTGTATGGAGAGTTTTGTCTGTTTTAATACTAATCTGTGTGTTATTACTAATGTTGAATGTACTTAAAAACTTTAAATAAAATTTAACAATTTTTTAAAGATATTCAGTTCTTAATATTATATGATGGAAATAGTTCAACAAACAATATTTTGTCTATGTGTGCATATAATGTGATGGAAGCCCATATTCATCTCTCTACAATATGAATAATAAATAAATGATTTAATGTTATTACAAATTCCTATATTATAATAGAAAAAATTCATGACTTTATAGGACAAGCCACATCATTATTCTTATTACTGGTTCATCAACTGCACAGTTGCCTCAAATATTATCCAAACAGAAATATAACCGCAAAATTTCTTTATATAAATATTTAAATGCAGTATATTTTCATTTTTAAGAATTATCATATCATATTTGATGTTTATATATAGAATTTTTTTTTATTGATAAAATGAGCGTTTCATTAGACATTGCTCCTAGAAACGCTTCCATTTTAATAGCTATATATATTTGTACTTCAGTTATTTATTATAACTTATTCCCAATGAGATAAATATAAAAGTAAGATAAAGTAACACAGTCGTTTAATAGTATTCAGCAAGGCAAAAATCTATCAAACATGCATTGTTCACAAGACTGGCCAATTATAAAATAATGAAAGTTTGAGTGTTTCCATCCTTGTTATATAGCTAGATACACATTTATTGTTCAATAATTCGATGATTAAGTGAACAAGGTATTTGTTATTTAAATATTTATTAAATTATTTCTAATTTTGCAATTAATAAAATATATATTTATAACAAACGCTAAACTTTTAGAGATTTTGTTAAACTTTAAATAAAAAATAATGGTAAACTTCCACGAATGATAATTAATTCCTTATCAACAAAAAAAATAACTTGAAGATAACAAGTAATAAGTTCCAGTAGATTGTGTAATATATATTTTACTGAAAGAAAATTTCCCCAAGATTGATAAGAAGGATTAAGTAATATCACTTGAGCATTACTGATATATGTTTAGTATTGTCTTAATAGAATTTACTCTAGTATTCTCTTAATACAATTTCCTCTTTCGTCTTATATTTAAAGTTATACATTAGACTTTTATAAATTCTATTGTTTAAGATATGCATGAATATATATATAATTTGTTCCCTTTTTTTAGCATAATGGCAACCATCAGAAGTTTAATCACCATCTTCATTACTTCTTATGTATTTCTGTATGATGAAAGTTTATATAATAATAATAATAGGTAAGAATATTTGCAATATATATATATTTAAAAAATCTAAACTTATAATATGGTGGAACCATGATACCCTCTATATCTTGTTTCAAACCTCTCCCCTTTATATACCTAATACATTGTATATAATAGTTCACATTTTGTTCATAAGCTTTGATTATAATAGAATAAATATTATTTATTTACCTGTAAATTTACAGAATTTTTGAACACTATATATATATATATGTAAAATAAATAAAAATATCCGTTAATTAAAAATAATATTGTAATTATAATTGAAATAACATTTTTAAACGGTTTATAAACAATTCAAACAATTTTTAAATCCGCAGAAGTACTTTCGGTTACTTTCAAACCTGCCTCAACTGCTATTAAATTTAATAGCAGTTGAGGAGGTTGAAGTAACGAAAGTACTCTATGGATTTAAGATTGTTTGTTGTTTATAAACGTTATGTTTTTAATTATAATCACATATGTATATATATATATAGCACATATGCTTTTTTATGTGTATAGTAAATATGTATAAATCAAAATTATAGTGTAAAACAAATTTGAAAAAATGTAACTATTAAGAATAAATTGAGAGAGTACATTTACATAGACACAGTTATGATTATGAAGCCACAGAGCTTCGAACGTGCTAAGCTTTAAATAAATTTAATAATATATATAACTTCTTTAGTGAGCATTATAAGCGCATAATTATTGATATTATATATAATTATTGTGTATGTGCCCATTCTTTCACATTCCCTTAAGAAATAAAAATAATAAAAAACTTTTCTGCATCATATTTTAATTTTTTTAAATAAAATGGGGAAGTATGATTTTCATCATAATTAAACATAGGCTGAATAATATCCTTTTTTTTCAACAAACTTTTTTTTTCTACAAAAAATAATAGCATCATCAGCATACTATGGACTTTTTAGTTGTTTTGTAGTTTTCAAGTCTGGATTAGCTTTAAAATTTATATTATAATCCTTTCTTGCCATTACCCACGTCAGATTCTTAGTTAAACTCTTTAAGTTTTAATCTTTCTGATGCAATACAAGAATATTTTACATTTATTAAATTTCATAAAACTTTTAACTTTATTCTTAGAAAATATGTTATATTATATCAAAGTGAAGAATAAAATGTATGTTTTGTCAGTTTAACCCAAAAAATATTAATAAATATAATTATGTATGATATTATGAAACAGATAAACCTTATTAATAAATGTGGTGCCATATTATAAAATGTGTTAAATTTAAACATTTTAATGTTTTTATTTTTTGTTCATTTACATTTTTTTTTGAATAGCACATAAATGAAATAGTGTATATTGATACAATATTATATTGTAATTACGTTGTATATAAAGCAGAGTGTTGGTATCCTCTCCCAAATTAATTGTGAAATAAAATGTAGCATTAAGCAGATATAATAGTCAAATTCTATATTGTAAATTATACAGTAAAGGCAACAGGGCAAAGAAATTCTCTTTATTAGATTCATTGATAATTATTATATATATATATTTTATTTCACAATGACCTGGAAAAAGTACTTCAATAATCTGATGCTTATATTATACATTTCAGCTTTTTATTATAATAAATTATATAACTGATATTATATGAATATTTTAGTCACTTAGAAAAGTTTATATAAACTGGAATAGATTGAGTTCCTAGCTAACTAAATCACATTTGTAATTATGAGATATATATAACAGAAACTTTCTTATTGTATGCAGTATGATGAGTGAAATCTATTTTTTCTTTGTTTCAGTGGCTACTCGCATTCTTTACACATAAATATAGCATTTCTATCTGGATATTTGATTTGTGGTAAGTTAATTATATATATATATATAATAGAAAATAGCTAACAAAAAGAAAAAAAATAATTAAGTTATTGATTTTTTAAAAAATAAATATTCTACATTGTATTTAAATTTTTTTTCCAGATACATTGATTAGGATAACAAATTTAAAACATTTATATGATTTAACGTTTTTTATTCATCATCTTCTTTGTGCTTGTGGCTGCTTCATTGTATGGGTAAGATATGAATTTGTATATATATATATTAATTAATAAAATATTGACATGTATATGCCATAATTAAACATCACCAATTCTTAATCTCTTGTAATGTTGAAGAGTAGTTTAAAATTTCAGCAGTGTTTACTGTATTTTTACTTTTTCATAATATAATAGATTAGAAATTGATGGTTTTTAATTATGATACTTTATAAAAACTGCAATAGCTTGTAACACAGTTATGTATATTATGTCTAATATGTACGTAAACCTGTACTTTAATATATACATATTAAACTAAACTGAGTGTGTCAATCATATTAGTTCAAAAAAGTACTGACAACTTCTTTGATCCTGTATGTATTTTATCCCATAATTGGAAAGTCAACTAAGTGCTTTGGAAATAAAATCAGTCCATTCAATATGAAGATTCGGTTACTTTTAATATCGATTATATAATTTATAACTTTTACTTAATATATGTAAATGTAGCGTTATATATATATATGCACATTTAAATATATGTATTAAAGCTGGCTAATGAAACTGTGATTAAGCAAATAAAAGTAATGACTATTAACTCATTACTATAAAATCTATTTCATCAATTTATCATCATAAATCACAGTTGTATTTATAATTAATCAATTATTTAATTAATACACTACAGAAGTATATATTATAATATTATAAATGGGAGCATTTAATTATCATCTATTAGCTCGTTATTTAACAAGATAGAAACTGCTATGTAATAGCAAATTATGAATTGTAAACTCTGCCTATACAAAGCTCACAAGACCAGTTTCAAAGAAATTCTTTTCATCAGGTGTGCTGAGCTCAATATCACTAACTACAAACTATCTTTTATTTTAGTTATGTAATATACTAATATAATGTATTTAAATGATTTTGTTCATAATACATAAAATATTGTTGCTTTATTAATTAATAATAATAAATAGTGTATAATATTTCAATATTTCAAATCGTCGTAATGCATTGTGTAAGTTAATCCAGTAGTAAAAAATTTGAGAGTTTATGTTTCCTACATCAAAGATCAACATTAATCATTCATTTTTAATACCGGTCTCAAGAATTTTTAGTTTTCTATAAAGTATGGCATTTTTTGAATATAATATAATAAATAAACAGATAGCATATTTACAAAGAATCAGATCCCAATAAATATTAATTATATTTGAGTAACAAAGAGATAAATAGAAATGGTCTTGAGGGGGGGGGGGGACTAATAAAACATTTATTTATTTATTAAATCAAATAAATCTATTATTTATTTATTGACTTTCTGTCTTTTTTTTTTTTAGACCTCGAACATTTCTCCATTTCTAATCAATCTTCGATTGATTTCTGATCTATCAACACCTTTTATAAATTTAAGGTAAATTATTATTTATTTATTTTTACTTAAAAAAAGTAGATAATAATAAATCTATTATAAAATAATGATTGTAATAAATGATAAAGTCTCAAGTTCATTAAATGAAATCCAGAGAAAAATTATTGAATTAATTTTGATTACAATAATCACTAGACATTATGGTATTGTGGTTAAACTATCTGCTAGCTATGTCTATGATCTAAAATGTATATCTAATGCAGTTGATTCTTGGGGAAAAAAATCCCAGTTACAAGCAAGCTTGGATTTATTTTTCAGACAACCTGGCTAACTTGAGTACTAGTCAGTAAATGGATATCTATTATTAAATTTAAGAGTAAAAAGTTCCTGATTATTATGAGTTGATTAGATTATCCTTCTGACTTTAAAAACAAAGACGAAAGGGAGTACAATTCTGTTACTGCAATATGAGTAATAATGAATTATCTTTATCTTTTTAAGTGAATCAATACTTTAGCAACTTAGTATGAGTGATTATTAGCTTGAAAATGTGAATCAATTTAAATATATTGGTTGTTGTATAGAAAGATGAAAGTAAAGCAGAAGTTAGAGCTATGTGTAAGCAATAAAAATTTGTCAAAAAAATACAAAATAAGAACTTAGACGTTGAGGTTTGACACAAAAGTTGTTGCTGTATCTGACAAATTAAAAGTATTTCATGATGGCTATATAAACAAATTTGATTAAATTAGTTAAATACATAATTGCAATTCTGCCAAATTTACTATATGGAAATAAAACACGGATCCATAGCAGCATAACATTACTGTAAACATTTTATTTAAAGATGTTTCTTAAGATTTTGCAAACATAATAGCTAGATCATAAAAACAGTTTATATTTTTTTGATTTTGCTGGATGTAATTGCACATATTGAGCAAGATTATCATGGGAGAGGCAGTCTCTACTAATAATATAAATAGTAGCTCATAACCATTCTAAAGAGATTCATTGGGAATTGCTTCCAATAGCAGGATATCGTTAAAAATAGAATGCAATAGGTAGATAAGATAAGAAAAGGCATAGAAGGTTTTCAGAAATAAAACTTTGCTGCAGAAAAAATTTAAAGTCAGCTGAAGATGTTAAATAAACAAAGGATTACCAAGTTATATATATATGGAAATATTTGTTGTTCATGAATTGATTTGTATAAACATGCAAAACTGATTTTTAATCTTTTGTTCTTTGCCTTTCTCTTTTTTTTCTTCCTCTCTTTCCTCCATCCCTCTCTATCTCTATTCTCCTCTCTTCCCCAATTCTCACCCCCATCTTTCTTCCCTGCTTCCCTTACTCTTTTCTCTCTTTTTTTTTCTGGAACTAGAATAGTTATTTTCTGGAATGATTGTTAATGCTGATGATGTATGTAAATTGAATTTAATATTTTATTAATATATATGTTTTTTGGTTTTTTTTAGAAAACAATTAGATGCAGTTAAATTTTATCAGAAGTCATTCCTATACATTGGTAATAGCATATTTATAGTCGTCGCATTTTTTTTAGCACGAATTTATACCATGCCTTTGTGGTACATCAATTTTTACGAATTATATTCTGTACAGAAAATAAACAATATTGAAAAATCTTTATTGGTGGTAGCTTTGGCATTTGATGTATTAAATTTATATTGGTTTTTTCATATTTGTGGATCAGCTTGCCGTTTCTTATGTACTACGATTAATTCAACTAAAATATTTGTGGATGTCTCGAATTTTCTTAAAATATTTGTATCAGCAAATTCCAAAAAAATATCTGTTTAAAGGGGACATAAATTGCTTTCCTATTTCAGAGCAGCTTTGAACTTACATAAATTTGACTATAAGCTTCTCATTTTTTCAATGAAAAAAAGAAGCCTACTTTTTTCCTACATTTGAAATATTTATTGAAATTATATTTATATATTGGACTATTTCTATCATCTTTATATTAAGTATTGAATGTCTTTAAAAAAATTTAACTTACTTTACTTTCAAAAACAAATTTATTGCACATTTAGACCAAAGAAATATAGATTGAAAAGTATAAAACAAGTAAATAATTATGAGATAGCTTGCAAAAAAAGGGGAAAAAAGATATATATGAGTTGATGTTTAAACAGAAAACATTTGTGACTTGTTTGTTGTTTCGAAAATAAACCATAGAAGCATAATTTGTCTAAAGTTCATTCTCTTAGTCCCCCAGTTCTAACATCTATTTGTGGTAAATGAAGCAGGGAAGATTAAAATGAGATGCTGTTAATAGGTAATATTAGTATCCATGTTTCAGTTTTATGAAATGAGGTAGACAACAGTCACTTGACAAATGGTGAAGTTGCAGAAAAGCTCTATCCAATTGCAATGGAGTCCCAGGTGTACACAGCTGTAAAGGGGTCAGTGGTATGCATATCTCTATCCCTTTCCTTGTTTAGTATTTGCCAAAACATTGTGAGTATATTATTCAAGGTTTCTACCTGGAATCCCAACTTACAGTACAATGCCCAAATGGAAAAGTTAATTATGGCCGAAATCCAGATCTTGGAAAATATGCTCTTTTGCTGTCTTGAGATTCATTTGGATGTGATTTCTTATCATGTTTTGCTGAAAATGAATTCTTAAATTGTTCAAAGTTGTGCATTCAAAGAGAAAGTGATCGGTAGTCTCTTCCTGTCTTTGACACATTGTGCAATGATCTGCCACCTTTTATAGTGAGAAAGGCATTTTTGGGAGGGCATACAGGCTCAATTTCAACAGGAAGTCTACGATTTTTGGCAGCAACTTTCAGAACTTAATCATCCTTATCATTCAAGGGATGTTGATTGAAAGGCAGCTGGAGACACTCTGTTTTTGATAGTCAAAAAGATTGAACACTTTCCAAATATGCAAGTTTTCTTTGAAATCAAACATAAAGTTGATCTGCTGTTGAAGTAACAAGGCACATCCTCTGGGGGGCAGCTGATCAGTAAGTTGAAATGTCCTTTTCTGGAAGTGGGCATTGAGTATGTTCATTTTCCTTGAAGTTGTTGTAGAGTATGTTATGGGTGCAATGTAAGTTGAATATAGTTAGTGAGTGTAGTGAGAGACTATTTAAAGTTTTGGGCTTTTGCAGGATTCTCAAGCTAATCACCAGTGATTGGCCAGCCCAACATAGTTTTCTGCAGGCAGTTTCTACTTTGTTGATAAATACCTTGGTGGGGATGAACCCTGCCAAATAGTATATTATTTTTGGAAAAATGAGAGCATTTAAAAGGGCTACTTTTCCAAATAGGGAAAGGTATATTTTGGACAAAGATGCAATTGTGGTTTCAATTTTATCTAGTAATGAGTCCTGTATCTCTTTACACATCACCATGGGGGATTTTGATAGGTGAAATCCCAGAAAGTTCTGTGGTGCTGCTTCAAATCCACAAGAGATCTTCTGGCCAGTAAGAATTGACCAAATAGCTGATTTTTTCAAGTTAACCAGGAGGCCAGATAATTTGGCATGATGATCAAAGAGTTGTTCTAGCCTACCCAGTTCATCATGGGATAAAAGAAATACAACTACATCATCCATATAGGAGATGTGAGTGATGTTCTCATTGAATAGTGGAACAGTGATACCAGAGAGGGTGGCTTCGATGTTCAACAGCATTGGATTGATACAGGCAGCAAAGAGAAGTGCTCTCAAGGGAGAACCTTGGGGAATGGAGAATGTGGGGCAAAGTTCCCATTTAGGGATAAGAACTCTTCTTGATTATAAAGAAGGTTCTCAATCATTGAATGTACATGTGCGGTACATTGAGCTGTTCCAGAACACTGAGAAGAACATCAATTCTCACGGAGTCAAATGCCCTAGCTATATCAAGTTGGACTGCAATGGGCCAGGATTTCCTTTGTCTCTGCACATGATCAACCAGAAGAGTGAACCAGCTGACAGCGTCGGATGTTGAAGTGCATTTTTTTTGCAAATTGATAGTGTGAAAGTTGTTTGATTATGTTATATTGAATCTTGTCTTTAATGATGCTCTCGAGGATCTTTGTCAATAGAGGAATCTTCAAGATAGGATGCAGGTTATTAAAATCTGTTTGTGCATCATGCTTCTTTATTTAAATTTTCCAATTATATCCAGATGTTAGTAATAGCATACAGGTTAGTATATGCACAAGGTTTCGAATGGTATTTTCTCCTCTCTTCTTCAGGTGTTGCTGGCTTGGTCAGTTACACTACTAGCATAGGAATCTTAAATTCTTGAATATTGTATTTTAAGGTAATACACTAACCAACTGAGCCATGAATTTGAAGGTAATGCTCTGACCAATTTCTTAGAGGTTTCACTTAAAATTCTATATTTAAGAATCTAAGGATCCAGATTCGATTCCCATGCTAATACTGTCACTAATCAGGCTAGCAACACTTGAAGAAGAGAGGAGAATAATACCACTCGAAATGTTAATGCATATACTAACCTGGGTGCTACTTAAAATAAAGATGTGAAAATAGTCCAATACATAAATACAACTAAAATACTATCATCCCAAATCTTCAGGAAAACGTTTATTGAAATATTTATTTTTTTTGTATTTTTACATTTTTGTATACACTTTTATTTATATATCATTTACTTTATTTTTTTAATGCATTTATTATATTCCATGATCAATTTTTTTTATAAATACTGTATATAGATTTATTTATTTTTTTAACTTGAACACAAGTTGTTATATTGTGTATATATTTACATTGAAATTAAAATATCTTTTTATATGAAATTTATATGCTGTAATGCCTTTTATATAAATTTTTGTATTAAAGTTTGTTAAATAAATATTTTGTCTATCTTTTTTTAAATTACAATCTCCTGATGTACTTTTAAAATATTTAGACACACACATAGACCTATCTTCATATATATATATATCAGTGGCAATTTCAGAAAATTCAGAGAAGTACGTTTTTTATTTGTTGCTGGGTAATCAGTATCATAAAAGACTGATTTTTGTTGCTGTTGTTGTTTTATTGTTTTTTAGATTTTAATGCATTCTGTTGGAAGAAACAGTAAATTATATGACCAACCTGGATGGTTTGGGCTATGGAGTTTTGCTCAAAAAATAAATGATTATGTGCTGGGCAACACATAGTTTAAATAAAAAAAATTTGCCAAATAGAAATTTGGCTGCACTTTTTCCCACAACAATGACTATGAGTTACATAATAGATAGAAGTTTAGAAGTTAGAATATAAAAAAAGTATATTATGTAAGTAGTTAAGGTCATAAATTGTTAGCCAGAACAAATATTAGTAAGCTCCAAGATTAAAAATGATAGTGCATTAAAAGCAATTCCAAACCTCAACTCAATGATAAGAACATTGATAAGTTTTTTTTAGAATTGTCTACTTCTCATGGCTACAATAACTGTTAAATTTCTAATTTCATTAATATTAATTTTTCTTTAAGTGGTTGTTAAAAAAATAATCTAATAATTTGTTTTTCAATAATATTATTACTGATTTTATTAAAAAAAAGTGGCGGCACTTTCTATTTGATTGAATAATAAATAAATATGGAGCTAGATAAAATAAAGAGAGTAAATACAAAACTTTAATGACTTAAATAATAACATGAAAGGCTAAAACCTTCGACAGAAGTGCCTTAAAAAATGCTTATGTGACAGCCAATCAGATGTAATAATGACTGCACGTGGAACTCTCAATTCTACTAGATGAAAGTGACAAATAGTTTTGAAAACAATATTAACATACTATTAATCAAACAAATGACACTAGTTTTATAGGATAAAGGTAATATTTTGATTAAGTGAAGGAAGATGATCTTATAAATAATATAAAAATTTAAATAATTGCAATTACTAATGCATTTAGAGATATTCAATTTGTTAGACTTAGTCTGCTCTTTAATAGCAGCAACAGCAAAAAGTATGGAATGGACATTCGAAATTTGACCACCTCAATTTTTTTAAGATCCTACAAAGAATCAAAAGTGCTGATATAGCACGTGTTTGATGCCATTTTGAATTTTATAATTCACTCAAAATCCCTGCTGACACATTCTAGCGATAAATGACATTAATTATTAACAAGCATACTAATCATGAAGGTCATATTATATAATAATTGTACTTTATTTTTAAATTTAATGTATTTGTAATCATCTAGCCAATTTAAATTAATTCGAGTTCTTTATCTTCTAGTTAAGAAACAAAGTATTGGGGAAAAAATCTTAAACTAGTTTCCGGTCAACACAAATGCTAACTACTAAAAACAATATTGATAAGATTATGGAGTTTATATTTTGAAAAAAAAAAAAACCTTCAAGTGATCAACAGTTGCAAACAAAGAATTTCTGATAAGAAAAAACTAAAATCCTATTATTTTAAAAATAATATGCTGTATTTCGTATTTTATAAGTTATCTTTTGGCATATTAACGAAAAGTAAATTAGATTTTTTTTTTTTTTTTTTAAAGTAGAAAACGTAAATTGCATTTTGATTTCTGTCATAGGCTTATAACAAATGTAAATTGCATTTTGATTTTTGAAAGATTTATGTAAATTGGGATAATGTATGTTAAAGCAAATTATTTACATTATTTGATTTTGATTTTTCATTAAATGTTAAATATTGATCAAAATTAGGATTTTGATTTTTAAAAATTGATGACAATTGCAAACTTTGTATTTTTATTTTTTAATTAATGATGAAATTTGCAATTTGTAACGGTCTGTTTTTAAAATCACATGTTGATAGTCGACCTCATTTATCGTTGAATGTGTCAGTGGGGATTTTGGGTGAGTTATAAAATTCAAAATGGCATCGAGCATGTACTATATCAGCACTGAATCAAATAGCATTTTTTATTTAATAGCAAATTTATTTTTGAAGTCATATATATATATTGTACCAGTCAGTTTTGTCTGTTCACATAACAAGATCTAGCATCTAGGCAAAAGTACTTCGAATCCAATCATGCACAAGATACATAAGTCAGGGAAAACTCATGAACTCTGCCCTCTATGCCTATTTTCCAGATCTATCAATGTATGAGCAACAATCCTGATGATACTGATCTAATTTATCTCTCTCCACCAGCATCGCAAAGCGGAGACAAAAAGACTCTAATTTAAATTCATATGATGGAATATTTTAGCATGAACTATAAGTTTGACTCATTTAAAGGTCGTGACCTTTCATATTAATTATATCTATAAGATTAGTGTGAGATCACCTAGTCAGAATGAGCATAATTTAATAACTAAGATATTAATTTTTTTATCAAAAACAAACTTTATTAAACCAATAAATAAATACATAATATTGTATAATAAAAACAATATGCAAATTAAAGTTCTATAGGTAAAAATTGGTCTTCAAATGTCAATAAGATCCCATATGCTATTAAATAAATCTTGTGATGTACTCTATTGTCTCTTGTTTTTATCATTCTGATCTTTATAATTACAATCTTCAAAGGATCTGTACAATTAGAATTAAAGATAATATCACATTGAGTTAGCCATAAACTATATATTAAAAAAGTGACACTTCTAATATTAGCAAAAACTCCCACTTTAATTGCTTGTATCAATGAGCCTTTATGGTTATAAATAAAGCTAATAAAATATCTACAAACTTGCAAATAACTGCATTCACCAAAAATATGTTCAATCGTATCTTTATCTCTGTGACATAGACCATCAATAAAAGTAAATCCATGGTTTCTTGTTAAAAAACTACAAGTAGGTAGTGCGTTTAAATTTATTTTTATCAGGAAATCAAAATATTTTGGCTCCAGACCCCACCATCTGAACCTTTTCAGCAGATTAAATGTTGTCAAGTTAAGACTTGAATTAATAGGCACTGTTGTTTCATTAATGAGATAATAAGCCTCCCAGTATTGAACTTTTTGTAATTTAGACGGATTAGGAATTAAGTTCATTTTTTTAATTTCAAATAATAACTCAGCCAACCAGCAATTCATTGATGGAGATGGGTTATCAGTAGGATCAACATCAACTAAATAAAATTCTTGAGGGATAAAATGATTCAGTCTCAAAAATAAGTTGAAGGCCCGCTGGAGTCTAAACACTTTCAGTGAATACAGCCGAAGACTACTTAGTCTTTTAGGTGTGTGCACCTTTCTGAGGCTAATTGCTACAATCTTTACCCCCCCCCCCATAGTAGCTTAGAACAAATTGAATTGATACCACAAATGAATTTAGCTGTAAATTTAATAAAAGGCATGAAGTAAGTAATCCTTGGAAATAACAACATGTTCAAAAGAGCTGTCTTGGAATAAAAAGACATATATACTTTCTGTAGAGAACCAATTATTCTGTTAGTTACTAATATGATTGAATTTTGGACTTCTCTCCTCATTGCAAGCTGAGAGATTAAAAGCAAATCCAAGAAATTTCTGCGGTTTAGCTGTGAAGGGTGAGGGAATATTTTTTCCAGAGAATTCAAAGTTGAAACTAAGCCCTGAATCTTCTGAAAAAGAGGATATAAGCTTCATGAGATCTGGAATGTACTTACGAGAAGGCAAGATTATGGCTATATCATCCATGTATTCAATTAGATGAATTTCTTTATTAATGTAAGGAATGAAGATTCCAGGAATATTTTTCTCTATAGATTTCAAGAAAGAATTAACATATAAAATAAATAAAAGTGCACTTAGAGAATAGCTCTGATGAATAGATTTAGTAGGAATGAAAGATTCCATTAATTTACCATTTAAAGATATAACAATTTTCCTATTAGAAAGTAGATTAGAAATTGTGTTGATTATCCCAGGATTAATATTTATGTCAGCAAGCAACTGAATCATGTGTGGAATCCTGACAGAATCAAATGCAGCTGCAATATCCAGCTGGACAACAATGGGTTTTGATTTTCTATTCCTTCTGATATGTTCAATAATTAATTTGAAAAGGCTAATCACTTCTAATGTCAAAGCCCCTTTTTTTTCAAATTGACAGCTAGATATTTGTAACAAAATCTGATCCTGGATTTTATCCTTAATTATAGATTCAATAATCTTTATTAACAGAGGAGTCATTGAAATAGACCACAGATTTTCAGGGGGAAAGGTATAATTTCTTTCTTGAGAAATGATACCATGCAATAGGATATAGATCATCAATATTTTTGTAAGTAGGTTAGTTGGATCATAAAAATTTTTAAAAATTCCATTTACTAGGCATACCTATTAGTAAGCCTACATATATATGCTGTCAGTAATATTATACCGTAACATATACTTATTTTGAGTTCTTTTTTTCACAACCATTATCTTCCACAAAAAAAAAGCCACTCTTTGACACCTTCAATATGCTTAGCAATTGCTATGGAACTTTCTCAATTTACATTTACAGTATTTGTTTTCTTTTGGGTTTGTAGAATTGTAGTGTAAGTAATTTTGCAAATGTTTATTTTAAAAATTTTTAACTTGTTTCAATGTATGTGGTATTTGTTATTTTAAATTTTAACATTGCAAACAACAATCACTAGAGACATGGTCAATGGTCAAAATTTGGGGAAGGATGTTTTTAACAAGCTCTCCAGTGAAGTAACGTCACTCACGAGATTTTAGAGTAGAGATTTAGAAAATAGCTGCGAGTGAAATCAACATTTTCATCAGTAGAGTGTTCCAGTTGTTGTTAAATTAATATCTTTTGAATGTGATTATTGTAATTGTATGCAATAGTTATATTTTGTGTTTGTTTATTAAAACGTTTTTCACTCCAAAAATTTGTTAGGTAAAGGTTTACTTTAGCGACCACAGCATAAAAATCATGTTCGCCCTCTAGTTTTCAAAATTATAAGTAAATTATAATTCGAAAATCTTACGTATATACTACTATATTACAATTACATTAAAATTTATTAAAATGTAAAAGATAAAAAAAATATTTACCATTTTAAAGAAGTTGAAATAATTGCACTAGTTTAATTAAAATAATTAGTTTAAATTATTTGAAACTTAAGAATTTAAACTATCGGCATTTATAACTTAAGAATTTAAACTATCTCGATGGTTCTCGGCGGAATAGATGACAATGGGGAGCCATTAGTCATCGAAATCGACGAAACATATTATTTCCACAGAAAATACCATAGGGGGACTACATGCTTCTTGACAGAAGTTGCGGATAGAACGGCTGGCTCATTGGAGGCCCTAATCCAGCAGTACATTTTACCAGGGACTCGCATACTTTCAGATGGCTGGGCTGCGTACAATAATATCAGCAGACTTAGCAATGGGGTGCACATGCATTCCGTTGTCGTCCACCAGGACAACTTCGTGAATCCCGAAGACCAAGACATACATACCCAGAAAATTGAGAATATGTGGAAGAGGGCCAAGCGTAAGCTGAAATTCCAATCTGGTACCAGCAGGGCTTTATTTTCATCGTACCTCCAAGAATTTGCCTTCCGCAGTAGATATAGCACTGCCGCCCTTTTCTCCAACTTCCTGCTATGCATAGGGTATAATTATGCTTAAAAAGGTAAATTTTTTTTTTATTATTATCTTTTACGTTTTAATTAATAAATATTTACTGTAATTGTAATATAAGAGCAGATACGTAAGATTTTAGTTCTAATTTTAAAAACTAGATGGCGAATATGCCCTGGTCGCTAAAGTAAACCTTTACCATTTGTTATTATTATTTCTTGAAATATTGATGAGTGAAATGGTTTTCGTTTGTTGACTAAATAAATGTTTTGGCTGAGTTAGAACAAATGTAAAATCATTTTCAGGTTTCTAGTTAATTAAAAAATCGATCGATATAGTTCAAAAACAGGGGGGGAAATCCAAATACAAACAGATTTTTTTTAAAAAAAAAAAACAAAAAAAAAAGATTACTTTTATTTCAAACAAGTAAAATTAAAAACAGATTTCCATAGAAAGATTATTTTTAGTTTAAAAATATCAAATTAAAAACACATTTAAAATATATATATATTTTTACTTAAAAGAAATAAAAGTAAAAACAGATTTTTTTTAAAAAAAGTTTAGTTTTATTTAAAACAAAAAAAAAAGTTGTATTGACTAGCGGGCTCATAAAAAAAAAAAATTGGCTAGAAAATGTTAGATTGAATCGTGTGCTGCAGTAGGAAATGTTATATTGAATCCTAAAATGAAAAAACATTTTAAAAAAAAGTTTATTTTTATTTTAATTTTAAAAAAAAGATTATATAGAATTATGCTAGAATATGTTAGAAGAATGAATTGCTACTTTTTTTTTTAATGCTAGAATATATTAGATTGAAACGTGTGCCAGGGAATGTTGTATTGAATCATTTTTGTTTAGCAACAACACCATCAGGTGGGATATGGTGGCTATTCGATGACTACCAATAACACTTACCTAAGGTAATCCATCACTTGAAAACTTCATAGAATAAAGACATTAGTACCTTTCAATTTTCTCAGTAGCCTTTCAAAATGTATTTCCATACAGGAGTTTGCAATGTATAAGCCATTCCTAGTAACATCCCTTATAACAAGTAGTTAATATTGATCAATATTTAGTATAATTTGAATATTATAATAAAGAACTTCAATACTGTTTGTAATTTATTAAAAAGTACTATTAAAATAGTCACTATATATATACAAAATAAAATAATAAAATAAAATAAAAAGTGAATGAAATATTAAATTCATTATAGAGTTAAGCTTAAGGTACATAAGTTTGTAGTTTATATATTGTACCGGTCGGTTTTGTCTGTTCACATAACAAGATCTAGCATCTAGGTAAAAGTACCTCGAGTCCAATCATGTGCAAGATACATAAGTCAGGAACACTCATGAACTCTGCCCTATTTGCCTATTTTCCAGATCTACCAACTTATGAGCAACAATCCCAATGATATCGATCTAATTTTAATTTTCTCTGCTGGCATCACACATCGGAAATACAAAGACACTCTAATTTAAGTTTAATGATGGAATTACTTAGCATGAAATATAATTTGAAAGCAATTAAAGATTGTGACCTTTCATATTAATTATTTATTAGCGGGAGGTCATCTGGTCAGCATAAGCATAAATCATTAATTAAGATATTAATTCAACTAAAAGAAAACACAATGATTCTGAAATGTATAACATATATATTTAAGATTTATTAATTTGACAAAACATAAATAAATGTGTGTCATTATTTATTAATCATTGGCCTCGTAAATATTATATGACAGTTGGTCATAGAGAAATCACATTACATTTTGTTTATAAATTATGGAATTAGATTTAATAAATGACTTTGTTTATAATTTTGGCTATACCAATAATGTATAACTATAACAATGACTACAAGACTTAATGCTATTAGGAAATATACTTTTGAAGTACCATTCCAACCCCAGAAGGAACAAAACAAGCATTTAACCGATTTAATGAACAATTATCATTTTAGGATGAATCATTAAATTCATACAAAATACATTTTATTAATATTCAGTTTATGGAGTGATAAACATGTGTGGGATAGCTAGTGAATATATTTATAATAATATTGTCTCCAAGACGCATATTTTAAAATAGTGGAAATAGATTTGTTTAGCAAAATCACAACATTACGGCTTATGGATATTCACGGGTATTATCTGGAAATATGATAGAATGGCAGTGTGTGCATGGTGGCAGATTTATGTGATCCAGTCATGGATCCTAGTGGGTGCTTCATAGAATTCATTTTGAGAAAGATACCGATATAACTCTCCACACATTGGCAGGATCGGTTTATGAATGAAGAGCAGTAGGCTATGCATTTATTGGGCTGGTTTTTCCAGAGCGATCCCCATATAAAGCATGCACATACAACCAAATAAGTTCCCAGGGGGTTAAAAGCCTGGTTCTTAGACTTTGAGAGAAATAATGGGGTTTGACTTTGCGATACTTCCAGATAAAAGAAGCACAAATATATATATAATATAAGAACGAGGATGCCTATATGCATGCAATGCTTGGAATAACAAAATATAGCTTTAAAGACTATTTAATTAATTAATGCCCATACATTATGGAACATCCTGCATAATGGTATGATCTAATGGCTAAACAGACATGGATGATTTAAATTAGTTAAATTATATAATTTTTAAGATATAAAGATTCCCCTTTCCCTTTACTTTATTTTATCTAGAACTTCCCACACCATTTAATAAGTACAAATTTCGGTTAATAAATGCCATTATTAAAATAAATATGTTTATACAGAAACAAATGGGGTGGTGGTAGTAACTGGGATAATAAATAGAGTTTACATATATAGAATACCTTTACATTTAGGATTAGCGCATTAGTATTTAAAAAGATAAAAAGAAACATTTTTAGAAAAACAGATGTTGATCTGTTTTTCGACAACAACCTTATAAGATAATGACTTTGTTTTCCCAAACTCGCGAGCATCTGCATAAGTGGTATAAGACTTGTTTTTAATTAAGCTAAGTTTAATCATCCCATAAGTAGTGGGAAGAAATAAAAGAAATCTATTACATGCTAGCGAGTTTG
The DNA here is from genome assembly GCA_028023455.1 of Epiperipatus broadwayi. Classification (NCBI taxonomy): domain Eukaryota; kingdom Metazoa; phylum Onychophora; class Udeonychophora; order Euonychophora; family Peripatidae; genus Epiperipatus; species Epiperipatus broadwayi. The sequence goes on from JAQFVV010000016.1 coordinate 4,429,229, forward strand.
AGATATTGGCATATTTAAAACACAAATATATAATAATAAAATAAAAGATTACTGCTGCATGAAAAATAAAAGAATAACATATTAAATAGAGGCTCAATGATAGTGGAAGTTAAGTTATATAGAGTTATAATTAATTAGAAATACATAAACACAAATATTTTACATGAGATTATATAGTAGAGCATCAGGATAATTATGATTATAGAAGGCTGAGGTTAAGAGAGTCATATAGCAGCTAGAGTTCTTTTACCTTTTCATAGATAGTGGCAGTCCTTGATGCTTTTAATGTCCATCAGAGTTAACATACTAGATCTAGATTTTGGAAGCGGGCATGACAGGTAGCATTTTATTTATTTAATCTGTAGTCACTGGAAAGTTCATAGGTATGGGATCCGGAGTTTTTATCATGGGAATAAACATGTTGGAACAGAGGGGAAGGTAAAATTTCCCCTATTCACTGCACTTTAAATTAAAATTTAAACCAGCGTGGATTAGGTTTACCATCGTTATTTTATGGTTGTCTCCTTTTCTTTGGATTCAAATCCAGCAGTATTTATACTCTTTTCTTGATGATGTAGTAGAGCACTTAGTTGCTGGACCTGAGACAAATTGAGCACTTTAGCAGAGCTGATATCTGCTGACCAGATATCTCTTTTGTTTAGTAAGTTTTTGGAAACAATGCAATCCTGTTATAAGTTTCTCAAACGATTGTTTTAAAATAGTCTTATGATTTTAAAACAAGTTGGAGTGGATAAAATTTCCACTAATGGATTTTTACTTTACTATTACAAATTGTAACCTTTTAATTCTGACTAATGGGCTTTTCCGGTTAATTGTTTTTAGTTGTGTTCGAGAAACTTCTTAAAAGAATTGCATCATTTTCTGACCACTAAAATTAAATAATAAATTATATATATATATAAATTTTCAATATACATTAATACTATAACTTTATTTATAAGCAATCTCTCCACACTGAAAATATATATATATCCATTACGCATGCATACACATTAAAATAACATTAAATATTTATTTATTAAACTTATTTGCATTAAGATATATATATCACATCAGTTATTTCAAATGGTTAAGCAGAGAAAAAATATATATTAGTAAATATGTATATGCACATAAGGATGGGTTTTAAACATGGTTTGGTGGTAGGAGATTGTAAGTGGGCTGTAAAGCTCGATCTGAGCATCAGATCGACTGCTCCAATATATACCGTCAAAATCATTACTTTTAGCATTTGCATATTTTTTACTATTATTAAAATGCAGATAAAAATTATAGAAAAATCTAAATCAAGTCATTATATTTTCAAAATATATTTATTTTTCTCTCATATCAATTAATTCAAATACTTCACCAAATAGAAAAAAATGTCGATAATCACGATCTTTTTTTTTTTTTAATGTTAGTTTCAATAGTAATTCTTTCATTTTTTAATCAAATATATATATATATAAAAAAAAACAATAATTAAAAAATATATAATAGAATAATAATTAAAAAACATATAATAAAATAATAATTAAAAAAATATAGAAAAATTAAAAATACTTATCATTAGGCCCCATAATGTTGTTTTCAAAATACAATAAAAAAAGTAAAACTTTTTACTGATATATTTTTCATGCTGAAATGTTCTCAGTAACTATCAAAAAAATGAAAGAAAGACAAAAAAATTCAATCTACTTGATAACAAAAATTATCATAAAATTTTTATTTTTTATCGTAGAAAAATAAAATTTACCTTTTTGGAAAGTAGAGAGAAAGATGAAAATGAAGGTGCAAAAAGTGCATAAGTAGCCTGCATAGATTTACATTAATCTTAATCTCAATCCAGATGTTTATAATTTGAAAATCATTGCCCACATAGTGCAGGCATAAACATGAAGAGGTTAAGAAAACTAAAATTACAGAACATGTCAGAAACCTTGGTACAAGCCATGTACATGTAGCATTTTACTCCACATATGGCAACTGGGAAAACCCCAGCTGAGTTATTAATGTGGTGTGTCTTCCGCACCCATCTGTCTTGATTGTTACCTGGCAAAGTTAAGGGCAGAAAACCCTCTCAAGCTATGAAATTTTTACCTGGAGATCATTTGGATATATGATGTGTTGAAACATAAATGGATTCCAGGAGTGGTTAAACAGTTGTTATCAAAGCAAATTCATCTGGTTGATTTACAAAATGGCAAAGCATTTAGGAAACACATAAACCACCTTTGCCCGAGCCGTAAACACTCTACATCAGATGATGATTTTGAGGTGTTGCCTGAAACAAAGTTAAATGGAAAGTATGGAGATGAAACTGATCGTGGTAATGAATTGGACTTAGAAACACCTTAGGAAGAAGAGCTGGAGTATGAACACTACTGGAACTTACAAGCATCCCAGATAGAGATGAAATGAACACACCCAGGGTTTTCAGAGTATGCTGACCACCAGTTAAATTTAAGGATTTTATTATAAATTAAAGCACCATTTATTTCTAGAGTGGGAGGACAGCTGTGTATTTGTAAATTTAAGAACTGAAATGTCACATACCTGTTTATACCTGTTTATTGTTTTACTCTAGTAAATAAATTTAAAGAGCATTGCTGCCAGTTCTAGCTCCTGAAATGGTGTTCGATAAACTGATTTAGATAAAAGGGAGTAGAATCATATTCTCCCTCTTTCAATCCAGGATTTCCAGTATGGAGCTGATATAAAATTTATCAATTATCAGAATAATTAATAAGATTCCATGATAGAGCCATAAGTAAAAAATGACTGAAGTGATCAAAATTGTAAAGCTGGGGCACATACCCGTAAACTTTTGAACTTTAGTGTTACATAAGATTTATTGTAATTGCCTTCATCAACTAATATGTAAAATATTTGTATTTTTATACTGTTTAAATATTAATTAAATACATATACAAAATGTCAAGTGTATGCTCATTTATTTTCTATCGCTATTTGACTAGTTTCTGAAAAGTAAAAACCCTCAGACATAGCAGAGAAAATCTATTAAATGATTCATCAAAAAGAGAAAACCTGACCTTTATTCTACGATGATATTCTCTGCTTGCCTGATTAACAAATTAAATATAAATTTTTGTAAGAATATATAAATATTTGACGAAAGACGGTTAACAAATAATACAAGTATTTAAAAATGATTAGTGGATTAAAATTTCAGAGGAGATGCATTCATTTTCAGGAGTTGTTATTATTGATCTTTTTTAAAGCATTTGAGTAATATATGGATATAAAAATGATGCCATAATTCAATTAAATCAATTAATAGCACTCTTTTAGATAATATTAGAGAAAATATTTTAATTATCTATTATACAAATAATACAAGACGTCAGACTATTGTATTTAATAATATATATTTGCATTCTTGATTCTTTAATTTTGTTAATCTTCACCTTCTCATTAGTTTATTATGGACTATTTTGTGATTTTTAAATAAACATATTTATCATGGGGTTGTTGTTTTTTTTAAAATTATTAATATATCCTAGAATTTTTTGCAGTAATTTTCTTTATCTATTTGTAATCATGACTTCTGAATTGACGTAAATTGGAAAAATTGAATATGTTAATTTTTATTTATTTAATAAATTTAGATAAATTTATTTTAATATAGATAATTTTTTATCTTCATTAAAAAAATATATAAGTAAAGTAAATTTATTAAAGAATTATCAAATTAAGAGAAACAAAAACTCTCCCTCTGTTATGACAGATGGGTAAGCATAGGGAATGGTGATCGTGTGATGTTTAATGATTTATTATCAAATTATTATTATTTGTTAAGAGAGGACGAGACTAAAGCACCAAAGAAATATAGACCTCTCACTACCACTAATTAAACGATATTCACAAGCAATTTATATAATACTTTGATACACTGCCGTTATTAGTAATATGAAAAACCCTATAACAGAGACCTAAACAAATTAAATAAATAAGCGCCTAAACGTTATAATAATGGTGGTCAATAAGTTAGGAGTTTATTATTAATGATATAATGATTTAAGAGATTCATCATATATATGCACAATGGTCTTAATGATAATTTTCACTGTTTGTTCATATGAATGCAATTATAATCACTATACGTATTCATACAGCTAATAAACATTGATAACCTTTCCACAGACATGCGTGAGAAGTACTATAAATTTATTGACTTTCATCTCCTATTTTATGAATACAAAAACTTCATGCCTTTTTTATTTTTAGAATCTTGATAATACTTTTAACCTAAATATTGTTTGGATTTCCTATTTATAGAATAAGTAAAGAGCAAAAGAATGAGTTAATGCTATTAATGTATTGTGCTTGTAAAGGATTGTTAGCATATGAGTAATCCTGTGTCTATTTTACTTAGAAATATGACAGTGTGATTGATTAAATTATTTATGATAGGTAATTAAAAAAATTTCCAAAAATCCTAAAGGCGTTAGCTAAGGCAGCAGCAGATAATTACCGAAGACATAACATGTTTTGACGACTTTATTAAGGGTCATTTACAATAATAAGAAATTTTGGTAATACCGAAATTTTTAAATAAATAAAAAAAATAGCATAAATTCAGACATTGTCAGACCATGTAGTATGACAAGAGAATTTGAAAAAGAAACGTGTATTATAAAGGTACAAATACTGAAATTACAAGTAAAGTAATTATAATTAAATATGAAAAATAACAATTTGGAGACTGGTGATATAGCTAACAAAGTAAAGAGAAGTTAATTATTCAATTTAATGAAAGATAATAAAACCAATAACTCATGGTTAACTCTCTACAAGTTCTCATTCTTACGGAGAAGTGGAGGGTGTTTATAAAAATGGACAGAATGTCTTTATATGAACAAATAACACCTTATAATTAGTATGAATAACGTTAATGCAGAATTGAAAAATGTTTGAAATATGAAAACTCCAGAAAGAAATTTAGAAATAAAACTAAAATGAGAAGTAAGACAGACTGGAATTTTTAGAGAAAAAAAAATTAATGTTCTTATTAGCCATATAGTTATTTATTTATATTTTAATCTAAGTTATAGAAGATCTAATTTTATTTTTAAAAATAGCTTTCTGAAAATGTTATGATATGCCAACTGACATAACTTCCTGTTATACTGTAAGGCACAAAACACTCAAAACGATATATATACTTTATTAATTTTATTAAATTATTCATGGATTCCTTTTATAAGCAAATATACATACATAAATTTAAACATATTATCTTTCCAACGAACTCCTGATAAAAATATCATTATTTAAATGCCATTTACATTTTATAATAAAAATAAATTTATTTCATAATATATTAGTGCTAAAAATAAATTTATCATAAGATAAAGTCAAAAAAATCATATTACGTATTACAATACTTTAATTTTTTGTCAAATTATTTTAAACTAATAAAAGCATTTTAGCAAAAATAAATCTCCAGCTTATGATGATTTCATATACTCAAAAACCATAGTGTAACATGTGGAATTTATAAGAGATAAATGTAACAATCCTAATTATAAAGACACGTTGTGGTGGTGGTGGGGGGGGGGGATATTTGATACAGTGGCAGAATATTCAAGGTCTACGGATGTGGTAATTATGTCTTTCCAATCCTCCCAGAAATAATCTATTTAATTATTTTTTTATTTTAAAGCCAATTGCATTTTGGCCACATTTAAGATTTCAATTCGTTTTCTAAAATAAAATAAAAAACTAATATATTGTAATTTTTTCACAACAACTAATATGTTGTAACTCTCAGAATTGCACAATCCACATGCGGATCACCGAAGGCAATACACATGTGAATTTCACATTCCGATGTTACAGACCTTTTCCTTTACAACCCCCTAAAGTCAAAAAGACTAATTATTTACCTAAGTTTTTGATTACAAATAAAGATTACAAACTGCCAAAACAATGAGACAACACTATTTATTCACGTATATACAATGCAAGCACACACTGGCGTAACTTTAGTTAATTGATTCATAAATTAACTTAATATGAATAAACCTTTCCAAATTTTCCTAGATGAACTTAATTTTAATTATGCACAGATATAGTATACGGTGATATAAAGGTTTTAAATAATTAATACTGTTTTAGAATATGATTAACATTAATTTTTTGAATGGATTCCAATCTACTGCATAAACTATCAGCAGCGCCGTGCTAATGCTAACTGATAACTAGTTTATAAATTAAGGCTACTCTTACTACTTGATTGTTGTAATCAATTGCAGGCTATGCTATTAATACGCAATCGGTAATAAAATATAATTGTAAAATACAGGGATTCACACATCTGTATTACAATAGTTATATAAGAACAAATACATGTGATAATTGTATGCCTACGGTAGGAATTAAATTTATCTCGAGTGTGTAGTATACAGTAACTGGCAAACGCATACCACTATGACATATATAAAAGAAATACGGATGGTATGTGGTAAGACTTGATCATCTACCGCACATCACTGTTTAAATAAGATAATGATTGTCAGGGATCAGAAGTCGCAAATGATGTTACAATCATATAACACCAATGCGACCCAACCAACAGAAAATAATACTAAGACAAGTATTACAATTAATATATTTATTATATCTACAAATATATATAATACAATATACAGTATATATACAAGAGAATATTTACAATGTTGTATAAAGATTGGCTATCTTAATATAAAGCTGAGTACTGATTATATATATGCGTGAGGATGGTAATCTAGACCAACTGATGATTGCTGGTTTAGCATGAAATACGTCTATTGGTGATTATTTATCTTTTCAATATGTGTGTGATCAAGTGGGTCAGCAATATGAGATGGCACTGAGAGTGGTGGGTCATGTGAAAGTCTGAGTTCGAATCCCGCATATATTACATATATAAATGCAGGTTTAAGCCTGTACAATATATTAATGTTGAATATTGTAGCTTAACGTAAACTCTGGGTTCTGCCTACCGCTTCTAGCTACACCTGATAGTTGTCTCACGGGTAGGGTGTATGGCTCTTCCAGCCATACAAGACAGCTTGCTTCGAGCCAACAGTAGTTTTAGCAGCATCCGGTCTCTGTGGGACTTGCCTAGCTGCATAGAATAAATAGTGTAATGCTATCATTGGGAATACTTGCTGCTGTTCAGGTTAGCAGAGCTTCCCTGGGAGAATGTGAACAGTCTTTCAGGTTAGACAGACGTTCTACCCTGATTCTCACAAAAGGCTGACTGTTTATAGCCAGATACCTGACCTTAATGAAAACCTTCAGATTCAGCAAGCATCGTTGATTATTGGGCTGTAATAATCATTGGCTAGGTTTTATCTATACATCAGCCTATTGGCCTATGGCAAACATTGCTTAATCCGATCAGATAAGGAGGCACCTGGAATAGTCCACTTCTGAGAGAACTATAACACAGATATAACACATAATCCAAATTGATGGATATTAGCCGTACATTCTTATACAAATACAAGATTAGTTAGTTAAAACTGACACCCAATTAACCGAATCCTAATCTAGCTTATCTATGCAACAGGCTTGCCTCCATTCATAATTTATAGATTTTACTGATTTAACATACTATATTATTAACTAGATAAAGTGGAAATAACTGATTAACATATGGCAAAAAATCACAATTATAAGCTGTCTTTAGAGAATAATTTTTATACACTTATCACCGACTAGATTAAGGCTTAAGGCATAAAAATAGAACAAACTATCATTCTCTTGCCATACCTTCTCGTAAATAGATTAATTACATGACTATTCATTAACATATTTTATTAAATAGGAGACAATGATTAACAAATATGAGTTTAAAGTTTATTATATTTATTCTATCGGTTATCCCAGTTCACGTTCACTCTTTACGTATTTGCAAAGTTGATTCTTTATCATAGGTATGGTTTTTCTGGTTGTACTGGGCACCATTTTTATTCATATCAAGTGGATACATAGTGAACACATGTTCAGATGATTTCTTCTGTTGCTGATGGCTTCTTTCTCAGAACTCATTGATGGGTTTGCGGTCTGCCTTCTGCTAGCTTGACAGAGCATTGCAGATAACGGTTTATCTACTTCTGCATGGTACATGTGACTGGAATTAGTAGATTAATTATTGTGTTTATCTACTTCTGCATGGTAGATGTGGCTGGAATTAGTAGATTAATTATTCGACTTGCAGAATAACATACGATGATTACTGTAAGCAGGCAAGAATTAATTTAGGCAGAATAAGCACTGAAAGTTAAAAGATATAAATATTTAAGAAAGTAATTTACCACTATTTATACGATTTTGAGCTATCTTATCAATAAAATTCGGTTCAATCTCTTGCAGTTTGGATCATCCGATTTATTGGCCAGAGTTAACTTCATTAATTTCGCTGAAGTCTGACTTTATTTACCAATACTTTATTTAAACGCTCATATTTTTGAGCAGGGATAATAGCCTTTTTAATTAAATTATTTTAATCATTTATCTCCCAAAATGTAATCTGTATCTGTTTACAAGCATTTTGATTATTTTTTTAGAATGTCATTTCCATCTTTTAACACCTTTTGCTTTTAAACTACTTTTTAAAATAAATTTAGAATCAATTATCTCTTTCTTTGTAGTTTTGTTTTTAACAAAATTAACTTTACTTTTTATTCATTAAAACTTTTAAATATATTAAATTTATTAAGTGCAAACAGGTGATAGTAATAACGTGAAAGGCTAAAACCTTCGACAGATACGCTTTAAAAATGATTATGTAACAACTAATCAGATATAATAAGACTGCACGTGGAACTCTTATTTAGGATCCCATCATTCTCTCGTAGTTCTGACTTGTGTTTTGCAGTCATTATTACATCTGATTGGCTGTCACATAAGCATTTTTAAAGCGTATCTGTCAAAGATTTTAGCCTTTCGCGTTATTAAAACTTTTAAACTTAAATTTTGTTCGTAATTTTTAACATTTGAACATGAAATATATATATACGTGTGAATATATATAGCATATATATATATTAATATTCACAACACGATTTTCACACAAGGTAGGGAGGGACTGGTTTTATCGTTTTATAACATCATATAGAGGGATGAATCATCAACATATTATCAAAGAAATGTGAAAGAATGGTGTAATGAAAATTACCCTACAGAACTATTATTTATTATTAGATAATCTCGTTTAAAGAATGACCGATGAAAATTATTAATAATATATATATATTGTACTGATTCAAATCTGATTTTACAAGCTTTTCACCCACACACACTAGAAAGAAGGAAAGAAATAATATAAGCAAAAGAATCCAAGTCGTATTTTTACTAAAATTCGCAAGCTATTTATTTCTTTCATTCTTATTTATAAAAGAAAAAGAGTGTATTTTTGTTTGTTTGTTTGTTTGAATTTATTTGTAATAAGAAATAAAAATTCCCAGCTTTGGAAAAAAAGTTTTCTTATTTCAAGAAAGTTATAATATCATTATAACTAAGAACTTTTGATCAATCAACCAGCAAAAACTCTGCTTAACATCATCCCAGAAAATTAAATTGTTCAAAATGACAGAGTTAACTTATGAATTATTAATTAATATGAAAAACTATGCAATAGCTGAAAACCACATCATGATGATGATAGAGTAAAAAAAATTAATTAGTGCACTAACCAACTAAATCTGGAATTACCTGCAGATGCCAATTTTAAAAGTATCTCGTTTCAGCATGCAATAATCCTTGAGGATCTAGAAACAAAATTTATTGTCATTTTTTCACATGACTTTTATGAGCTTATTCATGATGAACGCATAATTCAGTCATATCATCATTTTTATCTGGAGAATAATTTAAAAAAAGTATATCAAACGAACCCTTAAACTTTTAAAACTGTCTTATAGATCAATTTTTAACAAGAATTCGAACATATATTTTTAGTAAAATATAAAATCATAATTTTGATGTTATGGAAAGGTAAATTGTTATTTAAAATAAAAGTTCTTTGTAAAAGAATAGTAATATTTATAGCAAATATTAATAATGACCTTAATATTCTCTAAATATTTTTAACATTTTGTTTTCTCTTTAAATATGTATTTAATTTGTTTTTTCTTAATATATATATATTTCGAATGCTAAAGCAAATAGAATTTACGATTAATTTCTCATTCAATTATCAATACTTAATATTTATTATAACTTGTATATATCTGTTATCGATTGTTGTATAGATTGCCAATCTTAATTCATATTATTATAGTTAAATAATCATAATTATATGATTATTTTTTATTGGATATAAGCATGATAGAGATCATAAGTTAAATATATATATGTATGTATATTTTATTTTTAATGCATTGGATTCATCCCTAAGTATCGTATCTAAATAATTTAGATAAATTTTGTTATATTATATTTATATTATTCTAAGTCTAGTTGTCCATTTTTCTCTGTAATTTTAAACCTAGTAAAATATGGCTATATACATTCAAACGCCCTGTGAATATTGCCATGTTTTGTTTTGTTTTGGTTTTTTTTAATTAGTAGTGGATAAACAGAGGGACTAGCATCTAAGAAGCTAGAGAGGAATTTGCACCCGACCTATAGAAGTTTCTCATTTTAGAAATGGCACCTTAATATGCAATATGCTAGATGTGTTTTAAATAAATAAATAGCATTTATAGTGCAAGAGATAGACTCTCTCTGTACTTAGACATATTTGATGGAAATGATGGCCAGAAAATGTAAGTGGCTATTTAATCTGGACTATCATTAGGTAGGATATTAAGTTTAAAAGTAGTCTGTTGTTATTCCTAACACCCATTAACCCCAGTTTTTAAATCTTCATACATTCTTATAATGAAATGTGTATAACTAAAAAGGTCAGTAAAAGCATATAGGCCCGTTTCCTTTAGAATCCGATAATGTTAGGCAACTTGTGATAATCTTTATTTGTTTGATTCTCACCAGATATAAAATAGTAATTAAGGTTTAATTAATGAAATGAGAGAAGTTTGACACTATACTAGTAAATGAAATAATATAAAAAATATTGTTAGATGTTAAGAGAGTAGAAGATAGAGATAAGATAGATAGGCAAAATAGTAGATAATCGACAGATTAATTAAGTAAAGTAATGATGAAGACAGAGACACTAAATTGGAGGTAGTGAATGGTACATGATAAGACTATAGACTAGTTATTAATTTTATGTGATAAGTTTAAAGAAAATTTATGCAAGTAATAGAATAAAAAGTAAACAAATAAAATATTCTGTATTAATTTCAGGTGGTGAATAGAAGTTTTTAAATAATAGCAAAGAATAGAATAAAACAACTATTGATCTCTATAATCCAAAGATTATGAGATCAAAATTAAAGGAAATGGAAAAAGATTTAAGTATTGAAAAACTGGCTATCCAAGAGGTGGAATAACCAACAGAATTAGAGCCTAAAAATAGAGATCAATCTATAGAAACTACATTATTGGTAATATAATACAAATGCTGTATAATTTGATCTTGGAAAGGCAACAGAAAATGAGGTTAGTCATGGAGAAAAGTCACCAAAAAATGGATTTGAAATTACAAAGCTATGCAGGAAAGCCAACAGAAAATGAGATAAGGAAGGCCCAAAGAAATGTATGGAAAAATTAAGAGAAGTAATAAATGCAATGAAAAAAGAAAACCAATAGGTAATGATAATGAAATTAAATGAAGGAAGAGAGGAAATAAAATTAGTGAATCAAAATATTGTAGAATCTGTATGTAAAGTTTGCAAAGAGAATTTGAATAATTATAAGATAAATAATAAGGAAGGATAGAAAAGATATAGCTCCAAATAGGAGAGAGTAATCAAGAAAATAGCAAAAATATAGCAGATATCAGAAAAAGTATAGATGAACGAACAATAAGAGTGAAAGATTTAAAAATGAATGTGGAAGATAAAAAATGTAGTAATGAGGAGATAATAAAAGGTTGTTGTACAGAAAATAAACAGTTTAAAACAGCTGCAATCCACCAAATAGATAAAATAAAAGCCATGTAGAAAGGATTACAAGAAAATGCTAGCAGTGTGGATTATACTGAAGGAAAGCCAGACAGGTTACATAAAATAAAATCAATAGGGGATGAATCTTCAAACCCCATTAAATATACCAGAATATGAATATGTTTTTAAAAATAATATTTGTATGCCAGGTTAGTGAACCTGTAGAGCCATTAATCATTATAGAACAATACTGTCATCTTAATTTAATGCTTAAAGAGAGAAAGATGGTGTTTGTAGAACGTCAAGAGAGAGGGAGAAAAAATTTCAGATCATTCCAAATGAGGATACTTAGATCAATAAAGAAATATCTCGAGAGAAGGAAGGCTTAAAACTTTTATGGATAAGTAAAGCCAACTTTCAGTGGTGCCCCAGGATTTGGTTTAAGGATTAAGTGATTTTAGAAGAAATATTCATACTTTGGGCTGAGAAATAAAAAAATTATTTTATTATTATTATTGAGGAGAGAAAGCAGCTTTGTCTTTTGAGAATTTGTTTTATTGTGCCGTCTTTGCTCATGATGGGATAAATATTCTGGCATTGACTTGAGAACTTGATATTGTCGTGTTACTTGATATAGAGTTTTATTTTTATATGCATCAGTCCTTTTATGAATTTTACATTGATTTTAATTATAATTACTTATTTGTTTCTAAGTTTCTAGTCATAAGAGCAAGATATTTCATAGATCCAAATAAATCGCAAATGTAAGCTTGCCACTAAGATTTAATGAAGGATGGCTTGAGTTTGTGATTAGTGTGATTAGTCATTAATTTATATCCTCTAAGTCTCTGAGATCACTCATTGATCAAGGTATTATATTGATACATATGTTCTTTATTGTTTGAGTTGTTGCTGCCTAATGTGTTAAAATTGAGGTAACCCTAATGGTGTTTATGTCTATATTGTGTATTTTAAGATTGGGGGTCAACCCTTATACATCTTAGAATTGCAAGTTAAGATTCATTCTTTTGGTAGACAAACACTGACATGATCTTTCAAGAAAAAAAAGGTTTAAGTAAAGAAACGAATTTTTTTATTATTATTATTTTGAAGAATTTAAAATAGAACAGCTTTAATGGGTAAATACATGCCCAGAACAAAGAATAAATATAGCAATAAGAAATGGAAATGTGTACTCACAATTTCATTATCTCATTTTTTTTGACATGGAGATAATATAAGCAACAGTACCAGGTCAGAATTAATTATTTTTTCTAAAAGTAGCAAGCTATTTATTTATTTCATTTTTATTTATAAACTGCAAGAGATATATTTTTTTGGTATAAGAAAAATAATGTACTTTTTTGTTTTGTTTAAATTAATTTGTAATAATAAATAAAAGTTCCAGGTTTATGGATTTATTGGTTTTATTATGTGCAATCTGGAATAGTGTTCATAGAAAAATAAGTTGCAAGAAATGCCAGATTTTTTCCTTTAATTTTCGATGTTTAGAAAAGAAGCTTTATGAGAAAGCTTTCTTTCTCGGAGAAAGTTATAAGATTATCATTATCAAGAACTTTTAATCAATAACCAGCAACTCTGTTTAACAACATCCAAGAAAATTAAACTGATTAAAACGATAGAGCTAACGTGTGAATTATTAACTAATGTGGAAAACTATACAGTAGCTGAAAATCACATTATGACAAGATGGAAAAAATCTAATTAGTTCACAAGGCAACTAAATCTGGAATTATGTAGCTTCCTGCATATGCCAAATTTAAACGTTTTTCATTCCAACATACTACAACCACTGAGGATCTCGAAGTAACATTAGCTGTTGTTTTTCAACAGCCTATTTATGATGAATGCATAATCCAGACATACCATTCATCTATCTTGAAAATAACTCAAGAGAAGTACATCTATCTATTCATAATGAGCGCATAATCCAGCCATACTATTATTCTATCTGTAGAATAATAATAACTCAAGAAATGTATGTCATATAAAGCCTTAAACTTTTAAAACTATCTTACAGATCAATTGTTAAAAAGAGTTGGAATCTATATTTTTAGTAAAGTGGTAAGATAAAATTTTATTTAAAATAAAAGACCTTTATAAAATAATAATATTTATAGCAAATATTAATATTGATCTTAATATTCCCTGAATAATTTTAACATTTTGTTTTCCCTTTAAATATGTATTTATTTATTTTTTCTTAACTTATTTTTTTTAGGAACGCCTGAAGCAAATAGAATTTGAAATTAATTTCTCATTTCATTATTAATAGTTAATATTTATTATAACATATATAACTGTTATCGATTGATTTATATTTTGTCAATCTTTATTTATATTATTATAGTTAAATAATAATGATAATTATATTATTATTTTATATTGGATGTAAGCATATCAGAAATCTGACGAGACTGGAATTAGCTTTTCACTTTGCTCCACTCCTTGACATTATTCTTGTTTCTGTGGCAACAGTGCAGGACACTCATCACTAATATCAAATCTTTCTTAAAAGAATTTTTTGTACAGTACTCCTATGTATTGACGATTTATTACTTTTTCTCATCACCTCTATATCAAAAATCTAAGGATGTCAATGGAAACATTATGTTACTCCTGTAACAAAAAATAAATATATAACAATCTGTGTTTTATATGGATCTACGTTTTGAAATATCTTACAACTTTACAGACCCAACTAAAATAATAATTTGCTTCTAATCAGTGTTTCCACAGGGAAAAATTAAATTCCTAAATAATTTTGTTCTGTTTCAATATATTCAATTTTTATAATATTTCAGGAATTGTAACACATAATAATATCCATCCTCCCTTTCAATTATTTAGCAAAATTTTGATTTAATGCTCTCAACAGAGGAATAATTAATAACATTTATTTATATATTTTGTATGTTTTATCTTGGAAATATCATAATGATATTTTGTAGTCAAGTGGGTAGCAAAAAGCTGGGAGGCTGTATCAACAAAGTTTTTTATTTGTTATGTATTTCAATGTAGAATCAACATCTGAAAATAATTTCATTGAATCTCTTGAATATTCAGTTAACACAATATGAAAATCTATGGATGTGTTAATAACTTGAGATGATTACTTTAATGATGATTCAATTATATTAAAATGTTGATCATAAAAACAATCAACACTCTCCATTAAATTATGATATTTCTAAATGTCAAAAATTAATTTTAAATGGTAAATCTGTAGAGTTTATAACTAAAGTTTTGATTGAATATCACTATTCGAGCAAGCTGACATTAACAGGCTATTAGTATTGCACTTGATTTTACAATGAAATAAACCAAAAGCTGAAAAACTTGAGTTGGAATTTCCTTAAGCAAGATTCAAGATTTTTCTGATTTTATAATATTCATTAATATTCAATCCATTAGAATTAGAAAGTAAGATTCCAGATTGTGATGATATTGTAATATTGATGACAATGGCCAATTCTGGCTCCATCAATATTACAAGCTTCTTAAACTTAAAATTTAGAATGAGAAATCATAGATTAACTTTTCCCATATGTGTTATTTTTATTATAACATCAAACATCAAAGTTTACATTTTATTACAATGATAATATGAGAATTCTCAAACATTAAATTTTTAAATACTAATATGAATATTTTAAACATGATAATTTAAAGAGTTGTAAAAGAGAAAATTATAAAACCAAATAAACCATTTCTTTTGTTTTTTCTCTTCAATAATTTTAACTATTTTCCAGTATTAATTTTAATTTTGACAAATATATTGAAAGGGAAATGTTTTTTCTTCATTGGGTTATTTAGCTATTTTAATTTTTTGAGACAGATAAAGTGAGTAAGATTTTATGGCCAGTGATATTTTTTAAAAAAAAAAAATGGAAGAAGAAATATAAATTTCTAACATTTTTTTTTTAATTTTATTTTAAATAGTTAGAGTTGTTTTTCTTTCTTTCTTTTATTTTTATCTCTCTCTAAATCAATAAACAGTCTTTATCAAGTCAGTATAATTAACTGATTATTTTGTTTTATTTTGGCATAATAAAAAAATAAATATATGGGAGTTTTTTTATTTGTTTTGCAATAAAAAAGAGGGAAATAGCTGAACAATTGTTTTTGTAAAAATAAACCCAATTGGTTAGAAGTAAAATTTTCATATAGGAAACATAATTGTGATTAGTGGTATACAGGATTGTTCCAAAAATAGGAGAGTGGGTAAGTCAGAAGACATCAGTGTCTTGTAAGAGGTCAGATCCTGACCAAGCTATTGAAGAGGTCAGTATGAGAAGTTCTTGATCAAACTACTGAAGAAGGTAGTAAGAGGATTTTGCTGTGTGAGCACACTATAGATTTAGCTGAAAAAAATGTTTTGTAAAATGAAGACAACCATGTGCTAAGTTCAGTTAAAAACTAAATCTCATCTACCTCCATCTAACCTGCTTCATTAGAAAAAAATATGAAAGAGAAGATATCCTGAAGCAATCTGCCATCTCCATATAAGAGTGTGAATGTCTTTACCATTATGTGCATAGAAGTTCTGGAAAATTATGAGATTGCAAAATAGTTAAATTTAGCCTGTGAAACCTGAAAATATCCTTCAAAAATGAAAAAAATTAACTGTGTACATTATCCTGGAATTGAGAAGTCTTTAAAGAAAACCCACATGGAGAAGTGTCAAGAAATAACTCATAAGGAAAAGAAAATTATAGATAAAGGTATTTTCTTTAATATACCCATTACATTTAAATTTATAAAGAAGTATTTAAATTAAGTAGCAATCGATATTAATTAATAATTTTATTAATATTATTTTTACTGAAATCTGTTTTTTTTAATTCATTTGATTTTTTTCTTTCTAAATTCAAAAAAGAATTTTAAGTAATTTAAATATTATTAAATTTAATGTTTCTTTTGAAACATGTTTTTTTATCTATTTTCCATCCAAAATTATAAAAAGAGTTAAGCTAATTTAAAATGTTCTTATCTCTGATTGAAAAGATGTTTTTCAATTTTGCTTATTGGAAAAAAAGTATCTTAATGAAAGCAAAAATGAATTAAATTAATGAAAAAAAATTCCCTATAGTCATTTTTTATATAAAATTATAACTTTAATAAAATGTATTTAATTTGAATTATCATATTATTATACCATTTTTAAATTTTATTAATAAATTAATTTATTGTTTATAAAAATATTCTAATCCTAAAGTCTTTATTCCTCCAGTTATCTGCTCTATGACCTGTCAGTGTGTGTGACTTGATTTTAATACAGCTTATTTAGGGATTTTTAAATTATCCCAGTAATAATTAACTAAACTTATAATGTATTTAGGATAAACTGTTATATTTATTTATTTATTGTTCACAGTCACAGTCCCTAGAGTTCTTGCTTCCTGAGCTAGTTTAGTACATAATCATTAGTTCTATGGATATAGGGGTTTATGTTGTTGTTTTGACATCCAGATAATAACTCTGGATGACACAAAAATATCACATTTAAAGTACATTCACTGCATTTTGTTTTTCTTAGTAAAATTTTAGTTTATAGTTCATCTGTACCCTTATGGTACCATATAGCCAGACCATTTGATGATCAGTATGTTTCAGTATCTCATCATTATTTTTTATTATGAGCAATGCATTAGAATTTAAGTATGTGCATCCAAATAATTTTATTATATTCTGTCCTAGTTTGATAGTGGCTAGATATGTAGCCTATTTATAATGTACCTCTTTTAAATCCCATCACAATCATATTGATTATTGCTGATGAGTTAATGATTATTATTATTCTCTAATTCTGGGTAACTTGTAGTTTATTGGAGTTGTTAATTATTTATAATGTTAGTCTCATGATGACTTTCATTTGTATATGCTTTTTTTATATTTATTTAATGCTGATTAATTAGTTATTTTATAGGGAGGGTAACATTTTCCCATCTCCCCATATTACTCCCATGTTCACCCCAATCTTTTATATTATTACAATATATTAGGAAATAAAGTGATAGGAAATCATTTGATATTTCACAATAATTAGTTTTGATAGTAATTGCACTAAGAGAGCTGCTTCTGGCATTGCATAAAGTAATATTAATCTCATTGATAACTTCAATATTAGTTGAAATCTGCAGGAATGACACAATATATTGTTTTATTTACTTGATAAAAGTTATAATAATGTATTCAATGTGCTAAACTTGCTATTAGTAACATGCTGGAGATATTTGTATTTTTCTTTTTTAATTCAATCTGATTTTCATGAAAGGCCTGTTGAATATTGGACAGCAGTTGTATATTGCAGAATCTTCATAAATATTTTTTTCTAGACATTTTCTATGAAATGAAAGATTTCATAATTTATTAATTATTCAATGGGATTCTTAAACAATTAAAAAAATAACTGACCATTAATTGGATTTGATGAAGAGTGATTGTTGGATTCCAATAAAACAAATTTTGAAACCAGAAGCTAGAGTAAAATTTCTAAAAAAAATTTATTCAGAAAAATAAAAATGAATATCCAAATAACATTTTTAACTGTGCAGTACTTAATTTAAAGTGCTTTTATGTACAAAACAATGGTAATAGTATTGGATTTTTATGAGCAGTATTAGTTTAATAATAGAATGTTTTAATAACATATGGGTGGAGAGGTAGAAATAATTAAACTAATCCCAGAGCTTACATTCAACTAATAAGTAGTAACATATTGTCATCCATTTGTGGTTGGCTTTAACCTCTGGTGTAATGGCAGATATTGCAAAAATAATGGTGAACAGTGGCAACAATATGAAGATATTTATTTATGTTTTCAGATATATTTTTGAATTATCTGCACTGATTTAGTAAAACATAATACATAAACTACATTAATTAAAAAATGAAAAGAATTACCAGATAATTATCCAAATAAGTTAGAGCAAATGGAAATGATATGAATGATCAGCAAAGAATCACTTCCGATTCTTCTAAATTAGGAGCAACCTATTGGAATATTTGGAGAAAAAAAATCACTTACTGCAAACAAAAAATAGTCTTTAATAGCTTGAAAAATTCCTATCATTTAATAATAAATGCAATATAAAATATTATTCCCCGAATTGACATGGAGCAATTTGAATTAATATAAATTTTTAAGCAGTTCTATCACTTTAACAGTACATTTTTATGTCAGGACCATATCAAAAATGTGCAGCTGCCATGTATCACCAGTTAAGACAATTTATAAAGAATATGAAAGAATAGATTTATTTGAAAACAGTATAACAATGAAACAGAACATGATAAATATAGTTACTCATTTATCAAATTGTTAGCTGCAGAATTGAGTCTACATGTACCACTTGAAAAAGAAATTGTTCCATAAATAATTTTCAAATTTAAAGAATTTTTTAGCAACAAAATTGAAACAATATATTGTATTAGCAATTGACCCACTGCTTCTTTTATCTAAAAATTTAATCAAGATAAGTATGTAGTTAAAACAAGAACTGAAACTTTTTTTAAAGGGTATAATAAAGAATAGCAGGATCTAGGTAAAAAATAAAGAGTGGTTTAATATTTATTTACTTTTCTATTTTATTTTATTTTAAATATCTGTTAATTTTATTTTCTTTAATAATTTTAGTAATATATCTGACTTAAAAGTCAGATGATGTAAAATAATATTTTAAAATTCTTATTAATTCTGTCAATTAATTGAAGCATTTATTTCTATCAAATGTATACTATGTATTGTTGTATATATTGCAAACCTATCTATTATTTAAATATTATTAGCAATTAAATATTTTTGTTACTTTTTTGTTCTTTATTTTTGATTTAATCTTTATTCTATATATGTCATTCGTGATTGATTAACATTTTGAACTTGGATTTTCATT
The DNA here is from genome assembly GCA_028023455.1 of Epiperipatus broadwayi. Taxonomy (NCBI): domain Eukaryota; kingdom Metazoa; phylum Onychophora; class Udeonychophora; order Euonychophora; family Peripatidae; genus Epiperipatus; species Epiperipatus broadwayi. The sequence goes on from JAQFVV010000016.1 coordinate 4,449,174, forward strand.
AGTAAAAAAGAATCAATTGCATTTATTAAGTTCAATAATCTGGTCGTGAGGAATGTAAAAGTATGTGAATTTTACAATTTATTTGCTATATGTAGAGGATAGATGGGTACCTCAAAAATATAAATGTTATTACTCTTTACAAAACTTTGTTTTATTGAATGCATTTGTGTGCGCATACCTACTGTCATTAGACATGATTTTTGTTTATACTATTACATTTTGACAACTCCATGTGAAGCTTTATATATATATATATATATATATAGAAGACAGCTTTATTCCACCAGTATTCTGGTATAATTTGATGCAACAACATTTGACCAGGTATTAAGTATATATGTCTTAACTATAAAGTTATTTCCTGCACTATATATATATATATATATATTGTATATATATATATATATATATATATGCAAACATGGGGAGTAAACTGCACCCCCCCCCCATGTTATGAATTAAAAGCTTTCTAACTGATGAACAAAGAATTGAGAATAAAATGAATCCATCTATTCTTGGAAGCTCTGATGTTTATAAGTGTATCCTTGTCAAGAATGCATGCTTATAAACAAGAGTATGGTCATAAACATCACATCTTCCAGGAATAGATGGATTCATTGTATTCTTAATCCTTTGTTCACCATTTAGAGTGCTTTTAATTTAAGGTCAGGCGAGGATGATTTACTCCCTTTGTTTACATATAAATTTGAGCTATATTTAATTTAAAATTTATATATATTATAATTAATTTAATTATTGTATTTTTATTTTTCTATGCAAATAAACCAATCCACAACATTTTTAAGCTAATAGAAATACTTGCAATTATTAGTATTAGTTTTAGACATGAGGATATTCTAAATGAACTTTTAACTTTTTTAATCGAAACAGAAAGCAACATGTGCTATCAATGACTTTACTGAGATTGCTAGAACATTACTGAATGTGTGTCGAAGACAAAAAATTGCTACTACATAAATAAATAATAAATGTAAAATTTACAAATTTCTAATTTTCTTTTAAGTTTTATTTATTTTTTGAACCCTAGAAGTTATTGAATCAGTAGATATTTGAGACAGTGGGTGTTATGTGCTTAACATTTCTTCTGTGAAAATATATACAAATATTTATATTCCTAGTTTACAATTTCTAGTAGATAAGTGAAAAATTTTGATTGCTTTTCTTTCTAGTGTTTTTTTTTTTTAAATTGTTTTAATACAAACTGTATTAAATAGTTTGTACTTCATTTTAAAATTGCCATATCCACATAAAATTTTAATTTTGAATTAAAACTATGAAGGTCTAAATAATCCATGACCCATATTTAATTAACATTATTACACTTTCTTATCTTTCTAAGAATAAGGTGATAATATCTGGGATGTGTATATTGGATACAATCATCTCATAATGAAAATAATTTATTTATCTGAATGGCAGCTACCACATCATGTGACTCAACTGCTAATGTAACGCAATAAATAAACTAGCCTATTTTTTATACAATAGTTTTTAAAACTGACTTACAACATAATACACTAATAGTTCCACTGAATGCAGTAAACTAATAATAAACAATTTCGAGCAACAATTTGCTTTCTTTTCTAATATCAGCTGAGCATAAGTTTGAATCAAACATGAAAACTATTTTTATATTAGAAAAATTATTGAAAATACTTGTGAGTAAGAAGTCATCATGTCTAACATTTTTGAATTACAAGTTACTAAAATTTAATTACTTTACAGGTATTTTTGATACATCTTGTGTATTAAATTTTTTATTAAAAATGATGAAGAAGAATGAGGTCACTAATGTATAGTGAATTATGTTATTCTTTGATTTATATACACATATGTAAATATTAAAACAGGCAAAACTCTCCATATAGTAGTGCTACTCAGTGCAAGCCAGAGTAAACAATGGATGGCACTACTGTATGGAGAGTTTTGTTTTAATAACAGTTATGAGCAAGCATAAGAAATGGTGATCATGTGATGTCATATGTAAATGTTTAAGAAATATTTAAATAAAATTACAAACCTTAAATAAAAAATATAACAACAAATATTGAAACCAACATTTTTAAAAAATAGCAATAATTTATTAATCTTAATAAAGCAATTATTACATTGTTTAAATTTATTTATATATTCTCAATTTCATAATCAAATTGTGTTTGTTATACTTTTTATGTTTTTCCAAGTCTACTGGGGGTTTTTTACTGCTTGCTTTAAAAAATCTGTTTTTGTTTATTATACATATATTATTTTTGTATATTAATTCAGTAATTGTTTTTCCATGGGTATGTGCTTGGACATTCAGAACAAGTTGTTACTGATCGCAATTCATTGCCAAATTTTAAAGAGCATACATTTGGCTGATTACAAATAGGTTTAACTGCCTTTGGACACTGGAATAATTGTTTAGATTTTACAGCATCATTTAAGTGGATGCTTTTCATCCAATGGATCAATTGAGAATAAGTAACAAACCACACATCATTATATTTATTTGAAGTTAATTCTTCAATGAAATGATTGAGAGCTTTAAAAAGATTTCCTGTTGTATTAAGCCAATGTTCGCCCAATACCAAATTCAAAGGTCCTTTATTAGTGTTATAATGCCTTTCAAAATTTTCTAATAAAAATAAGTATGCTTTATTCTCATCATTTTCATTAAAACATTGATCCAAAACTACACATGGTCTTTTAAGATGTCCATACAAATTATTTAAAGGAACTTCCCATAATCCTTTGTAAGAATGGTTAGGACATTTATAAACGCTGCAAGAAAATGGCATTTTATAATCTAAAGTAAAAGGCCAACTAGGATCCTCAAAGTAAGGTGTTAAAAGTGAAGCATCATAAGTAAAACCAGAATTAGCAAATGCTTGAAATTGATTGTCTCCTCCCGCTTGAAAGAAGGGTGCTCTAGCTCCTCGAATGTCATCAGGTCCCAGTTGAGAAAAACGCTGTAAGATATGGTTCTCACTGTCAACTTCAGCTTGCCATTCTTCAGTTGTTGCTGTCTGCCACCACATTTGTGGTACACTTTGACTGAAATTAAACATATAAAATAATTTTAAGATTTTGACAGATGAAAGATGTGAAAACAGTTTTGAATTCATATATGCATGTGGCTATTTATTATGGCACAGATATCATAGTTAAATCTCACCTATTATCAGATAGTTATATGGGTGGCTCAATGGCCACTAAGTTACCCATACTATGGTGATAAAAGATGAGATCCAGATGACAAGTGAATCCAAAAACTGCATTTATACATAAATGTGCTTGTGTTTGTGTCACTCGTACATACACACACATACGTGTTTCTCATACTCATATTTATATACTGTTTACAGAAATTATCTTTACAAATTAGCTTATAACAATAAATTTATATTGATTTAATTTAATTTTTTTTATGAAGTAACAAAAGAAATATATAGACTTTTAATATAAAAATTATTAAATAATAGTAAAATAACTAATGATATTTCACTTCTTTGCTATATGTTTGGTGCACCATGCCCAAATAAATCCTTTGATTGCAACTATTAGTTGTTGCTTCATAAACAAAACAAAAAACATTCAAATAAAACTAAGAGTTTCTGAATTATAGGCGTTTATTAATTTTTAAATTAAAAAAGAATTAATACATCTAAGAATGTGATATAAAATTTAAAGCTGTCTTATGTTATATATAATTATAGCATAATGACAATAAGTTTTAATATAAAATTATATTTAAAATGATGTATTTTAGAATAAAATATTTAAATATAATAACTTAAGTACTTCTGTATTTAGAAAAAGAAAGAATAAAAAAAAATGTTTCACACTCCGAGTACAAATGTTAACTAGGCAAAAATGAATGCTAATTTTCTTTAAGTTACCGATACTAATCAATGACCAAAGCCCGTACCAGATAGAATCAATTGATTGCACAGACCTGAATCTTTTTTTCTTGTAAATTTTGAAAAATTATTTTTTATAAGTAATTTCTGATTATTTTGCTGATTATAGTAACCCTCACTATGTCGAGAAAACGTCTTTGTAAAGACGATTATGTTGCTTATGGATTCACTTGTACAATAGAAAAAAATGATATGCAACTACCACAATGCAGTTTATGTTGCAAGATATTTTCAAACTCCAATCTTAAACCGTCAAAGTTGTTAAAGCATTTCAACAATCAACATGGTGATGAAGCTGCCAGACATAATCTTAACATTTTACCAACCGTATTGTCACAACATTCTACGTTGCACAATTCAAAAACCTTTGTTAGAAGCTTTTTATCAAGTATCATATCTGTATGTTAAGAAAAAAAGCTCATACAATAACTAGAGAATTGGTAAAATCATATAATACATTAGAAGTAGTTAAAATTCTATTAGGTTCTGAAACACAAAAGAAAATTCAGCAGATTTCATTAATTCCACCACTCAGTCAAAATCTCAATGATGATATTTTACTGCAAGCACTAAAACATATCAAAGCCAGTCTTCTAAAAGTGAGTATTCAACTGGACAAGTCCACTGATGTTGATAATACATTAAGGAAAGAGAAATGTTGGAAAAAATTTTATAGTGTGAATCATTGGAATTGATGTCTAAAGAAGTGATGTTTTCAATCAAATTAAAGACTTTTTTTTGAAACATCATATATCAATGAATGTGACAGACTCAATTTGCACTGAAGGACCACCAGCAATGTTGGGCAAAAATTAGGAATTTTTTTCATATCACAGGCTACAATAATGCACTGCATGTTTGCACAATCATGCACTTTCGTAGTAAAGTATATCGTTTGGCAAGTACTTAATCATAGGCAAGCACTTAATCATCATATCTTTTGTGCTTTTTGTAAAGAAATTGGTGCTGTTCATACTGTGCTTCTCAATTTGGTGGCTCTCCAAGGGCCACATGCTAAGCTGGGTTTTTAAATTGTGTGAGAAAATTATACAATTACTTACTAACCAAAATTGTGATTTAGTTAAAGCTTTTAAAAAAATGTCATACTTTGACTAGACAGATATATTCACTCACCTGAATGAATTAAACACATCAATGCAAAAATTTGGTGTGAAAGTAATTACAGCTAGTGAAAAGTTATGTTCATTTATTGGAAAACTAAAAATTTTGCCAAATTGAAAATAAGAATTTTGTAAACTTTCCCTTGCCTAATTCAATCATTCTGGAAAAAAGAAAATCACAATTATATCTAAAGTTGCGATACTTATACAACAATTTAGTGAATCATTTCTTGGATATTTTTCCTCCGGAAATATTAGCAAAGTTCAGAGATGGATACTAGATCCATTTCTATATGACCAAGTTCAATGGATGACAATGATTTAATAAAAGATGATTTTATTGAAATAAGAGTCAATGATCATATTCAAATGGAATTTTAGAAACTGTACTCACTACAGTTCTGGTATACACAGTTAGAACCTTATCTACAGCTGGCAAAAGTAGCATTGTAAACATTTCTATCATTTTCCACTACCTACTTGTGTGAACACATAAAAACAAATCCAGAAATTTCTTAAATGCAAGTGATGACTTGTTTGTGGCTCTCTTCAAAAAAGGAACGTGCTTCAAGAGTATTATTAGAAATAAACAACTTTCCCATTAAAAAGTGAGATATTGTTTTGTATCTATATGTAAATGTATATATGTATTTTTCAATAAATAAATTAACTTGCAATAAATGTAATTTTCTCTATAAAAAAAATGGAACAGAATTTTCAAAAAGGTACGATAACATATTTTCAGATTCAGGGGTGTACTCAGAAAGGTTAAGAAACACAAATCGTAAAAATCAAAAAATAGTCTCGATATAATCTATGTTTTATAATTTTGGGGTAGACAATTGCAAGAGTTTTGTTTTGCACTTGTTATATCTGTAGATAGAAAAAGCTCATAAGTTTACTACTGGTTTACCAAAAAAGATCATTTGCAAGGTAATAGAACTGATCATACCTCTTATTAACTTTGAATCAGCTTGAATGATAATCATCATGAAATGTGGATTTTCTGATCCACAGATTTGCTATTTTATTTGTAAATATTTCCAGAACTTCACCAGAAAATATAAATATTCTAAAAATACATAATACATTATTCTTTTGGATAAAACGTCTAATGACAATTCAGGATGAAATAAGCAATTGCTTTTTTACATTTGAGGGGAAGGGCAGTGAAGACTACTCTGACAATTTATGCGATCTTTTTTTTACAGGTTGTGATACAGTATTAACAGTTTATGCTTACATACATTCATTTGTAACGCTTTATAGGATAAGGCAACATAATCTTCAATTTGTTAATTTAACTAAATATACTAATTTAATATACAATAAAATTGGACAACTTTCAAATTTGAGCGTTGTATACAAATAATCAGTAAGCAATGTCTAACAAAAAATTTTTTGCTGTTTCAACAAATTGTTTTATATACAATCGTTTTTTTCTCTTCTCTACATGTTCTTTCTTTTATTCTCTCTCTCTCTCTTTTTAGTTTACTGTGTTAATCACTTAAATAAGTATAGAGTCAATTCATATGTCTTCAATTATCTCTCTATTCTAATAGTGGCAATAGGAATTCTATACTTTCACAATACATTTTTATGCTTCAATTACATGTATAATTTCTTCAGATAGAGATTGTATTTCATTAAGCAATACAATCAATAATGATTTTATTTAAAAATTATATTTGGGACGTTTTATTTAAAAATTAAAAATGATTATACATTAGACATTCCTATTTAAAATCCTTCTACATCAGAAGGAACTCGAAAAAGTACTGTAAAATGGCTTGTCATAATTAGATCATTAAATCTAGTGGACTTCACATTTAAATGTAGAAATAAATATAATATTTGGTAATAATTATGGTGCAAACAGGCAATAGTAAAATATAAACATAAAAAATGCATAATTTTCTGGAAGAAACATCTTTAAATCATGAACATAAAGTAGTTCGTATAGCTATTGTTTAAGATTTGTTTTTAGTAAAAATCTTCTTGAGAAGTCAGTTTGATTTTTTAAAAGCATAGCGCTGAATCAAAGTATCAATGAATCAAAGAGATTGCCTGGTATAAAATTCTTCACGAAATTTAACTCCAATTTTTGGAATCCCTAAAGTACCAATAAAAATCTATTTATGTGGCTCAAATCTATAATCTGTCTATTCATTAAAAATTTTACTTTAGGGCTAGTGAGTATTTTTCCAATTTTATCTTTTATTGTTTTTTGCTACCACTTCCTGTTCAAGTTTTTATCTTGTATTTTCTGGATTTTCATTCATTATAAAAAATTTTATGTTTTATCTCTCCAATCATTTTAATATAATCTCCCTCCCCTACACCGCTTTTTTAAAATTCTTGGGTTGCCTTTATTCTGCTTTTCTGACTTTTTATATATGTAGATTTAATAATATATTACGTCAAATCAATTCTTGAATATAGGACTTTTTCTTTGTCTCTGTTCTTCAGTTTTTTCTTAAGTATTGAGTGGTCCTTTCTGCTTTGATTATCTTGTTCACACTATTTCATGTTTGAAGGAAAGATTTTGTTAATTCCTTAAGTTTAATAGTGCAAAATATGCTAAAAAAAATTTTGCCTGGAAAGTTTAACGCCCATTTGCCATCGTTGTATTGATTGACATATTAATTTTTATGCAGTCCTTCTATCCAGAAATCTAAATAAAAAATCATCATTTGATACTTTACAGCAAACATTAAAAGTCAACACCCACATTACATTTGGTTTTTTTTTTCTTCAAAACTTTTTTACCCCTATGGCATGTTCCAATCATTAAATGTTACCTTTTTTTAATTATAATTATTATTTTCAAGCATATTAGTTTTAGACTTCTATTAATTGTTATATTTTATTATCTATATTATTAAATGTAGAATGTATATTTGGATTATAACGAATTTGACTGGCATAGTGCAAATCCTGTAAAATTAGTACTTTGTGCATAAATCTGGCATGATTTAATTTTCTAGTTTACCATTATATCTTTATGAATAATACATATCGTATTTGGGATTTCTTAAAAAAAATATCTGATTGTTAGTGTAGTTTTCCATTTGGCTATAAATTTCTGATTAACAAATTAGTTACTGACTAAACAATATTTCAGGTACAACAGCATATTTTTAATGTTGTAAGCTGGAACGTCATACCCCAACATTAAATTTATGTGATTGAATCACAAAAATATCTATTCAATAAAATACCCAGATTACTTAAATGTTGTAATAAATAATAAAAAAACTCTGTCAGATAATAAAAATTATTCTACACGAATAAGTGATAAACAGAGCAGCCAAAATGCAAAAAACATTAATTATAAATAACAATTTGCCAAACAATGTCACCATGATTCTGGCACACAATATCGGGAAAGCGCTAGTCAAATTGTTTTTTATAATTAATGTTTTTTGCATTTTGGCTGCTCTGTTTATCACGCTTTATTCGTGTAGAATAATTTTTAAATGTATTGTATATTATTTATTAGAAGATGATATCTCTATAGAACTTTTTTTATGTTTCTTTTACAAATTTTTATGACTAGCACAGATATTCATTTGCCCGATGCAATTTGTCCTAAAGTCCTAAGGAAATAGATATATTTTAGCTGTAATTGATTATTGTTAACATAGTTAACAAAAAAGGTGCTTCATACATGAGGTTTTTTTTAGCTATTAGGCTTATTAGCTTTCTTCATTTTCAAAGCGATTGATCGCTACATTCACTTTGAAGTTAGTAATAACAGAGTTGAAGTCATATTAGGACAAAACCTTATTTGTTGATATATATATTCACCTATATTATGAATTATTTTCCCAATTTTTGAAATGGTTTCTTTTCTGGCCCATTTTAGATATTAGATATAAAAAAAACTAGCTATTTTTTTTCAAATGTTCCAGTTTTTATTAAAAAATAATAATCAATAAAATGAATTTGTATTAGTGTTGGCACTTATAACAGCTGTATTTTAAATAGCATTTAGCCCATGAATAGATTTTCAGTTTATTTTTTATTAAAAATATCAGTATAGAAATTTCAAAATATTGCTTACATTTAAGAATATAAAAAAATAATCGAATGTTTTATTGCTTTTACTTCATAAGAAGTTCAAGCACCGGAAATGCACCAGAACAGTCGTAATCCTTGGATTTTGATCAAGATCATAGATTTTGAGTTTTAGAGTCTGTCATTCAGCCATTTCATCAAACCATGCAGTGGATTTAAAAATTATTATTACAGGTCAAAATACATTTTTTTTTAAGTATTGGGCAATCAAAAATATATTAAATATCCCCTAATATAAAGAAATGTTGCTATTTTTTATTTCATATACAGTATTTGTATGTTGTATATATATCAAATTCTCTTCTTAAAAATTGCTTGAGGTTACTATATAGATATGTATAGCTTTAAATTATAATTATGGTAATAAAAATATAAAACTTATTCAGAAGTACTTATGAGGATATATATATTAAATTCATGTAATGCAAGATAATGTTGCTATTTTTTTTATTTTTCAAACTTAGCATATACTAGTGCAAAGTAGAATAAGTATAGTTTAAGAACTCTTAGAATTGTTAAATTCGACTAAAGAATAATGTTCATATAATTTACTAAAGATTTGATGTAGTAATTAAATTTAGTGCAAGAGATCATTACTCATTTTGAGATTAATAAAAATAACATATTTAGCTTGCAAAACTTTTTTTATAGATGGAAAAATAATTAAAATCAATTGTGAAAAACACTTCATTCTGTTTGATAGAGTATGTTGAATAAATGTTAGTGTTAGCATTAAAACTAAAGTAGATATAAAGTACTCTTTATTAGTATTAACTAAATCTGACATATCAATTCTTATTAAACAAAACCCGCCAAACTATCATATTTGTAATAATTAGAAGTTATAATAATTTTCTGATATACATTTAATAAAAATATATTTCAATTAACGTACATGATTTGTTTTTGTTTTGTTTTTTATTGATTTATTTTTTAATAGATCTGAGATATAATAGATATGAAGTAAAATGGCATTTTAATTAGTCAGAAGTTTTTAAATTATAATTTTGTGCTTAGTTTAAAAAGGTCAAATATTTCTACCGTTTAAAAAGTTAAATAGCACCCAAAGCTATGGGTTTTATTTATTCTTTTATTTTAATTCACAATCACCAAATCATTCTTCTAACTGCATTTTGTTTCTTTTCCTCTTCCAATTTAATAAAGGCTGCTTCCTTAATGACAAAACCTTGTCTTCATAGTTCTAATTTTTGGCACAAAACGTAAATAATAACCAAAAAAAATCTCTATATTTTTAACTTTCTTTCCCTTTCCCTATATGTTTGTCTCATTCTTCATACACTTTTTCTGAATCTTTTTCTCAATATTATACATCAAAATAAAATATTTGTACTCTTCCTTCCATCTCTGCATAAAGAGCTATTATAATTTAAATTATTATCTAATGCTATTTATTGAAGATTACCATCTATTAAACTTTTTATCGTCATTATTTTTCTATCAGAAGATGAGTCCCATATATCAAAAATCGGACATTTGCTCTTGCTATTATTTCTTGTCCTATTTACAAAATATTCATAACATACTTCTCTTTTTAAGATCATCTGTGATTTTTTTATCAGTCTTTTCCTTAACATTATCAACACATCTTTCATAATGCTCTGATATTAAAGTACATGGTTTTTTCTTTAACTACATCATTCAATTAATACATATTTATATTTACTATTTTCAATATTTCTGCAATACTAATTTTATTTTTCCAATTTACTTTTATTAATTATCCAAATTTTTTTTCTTCTAAATTATCCACACTCTAAATAAAATATATTAATAGCTCCTTTTGTTTAAATCATATTTTAATATTCCATAAATTAATTTACTATTCTTATTAAAATCGTGTTTATTCATTGCAATTCTCTAATTTTTTTTAATCCTTCCTTTCCTCATAAGTTGTTCAATTTCCGAATATTGAAAAGCATTATCTACTTCATACCTTCCCTGTCATCTTTTAATCTTGCAACGTTTGTTCATTAATTACTGAGAAAAAGCAGCTCTAATTTTAGTTCTTTCACCGTATTGTACATAAAAACCAACTACTTTATCTGTAACAATATGGGCTAAACTGGAACAAAACTGATTTTTAAAAGGGAAATTTCTGAAGTTAATAGCTATGACTTTTGTTTATCATTTTTTTCCCAATATGATTTATATTAAAAAATTAAACTTGTAAAGAATCATAACATTAAAGCAGCATCTAAAGAGTTCTTATGAAATAAGATATAAATAATAGACAAACTTCTAAATTGCAAACTATAACAATAAGAGGATTACAGAACCAATTCCAATATAATGTCTTTTATAATTTGGGCCAATTACTTAGCTAATAAGAATATAAGTTTGGACTCTTTTTATATTATAAGCTATACTGTAAAATATATTTCAGATATTTAGTAAAGTTTAAAAAATCTGATTTATATAAAAATTTGGCCTATTCTGATTTGTACTTAATTATGTATAAGAACTAGATACACTTAATGAAGATAATATTATTGAAACTGTTTCTGTTAGACTTAAATTGTCAGAGTTTATCATTTAGAAATTGACTATTACAGATAAAATCTAATATCTTATTTTGCAATAATTTCAGTTGAGTATGCTTTAATGTACTGATTCATGTTGTACAAGGGTTTGCAATGCAAAAAAATATTTTATAAGAAAAGATTATTTCTCTTGGCTAACAGAGTTTGTGAGCATATATCTATTCAAAGAAATGTTGACTTCTAAAGAAAACCTATTTTATATCATATTAAAGGTGTATAAAAACATCTTAAATAATATATATATATTGAAACAATTTACCCCTATTCGGAGTATTGTTTACGTTTTTAAAATTATAATTTAGCTGAATTCAAGCCTTTACTTTTATCAAACCAATTTTCTACAGTTATTCTTTCCGAGGGTGAATTTTTACAGTGACGCATATATATAACTAATGGCCCTTCCCATACAAAGTTTTCCCGAAAACAAATCGAGTCATTCACCCCTTACGTGAAGTTTTCCCGAACTGTGGGTCATTCAAAGGGGTAAGTGAAGCAACCGACAGCAAAACACATACACATCAGGTAATGAAATCGAACCCTCCCAGCTTTAACTTAACTTTAACTAAACCTCTACGTTTATGGACAACGAATGTATATTTTTTTTTGTTCGTTGCCAAGCGCCAAACTCGTTATTCAACAAGAATCGTAGGGTCCATTAAATATTTATTTGATTCAGCCTTTTAATTAGTTGCCCGACTTAATGCTCAGGGTGTGGTAGCGCCATGTGCCGGAGAAGAAACGAAAGGGAATGCAATTTCAAATCAATTCGTTCTATATCTTTCTATTTCTGTTATCCCATTAAAGTTTAAACTAAATCTTTTACAATCCTCATATACTTTGCTATCTAATCTGTCTCGCTATAAATTATCGTTAAATTCATACCAGCATGCACGTGTATAAGATTTTGGAACTCATAAATTCGATAACGTGTATCGCACTAAATCAATAATCTAGCTACAGATCTACTATTACTTATTTTAAAAAAACACAATCAATAAATGGCACACATATACATATAATAAATATTTTAATGAAATATTATTAAGGAGAAGACAATAAAAAAAACATTTAATAATACAGGTATAGTATGAAATATTCTTGCAATCAGGTTGGATTAACTTTAAAAATTGAAAATGGCATAATAAGTGTATATTTACCGGTATAGTATAATTTGAATAACTGGCATATGTGTTTCCGAGTGCACTCGCAAAAAGATTCCGGGAATCCTACCTAGGCAAATATGGTGTCCATCGCTTCCACTTAACATTTCATGCCTTTGGTCCCTCTAAAGTGGTGTATTCAATCTTCTGTTCTTTATTCTTTCAACTTAATTCCGGAATGGCATACGATCTACACTGGATTCAGCTTCAGTTATGTAGGGCAGTTGGAGATGTTGATTGTAGAATATATTAACGTGGCATATTAAAATGGCTGGAGTCTGAACACCGACCAAGCATGATGGTAATTCTACCCCATGCGATCCATGAGGTCACTCATATATGTAGTTTAGTTCTCACAATTTGCTTCTCCAACTTTCTTCTTTTCAGCTAATAAATTTTCTTCAAAAATCTAGAATATCTTGCACGTAAGACTAGCAGAGCTCAACTGTCCGTTTTTTTTTTTCAAATTAATTAATCAATCCCAGTTGCCTCCCACCTGATCGCTGGTATTCCTTTGTTTCAAAAATAGATTTTCTTATAAAAATGTCAAACAAAAGGAAAAACACTTAGCGATCTTGACTTTTACTTATCTCTCTTTTTTTCTTTTAAATTCCTGAACTTTTAATTACAAATCCTTTTGCCAACTTTAACCAAACAAAAGAGATCGAAAAATAGTTCTAATAACTAATGGCATTCCATGTTCATTTTTTTTAATCAAAATTATTTCTGAAAAATCCATTTAATTAAAACAAACACACACACAAAAATATATATATCCATTCAAGCAGTTGGATTTTGCTTTCTTTATTTTTCTTTCTTTTTATTGAACAATGCGATCCATTTTGCCAATTCATTCAGGAAATTTATATTCACAAAAAAACTTTTCTTTTACCTGCTTTAAAGTCTTCTAAATTTCTACTTTCCTCTTCTCAACAATAATATCTACCTACATATACGTATGCCACTCATAATATATACCCACACCCCTCGTTCCGGCAAATACACGTGCGCTTGGTATGTGCGATTTTATAAATAATTATCTAATACTAATAAATAAATAAAAATTATATACAACTACATTCTCGTTCCTTTTGTAATAGGGTTTGAACCCAGTTCCTGTTACAATATATATATATAATGCAAATATTAAGTAAAGTATTTTTTTAATTCTACATTATTACTGGGTTTTTTAATCTTACTTCAAATTTTTTATTATATTAGTAAATACTTAATTTTTGTCGGTGGTATTTAATAATCACGGCATATAACACTTTTTTAAAAAACAAACTTTGTACACATATAAATAAATATCTAAAAATAATCAATGATATAATTGCATATAATTTATTAAATAGTCAATTTATGGCAATGTAAATACATAATTTCTTGAAGTGATGTTAAAACTTCATGTACTACTTATCATATTTTTGAAAATTCTCAATGCTATCAATTGATGGAAAATATCAATATTTGCACAACATGTATTTTGAGTTTCATCCATAATCAGATGACTTTAAAAGAACCCAAAACACTATTGCTGAACTCAATTTTCTATTTAAGTTTGAACATTAAAAATAGACATATATTTAGAGCAGCCATATTTATAACGGTTTAGTGTTAATAACAAAGTTGACCTATACAATATACATTTTTTCATAAAAAACTTTACGCATAAATAAATATATATATATATAATTAATTTATAGCCATTGTAATGTAATTTTCTGAAATGATATTAAAACTTTGTTGTATTTTCTAAACTTTTAAATATTTCCTAAAAGATGATTGATTTTTTAAATATATTTAAATATTTGTCGGTAATGTTTCATTTTTAATAAAAAAAATGACTGGTATATAAGTCTGCCTTTTGTGTTAATATTAAATTATTACAAATAAAATTGTGCTAAATATACCATTAATCTGGAATGTTGATGTAATTTCCAAACTTTTCAAACATACCTAATGATAGATGGAACCTGAAACGTGATGCGCAGAGATCTGGTTGTTTTTTCATCCAATGTAGCATTCAGAAGTTTAAAAAATACGATAGATTGAACAAAATTTCAATTTCTTTCAAGAAACTGTGTTTGAAGTCCTGATAAACTGATTATTTACTAAATAAATAAATTGTAAATAATAGTATGCTAATGCGTTTTGGTGGTTAATTAAAGCCATTTAACAGAATGTTCTATAACGTCAAATACAACTTATTTAATGCATATATTTTTATGTCTACAGAAACCACTATTACTGTGTGGATATTTTTAATACCATTAAAGTTAAGTTTTATTAACAATGACTATTTCTTACCTTGTAGATTCAATTGCAATTTCATGTCCTTCAGAGTACAATGTTTGCACTAAATAATAATTAGTATATGGATGGGAAATGAAATGTGTCCCTTTTATGGGACAGCCATTTGGATTGGTATAAGAATTTTTAAAAAGTGTTTCTATTTTATCATATTTTTGTTCATTAATACTTCCAGAAGTTGAAATTAATATCATTTGTGGAACATTTTCTTTCTTCATATTTCCTGGAATTGTACTAAATGCTTTATTGCAGTAACATAGTGGTAATTTACAGGAAGCACTGTCACAATCTGCTGCTGATTTCTCATTCTTAATGTGAGCTACAAAATTGTATGTATATATATATATAATCCCTACATTTGTTTTACATATATATATATATATGTGTGTGTGTGCGTGTAACACATTGTTTTCCCAACATTACATGTAAATTTCGGTTTTTGGCCAATCGACCAAATGCTGATAATAAACTTTTTAGCACTGATTAGCAATGTAGTAAATTACAAGAGTGCTAATCGATTTTTTAAAGGCTTTTGGCTTATTGATCAAAAACCTCAAATTGCACATGCACATGTGACACTTCGGGTGACAAATCTTTGAGCATGGGCAAATTAGTGCAAAGCATCTTAGTATCAAAGACAATTCATTACAGATAAAAAAATATATATACATTTTTTGTATGTAATGTGGTTGGCTAGAATACTAGGGATATTGCATTAAGATAATCAACAATCAAGCTTTATGACTGCAAGAGTCAATTTTTGTCAGCATTATAAAAATCTATCGCATTATATTAATAACTTTAATAGGAGGGTTCTATTCATTTTTTAGATGAATAACAATTATGTTATAAACTAGACAGAGTATCCATAAAAAAAACTGGCATTGCTAACTGAAATCACGCCATTTAAAAATTCACCTTTAAACCAAAAGAGAAACCATTTTTAGTTTATTTTCTAGCTTTTTATAATAAAAAAAACTTCCTAAATATTAAATAATTATATCTGATCTACTTCCTTAATATAAAGTTAAAACATAAACTAAAAGCCCATTCCATTTTTGTTTTAAAAGTGGGTCAAAAAAAGATATGATTTCAGCTTGGAACTCAAGTTTTAATTGGTGCATTGCCTGATTACATCATAATTGAAATTTATCTAAAATTACATAAATATTAACTTAAAAAGTGTAAAAGTATTCTAATTATACGTATACTAAATGTTAGAAATCTAACACACTTGTCTATGTATTTTTGTAGATAATTTCCAGCTATGATGTAATGAAGCAAAGTACCAATAAAACATAAACATTGCAGTCCTATTTTTAATTGTTACTTTGCTTTATTATATCATAGTTGAAAAGTATTTATAAAAATATACAGAGAATTTCCTTAAATTTTTATCATTTAGATAGTATATAGAAAAATATATATGTATAGATAGTTGATGGCTGTATGGATGGATGGATGGATGGATGGATGGATGGATGGATGGATGGATGGATGGATGGATGGATGGATGGATGGATGGATGGATGGATAGATAGATAGATAGATAGATAGATAGATAGATAGATAGATAGATAGATAGATAGATAGATAGATAGATAGATAAACATGTAAATAAATAAATTAACGTACCATTAAACTTTTAAAACATTAAATAAATTTTATATATATCAAAGTATTATATTTAATATTTTCAGGTTATATAATGAAAATAAAGTCTTATTTGGGTTATACCATGTATTATTTTATTTTCATTTCCAAATTTCAATGAAATAACATTCTTCCTGTTATGTTTGATTGAGCATGATATAAAAAACAATTTAATTATTCTTATATATATCTATTTGGTGGTTGATGATTCAGAATAGGTGGATTAAAATTTTATTTTACTTCCTTCAGTTTTACAATTAATTGACTCAAGTTGATTTTAGAAGAAAAAAAGATAAAATAAGTGGCTTCCACGAGGCTGCAATATGTTGTTCACCTTATTTGTTTAATTAAAGCATCTGGTGTTTTTTTTTCAATACTTCAATAGACTCTTTCGTATTTCTTAAATCATACTTTTTCAAATTGGCTAGTATTTTAGTATCATCAAAGTCAATCATGCGACCTTTTTAAAAAAAAATGCAATGTAAAAGCTAGTGCAATCAACTTTTCATTGAAGGCATTTTCATGCTCTCTAATTCTGAATTTAATATGTTTATTTTATTGGCTCTCATAGCTTTTTAAGCCACTGTGATCATGGAATTTCATAGACATCTTGGTATTCTAAAAGTACACTCAGTCTTTTGATATGAAAAAGGTAGTCTTAACAGTGAAATTAGATAGTTTCCTACTGATCTTATCAGTGACTCCTTTAATATAAGGTAAAAAACTCTATAATTAGTCTAGTTGTCAATTTTACCATCTATTTTCTACTTAGTATCAATGCTATGTAAAGATTTATGTATATATGTGTGTGTGTGTGTTTTTATTGTATCCATTAGAAAGTAGAATATTTTTTGTTAATGATATTTCTTGAGCAAGATGACCTTTATTAGATAAACTATATGTTCTCATCAGAAGATTTTTTGCCACAGAAAAGATATGAGCAGGATGATGGTAAGAATTAAAATTGAGATATCTATTTATATGGATGGATTTTCTTTAAAAAATATATCTTCAAAATAAATACATATAAAATATATATAGAGAAAAGCTTTATTTAACCCTAACAGCTTTGCACGTAGCATGCTTTCGACTACCTGGTAATCATTTTCATAGCAATAGTTGTCTGAGGAGCTTATGATATTTATCAAATAATATACAAGATAGGGTATTTGCATAAAAATTGAATAAAGGATATAAATAATTTCATTTAAATGAGCCATTTTTTTGAAAAGGGGCACAATATTCTTTTTTGTTTATTGTGTGTATGTTTTTGGCAATACGCCATGCCTCCTTACATTCATATTTAACAACATTTCTTTCAGAATAGATAATGATACAGATTTAGGTTCAAAGCTTTGACCAAACTTGAATTTATGCTCAAAGAAAATGGATTTAACTTCAG
This sequence comes from Epiperipatus broadwayi, assembly GCA_028023455.1. NCBI lineage: Eukaryota > Metazoa > Onychophora > Udeonychophora > Euonychophora > Peripatidae > Epiperipatus > Epiperipatus broadwayi. The sequence continues at coordinate 4,467,387 of JAQFVV010000016.1, forward strand.
TGTTCACTTTAGCTAGACTATATTGGTCTACTATCTGATTCTTGTAGATAATTTGCCATGCTATTTTCTGTAATAAACTGCATGGCAGTTTAGGTTGTTGCATCCAATTTTATACACCACTTGGGATTTTATCTCAGAGGGCAGTTTGTCTTTAATATTGTTAATTAGATGATTCAAGGTGGGAGGGGTGTGAAAGCCAACTTGGTATGCTTCAGTGAAAATTTTAGCTATCCAATGGGTAGCTCTGAGTATGTATGAAAGTGATATCCAGGTTTTTCTTATGAAAGTGATATCCAGGTTTTTCATCAGCTTGAATCTGTCTGTTTTTAATTTTAGTATAAAACCTTTTAATGATTTGGATGAGATTTGAATCTTTGTTTCAGATATGAACTTAAATCCATGATATCTGTTTCAATATTAGTTTTTCTATCACATTCCAATTTACAAAGATTAAGGTTTCTGTATAAAAATTCTTTGAAGCCAGCTAATTTATAAGCTTTAGGTGATAAAGATTCAGGGTGTATAAGCCTTCATACACAGATGGGTTTATTCTAAAAAATCATCAGGTTTTCTAGCAATTAAAATATCTAGAGAAGAAAGTGATTTATTATTTTCAACTTCCATGGTAAACTTAATGTTAGAGATGTCATCCATTAAAAAAAAAAAAACAAGAAAAGAATTCAAAGCATCAATACCATGAAACATAATTGTAAAATTGAAGAAATAAAAAAATTTTTGTTAATCCATTTATTCTGAATGATCAACCATCAAATATATTTATATATAATAATGATTGTTCTTTATTTCATGCTCAATGTCTTAATACCGGTTACTAATTAAAAATATAACAATTCTTCATTAAGACCTTAATCTTGACAAGAATGAATGTTATTTCACTGAAACATTGGAAATTAAAATAAAAGGCAAATGATGTATTTGATTGGATAGAATATAAGCAATAAGAAAACTCACGAGACTCTTAAAAGATGTTATTTTATCAAATTTGTAAAGACTTGAATTTATTTTTACTTCACCCAAAAATCAATGTTATTTTTTTTTAAATAATCTTATTATTAAATATAACTGTAGTACTTTTTTCCTCCTTCATTGAATATTTTGCTAATTAATATTTATGTCCCATTCTAACAGTGCCAATTTTCTTTTTTTAAAAAAAAAAAACAATCCAGAATATTTTTTAAATTTAAAAAATTTTTTTTTATGAATTTCTGTATAAAATAATAATAGTGAATTCATTTCAAGAAGATAATGTAATTAATTACAGATTAGACCACACATCTTCCATGATGCACCATTCCTATTGTAATTTATTTATTTTCATCAAAACAATAAAAAGATGGTGGAGGTACTCTTTAAAAATAATCAATTATTAATATTTTATAATTGTAAGAGAAGAAACATAGATACAAAGTAAAACTCTCTTAAATAACTTTTCAGCAGTCTTTCCTAAAATGATAGAGAAGATATTACTCATCAGGTGTGATATCTCTGAGGAGTGAACATTTTGAGTTTTCCATTCTTATTAACTACCTCCCGAAAGCGCTTAGCTTAGAATACATTTAAATTAAAAACTTATTGTTGTTGTTGAAAAATGGTGTAGCATTTTATTAATTATTTCATTTCTATACTTAAATTTTTTGGAAATCATTAGATTTATTCATTAAATATTTGTTAAGATCTTCCTTTGTCAAAAATTAGGAAGATACATCTCAAGTAGCAATAATTACAAGCCGTTTGAGCACAAAGCTTGCAATTAAAAGAATTTGTAAATAAAAAGATTTTTATCATATTATTTATATGTTTGTGTGAATAGGTGCGATATGTGAAAGTCAAAACAGCCTTTGAATTGCTCTATTATATGGTAAAGGTTTCTCTATCAATCTCTTAGAAATTAATCATCAAGAATAAGTCAATATTTATCAGGTTATCAAGTGAGAGATTGGCGATTTTTCATTCTTGTTTATTTACAATTGATTAGATACCCATTCGCTGATTAATATTAGGTCATTAGTTAGGATAGCTATGGGATAGCTACCTAGAAGAAAGATTCTAAATCTTTTTTAGAAAAATGTTCACGTTATTCTGATCAGATTCGCATTCAAGTCATGATAGATTGATGCATTATTGGTACATCACAAGACCTTCATACACATCTTATGGTAAAGAATGTTTTATGTATATCATTGCAGGCAAATATTTTTCTAACAATGCAAAAAAATACATTAGTCACCTGTTAACTGCTAGGTATTGAGAGTTTTAGCATTTTTCATGTTTGTTTTACTTTCTAGCTAAAATTATATTACAGCTGTTACCTAAAGCAAATTCTAAGACGGTTCACAACCTACAATTTTTTTTTAATATTTTACTTTGCCTAATTCGAATTTCAGAATATGGATATAATTAAACAGATGCATTTTCCATTGTGACATAAGGTATATATCCTCACAATCAAAGAGATAAAATTTATTTAGATTATTTCAAAATAAATATAAAATATTTTTCATAATTTATTCTACATGCTCAATTTTTTTTAAAATGATTATTTCCTAATTATTTTTGCAAATCTAATAGTCTTACGGCAATATACTTCGTCTGACTTATCATCGCAATCTTCCACGCCATCACATAATTTTTTTGCAAGTATACATTGCTGAAGTGAAGAACAAGACACAAATCCCGGACCTTCTTTTTGACATGGTGGAGGCTCTAATGTTGGTAAAACGGTTGTCGTTGGACCTGCAAAAACAATTAAATATATAATCATAAACTATATGGATAAACCATTACTTTCTTCTTTTTTTTAATAAAAAAAAATATTCATAATAACAATATTTTATTCAAATCTATTGTTTATTTTCTGAATTACTTATAAAAGGATATTACAAAGAAAACGTTATCTGTAATTCTTTTTGTGATTATTCTGAGGATGGCTAATGGAATTTGGCCAAAATATTAATTATTGTTGAAAATAAATTTTTTTCATTAAAAAAATTAATATCAGTACTTTGTTTTTATATTTATAGCTTATGATTATATTTATAGTTTATTTGTAGTAGGAGGTTTTATTTCGTACTTTATGTATATGTGTGTCTATGTATGTATACATATATTTACACAATGTTTACTATATGTATTATCATTGATAAATATTGAATATATAGTTTTCTGCCCGAAAACAGATATAGTAATTTTATAATAGAATACTAAGAATAAACAATAGCATTTCATCGATGATAATCTGACATTCTTTGCTAAATTCTTCTTGTAGCATACACGTTAAAGATTTTTATAACTTTAAGAAAATGTATTTGAGTGGCTTATTTTAATTTATTATGAAAATAAGACATTATATATATATATAATAGTCAAATTCTGAAATGTAAACTATGACAATACAGACTAATATAAAACGTTGGTGTTTTATATTGTACTGTATATTTTTGAATGGGATAATAAAAAGAATTTAAACTCATTTATTTGTAATAATACTATAAAATATAATTATGTAATAATATTTACATAAATCTTATGTTATAAACATATTTAATGCAATACTAATACGATTTATATAAAATGGAACGAAGTTCCTATCTAATTAAATTAATGTGTTTTTAATTGTTGTAAAAGTCAACACATTTATAAGCGTTAATTTTATAAAACTAGTAATACCTTTATTACAAGTGTGTGTGTGTATATATATATATATTCATACAAATGTTTTCATGGGATGCAAATATAAAAGACGTTTTGCAGGTTCATTCGTGTCAGATTTTAATTAAAAATTCAAAACATTTCGACTTGATCGCACAAGTCCTGTCTTTTATATATATATAGTAAATAAATTATGGTATCATTTAACTTTTAAAATATTAAATAAATTGCAGAAGCATACTTTCAGTTACTGCAACATAATTTTTATGAACTATATACAATTTTAAATAAATATCATATATCTCCATCCTACCACGCTTCATAAATTTTCATGTTAGCACTTTATTGATTGAATAAAATATTTTTAATATTAATAAAAATAACTTTTATTTTTCTTCTTATTCTTTTTTTTTTTTTTCAAATATGCATTGTAACCCAAAATTTAAGTCACAATCAGGTAGGAGCAAAAGATTACCGGTTGAGATGAATGATTTTATGTGTAATGCGTTTTACTATTGATTGCGCCTTTACCAAAGCTAAATTAAAATGAATGTATATTCATTCTTCACATAAAATAAATAATAATAACTATCCAGAATTTAATAATACATTAAAATTTAAGAATCATAAATTTCTCGGGGTATTTTTACAGATATATGATAATATTTTTACTGAATTCTTAAATACATATACTTTGTTACAGATATCTCTCTTGTGTAAAGAAATACTTTAATACAAATTGATATGAAATTTTAAATAAGGCTAGAAAATTAATTGCTCTCATTCCTAAATTAAATATAATGTTCAATTAATAGTTTACATCTGGGTTAGTAACTAAATTATTCTTAATCATTCAATTAAAAGATGTATAGATTTAAAGCTCATTAAGTTATTCTAGGTATGATAAATGTAAAAAAGCATTTTATTGTTCATCACCCTACCCTACTAATCTGTATTTCAGATAGCAATAGTAATAATAAATGGTCTATAAATGTAATAAATGAATATGCAATTTAATAGCTTAGAAGTATAACCCTTTATTTCAACAATATGTTGAAACAGTTGACCTGATACTCAGATCAAGCTTCACAGCCCACTCAGAATCTCCCACCACCAAACCATATTCAAACTCCATCCTTAACGCACGTATATATATTTATTAATGCATATATTCTATATTTAAACTAATAAAGTGATAATTGACGTAGATATATATATAAATATCTTAAAATGATTAATTTTAATAAGTGAATATTTTTTTTTTTGTTATGTTAATTCATGTGCGTGCGGAATGGATCTATATATTATAAGTGATGGGAGATTATTGCTAAAATATAGTTTAAATAAAAATTTATATATTTAATGTATATGTCAAGTTATATCTAATATATTATTTATTTAAGTCGTGGCGGTCAGAAGAATTAAAGATGACGCAATCCTTGTCATAAGATTCTCAAATATAACTAAGACAATTGCCGGAAACCCATTTATCCATCTAAAACTTATAATTTTTATAATAATGTAAAAATCCTTTAATGGAAATTTATCCATTTTCTGTTTTAAAATCACAAGACTACATTTAAAACAATCATGCGAGAAACTTTTGACAAGATTGCATTGTATTTAAATTTTATTCCAACAAAGGATGCATCCGGTCAGAAACTACAGATCTGCTAAGTGGATAAAGTGTCTCGGGTCTGGCAGCTAAGTGATTTCTAACGTCATCAGAAAAAAGAGTATAAATGCTGCTGGATCTGAACCCAGTAAAGAGGAGAGCTAATTTTAAGTTACTGTTGCTAACCTATTCCACGTCGGTCGTTCCCAGAATGTCTGAGTAGAAAAGGGACTTCAAGCCACCGTTCCCTTTTATCTGAGACGATCTCCTTACCATGCTGAGCCGGAGTAACATCATGCCGCCAGCGTCTGACCTGATGCCCATCCAAAGAAGAATGCGTTCCTGCCTACCTTGAAGACATCACTGCTATAATTAAACATGTAGGTAATTTCTTGCTTATCTAAATTTCATAAATTATAATCTTGGTTTTATCATTTAAGTAACATCTTAAATAACTCACAAAACGGCGAGCATTATGTTATCGATTCTAAACCATAAATTATCTAAATGTAATTCTATTCATCCGATTCACGCTAGCTTTTATAATTGTTTTATTTTTATGCGGTAAAATTTTGATATTAATAGTTGTTTCGATTTTATATATGTATATAAAATGTAGAATATTGGTTAACTACAATCATACGAGCTATATTTCTATTTCTATAGAAATGGGGGGGGGGGTAGATTGCATTAAATCATTTATTTAATAATGTTTCATTAAGCTCGTAGGGTTGAGTTAATGAATAACGAAGGTTTTTCTATTAGTAATCGTGCGGTTCTTATTAATGTATTTTTATTACAAGTCTTATTTTATCTGGGATAGATTTATAAATCTTTTGTTTTCTTTATTGATGTGTCCAAGTTTTCCTTATTAGCTAATACATTTTTTTTTAATAAAAATAAGTTAGAGATTTAAGTTATAATAAAATGACTAAAAGTTTATTGAATTAGTCTTATAATTTGATATGGAAGTATAGAAACTGTATTCGCGCTATAGATTTACTAAACCATTCGTAGGCCGTAACTATTATTTTTAAATGTATAGAAATATTATTATTATCGCTGCGTTGTTTGCATAAATTAGGAAGCGACTCTCTTCCGATTCGCCCGTACCTCGCCCCGGGGAATCTCGTCATCTCTGATTCGCCTGCACCTCACTCCAGGGAATCTTGAATTATTTCTTCGTAGGTCCAAATCAGGAATATGACCTAACTCCTGGATATTTTAGCTAGCGTTGTGGGAGCTCTGCATGGATAGCCGTACGCCGGACCATTGCAACTTCACACCTAGAAAGTTCGTTCTAAGTATTAGTCCGCCTGAAGCGGCATACTTCAGCGTCGTCGTTCTTTGATTTATAAAGTGTAAATCGGCCAAGATGCTGTATCTGTCTTCCTAAGATATATGCACGCACCGCCATTCCCCACTTATATTTATTATGCCTAGTTAGTAAATTCTATAGTGTTAATACACCTACTAACCATTTATCTCTTAAGTAATTTCGTTGGAGTTTTAATCCAATTATTTCAAACTGCTCTCCCCTCCTCTTACAATTAACAAAGGTACCAAGTTAGTTTCACATATGTGATTCGAAAATATTATATGAATAAAATATTTAGTTCAATATGTTTCAAATAACCGTTGTTTCTTTAAAATGAGTTATGAATTATTTTGTTAATAACCTTAATGAAAAGTGTCTCCACGTAATACCACGGTTAAGTTATTATTTAATGAATTAGTGAAACCTTTGCAATCGTATTCCTGCCTTATGGTTATTATATATATGAATTTCGTCTACCACCAGATAAATGTAGTGTCTCAGTGATGTAATTTTTGAATATTTTTCATACCCTACCGCACTATAGAAATGTACTAAAGCAAAATCAATATTAAATGCCATTTTAGCCTTCATTTATAAAACTTGTAAACTTATGAATATTTTACGAGCGCTCCCGCACTATATAAGGGTATTAAAGGAAAATCACTATTAAATGCTATTTTGTCATTCATTTATGAAACTTGTAAACTTTTGAATATTTTTTCGTGCGCTCCCGCACTATCGAAATGTAATAAAGCAAAACCAATATTAAATGCTATTTTAACTTTCATTTATAAAACCTGTAAACCTTTGAATATTTTTACGTGCGCTCACGCACTATAGAATTGTGTTAAAACAAAACCAATGTGAAATGTACTTTACTACTTACTTACTCATAAACATGTAATTTTGAATATTTCTACTTACGCTTCCGCACTATATAAATGTATCAAACCAAAATCATTTAAGTGTTACGTTATGGTAAATAAATTATGTAAACAACCGCAATTGATTATTGTTAAATCATGTAACTTTTGAATAGTTATATATATTACAACCGCACTATGTATCCATCTGTATTAAAGACATTAATGGTAAATATATTTTTGATTCTTATGTAAACTCACTCTGCAGCGTGAAATTGGAAAGTATAAATGTCTGAATCACTTAATAAATCTGTGTCATAAAATATTATCTCGTATTCGAATCCTATCATTTAGTTAATATAGTTTTTAGATCTTATTTAAGCTATCTCATGGTTCACTCAATATCCCCCAAATCATCATCATTGTAGGTTTCATGTAATACGCTGCAGCTCTGGGCCGATAAATAATTAATTTACATGATATCACCGTGGGTGTTATCCATAGTGTTATAGATTTAGGGAATGGGCAAACAGGTTCGAATTCATGAGTGCTCCTGACCTGGGTATCTCGGCATGATTGGATTCAGGTTTACTTTTGCTCAGATTCTAAGTCTTGTTGAATGGATATACATTTTCGACCGGTACAATGTAAAGACGATGATTTCAAGAATGACAAACAGATGTATTAAATATAACAGTTGCTTTATTATAAATAACAAGTATATAAACAAAATAGCAAAATTATAAGCAAATAAAATAAAGGTAATTTACTAACAAAAATCTATAACAATATTAATAAGTATTAGTGGTTGTTCTCAGTGAATAAAGCTAATATTGGGTTATGATTATGGGTATAATTCTAAAATGTTGCAAAGACAAAGCACTCTATTGAAGAGAATTGAACAATATTAAGTCAAAACCTAATCATACATACAGAAGGATAATAATGTTTTACAATATCCTTAATTATTTTTGTAACAATAATTAATAAATTATCGACCTCATTCTATAATAGCTGACAAAAACTTTAACTCTTTTAGAGTAAGCAAAATTTTTAACTTAATATTACTAATGATATACAAAATACATAGCTTTATTCATTATGACATTTATATCTTTTATGCCATGCTTCTTATATTTAGAGTTTAAATAATTAGTTAGGAGTATAGACTAACTAAATATGTTTTATTTTATTGATATTAGAAGTTGCTTTATTGCATAGTATAGCATTTCAAATTATAAGAATATCATAAGTACTATGCAGATAAATATTCCTTACTAATTTAATCATCTACTCAGGATATTTAGCTATTAATATTGGGGCTGAATTTAAGAGCTAATATAACTATAAAGTCAATTAAAATGTCAATGGATTTACTGAAGTTTAAAAACAGGCAAAACTATACGTATTGCCACTCAGTGCAAGCCAGAGTAATCAATGGATGCCAGAAGGCTTGTGCATAAAATCCCCATCTAGTGCCTATTCATCCAATATCCCCAGACTAGTTTCTGGCTTGTGACCTTCATCAGTGAGGAGCCTTGGATTTGAGAGCACTGCACCTAGATCTTAGGATCTAATGCAACCCTCCAACAGCCATGTTATATCTCTACTTAACTACAAAACTATGAGACTTAAATTGAAAACACTAATATTTTCGATCCAAGCTCACCAGCTTATATAGTCATATAGGTCTGAACACAGTTCTGTACCTATACATTTTGGTGTCTTTGGTTCTTTAATAACCATAGCCATCACTATCCTATTAGGCATGATTGGTTTTAAGTTAATAAACATTGCATGATCATTATTTCTTATGCTTGCTCTAATTGTTATTAAAACAGGCAAAACTTTTTATACATATTGCCACTCAGTGCAAGCCAGAGTAATCAATGGATGCCAGATGGCTTGTGGATAAAATCCCCATCTAGTGCCTACATATCCAATATCCCCAGACTAGTTTCTGGCTTGTGGCCTTCATCAGTGAGGAGCCTTGGATCTGAGAACAATGCACCTAGACCTTAGTATCTAATGTAACCCTCCAGCAGTCACATTTTATCTTTACTTAACAATAAAACTATAAGACTTAAATTGAAAACACTACAATGTTTTCAGTCTAAGCTCATCAGCTTATAGAATCATATAGGTCTAAACTCAGTTCAGTGCCTATACTTTTTGGTTCTTTAATAACTATAGCCATCACTATCTTATTAGGCAGGATTGGCTTTAAGCCAATAAACATCACATGATCACTATCTGGCTTGTACTGAGTGGCAATACATATAGAGAGTTTTGCCTGTTTTAATAACAATTAAGAGCAAGCATAAGAAATAGTGATCATGTGATGTTTATTGGGTTAAAACCAATCCTGCCTAATATGATAGTGGAGGCTATGGTTATTAAAGAACCAAAGACACCAAAATGTATAGGTTCTGAACTGAGTTCAGACCTGTATGACTATATAAGCTAATGATCTTGGATTGAAAATATAGTGTTTTCAATTTGTCTCAGTTTTGTAGTTAACTAGAGATAAAAGGTGGCTGCTGGAGGGTTGCGTTAGATCCTAAAATCTAGTGCAGTGTTCTCAGATCCAAGGCTCCTCACTGATGAAGATCAAAAGCCAGAAACCAGTTTGGGGATATTGGATGAGTAGGCACTAGATGGGAATTTTATGCACACACCTTCTGGCATCCATTGATTACTCTGGCTTGCATTGTGTGGCAATATATATATAGAGTTTTTCCTGTTTTAATAACAGTTAAGAGCAAGCATAAGATCATGTGATGTTTACTGAAGTTTATAAATTAGTTCAACTAAATGCAACCTGACTCCAGTATAAAATGTAAATCACATTTATTCCACTCATACCCAATATCATTAATAATAATACAAAATTGTTACTGTACTTTCATATCTCTGCTTACCTTGAGGACATTATTATTTATTTATTTATATATTAATAATAACTATAAACTAAATAATTTAGCAATTATAACAAAGTTTATTTAAGTAATTCCTCAAATAAGTAAACATGAACGGTTTGAGGATACCATATGGAAATATTTATACTTTTGCAGAGAATTCCAATATATATAATTTACCGACTGCGCTTTATAAAAATAATATTATTAAACATTAATATTAAACATTAAATTAAAAGCACTAGATAATTCATTTAGTAAGTTTAAATCCATAATAACACTTAATATAATGATTTTAAGAAATATAATAAAGCACATTTTGGTAATTCTATTCTAGATTGTATAGTTAGCATATTAATCCATTTTAGAATGTCTGCTGATCAATTTATGATGTTTATCATATTTTCATATTAGGGCATTTATAATCACAAATCCATTTTATATGACTGATGTTGAATTGTGGTTTTATGCAAAGAGAGTAGTTTAACCTATTAGTGAAATACTTGTATACTAATATCCTTATGGTTGACATTTACTATGTATTTTAAAGGCAGTAGATTATTAATTCTTTGGTTTAAACACAGTTTATTTTGCTATATAATTCAGCCCATTTTAATAATTTGTAAGATCTAGAAAAATAAACTGAATTAACTTCATTGATTTTCATTAAGGCTTATGCATTCTTTTTCAAAGCTTCGGTTTTATACATAGATTTATACTTATATTGTATAAAGTTTTAACTTTCATTAATTCATAGGAAGACAATCAATATACTTTCCAAAGAAGTTATTTCAAAATTATTTTGAAAGAACAGACAAATGATTTGATTGATATTGCAATGAGTATCCCATAAACAATTTTCCAAAATTCCATTAACAGTTGAAAACTGTAAATTGAATTTTTTAAAACTAGTATTTGGTGATAATCCCTGATGTTGTTATCATTGTTGTAGTTTGTCTATTTAGTTTGAGGAAAAGATACACTTTTCCAGCTAAGAAAAATGCCCACAGTGAGTTTGTCCACTCTGCCATCCTGGAGATGATAAAAAATAGCTATTTTAAAATTTAGTTTGCTTGGATCCCAGATGCACTAAAACTGATTTAATCTTATCAAGAGATCATATTTTTAGTTTTTCATCAGCTAGTAACTTTATTAGTCACAATTACCCCCAACTTTTCTTCTAAGTTTTTATGAAAAAAAATTGTTCATTGCTATAGTAATATGAAATTGCAGTTGATCCTCCATGTCTGGTTATATTCTGAGCACATAAGTTTCCAGACTTTGAATAAAATAAAAGAAAGAAAACATCATCATCATCATAATAATAATAATAATAATAACAACAACTCTTTAATATTATATCAAATTGAATTATTTAAAAAAATTACTACAATTATTTATTTTTAAAAATTAATAATTTATAATGTCTCTTTAGAATTCTCAGATAATTTATTTTAATAAATTCATTTTAATAAATATATTTTTATCTGAATTGTAAGATTAAATAAATTAAATAGTTTTACTTTAATAAATTTTGAATTGATGAAGTTTTAAAATATAGAAATTACATGTATGTACACATATATTTATAAATGAACTGTTATTTTTATTTTTTAAACTAAATGTAATCTCAGTTGTATAATTATCATGATATAATTATTGTAGAATTCTTTCAAATATTATGGTTTATTATGTTTGATTAAATGTATCCTATTTTTGTATGTTTTTCTATAATATTAATTTTACGTGGTGTTTTTCTGTGTATATATAAAATATTTAGCTGTGCTTTTGAAACAAAAATAATAATATAGATGCATGTATCTTAGATACACAGTCTGCTCAGAAGACATCTTTAAATATTTTCTATAAATTTTATTTTCTTTGGTAGTGCTATGAGAGACTTTAAAATTTCATTTTTGACTGTATTATTTGCTACCTGACCAATAATATTGGTGGATTTACTTTGCTTAACTAGAAAGTTTTTATTTATTTATTGCTATATTAAATGATTACGATGGTAAATATTAGGTTACAATATATATAAAATATCAAAAGTCAAAAGCTAAACTAATTAACATAATAAATGTACACTAACTATTAAATAACTATTCATAATTAATTTAATACACTGTTCAGGCTTACACACACCAAATCAGACTTTCACATAACCCTCAACTCTCCATGCCATCTCATATTGCTGACCCATGTGTGTAATCAAATGGGTCAGCAAAATGAGATGGCATGAAGAGTTGAGGATCATGTGAAAGTCTGAGTTCAAATCCCTTATATATTCATAATTAAATGAATTTATAATATATATTTTTTTTGCCAAATCAGATTTCTCAAGTATCATGTTTATTTTGTGTTATTTTGAACTTTAGAAATCTGCTTTGGAAGGATAATTATCGGTAGAAGATTTATTACTTACTATTGGCTAATTAATTAATTGTGAATTGGTGTACTTAGTTTAATATATATGTATATATAATAAACAATTTCAGTACTCTGTCCTCTAGCCATAATGTTCAATAAAAAAACATTGTTGCTATAGTGGTATGAAAAAATGGTGTGACATGAAATAATGGCAAACATCCACTGAATAAAATAAATAGTAATCAGCAATTAACATTGGATTAATAAGTATAATATATATAAAAGAAATATTTTGCGGGTTCATCCGTGTTAAAAATTTTAATATTAATATACTGATGTTTCGACTTGGTCACACACGCCATCCACTGAGTGATAATCCACGTTCTTTTAAATACTCGAAGCTGTTTAAAAATTTCCTCCCTGTAGAGATTAATAATGTTGAAATGAAGACTTTCACGGGTAATATATATAAAAGACATATTTTGCGGGTTCATCCGTGTTAAAAATTTTAATATTAATATACTGACATTTTAAACAGCTTCGAGTATTTGAAAGAACGTGGATTATTACTCAGTGGATGGCTTGTGTGACCAAGTTGAAATGTCAGTATATTAATATTAAAATTTTTAACACGGATGAACCCGCAAAATATGTCTTTTATATATATTACCCGTGAAAGTCTTCGTTTCAACATTATTAACCTCTACGGGGAGGAAATTTTTAAACAGCTTCAAGTATTTGAAAGAACGTGGATTATCACTCAGTGGATGGCTTGCATGACCAAATCGAAACGTCAGTATATTAATATTAAAATTTTTAACACGGATGAACCCGCAAATTATGTCTTTTATATATATATTACCCGTGAAAGTCTTCGTTTCAACATATATATATGAATGAATATAAAAGGAGCAAGAGGTCAGCAAAGAATAAAAATATAAGTATATATACTAATAATAATCAGTTAGTTCACCTGCATTAAACAATATCAAGAAAAATCAATAGCCATCCTTTGTGACTGGATCTAAAAATGATACATTATAACACAGGCTAATTTTCCCACCAATGCAAAACTTAGGACATAATAGCAACCAATCATTTTCCTGAAAATACTTAAGTGCTAAACTATTAATCATAATAAAAAAATGTTGGGATTTTGATACTTTCTGATCATCATAAATGCTCTTGCTATATGATACCAAGAGTGTGCAGGCCAACTATAAACTAATTTATAATCTCTATAAAAAAAATAAAGTCCAATGAATGGACATTAGGAGTAATCTTAATCTTAGCATCATTCAGAGAATTACCTGGATGTTCAAACACAAACCTAAATTCCCACATATAAATTAATTAACCATTATTTCTCTAGAGCTAATTCAGGATCAAAAGATCCTAGGGACTGTGGAAGTGGAAAAAAAAAATATAAGTGTATCTGTTAAACCTACTTTAATTTAGTTTTATTGGGATAATTTACAAATTATTTAACACACTATGCTATTATGAAATCAAGTCACATACATTACCAATTCATAGAACAAATAATTGGAGAAACAAAGACACTATCACTATTTTTAAACAATTATTTAATGAATTAATAAATTAACTAAGAAAACTGAAAAAACATATGATAATATGATAATTCCAAGTCAAATACATTTTTATCAACAAAACAGTTTTATAAAGTAAGTAATATTAATTTGTTGTTGATTCTCATTAAATTATTATTTATTTTATTTAACATGTTCTAAATTAATGGCTCCATATTGAATTTTTAAAAAACTGACATGAGACAGAATTTTCACAATAATTTCAATTTTAATAACGTTAGAGAAAAATGCTACATATTGACAGAAAATTAAAAAAAAAACATTAAGGCTAAGACAAATAATGATTACCATTAAAAAAGTAAGAAAAAAAAGAAATTTCAGTATCCAAAATAATTATTACTATATTGTTTGTTCATAATTTTTAATTAACTATGTTTAAAATTATATCTTCATTGATAATTGTTTTGTATTTCTCACAAAATTCTCATTCAAACTATATATAATATTTTTTACCTGAGATAATCCATAGCTTCAGAACTTTAAAAGTACTAACATAAAAAATCTCAAGGCATCTATGAGAAAAAGATTCATCCTAATAAATAATACAAAATAAATCATTTACAGAAGGTGGATATAAATTTGTCATCATAGCAATTGGCTTCTTCTCTATCCAAAATTAGAAATTGAAGGCTACTGTCTGTATCAATGATAAAATGAGTTTCTTCTCTTCATTTTATATTTTTTGTATACACCAGTGATATTTATATTTTTTGTGCACACCAAGAATGCATCTTGTTCTATTTATTGTCCCACAGAGATATAATTTATTTGCATATAGCTCATTTGATAGCTGTAGACTTGAAAATAATGTGATGCAATATGTGGCAAAACTACTGACTCCATGGCATAAGTACCAAGGCATAGGCAAGAATCAAGATTTGATTCTTTGCCTATACACAATTCTATGTGGTATACATAACCATTGTGGTTATCACCACACATACCACTTGAAACTTCTCTTTATTGGTTTTAAGAGTGTATAATTTCACATGATACTATGCCCAGTAAACTTTGTGATTGATTTATCAACTGCAATATTTCTGTACATCTTATAATCAATCTTAAAATTTACATTGCACTGCTCTATAATACACTTTATTTTATATATAAAAATCATTATTTGTTATACAACTACAGGAATGCAATTACAAGCACACTAATACAACTTTAAATACACTAATAAACTATTAAACCTTTTGAGAATCATTATGTCTATAAAATAAGGTTGCCTCAAACTTGGATCAGAGCCTTAAAATTACATTGTACATAAATCACTACTTTTATTATATATGAATACAAATATAATTTATATACTAAACAGAGACACTAATACAAACCCATTAATAAATTATACATTTATCAAATAATAAAAGAATTTAAAATAATTATATTTAAATAATAAAAAAATTAAAATTGAATACTTATGTATATTATGTTTATTTTCAGGATGAAGGCCTTGAAATTGAAAAAGAATCAAAACATATAGTAAACTGAGCAGAAAAAAAATAAATGAACTTATTAATAAAAATATTAATAAAAAATTGAAATTTTAACCAATTTTAACATGCTATATCACATTTTAAAAAGGAACTCAAGTTTCACAGAATGATTGTGTTGGTATATACATAGTTCATTTGGGTTTTTCACAATTTTAAAAAATGACAAAGAAATTTTAATTTTAATAAATTAGCAGCAGTGACATTAACTTTTACAAAATCATCAAGTAGTAAATAAATAAAACATGTTTCAATAAAAAAAATTAATAAAAATTATTCATTATTACCAATTATTACTTATTAAAACAGTCAAAACTCTCCATAAAGTAGTGCCACTCAGTGCAAGCCATATCTGAGAGCACTGCATCTAGGTCTTAGGATCTGTTTTAATAATAGTTATGAGCAAGCATAAGAAATGGTGATCATGTGATGTTTAGTGGCTTAATTATTGCTTATATTAAAAGTTATATCTTTTATTTATACATGTAAATATGCACACTACATTATCTTTTTATCATGAATGTTTTCTTTCAATTTTTCTTTTGTAATTATCTTTCTTGTAAGCTTCCATTGTTCAGTTTAAACAGTCAACTTTTTCTTAGAAGTTATATTAACTTTTTTTGTACATTCAAATTTTATTTATGAAGGTAATTTTTCCATTAACCCAGATTTCCAGAATAATGTACACAGGCAAATTTATCTATTTTTATAATATAATAATTTTCAGGTTAGCATAGACTGAATCTACTCATTTTCCAATAATTTTCAGGTCAGATTCATTGGCTGAGACAGTCTTGCTTTTGAATTAAAAAACAAGGCTTGTTGAAGATTTTTCTAGAGATATTCTCATTCTTCTCATTCTTCCCCATTTCCTTTCAGTGAACAGGTTATATGATAAAATTTTGTGATACTCATGTAACTAAAACTTAGCACATGGTTTTTTTTAAATCCATTTCAAAAATCATTATTTTAAACTAATAGTGAGGTTATTCTTACTTCAGACTGCAATATTATTTCTCATTGTATTTTAACTGGACAGCTATTACTGTTTTCTTCAACAACTACATCAAGAATTGTTCTTCTTAAGGCATTGAAATCTGTTGCTTTAATCTACCATCTTATTTATTTGGAACAATTTCATATCTTATCCAATCACATATATCAGTTATGGCTGCACTAAATCCTGACAAGTTGAATCAACTTTACTAACATGTTATTTCCTTCTTTTTTAAATCAATTAATTAAAAACAAATTTAATTATTGAAATTTCTCCATAGTTATTTTTCTTTCTTCTTAACTATCAAAAACAGTATAATTCTTAAAATACAAAAGAAAAAACTCTAATTATTTAAAAACAATTTTTCTTATCATTTCATTTTTAAAAAAAAAAAAAAATGATAACCTTTATTTAAGATTTTACTTATTTCAATTAAAATTAATCAAGAAATTACTGAAGATACTTTTTCTTTCTCTTTTACAACTATCCTTAATAAATTATAAATATTTACATTATTATTTTTAAAATGTTTAGAATTTTTATATTATTATTATTTAAGGAATATAAAACCTTTAAATAAATAATATTTGTTATTATTAAAAAATTTATTAAAAAAATATTTTTTTCATTTCCCATTCTAAATTTACCTTAATTTAATAAGTTTGATATATCTGACATGGCCAGAGTTAGTCACTGTCTACAACATTACAATACTATTTCTTTAAAATGATGAATTGAGTTTATAGAACTCTGATGCTTTTGAGAAGATTATATGTTAAGGGCTATTGGCAATTTTTATAGCAGTTCAAATCTTATTTTAGGTGTTTAGTTGATGATGTCCTTTTTCAACAGCACAGAGACAAAGCCTAAATATTAGCTTATAGTTACTATTAAAGATTATTGTTAAATAGAAAATAATCTGCCTACATTGTATATATGATGCTTAGGTTACTATTCAAAGTGAGTGGAATGTGTCATTCATGTAAATGATGTCTTATCTTTATTTAGTAAGATTTTTGTGAAAGAATTATAAAACCATACCAAGACAGTTCAAATTAATAATAACCAAGAACATATGTATATATTATAACGTTTTTCGTTTTGATAGGCCTCTACATGCTAATATAAACTGTGTGTGAGTTGATCAAGTTATGTCGAAAAGAAGAAGCTTATATTTCTATTTCTAAAACATAACTATATTTCCTGATCAAACTCGGCCTATTAATTGTTGAGAATTATGCTATTGATGAAATCAGCTTTTAATTTATTCAATATGGGTGCCAGGTCCTTTTATTCTAAAGAGATCACTGAAATAGTCAAATAACATCTCACGAATAAATAAAAAAGAAAAATACTTTTAAACTAATCGGTATTGCATACCGTAATGAGAATTATTTTTTTGAGATTATTATTCCTGGGCTTATTCAAACATATTGCAAAGGTAAATTACATTCTTAAATCTTCTTAAACTAATAATAAATTTAATAATAAAAATTAATAACTATTATAGAATAACGCACAAATGAAAATTGCTATTAGAAATATTTTTATTATCACAGATTAAAAATCTGTTTAAGTTAAAATGAGAATTCCTAATCAAACAAATTAGAGAGAACACATATTAATTAAGATGTGAAATATTAATAAAATAAATAACAGTTAAACAATTAAAAAGTTCTGGTATAAACAAGTCTCTTGTACAGAAAAAATGAAAGCCTCTATCGGAATTATTTTAAGATTTGTTTGCAAATGCTTAATTTTGTCACAATCAGGAATAAGTAGTCTTACCAGTAAGTTTTAGTGAATTCATGATGGTTGTAGATAAGCTAGTCACGTAAGCTTCTCTGGTGTCCATCGGTAACGATGTCATCTAAAGCTCCGATCTACTCTCGCATGAAGAACTTTTTCATTGTAGAGTGGTCTGGATTCTTTAATCCAAAACCAACCAAAAGAATATCAGCTAAACCAAGATGTTCCTCCAACCAAATCCCTCCTTTTTATACCAGAGATCCAGTTTTCAGACTTCTGTGCATGCTTTTATCATGGCGTTTTTTGGTTCATAATCTTGTAGATTCTTTATAAAATTGTACGTTATAAAGTCTTTATTTTTTTCAGCATAATTCTGCCATCTTTAATTAGTTGAAATATTTTTACTTTCTCTTATCTAGATTGGTAATTTATGTCTTTTGTTCTCTCCAATTCTAACTTTTATTTCTAATTACATAAAAAAATACGAAAGAATAATTTAACTTTTATTGTACGTTATTTTTTTAAAAAAAAAAAATTAGACAAAAAAAAATCTAAATTTACTTTTATTTTTTTAGCTTTTACCAAATGCCAATATATTTGCAACGTATATAATTAAACGTTACAATACCACCAGTGCCCGGATGATGAGAATAAAATAGGGGTTTACACTAATTTTATTCTTAAGTTTTTAAACTCATATTCATGGGGGGGGGTTTATGTAGTAGCGTGCTGATATATTCCATAGATTCATTCACAAGCGACGTTCGGCTTTAACGCCCACTTTTAGGTCTAACACGGTGGGAATGGAAAATATTTCACATTCATCTGTGTCCTTTCTGCTTTAATGTAATATTAACGATAAGAAGCCCAAGTTATAAGCACTAACAAGCATTGCTCATCATTTTGAGTCTTACAGGCTCACAGCAACTTGGTCCAACTTGATCCGCCTTCCCATTTATTGGGATCCCTGCTAGAAATAGTCTGATGGGCATATAAAGGTGGTCTTATGTTAATATACTGCATACTAGGACACAGGGCTATGTTTTTCCCCTCTTCAGTAACCACCTACCTGGTCAAATACTTGTGACTTACATTTACATCAGCCATGATCATGTTTTTTTTAGACATATCAAAAAAAATATACATATATTTTTTTTTCTCTGGAAGTCATATTACAAAAAATATTTTTTATATATTTTAATAATCATGGTTTAAAAAAAAAATACTATTTATTTTCCGGCTGTGAGTTTCTTTGGGTCATCGTTGTAACGTTCTTTATCATTACAACTTATCTCAGGTTGTGGTTAAATCAAAACCTGAGTTGGGTAAGCCATTATAATGTTTTTTGTTTTGATAGGCCTCTACATGCTAATATAAACTGAACGCGAGTTGATCAAGTTATGTCGAAAAGAAGAAACTTGTATTTCTATTTCTAAAACATAACTGTATTTCCTGATCAAACTCGGCCTATTAATTGTTGAGAATTATGCTATTGACGAAATCAGCTTTTAATTTATTCAATATAGATGCCAGGTCCTTTTATTTTAAAGAGACTGCTGAAATAGTCAAATAATGTCTCACGAATAAATAAAAAAGAAAAATACTTTTAAACTAATCGGTATTGCCTCATACCGTAACGAGAATTATTTTTTTGAGATTATTATTCCTGGGCTTATTCAAACATATTGGCAAAGGTAAATTACATTCTTAAATCTTCTTAAACTAATAATAAATTTAATAATAAAAATTAATAACTATTATAGAATAATGCACAAATGAAAATTGCTATTATAAATATTTTTATTATCACAGATTAAAAATCTGTTTAAGTTAAAATGAGAATTCCTAATCAAACAAATTAGAGAAAACACATATTAATTCAGATGTGAAATATTAATAAAATAAATAACAGTTAAACAATTAAAAAGTTCTGGTATAAACAAAAGTCTCTTGTACAGAAAAAATTAAAGTCTCTATCGGGATTATTTTAAGACTTGTTTGCAAATGCTTAATTTTGTCACAATCAGGAATAAGTAGTCTTACCGGTAAGTTTTAGTAAATTCATGATGGTTGTAGATAACTATGCATAGTTTTTCAGGTTTAAAATGAGCTCACAGCCATTGATTATAAATTGATCTTGGTGCTGGTTCCATAGGCTAGTCACGTAAGCTTCTCTGGTGTCCATCGATAACGATGTCAGCTAAAGCTCCGATCTACTCTCGTATGAAGAACCTTTTCATCGCAGAGTGGTCTGGATTCTTTAATCCAAAACCAACCAAAAGAATATCAGCTAAACCAAGACGTTCCTCCAACCAAATCCCTCCTTTTTATACCAGAGGTCCAGTTTTCAGACTTCTGCGCATGCTATTATCATGGCATTTTTTGGTTCATAATCTTGTAGATTCTTTATAAAATTTACGTTATAAAGTCTTTATTTGTTTCAGCATAATTCTGCCATCTTTAATTAGTTGAAATATTTTTACTTTCTCTTATTTAGATTGGTAATTTGTGTCTTTTGTTCTCTCCAATTCTAACTTTTATTTCTAATTACATAAAAAAAATATGAAAGAATAATTTAACTTTCATTGTACGTTTTTTTTTTTAAAAAAAAAAAAAATAGTCAAAAAAAAAAATCTAAATTTACTTTTATTTTTTTAGCTTTTACCAAATGCCAATATATTTGCAACATATATAATTAAACATTACAATATATATATATAACTCTGTGGATGGCTTGTGTGACCAAGTCGAAACGTCAGTATATTAATATTTAGAGTTTTTAACACGGATGAATCCGCAAAATATGTATTTTATATATTTAACCCATGCAAATCTTCATTTTAACATTATTAACTTCTATGGGGAGGAAATTTTTAAACAGCTTCGTATATTTGAAAGAACGTGGATTAAGAAATGTAAGTTACTTTGTAATTTATCTTTTTTATTAGCGTGCAAAAATCACAATGTTATACCCACTTGCTGTAAAATTGTGTTTCACAAGAACAATTATAATGTTAGTAAAATTCTAAGGAAAACTAGCAATATTATTTTAAACTCTTTTATTAAAGAAACTCGGAAAAATTTAGACAAAATTGATAAAGTATTGCTACATTTACGTTTATTCCTTAGTAATAAAATACATCCTTTACTGTGGACTAGTTTTGATCGTATTGCAAGTTTTAGATCGTTTAAAGATTTGGAATTTGTAACAGCAAAGCAAAGAAAAAATTGCAAATGCTAATTAGAACACAATCCCCAAACATTAGTATCCAAATCAAAAAACCGTTTATAATTTATCTAGGAAAGCCCTCTCTACAGATGAAATTTCGGTTTTAGAAAAAGGTTTCAATTTTGCTTTAACACCTTCCCGGATACCTTTTGAGAAAATTGTTTGTAATGTTGAATCAGCTCTCGATAAAATTGATTCTACATCGGCTGATTTGGCTAGAGCTGAGATTTGTAATATTTTTAAAAAAGCTAAGCTTCCTAAAAATAATATTTCAAAGAAAGAAAGACAAGCATTAAATAATATAAAATCAGACAAATCAATTGTTGTACTTCCAGCTGATAAAGGTAATTCCACCGTTGTAATGGATCGTGACATTTACCATAATAAAATTTTAGATCTGCTTAATGATAAAACTTATAAACTATCAAAAAGAGATCATACTACGTATTTGGAAAAAACAACAAAAGCTATTATTAATAAATCACCTATTGAAACAGAGATAAAAAATAAAATAATACCTCATGAAAAATCTTGTGTCTGTCCAAAATTTTATGGACTTCCAAAAATTCACAAACCAGATACCCCCCCCCCCTTCGTCCAATAGTAAGTGCAAAACGTTCTCCAACTCATATTTTAGCCAGATACTTATCGGATTTCATTAAAAAATCCCATCTATTAAATCATATATTTAAAACTCTCTTCATTTTATTTCTGTTTTAAAAAGTTTAAAAATTAATGCTAATGACATTCTGGTCAGTTTTGATGTCGTGTCTTTGTTTACAAACATTCCAATTGATGAAGCTTTAAATATAATCTCACAACGTTGCAATTTACCAGACCATATTATTGCTTTAATTAAACATTGTCTCTTAAATACATATTTTGTAT
The DNA here is from genome assembly GCA_028023455.1 of Epiperipatus broadwayi. Lineage (NCBI taxonomy): Eukaryota > Metazoa > Onychophora > Udeonychophora > Euonychophora > Peripatidae > Epiperipatus > Epiperipatus broadwayi. The sequence goes on from JAQFVV010000016.1 coordinate 4,490,112, forward strand.
ACAATGGACAGCATTACAGACAAGTTTTTGGTACTCCTATGGGCTCACCTATCTCAGGAGTAATAGCTGATTTATTCATGGAATATATAAAAACTCGTGCTTTAGAATCATCATCTTTAAAACCTCTCATTTGGCTCAGATATATAGATGACACTTTTGTCATATGGCAACATGGAAAAAATAAATTAGATGATTTTTTCTTACATTTAAATAATATGCATCCTCATATTAAATTTACAATGGAGACAAAGTCTGATGGAAAACTCCCTTTTCTTGATGTTCTAGTCACCAGAACACCAAATAGATTATCTTTTTCTATTTACAGAAAGGATACACACACAGACAGATATTTGCATTTCCATTCTCATCATCACCCAACTCAGATAGTTTCTGTAGCCAAAACTCTTTTAAATAGAGCAATTAACCTTTCAGATGAGACATATCTGAAAGAAGAAGTAAATCATATTAATAGTGTTTTATTAGCAAATAGTTATAACTACAAATTTATAAAAAAAAGCCTTATTTCAAGCCCAAAATAGACAAAATAGGAAACAAAAAGATGATAAATCAGCTATTAGGATTTGTGTTCCATATGTAAAAGGAACTACAGACAGTATCGGACATATATTAAAATGCTATAATATAGATACAGCATTTTCTGCTCATCAAAAGATCAGCAATATAATAACCAAGCCTAAGGATTCAATCCCTCTTGAATCTCATGGTGTCTATCAAATCTCATGTAAAAATTGTAAAGCTTCTTACATAGGTATGAGTAATCATCACATCAGTGTTAGGAGAAATGAGCATGCTAATGCAGTTAAACAACACTCATCATCATCAGCACTCTCACTCCATACTATAGATTCAGGTCATAAAATTGATTTTTCTAGTACCAGGATCATATTCAGATGTGATAATCTCTACCAATGCAAAATTAGAGAAGCCATTGAGATACTTAAAAGGCCAGATTGTATCAATAAGCGAAATGATACATGCAAACTTCCTCCTATTTGGAAAGATTTTTTTTAAAAAAACATTCCTAAATTTAACATTTTTTCTATTGGTGGAATTTTAACATTTTATTCAAATCAGTGATTGTAGCGCCTCTACAACCGTCTTTCTACCTTTTATAACTCTGTGGATGGCTTGTGTGACCAAGTCGAAACGTCATTATATTAATATTAAAAGTTTTTAACATGGATGAACCCGCAAAATATGTATTATATATATATTGTATTACATCTTCCATCTTTAACAAGCTAATTAAGAATTCTTCTTGATATTTATTATTTTTTATTATATTCAAGATATTATTATTTTATTATTTGGGATATATTGGTTATTTATTAACATCTATTCTTGTTGATTATAGTTTACTTTATGTAATTATCTTTTGTTCTTGAATATCTGTGGCAACAAATCATACAATCAAGCAGATAGTGTAACCATCAACGATACCTATGACAAGATTGAGACTACACAAAAGCATATCCATCACCATATTTCATTGCTATAGCACCCATCCATACAGATGGTCTAAAACCTGTCATCCAAAGCATTTTATGTTTTGAGAACAAATCTCATGTGCTATCTGGCATATATGTTATATATAGCTGACATGCCCAGATGACAGGCACATGAATCCAGTGCTTAAAATATATCCAGGCTTACACTCTTGATCAAGGGATCCAGCTCGGTATTACTTATCACATGGAAATCTTTAAATCTTGGGTAATGCAGTTAAAAGAGAGAGAGAGAGAATATAGACCAATAAAATATAACCAAACAATCTTTTATTCACATAATAAAAGTCAACACAGAACATAAATAAATGAATACACATTCCTTGTTAATAATTCACTATTACAAATGTCCATTATAGTTCATTTCATTAAAGAAATATATTTTTCTAGACAATTTATGGTTCAAAAAGTATATTTACCTAGGTTTTACTATGTTGGGGTGAGGTCATCTTTTTTGCAGTTGATATTTTCTTTGGTTTTAACCTTTCTGAGGCTGGATTTTTGGTCTCCAATGATGACTTCTTAACTTTCTTTCTAGACTTTTATCATGCATTGGGAGTGAGAGTAGGTGGCAGCATCTATGTAATGAATTAGGCATTGGTTTCAAGTAAGAATGGTTTATGTAGCTGAGGACTTAGGTCACAAAGCCTAGTCAAACACTCCAATGTTTTTTAGCAATGAGATAGTTTACAAAAATTTATTTTACTAATTAATTTTATTTTAATCTTTTACTTTAATTTGTTTTTAAACATTTTTTTTTCTTTTTAATTTATAAAAAAAAAAGAACGAGTGGGTTTTAAATCTTTCCCCATCCTATTCTTATTAAAATAGTTTTATTATAAAAAGTGATGCAATCTTTCACTTTTTTCAAAATTATATTTTAAAATCTATTATTATTTTTTTCTCTCATATTTCCTTTCTTTTCATAACTTATTAATTTATTTTAACACATGTAACACAGATATATATGTATATTTTATAACATATATCTTGCTAGATTTACAATATATATGTATGTTTAGTGTTATATCTCAATTTCTCTGATAATTAAAATTTATTTAATATAATGCGTTTATGGCTTATAATATACATGTTATAATCTGATATCAAGAAGGTAATATAAATATAAGTAGCAATACTGATATATGTTCTACACTCACTTTCATTGCAGTTTTTGCTATTACATATCATGTGGAGCTAGCTATACAAGGTCTACTGAAAATACTAATTAATAAATTGAACATTACTGTCTATGTCTATAAAAATTATTTTTTCCTCTCTTTCAATTTAATGTCTATTTTTATAAAAATAATATTAAATTGCATATTTTTTATTTTTCTTTCATAATAGACAAAAGGAAAATTAAAGCACAAATTATAATTTTTAAGAGCTCTACAGTTAGTGCAGTTAGTGTACATATAACACACTGGGCATTTTAGTACTTCCATATTATTTAAAGAACAAATTGTAAAAAAAACGTGTAATTTAATTAATAAATTGTAGAATATAAAGTTGGGCTTTAAGTGAATAACATTCAAAAATGGTGAGCTTAATAAAGTACAAGGGTTCTATTTTTTTAAAAATTTGAAATAAAATAACAAAAAAGGAAGGAAAGATACTACGAACCTTTTTCTTTGTTGTTGTTTATTGGTGGCAAGTAGTATGAATGTTCTAAAGAAAGGCTGAGAAAATATCTGTTTCACTACTGTTCTGCTATGATATTTTCCAGCATATATGATCCAGATGAGACTGTAACAGCTCTGGGGATAAGTATTTTATCTTCTTCAGAATTTTGACTTTGGCTTCAGCCCATTAAAGTGTGTGAGTTCAAGGGTCAATGAAAAGCAGTTGATGGTTGAAACTCCAATTCAGAATCTTATATTTGTATTTATTTGCACACCATACATTTGAAAAATGAATATTTTACTACTGTAAAAATACATATCACTTTGTAAAAAAAATACAAGAACATGTTCACTTTTTTGATTAGTATTTACACACACATTTTACAAATCAAACAATTATGTTAACACTGTGAAAATATAAATATATATCCCATTATTTATGTATTTCTTTTCAGATTATTTTATAAAAATATAGCAATATTTTATTATTGTAAAAGTATGTTATTTTATATTGACCCATACTTATTTTGTGAAGAAAATGTGGGGAAAAGTGTTCAATTTTTTTATTAGTATTTTCAGTAGAGTTTCGATGACTCCCACATAGTATTGTAAAAGTAGAAACTGCAATGAAAAGTGAGCACAGAGAACATACTAAAATAGATTGTCATTTTCTTAGTGATTACCATAATTGTTACAGTAATTACTTACTATTTATTTTGTTTTAAGGAAAATGATTTCTTCTTATAAAATTTGCAACCAAGTGGTCTATTATGTTATTATCAAGTTTTAATAAGTGAATATTTCAGTTTAATAGCATATATTAATGAATGAATTGTGGAAGGGAAGTGTCTATGAATATACAATTAAGTTATTATCAATTATAACTGCAAGATACAAAATTTTAAAAAGGGGGAGTTATTGTTTAAGTATTAATTATTTAAATTTGACTATAAATATAGTACTTCTATTTAGCAGAGGCAATGAGACCCTTGGGACATGCACTGAATTATAATCGGTACTAAAATAAAACATAGCATTATAACAAATATTTTTATATTTAATTAAAACTTAATAAAGAAAATAATTTGGAAGCCTTTTTAATGGGAAAAAATTTTTTTTTTCACTAACTAAATGACTTTTTAAATTCATTTTTCAAATTTAAAAGTTGCAACATTTAGTTGTAGTATCATTTTGATTCTTGAATTATTATTTTTAATCTAAATAGATTAACAGATTTCTTTTTATACTCAAATAATTTGACAGAGATGCTCATCTCACTATCTGTGCACTTTATAGAGATAAAAAGTATTCTATCTAGTAATATTCTGAAGTGAATCCATTTACTTATTACAATTTAACAATGGAGATAGGTGCAAGCTCTCCTTCCCCTTCCATTGATTAACTATAAAAATATATAAGTAATAGATCTTGAGGGAAATAAATGATCAAATCTAGATTGTTGTAAATTTGCAGTGTTAGACGTTTATAGTGTATATGAAAATGATTTTGAATGCATATTTTCAAACCTTGTTGTGATCCAAAAAATTTTATTAATATATTTTAACTATAGCAATAGGTGAAACAGTTTTTCTAAATTGAAAATTTTTAAAAGTTTGATTTATTTTTTATTTTTATCTATTTATTTCGCTGCTTTGTTTGGTAGACTGTTTCCCTTTCTTAAAAAAAGGCCACTGGAGGCAAATATTTCACCATCAGCCCCTCATTAAAAATACTCTGATAATGAAGGGTTGTTGATCTTAGCGATTTTCAAGTGATGAAGTTTTGAGTGATTTTCTATTATTGTTTTAGCTGATAGATGACAATAATTAGATAACCATTTACTGATCAATATAGATGGTTAGCTGTGATGGCTTATGGCACAGCTATTTGAGACAATTTTAAGCCTCTTGAGGAAAAAATCATTTTGCCTAGATTTGAATTCCAAATTGCAGATTCTATCATGTGGATATACTATTTCTACACTTAAATGTTCTTCTAGATATTTAAATCTTACAAAAAAAAATTCAGGTGTTTTTGGACTTCATCAATTTACCATTGCATTTATTTATATTTTATGAATATTCAACTTAAAAGTAGTTTACCCATCAAATGTTATGTATATTTATAATTTTTATTAGTCATTCATTAAACTAGAGATTATCCAATAATGAATAATATTTTTGTAATGTAATTTTCACTACAACAATCTCACTCAAGATAAGAACTGGTTTCTATCCACATTTAGCACCTTTTGGAGGGATGTAATCATAAACACACGAACAAAGGCATGTAAAAAACATCTATGATCCCCAAGATGCACATTTTGTGATGAACTGGCACTCATCAATTGGCCCAGAACACAATCTCTTACACATATTTTTATCATTGATTAGTATATATAGAGAGAGCAAATTACTACAGTTTATTTGATAAGTGTCAAATGTGCTACTTTCATAACTTCGACACAAATCACTTAATGAAAATATATTAATATTTTTGACACAAATCACTTAATGAAAGTATATTAAACATTTTTATTAATAAAAATTATTAAAATTATTAATATACTTTTTAAAGTGATTTGTGTCAAAATTGTGAGGGCAGCACATTTGACACATCAAATAGACTGTAGTAATTTTCTATCTATATATACTAAACAATGATAAAGATATGTATAAGAAATTGTGGTCTGGGACCAACTGATGAGTGCTGATTCAGCATGAAATATGCATTCTTGAGGATCATAGATCTTTTCCACATATCTTTAGTCAAATATCCATGATTACATCCCTCTGCAAGGTGTTAAAAGTGGATAGAAACCAGTACCTACCTTGCATGAGATTGATGCAGTGAAAATTACACTATAGAAATATTATTTAAATGTTATGTATGCTTAAAACTCTTTCTAGTGAAGTCGTCTAGTTGAAAGTTGATAATTTTTAATGAAAACATTTTTATTCGATTGTAACCGAAATGATTGCAATATGAGTCTGTATTAGAAGTGAACGCACTTGCAAAGGATAGTTTTCGAGCAATTCAATTGCTGGTTTGGCATATTTGTACATGCACCAATGGATCTGCCTTTTTTTTCTACAAGGCTAATGGTTCGTTTATCATTTAAATTCGCTTATAAATAGATAGTGACATTGAGGGGTGTTATCAGATCACTACTGAAATTACTAAGCGATAAATGGAGCAAATATATGAATACAGTTATGATTTTTTTTTTGTTCCATATGTCAAGGCATCGGTCGGGAAGCAAACCCGCAACAACTGTCTGCAAGCAACTGCTTGCAAGGCAGCTGCGCTGACTTCTCGGTTACCAACGCCTGACTTTTTTTTTTGTTATTGTTGTTGTTTCCAAACTACAATAAAGAGAAATAACGTTAGTTATGTAAACAAATTAAAATGTGTGTACTTTTTTCAGAAAAATTGTGCAAGTGACAGACGGAGAACAAAAATACGAATTTACTTGTACAAATTAATTTTTTTTAAAAAATAATAATAAAAGCTACAAAAAAAAAAATACGAATTTAGTTGTACAAACAAATAAATAAAAAGAAAATAATACGAAATGAGTTGTACAAAATAATTTTTTAAAAAATAAAAAAGGGTGAAATTTGAAGAGTAATAGCGTTTTATTTTTCCGCTTTTTTCGGCTTTATTATCGCTTTCTGGTTAAAGTGCATTTAGTTAATTTAATATTTAAATACAAGTATAGTGTCTACACTGAACTTAATGTAATTAGAAGGGATTTGAACTCAGACTTTCAAGCTCCTTATATCTATTCATTTTATCTTGTACAACCACATGACACATACAGGTGAAAAAGATAAATGATCTCTAATATACGTATTTCGTGCATTTATAGAATTAGTCTTTTTTCATTAAAATTGTCTAAAGTTGTTTAAAACGGCCTGTAGTATTATTTTGGGAAACGCATATAAAACAATGTGACTGTTTTAACTTCGTTTGCAAAAAAATTATTTCTAACACTTATTATCTAGTTTACTTTTAGTTCCTTTATGAGTCAAAAAAAAAACCGTTTACCATTTTAAATGCGAGCCGTGTTGTATTGTTTCGATTGAGACAAATAGAAATTATTTTCTTTCTATTTTGTTTTGGCCAAGAAAAAAACTGATCGTTTCCTTTAATTTATTTTTAGTTCCTACATAATCGCACAAAAAACCTCCACATATCAATTTCCGATATTCGTCACCTGAGTGATTGCACCATAGAATTTTTTTAAAAAACAAAAACAATTTTATACAATTCATTTCGTAATTTTTTCTTGTTGTTTATAATGTTTTGTTATTTTGTACAACTAAATTTTTTTTTTTTTATTTATTTGTAACATTTATTTTTTTCAAAAAAAAAAAAAATTGTACAAGTAAAATTGTATTTTTGTGATTATTTTTTACTTGTTTAATTAAATTTCTACATTTTTTAGCAATCTGTCAATTATAGTATCATTTCCAAAAAAAGTACGTAGAACATTTTATTTTTATTTTGTTTACATAGCACACCACTTTTTTTTTTGTTCTTTGAAAGCAAAAAAAAAAAAAACAATACTCCGACTACTTGTTTCATTTATCGGTTTAGTATTTGATGTGATGTATTATGGCTTCTCCTTAAACGAAGTCAAGAATATCTCAGCAATTATGCCCAGATAAACCTGTTAGCCACTTTATTTTACATTCCCCACTCTAAATTTACCCATAATCTGCTCTATCCCATTTCCACAACATAATCTTTGTTAACTCTATAACCTTTATATCTAAATCCCCCTTATCTTTTCCCAAACCCAGCATAAAAAACAATAATTCACTTTCTGTATAATCACTCTTTTCATATTTATTTTTCCACAACTTCATTATATGTACCCTTTCTGTTTTCAAACATTTACATTCAATTAACAAATGCCTAATATTTTCTATTCCTTCCTTACATAATTTACAAAATAAATCACCCATATTTTTCCATTTACATGTATATTCTTTTGTAGCTAAAGATCCCGTTCGATAGCTCCCCCAAGTGTCAAGAACTATCATTAAGCGCCTAAATGATTACCGGCTAATTCTCTTCTTATTCATTTATTTATATGTACACTTTTTTTCTGTTACTACATATACATAAACTGTCGATTTCTTTTTTAATCCCAGCGATCGACGTTTCATACATTATTAAAAATATACATATTATTTATTACTTGTCATTAAATTAAAACTCAAATAGTTAAATGCAAAACCATTGAAATCATTTTTACTATTGTTCGATAATGGTATAATATTATAACAAGCAACGCAATATACAAGTAGATCAGACCTGGGCAAAACATAGTCATAGATCGTCATTCACCGGTGTAGCGCCAAACAGTTTTGGAGTGACCGCCTGAATTTAAAAAAAAGAAAAAAGTAATGGTAATTGCACCTGTACTGTTATTACAGGTGAGAATCGAGTCGACTGTGTGTAATCGGATATTTGCTGATAAATGGGTTAACCAATCAACAATCATTATGTTAAATCCTCTATTAAATTTAAAGATACAACAGTGAATAGTTGCATCATTTTATGTGAGTAATGTGTTTACCAAACTAAGAAATATTTCGCAGCGGGAGAATGATAAGAGGAAGCATATTTAGAAACCAGTGATTGCATTCCAGAAGGAAAATGGAAATTAATTAAAGAGGTACAACTTTCCCGTAGAATTGTCACCTCATTCCGGTCTCATAGAAGACCATAATATTTATATATTCAGATATTCAAAATTAGCAAATAATATATATATAGTGTAAATCTTTGGTAACTTCATAAACTTTCGTGGTTTTACTTGGAATTTATATTTTATATTGAATCTTTATTATTTATTGAATTTTTTGATAATAAATTAATATTATTAGTAATAGTTGATATTATTTGTAATTATTATATTGGAATATATAGACGTCGACACTCGGAGAAAATTATAAATAGCCCTTGCCCTGTAAAAGTCGGTCCAGCACTGCTATAGAATATGGTTTTTAATAAACAATGCAAGAAAAAAAAAAAACCGAAGAAACAAATTGAAATGTACAAATTATAATATTTGATGAAGAAGATAAACATGACTAAAAGTATCAAATATATAAAAAATAAAATCGATATAAATAAAATTAAAAATCTTAGATGGGTTATAAATAATAAAGGTAAATTTCAAATATTGAATGATGCTTTAGAAAACGAAATGAAAAGTCATTAATAAATCTTTATTAGAAACAAAATTATCAAGACTGGAGGAAAGAAATAAGTCAAATACGATTATAAAAAGGCAGTTAGGAAAAATTAGGTGCAGACATCATAACAAAAATAGAAATGAATAAAGAACAATGAAAAAAAAAAGGGGGAAACGATTAGAGATTTTATTTAAAGCAGAGAGAGGTAATAATAAAAATTAAAAAAAAAAACACACAATACATTGAATATAAAATAGATCTGATGGAAAGATTAAATTGGTAGACTTAAAGAAAGTAAAGAATAGATAAATAGAAAAGGAAAAAAATGTAAATACTTCTTTAAAAGAATTAAGGATTAATTAAAGGAAGTAAAAAAAATATTAAATTCAAATGATGTTTAATAGTCAAGTAATAAAAGAATTATAATTATAAAAAAAAAAGTTAAAAATGAGAAAAAAAGAGATTCAGATGAAGTAGTAGTGAAATGTTTTTAGAAATAGAACAAAGGTATTTAACATCATCATTGAATTGTTTTAACAGGATTGCAAATTAAGAATGTACTTCAGAAAATTTAGAACATTACAAGAATAGGGAAATAATTTATGTATTAACAGTATATATAAAACAAAATAAAATAACTCCAAACAAGAGGAGACTTATGTTAGAAATTACTCATAAGAGTCAATAAATTTCAAAATAATTATAAAAAAAAGATAAGAATATATATACATTGATAATATATAAAACATAAAGTGAATAACTTATTAATTTTTATAAACAAATTATAAATGTGATATAAATATGTATATATACACACATTAATCATATATGGTACATACACTGTTGTACATTATAATAAATAAAAAATGTTTTTACATGAATCAAAGTTTCAAATATTTTTTAAAATATATAAAATAATATATGGACAACATCTGTTGAATAGCCAGAATCAAAAGAATTAAATAGTCTGGCAAACTAAATTGTCTTTGATACTCTCCAAGTTAAAATCTGGCAATGTCAATTGCAAGTTTTTAACTAATGGAGTAATTACAATGAACACTTGAAGATGAACAGCATATATCAATTATCACTCTATACTTATAAAGCTTTATAACAAACAATACACCAACAATACAGAAGATTTTTTATAAATGTCAATGCACAGAAATCACTCTAAATCTATCAAGAATAAAAAGGAAGGTATAATTTTGCAAGGTGTATAATAAGAATAATTAGAAAACAGTATAACCATCCAAATAAAGATACTATAAGACTATATTACAAAAACAAACAACACAAATAACAATCAAAGGAGTCTGAGGCAAGAATTTCATTAAATAATAAAACAAATAATTAATATTGCCTAAGTAAATATATAAATAAGCAATATGAATTAACCAAGGTAAGCTGGAATCAAGAAAAACATCAAACAGCAATAGTTATCAACAAAAACAATATTATCACAAGTACAAATACTATTTGGAATGAACCTTATACTGACTACAAATAGTGATATTAAATAAAAATGAAGAGTATTTATAAGAAAAGAGAATACTTCTCAGTTTATTATGATTGAATATTAATCAGTTTAGCATAAGTCAGTTATTAATTAATGCTAGATCCTTTTTAATCTCCTGTTCAAGAATATTATGTCAAATAATGTCACAAGGCAGAACAATGCCATGAGAAAACTCATCCAATATTCCCAACAAGTTTCTAGCTTTTGGCTTTCATTAGTGAGAAGCTTTGGATTTGAAAGCACAGTACCTAGATCTTTAGATCTAATGCATCCCTCCTCCAGCAACCATCTTTTGTCTTTTTAGTCTGGGCAGTATTAGATGAGTAGGCAATGGATAGAATGTTGATGCACTAACCTTCTAACATATATTGATTACTATGGGCTTGCACTAGCTGGCAATATACACAGTGTGGTAGCATAAGAAATGATAGTCATGTTGTGTTATAGAGATTTAATACCAACCCTAGCCAAAGGATGTTGGTTACTATGGTTATTAAAAAATTGAACACTCCAAAATATATAGATACTGAACCGGGTTCAGATCTAAATAACTATATAAATGAATTATTTTGAATTGAAAACATATTAATGTGTTTTCAGTTTTGGCTCATAGCTTTATAATTAATTAAGAAGATAAAAGGTGTCGTCTACTGGAGAGATACTTTAGATCCAAAGATCTAAAGGGAAGGCTCCCACTGATAAAAGCCATAAGCTAAAAACTAGTATAGAGATATTAGATGAGTAGGCACAAGATATTGATTTTGATACCCTAACCTTTACATTTATTGATTATTATGGCTTACACTAGGTGGCGACATTGTATGGAGAAAATTGCTACTGTAATAACAGATTGTGTAAGAATAATAGTTTAATACCATTTTAAATGAGTTTTTGTAATGTAAATAAATGGATAATTTTTAGTAATATATGTGAACTATTTATAGTTCTTCTAAATAATTTTTTCAATTCCTTATTCATTTTAAATTTTATATATTTATTTTTGCTAAGGGGGGGGGGGGGGACTTAATAGTGTTTTTTGCCTAAGCAGTAAATATAACAAATCTGACTCTGGTTAAATAGAATAATTTTTTTATCATATGCACTTTATTTGATTCTATATTATTTTAAATTTATTTATATTCAATAAAATCCTAAAAATAATCTAAATATTGCAGTCTAAAGATTGAAATTATATAAAATTAAGAATTTCAGTGAAAATGGATAAATTATCCAGAAGCAAATTAAAGTAGATATGATAAAAAATACATCATATAACAATAATATATACTGAAATAAGAAAAAATAATAAGTCATATATAATGTGACATTACTTTTATAAGCTTGAAACCAATTGGTCTGGAGATAGGAATGTTCCTGATAGAGATTCTAAATATTTTCTCTTATGGCACTTATCAATTAAGAGCTTGTTTGAGCTATTGGTACACTCTCTGCATTATACTGAGGTAATCTGTTTTCATTTCATGATGATGATTAAATTACAATATTTAAGCATATAATACTAATACTACTACTACTATTACTACTACTACTACTACTACTACTACTACTACTACTACTACTACTACTACTACTACTACTACTACTACTACTACTACTACTACTTTTAAAGTACTTTATTGGATATCATAAGAACATGTATGAAAATACAATTTTAAAACATGTTACAAAAACTGATCTACAATTTAGAATTGAAAATTATTAACAAAATTATTATTATGAATACATGAAATATTTTTACATTAATAATGTTGAAAAACTGAGGAAAAAAATTAATCAGTAACAGTAACAATATTAAATACATATATGACGACAAAACTCACTTACATACAGCAAATATGCTATTCATATTTCACAGTGGTGTTGGTAATTTGATCAAACTCCAAGTGGCTGATACTATATCTGTTGCAGCTAGTGCTTGATCTCTTGTTTTAATTTTTCCTAACTTATTGAGAAAAAGTGATTTAAGTTTACGAGATGTGGGATTGAATATAAAGTGGCATCTCATAAACCAGAGTGTGTATAATATAAAGATTGTTATTCTTATTGTTGGAAACAACCCTCTTTGAATATTTTCTATCAATACTGTCAATGAGCATTTTGGATTATGGGTTATATCAGCAATTAGTTCTCGATATGTTTTGAGAGAAGTACACCGAGAAATAAAATGTTCTGTTGTTTCTTCTTCTTTATTACATAGTTGACAAATGGCATCTATGTTTGGAGATCTCCATCTTCTAGCCAGAAAAGCATTGGTAGGTAAAGCTCTAAGATTGATTTTTATTAGAAAATCTAAGTACTTAGGCTCCAAGTACCAGAATTTAAATTTTTGGATTATAGCTTTATTTGTGATATTAATTAAGCTAATGGGATTTTCAAAGGGACTGGAATTAGTTGTTATGTAATGTGCTTCCCAATACTTAATTTTAGTTGAGAAAAGGTTTGTAGCAGGTACTTTATGTTTGAATATTGTTTTTATTAGATTGTTAATGAATTTATTTTTAATAGGAGGTGGAGTGTCTGTAGGTGATATTGGAAGAAACACTTGAAAATTTTCATATGTCATATAAAGTTTCATTAATGCATTGTGAGTTTTTTGATAATAGAATGTTGAAATGCAGTGTAATGACAGGCCATTTTGTCTTGAATGTTTTTGCAGACTTTTGATACTTATTACCACTGCCTTTTTATTCCATATGAGTTTGGTGCAAAAAGAGTTAATTTTTTTCTTAAATGAGTTATTAAATTTAATGATAGGTGCATAGTAATTTATTTTTGGGAAAATTAATATGTTAATGAGTGATATTTTACTATGCAATGAAAGATATGCTTTTGAAAGTGAGGTTGTCACCTTTTCAATTGCAGATATTAATTGTTCTTGTATTATCTTTCTCATTGCATTCATAGACAGATGAATTGGGAGACCAAGAAATTTGTGGGGAGGGGAACTGCAAACTGAATGAATTTGATTACCAGAAAGTATACTCCAAATAGATGTTTTTTCTTTGTTAAATTTTAAACTATAAGCTGCAGAGTAATTTTCTAAAATGGTATACATTAAAGGCAAATGTTTTTTGGATGGCAAAAAAATGACTATATCATCCATGTATGAACAATATGATTGATGGATTGGTTTATAAGGGGTACATATATTCCTGGCAATTTAGATTCTATTTCTAGTAGGAGGGGGTTAATATATGTGATAAAAAACAGTGAACTAAGGGGAGAGCCTTGTGGTATTGAGTTGTGTGGAGTGAAGTCAGGGGACATTTTGCCATTAAGAGTAATGTGTATTTTTCTATTGATGAGCAGGTTTGCTAGAACATACATTATAGGTATTGGAATTTTATGTTGACTAAGCACCTGTAACAGCTTGTCCACAGGCACCGAATCGAATGCAGCCTGTATGTCTAATTGAATTGCAATAGGTGCTGATTTTCTAGCTTGTCTTACATCCTCTATTAATATTTTACATAACATAAGTGCTTCAGAAGTAGAACATCCTTTTCTAGCAAACTGAAACTTAGACAACCCAGGAAGTATTAGGGGATGAATTTTGTCTTTTAAAAGAGACTCTATTAGTTTGATGATCAGAGGAGACATTGAAATAGGGCGTAGATTATCTAGAGGAGAAGGAAGTGTATTTTTTTTAGAAAAGGGACCAGTGATACTGGATAAAGTTGGTCAATGTTATATATTTGTTTTGATAGATAATTTATCATATTGTGTACTATTGGGATAGTAAAGTGGCTAAGATGTGATAATAAAAATTTTGGAATTGCATGTGTACCTGGCTGTGTGTTGTTGGGAAAAGTGTTCAACTTGAGAGCAATTTCATACTTTGTAATGTTATGTTCTTCTGTGGTAAAACCAAAGTGAAATGAAGAAAATTTTGGAAAAGGAAATTTTTGGAGTCTAGATTTAAAGTGGTAATATATTTGTGGAGTCATGTCTTCCCCAGCAATCATTTTTGAATCAAAAATAATAGATGAAGGAGTTAATTTTTTGGGAGTATAACCTAAAGCCCACTGAATATATCCTTTAGACCAGTTATGGGGATTAGCTAGAAAAATTTTTGCTTTTTTTATAGAGAGATAATCAGCCAGTATGAGTTGGGTTTGCTTGTATTCTTGTTTTAAAAACATTATTGATGTAACTGAAGAAGGGTCACATGAAGTATTTTTTAGTTTTAAGTGTATTGTATCTAACTTATTAACAAGATTAGTGGGAGAACTATTTTTGGAGGTATAATGTCGAATAGTAGAAGAGATTATGTTAATAAATGATAGCCAGGCCTCTACTGGGTTTAAAGATAGTATGTCTACCTTCTTAAAATAAATATAAATCTCAGAGAGAACAGCTTCAGGTGTAGTGGATTTTAAAAAAAGACGAGTAGTTTTATTTAGAGGAAGAATTGGTTGATGTTGCATGTGTATTGCAAGTTCCACATTAAGTGCTAAATGATCAGAGAAAGTTACAGGACATAGAGAGGGATTTATTATGAAATGTAGATCTGGTGAATAGAATACAAGGTCTATTAGAGAGGAGTCTTTTTTAGTGTAGAATGAAATGGAGTTAGTTGGAAAAAAACCTTCAGCACTCATGAGATTTTTATTAATCAAATGAAGGTATTTTAATGTAAAATTCTTATAAGACATGTTAAAATCACCCATGATTATAGTTGGGTAAGAATTTGTAGCTAATATTAAATTTATTTTATTTATTAATTGGTGAATTAACACTGGCTGATTATATAAATAGAATGTTATTAAATTCACTGTAAAAGAAGAATGATAAAGAATAATTATACTCATATGCTGATCTAAGTACAAAATTTTAAAAGTTTGAAAAGGAGAACAATGATGGATGAGAATCCCTACCCCAGCAGCAGCAATATCAGATGTTGAAAATTTACTATATCCAAATTTACTAAGGTAGAGTTCAGGATTAAATGCTGAATGTACTGAGCATTTTGTCTCTGTAAATAAAAGGATATGGGGTGAGAATTGCCTTATCCAATTGCTAATTGCATATATTCGCTGGGTAGAGTTAATACCCCTTACATTGACTGTTGTAATAGAAAGACCCATATTATCAATTATATAAAATGGTGGGAGAATGATATTTTATAGTTTATTGTATAATGAATGGGACAACTAATATTAGTAAAAGTATATTAGGAATGTGTTAAATAGAAAAGAAAAATTATAATAATCCACCACTGTGAAAACAATGAACTTACCCTTGCAAGTGAAGTTCTATTGAGTTTGTTGTGCATATTTTTGTTCATAAACATGATAATTATTTTCACATTTGGAATTAAATCCAAAAAATTGTCCTGGTTTGAAAGTCTATATGTGTTATTTATGCAACTCATCTTGATAGTCTATTTTTAATGGTGCTTCAAAGTCTCTCTGTATTTTGAGACATGGTATTTGTTATGATATCCTTAGATTTAGTAGCTCTTCTGTGTACATCCACTCCTGCCATCAGAAGAAGCTGCTCCTGTGTCAATTGATTTGTACTTTGTTTTTGTCTGGTCCAATGAAGTGTTGATTCATTAGCCGGATAATCTGTTTCACCTGTTTTATTTGTGAGTTTTGTTTTTTTTAATGCTGGTGTGGTAGACTTTATATCATTTTTCTTTGATTTTCTTTCACTATGTTTGTCAGGTTCATTAGTTTGTATAGGCTCTTGATGCGATGCAGATTTTTTCCTCTTGTGCATTCGTTTCTTAGTCTTTACTTTAATTAATTGGAACTCTTCATCAGAGCAAGGAAATGGTAAGGTATCACTCATGTACTCTGTTTCTGTTTCCTCCTGTGAGGTATAAGATTTATTTGGTATAGTATTCATGGAGCTATTTTGATTAAGATCATCAAAGCTGAGATTTTGCTTATTTGTGTTGTTGTCTTCATTATTGGAAATAAATTCATCAAGGCTGAGATTTTGCATATGTGCAGTTTTGTCTTCATTATTGGGAATAAGTTCATCAAGGCTGAGATTTTGGATATCTGTGTTGTTGTCTTCATTATTGGGAATAGGTTCATCTACTTTTGTTTTTTCAGGGTTACTTTGCATATTGGGAATAGTTTCATCTACTTTTGTTTTTTCAGGGTTACCTTGCATGAGTCTGATTTCATTATTAGCTATTGGATCTCTACTGCACTGATGCGTTTTTGTTTTTTTAATACCACACTTTTTACAAAAACAGTTAGGGCATTCTTTGACAAGATGATCTCTGGCTTTACAAAAAAAACACTGAGGTGAAATGCCTCTGAAAGTAACTATCAAAGGTGAAGAATCTGTTGCATGTAATGTTGGTATATCTGTTGGTTGCATATTTTTCTTCAATGACATAGTGAAATGAGCAGTATTGGTTAGAACTGGCTGTGTGGCTCTTTTTTCCCATACATATTTAAAGTTGGCCACAGTTCCAACATTTTTTAGTAAATCTTGTAGATCATCAGCTTTAAAGTCTACATGACAGTTCTTAATTTGTCCATTCAAATTCGTAGGTCTATCAATGTCTATGTAACAAATAAATTTTCCATTAAGAAAGTGAATGTGTTTTTCAAATATTTGTTTCTGAGCCACATTATGATATTCTATTGTTTTATATCTGCTATTAGGATGATCTAGCACTTTGTATATCATTGACCAAGGGTTTTTTTCTGATAGATAAGAATAAAATTCATCAGTAGGAAAATTCATGACTGAAGAATTAGTATCTGTTATAGCTATTGTAGATGTTTTAATACTTTTAAATTTTTGAAAAGATTTAAGAACTGTTAAAGGAATTGTTTGTATAAATTTTTCACATACAGAAACATAATCTGTATTACTAATTGATAATAAATTTGTATTTTCTTGTTCCATTTGTAGTTCATTGTCAAAATTAAAAATTTCTGTTAAATTTTCTTCTGTAATTACATTGTTATCTTGTTCAGATTTTTGCTTTAAAATACTAGCATAAGTTTGTTTAATATTCTTATTTAACTCAATAGAATCAGATGCCTCAGGCAAATTAGTATTTTTAAATTTATTTCTTGTTTTAGATAAATCAGATAAGGCTTCAGCCATATTGGATCCAGTTTTTACTTTTGAAAAAGAACTATTGTTAACTTTGACTTTTTCTAGATCTTGATAAGAATTATTTTTATCTAAGCTATTATTAGCAATTTTTAAATTAGAATTAGAATCAGAAATATTAGACATTTTAAATCTAATATTCTTCTTTATATTAACAACAATTTTGCTCGAAATAGAGCTTACCTTTAAGTGGAAAATTTCCTTTTTCTTTTGGTATACTTTTCACTATCAAATTCAATCAAAAACCAATAAAACTTAAGTCTAAAGCAGGAGCTGAAATGAGTCAACTTTCTCTGTCAAGAGCCAAGATGGCTACCTCCTCCTCCTCCTACTACTACTACTACTACTACTACTACTACTACTACTACTACTACTACTACTACTACTACTACTGCTGCTACTACTACTGCTACTACTACTACTACTACTACTACTACTACTACTACTACTACTACTACTACTACTACTACTACTACTACTACTACTACTACTACTACTACTACTACTACTACTACTACTACTACTACTACTACTACTACTACTACTACTACTACTACTACAACAACAACAAGAAATTAGTTAAATTACATATATATTTTTGTATTTTAAACAAAATATCATTTTAATTCCAAGTTAATTTTTTACTAATTTATTTATGACTGTAAACTAAGATCTATTTTTAAATTTCTATAATTTCTGTGTTTTGAAAAATTAACTAAAAACACATGTACCTAACTATATTTTTTAATAAGAAAAGCAAACAAATCAATAGATAATCATCTTTACCACTTTCTTAAAGAGATAAGAGCAGTGGCTCAAAATCTTTCCATAATTTTCATAGACCTGGAACTATGGTTGTTCTTGCATAAAATTTTTAAAATGAAATGTGACTAATACAAGTACTTGGATTAGATACAACTACAACATCTGCAAAAAAATTAATGAGCAACAAAGAATTTCAATTATCTTTTTATAGTACTTTGATTTAAATTTGGCAGTGATAACTAATTTTGTTAGTATAATGTAATCATTAACTAAACATCTTATTAAGAACTCCTGAACATCATATTATTTAGAATACAGCACTATTTTCTAAAATCAGATATTTATAAAATTATTTTACAAAAATACTCAAAGACAATCCATCAAACAATATTATATATATTTAAAAATTATGCTTAAAAACTATAAATTCAATTAATCCTATTAATGCAAACCTAACAACTATTTCTCAAAATTGAAACATTATTTTACAAAATGTAGATAAAATCAAATGGTTAAATTATCAAAATAGGCAGTCTAAATAATGGTTCAAATTTATTACTACAATCAAATTTATCATGGAAAAGATTTATGTATTCTCTTAAGAATATTTACTAGAATATCATCAGCGGTGATTAGATTCTATAAAGATAAGATTAATATTAGCAAAAGTGTTGAAAATAATTGAATGTGCACAGTTTACCAGATCAGAAATAGATTAATCAAGGTAGTGATATTACTAATTCAATTGTCATAGTTTTATATTGTCATTTAAAAGTTAACTCGGTGACTTCTGTAAGGTGTAATATTTATTGTATTAATTGGAAGAATATAGCTGAAAATAAAATTCAAATAAGAGCTACACTTAGACAAAATCTTCGAAAAAGAAATGTTTGTTTCTGAATAAGTTAAAAATTAACTTTAGAAGATGTCAAATAAACAAAATAAAAGACCTATATATATATATATGGTTATATTTGCATTACACGTATTGGATTAATTATTGAAAAACACATCTTTAATTTTGTTTTCTTTTCATTCTTGTTGTTTTTCTCCCTTATTTTTTTAAATTTTATTTTCTTTATTCTTCTTCCGTTTCTCTCTTCCTCCTTTTCTCCATTCCTCACTCTCTTTGTGTTGACATTGTATGATTGGCTGCTAGTGAAAACATATTTATTTAAATTAAATTCAATCATAGTGTTCGGAAATTTATTTGATTATACTAGTGTGTGAGTACAGTATATGTATTTTTTAAAATGCTTACCTTGGTAATTATCTGGTAATGGTCCACATCTGTTCGCACTTTCCCAATTGCAAACTTTCCACCAATCATCAAATTTTAATCCCTTTGGACATTTTTTTATAAATGCTTTTTTTTCATTACATTGGTAAAATTCATCACAATTTTTAGGATTGGCATAAAGACCATTGCTTGGGCAAACGAAATTCGGATCAATATTGACTGGCTCACTATAAGCTATAGCAGCTAAACAATCAAACAAAATATATATATATTAATTCTAATATTTTCATGAATAAAAGATGTCATATTATTATTATTAACGGGATATTCTGTGTAGTGAAATAACTAAATGCTTACATTTCAGTACAATATCAAGTAACTTCCTCAGAGCATCCACTTTCTCAAATCATAAGAATGCATGATGAGATTTAAAATCGTTTTTATCGTTTTCTTTTTCCTCATATTTAAATTTTATTGGTTGAGAAGTTTTAAAATTTATTTTCTCTTCCAATAGCTTCTTCCAAATGTTGTTAATCTTCTTTAATTCAAACCTTTCATTTATGCTCTTGGGCCTTTTAAAAATCTCTATAGCTTCTTTTAGCAATCTCTGGTCATATTGTTCAATTTTTGCTAAAATATTTGTTTTTCAAAATTGATATCATGATTAGTTAATTTTATATGACAATAAATAGCTGATGGATTGGATTTTTCTCTGACTGCCAGAATGTGTTCTTTCTTTCTAATATTTATTCTTAGAATTATGCTGTCCAATATATGTATGTGAACAGACCCTACATGTAATTTCATGTACACCATGATACTCCAAAAAAATTTTATCTTTAGGAAGTGGAAATATTTCACTAATTTTTTTAAAAGTAGCTATTTCACTACATGAAATATATATATATATATATATATATATATATATATACTATATATCAATACTAGTTTAATTATAGTTATATATATATATATATATATATATATATATATATTGTAACTATAATTAAACTAGTATTGTAATAAAAATTGGTGTTATCAAATGGAACCTGAGAGAAAAATACTGACAAATATCATAATAAAGTAGTCATTTCAGGTATCTGGCCTATTTCAAGCCCTGGTTGGGCAGCCATTGTAACCTAAATAAAATAGTAACACATTGTCACTTATGAAATAATATCAAGTGGGTGAGTACATTTAATAAAAATATTTCAAAATAAATCCAACAGTATTTTACCCACTTTTTTTCTAGTTTTATATTAAGTGAATACTATGTGAATACCATGTGAATATGGTCTATCAGGGTGCTACTAGGTTATCTAAACCTAGACCAAATTATATTCTATACTGTAATGGTCAAAATTCATCTATCTTGCTAACACACTGCAGAATTTAAACCCTAGACATGGAACTCAACACTAGGAAGGGTTACCTCCCAGAAATCCCAAGTTCAAATCCAAAGTCTAAACTTCACAATGACCTCTACATGATAACACATTTGATGCTATTAATAGTATAACTTCATGCCGGTGCCGGTGATCAGGGAGAAAACAAAAGACTCTAAATCTAAAATAACCCTAGGTTCAATTTACAATGACTTATAGATGTGCCCCAAGATAAGCCTAATGTGATATGTAACTTAGATTGCACCCCAAATAAATAAAGAAAAGAAATAAATTTAAAAATAATATTTAATAATCAGATATTAGACAAAGTTTTAGCTATATAAATTTAATAGCTATAAACTAAAGCAAACAATATTTCTGATACCTCATACTCAGGTTATAGTTTATATAATGTGTCTAAAATACAGCAACATGGTAAGTATGTGCAAGCCACGTAAAGTCTTAAAAGAATTTTAATAGTCTAAAACTACTTAAAATTGAAATCCTAAATTTAAACAGAGAGTCACTCGCTAATTGTTGAGCTAAATTATAAGATCGAACTACACTGAATGGACTTAGAATTCATTTAAAGTAATTATTAAGAGAAGGTATGTAGATGCCAGTGATATATAATGCTGAGGAGGGGGTGCAGTATCTTGGTACACAACTTTACAAAATAAAATGAATAAATGGTCTTGGCTTTGGACAGATATTCTGCCTTTCATTTGGGGAATCTGTAGTCCTTACATAGCTCAAGCCTGGCCTGTACCCAGGAGCTTCGTATCTGTGGGGATGTACATAAAATAATTCCCATGTGACATTCATCACACACTACTGGGAACTGCAGAGTAAACAGGATGGATTTAGCCATTGAAGACCTTGGAGAATAGTACAGTTTCAGCACCCAAGCATGTTCACTAGCAACACACAGTTAAATTTTAAAATATTCTTAGTAAAAGGGCAATTCATTAAAGAACAGAATAGCTCTCTCTCAAATTTAATATTTTAATATCCAGCAGACTCTCAACAAGGCTTAGATAGATAAACAATTATTTTGATAAATTCGTTACACGTAAGAAAACTCATTTTAAAATCATATAATAAATGGGGAGGGTGGATGCATGTTTGTGGTTTAATAAATTAATATGGCAACCAAGCATTATTCAATTTCCCCACATCACTCGCACATACCTGAAGAGATTAATTAAATATTTACATTACAATAAGGAATTAAATAAAACATTTACAGATACATAAAGAAAATTAACCCAAACAGAAGTTCAACATGCATTAAAAGACAATTTAATAAATACATAAATATGGAATATGAGACAAAAGATTAGCTATAGCCTGAAAGTTTCACGAGATCTCGGGTTAACTTTATTACCTCATTCTGACGGATCAGTCCATGGGCATTTCCAATTTTGCATTAGAGTTCTTGAGCAAATTTTAATTTTCTTTGGGTTTGTTGTTCAGCAGCAGCATTCAGCACATAGACTTTAGGAGCAGCATTCTTTGAGCTGGTTCAGTTGGGGCTTGATGGTACAGTGACAGGACATCGGATGGTGAATGATGGACAGCCAATGCACTGGTTCCTGAGGGAAAACAGCCTACTGCCCCTTTACCCCATCATTCTAAGGTTAAACTATCTCAAAACTTGATTTTACTAACAAAGTAAGCGTGTAGGTCTGATGACATGAATAAAACAAGTAATCAGAAAATATGAATAATATCCAAATTTTCAGAATCACAGAAATACAATTTTGCTGTCACAATATGCATCAGATTAATAATTAATTACAATAATCAATCAGCCCTATTTATATGTTCTCTCTGATTATACAAATCTAATCTTGCTGTGTTAAAATCCATTCATTAAATTTATTAATTAAATTGGAAAACAAGGAATGCACTTTTAATTAAATCTGCTCCTTAACTCTGTTATCTTAATCTTATCAAAATCTACTAGTAAAACTGGCACCAACATAGTTAAAATTAACCACTATTATTCTTTCCCTACCCTCACTGATTTAAAAAGAAAATGGCATGATTTTGAAAAACTAAAGTAAAAATTTTTTATATTTACAACTTTCTTTTGAATTTAATGTCCAAAATCTATTTATTAGTGATATTATTTTATTAAATGCAAACAAATATAGCGAATATAATATCCCAAAATAAACAGACTCAAAACAAACTAACTTTAAACAACAATTATTTTCATAATCTTTTACAATATTATTGCAGTATGTGTGTAGATGAGAATATATGACCTACTTTATTGTACAAGCATATATATGTAAAATATACTCGATGGTTTGAAAATAAAACAATTTAAGACAATTTTAATTATTATAACACCCTGGGTACCCCATTAGACATATAAATTTAGGTGGGATTTCAGTAAATATATGCAGTACACACACAATATGATAAAATTAGGGTTTTAAATAAGGCATGAGGGTAGGAAACAGGAAGGCAAGGTGAAACTAAGATTTGTAAGGCATATCTTACTGTTTGAATTCCTACTTACAAATGTATTGGGTTTGAACCCCTTTTGGTACCTTATTTATAATCAGATGTACAATTTTAGATTTTAGACCCATATCACCTTGATATTAACATTAAGAAAAACAAAACATACTTATGCTTTAGTGGTGCATATAAAATTTATCAGACAAAATTATCACTTAGATTTTAATATTATAAATGCATTTCAACATTCTCATAAGTCTTTCTAGCTCATATCAAACACTATCGATTTATGGTGGTAATTCATTCAGCCTTGAATGATGTTAAATGATTGGAATGGTGGTTATTATCTTATAATGACTCACAAATGATAACCAAATACAGTGAAAATCATTAGTTATTTGTGGCCATTAAACACATTTATCTAGATCATTAATTTAATAACATGATGATGATGATGATGATGATAATGGTACTTTCATTCACAGCTTTAGAATTAACATCTAACATAAGATTTAGCTTTATAAATTCATAATTATTTGCTTAACTTTATTATATCTAAATTAGAATTTAACCATTAATATTCAATAATGATGATGAATGATCATAATCAATAAATCAACTAATACTCTTAATAAAAATATACACCTCTTTTAATAAAACAAATTAACATTTATTACTGGACTACTAAAATATACATACTATTTAAAGATATATATATATATGAAAATTTATATAAATAACAATGATGAGTTATTTATATTTAAATCCCAATATTAATAATATTAATCTCTTTCCCCTTTCCCTTTAATGATAGTATCCAATGTTTATGTCATTATATAATGTTTGTGCATCAATTTGGAGTGAAAAATTATATCCAAATGAAAACATTTCATTATAAAAAATAAACTCTTTGCACGCACATACTTGTGTAACCTTATGAATTTAAACATAACATATAAAGTAAAATGATTAATTAAAAAAACATTAGATTCTAGATAAGTAAAAGTATTTACAGAAACAAGCTTTAAATTACTTATCTCCCCCTTAAGCTATTGAAGTCACTAATCATTATTTTTAAAAAGAAAATCCAACACCTCCAATGCTATCTTTCTATCACTTTCACCATTTAGGCAACACAGCTATACATGTGGAAAATATAATTAAAGTACTATATGTGTGTATGGTAGGTTCCCATTATGAATAAAATATTAAACAAAAAAAACTTTTAACATATAAACATATTACATAATTTTAAATTGACCCACAATAGTACATTTTACAAAATAAAATACATCAATAAGTGGATATGTATAATAATTTTCGAATACATAAAATCATCAATACTGTACTAGCTATTATTACTGAAACTCTGCTTTTACTCAATTTTGGTTTTAAAATTCAGAGACAATGAAAGATAAAGAATTTGTTATTAAAAATTTTGTTACTAGTCCCTGATATAATAAAAAGAAAAATATATAATTAAAATTCATATTACCAGTCCTTTTATTTTCTTGAGGCAGCAGTTTCTAAGAGTTCAAATTCAGCTTGTTGAATGTTTATTAATTTTGCAGCAACCACATATGCCAATCTGTAACATGCGTATATTACAATTTCATCAGTTTACTGGAACAGTCCTATTCTTTCTTGGCCTAGGTTTATAATTCTTTTACTGTGGTGATGATGATGGTGTAGTTACATCTTTCCATAGGAACCATTTGGCACTAGAATTGTTTCTTTATTTCTTTTCAGCATACTATTTTAATAGATTAAGGATATCTGTTGTTTTCATATTTTATCATTTTAACTGGGGTTTAAACTCAGTCACTGGCATAACTGAACTAGCATGGTTTAACACTTTTCAGTAGTTTACTTATTTTCACTTTCAATTTAAAATACAAGTGAGCCATCAGTGTCTTCTATCTCATTTTTCACAATCAGTTACAAGATGTGTAATACATTTGGTTCAGACTCTTTAGATATACATTGGCTAATGTATGGCTGGATCAGCCAGATGAAACATATATGTACTTAGCCTATCATTACTATATGAAACTTTCCAAACACAATTATATATTAAAAATGACAGCAATTTTATCAATTTCTGTTCACAATATATCTTGTTCTCTCTTCACAGTTTCAATATATTTTTCTTTTTTTCCAAATAATTGCCAGTCTTTTTATATCACTGAGTATCTTACAGACCATCCAGATAGAAAACCTGATTTTTATTAGTTAAACCATCTGATTAAAACTGATCATCTGTCTCAAATTTACTGTTGGTAATAAATCCAGACTAATATATAGAAATACCTGATTTTTGGTAATTAACTAGTCTGGAAGGAATCCATTACTTTAATGTTTTCACACTTTTGTCTCACACCTAGTTTTATAAAATTTAATCACTTTTTTCTTTAATTATTTCTGATTTAAAGACTTTCAACTGGTCTACCAACTGAAATTCTAACTTTGTGAGTTTAATTAACACAATATAATTCTTTACACAATATAGTTTTTCATAAGAAATCTTAAAATGATTCTAATAGAATTGTTTTAATATATGTGTAGCTGTAAGTTTTTTTATGTAAAATATAAGCACACACTCAAATATTCAGACATTCAGAAAAAACTTGCCTATCAAAAATAATCTGAATGATTTATGCAAACTATAACTTAATATTTAAAACTAAATTATTAAAACTATTAGTCTTAAATTATAGTTATAGAAAAAATAAAAATAGCAGAATTTAGCAAGTATAGATCAATTTTGAAGAAAGTTAATAATCAAAATATGAAAATGATAACTGAATAGTTTATGTCCACAGACAACTGTCTCTATGTGTTCTAATCCTAACTTTTAAAAATAACTTAAATAATTCAAGATATGTACTATTTTTTGGGTTTTATCAATACAAAGAGACAAAGAGCATAAATATTTCCCCCACTTTCTTTCTGTCCTGGGCTTTTGGGACCTGATCCTGTAAAGTTTAAACTTGGGTGCCCTACAGTTTCCCTTGTTATATAAGAAAATGTGATGATGATTTTTTTCTGTATTTCATTTTATGCACATTATTACACTTTAGCCACAGGCTAAATTGAAATGTGCACAATATATATATATTGTAATGGGCACATATGTATGTTACATTATTTTTTATTAGTAAAGATAAAAAAAAAAGTTTGCCAATAAAAATTTCTTTTTTAAGAATTAAAAACTGAAAATTAAAAAATCATCTTAAACTCGCATATATATAAAATCGCACAGATAAATAATTATTAAAATAAAACTTTATTAAAAAAAGAGTAGTTTAAAACTAAATTTTCAGAAAAGATTTAGAGATAAAAACATATGTTTAAGTTTGAAAACAAATTAATTAATCTTTTGTAAAATGGAAATGATTATTTTAATTAGTAAACTAGCCTTTGGGCATTTAAATGTATAAGCATCGGTCAGATAGGAAAACAATAGAAAATTTTAGCAAATGAAAGAAATCCATCGGGAAATCGGACCTCAACAAAAAGGTTTTCACCATCATGACGTAATGTTGAGTTAATCCACAAAATTATTATAAAAGGAAAGGTTTGAAAATAAAAGAGTTAATTAGTTATTACGAGAGTACAGATATGTTTTAGTGTGGAGTCGAAGGAGAAGGGATTGAAAAGGCGCACTCTTCAATCCCTTCAGTTTTGTTAAAAAAAAGAGAAATGACATCGTTTGTTTTTCTACATTAAGGACCAACTAAACTAAAAGACCTCCGGATAAATAAATAAAAAAAACAATGGCTAATTCAAACAATCTTTTTAGGTTGGCATGGGAATTCATGTTCAAATGCCAAGCAACAGATAAAGATGAACTGTTTTAAACCGTAAGAACTTTATAATTAATGAACATTAAATTAAAAACTTTCCGTATTTAAAATAATTAAGAAATAGAATCCTATCTGACCAATGTTATTTATTAATTAGTTATAATTTTATTTAATGTATTTCTTTTGTAAAATCATTTCCATTTATTTATTTATTTGTTCTTTAAGTTTTATTATGGTTTCTGTTTTTCATTAAACTAGTTATATAAATATTAAACTTAAGTTGGGCGTGAATGGCTATATAGATTTGTAAAGTTATATTAGGGGAGGGTAATCTTAGGTTATTCATTTCATAGTTGAATTAGGTCAATGGATTGGATATATTGGTGTAATTAGTAGATGTAGTACAAGATTCACTATGGGCAGAATCACTATTATACGCCACACACTTTTGTTTTGCGTATGGAAGGGATTATAAGATGTAGAACGCTGTTTTTTTCGATGGAGGTTTTTTTATTGCTCTTCTTGTCTGATAGATGTAATATTCCTATCTGACGAGAAGCAGTTTCTTCTCTTAACCTAATTGTGCTGCTGTATTCGTATTACATTGAACACATCGATATATCAGATGGATTGAAGTTTGGTTTGACTGCGAACCTTTGGCCTAAGGTTAAACAAGGATTGAATATTTTCTTTTCAAATGCAAATCTATGTAGTCTATTTATACTTGACACTCTAAATAAAGATGCATTAAATTTAAGTTGGGTATAGATGCTTGCATGGGTTCGTGACTGGTTGATTATGTTTTTGGTTTTCATATTCGATCAAAATATATATAGACATTCGGTAAATACTGATACCTTATGATGAGTATCTAAAACGTATTTATTCGGATGTCTTTTAAGTTATTGGTGTTAATGCAAGCATCTTATGGTGAATGCTATTGGGTTACTGATAAATTTCCCTCTGCAATTGATGGTATCAATGATTTTGTATTTTGATCATTTATGTTTATTTTGGAATGTTTTTGACTATGGAATCTATGTAACCGATCTATACTCAACACTTTTAAACAAATCTGTGCGAACTAATAATAGTATAAAATTTAAAATGTAAATAAAAAAAATAAAATAAAAGTAAAAATAATGTTAAATGTTAAAGTAAACATATTAAAATAATAATGTTAAATGTTATATATATATATATGTGCGTAAATAAATTTTTGTATGTTAATTACTGGCAGTGGCTTATTTTATTTATTTTTTAATATTGAAATATAATTAGATAAGATATTATATTATTAAATCTCTGCTACTCCCTGAGCTAGTGACTTGGGCTAATGACCGGAATCAAAATTAAAAAAAAAAATTTTTTTTGACTTACTTATCTGCCTACTTTATAAATGTTTCTAGGTTCAAATGCCTAGATGGTGCCTGTAGTGCAGATGACAGTAAGCTGTTATTCTCCAGATCGTTACATATATATATATATATTGTGACCTTCTGAATGGGAACAAGTAATTAAGCTATGTTATATTAGTAATGAATAACTGCATTGTACTAAAAAAAATGAAATCACCTTAAAATTTTAAAATTTTTCTATTAAGGGCTCAAAAACTTATATGTGGGCCAACTGTGCATTTTGGTTAGCAATTTTTCAAGCATTTATTGTTGTTATTATATTTTGATAGTGTTTAATACAAGGAAGGGGGTGGATTATTACAGAAAGTGTTATGATAGTAGTTAAATTGATGCAAGGTTTGTTTTATTTATTTATAAGATAGTATTGGTGTGTTGAATGGCTTTCTGATTTATTATTCATTGATACCCATTTATTTACTAATATTATAGTCGGCTGTAACCCATAGACATGTTAGGTATGTTTTAGTTAGAATAATTTAATATTCACATAGCATATATGTATGAATGTGTCATTATCTCATTTCCATTTCATATCCTAATTACAACAAATGATATATTCAAACTTACAATAAAACATTTAAATTACAGTAATTATCTTTAATAATTTTGCAAAAATATATTTTTTTAATGATTAATGCATATTTGAATTAGTAAATTATTTGACCAACTTAAATAATATTATAAACCATTTTATTTAATAGCTAATTGATATTCATTTGTTTTCAGTTTGTAAAAAGCTATTTTTTATATATTATTTGGCTTCATTGTGAAGGTCAAAATATTTTTTTTTTAGAAAAG
This sequence comes from Epiperipatus broadwayi, assembly GCA_028023455.1. Classification (NCBI taxonomy): domain Eukaryota; kingdom Metazoa; phylum Onychophora; class Udeonychophora; order Euonychophora; family Peripatidae; genus Epiperipatus; species Epiperipatus broadwayi. The sequence goes on from JAQFVV010000016.1 coordinate 4,519,991, forward strand.
ATTTTTTTGAATATTAATTAATTGATTAAATGTAAAAAAGAATGTGGGAGTTAAGCTTTGGCTGATCAGGTGACTTTTTTGATTGGTGGGGAGATTTTTTTTAACTGATAGCTAATAATAATAATAATAATAATAATAATAATAATAATAATAATAATAATAATAATAATAATAATAATAATAATAATAATAATAATAATAATAATAATAATAATAATAATAATAATAATAATAATAATAATAATAATAATAATAATAATAATAATAATAATAATAATAATAAACATTATCTTTTGTAATTTCAACAAGTGTATTTTTTTTATTTTTCTGCTGCTATTAAGTATATCTCTCTCTTCCAAAATAGTTTAAAGTGAAACTTTAAAACAACCTTTTCATGAAGCTTCTTATTGAGACTCCAGACGGTTAAGCTTAATTTGGGGAATGTTTGATTTTTTTGTCTAATTAAAACATTTAAATTAACACTTTCATTTGGTTTAAAGATGTGCTTTTCTGATACTAAACTTATGTTATTTCAATTACTTTTATTTATCTTCATTAAAAAAAATATAAAAATGCAAGAACTTTATAATTTTTTAAGTCCCATGTGCGATGTTTATAATGTTTTGTTGTTATGGATGTATATTCAGACCTGTTTAACAAAATTTACTTTGATAGGCTCTCTGTTTAACTTATATTTTACATATACAAAAGTGATGTTAAAAGTTAAAAGGATACGTGTACTTGATTAAGTGTTTGATATTTAATAATTATTGCGGAATACTAACTTTATATCTTATTTTATGTTTATAAAATAATATGTGTTTTATTAAAAAAATAGAAAGATGACTTACCCAGGATAATTAATTAATACTACTTAACAAATATAGATGTCTAAATCGAATAGAAGGACTTTAATAATACATATTTTGTTCTCTTTGATATACAGATATATGTGTTAATGTTTAAGGAAATACAAATTGCCTGTGGACAATTATCGGCAATTTATCAAAGTTAATGCAAATACCAATCTATAAATTATGAAAGTAAATATTTTCTGCAGAAAAATATGTTAAGTTATCATTGAATTAAATACCTTAGATGTGCTTAAAAATAAATAACAGAATATACCAATTAATAGCTGAAACTGTCTTTCCACGTATTTATTATTATAAATATTTATCATTATGTGTGATATATAAGTAAACTCTATTGGCTTATGGCTAAAGGACATTGGATGTTTACTAAATTAATTGTGAATTATAACTGTTTTGTCCTACAAGAACTTATTTTATGTTTCATATTCATATTTAAACATGCACTCATTTTGGAATTCATCTCCGGATCATTTATTAAGCTTGAAAAGGAACTTTGCAAGTGAATTTTTTTTCTCAAGTTTAAAAGAAGAATGACTCTATTTTTTTTATTATTCATTGTTAATAGTATATACATCATAGATAGTTAGACAGATTTAGTGATGTATGTATTTAATATTGTGTTTATTTATTTAATTTGCGAACCTCGAGAACTTCTCAGGATAGCATGTCCATAAAAATGATGAATGTGGTGGTAATATCTTATTGCTTAAATATGATTTGTTTTCTTTTATTTGAAAGTGAAACATATATATTTTGGAAATATTAGTAAAGAGGATTTAACCTTATATATCTCTCTTTTATCTCGAAGTGAGAATGAATTTCAAGAGTAGCTAGAGAATAAAAAAAAAAGAAAGAATATTGCTATTTAAAGTATAAAAAAAAAACTCGTTAATAATAATTGTTATTATTTAGGTTTGAATCAACTGAATGTTTTATTTAAGCTAAAAGTTTATATTTTAATATGTTATTTATCTATCGTAACTTTCGCATATTATATAACTTAGAATGGTTTTTCATACTCTTATTTATGCATTTGTGTGTCTATTTTGTGCAATTATTATATTTACTTAATAAACATTTAGTTTTTAGCTATTTTTCAATATAAATTTTGGATGTTGTCATGTTCTAGAGAATTGAAGGAATGAGTGATTTATCTGTGCATATTTATCTGCCAGTGTATAATGCTAGATATGTAGAAGAGCTGCGAAGAAGGATGTTATTCTTGATACATTCTATGTTTGTAGGGATGAAATATTTTTCCCCTTAGTATATTTTTAAGTATTTTTCCATGAGTAGAGCCTATTTTCGATTGCATACGTACGTATTATGAGATGATATTTATGAAGTCAAGTGACATTTTACCATTGTTTGTTTAGTGATGAGAAAAATTCCACCAATCATGTATTTCAGATTCAAATAAGTTATTGTTGATATAGTAGTTAAAGAGATTGTTTGCTCCTCATGTGCTGGACTTCTCTTGAACGTATAGTTTGTATTATCATAAAATATAGCTCTGTGTAATCCGGTCAGTGGTCAGATAAATAGTTAATTTAAATTCTTTATTGAATATTAGAATAGATATAGTGTTCTATTTGCTGGTAGGTTATGACAGTGTCCGAAATCAAATAATTATTTAATAATTCCTGAATAAGTTGATAATGTGTAGAAAATATTGTTTTCTGTTATTATTGCATGGGATGTACACACACGCATAATGTAAATAATATCGCGGATATAAAGGTATAATATTGCTAAGTTTATATATCTGAAAATAAACATTATATAATATATCATGTTGAATTTGCCATAAGTTAAAAATCATCAAATCATCCGTATGATTAGTGTTTGTTTATATTTTATTTTGTATGCCTGAAATTGTAGGTATTTAAAGTAATTGTTTAATTAAGATTATTTAAAGTTGCCCTCTTGATAGACAAATGTATTAATTTGTTTTATTCCAATGGTTGATAGTATATCCTCTCCAAAAGTGTATATTGTGCCCAATAATATAATGTATGGTTTATTCAGTGTTGTATTTTGATAACAATTATTTAGATAGCCTGGATATTCAAAGTCAGAATATTAAGGTATAATTTGTTAGCTAATTTACGTTTATAAATATGTCAATAATAAATTGTGTAATATGTAATGGGGATAATCCTAAATTTCAATTAATAAATTTGCTTGTAAATTTTAAAAATAAGACAAAAGTCTTATTCTGATATTAATTATTTTTAACTAAACCTTAAGTGTAAATAAAAGCTTTGCTTATTATTTAAAACTGTGTTTCGAGCTTATTCTTATATGCATTTGAATCCTGGTTTCCACACCTCCATATTTCATACATCAATTACAAAATTAAATATATTATTTTATGGCTTTGATATTAAATATGCTAAGATCTGATAATATTGTTTCTAGATCCAAACATTACATGAAATATTTTTACCACGTGATAAACTTATAAAAGTGTTGCCTAGTTAAAGTAGTATTTGGATGATGATGTGAGATTAAAAGATACCCTATCTCCTTCACTATCTAATCGTTAGCCCAGTAAACATTATTCAATTTATTTCATTATATCTTATTAAAATTTAGAGTTATAAATTACTGGCTAATATAGTTCTTAGTCTAACTGTGTTATAGATTCCCTGAGATCTGATTTTGTGTTCCTAGATCAACATTGATTCAGCTATTTAGATTAAGATGTGCTGGACAATAGAGTTATTTAGTGTTGTGCTTTTCTATTCTGTCAGAGTTATATTGAGCTATTATAGAGTGTAACTGGATGATGGAAGAGATCAAATTGAAATTATATTTTGTTAAATAGAATAAATAAAATTCTGTTAGCCTGTATCATTTGGTTAATTAATAAATAAGGTTTATATTTTATTTGATAGCTTATAGTATTTCTTCCTTCATTTATTTATATTCTCTATATGTTATGAATTTTCTGTAACCTCCCACTGAGTGAAGTTGTAAGATAAACATAAGTAAAATAGTCTCAGCATTAATTATGAATCAGATAAAATGATAAATCGTTCTATTCATTAGTAGAACTGGCGCCCTGGGCATTTGCTCATATCATGTACTTGAGTGGTGATATGTGAGTAGGTTATAATATATATATATATTAATTAAAAAGCATCTGAATTATTTTTTTATTTATAATTAATGAAATAATTATTGGAGTAGAAATAAAAATGGTTTCAAATAATCCATTTCAGAGCAAAAATGGATGTTTTTTTATTCATTTTTTGTTTCCTTTCTAATTGAGTTGGCTAGAATTATACTAAAACCAACTTTAGGTTTTTTGAAACTTCTCAATAATGCTAAAAATAACAACATTTTTTTGCAAATTGAAAGCCCAGATGATGGGGTAAAGTGCAGATCTACTAGCCATTATGCTTATTAATAGTAAAAACAAAAAACAAATAGTAAATCCTGATTTGTTCATCATTTTATAAATCTGTAATGCATTAGTTTATTCAGAATTTACTTGTCAACAGTTAGATCCTTTCTGAATTCTATTCCTAAGTTTGTCTGTATTTCTGACTAATAACGTAATAGTTTCTGTTGGCCTTTTTTAGTGAAGTGCTGATTTTTGAATTTTAGTCATCAGAAGAGTTTTATTCCTATTATCTTACTTAAACTAATAACCTTAATTTATTTAAACTCTTTTAAGATTTTGAAACTAAATCAATTTGCTTATGTAGCTAAATATGCTTATCACTAGATCATCAGTTATATGTCTGAATGATAATTACAGATACTTTTGACATTTTTGCCAAAAAATGCTTATATCAAAATAACCATATCTTCTTTAGCTAACATTCTATTTTAAGTATTAATCCAATTTATACCCCTATTCTTTTATACCCTGTATGATTAGATATATTGGTAGAGTGATAGACTCTGTAGCTTAAGGTCCATGGATCAGTTATAGTTCTGTCATTTGTGATGTTTAAACTTATAAATCCCTAAGCAATAAATCATTGAATTATTTATTTACTCCTCCTGAGCCATCTCTGCAAGTGCATGACTAATCAATAAATATATGAAACTGTGAAATAGATTCTATGTGAAATAGTGACCCAGATTATTCGTTTTTTGGCTATTACTTTGATGTGACTATTGGTTTTGCATTAAAGACATCCAGAATTAATCTTTTATTCATATTTTGACATATCTTAAAGTTTCTGAACCAAAGTTTACTATATAGTTAGAGATGTGAATTTGTATTTATTTTGAACTGCATAATATTAATAAAGTTTAGCTTTTGAATGGCTATAGGATAAAATAATGTTATTTCTGAAGAAGGCCTATAGTCAAAATATATTCTTAGAAAGTGTATTGCAATGTGATATGTAATACTTAGTTTTGTTTGCTGAACTGACTTACTTACTGCTATCAAATGAAAACTAAATGTTAATTAGAAGAATTATATTTTACTAAGGCTAATGTCAATCATGAGTGTAGAAAAAGATTGGTAACCAATCAGTATAATCCAGTAATCGAAAGTAATATAAATTTATATATTTTTATACGTCATCTATATTTCAAATTAATAAAAAAAATTTTTTTTACTCACATATATATTAGTAACATGCCAGCAGTTTGGATAAAATCATATTAATAATCATTAAAATCAAATAAAATGGGGGAAAAAATCTACAAGCGTTTTCAATATCTTCCATAACTTACTGAATAATTAATTCTATTATCTTTAATAAGTTCTACTTTTTATTCTGCCAAACAAAAGGTATTTCTCTCTCTCTCTCCTTTTTTTTTTTTTTTTTTTTTACAAAGTTAAGGAATTTCTTTATTCAAACTCATTACTTAATTCATTTGATAATATGTTACCATCTTTACTAGTATTAAATTGCAACACAGTCTCTCAATTTAATTAAATTGAAATTGTTTACCAAAAAATTCATTTAATAAATTATTAAAACAATGTTTTCTTTTTTGAATTAAAATTATTTACGCTATATTATTTAAGAAAAATATCTAATACATTAACGGCATTGTATGAACCTTTGGATCTCGAACAGATTTCTTTTATATGTAACCAAATAGACTTTCATTACATAGCATATGTTTGTAGGAGTTGGATGACCTTTCGGAAAAATTTCCTTCTAGGATCTCAAAAATATCTTTTTTATATGTGATTAAATCTCAAATATTTTGGATATTATATAACCATTATAAAGCTTCCTATAATTTATCACCTGACAAATCAATTTTTATAGAGTTTACCAGGAAATGGTTGTTCTACATTCATTTCAGTGGCTTTTTTTTACATAGTCTACAGTATCTTCTCAGTAACAATTGTCTCTTTATTTATAGCTTACATATAAACATTATTTTCATCCAAAGTTTCTGGCATCCGTGTTAACCTCAGTTATATTTATATATCCTCATTTTACAATCAACATTACATTCCACGTGAATTTTTTTCTTCTTGCACATTATTAAGGAGTTTTTGGACAATGTGCTTGGGAAATTATCTGCAAAATTACTTGTATCATTTAAGAAGGAATTACCTTCTTCATTTGAGGGATACTAAACTACGTCAATTTTAATTTTCTCCATACTCTTATCTATTAAAAACTTTTCTGCAATTATATGCGGCTTTATGAATAGGCAAATTTGGATATTTTTCATTGCCCTATTATAGGTTTTTATCTCTTCTAATGCATTTATTTTAGAACATTCAAATTCTTGCTGATTTCATTCAACTCTATAATTAGAATATCACCCTGCAATTTTGTTTATGTGCACAATTTTTAGTATTCACTGAGTGCTTTTTTAATTCTTTCTAGTTTTTTTAATACTCCCACCAATTTTAAGATCTTTAATCTTATCATCAATTTTGGATTCTTCGGTCTTTTTAGCGTTTTAAAAAACTTTTTTTCAGATTATTTACCAAACTGTCCATCTTCTTTCATCTCTTATTTTCTAGTACTTCACTATTTTCCCTCTTTCTTTCAAGTATTTTCACTTTGTTTTTCCTTCTAAGCCATAGTTTTTTCTCTTTTTTGTATTTTTTTAATTCTATATATTGTTTTTTCTCTGCATCCACTTTCTTAATTATTTTATCTCTCTCTTGTTTCCTGGCTTAATTTAGTAGTAAGTTTATCCACTAATTCGCTTATAAAAAGTAGCAACCATATTATGCATTATTTGCATTATTTATCAAATGTCTTCTGACTGGCACAAGCTCGCGTGGGAAACTCCTAGCAATAAATAATGATAGAAATTATTCCGGTTTTACAACATTAATACCCAATAAAAATAGACGTTAATATGCTGCATAAACTTTTAGGAATAAATCTCTTTATGAAACTTTTACGATAATACATTTTTTAATAAGTACAATTTTTAGTTTTACATACATAGCAAGAGTTTATTTATAAATTGTTTATATGATCACACATAAGTTATGATAACTTATTTTCCGTTACAAAAAAGAATACTTTTTTTTCTTTTGATTTTAAAAATAATTTAAACACTCTTTTTGGAGTTTTTTTAAGATTGTCTACTTTGCTGTTTGTTTTATTATTTTTAATGTTCATTTTTATATATAATAAATTCAATCGTATGTTTCATATTCAAATGCTATATTTAAAAATCACGATTGTATAGAGGTCAGCAATAGGAGTTTTATTTCGTATTTAATTATTTCAACCCTATTTTCATTTTTTAATTACAAGCTTAACATTTCTGATCAAAACAATTCTAACTGATCTTAATAATACTTCCATTGTTGTTGTTTTTTTTTTCTGTTTTTTTTTGTGAAGCGAACCCGCTAACCCGGGACAACTGCTTGCAATGCATCTGTGCTGACCACTCGATCACTAACGCTTGACTATAATACTTCCATTGTTTCAATTTATGAAAGTAAAGATTGCAGTAGTCATGGAATATCACTGTTTGTCAAGAAATATCGCTGTTATTCATTACAATAAAATTAATTTCAAAAATGTTGGGAATAGATTTTCAATCTTAGATAAATAAATACTAGAAACTCAATGGAATTTTAGAGAAACAAAAAAAAAACACTATAAACATGATTTTGTTTCTAGACAATGCACAAAACCTGAAATGAGAGAAGGCATAAATATATATTGTTTTTATTGATTTAATGCAGCTAAATGAAAAAATTTATGACAATGTTTAAAATTAGCTGATGATTCATAGAAATTAATTATATTGTGCAGCTTCTATAAGTTGAAGGAAATAAAGCATTATATTGCTGGTGAAAAATCTAAGGCACTTAAAATAAAAATTGAGTTAAATAAATATGTTCTAGCTCCAATTTTGTATTTTATTTTGTGAAGTGGCTTTTTGAGAATTTATAAATAACTTTATAAACTAACATAAAGATGTGTGTTAAATGTTATGGTAGAACACATTAAATGAAAAGTAAGAATTTCTTTAACTTTTTGGTTTTTTAGGTATATAAAAAGATGAGATTGTTCTAATTTTTGTAAATTCAAATGAGCTACAAAATACTAATAAATCCCAAAAAGATTTTGATTTGGTAACTAAGGTTTATCTTATTAGCCAGTGATGGGGAAAAAATTTAGCAACTTTTAGTTTGGTTAATTATTAGCTTGAAAATATGCTTTAATTTAAATATTGATAAATTTTTAGGTAGAAAGATAGACTTTGTTTCTATTTCGTTGCTGCATTTAATAAGTTAAATGATATGGTATTTATTATTGTGATACAGTTATTTAAATTATTGAATATAGATCTAGGGTTTTGCTCATTTTATTGTATTGAAATAAAATATGGATCTTTTATCATTGTTATAGGCTTATTTGCAGATACCCTATATAAATAACAAAGGATTGGGATCAATGCTATATTCCCCAGCTTGTTGAATATAATGCTTTCTGAGGTGATGTAACAATTTTTTAAAAATAGTTTGTAATAAACTTTAAGAATGATTCTTGTGGAAAACCCAAATCATGCATATTATAAAAATTATCTCAAAGTCATGCTTAATAAATATGATATTGATTGCTTTCATTGGTAGTACAAGACCGTTGAAAATAATGAATATCAAGTTTTGCACAAAAGTTAAAACTATAGACTTTGTAAAATTATAAATGAGCAAACTAAAAAACCAACATGTGTTATGTAAGTGAGTGGTGGATTGGTTTATATAGCCCTGTAAAATTCATGGTAATTCTATTTATTTTTCAGAAGTTATAATGAGTCCTACATTCGTTTATGAGTGACTGTTAATTATAATAATGAGATGATGGATCTAAAAGAAAATTTGCAAAAATATATTAATTATAACTTGAAAAAAAAATCCATATTCTAAAGAATTTATTCCATTCCTAAAAAAATTTAAGTTTATAAATTTTGACATATGTCTATGAAGAAAAAACGATTTTTAAAAAAGCAGAAACATTTATAAGTAGTTTGTAAACAAGGTAGTTAAAAAAAATTTGTCACTTTTGTCTGCATATTATAATTCTATTTTGCCAGGCTTCGGACTCTACTTTAAATAATGTTTTCAAAAGTGTTTTTATTTCAGCTCATAAAATCATATCAGCAGCTAAAATAAAATCTAGTATATAATTAATTAATAAGGAAAGAAAAGTATTAATTATTAATTTAAAAATAATAATGTATAATAATATAATATAATAACCTAGAAATGAAAAGAATAAGTTAATCAAAATAATCAGATATATTGATATTAAAGAATATTAACATGAAAAATTGTCAAAAATGTAAATATCTATAGATTAACATTGAAATTAAAAATGAAACCGTAAAGAATAAATGTAACAATAAACTTATTTTTGTCACAAAAGGAAAGCTATCAACATCTTTCAAAAGAAAAAGATAAGCAAAAAACGTTAAATGTAAATCTCAGAAATCAGTGAATGACGATTCAGTTTGTATATTTTTGATATAAAAAAATCAATATTCGATATTATTCTTGAGTAATTGCATATCCAGAAGTTTAATACGAGAACTTTTTCTCCAGACAGAGTATTAAAATTTGCCAGTAAAATTTGTAAATGATAAGTAGTCTGTTGTTAAAATGTTTAAATTATAACCCTAAATAGTGTTAGCCAGACTTCGAGGAAGTTGTTTTTAGGCCTATTAGAACTAATCTTTGACAGATGACAAAATAAATTGGCTTTTATGAATGATTTATATCGAACTTTTGATATATGAAAAAAGGAAGTTATGGTCCAAAGTTGCTCCTAAATACTTGGAGTAGTCTTAATTATAAAATTAAATAATCTATTTACAAAAGGGATATAAGCTCGTTTATCCCTAATGTTTAATATTTACTTATATAAATTATTAAAGAAGGACAATTTGTATGAGAACGGAACTACTATTGGGAAAACCGTTCATTGGCTCTTTTGGATGATTCGATAGTTTTTGCACATATTTAAAAATATCTTTGAAAATTGTTAAGTAGATTAATAAAATTTGGAGAAGATGCAAGTGAAAATAAACACATTTAAATTTGAAACAAAATTATAAATGTAGTTGATAAAAAATTAAGAATGTTGGTTAAAGCTTTTAAATATTTGTATAACTGATTAAAATGAAAATATTAAGAGAGAGATATTATAGTGAAAATTGAAATGGATAATTAGACTTTAATAAAAATAGAAAGTTATTTTATAACCAATATAATTTTTAAAAAAATACTTGTTAAAAGTTTTGCTTAGATTATAACTTTATATAAAAAAAAGAAATTTGCCCTATTACAAAAAAAAAGAAAATATTAAAAGATTTTCTGATAAGAATTTGGAGGATAATGGAAAAATAAATAGAAAGGTAGATTCACAAACAGCCACTCGTAACCTTGTTAAGACAAGCAATAGCAACAGGCCAATATGCGATAATTAGAGGTATTACTTTCTTAATATTCAATATGTGGCTAACCAGGTGTGAATGGATATTTGGACCGGATGATACTACATTCTTACAGATATTCCTGAAAAAACTCATGAAAATTAAAACTAGAGATCAACTCATCTCATCTCAATTCATTTACAGTGCAACATGGGAGCTCTTCTCCCAAAGTAGATGAACATCAGAAGGAAAACTATAAAAACAGAACCGAATGGACACATGCAGGAAGTGAGATGTAATAGACAAGATTGTCATTTGAGAGAACAGCAAACAAGTAACGACAATAGCACAAAGAGTTTAATGTCAAAAGAGCGATGAATCTGCACTAGTTCTGGAAACTATCAAAACCTAAACACATGCATAGGTTACACAGATGAACATTGATGCAGTCATGAAATACATGGAACAAAAAGAAACAAGGACAGCCCTGTGGATGACTCAAAGGCAACACAGGACATTAAAACCATGAAACAACTCAGAGCAAAATTAGACTCTACCCTATTTGAACTCAAATCATTTTACAAAATATATGCAGAACTTTTTTGATTATTTCTTTGATTAACCAATGTACACACTAGCAATAAACGTTCTTGATTTTAAAAAAAGGTAGATTTAGCAATAATGAAGTCTAGAAGAGATTAGACAAAAAGGAATTCCTTGCTTATGAAACTTGAAAAAAGAGTGAACATCTAAGAAAAGATTATAAAATTTGTCATAAATCCGAGATGATACATAATTAATGACAACTGTTTGTATTTCTTGTAAATCTCTTATCCACTTTTTAAAATCATTATTCTGTAATACAAGTAAATAAATGTTCTGCTTATATCATATATATATATTATCATTTAAATGTTTTTTTTTTTTTTCATATAAAAAAATGTTCTCAAATTATATTAGATTGATTAAAAGTGAATTTCATATAATACTGTTCTTCTATATTATTTTATTAATGAATATAAATAATCTCCCAAAAACTCTATAGACTTTTGCAATACTAGAGGCTAATAAAACAGTATTATATAGTTCATTGCAAGTCAAAAGTTTTTTAACCGCCTTCCTTAGAGAAACTGTGAAAGAAAAGGCATTACTTATTTTGTTTGCCAAGTAATAAGAATTTGAGCAGTTTTCAGTCTTAGTTTACTATATAATTCAAGCACGAGTGCGAGTGCTGCGCAACTGTTTCCAAAAGCTATTAATACAAAATAGCTAACTACAAATAATAATATTAAACTAGCTGAGCGCTTTCAAAGGATCTTGCCTTCATAATCATAGCTTGCTAATACATTTAATGATATGCAAATATGCTAATTCCATTTTTTTGATAATTATATAATTATAAATAGGTGGATATCTACTTATCAATCAATCTTAAAAGGTTAGCTTGTTGGATTCTCGACCTTCTGTTTTAAGGTAAAATCCTAAACCTGATTAGAATTTGAAACTGGTTCAGTCTCGAGCTTAAGTTTTGAATAAGAATGTAGAATATTTACCACTACACTGAGAGGTCCCTGTATAAATTAAATCTTATAAGGATATAAAGTATTAATTTTGTATGAACTAAATTAATACTTACTAATGATTACCTTTGCCCACATCAGCGCCTCTCTTTTAATTGATCAAATTCATTTTATTATTTTTTTTAAAATTATTTTAAGTATGAAATTTCTGAAAGAACTACCCAATGATAAAATAATTTGCTGGTGAGCAAAATATTCACACACGGATTTCAACTTAGGAAAGTTAAAAAAGAAAACAAAAAACATCCTGCCAATTCACATTCTCTGCTATTTAAGTATCCCAAAGTGTTTTGCCTTTACTCGACATTACTATACGTTTATATTTTTCTATACTGATGAGTCTAATTCTACTCCAATGCATCAGCTGTAAATAAAAAACATTTTTAAATTTAAAAAAAAATGTATATTAAAATATAAACTTTTTTTTAAATTTAAACTCATAAAAAGAAATAATAAAAACATATGTGATTTTATATTTTATTGACATACACTTCTTATAATTAACACTTACCCAAAACACTCAAGATAAAATGTACTTTCATTATGTTCGCGGGCGTAATAATTCTCCAAAACACTCGTTAGTAATTGTTTATATACTATCAAAATCTAATTATAAATAAATACTTATTAATATTATTGATAATCACTTTAATGTCAATATTGAATTTTAAGATCAAGTAAGACAAATATAGTTTTCAAAATAAAAATGAACTCAAGTAAATACTTGACATTTTGAAAATAGTAGTAGAATAAACACGCACCCCAATATCTAAAAGATAGTCTTTAGAACAAACAGCTGCGCGCATGGAAGCACTAACGACTGTTGCGGAAATAAGGCGAAGAATCTTACAATTTATTAAAAACAAAAACATTAAAATTATTATCAGAAATTATATCAAACATTAAATAAATGTATTTTCATTAATAGCAAACTTCAATCAGAATGGGTATTATGCAGCTGTACAAATGCATTATATTTAGGAATAATAGTGAAGAATTAATTGAATTGATTATCTCATTTCAAATAAGTTTTTAATAAGAGAAATGCGTTAAATGTTTGCTGATTGGTATCACTTTTTTTATTTAAAAAACTAATACTTTATATATAAATAAAAATAATATTCCATAATATGTATATGTGTTAACTTTATTGCCTAGAGTAACCATGCAATAAACTAATGAAATCAATCAACACCTTTTAATTCTTAGTACTAATAACTTGCCATTACTTGTCATTTCTCTTGACATAATTTATTCCAGCATCTCAATTTTAGAAATGCATTGGCAACTTTAATATAGAGTAATCTTAATAATTTATGTAACAAAATGAAAACATTATTTTTTTTATTATAAGCATAGCATTAATTTATAAAATTAGATTAGTCTACAGTGCCAATGTTACCAAGAGTCTCTGATTCCCTGTCATGATCCAAATTATTAGTTCATAAATCAGCCGTTGTTATAAGATTTAATTAGATTGTTTACTTTAAAGCATAAATGATGGTTGTACATAATGTCCATTGCCTTTATAAATTACTAACGTGTGTTTCATTTATAAAGTAAGGTAGAAATTTTTTGTTCTTTTAATATCCTACAAATATTTCTAATAATAATAGGGATTTGTTTTATCATTACAAATTCTTAAATATAATATAGATTATTTTAATCATGACTTCATTTATTATAAGTTCATATTATCATTAAAACAGGCAATGTTCATGTATTGTTTAGTGGTTCATATTATCATGATGAAGTAATTATTAAACTCCATTTACAACTTCGCAGAATTTCACTAATATAATCATTTATAATGCTCTATTTCAATAAATTTTTTCAACATAAAATGATATCATAAATTCATAAAATTGTCAAAGATTTTAATTTTACTACCTTAGACTATCAAATAATATACTGATACAATAATTGGCAATAGTAATTTGTAATCTACCTATAAATTAATGGCAGAAATTAGATCCCAAACAAAACGTCCCAGTTTATAAGTAAATAGAGGGATTTGAATATAGGATTATATTAAAAAATTATTTATTTAGCATATGATGTCAGCACATTAAAATTCAATTTAAAAAACATGGAGGTGTGATAATGTAACTAGGATCCCATGAATTGAAGTCTTGAAGTCTGGTCCAAAGATAACATTTTTTTTTTTGCATCTTACAACCAATCCCAACATTAAAATTTATAATGGAAACAAGATCTCAGGTTGCACCGCAGGGAGGTGAGGATAAGAGGATTTCGCCAACTGCACCCACTGGACTTTGTTAAAATTCTCCACACCAAACTTAGATATGGAAGGAATATCAACTCCATCAGGGTTTTTGACCTGTAATTGAAAAATTCAGGAAATCCCAAATGACATTTGCAAGACTATATTAAAAATGTCACAAAATAATATCGCAAATTTATTTATTGGCCTCCTGGTTAAAAATAATAACAAAAGATGGAAATATTTTTATCTAGTAGCATAAAGAAAATTTTTTGTACTTAAAAACGCCTTTTAGTACTAAAATTAAACTGCTTGCTTAATCATTTTTAAAAATAAAATCTCTTTGTTCACACTGTTTATAAATCAAATTTTCTTTTTTTAAAGAAAATAATATTTTGCAATTGTTGTTGTTTTTTTTTTTTCATATGTCATAGCATCGGCCAGGACGCGAACCGACATCCATCTGCAACCAACTACTTGCTTGCAAGGCAGGTGCGATGACCTCTCGGCTAACAACGCTTGACTATGTTTTGCAATTGTTTGCTCCCTCTCTGAAAACAAAAAAAAAGGAAGAAGAAAGAATTCTAATCAAAATTTTTATCTTAATCTTCTAAAAACATCATTAATATTTTATCAAAAGTGCCTTTTTTAAAACTAAGCATAGTAAATATATATATAATATAGATATAAAAATGTAGAGTATTACTGAAGGATCACATGATATAGGGTTTAGCACGCCTATGACTTATTGTTTGAATTGTGACCATTAAACCTGGAGATTTTTTAAATTTCAAGCAAATTTATATTTTTTTCAGGTCATACAACTAGTCAACTTAACTAGCCAACCAATTATTAGTTAGTAAATAAATATTTAATTATTCTTAGTTAGAAATAATATTTTCACCGCTTAACAGCTAAAAAATTTTGATGAGCAATATAGAGATTTACTATTCTTTCAGAGAAAGGAGCTGCTGGAGAAATCTTTGCCCTACAACAGGATGTTTAACAAAAAAAAAAAAACTCACAAGAAAATAAAACAGGTTTAACCATAAGTAAAAAGGCCTATTCTAAAATTTTGTTTATAATTTTGAATTGGTATGAGTTTTCTATATTATTTAAGTCACTATTTAAATTTTTAATGCACTAACATGTATACACAAATAAGTGAGTGTCTCTGTCTGTATGAATGTGTACTAAACCCTTTTATTTTTTAATTCTAACTTATTCTGTTTTTCAGATTAATTTTAAAAATTATATCAACAAGTTCTTTGACTAATTCTGTACTACTTTATATCTCTCAGGATGACCCTGGCCACCTGCTAATGCTGCAAATAAAACAACCACTCCATAAGTGTTTCAGGAATTTGTGGAGGAATACAAGTTTTAAATATATCTATATATAAAGTTAAGTTTTAATATATCTAAAATATATGCATAAAGTTAAACTATTCCATTTATGTTTAATTCCTGAAAAGTGAAGTAGTTTTCAAAATCTATGCATAGAATCAGACAGGATAGGTTGACTTTTAGCACTGATATATTGTTCTGATATAGTATAGTTGAGATGAGGGATGCATGGATGAAAACCAAAAACTTGACACTCTTTCTCCTTCTATAGAGAAAATAATTCATCAATGGGAATGATATTATAATCACATATTTACAAAAGCATATTGATTTTATAAATGACTAATATAATATTGATTTTTTTTATTTCATTTTAATATCCTTTCAAATAAATTATTAATACTGTATAATAATTCAATGTTGCAAATGAATAAATTTGATTTAATCAATATAGTTTAACCATTGTAGTTTGTTTGTGAAATAAAATTATAAAACAATATGTCATAAGATACCCATTTTTTTTTAAAAATAAAATAAAATTATAATTACCACTAAACAATAGCTTTAATCAAAAACCCTAAATTATTAAGTATATTGATCCAAACTGCAATGTACAAATTAATGATTATTTGAAGCATCATATCTGTGGAATAATTGAGCATCATGAATTTGAAATGTGCATTATTTCTTTTTTTATGTAAACTCATTTATATAGTAATATACTTTAATATTCTTACAAATATTTTAATAATAAGATGTAATTTAACATCATAAATATTTGAGGTAATATAATGTTATCTGACTATAATTGAAACTACAAATACCAAATGGTTAATATATCTATATCTATTTTTATTAGCACATCATGATAACATTAATTCAATTTTATCTTTTTTATTCATGTGAAATATATTAGTTAAAACATCTATCTAATTACACATGCAAAAAAAGATATTTGAAAAAGATAAGTGACTATTGCATATCCAGTGAAATGAGCATTTTTCAGTTGATTCAAATCACAATCTTCTATTCAAATCACAGCCTCTTGCAGGTGATAATATGTTGGTCTATTTCCATCATCTATCATTCAATGTTGAATGTCTAGAACATTTTAAACTTTATTTAAACTTTTCAAATACAAATAACTTGTTAGTAATCACACAGAAATAGATAGCACAGGTTAGTAGATTACACAACATTTCAATGAGTATTATTCTCCACTCTTCTCCAAGTGTTACTAGTCTGACCTGTGATGATCTTGCATCTTGAATATTGAATTTTAAGACAACATTCTAACCAACTAAGCTATTGTGTAATCTGCTAACCTGTACTGTCTATTTGTGTGTTATTAACAGTTGTTTATATTTGAAAAGTTTAAATTTTCTAGACATTCAACATTTAATGATAAATAATAAAAATAGTCCAATTTATTATCTTATCTAAAATACCATAATTACAACCTCTTATAGGTCTTAATAATCTTTGTTTTATGTTTACCAATATCAGATCATGTCAAATTTTTTGTACTCACATATTTGATATTTTTTAGAAAAATGTATTAATGACTATTATTAATTGTAGGCCAGAAATTATCACATCATTTTTTGCTCAGTGTAAACTTTAAACTTACTTTAAAAATGATTGTGCTTTTTATAAAATATAACTATAAAAAAATATTAATTAAATTTAATCCTCTTTTTGGTGTAAACCCTTAGATATTTTTAAAATTCCTATTTCACCACATATACACACACTCAAAACGTTTGAAAAACATAATAATTACTTAATGTATTTATTTAAAGAGAATGTTGTTAAATGTGTAAGAAATTTGACCCATATAGATTAAGTGATAATAATTTGATATTGATAATAATACAACTAAAATAATGTAAACATGAAAGGTTGAAAAGTTGGTCGACTTAAAAGATTCAAACAGAAATACATCTTGGATAGTTTTATCTTTTCCTGATATTTTTAATCATGGGTTTAAAGATTATATATTGATAGAGAAGTTTTATATAAAATATTATCTTACCATAAAAACTTTACATTATTATTAACAGCCTCTCATAAACAAATGAGATCAATCATTAAAAAAAAACCAAAGTTAGAAAGATAGTGAATAAAAACTTAAAAATGAATTTTGTAATAAGTATATAAACTATAAACTGGGAAAGGAGAAGATGAAAAGAAAAAATTGCAATCAAATTTGTTATGAATATAATTAATGAATGAAAATTGGATTACATACAGAAAATACTATTGTCAAAATTATTGCTGAGAGAAATCTGATATCATGAGATAGATATTCATAATGACTGGGCACATATTAACCTAAGTGACTGGAGACAATAAAGTAAAAATAAAAAATAAAATAAAGAAACAATAAAAAAAAACACAGAGAGAATAGAGAAAAGACTTTTCGTAACAGTCTTTCAGAAAACAATATTTTTGATTCAGCAAGGAGTTGATGAACCAATGTCTTATCTTATAAGTGAAGATAGTTATTCTTTATCAGTCATTGCTTATTGATTACTTTAACTTATATATAAAATTTAAAGATTAAAATATATAGTATAAGCAACATAGCTATTCATAAAATTATGATAAATCCTCTGGATTGCTTATCAGAAAACTAAACTATAACACACAAATTAATAATTGTGTAGTTCTTATGTATATTTAACTGCTTGAATAATATTGTAGTTATTCATTTATCAAGTGTACTATTTTCACATATTTCTAATAAGCAATTTATTCGTAAGATAGTTTCAGTAAATTCAATATTTCATAATATGATCTCCATAAATTGCAGCCAATATTATAATTAATTATTTACAATAAGCTTCTAACATAAAATTTATTTACACAAGTCCGTGATTTTTTTGATGTCATTAATCCAAGAAGGGCTAATTGTATATTTTATAAAACAGATTTGCTCCGTTGATATTGTTTTACAAATTATTTAAGTCACATTATGAAATATTATATACGGATTTCAGATCATAATAAACTCATTAAATTATTATACAAATTGTACTAATAAAATTTAATAGGAATGGCACATAAAAATAACTGTAAAAATTATAAAAGCTAACCAGCCTTTAAGCAGATTTAATTAAAAATAATTTAAGATTATGGTTTTATTCCTTCATAAATCAGAAAAAAATCATAAACTCCTGGCGTGTGCCAGAAATAAATAGATTGTATAACAGTAGCAAATAAATAGAAAGAATAAGACTATTTATTAATGAATAGAGTAATATTGAATGAGTTAACTCATCTTCCAGGTTTTTATAGAAGCTGGGGATAACAACTAAACATCGCATGATCACCATTCTTTATGCTTACACAAGCTGTTTACACAGAAGCTAAATTCTTCATATAGTAGCACTACTCAGTGCAAGTCAGAGTAATCCATGGATGTAAGAACTCATTTAATAGCCCCAGACTTTGTTCTAGCTTGTGGCTCACAGATCCAAGGTTCAACACTGATAAAAGTCACAAGCTAAAAACTAGTCTGAAGATATTGGATGAGTAGGCACTAGATAGGGATTTTATGCATAAACCTTCTTGCATCCATTGATTACTCTGTCTTTCACTGAGTAGTGCTACTGTATGGAGAGTTTAGCCTCTGTGCACTGGGAGTATCCACCTTTATGAAAAATAATTATTTTAATACAATATTTACTCTTATAACGTTTTTCTGCTTGACTTTACCCACCCAACAGTCATAGTAGGAGCAAGTTATTAGAGAGAATTGATGTCTGACTATTACTATATTATATATTATTAAGTATGAAGTAGTTGCTTTGTTTGCAATAATGGTGGATGACAGAGATAGAATAGTACAGAGTTAGTAAAGAAATCGTCAATATACATTTATTTTGGTCTTAAATATAAATAAAAAACATAAAATAAGTTCAATTTAAAAATATAGAGATTAGTACACATTTATACACACAGAGACATTCATTTAATATACATGTTGGTGTGTGTGTGTGTGTGTGTGTGCAAGTTAAAAATTTAAATAGTGATTTAAATAATATAGAAGCTCGTGTCAATTCAAGCCTATAAATAAAATTTTAAAGTAGACTATTTTCTTACATTAAATTTGTTTTATTTTGTTTTGTTTTTCTTGCTAAAGGTTTCAGTCCATCATACAAAATATTTGAAACAGACAAATGAATATATATATATTGTAACCTTATGATTGGGCTCCATGTTTGTCAAGCCCTATTTAAATGGTCAATTGTATAAAATTTTAAATTTTAATTAATAATAACTATTCAATATCAAATAGGTATATTATATCAGTAGTGTGTTATCATGATTGCTAAACTATATTATAAAAATAAGTAAATTTATTCAATGGATCTCCTGAAAGTTATAAAGAATTGGGTTGTTCAAGATATGCTGGCCCTCTGCCAGATTGTGTATGAGACTTTTTATATGCAGTCTGTCAGTTGGACTAATTTCAATAGTATCAGAATAATAATTTATTAATGTTATGATTAAATTAAAAGTATAGAAATATTTTGGTATTATTAAATAATAGTCAAGAAGACTTAAAATTGTAGTTGTTCTAAATGAATCTTTATAATTAATTCTCAAACATGTTTTTATTAATTTAAAATAGTTTGAGCAGATTAATTGTTATCACTTATGCTTATAAATGGAAAATTATTAATTGTATGTTAATGTAAGCACATACAACAATTCAATTGGTCTGTCAATTTTTACAATCATCCTCTGTGATGAAAATTAATAATGCTAATATAGATTTTTAAAGGAGGGAACTGGAGACCAGAATGGAAGGACTGAATTAAGAACTGAAAATTAATAGGAAGCTGAGAATTATTAAAAAATAAAATTGGATTTGAATTGAATTTAAAATGGAATTGAATTGGATTTTAACTTTTAATTTAATGGAATAGGAACTCCATTTGACCTATACACATGAAGGACATCACAACTGTCAATTGATAATTGTCAAAAATTCACATTTAAAACTGGTAGACATATTGGAGGCAAAAAGTCCTCGAAAATGGACTTCAAATTTAAACCAACTCAGAAATTCATAAGCTTGAAATTTTACTCTTTATTTTATAAATGTTTTAATTATTATATTTAGTGTGTGCATTATAAAATACTTATAACTTATTTGGAATAAGAAGAAGAAAGAAAAGAGAAAATTATTTTATACTTTCAGTTAAAATACATTTAAAAATAAGCAGAACTATGATAGGAGATATTTAATGTCTTTTATTGTTGTTTTGAATTCTTAAGATACTCATGACATGCCTTTAATTTACATAAAATAGTATTTAAAGTTAACCCCAAAGATTACAATTTTATTATGCTATATTATTTTTCATTATGTGGAGAAAATAATTCAAGAGAAGTCAAAAATTATTTTGTTGCAGTCAATTTAAGGAAAATAATAATCTATCTCTGCCTGATTAACAATATAAATAAATATAGTAAGTTTTGAAAGTTTTCAAAAGTATTTATTAAGACTCTTAATTTTAAATATTTTCTGCATTGCCTTAAAACTTATGTTGGGGAAAGGCTGGATACAACATCTTGAGACTTCCAGTGACAAATGGAATTGACATGTTTATTAAACTGAGTTATAAAATTTCACTAATAGTGAATTAAATGACAACTTAATTTTGATATATTAATTATCATGTTAATCACATTAGGAATCGGATTTATAATGTGTTAATTATTAAACAGCCATTAACCAATAAAATACATGAAATTTATATATGAGATGAAGATAAGAAGTAATGTTTATCTTCAACTTCTTTAATTTCGGGAATAACAGAGTGTTGAAAGTTAACAGAAGAAAATTACTATTTATAGATCCAGCAAAATACTAGGATTACAATTCAAATTGATAAATAAGTATGAAATATACACTTATGGTAAAGAATATTCATCAATCGTATAATGCTGCAGATTTCAAATGGTTGCAATCAAGATTTCATTCTCTTTGTTCACAAGAAGAAATATGGAAATAAAAGGTTTTTGCAGTAATCTTTATTATTAGTATTAATATTACATGTATTGTTTTGTAATATTGTATACATTATTATACAGATATAAAAACTGATTTGTGTAAAAAATGAAACTTGTGATAAATATAAATTTGATCAAATATTTTTTTAAAAATATTTTATAAATTTCGTTTATATTTAAAATATGAACACAGATAAGAAGGTTAAAATTTCTCATAATAAATTATTACAAATTTATCTTAATATGTTTTTTTCTAGTTGATAAAAGCTACAATCGTTGAATAATAATAATAAATGTGTAGTATACAACTTGAGTTAATTTAAGTGCATTAAACATGGTATTTGATATGTGTAATATTTAACTAATTAATAGCTAATAATAGCTATAGTTATGGGTCATTCTCAAATTGATAATGATAGTTATAATTTTTATGTCTCAAACAGTAATATATTCCATTTAGCTAGTGTCTTTATATATTCATGGTAAGTGATATTAGTATGAGATTTGTCTGTTATCATGATGAATTATTATAATAAGTATATAATATTTGGAATATGTGATAGATCCATGTTGCATTGCATCAGGTGTACTTACTCTCTTACCCTCAGTGATGATATAAATGACCATCATGGGTGAATCATGAAAGATGTCCATCAAACTTTGATCAGATTAAGGCCATAATTTTTATACTGTATTGATCTAGTTATTAAGTAAGGGATTGGCCACCCTTCCTTTTCCTCATAACCCTAAAGGTGATCCAGAAGTGACACTGAGATTTCAAACCATGTGTTGTTATAGTTATTTCAAATAAGGGATTGACCACTCCTTCTTTTTATATGACTAAAGGTGCTCCAGAAATGACACCGGGATTACAGACCATTTGCAGTCACGAGCTGAACATGGTCTAGATTGTTGTTTGTTCTCTTTGCCTTAACTCAATTCTATTATATTTCTGAATATATCATATGTTTTATTGTGTTCCATATTCCTAAATTCTAATGGTTTAGTATTGATAACAGCAGAATCACTTCTGATATATAGTATTTGAAAATGCAGATTATATTTAGCATTGAGCAAAACAATAATAAAAGGTACTATTAAGTTATGTTATTTATCATTTATACTCAATTTGTTTAGAGAGCTGATATTTTTCTTTAATGTTAAAAGAGTGATGTAATATAAAATTTGATAATTGAAAGGTATAATAATAGTATAAATTCTTAAAACAGTTTGGCTGTTTAATAGCCTAAATAAATGGATTAAAATAAGAAGTCAATAGTTTTTAGTAACATATAGTAGCATAAATTGTTATATCTTAAATATATTCAATGTATTATCTTGTACAATGTAATATCGGTAGCTTATTAATCATTGAATAGGAATTTTGAAATATATTGCCTGTGTCTATTTGATGTAAGTTCTTAAAATCATGTTATTAATAAATAGGTAGAATATAAAATATATAATAAGTTGAAATAAATTCAATGTAAGTAAGAGACTTAAATAATAATTGATTTAAAATATTCTATTAAAATAATAAATAAATCCTAAGATATATTCCCTTAACAATATAATGATTTAATAAAACTTTGTTCTATGTAGATTTCTGTTCACTATTGTTCAAGATTATATATGTTTTCTTTGTTGTTATTAGTATTTCACAAACTTGTAAAAAATGTAAATAAATTTTGTTTGAAAATGTATTCAATTGTCTGTGACCTTTATTGCTTATTGTTATTGCTATTGCTATCAACATATTATTTTTATTGTTGTCATAAAAATCATCATCAGTCAATATAATAGATTTTATTGTGTGTCAGCATATCAAAATAAGTTTTGCTAAACTCTTAGATTTGGAGCATATAAAGTTTTATCGCTTATTGATCAAAATACTGTTGATCTTAAGTGCATGTATTATTTTCAAGTAATGTTTTAAAGATTAAATATTCAGTTTTAGAATAACCTGCTTATCTAAGTCATTAGATACGTCATTCACTGATCTTGATCATATTGACCATGGTCATTAAATAAAAGATAGTTTGTAAATTATTATATTTACTTTATTAAGAATTTATTAATACCTCATAAAATTTAAAGTTCGTTTTATTGTTGGTATTGGAATTGTCAAATATTCATTATTGATTCCATTTTTGTTTTATGAGCTGTCTTTGTTTGTTATATTTGGGTAGTCACAAAATCCCTCTCACTGATCCAAGTATATCTTTCAAAATAGTAATATTTAAGTTATTTGAACTCTGAGAAAAGTAAGTTATTCATTAATAGTCTCAACTTTACTTTTATTGTTAGTTTTTCATTTCTGAAGTTACTTGTTATGCTTTGTCTTGATTTCTTAAGTTTATTCTTTTAGTTTAATTGATTCAGTATAATTTTAAAATGTAAGTTTCTTTTCTAGTTTAAGACTTATAATCTATTTTAATTTAGTGGTTAATTATTTTTTTATTCAAGCTTAGAATCCCTTGCCTTTATATCATTATTGTATTGCTGTTGTTTAACACAATATTAGTTTTATCATTCAGGATCTTATTCTTCATCATCAGCTTTGTTATCATAGCTCATCCATATTTTTTTCCTTTTATTTTCATTCTCATTTCATCTTAAGTGACTTCATGTCAATATGGGTTTGGTAATAATGTTGGCATCAGCATGGGATTTAGTTTTTCATCATCAGATTTTCACTGATGTGGATGGCTGAAAAGTTGGAGATTTGAGTAGATTGAAGCCTGTCTTTAAAGTGTAAAGATGTGCTATCTTAATATAAACTGAGCACTGATTATATATATGTGTGGGAGATGATAATCTGGACCAACTGATGAGTGCTGGTTTAGCATGAAATACGTGTATTGGTGATTATTTATCTTTTTTACATGTGAGTGGTCATGTGTATCAGTTGTATGAGATAGTGTGGATAGTTGGTGGATGCTTGAAAGTCTGAGTTCAAATCCCCTATACTTAAGTCATTATCATAATTGATCCATCTTTCATTGATTCCTATTCTATCACATCACCCTAACCTACTTCCTTTTCCTTCTCTTCACCCTTAAGTTCATTCGTTTTCACTAGTTAATTATTATTTGTTTTTCATCATTCATTTAATCTTCCACCTCTTGATTCATTTATCATCCAACTCATAATTCTAATCCCATACTCATTTCATAGATGGATGACCTCCTAATTATTGACTTGTTTTTACATTTACCCAGGTATTTGTATTATTTTTAAACAAAAGGCAACCGGTTTAATTTTAATTTTAAAAAAAAAATCTGCTAATAATTTTGATCAGCTTGATTACAATTTAATCCTCTACTTGTTTATTAATTAGAAAAATTTTCCAGAATCTAAATACCTTTTATTTATTTGCATTCCTTGAAGTAATTAAGCATCCATTAACACCTTTTTACTACAAGGCTAAACATTATAAACATTCTTGTAAATATATAATGCAAAGTGATTACCTTCTTTTTTATTAATTAGATATGGTTTCAATAACAAGTATAAATGTATCTATGCCTTGAATTAATTTGCTTTACAAATTTTATTAAAATATAATATTCAGAAATTTTAAATAGCTGAATTTTAAATTACTTGTTGTTGTTTTTTTACCAGAATTTTCTAGAATCTGTTATACATTTGAACATTTTTAATTATTTATCTAATCTTAGCTAACCGTTTCTGACCACTCACATACACGTACTTTTAGTAAACGTAATAAAATAAATTTTTATTTTCCCTATAACAGGGTTAAAAATATTTAGATGCAAATTAGCATGAAGCGTATATATATAGCTTCAATATATATATAATACCCATGCTAATCGATAATATTACACAAACAAACAAAAAATCAGCAAAATAGATTATATTTTAAATCATGCTTTTTTTTTACACATCAAATAAATAAATATATATCTTGATCTAACTCTATAAGTCTATATACGTTCCAATATGTATAGCTTAATTTAGAAGAGATATTAATTTTTTAAATTAATATATTTCTAAAAATAAGAAAGAAAACCTAAGACCAAAAAAAATAAAAAAAATAAATTTAAATGTTTTTTTTTTTTTTTTGCTTATACAAAAATATGGGGGGTGTATACATTTCCTTTCTGCTCTCTCTAAATATTTAAAAGACTCATCTGCAATAATTATTCATATCAGTCAGTACATAATGCTGGCTTCTGTGATGATTATTTCCCTCTGTTCTTTTTAGCCACAACAAAATTTCCCTAGCATGCTCCAACTTACAAGGCTTTGTTCAACAAACAGGAGAAAGAGATGATTTTGATTTTGCTACTTTTTCTTGCTAGGCAAGTTACAGCATAATGATACAGATTGCATGGTGATCACTTGAGGATTAGATCTGGTATACTTGGTGAACTTTTACTCCATTCTGTTTAGTTTACTTAACTCTTCCAGCTGCATTAGTGTTTTTTTTTCATTTATCAGATCATAAATGAAAATCTACTCAACAAAATAATAGCTTTTACTTAATGTCTTCTTTGCCCCTGATGAAATTGTAGCACTGCTGAATTTTCTGCTGCTGACAAAATTGTATTGTCTCTCTCTGATGGAATTATTCCACTCATTGCCTCCGATTGCTCACTAACTGCACATAAAGCAAAATCTTCTCCTTTTATAAACTACACACACAAAAAAACAAAATGTTGT
Source organism: Epiperipatus broadwayi (assembly GCA_028023455.1). Taxonomy (NCBI): domain Eukaryota; kingdom Metazoa; phylum Onychophora; class Udeonychophora; order Euonychophora; family Peripatidae; genus Epiperipatus; species Epiperipatus broadwayi. The sequence continues at coordinate 4,546,576 of JAQFVV010000016.1, forward strand.
AATCTTTTATTTTTGATTTCAATTTTTTTTTCTAATTAACCGACAGATGATTCTTTTAATTACTTACAAAAAAAGAAACTCAATTTTTTTTTTTATAAATTAAACTTTGATACAATCTCTTGATACATTTTAAAAAAGTATCAAAAAAAAATTATATCAAAGAGATAAATCCTTTAATTAGCCACAAGAAGAAATTACAAGATTATTGATAGAGCAATGTATCTAATTAGACTCTGATATATTAAACACTGATATTTTTTTTTCTATAAAAAATTTATACCAAAGAAAATGAATAAAATCTTCTAAATATAATTAAAACAAACTTATGTTTTAATTAGTTTTTATTCTTTTAACTTTGTTAACAAAATTTAATATCTAAAAATATATATATACACAAAAAATAATTGCAATATGCAAGTAAAGTACTACTTACTTATCTGACTACAATATAAATATGTGTGTATGTATAATTGCCCATAAATGTCCTTTTTATTTTTAAATTATATTTGTACTTTTAAATTTTATGAGTCAACTAACACTTAAAGTACTAGCTGATCCAAATTTATGATGAAATTCAATCATTATAACCACCATCACAATATATAAAATGTACATGTTACATAAAAAAAAAATTATGTAGACAGAATATATATATATATTGTAACGGGCACACACACCGTTACATTATTTTTTTCTAAAAATTAGACATGAAAAATAAAAGTTCGCAAATAAAAACTTCTTTTTTTTTAAGAATTAAAAATTGAAAGTTAAGAGTCATTTAAACTTTATATATATAAAATCGCACAGATGAAAAATTATTAGAAGAAAACTTTATTAAAAAAAAAAAGTTTTAAAACTAAATATTAAGAAAAACTTGAAAGATTTAAAAATGTATAATAAATTAATTAATGCTATTGTAAAATGGAAATGATTATTTTAATTAGTTAAAAGTAAGCTAGCCCTTGGGCATTTCAAAATGTATAAGTAAAGGTCAGATAGGAGAAAAAACAATAGAAACTGATAGCCAATAAAAGAAATCCCTCAGAAAATGGACCTCAATGAAAAGATCATCATCGTCATGACGTAATGTCTGCTGGATCCAAAAGTTTACAATAAAAGGAAAAGTTTGGAAATAAAAATGATGAATTAGAGAAGATAGAGATGTGAAAGCAGAGGCATGCTAGAGTTGAAGGAGAAGGGATTGGAAAGACGCACTCTTCAATCCCTTCAGTTTTGCTATAAAAAAAGAGAAAGAGAAATGACCAATTGTTTTCCTATATTGCTGACCACAGGACATCAAGGCCCAGAAAAATACCATCTACCATAAAGGACCAATGGCTAACTGGATACCAATCTCTTCAGGATGGTGTGGGAATTCACATTCAAAATTACAAGCAACTACAAAATATGGACCTTTTAAAACCGTAAGAACTTTAGATAATTCATGAACATTAAGTATAAAACTTTCCCAGTATTTAAATTATAGCAATAGTTTCTATCTGAGCAAACTAAATTATTTATTAATTATTTTTATTGAATGTATTATTTGTTTGTTAAATCATTTCCATTAATTTGTTTTCCATTCTTTTAAGTTTTTGTTATGATTTTTTTTTTTGTTAAACAACTTTTAAAACAAAAAAATGTTAAATTTAAGTCGGGCATGAATGGCTGCATAGATTCGTAAAGTTATGTTAGTTTAAGGGAGGATAAATCTTAGGTTATTTGTTTCGTGGTTAAATTGGGTCAATGGATTGGATATATCAGTGTAATTAGTAAATGTAGTATGAGGTCTGCTACATAGAGGATCACCTTATATGCCACTCTTGGGAAAAATAAGCCTTTCTTATTGACCAATGAAGGCAGATGGTATTCCCTGCTCCTTGGATCATTCCTTTTTAGCCTATGGAATGAGATAGTAAGACGGAAAATGCAGTCCCTTCCTATGGAGTGTTTTTTTATTGCTCTTCTTGCCAGACAGATGTAGTATTTCTGTTCTGGATGAGAGTCAATGTCTTCTATAACCATGCTGTTCGGATGTACATTCCTGACAGTATGATATTTGTGCTGTCATATTCATGCTGCATTGAATACATCGATGTATCAGATGGATTGATGTTAGTTTGACTGTGAACTTTTGGCCTAAGGTTAAATAAGGAATAGAATATTTTCTTTTCAAATGCAATCTATGTAGTCTATTTATACTCGACTCTTTAATAAAATATTAAATTCATCTGTGTGAACTTAAATAAAATAAAAACAGTTAAATTGTGAATTAAAATCCAAAGTAAAGTTTTAGTGTTTATAAAAAATAAAATAAAAATTAAAGTAAACATACTAAAATAATTATGCTAAATTTTATATATGTTTAATAAATGTTTGTGTGTGTTATTACTGGCAGTGGCTTCTTTTTTTTTTTTTTAATATTGAAAAATATTTCAAGAATTTATATTTTATAAATCTCTGCGTCTTACTGAGCTAGTGGATTGAGCTGACAGTTGGAAAAAATATATACATAAAGTTAGATCTTAACAGCACATATCTGCCTACCCTATAAATTTTCTAGGTTCAAATGGACTAGTGGCACCCTGTACGATAGATACGGTTAGACTGCTAATTTCAAATTATATCCGACCATTATAATATAAATATTTAAAGGGCCATCATTTAAATAGTATAATAGCAAGTAAAAAGGAGAGAGATTTTAAAATAAGGAACAAAAGACCAGCTTAGAATTAAACAAAAATAGAATAAAACTATAGTCAAATTATACCAGACTTCATTTAAAATAAATGAATTAAAACAAAAGAAAAATAGAGTAAAGAAAAAAAATTATAATGATAATTTAAATAGTTTGTTTGGATTTTTTATTTGAAAGAAAATCTAATACAATAAAAATTGCTTAACTTCTTTTTAAAAACTATCATTTCTAAAATATTATTTTTAAAATTATAAAATAAAAGAAAACAAAAATTGTAACTTAAAATTGTATATGATAAGCTAAAATATTAATTTGAGAAAGGGAATGGAATGTAAAAGTTTTCATAGAAATTATTATAATTTTGTAAATTATTATCTAATTAAGATGGGGTTATGTTGTTTTTACTGTAATCAATAAACCAGTCAACCAATTATATAAGTAATTCTATGACTAAAAAAAGATTAATTAATAAAAAGACAAAAAATTGGAAAACTAATTAATGGGGATGATTCACTTAAGACAGTGGTTGGTCAACAGTATATAAGCTAATAAATTTTTATTAGTTGAGTTATTCAGATTTTTCAAGTTATTCTGCAGCTGTAATTTTGCTGTCACATTGCTAAATTTTGAAATCTCCACCATTGTGGTCTTCTAGTCTTGTGGCTCCAGAAATGTATAATAAACCCTGTGGATGCCCTAACATCACCATGTCTGATAGAATCACAAAAGGGGTATTTATTGAGTCATTTTATCATGCAGTTCTTATAAATTATTGATGGACTGAGATATGATCAAAACCTTGACCTGCCATTGCTCAGACATTTGCCCATCATACATCCAAAAATGTTATTGGACAATTATATAAAGATAGATACTGTCCCAGAAAAAAGAAACTACAAGCTTCCAAAGAAACCAGAGCCAATGCAAGAACACTGATCATAAACTCTAAGCACTGTCAAAAAGAAGAAAGGAATGATTGCCTCAAGAAAATCTCTAATTGAAATGTAGGTTAATGTAAGACAAAATCAAAGTCTGGACTTAAACAGAAATATAATGGGAACATTTATATTTTCCTTATAAAATTTACTAAAACTATAAAATACATAAACTCTTACTTCCTAATATAAGATGAAATTAATTATGTTAAAATAACTTTGTAATTAGTTCAATTTTATTTTATTATTTTTGTGGTTATAATTTGATATGTGTTAATTATGTAAATAAATGTTATTTAATTGTTAATTTGGCCTGAATTTTTCTCACTCAAAATCTCACCATATATAATTTAGTTAAGGCAAAATTTGTTAATTATATTTTGTTTTAATATATGCATTATCTGATTGCTAAATGAGGAGAGTTTCATTGAGATAGCAGAGAAATCAAGCAATAGAAGCATTTAAAATCTTTTGTGAATATTTCAGTTAATTATCTGCCTAGCATCTGGGTTCAATACCCAATATAAGGAAAAAGTATTTATGGGAGAAGTATTTTACTTTAACAGTCATAGAGTGGATATGTCAGTCTTGAAATATGGTCATAGTCTGTGGATTTATAGACAATATATGATATGACCATTAGTATCATTAATATGTAAAGTATTGATTTTATTTTTCCTTTTGCTTGTATAACAGTTCTGATATAAAATTATTTTTAAAAAAATAAATAAAATTAAGTATTCATTATAATATATAACACAGATTCTTTATATATATATATAAAATAATCCGAGTGTATAATGCTATACTGAAATAAATATACAAATATTAAATTGCCCTACATGGTTAAGAAATCCAGTACCACCCTCTGTGAACTAATATATAAATACATTACAATACTAAGCAAATATAAATTAAGATTATACTATAACCCAAAATTTTAAATAATAACAATAATATAATTATTAATACTACATTGAAGAGTCACATTCACTCATGCATTCACTGAAGCAATAAGAATAAGAAAAAAAACTATTTAGATATTTTTATTTTTACAATAAAATAAGTAGTAAAATGTCTGACTTTTGATGCTATTAAGTGTGATGTTATTTATTTCAATAACTTTTTCTCTTATAGAAGCATAATAGTGGTCTTATCAACAAATTAGGCTTTCTAATTAGTTTGATGTTTTTAAATCAATATCAACTTTTTGTATATTCTAGAATTTTGTAAAACTTTTAGAATTACATTCAGAAAATATTTTATGCTATATACTGCATATCAAATTCAGAAATTTTATTAACCCTTAAACCGCTAATTATATTATTGGTTGTATGAGGTAAAAATCAAATCTTTTAATTGGCCAACTCACAAACTGAAGACAAAGCCTATTGTTAAAACATATTCGCCTATAATATTAAATTCAACTCAGATACGTTTATAAAAAGTATATTACTAATTTTTCAGGTTATGAAGAGAACGAAAGTTCTTTCAAAAATAAATTGCTATTTATTTATTCTAAAATATTCAATTTCGGCAACATAAAAGCTATAATATAAATAAAAAGGTCGACTTTTACATTATAGAAAAGTAAATATTTCTTTTTACTAAATCTTAAATATTTTTACTAAAATCTTCAATATTTTTCGAAAATAATTTTGTTTTTTTAGTATTCTCTCTGAAAATAATTTGTAATTTCTCAAAATATTCTTTTATAATACTTTAAATCATATTCGAAATGAAAATCTCAGCGTTTTTCTTTATTTTCTTTGATCAGGCGGTTTCTTTGTTCTTTCCAGCCAATCAGAATGTCTTTTTCGGCTGAGAGCATGCTAACAACCAATCACAACTAATGTTCTTTCTTTGTTTAGGTTTAAATGCGTTTTTTTTTTATTTTTTACTTGTAAAATAATTCGGAAGAGGGCACCATCTTACAGAACTTTTAAAAACCTATTCAATACCTGTCAAACGAATATTTTAGCATAAGAACTGGCAGAGTTAGAGTGACGTCAGATGTCGACGAGGAGCCTCGTAAGAGGCGGGAAAAGGGTTAATATATAATTTATATATATGACACTCTGACATGGAAAAGTGACTATTGGCATATTGGAAAATTTATTTATAAATTTTACATTTTTTATATGTAATTATATATGACATTCATAGAAGAAAATATGGCTGCTCAAATATCATGAAATTTGTCACAATGTTTTTTTATTTATTTACAGGGGGTAGCATATAATTGAAATCATGTAGTTAGATATAGCAACTTTTGTGAAGACAAAGAAAAAGAGAAAAATGGGAGAACAGATAGGATGTCTATAAAAATGTGATAAAGCATTGTGACACTTAGATAATTATTCATTCCTTGGTTTTATGCTTTCCAATGTGTTTTGACCTAGAGATGGCACTATTACAGAGAAGGTGGAGAAGCATTATTTCTCTATGGAATCAATCACTCTGAATTCAAATTGTGGCTCTATATCTTTTTAAACCCATTATAGTTAAGGCTTTACTTCATTAGCATTTGAAATCAATTTATATATATATATATATATATATATATATATATATATATATATATGCTCTGTGCACAGTACATTGAATATCTTCATTATCTGTGCACAGAGCACATATATATTAAACCCATTATAGCAACTTTTATATACTTGGTTTCACAAAGTAGGGCATGATATCAACTACATTGACTCTCATTAAATACATCAATCAATTCATTACTACTTGATGACTAAGGTGAAGGCTTACAACCAAATAAAAGTATTCATTTATTTTTATTCTGCATAGTTCTATAATTAATATATAGACACCATAATGTTTTTCACTGTTAATAATGTATTACATTTCTTTTTTTAGTATTGCAGGCACTGTAACTTGAATGAATGAAATTACATAGAAAAATTAATAATAACCATAGGTAGTCATAAAAGTAAAATACTTAAGAAAAATATTTAAGACATAATTATAGAGTGGAATGGAATAATTAAAAAAGATCAGAAATATAGGAAAAGAATAGACATAAAATAAAAATGAGAGTATGAAAGTCAAGAAGATATTAGAGGGATTGCAAAGAAAAAAAGTACAGTAGATCAATTTATTAAAATAGAAGTAGACAGCATTATAAATAAGTTTTAAAATGTTGGCCTAAAACAAATGAAAGGAATCAAATGTATTAATTTCCAATGAGATAAAAATCAAACATGGAACAATTATTGTAAAAAGCAAAATATTAGATAAAGATATGACTCTCAACCAAATATACCAATGTTTATCCCAGACACAGTGAGTGATAAAGAAAAGGAAATAGCAAGAAAAAGATTTGTAAAGATTCTGGCAAAAAAATTATTGAATAAAATTCAAAAACGCTGAAATGAGTGTAGCTATGAAAATAATAATTGAGACCTTAAAAATATTTAAAACACTATCTAGGAATGTAAATTAGATGTTAGACAAAAGCCGGCTAATTACTGAGGACAAAGGGCTCTTTTTCATTAGCTATTTAGCAAATTTGAAAGAAAGCCATTGGAAGAAAAACAGACATGGAGATATTTGTTAAAGCATTGAGTTGAAATTGTTACATTAAAAGTGGATCTGGATATATCCATTGAAGAGATAAAAACTAAAATTTAGAAGAAAATTTTCCTCCTATCCAATTAATATTTGACTTTTAAAAACAAGCATTTGGAAAATGATTATAGCATTCAGAGCTAGTTTATATTTGCTCTAAAACTATAAAATATGAAAAAAGAAAAAAAGTTATTCCAAATTCATTCCAGTTGCTACAAGATCTGATCTTTTATTGCAGCCAAGATCTGATCTTTTAGATTGCTGAAAATATAAATGATCTATACCTACTCCTTCTCAATTTATATATTCTACCAGTTGCTTTTATCTTGTTCATCTTTATATTTTACCAATAGTTTTATCTCTAATTATTTTATATATTGTGTCAGTGCTGTAATTTGCTGAATACTGAATAAAATGGTACTAAATAATAATAATGAAAAGATCCTGTCTTTGACAGGATAAATTGTGAAATTCACATTAACATTGTAGGTATGGTCTATTGATAAAAGTTTAAATAATGATGGGTAGAGCCCAAATATAAAAAGAAAAAAATATATGAATGCAAATCAAATATATCTGCCAAATATAAAAATAAAACTTTAACAATGCAGACAAAGTATATCCATGAAGTATTATCCTGGAGAAAAAAATGCCTAAAGAGCATTAGGAGGAATAAAACATCAATAGCACTTTTCTAATAGAAGATCAAAGAAAACAAGTCAATTTTAAAGTCTTTTAATAGAATAATAAACAGTGTAAGAGAGAGAAACATGATTTGGGGGGGGGTGATAGTGAAGAGCTGTGAGCATGTCAGTTTTAGGATTTATTGTAAAATAAAACATAGTGTGTTGGAGGTATATTTGAGATTTTGTTTATTGAAAGTTAAAATGGTGTCCCTCCATTCTGGTTATCTGCTTATTAGTATTCCATTTCTGACATTGTGTTCCTTATGCCTGTAGTAAATTTCTAATCATATATACATGTTTTATATCAGATGATAAATTCCTGGATCATTAAATAGTGTACTCAGCATGTAATTTTTGGTTTTGCTTAAGAGAAAGATTTTAGAGCCACTGGAATAAGACTTGGCTTGTCTATTTTATGTATTTTGCATGATTAATCTTGTAGTAGCCAGCATATAATCATAAGACATTACTAAATTTCCCTAGAAAAAACTCACAGGCATAACCAGATATGATATTTATTAATTTTGCAAAAGAAATGAGTGACTATGCATGATTAGACATTGAGATTAAAGACACTAGATAAATGAAATGTATTTATCAATCAAAAAAGTTAAGATTCAGCTGCTAATCAAAGAAATAAACTACTTAGGAATAACGATAAATTTTACATAATAATCTGAATATAATGCTCATTTTCACAGTAAGAAAGATGCTATCTTCTTCAACAACTCTAATCAGAACTTTATAAAACACAGTGCAAACATATTTTATTTAAAATGCTGTAAAAAATATTGTGTATATTATTCCATATATATAAGTCAGAGTTTAAAGTCAAAGAATTATCATCAAATTCGGGACTTCTGTAGAAAACAAAAATTACTATAATAAAAGAAATAAAGGGAAATTGTTGAGAGTGTTGAATTGTTCATAACTGTGTATAAAAATGCTAATGAAGCAAGATATAAGAAAAGGATAAGGTCAACATTCTGTAAAAATAATAAGATCTGGATCTAAAGAAAAGCATATATATGTTGGAGTAAAGAAAGAATAATAATTATTTTATTGTTTCTTTTTAAGAGAGAGGGAATTGAGATGGAACTTATATCATGACTTGGTTTAAGTAGTTCGTATAATCGTAAAACATTATTGGTTAACAAATATATACTTGATATAATATATAAATGACAAAACTAATAAATTTATTCTGATTATGGTTTATAAAAACATTCCTACATTTTGACTTTAATGTATTTTAATAATAATCAGTCATTTGAGGGGGGGGGGTCAAATTATTTTTATTACCTGTGAAAGAAAAAAGTTTTGATTTAAAAAAAGTGAAGCATAATGTTGATAAATTATTTGTTTCTTTCCTTTCAAAATTTTAAATTATTTAATATCTTAAATCTTTTTTTTAGAAATGTAAATAAATCCCCTAATAAATATGAAAAAAGAATTTACCATTTATGTAAATGATTGTTAAATTTTTAAAAAAGGGATAAATAATTTTGTAATCAGAACAAAAAAAAGAGAACTTTTTGTTTTTCTGATTAAAAAACTTTTATTTTATCAGCTTATGTTGGGATGTTAAAAAGCAGGAGAAAATCGCAGTCTCCTGATGAGCTGATGGTCAGACTTGGGGGAAAAGGTTATAGATTAAAAAATATAGTAATGAGGGATACTAATTGCTCTAACAAGCTTTAGTAATAAATTATGCAAAAGAAAGCATTTTAAAATCTCTATCTAGAAATTATCTCCCAATCCTCAGACCATTGTTTTTATGCTTTGGCAATCTTCAGTGAGGCAATAGGGTAATTTCAGACACTAAATCTAAAACTACCAACTCAAAGCCAGCATTTATCTAAAAGTTAAATATTAAATAGAAAATCTGAAAATTTTAGACACTTATATGTCTTCAAACCCAGTTGTCTAACCTAAATAGCTATATGGAGCTGAGAAGTCTTCAGCCAAATCATATATTAATAGCCTTAGCAATATAACATCACTACCTAAAAGCAAAACTATAAATAGTCAATAAATAGTCATATATTACATGACCCAATTTTTTAAGCATGTAAATAAAAATAATGAGTAGTGCTAATTGCTTTAACAAGGTTTGTTGATAAATGCCACAAAAGAAAGCATTTAAAAATCTCTATAGAAATTATCCCTCAATCCTCAGACCACTGTTTTCATGCTTTGGTAATCTTCAATGATGTACTAAAGTAATTTCAGACACTAGATCTAAAAATACCAATTCAAAGCTAGCATTTATCTAAAAGTTAACTATTAAGTAGAAAATCCGAAATTTTCAGATACCTATATGTCTTCAAACCCAGCCATATAACTTAAATAGCTAAATGGTGTCTGAAAATTTTATATTTTCTACTTAATAGTTAACATTTAGATAAATTCTGGCTTTGAGTTGGTACTTTTAAATCTAGTGTCTGAAATTACCCTAGCAACTCACTGAAGATTGCCAAAGCATGAAACCAGTGATCTGAGGATTGCCAAAGGATGAAACCAGTGATCTGAGGATTGGGTGATAATGTCTAGATAGAGATTTTTAAATGCTTTCTTTTGCAGAATTTATCAATAAAACTTGTTAGAGCAATTAGCACCACTCATTATTTTGAGTTGTGTGATATATGACTTTATTTTATTGACTATTTAAAAAATATAGTATATTAAAAAATGATAAAAGTTAAATAAAGATTTATTTATTTTTTAATAATTATCCTGTCACTCCTGAGCCTTAAATCTTAGAATTATCTTTTTGGTCTTTGCTAGCAAAATAGACAAGCAAGAGCCAAAGTAATGGAGAATTATCAATAAACTACATGGTAGAAAACAAGAAAATGAGTTTGATAAATATCATTATATTCTCTCTACTATATGTTTAAAAGTGTAAATGGCAAATTTGGCAAAATCAACTAATATATTATTAAGTGACAAATGTAAATTTTGCAAATACTTACCTGAAAGTACATTAATTTGTCTTAATATAAATTTGTCTAACTTTAGAGAGAAGTTAATCAGAAGCAGAAATATTTGTGATGTACAATAATTAAAAACCTGCCAATTAGGTACAAAGAAAGCCTATAGACAATCTTTACAACATGCCATTTATTGTAATTTTAATTATTTGCAAGAGAAAATTAAATTGCCCGGGACTATATCAAAAATTACATCTTTTTTGTATGTAACAAAAAAAAAAGACGATTATCAAATAATCTAAACAAAATACATGCTGTGAATGTAGCAAATTTGCACCTTACACCTACCTTTATCTACCTGTAATAATAGGTAATGTGCAGTCACAATCTATGCATAGACAAATGAATGTAAACTTTGCTAACATGCTATTCATCAAATATAAATAAATACATATGCATAGGTATGTAGACACAAAGTATCAAGATTGCATTAGGTAACTATTTATTAAGCCAAGCATTACTCTTATCTCACATACGTATTAAATTATAGCTAAACTATTGAAGAAAAGAATGTTGAACACTTAGAAAAATTTATATAAATTTTTATGTATAACAGTGATTGTCTTATGTTTCATATTTTTATATGTCACAAAACAGAACTAAATGATGATGCAAATTATACTGAACTAACTATGACAATGATCGAGGGTTGAGTATTATGCTAAGCAACCTAGGATGGGAATAAAATAATAGCAGGTAATGATATTTCTTGAATCGATTATTGCAATATGAGTACCGATAACAATAGATATTAACAGCATGTGAAAAGGAAACGCAAAGAAGATGCCAACATTGCAGACTAAAAAAAGAAAAGGCAATTCTAACCGACATTCTTACAAACTATACGTTGACCAAGGAAAACCAACTCTGTAAAAAAAATAATAATAATAATTTTGAACATTGTACAAGAAAGACATTTTTGTCTGGATGCATATGTAGTACATATATAAAATGATTTTTTTTTTTTATACAGAAGAGTATAAATACATTCAATAATTTATTTCTGTGTTGATAAAAATAATAAATGCATTATTTGGGTTTGTGAGATTTATGAAGTTATGATTGAATCTATCTTGTATTCCCATTAATAAGGTATGTTTTGGAGTGGTAACAGATCTAAAGTGTTCCCTGTTTAAATTCCCAATAAATGCATTATATGATATAATCAAAAGGGCAAATATTTCAGATGAAATACATAGGATCTCTACACATCCAAATGACCACTATATAGCAGTTGAATTCAAGACCTGGCCTAGCAGGAATAACTTTAAAGGCAAATTTAAAATATTGCATGACAAGATCATAGTACCTATAGATATAAACAGATCATCCTCTCTGAATGGGTCAATAAAAAATTGCATTATAGGTATCAATGAATTCTATTTACAAGAGATATAGGAACCATTTGGAAAGGTGACTAATTTCACCTACCTTCCAATTGACAAAATATTTAATAACATTCTGTTGAACACAGCTAAATTTAGACTGCCCCTGAAAAAAGGAATTGTGCCAACAGACATTCCAACAGTGTTGTCAGCTAGAGGTGCTCCCATGATACTTTCTTTTGCAGGAGTTAGGCCACAGTGCTTTTACTGTGGCCAAAGAACACACCTGATCAAGGAGTGTATGAATCGAATATGTACATCTTGTGGTAAAAAAAGTCACACTCACAAATGTAGGCAACAACAGACTTCCCATACAGCTCTGGAGGTGCAACATACTTCACAACAACTGAGTGCACAATATAACAATGTAGAACTGCAGGATGAATTTAACATAAAGCAAACAAATAAAAATACTAAAAGTATCCTAATACATGGAACCAATAGTCCCTCCTTAATAAATGTTCATCAAGATAACAAGCATAACACGTCACATAACAATGGTCACAAAAACTAAAACAGTAATCAAAGCCCATTAGAAACAAAACCAAAAGATTCCTCCAATAATGAACCTAAGAATTTCCATGAAGGCCTAAGTACGGGCTCAGCCACAGCAACTGATAATGGGGCTGGTATAAACAATAAAGACCAAAATCAAATCAACTCCAAAAAAAGACAGAAATACCTAAATCTAACTCCATACAAGGTAAATATAATGTCTCACCAAGTCCTAGTGCCACACTGATAGCAGAGACTAATGAAAGCAACACTCTTTACCTAACACCACCTATAGATGCCACCTCTTTCTAGTCTGCAGATGAGATAGAGACATGCATTACTTCCATCACCAGAAACAGAAGAAAACCAAAGATCATATCCGGTTCTAGCTCAGCAGAGGAGATGGTATTCCCACTGAGGCATAAGTCCATATCCACAATATCAAAAGCAACTAACAATAAGCATAAAGGAACCATAGAAAAAAATGTAAGATCCATCTCCCATCTGAACCAGTAACTGGTTATTCTACCAATATTTTGCCTGCAGATCTCCCCACCTCAGATCTAAACATCCCTCCAAACCTCCACATGGAAATCAACCCCAAAAATGGAGAGACTTCTGATACTTCAAGAAAACCACCTGTGGTGAAATCCAGTGGGCCATCTTACAATGGATAACAATAGATCTTTAATCTCTGCTGCCAATGTCTGAGAAATTAACTCCCTCGGTCCTATCAATGCCATCAGGCATTTCTTTAAACAAACTCACTGCAATTGTTGTACATAGGGGAAATGAAATTTCACCTAAACTTAAACTACTTCATAAAATCAGAACTTAGCAAACTGGGATTTATCCATTTATCTACAAGTCATGCTGCTCGAGGGAGAGTTAGGGTAATAATAAACAATCTTCTTGCCCCAACCTTCTTCAGAATAATTTATCTAAACCACAACCTAGTCACCATTGAGTTGAACTTCTCTTCGAACACTTTCATGCTGATTTATGTCTATAGTCCCAATGTTTATGCAACACACTTAAGAAGTCTATAATGCAACATGCCAGACCCTGCTAGAGAGGCAACGATACCACACTACACGGATACCAGTTCTGATACATCAGCATTGTAGAGCCACCCTCAAAGGGGTGGACAATACCAACAGAATAGAATGCTGCTTACTCATACATTAACCTATTAGTGCAGTTAATGGCTCTGCCATGCATCTACCAGACTTAGGACACCCATATTACCTAGCCAACCTTGATGGAAGAAGCCAATACAAGCAATGGAATTGAGTCAACATTAACAAAATGTATTATAATATTCAACTGTACAAATTTTGTTATGTCAATAAAATATTTTTTTAAAATAAAAATAATAAATTAGTAATTCAAACAATTGAATTATTATTATTATTCTTTGAAGAATGGTAAATTTATGAAACAAATTACTAAGAATGAGGAAAAGAGGAAAGAACAAAGATAATAGAAAGCAGGTAAAGCCCACCCCCAAATGAAAAATGACTGCTTGATTTGACGCAGTGTAACCAAAGACCAATATGTGACAAAATTATACAAGATAAAAGAGAGACGTAAATTCAAGTTGAATTCAAAAACAAAGACTAACACGATTGTAAATGAATAGAGCTAAAATCTAATGTAATCTGTAGAATCTGTATTTCAATAAATATTTCCTTAATAAAAAAAAAATTGAATGATAAATATGAAGTGAAATATAGGATAAAGTGCACACCCAGAAATATGTATATAACCAACAAAGCGGACAATTGAAGAATCACACTTTAGTACACAGAAAATTTCATCAAATCTTTCTATGTTGAAAACCGCAAATAACTGGAAATTTTATATACTATTGTGCTAATACAATGTTGTCATGGTGAACGAATTAATGTCGTCCGGGGAATCATTTACCTGATAATCATGCTAAACTAAGAGCCATTGTCTAGAACTTAAGTGCCTAATAGATTTTTTTTTTGCATAAGGTGGAACGTCTGCATGAAGAATGAAAGGAAATGATTGATTACCAATGCAGGAGCGGACTATGTGAAATATGCGAACTATAACCTAATAGGGATTCGGTCAACTCATCTAATTTTAATTCTTGATTCAGGAGATATATCTTACTACAGTTTTTTTTTTTTATTGTTAGATATGTATGTATATAGTGACATGTATATATGAATATTTTTTTTATATTTTATTATTATCCTCAAGAGCATAAATACTTCGGTTCAACTTTTTTGAATAGTTCAACTGTAGAAAACGCAAGAAAAATGGATAGAGAAGGTTCAATTTAGTATAAACTTTTTTTTTTTGTTAAATAAATTTTAGGTCTAAATTTCTTCCCCAGTATTCGACCTGCGTTCGTTGTTCTTACCTTTTAATTGGAGACAAAGGTAAGATTTACGTTTATTTTATGTTAACATTCATATACATTGACTAAAAAAAAAGTAAATTATCTGTTTGTTGTTTGTTTAAATAATATTTATTATTTAAATCTTCTCTGGCATAAATGATTAACACTCTGAATGAATTTTCCTTGCTTTCATGTTATAAATTATTTATGACATGATAACAAAAAGGAGAGAGGGGGAGTCATCAGCTGTATTATTCATAAATCACATATCGAATCGATGCTCTTAAAACAATTAGATAGCAAGAGTCAAATTTATAAAGTTTTTTTTTTTACTTTATATATATTGTTTATATATATACTACTATTATTCTGTACACAGAAATGTCTCTGAGGAACTTCTATCATAGAGAGATGGGGTAGGTAATTCTAAATTATCGTACTAATTATGATAGATGTTCATCGTTGACATATGACCTGTTTGTACACTCGTATACTTTGCTTTCTCTACATTTGTAAATATTGTTTCTTTTTTTTTTTTTGGATTCACTTAAGAATTTTTGTTTATATATATATATGTGGATTAGCTAAATAAATGTTTTAAAGTTATGTTAAAGTGATAAAGTCTCTTTGGTTTATTATACTGATCATTGCATTCACCAATAAAGCCTTTGCCTTAAATATATATATACACACATATTTACCACTAATCTATAGTTAATTTAAGGAAATGTTAAATGAATGTAATATATTAGTAATGATTTTGGTAATGTAACTTAGATTATCAGCTCGCATATGTGCATCCCTGTTAATGGAGTTGAATTCTCCCTGGCGAACTCTATGGTATAACGGGACCGAGAGAGGGGATGAGATATGGATGGACCGATCCAAATTGCATTTAGGTTTGATACGGAAGGAGTGAGAGGTTCTGGTGGAAGCAGGTGCAATCATAGATCGTGTACTCTATCGCGTTGTCTCTAGCATTCTATTTAAAGACCCAGATTCCGACCGTAGTTAGATGCGGTTCCCTCTGATGATGTCATCGCCCGGACCATTATAATACGTAATATTTTCTTTTGTGGTTTCGTTAATTTTTATTAAAAGATGTGTATAAATATGTCGTATACATAGTAATCTGTGCTTACATATGTGGATTTAAATATTTTTTTCTTATAAATTAAATGAATACTTCATTTTTAGTGAAACCAAAGAATTCATCTACAGTAATATGTGTTATTTTGCTTACATTATTCTTAAATATTATCACTTTATTTAAAATAGTTTTTAAAAAAATTATTCGTGAGTTAATCCTTTTATTTTTTGTTGAAATATTTCATCTCTCACAAGCCTACTCCGACCAACCTGCTGCTCATGAACCGCATCTGGCTCTTTAGATAGTCCAATGTGGCTCTCCCAAAACTTTTGAAATAAAATTGATATAATTTATATGAGCGTAATAAATTTACATTTTATTTTGAAACGCACATGCTTTATTCTTTTGCGGTGGCAATTAAAATGATTGTTTATTTGACAATTTTTATGATTTTATTATCATTTAGCACATTGTTCGGAACTTGTTGATTCCGTTTTTGTTAAGATGTTGTTATTCTTTGTACAGTTTTAATTCAAATGTTATCGAGTGTATTTTTCTACTTTGAATTTCGAATATCATCTTTTTCCATTAATTTAATCAACAAGCAGGTAATTATTTTAAATTTATATTCAGAAAAATAAAGAATTATCGCCATAAGAATCCTCATTTAAAAGAAACTGCTTGTAAATTAATGTCACTTTTTGGGACAATTCATTTATATGATTCATTATTCTCAACAATGAAGATCGGAAAATCAAAACATTATGCACAAAAGTATGAATGAAACATTTGACAGAACTATTGCGTGCTTCGTTAGCAAATGATAAGCCAAATTTTAATATTCTTGCTAATCAGATATAATCATGTGTGAACAATAAATTTTTTTTTATTGATTTTGTTCTCACTTATTAACTTTGTTCTCATGATTTTTTATACAATTAATAAATGTTATAATAAAAAAAATAAATCAAATGTTTGTTTCTGTTAAATACTTCAAAAATTTAATTGCTTTTGAATATCGCAATTTTGACACGTGACTCCTGCAGACAGGAAGTTTGTCTACTCCTAATATATGCAATTTGTGGTTTTAACCAATCAAACAAATACTACTGCTAAACTTTTCAGCATCCTTGTTTCTATTAAAAACGCCGTTTACATCAGCTGTCCAAGATGACATAGAATTAATAAATCTAGAAAATTTTCAAACAAGATTGGAATTCAATTACATCACAGATGTAAATATAACCTGATTTATATCTAAGTTAGTTTAACTTTCACAGAATTAATTTTTTATTCAATTTTAATGTCCGCGCGAATGAAGAATTTTAAATCAAATATAATTAGATTGCTTGGTCAAACCCAGAAATTATATATATATATCTGAATATAAGAATAAAAAACTTTGGGGGGTTATACCATGTATTATTTTGTTGCATAGAGAAATTATTCCATTCACGAAATTACTTCATTGAATTAGGTTGCCAAAGTTTTTACAAAATCAGATTCAACTTTATCAAGGCTAAAACTATAATGGAGAACTGTTGTGTCTTAAGTAATAAAGAGATTGCACCATGCACGGAAATTAAAGACCATTCATTCATATATATATATATTTGATGGTTGTCAAATCTGAGTAAATGGATTAACAAAAATTTCTGCATTTGTTTTTGTTCTACAGTCATCTCATTTATTAAAAAAATTATTGTAAAATAAAAGAAAATATAGAAATTTTTGTTAATCTACCTTTTCTGACTGGACAACTATCAATTACACATATGAATGAATGACTTTTAATTCATGTGCAATCTCATTACTACTCCAATTATCACAGTTCTACATTATAGTCTTGACAAATGTGAATTCATCAAAACATTGGCAAATTAATGTGTTGGATGGAATAATTTCTTTAAGCAGAAAACCAATACATGGTATGGCCCAAAAAATTTTATTTCTTCTTATAACCATGAAAATATTTATTATACAAATATAAGTTAATAGTTAAATGATCATTCATTTCCTGGTATTATGTAGTCCACATAGTTTTGTCATGGAGATGATATTGGGATGGGGAAAGCTGAGAATCTTTGTTTTTCTATGGAATCAGTCTATCTGAATTTAGATTGTCACACTAATATATAAATAAAAGATGATTTTTATGAGGAAAACTAAGTGAAATGTTCATGTGATTATTAGTGGATTAATGTTTTATAAATGATGATTGGAATTTATATATGTTTTAGGAATATACTGTCTAATATCTTATTTGCTATCCAAATATGAACTTGATTGTCATTGCCAGAGGTGGATAGATATTTTATTTAATTAATTTTGATAATTATTTGGTTTAATACTTCACCTGATTTATCAACCATTGCATAATTTTCACCATGAAGATGAGGCTAGAGCTATATAAAACTACACTTGTATTCATGATCCTCTCCTCTGATTTCACTTTATCTATCTTCTTACTACTCCATCCTCCAATATATAATTGGTGCTTAAATGTGGATAATTATATGTATTTTTAAATACCATTCTGAATCTTTTTAACTCATTGTGTGATTATTAAATATATAAGAGACTGGTGTGTATATGTGTTGAAATAAAGTTAATTGGAGCTGAATGAAATATATTATTAGATGAGATAATAATGTTTGAATAGCTGAAGTCTTAAATTGGATTCCAAGATATTATTAAAAATATGGAAAGAAATCACGTGAAATGAATGGATGAGATAAAATTTCCCCAAGTAATGTCACAAAGAGAAGCTATGCATTAAAAAAGATGGATTTACATTGGTGAGATCTTCATTCTGCAATGGTTTGATAAAGATTGAATATCATGAATTATTTACATGTATATATTATTTATTTTAACCAATATCACTCAACTGGAGGATAATAATTTAATTCAGTTTCTCTGAATTATAACTTCTAATTTATTCAATAAGATCAGCTATTTATCTAGAAACATAAGACAGAAGATTCATTTTATTAGTGCTAAACAATTTAAAGTAGTTTTTACATAATTTTCTAGTAAATATTAACTTCTGTTCTTATGCAATATTGCTCTTAATGGCCACATTTGAGAGGTAATTTTATTATGTTCAGTAATAAGAATAGACTATTATAATTAATATATAAACACACACACATTTATATATCAAAGAAAAACAGTCCAAAATAGATTTTATCAAAAATAGAATTTAATAAAACTTTACATATTTTTAACATTTTTTTACAATATACATTTAAAGGTTTGTTTTTTATCAGCTGAATGAGTTTTGTATATTTATTCTTTAGAAATATGAAGTAAAGGATGTAATACACTTCCATGATCACCAAGAGGATTATCAACCCATGGATAAAAGGCAGGACATGCTTTACAAGTTACCATCTCTCTTTTCTCATTTCCTAGCTGAGCAAGACAAGAATTTGGTTGTGCACAAACAGCCTCTTTTTGTTTCTTACATACTTTAGATCCAGTATAAACTTCACCTTTTCCTTCCATCCAATTTACAACTTCATTATAAGAAACAAACCAAACATCATTAAATTTTGCTTTATCATTCACAATGTATTGAATAAGTCTATGTAAAGCTCTGGACAGGTGAGCAGTAGAATTAAGCCAGTGTTCCCCTAAGACAAGATTAAGTGGGCCTCTGTTAGAATAATAGTGACGTTCAAAATTTCTTCTTAAAAATTCAAAGGCACCTAACTCAGTTCCTTCATTATAACACTGATCAAGAACAACACATGGTCTATATTGTTCATTGATAAGCTGATTAAGAGGAACTTCCCAAAGACCTGCATGTTTGTGGTAAGGGCATCTGTACATGGTGCATCTTTCAAATGGTAATTTATAGTCAAGAGTAAATGGCCAACTAGGTTCATTATAATAATTATTTTGAATTGAAGCATCATAGCGAACATTAGCAACCTGAAGAGCATCATACTGTTCATCTCCACCAGTTTGCATAAATGGTGCTCGAGCCCCACTTGGAGCTACATTTGAAAAACGCTGCAACATCTTTTGTAATCCAGAAGTTTCTCTGAGCCATACTTCTCTGCTAGCACTTTGCCAATCAAGCTGAGGAACACTTTGGCTATAAATATAAATATATATATATATATATGTCTGTATGTAATAATAACATTAAATAAAAAATAAATAACTTTACCATAATACAAAAAATGAAATCGTAATATAAATGATTAATTTTTTCCAAATATTATATGTACTGAATGATATAAAGATTACATTTTATTGAAAAAAATATTAGACACTAGAGAATATAACAAATGAGTACACACCTACATACACAATATATGACAACAATCTAATGTTTATCTTTATCCAGTTGTGGCAAGCTAGATTACAATCTAAATTACAAGTACTTAAAAAAATTGAATCATTTTTTATTTGCTAATAAAATTTTAAGTAAATTGTAACTCAGAACAAGATGCTTTTTAATAAACTTCCTATGTACATTTATCAAAAAGTATAATTAGTAATCTTTTTAATAATCTTGTAAACTGCTGTATTTCATTATATAAAAAAATCAAATATTAATATCATTACGTTGAAATAATTTTAACAAATAACACAACAAATTAACATTTATATTATGCAGGTGTGCCATCTTGATTATAGAATGCAAATTACAAGAAAAAAAAAAAAAAAAGGAAGTATTTTTTGTCTGCTGCTTAAGATATCATAATGGCAGTTGAATTCATTTTTTCAATTGCTTATAATTTAAAGTCTATAAACTAGGTAGCACAACTGGATAAATTTATACATTAGGTTGTTGTGTCATTTGTTAATATAACTCCAGTGTATTATTAAATGTATTTGGATTATATATATAAACTTTTGCATTTATTAAATTTAAACATTAAGTTGTTAAGTTATTTGTTAATATAATTCCAATGGTTATATGTGTATATTGAAACACAATTTGATTTGAAAATTTCCCTCTAATCAAGCCAAGCTTATGCTTTGAAAGTCTCATAGCTGTCTCTGCGCAAAAAACGTTTTACGTGTGATTTCTATATAATGACCGAAACATACACTTTTGAAATCAGTTTAACCTTAAAAATATGTGTACAGAAGCAATGCACATGCAAAGACTTAGGACAATTTGAATTCTACACACCCTCACATCATATTGTAGCGATCTGTGAAGTGTGCGATAGTACCGCTAAGCACAAAAGCTACTTAGTGCCCACTGCTTAGTGGCCAATATGAACAGAATTGTTCTATAGGCCGCATGAGCAGCAGTATATTTCTGTGCTTTTGCATGGAAACAGTGACACCAGGCAGTGTTTGATGGCTAATCGACGACAACCTTTTGGAAGCAACCATGTTTAATAAAAAAATAAAACAACAGTACAAATAGAAATTAAGGTAACTAACAAATTTGATGAGATAACATTTGCCGCAACTGGATTTATCACAGAGATAATAATTGTATCATACTGTATGTGATTATTATTTTATCCAGCTCGGATTAAATATTATCTTGCCAAAACATTGGTTTTTTTCATTTTTACTTGTATTTTATTTTTTATTAAACATAGTTGCCTTAAAAGCATGATTTTAAAATATATATATTCGATCACTTTTGCAGGTATTAAATAAAATGTTTTGCATTTTTGATATATATAAACGAATGATTTATAATTAACTTATAAATGATTTTTATAAAGTGTAAAAGTTAAATTAAAAGTTAATAATAAGTGGATAATTGCTTGACCTTTGAACACTCAAGTTACAAAATAAGTGTTTGTTTTTGATAATCCAGTCTATTAAGGTGGTAATTAATACAGAAACCATTATTTTTTGAACTCATCACATTATTTCTATAGTAAATTATAAAACAATATTTAAATACTTATATAATCTATTGTTTAGTAGCTAATGCAAGATTTGAGTATTCATATGAACCCAACATTTTTAAACAATCGATCAAACATATTTCTTTAATTTACTCAGCTGAGAATTGATTCAGAAATGTTTTACTTTTAAGTGACCTAGGGCAGGAAAAGTTTCTACTTGCCAATTGTAATGCATGTTGTGTTTTAACAAATAGTGTAATATTTATTAAAAAAATTAAAAAAAGTGTAAAGCAAAAAAAATATGGTATTGATTTAAGTATCTTGATCATATCCATGATTAGTAAATAATATATATATATATATTTACTTACAAAACTGTAATGAGCGCTTTTCATCCTAGGCAAGTCAACGATTGGCACTCTTTTCTCCCTCCATTATCAAACAGAAAGTAATTGATTGGCTACAAACACATACGTTTAAATAATAATTGTCTTTGTTATGCATTTAAATATTTTTTTTACATATCATTACGAATCTTTCACAATGATGTATTTTCTCCCTACATTTAACTTGAGCAATTTTAAAGTATTCTGCATGAATAATGATAAGCTATCAAACATTCAGATACAACTGTTTTCTGTATTACATTTCATATTTAATAATTTTTTATCGTTATCCATTTTTATGTCATCACGTTGAAATATTTTCAAACAGTCCATATTCTAAATTTAGTTTTAATTTTTAATAACTTGATTTTAATGAACTTTCCAAATCAAATATATATTTGTTAAGATTATTTATTTCTATATATTATCTGCAACGTGGATTTGCTTTTATTTCAGGGTTATTAATGTAATATTAATTGAATATCTCGAATTTTGTAAAATGATACAGAAAAGAGTTGAATATGATATAAGAAAGTATAACTGTGAAATAGCAAGGAAAGCTGTAGAAGAAAATAAAAGTCTCAAAAATGTTAAACAACATTTTGGTATTGGTAGGAAATTTATATCTGCAATAAGAAAAAAAGATGGAATTATTACTAAAAAGAGAGATGACATCATGAAATTGGTAGAAGATTTTTATCAAGAATTATATAGTAATAAAGAACAAGTACCTCCTATATCTATTACATCTTCCGAATTGCCCAGAATTTTAAATGAAGAAGTGAGACATGCAATTAAGTGTATGAAGAAAGGAAAGGTTCCATGAAATGATGGAATTATAATTGATATATTAAAAGAAGCAGGTGAAGAAATAGAAACAATTTTAGCAAAGTTATATGCCAAATGTCTAAATGATAAAGATGTACCGGAAGATTGGAAGAATGCAGTAATAATATTAATATTTAAAAAAGGTGATAAAGAAGATATTAGAAATTAGAGACCTATCAGCCTTTTATCAGTTTTATATAAAATTTTTACCAAGATAATTACAACTCGTCTACAGAGAACTTTGGATTTCCACCAACCAAGAGAACAAGCTGGATTTAAAAGTGGTTTTAGTACAATAGATCATATCCAGGTATTGAGAGAAGTCATAGAAAGGACAAACGAATATGTGTTGTCATTATGTTTTGGATTTGTAGATTATGAAAAGGCATTCGATTCTATACACATTTCTTCAGTGATTAAAGCATTGGTTCATCAAGGTATAGATCCAGGATATTGTCATATTTTAAAGAATATTTATAAAAATGCAACAGCAACAATTAGATTACATAATGATACTGGAAAAATCAACATTGAGAAAGGTGTAAGACAAGGTGACTCCATATCTCCAAAACTCTTTACAGCAGTGCTGCAAGAAGTATTTTGTGGATTAAAATGGGAAACTAAAGGAGTGAAAGTAAATGGAGAGTATTTAAGTCATTTAGATTTTGCAGATAATGTAGTTGTTTTTGCAAATAATGCTTCAGAGCTGCAGGAAATGTTGCAGGAGTTAGCAGATGAAAATAGAAAAGTAGGACTAACGATAAATGTTAAAAAGACTAAAGTAATGTTTAATCTATTTGCTCAAAATATGAAAATAAAGATTGATTATGAAGAATTAGAAAAAGTTAACAGTTACAAATACCTTGGTCAGATTGTTAATACAGATGGAAACATAATGGAGGAAATTAATCATAGAATTAAACTTGGTTGGAGTGCTTTTGGTAGAAATAACTTGATACTAAAAGGAAATATGCCTATGTGTTTGAAAAGGATGGTTTTTAACAAATGTGTTTTACCAGTTCTTACTTATGGATCTGAGACTTGGACACTTAATAGAAGAGCAATACAGAGACTTCAGACCACTCAAAGGAGTATGGAGAGATGTATGTTGGGAGTAACAAGAAGAGATCGAAAACGCAATGTATGGGTATGACAACAAACAGGTGTTACTGACCTTATTGAAAAAATTAAAAGATTGAAATGGAGTTGGGCTGGACATATTGCTAGAAGAGATGATAATAGATGGACAATTGAAATTTTAAACTGGATTCCAAGAGATTGTAAAAGACCCAGAAAGAGACCACATGTGAGATGGATGGATGAAATAAAAAAATGTGCAGGGGTGTTGTGGAGAAGAGAAGCTAAAGATCGGAGAAGATGGATTAAACTTGGAGAGACCTTCATCCTGCAGTGGATTGATAATGGTTGATGATGAACATGATGATGATGAATGTAATATGTAATGTTTTTCTTTTTGCACTTTTTGCTTCTGGTATCAAATATTATAATTTATTGATTTTTTGGGGTCTTATTTGTTATTCTGAAATTTGATTCTTAAAAATATATATACATTGTATATATTTTCAAATAAAACTTAAAAATCAATTAATTTCAATGTTTTGATAACAGGAGCAAAAAATAAGTGCGCAATATGTTAATGGTTTTTAATATGAATATTGACTCATCAAATCTTTTGAATTAGACTAAGTCAAACATAACTGTCCATATATTATATATTATTGCTCCTTATTTATTTGAAGGGTATTATCCAAATCTAAACTCTTATCTCACAATAATCATCCTTGAATAAATATATAATTGATATTAATAGTTTATCTTTTTTTTCCTCTTTCACAGGATTTTATATTTCCAGAAATAATCACTAAACTCTTATATTTCAAATATAAAATTATAGATATTGGGGAGAAATGGGTAAATAAGTTATTTTCAATTAAATGTCTACAAGTCAAATATTAGAAGATAAAAACATTCATTATAGTTTTTAAAAATGTAAGTCTTATACTAGATTTTACAAAAAGTGAACAATTAATAAATGAGGAAGAGTGCCATATACATAAATTAAGTTGCAAATTCTTCC
The DNA here is from genome assembly GCA_028023455.1 of Epiperipatus broadwayi. Taxonomy (NCBI): domain Eukaryota; kingdom Metazoa; phylum Onychophora; class Udeonychophora; order Euonychophora; family Peripatidae; genus Epiperipatus; species Epiperipatus broadwayi. The sequence continues at coordinate 4,571,966 of JAQFVV010000016.1, forward strand.
TCTCATATCATTGCTACTCCAGTACTCAATAAATCTCTATTCAGTACTTGTCCTATCCAATATGCCCAGATTTGTTTCAAGCTTTTTCATCACTGAGGAGCTTTTGAATCTAGACCAGTGCACCTGGATCTTTTATTTGTAATTCACATTTCCTCTAGCAGTCATCTTTTACTTCTTTATTTTACTATTCATCTACAGACCCAAATTGAAAAATATGTTAATATTTTCAATCTAAGCCAATTTTCTTGCATAGTTATATAAATGTGGAACCACTTCAGTATCTACATATTATGATGACTATAGTTTTTTAATAACTATAATCACCTTTATCTTTTATTAGAATTGGTATAAAACTAATAAGATATTAATTGACCCTTAAATACATAATGTTGCTCAACAGCAAATTCTTTTCCTCTAATCATATTTTTTGCCATCTAGTATAAGCTTTATTAATCAATAAATGCTATCTTACACAAGATATCAAAGTGTGGAGGAAAAAAAAAATTATCTGCTGAACAGTATAATAAGCAAATGTCATATGATATTGTATTTGTATTGGTTTTATATTAATTCTAATCAAAAGATAAAGATAACTATTAAAAAAATGAAGCCATCATATCTAGTTTCAGATCTATATAATTATGTAAACAAAACTGACTTAAATTGAAATATTAACATGTTTTTCAATTTGAGATAATAGCTTGTTATTAAAATAAAAGTATTAAAAGATGGCTGCTGGGGAAAATGTACATTAAAAAAATCCAGCTGCACTGCTCTCATATTCAAAAACTCCTCACTGATGAATCCATAAATTGGAAACTAGTCTAAGGATATTGGAGAAAACAAGCATGGTATAGAAATTTATTAGCACTGTCATCTGACATCTATTCATTACTAGATGGCAAAAATGTTTTGAGAATAAAACGATTTGATGCTGAACAGTATAATGTATGCAGAGTCACATAATGTTTTATTGATCTTTTAAGAAATATAAAATCCTTATCTAAAAATAGAATATAAACATTTTTGATCTAATAAAAATAAATAATAATTGATTTATGTATTAAAAAAACTCTTTATAGAAATTTTCAGTAATCAATAAAAATTTTCATAACAATACCTAGATAGTCTTCAAAGTTTGCAAAAAAAAAAAAATTGATCTCCAAATGTAAAAAAAAAAAAAAAAACTCTATAAAAGTAGGCAATTAATATTTTAATGAATTTTTATTAATTCTTCTCAGAAGTAATATCTGGCCTTGATAGCGATTGTGCTAGTTTCCAAAACCATAAAGTAGGTGTACTCTATATCTTTTTTAATTTATTTTATTTTTTGTTGCTGTTAATGTTTTAGATAAAATTTAACCAATCACAGATGATGAAAAGTTGAAAATAAATTTGTAAACTGTCTTGACTATTTTTTTTTAATTTGGTAATATAGAAATGCATTGTTTTTCTTCATTTTTATTTAAATGGTGTGCTGTTTTACATTTGTGTAAATACATTATTGTATTATAAATACTTCTTTTTATTATTTTCCCTCATTCCGTAGTAATTAGTTCAGAAACCATTTACAAGATTGTTTTCAACTTTCTTCCTCAGTGATTGTAATTTTAAAAAGCAATGCATAAAGAGTCTATAAAGCACACAAAGTCTGATAATTATTTTAGAAATCATTATAGTAGCTTTGAGGAACATGTTAACCTTGGCAAAGATAAATAGGAATTCACTGAATCATCAGCAGTTTTATTTCTGTGTAGAATTTTTCTAGATCTGTGGATCACAATTTTTTTAAAGACTTGAGAAAACCTGATTCATTTGATTCCAAACATAATATATATGAAAGTCTGAGTTCAAATTCCTTCTAATTACATTAAATTTAGTATAGACAATATTCATGTATTTAAACTATTATATATGTTACAAAGAAATAAAGTCATATATTACATGACCTAATTTAACAAGCTTGTATTACAAATGTTATATATAGAGCTTGCAAATAAGCTCTTAACAAACTTTGCAGAATGCTTGAAAATCCTAGCACCTCACTGAGGAATCCACTAGCTCTATATATATATAACAAGATAACATTAATATTTAATGTAAATATGTTAAATTAATATATGATGTTAGACAATGTCAAGAGTCTAAATTTTCTTCTGTTTATCTAAATTTATAAATAAATTACAAATGTGACCGAGTTTACCATTAAAACATTCTTGCCCTATTTAAATACTAATTTCTATTATTGTAGTATTCCAGTAGTGGACTATTTATTAGTTAATTAAAAAAAAAGTGGGCTAATTTTTTGTCTGCTAGTAATTTAAACTCTATGACATTTGGTGGCATAGCCAATTAATTATATATATTAGTTTGTTGTGATATTTGCTGATAATAAATTCCAATTAGTGTTATGCATTGGTTTAATTTGCTGTTAAAATAATGGTGGTTTATAAGATAATTAAAAGCATTTAAAATTAATGTTACTTTGGAAATAGACATCGGACATTTATTTGAATTTGTCAATGTAAAATTCTTGACTTATTTAAATGTTCACTCCTATTGTTATGGTGTCTTAGTTGACGCCTATTTATAAGCTTAGATGAGAAGAAAAGTGAACCACTATTTCCTGTCTGCTAGTAAATTTAGACTTATAACAGTGAGTGGTATGTCTGGTCAATTGTTTGTGCAACTAGTGCTTTCAAATTTTTAAAAAACAACTCATTTTTCATCTGTATCTAATCTCTTAAATAGACTGTAAATAAATCAGTAATAACTATCAAGATAAATTTTCAAATCAGTAAAGTTGTTATTAAATTCCATTCTAATCCACTCATATTAAATGTTTACAAAGCAGACATAATTTCTACTTGATTTAGTAATATTGCAAACAAACTAATACAATACACTATATAATGGAACAAATATATTATTGCTGGACAGACAATGTTTAAAGTAACAATTCATACCAATTATTATCAAAGCTTGTTCCATTCAGATTAAAAAATGAAGCTATTTTTCATGTGAGTTTAAGCTCTTAAATAAACCATAAATCATACAATGATAACTAACAGGATGAATTTTCAAATTAACAAAGATGTTATTGAAACTTTACTCTGATTGCTTTGTATTAAGCTTGTAAAAGAGATAGATAGTTTTGATTCATTTTAATATCTTTGTAAACAAACTACTTTAATATATAAGAATTTAACACATCACATGGCCACCACTTCGTTTTCTTGTGTATAACTGTTGTTAAAACGGGCAAAACTCACTATACGTATTGCCACACATGCTAATAGTTAAGAATAAGGCTTAAATAACATATCATCTGACTTGAAGTTTCTCTCTGATAGTTACCATTGATTCACAGTATATTTAAGACTTTAGATGCAGATGAAAAAGTTCACTTGTTTTATCTGAATATAATTAGCCTTGATAATAAATGATATGGCTGAATTCAGAAATAGTTTATTTGGCTTATTGTATAGTATATTATATTAGTGCAGTTGCTGCACGACTTTTAAAATAAATTTAAATTTTTTTCTTGTAAAAAGTTTAATTAACAGTAAGCTGATTAAAATAGAGTTACAGTAATTGCCTGATTTATAGTATATTTAAAAGCTTAGATATAATTAAAAAGTGGGTTTATTTTTCATAAAGCAATTAGCATTGATATTAGATTGTGTGGCATTTTGGTGAGTAATTTGGATATGTAGTATCAATTTAGCAATAGCATATTTGATTTACTCTACATTATATATTAGGAAGTTTGAGTTCAAGATTATTTAAATGAGTAGAAATTATTTCTGCTTTATAAAAGGTTACATAAATCAATTAGAGTGAGTCTCATTAACAACTCAAATGATTTGAAAATCATCATTAATTATCACTTACTGATTTATAAGCTTAAATACAAAAGAAAAGTAAGTTCACTTTTTTATCTGACATAATTAATCTTGGTACTAGATGGCATAGCTGAATACATTAAACAGTAATTAGTGAGTAATTTGTTTATATAAATGCCAATTTAGTGATAGTATATTTGGTTTAATAAAAATATATATATTGGCATATCTTTGTGACGAAAAAAATTGATTTAGAAAGTAAATCTATTAATTTTGTTAACTGTTCACGTATGAATTTTTATATGATCAATTTTTAAAAGTAACTTATGAGATAGTGAAACTGAAAAAAGTATCAGTAATAAAATATGACTGTTACAAAAATCCTTCATAATGTTGGTATCACTATCTATGTATATATGTTAACATATGAGTGTATGTCTATTTGTTTATGCTTGTATATAATATAATAAATAAAGCTCACTCCATTCAATATATATAATACAGAAGGAAATCTACAATGTACATCACAATTTTTTAAAATACCTAGAGTCTCTGGTTATAAAGAAAAGCACAAATAATATTAGAACTGGTAGGTGTTAAACTATGTGAATAAATGGTAATCTATATTAAATAAATTACATATTTGAACTTATACTACTCATATTGAAGAAAGTGATTAAATATTTTTAGATATTTACAGCTAAATAAATTGTTGTTTGTGTATGTATAAGGAAAATTCTCATAGATGATGATGATTGTACCTGCTTAATTAAATAAAATAGAAAGTGACAATCGGAATAATATATGACAGAACATATTTAATATTGTGTTAAATCTATTAATACATGTGCATAGCATATATATATATATATTGAAAGTTTTTTTTTATTATTATTTAGTTAGTAAACATTGTAGACTGAAAAATATTCTATGATAAAGACAATTATTGTTAAGATATTAAAAAAGACAACCATTTATCTTATTGTTAAGATATTATTAGCTCATGAGTTCAATGATTTTCATTTTTGGAGAGAAGTCATTGTCCATTAACTATAATTCATGAATTATAAACAATTGAGGAAGCCTGCTAATGAAACACAGCTACTGTTAAACGTCGGATGTCAGATATATCTATTAAGTAACAACCAATGTTTCCAACTATTTATTGACGTAATTGCATAAATTTTTTTTTTTTTACTTATTACTGACTACAGAAGATATTACTATAAATGTTTTTTGTGATCATGCTCAGAAATATCTATTATATAAACAAAATCTTGATATACATATTAACTTAAAATAGAACATCAAAAGTGATCTTAGAAAAGAATATTCAACTTGATGCACAATATATTTATGAATATGAGTTGCCATTATGCTTAGGATTTGTAGACTATAAAAAGGCATTTGATTCTATAAACATTTCTTCAGTGATTAAAGCATTGGATCATCAAGGTGTAGATCCAGGATATTGTCATATTTTGAAGAATATTTATAAAAATGCAACAGCAACAATTATATTACATAATGATAGTAGGAAAATCAACATTGAAAAGGGTGTAAGACAGGGTGACTCCATATCTCCAAAATTTTTTACAGCAGTGCTGCAAGAAGTATTTTGTGGATTAAAATGGGAAGCTAAAGGAGTGAAAGTAAATGGAGATTATAAGTCATTTAGATTTTGCAGATGATGTAGTTGTTTTTGCAAATAATGCTTTAGAGCTACAGGAAATGTTGCAGGAGTTATCAGATGAAAGTAGGAAAGTAAGACTAAAGATAAATTTTAAAAAGTCTAAATGTTTAATAGATTTTTTCAAAATATGAAAATAAAGATTGATTATGATGAGTTAGAAGAAGTTAACAGTTACAAATACCTTGGTCAGATTATTAATACAGATGGAAATATAATGGATAAAATTAATCATAGAATTAAACTTGGTTGGAGTGCTTTTGGTAGAAATAACTTGATACTAAAAGGAAATATGCCTATGTGTTTGAAAAGGAAGGTTTTTAATAAATGTGTTTTGCCAGTTCTTACTTATGAATCTGAGACTTGGACACTTAATAGAAGAGCAATACAGAGACTTCAGACCACTCAAAGAAGTTGGAGAGATGCATGTTGGGAATAACAAGAAGGAATCGAAAATGCAATGTATGGGTAAGAGAACAAACAGGTGTTACTGACCTCATTGAAAAATTTAAAAGACTGAAGTGGAGTTGGGCTGGACATATTGTTAGAAGATATGATAACAGATGGACAATTGAAATTTTAAACTGGATTCCAAGAGATTGTAAAAGACCCAGAAAGAGACCACATGTGAAATGGATGGATGAAATAAGAAAGTGTACAGGGGTAATGTGAAGAATATAAGCTAAAGATAGGAAAAGATGGGTTGAACTTGGAGAGACCTTTATCCTGCAGTGGATTGATAATGGTTGATGATATATATATATATTGTACCAATATCATATTGGAACATATAATTTTGTCTAAAAAATTATTAAAACACAGTTCATTAAAAGAAATAGTATGTAAAAGTTTAAAAAGTTGTGTATTGCAGTTTGTCTTCAAAACGTAAAAAATAAAAGTCTAAAGAATTTTTTTTATTATTGTTGCTAGTTTAAAGAAAATATTGTTCATAAAAGTTATAAATGATTGATTAGAAAAAAAAAAAAGAAAGAAAAAAGTTTAAACTAAAAGTTTAAAAATATAAATATCTTTTTATTTAAGTTAAAGAAAAGTTTAAAAATATAAATCTCTTTTTATTTAAGTTAAAGAAAAGTCATCTTAAAAACTAAATAGTGAATTGATCTTAAATTATATATGTGCATAAATGATGAATTAATATGAGTTTGTTAGTAAAATATATGTGCGATTGTAAACATAGCAAAAAGTGTGCGTGTTAAAATGGAATAAATGACAGTTAAAAAAACACTGTGATAGTTACTAATTAAAAATGTAAAAACAACACATTTGCATGGCTGCTAAGTAAACGATCTCCAAAACCATGTAATTAAAAGCTTATCAAAGGAATGCATTAAAAACAAGGAAGGAATTTCAACAACAGATATCGCTGACGGATATCAAAATGACAACAGGCCTTAAGTATAAATAGTCCAGTTTTTTATGGAACAGTTGATATTGATCAGTGGAGGTTCAGAAAAAAGTTGAGAAAACAGTTGAATTGAGTGCTTTAATCATTCAATGAATCAGTGTATCCAGAATCAAAAATGCAGTGCTAATCAGTGTCGGAATTATACGACTTTCTCTAGCCTGAGTCCAATAAACATCCAACTTGCCCAGAAAAGGATAATGCTTGCATAACAACTTGAAATCTGCCATCAATATTTAACTGTCTCCAAGAATAGTGCCAATGAATAATAATAAAACTCCTCAAGAAAATGTCCCAGCCATCTGGAAATATTCTCACTATTAGCAGCAACCAGGAAAAAAACAAAGTCCTCTATAAAAATAAATTTCACAGTAACCAGCAAAAAGAAGTCCATGTTCTAAAATCCTAGGTAATAACATTTTTCTTATTCTCATTTCTAAAGTAGCCATTGTATTAGTTTGAAGCTTTATAAATGAACTATTGATGTGTGTGTTTTTAAATGTCAAATATTATTTAATGCTTTGTTATATGATATTCTAGCATGTGAATTAAGAATGTGTTTGATCATTATGTAAAAATACCAGTGTTATGTTAGTTAAATAAGATTTATAAAAGTATTTAAAATTACTATAATAAATGTTAATTAAAATAAATTATCATGAAACCTAAAGTTTAATTTTGTCAGTCAATTCTTTTTACCACTAATTGAAACAATAATTTGTTATTGATTACAAGTAGCTGAGCTAGTTATGGGATTTTTTGAGCACTGGATTGTGGGCCTACTGTCCAAACATGTTAGTTCTGAATCTAGCTGGTGCCCAGGGTTTACTCTGAAACAAATAAAGTGTTTGGATAGTAGGGATTTGAATCTAGCAGTTGAGGTGGGCCACGATCTGGAAATGTGATCGTGTTATGCATTTCTTAGCTCGGTCTGATCATGGGTATTGTTGACAGCTCTACTATCAATAATATTCTCCACTCTGCTCGGATGGGCCGGTTCGTTCACATAATATTTATAATCAAGATTATAAATTTATTATAAATAAGATTTAAACCCGGTTAAACCTAGCAAACAGAATATGTGGTATCTTTTATGGATCGAACCTGGCACAATATATATAATATTAAATATAAGTATAACATTTATACTTAAACTAGTTGTAATTAAAGGGGATTTGATCCCAGATTTCAAGATCCCTTCAGTCATTCACTCTATCTAATATAACTGATACACATGATCACATACATGTGAAAAAGATAAATGATTTCCAATATATATATATATATTTCATGCTGAACCAGCACTCATCAGTTGGTCCAGATCATCATTTCCCACACAAATATATAATCAGTGCTCGCTTTTATATTATGGTAACAAATCTACAAACTTTAATGGATAGGCTTCAGTTCTCTCCAAATCTTCAGTCATCCATATCAATGAAAAGCTGATATAAGGTAAATTCTATATTTTATTTAGTAATAATTTTTGCTAACACTGATTGCAATAATTGTGGAAATGACTTCATGATTACAATTAACAATTTACTGATCATAAATCAAGCCGATTTGGTTCTGAAAATGAAGATAAAAAATATCAAATAGTTTATTATGCTATATTCTATGACTGTAGCATATTCGTGATCATAATCTAATTTCTATAATCTTAACAAAGAGAGAAAACTATTTGTTTTATTCTTGTCAATAATTAAATTTGAATATTAACTTCTATATAAATTTTATTTAAATTTTTATGATTGAAATTATTCTATAAGTTTTTGCTAAATTAATGAATTTTATATTTGATTCATACAAATATTGATATTTATTACCTATGTAAGGATGGTATAAAGTGGATAAAAATTATTCCCACCTTGGAGGAAAGGGATATCATGTTGTATTAAAAATAAATAGTAATGACTTAATGAAGTTACAAAAAAGAAAAATGCCTATAGAATGTCCAAACATTTTCTCCTGGATTAAGAAATTCAGTAACTTTTAGTAGATATAAATGTTATATATAATTTATGCTATATTTTTAGCTTTGTTTCAGAAAATTTGTGTTGCATTTATTAAAATTCACTTTCAGAATAATAATAGGTTTTACATATGAGATAAATGTTCATTCAAATGTCCATCTAATCACTGAGGATGACTTTTTTAAAAAATTATATTAGTCAAATAGATTTCACATTTTATGTAATGTGTATTTACAAATTCCATCCTGCACCATAAAAATTCATAAACTGTTGAAATAAGCACTAATTAAGGAATTACATTCAACTGAGATTAACCTTTTTCATTTTAAATTTTAATAATAAAATAAGAAATAATTGTACACATATATACATAAAACAGTCATTAACTCCAAGGAAAGAAAATAAAAAAACTGTTTGAGATGAGTTTTGCAATGATTATATAAACCAATCTCTGAAACACAAATAGTGTCCATTTTTCTGCTTGATATTTTGTGATACTCCTTTAAATTTTTCAGCAGGAAATTTTTCTTTCTAAAAATACTTCCCAGCAATGTCTAATTGTAGTTCTCCAATGCAATTTTTTCAATATTTAAACCAACAACATTGCAGTTGTTTAAAATTTCTTTGAGATAATCCTTACATGTAGACATGATCTACCTTCATTCTCACTGTAAAACATTTCTTTAGGAAATTTTGCATTGTTTATTTATTTAACAGGTCCAACCTGAGCAGAGTGTGATTTTACAATACTGAACTCTAGAGTATCATATCCAGCAAGTTGAATAATAAATTGATTAATTTTACAGTTTTGTCATTGTATTTTATTTTAATTTTGTGAAACATTCTTAAATGAAACTTTTTAATGCCTTTAAATTGTATCATAATACAACTAAATCTCACTTCCATACAATAAATTATGTAAAATAATAGCTCTCTATACATCTAATTTAATTGCAGTAGTTATTTTTCTATAAGGAAATACCATATTTTTAATTTTCTAAAAGTAGCAGTAGTACATTGAATTCTATATTGTACCTCAACATCTATGTCCACCTTTCTACTTATAAAATTGCCAAGGTATTCAATTTGGTTTGTATTTTCAAGTTGACAATCATCCAAGCTAAATATTTCTGAAGATTTTTCTTACTCACTGATTGATAAAAAGACTTGAGGTTTTCAAACATTCCAAAGTCTTTAAATGTTATATTCAAAATATTAAATACATTCAGTAAATCATCTTTTAAATTAGAAACAATAGCACAATCTTCTCCATATTAAACATCCAGAATTCAAAAAGATGAAATTCTTGTTTCCACTTTTCATTATTCCACCAGCAAACTTATATTATATCATGATCCCTATTTTTATCCCTCATTGTTTTTGAACATTAATTATTAAAATAAAATCTTTAAATGTTGCATTTAAAATAAGTACATTCTGTAAATTGTTTTTGAACTGGCAAAAATAACACAATCATTAGCATACTGAAAATTCAGAATCCAAGAATATGAAGTTCTTATTTCAAATTGAACATTCCATCAATCAAACCTGTAACATATCTTAATGCATGTGTCATTAAGCCACTTATAGACAATTCCAAAGACCACCATCATAAACATCAAAAATAATGTTGGAATAACCAGTTCTCATTCCAAATGTCTCAAATTTTTCACTTATAGAAATAATTCTTCCTCTTATTTCATCATACAGAAACTGTATAATATGAATATGTTTTGGTGGACAACCAAATAATTTCAAACAATTTCATACACCTATCCTATTAACTGAATCACCTTGATTAAATCAATAAAAGCAATATATAAATTACTCTTTTGTTCCCAATATTTTTCTTGCATTTTCCTGGTAACAAAAAACATGTCTCTAATGTTTCTTGTTTTTCTAAAAAGATATTGAGTCTCTGGTAACCATTTATCTATGATTGAAAGCAGCCTATCTAACAAAATTCTTGAAAGTATCTTTGGTGTAGTGGAGTATAATGTTCCATAATAATTATTGCAAGCATGTTTAGTCACTTTATTTTTAAAACTTGGAACAATAGAAGCATCCTTAGGATCAGGCAGCATAATTTCACAGGTGTGTTTATTCTTTAAAAAATTCAATATTTTTAAAGCTAATATATCATTACTATGCTTTAAAACTTCTCCAGTTTTTTCATCAGTACCTGCAACTTTTTTTTTAAGATTATATAGGACTTCACTAAGCTGGAAATCTTTGTTCAAATCTAAATGAGTAAATAAAATGAATATATTATTAAAAGTCATTTCAATTCTAATATCATCATTCAAAAAATGATCAAAATACTCCTTTCATTTGTTCAAAATATCACTGTCATCATATAACAGAATGTCATTGTTGAATTTAATAAGATTGTGATAATAATGTGAAAGACTGAAACCTTTGACAGAAGCGCTTTAAAAATTATGATAGCCAATCAGATGTATTAATGACTGCATAGGACCTCTCAAATCAAAACGCAAGGCAGAGATTTTTTACAAGAAAAAGATGGTTCCCACCTTCTTCTCTACTTAAATTTATATATAAATAAGCTAGTCTTAAGCATTTTGAAATGAGAGTGTGAAGCTTTAAACACCTTCACATTTAATTCACTAAATATTATATATAAATAAACAATGTGAAATCTTTTGATTTACTACAAAGTATTTTACAAACCCAATGAATTGATAGTAACAAATGTAAATGTAGATTGTGATACTATTTTTAGGCCCATATATTGCTTTCAATTGTTCAAAAAAGGTCTAGAATGACCATAATCAGTGAATGCCTATATCTTCTTTGCATTTTGTTTTATAAAACCAAAGACTTTTTAGACACTTTGAATAACTTCGTACTTGTATTATCTAAATTATAGGTTTACGATTATACTTCATGTTTAATGGAGTAATAATTATCCATTTGTTAGATATTTACATTTTTAAATGTATGAGAAAACATTTATAATATCTATTTTAAGATGTTAAAAACATTTCAATCGCATAATTATTAAAGACAATAAACACAGTAGCTTTCAATAAGTCTTAAGAGCAAATTCTCATTTTAACATTCAATAGAGATGTTAATTTGTGAGATTAATATGACTTTGTACATATTTATAAATTTTTAATTTAGAAAATTTTTAGACTTGTCTTTTAAAAAAGTTTATTAATTAATTTGAATAGTCATAAACCTTGTAAATAAATTACATTTCAATTTAAAAGTATTTTACAGTAAAATTTGCACACTTTTACTGATTTTATTAACTAACTTAGTATATTATGACTACCATAAGTCTATAATTATAAATAAACTGATAAATTTGAATAATTGATGACTGCTAAATAAAATTTAAAATGTCATTCTCCATTAGATATACAGGCGTGTATTGATTAACCAAATTTTCTTAACAAATATTCCATGAAAGATTAGTATGATATATATATATAGAGAGAGAGAGAGAGGGGACGGGGGGGAGTTAAGTTTTGCTTTATGTTTGATCACCAACACTACATTATTTTTTTCTTAAATTTAACTTATAAAGTAACTAGTAATTTTTTTATTATATTTAACATAACATTTAAAACTGTAAATGTTCCACCTACCAAGATAAATAGCTGTATCATAATGATGTGATTTTAAAAAAAAAAAACTATAAATAATATAATGAAAAAATAACATATCAGTATGGGCATAGAAAATCAGATTTTATATAGCTCTATGTCACATGATGAGTAAAAATTGCTTATGGAATGCATGTATAGTGAAAGAAAGTAAAATCTGAATTTCTGCACTGGTAGATGTTTGCAATATGGTAAAATTGAGATGAAACATATACTAATAGATTTAAAAATATTAAAACTACCAAAATATTAATAATATACATCAGAAACACAAACAAATTAAACAAATTAGTCAAGCATTGGTGGTTGAGAGGTCAGCGACAACTGCTTTACATTCAGTTATCCCGGGTTAGTGGGTTTACTTCCCGGCTGATGCTATGACACATGAGAAAAAAAAATTAAACAAATTACTAATTGTGTTCTAATCTCTTGATAGATTGTGATACATTTTGTTTCATCTTATTAACTTTGCAAATCAATGTTTCAAAGTGACATTATATAAGTGGATTTAATGTTTACTATTGATAATACAAAAAAAATAATCAAATACTTATCACTCAAGGTGCCATGAGCTGTTCAAGTACTAAAGTAACATATTAATCTTCAATACAGGAACTTTAGCTCTGAATCAATCGTGCTATTATTGCATTAAATTGCACATGAAAAAAAATTTCAGGTGCTGCTGTAATTTCAACTGTAGATATTGCGCTTTGTAAAGTGGATATGCTAGTTATTGCATCATGAAGTCATTCTTAAAAATAATCATATAGTTGGTTGTTGACAGATTCTCCTTCAATCCAGAAACCTTTAACTCTCAAAACTATTATTAAACTACCACATTAATCTTTAAAAGACATTTTTGTTTTTTTTTAATCACTATAAACATAACCCATATTAGCTTCTTTGTAATCTTCATTTTAACATTCATTCTTACCTTAATCTTGTGGGTGACTCGTATAATTTTAACTTCTTAATCAGAGCTTACAGTTAAACTACTTTCTGTTTAAAAGAAATATATTCTAAGTCCGAATTAATTGGTCTTTTACTGTTATTTGAAACAAAATTATTTGTTCTAATGCTTTTTCTTGTAATTTGATTTATATCTATGTGGCATATTTATTATTACTGTTATGATTACTATATTAAATTTATTGTTAGATATAAGCCATAAATACATTCTATTTATTTTAAATGTATAATTTCATAAATATAAAAAAGACCTCATAATGCAGCAGTTTGATGACTCATCTTTCAATTCTACAAAATGGAGTTCTATATTTTTTTATGTTGCAAACAGATTTAGAATTTTTTTCACTGGTAGCTGTCACAATCAATTTAACTAAACATCCACAGAGGCTGGTATATAGGAATGTCACTATTCTTAAATATGGAGTAAAGATCTTAAGTTTATCTAGATTGATCAAATGAGTATTGATATAATGATCATAAAATTAAAACATATAATTACAATGTAATGTATTCTTCACTGCCAATATGGAAAGTGTCTCATTCATATGGATACTGCATCCAAGATTATCTTTATTATTCTATGAATGCAACATCTTAATTATTTACTTATCTATTTTTATTTGTCCTAATAAAAATATGCTGTATAAATTATTTATAAAAGAGATTTTAAATGTAATAAATTATTTTACATATAAATATAAAAAATTAACTCTGTTTACCTGACTGATTCAATGGCTATTTCTACACCTTTAGATTGCAGAAGATCTACTAAATGATAATTGGTGTGAGCATGACTCAAGAAATGAGTTCCTTGGATAGGACAGCCATTGGGGTTGGTATAACCTTTATTGTAAAACTCAACAATTTTGTCAAATCTGTGTTCTGAAAGTGGTCCTGAAGTTGAAATAACAATCATCTGAGGTGGTTTTTTTGTATTTGGCAAAGTTCTAGGAATGGCATCATATTGTGCATTGCAATAACATGTAGGTAATTTGCATGCTCTTGGATCACAATCTCCTGCAGTATATTGATTAGGTACATGAGCTGAAATATACAAGTAATAATAAAAAGTTAGAAAAAAATTTGGGTTAAGTTTTCTATTTTATTATTGAGATATGCTTTGAGATAATAATTGGACAAAAATGAAAAACATTTCATTTACTTTGAAGCATTCATACTTAAAAATATCAAAATAAATAATTTTTAAAATATATATTAAATGTTATAATAAAAATTAACTTATTTTACACTTCCATCTTTAGTGTTTTTTTATGGCACTTATTTATCAAAATATTACAAATTATTTATGCATTTAAAATTTATTTGTTGCTTCAATCATAATTTAAAATGCTAAAATTTCCAATGTTCCATCATCAAACTGTTTTGAAATATTATTATTATTAAGTTGATTGTTATTAGTGTTTATGTGATAGCTCCAAATATGTAACATCAGCTAAGTTCATCATGAAATAACAATAAACAACAGCAGACTGTAACCATTGAAAATTTTGCATATGCTGATGATCATAGATGAAAAAAATTATATACTTGTGTGTGTTAATACAAACCTAATATAGATTTGTGAAAAATGATGGTATATCATACTAAATAACAAGATTAATTATTTAACTTACTAAAAGATACAAATGTGGACAATTCAGGAGTATGGCTTAACAAGTTCTCATTCTCATGAAAAGTAGCAGAACTTTATATAGATATAAAGAATGCCTTTGAAAGACTCAAATAATATTTTAAAAATATTATAAAAGATTTTAAAACTATAATTAAAAAATATTTTTAAAATTAAAAGAGAGTGGGTAAACTACGATAGTAAGACAGAAATATATATAGAGAGAATGTGAAATTTACAAAAAAAAATACGCAATTATAAATTACTTGGGGGAAAGAGGGTAATCCAAAAAAGATATAGAAGCATCCAAATAAAGATATCACAGATTTTGATATATTTTGAGTAATATAAAATATATATTTTAAGACTGTAATAATTATATTTATAAAGCGTATACTCATTGTGCTTAATAGATTTAAAATATTGAGTATCCATTTGTTAGTGAATTGTAAGATATATGTTAAGACAAAATTAAAAAGAAAAAGCTATTAAAAAAAGATAGAAATAATAGTTTATATTCATAATCTTCAAAACTGGTACAATAACTTTAATTTAGAACTTGAAAATAAGATCAATAAGAAGTTAAAATATACTTATTAAAAATAGTTTCTCAGACAGCAAAACAAAAAGGCATAAATTAAATAGTAAGTTTTTTATTGAAACAAGAGAATATGTTCATAAAAATGATCAACAATTAGATTTGATAATGATATCAAAAAGATTAATATTGAGAAGGATATACAACAGGTAACACATATCTTTAAATTTTTTACAGCAATACTGCAAAAAATATTTTGTGGATTAAAATGGGAAGCTAAAGGAGTAAAAGTAAATGGAGATTATTTAAGTCATTTAAATTTTGCAGATGATGTAGTTATTTTTGAAAATAATGCTTCAGATCTTCAAGAAATGTTGCAAGAATTATCAGATGAAAGTAAGAAAGTAGGACTAAAAGTAAATGTTAAAAAAACTAAAGTAATCTTAAATAGATTTTCTCAAAAGATGAAAATAAAGATTGATTATGATGAGTTAGAAGAAATTAACAACTACAGATACCTTGGTCAGATTATTACTA
Source organism: Epiperipatus broadwayi (assembly GCA_028023455.1). Taxonomy (NCBI): domain Eukaryota; kingdom Metazoa; phylum Onychophora; class Udeonychophora; order Euonychophora; family Peripatidae; genus Epiperipatus; species Epiperipatus broadwayi. Next base: position 4,588,209 of record JAQFVV010000016.1, read on the forward strand.
CAGATGGAAACATAGTGCATGAAATTAATCATAGAATTACTTTAGTTGGGATGCTTTTAATAGAAATAACAATATTAAAAGGAAATATGCCTATGTGTTTGAAAAGAAAAGTTTTTAATAAATGTTTGTCATTTCTTACTTATCTATCTGAGACTTGGACACTTAATATAAGAGTAATACAGAGATTTCAATCCACTCAAACAAGTATGGAGAGATGCATGTTAGGAATAAGAAGAGCAATACATGGGTAAGAGAACAAACAGATGTTACTGATATCATTGAAAGAATTAAAAGACTGGAGTTAGACTGGACATATTGCTAGAAGAGATGATAATATATGAACAGTTGAAATCTTAAACTGGATTCCGAGAGATTGTAAAAGACCCAGAAAGAAACCACAATATAAGATGGATGGAATAAGAAAGTGTGGAGAAGATAGGTTAGAGATTGAAGAAGATGGATTGAACTTGGAGAGACCTTCATTCTGCAGTGGATTGATAATGAGAACAATTTTGATGATATAGACCTGGAAAATCTTATTATAATTTTATTAAAGAAGTGAGTGGTATTCTTTGATATGATTATGATAATATTTCTAAAACTGCTCACATTTATAATTACAGATTGGAACTAATTGCATCCAACAATTGAATGTATTTAGAAAACAGTTTAATGTGTTTAGAAAAATATAAATAAAGTTTGAATTTTTCTAAAAACATTCCGCATTTTAATTAGATAATGGAAATGGTCCATCATATAACTACAAGTATTACTTGCAGTGTATACAAAATTAAATATCCATTTTTCCTCTTCATCAAGAGTAATAGTAGAAATTTTCTTCCAATTTAAATAATTATGAATAAACTTGAAAATCAAACTTAAAACAGACTCTCTTAACTTTCTGTCAGGAAAAAAAGCCAGTTAATATCAATTATGGGGATCTAATATATAATAATTAATTATTCGATAGTTAAAGTAAAAAGATAGTTTCCTCCATTGACTAATATTTTTTATACATTTTTTTTTTATCACTAAAATAATTATAGTTATTATTTAAATATTTTGTTCTTATCTTAACTAAATTATAAAACTGGTAAAACTATTATAAAAAAAAAAAAACTTACGACAATAAACCTCATCCGATCCATCTCTGCACTCTCTCACACCATTACACAATGCCGTTGCTGGAATACATTGGTCTTGAGATGAGCATGGAACAGTTCCCTTTTGAGGACAGAGTGGAGGATTAGTTGGTCCTACTGTAGTAGTTGGTCCTATGTGTTTTTGTTTAAAGAAATATAAATAAAAAGCATAGTTAGATTTATGAATTGCTGATTAAATATCATTAATTGTCAAAATTATTCATTAAAATGATCCAAATCAGGTATGCTTTAAAGAAAATAAAAACAATATTTTAATAATTTAAATACAATAAAAATAGTTTTAAATTGTGCTTTTATAAAGAGTGAAAATATCATACAGAAAAAATTCTTATCAAACACTTATTACATAAAAGGTAGCTCAATTAGCATATATATAATACACTGTTTTTCAAAAATGTATATATTCAATAGCAGATTGTTAATAACATGAATATGTTTTTATATCATATTACTGAATTTTATTTTTATATAGCAATATTGAAAAGAATTCTTTTTTCTATAATGTCCGGCTTCTTTTGCGTCTTATTATTCTTGTTATTCATTTTATTATTAATATCCAAAGCGCATGTGCAACAGTTTAATGCTATTTAAATATTATTAAAAAATTTGATTTTTTTAAAACTGGAAATGTAACAATGTAAAAATTTTAAATATTGTTAACAAATATTTTAAAAGAAAACTTCTCAGTTATTGTTTTTAAAATTATTTTTTCAAGATTTAGAGTTTTTTTTTTAGTATTAATTACGACATGTTTTTATTATTAAATGCATCATCATTATAGCAAGATTACAAATAATATTCCCTTTTCTGTTAACATTATATTTTATTCATATTACATCATCTTTTTACACTTCTATTTTTACAATGTTCAAATTTTATTAAATAATAACGTTTCATTAATTAACAATTTTTTTTCAAAACCATAAATAAAATAAAAAATTATTCACTTTGTTATTCCTAAAATATTACCTAATTAGATTGTGGATATTGAGATATGTCTTATTTAATAAATATAATACAATTGATATAATTTAATAAAGGTTAACGTTGGAAAAATTAAATATAAAATAGAGATAGTTTGCTTAACGTTATAAAGAGATATTATATATCTTAATGATGCAAAAGAATCATTAATACTTATAGTGCAGCTACAAAATTAAGATAATGAGAAACTGGGAAGCAATAGTAAGCTGGTATATACTTGTTTCTAGCACTACATTGCCTTCAGCTAGAAAACTTACAGTGTAATATTATAAAGTGCAATTTTACAAATACTATTTTTTAAATGTTTTTCCAATCCTATTCTATAATTTCTTTACATGTTATTTAAGGAATTCAAGAGTCAGTTCATTCCTTTTTTCATGTAATCTTAAAAAATTATGATAAACACTATTCAACATTAAAATCTTTTTTTCATTCTTTATTCCTATTTTTTATATTTGGTTCATATATTCTATTCCTGCTTTTCTATTGAAAATTTGCAACTTTATTACTTGTCAACTTTTTAAAATAATTCTTGCCTGTTTTATTTACACAAATTTTTCTTATTAAATATACTTTAAAATTGTTGCATCATTTTTGCTAGAATTGATGTTGTTCTGCTGAGTTAATTGTCATTTGTTGGCATTCTTGCAAGCTCTATGAGTTCATAGGTTTTGTTACTTTTTATAGCCTTTATTACTTTTGTATTCATTCTTTCTTAGCTCTTATCAGTTTTACTTTTTTACTAATATCTCTTTTAAGGCCTAATTTAATTATTCATTCTTTAAACATGATCAAAACTAATCTTCACAGCCTCCAATTTCAATTTATTTTTTTAATTATTCTTTATGTTTCAGAGTCATAAAGCAAAATACTTAAATTTATTGATATACATATTTTTTTTCTTATTGGATTTATCACTAAATCAATATTTTATTCTTCTATTAAAGTTTTCATCATAACTTAAGATCAACATGGGTGTGACAATAATATTGGCATCAATTAAAGGCTTTGAGCATTCCTTTCTCAGATTTTTAATGAAATGGATGACTGAAGAGTTGGAGAGTGAAGAAGATTGAAACTTTTCTAATAAAATTGTATATATGTGTGAGAGATTATGATCTGAGCCCACTAACGAGTGCTGGTTTAGCATGAGATATGTACATTGGAGATCGTTTATCTTTTTTACATGTATGTGGCCATGTGTATCAGTTCTATAAGATGGATTAGATAGATGTAGTGAAGCAATGGATCTGAAGTCTGATCCATGCTTCACAGCCTCCTATAAACTTAATTAGTATTGTAGACCTGAATTAAGTTTATAGCCCAATATCAGCAGGGTTTTGCATTAAAGCTAAAATTAATTATGTTTATTAAATGTGTATTTGCATTTAAATATTTCTTTTTAAATAAATTCCATTCTAAGATTAAATTGCTGTTTAATAAAAATTATTTGTAAAACCTTTTAATCAAACATATATATATGTCAAGCGTATATATATATAAGTTAATGCAAAATTCTGCTGAAATAAAATGCTTATTTTATTAAAAGAAATAATATATTTTTCTTTTTAAAATCTTGTTAAAATATGGCATATGATTTTTATTTTGAGATAAGCCCACCAACATTTTCTAAAAAAATGTATGTTTGTAATTAATTAGCCCATTCAAGGCAAATTAAAGATGGCTTTCTCTTTCTTTTTTAATTAATAAAATTCAAAGTTTAAAGAAAGAAATTTAGAATAAAAAAGTAAAAGTTATTTTTAGAAAATGTTACCTTGAAATAAAGGAGCACGGAAGGGGGGAGGACTTGTCAAGATCTAAGATCATATGCAAAACAATAGAAGGTAGCTTACAAAAAAGGTATAAATTGGAGAGAGAACAAAAGACTTGGCATTCAGATTTTCCTTTTTGAGATTTCATTCAGATTTCTCTGGAGGCTTTTTCTTGTGCTTGCTTTTGTCAGATTTTGCTTTTGCTTGCTGAGATTTCTCTGTAGAGAATTCTTTCAGATTTTTCCTGTGCTTTGAACCTCCCAGATTTTGCTTCTCATTTCCATTTTGCTCCAAAAAGTTATTCAACTGTTGTCTTTGAAATCACGAAGAAGTTTGAACATGCTACAAGCTAAAAGTCATATGAATTTGATGGATTCTACCATGCTTGGGAGTTAGGCAAAGCTTTGCCTGCCACCGAGGTCCTAAATATCATCAAAATGCCATAGTATCCACCCAATATTAATCTGAACTCTGTGCCGTGTCTGTAGGACTTTTCGTGAAAGCATGCTATGTATTTCCACTTTCCTTGTCCGAGCAAATACCTATCGATGGACGGATCAAGCCACCCATGCCGAGGGAACATGCCCAAGGAACCAGGATGGTAATCGTATCTTTCCTCCATTGAATTATTTACTTTCTACCCTTTTTTGTTCATACCTTTCTTAATTGCTTCATTGAATTATATTTCTTAAATGTTGTATTTAATTATATTTGTTGTGTAACCATTTTTATTAGACTAGTCTTAGAAATATATATATATATATTGTGTGATCATCTATCTATATATATTTAACCCTTTTCCCTTCACTATTCTTCATTACTAACATGTATAAATATTTCATATTCCATTGCGGTATAAGTTAAAAGTTCATTTTCATTTAAAATATCTTTCTAATTAGCAATTATGTTTGTAAAATAAATACGAGTAAGTTTCCTTTGTTTGCCAACTTGATCTCCTTGATAACGCCTCCTTTGTCCATCATTATCCCCATATGTATATATTAGTTAGCTATATATGTTTTAAATAATTTTAAACTGTCTGTTTTTAGCGCAAAGCAATTAGAAAATGCTTTGCGAAAGATTTTTTTTTATTGTACTTTATCGAGGAGATTCGAGTTGACAATTTTATTAGAATTGGGAAAAAAAGACTTAGACCACAAAAATATTATATCGCTTAATCTGTTTTTATTGTTTAATTAGGTTTTCATTAATTCAGGGGAATAGCGGAGGCCATTAAAACATTATTAATATTTTAAAAAAGTCATTAATTAAATATATTATTTAACTAAAAAGCTTTAGTTTTCTAATTTTATTTTAATGCTTTATTTTACTTTTCCAATGATCCAGGCATATAAAACACATTTTTCGTAGCACTTTTATGCACATTTAACTATTTAGCTCCATAGATGTTTCCGTCCATGTCTTTCCCCTGATGCTAAGTTGGGCTGGATGAGAAGATAATTTATGCGTGTCTCAGATAATGTTGTTGGTTTGTAGTTAGCCTCAGAATAGGCAAATAGGGCAGAGATCATAGTATTCTTGATTTAATATCTTGCGTATGGGTGGCCTCGAAGTACTTTCGCCTAGTATTCAAACTGGGTTAAACCAACATACATCATCTGACTGTCACAGTAAATTTTTTTCCCGCATTTTGGATGCCCATCGTGTGGCTATTCGAAATTTTCCATACCCTGCAATGCCCTGTATAATATTTGTTATGTGTATATAATGTTTTTTCTTTCTTCTGTTTTAAATTAATGAATAATATATATGTAGAATTTTATTTGCCTCCGGATTTGTACGCATATATATAATGTTTTTTTTAAAATAACACGAGATAATAGATATGTGTAAAAAAATTTCCCCACATTTTGTCGACCAACTGGGTTGAATTTCATTTTTTTTTTGGAAGAATAGGAATAGGGAGTGTGAAATAATAGATAATAGGTAAAAATTTTCTCAGAGTTGTCGCCATGGAACGAATGTCATTTTTTAAAAAAAAAAAAAATTAGTACCCTGAAAAGTTTTGTTTTAGTTTAATATATTTATATAAAATATATGTATAATTTTTCTGAATTTTGTTTCATAATGTGAGCCAAATGTCATTTTTATTGAATTAATTAACAAGTTAAATGTGTCATAAGGTAAAAAAAAAAATTTCCGAGTTTTAAATTGCTAAAATAAATATTTTATATTTAAAAAATTAACACTCCATTAGTTTTTTTTTTTTTGTGATTATAAAATGAGATTTCAGAGTTAAAGCAATTTTTTCCCCCTAATGAGTAGTTTTGTCATGTCCAGTCACCATATTGTTTTTGTCATATAAAGTATATAGCATCAATGAGGTGGAAGTGTCAAATAAATACCCACCCGCTCTCCCTTAAAATAGCTTTCATACTTTAGATTATTTTAGTATTGCTTAAACTTGAGAAATTTTCAATATAATGTTTTTTCAAATTATAGTATATACGATAGTATTAATATTTTAGTAAAAAGTACGAATAGATAATAAAATGTTTTTTTTTTCCGTTTGTATAAATTTTTGTAAAGATCTAATAGATAACATTTTTTCTGTTAATAGACATTTTTTCTAAGATCGAAAGTTTGATAAGTTCAAATTAACACATGTCAACGTATGGTGTCAGCAAATTTTTTTTTTCACTTTCTCTGTGTTCGTTTCTTTAAATCACTAATTTTAATCATGCAAATTTTTTTTTTCACTTTTAAATATTTTGTAGTTACGTTTCCTCGCAAACATATATAAATATAAGTTTTGGTTTAATAATATCAATTTGATTTTCAACTTAATAAATAGTAAATGCGTGTGTTCGTTTTAATAAATATATATAAGATATATTTTGTATAACATATACGCCAGCCACATTTAGTTAAAAAAATTTTTTTCTCAATTCGGATTATGCTATTGAATCATTTATTGAGTAAGCGTTAGGTGAAGACTCTTTGAGTAACCATTAGGTGAAGCCCTTGTTTTTTTAGTAATCGTTTTTGGTGAAGACCCCCTTAATAACCATTAGGTGAAGACCCCTTACACTTTAGAGTTTAGAATTGCTGAGTAGCCTGAAATAATAGGTCTACATCTGCAATCATTGTCTCCATGTTATATTTGCGACCAGCGTTTACTAGCCTGAAATAATAGGAGTATGCGGTCTGCAATATGACAAATCTTTCTAATAAAATCATGTACATGATAATGAAAAAGAAGAAATATTTGTATAGGTATATCTGTTTGTATATTTATATGTAGTCATATATATGCTTATTTAATGATGTACATATTCATATATATGGGAGTATATAGTATACAATTCATTATAGTTCGGTAAAACCCGTTTTTATATAAATGTTTTTTAAACAGTTTTTGATTTCAATGCGTGATTCTGTAAAATTGCTTGATAATTGTTAATCTATTTTGGGTTGTGACCAAAATGGAAGTTGGTTTCGATCCCAGGTTCATAATTCGGAGTGGTGGTTATCATGGGATTTTATTTTAATTGTTTTTTGTATTAATATTTTGTTTTGTTAATCATACTTTAGGCTGTTTAAATTGATTTTTTTTGTGTGTCATGACCAAAATGGTAGCATGGTTTCGAACCCAGGTCAGACATGTTACTTTACTTAGTTGTTATACGTCTTAGACTTAATTAATATTGTCATTTAAAATAGCATTTACTTATTCATGCAGAGATTTTTTTTGAAAGTGAAGTGAAAATCAAAATAAATTTTAATCGCATTTAAACTTTATAATCCTTATCAATGTGTGCTTGGATCATTATCCATTAATATGTATATTTGATATGGCCATTGTCTTGTTGACTGGCGCCCTTATCAAATAAATTTGTCAGCAAGTGCAATCTCTCATATCGGATTACAAATAAACCAAACCATAGAAGGTAGATGATCAAAATAAAAATGTATGCGTAGTGAGCCAAAATAATTTTTAAATATGACTTATGTATATTTTGCTCACATATTCCTTTTGATATATATACTTGTATATTAAAGGAAATGCATTTTTTAGTTGTTTCAGGTGTCAGAGAAAGCCAGGTCAAGCTGTAAGTGTATTATTTTAATAATATTGTGACAAAATAGCAGTGACATTTAAATGAAATATAAAAATAAATAAAGTGAGGAGAATAGTATGTAGTATAAATATTAAAAACAGACACGGCAGGATTTTATATTTTTTTCCATGTACAAACAGATACATATAGGCATAGGTTTAAGATAGGACCTCGTGAGGTAGGCAAAGTTAATTTCTGAAAACATACAAATAAAACAGATAGTTATATAAAATAAAGAACTTAGAATACTGACTTATTTTAGAAAGAAGTAAAAAATTTTTTTTGATATACAGAAGGATACATGTGATAAAATATACTTATCTAGATTGTTTATAAAAAGACTAAAATACATTTTACAAATAAGGTGGGATTGTTATATAACAAAATAGCCAATATTAGGCAAAAATGGAACAACAAAAGAAAGACGAAGATTATGACAGTGATGAGGAGGTAGTGCTCAACTTTCCAAATACGGCAACATGTATTCATAGTGACCAAAAATACAATTTGGAAGATCTCATCAAAGAAATGAGAGATGAAAACAAAATGATGATGACCATGTTCCAAGAAGTTATGAAAATTACATCACAAAGATTGAAACATTTGGAGGCACATATGGAACCCCATCAACAACAGAGTATGGCGACAGAAGCGTCACCAGAAGATGATACTCAAAAACAAGATGACACTGATATGAAATCCTCGAGTGATTATGAAACAGGCGAAGCCACTCACCAGTCAGATTTCTCTGCTCAAATAAATGAGGATAGTAAAAAAACAAACGATCAACAGCTGTTGAACCAAATCCAGGTGCAACAAGGCAGTGAAATCTTTACTGCAACAGTAATCAATACTATAACTCCTGTGACAAAGATTAGCAACATAAAATGTTTTAGAGAAAAACCAGGTGGGAACCCTAGACACCACCTTGATAGCTTGAAAATCTGTCTCCAAGTCCAGAACATGACTGAGCAAGAGAAGAAGGCAAAGGAAAAATTAAGACGTACGGCTCAGCATCGCAAGAATCGAAAATATAAATTCAGGAAAGGAAACCAAGCATAGCTAAGAGACCTTAGGCCAAGTAGTAAAGTGTGGAGAAAAGTTAAAAAGTTTTCCCCAATGTATAAAGGCCCTCACACATTAAAAAAGAAGTGTGGAGTAAGTGTTTTGTTTTGAAAAAATAATCTCAGCCTAAAAAAAGAATATAATATTAAAAACAGAAGCTTAAAACCTTGCGTACCACCGGACCCCGGAAAACTCAGACATTAGAATACATATATACCTTGTTAGATTAGAACCAACACTGACCCAACCCTAGTTATATGATTAAGAAAAAGAAAGACCATTGTTAGTAACAAATTAAGTATTACAGCAAATAAAGAGTAGGCTTGAACTCACCTGGCACAAAATTTTATCTCTGACCTGAAGCAACAGCATTTTTTTTAACATTTTTTTTTTTTTGCTCACTAACTATTGAGAAATGAAGCAATGGATCTGAAGTCCGATCCATGCTTCACAGTCTCCTATAAACTTAATTAGTATTGTAGACCTGAATTAAGTTTATAGCCTAATATCAGCAGGGTTTTGCATTAAAGCTAAAATTAATTACGTTTATTAAATGTGTATTTGCATTTAAATATTTCTTTTTAAATAAATTCATTCTAAGATTAAATTGCTGTTTAATAAAAATTATTTGTAAAACCTTTTAATCAAACATATATATACGTCAAGCGTATATATATATATGAGTTATTGCAAAATTCTGCTGAAATAAAATGCTTATTTTATTAAAAGAAATAATATATATATTTTTTTAAAATCTTGGTTAAAATATGGCGTATGATTTTTATTTTGAGATAAGCCCACCAACATTTTCTAAAAGAATGTATGTTTGTAATTAATTAGCCCATTCAAGGCAAATTAAAGATGGCTTTCTCTTTCTTTTTTAATTAATAAAATTCAAAGTTTAAAGAAAGAAATTTAGAATAAAAAAGTAAAAGTTATTTTTAGAAAATGTTACCTTGAAATAAAGGAGCACGGGGGGGGGGGCTTGTCAAGATCTAAGATCATATGCAAAACAATAGAAGGTAGCTTACAAAAAAGATATAAATTGGAGAGAGAATAAAAGACTTGGCATTCAGATTTTCCTTTTGGAGATCGCATTCAGATTTTCTTTTTGGAGATTGCATTCAGATTTCCCTTTGGAGATTTCATTCAGATTTCTCTGGAGGCTTTTTCTTGGGCTTGCTTTTGTCAGATTTTGCTTTTGCTTGCTGAGATTTCTCTGTAGAGAATTCTTTCAGATTTTTCCTGTGCTTTGAACTTCCCAGATTTTGCTTCTCGTTTCCATTTTGCTCTAAAAAGTTATTCAACTATTGTCTTCGAAATCACGGAGAAGTTTGAACATGCTACAAGCTAAAAGTCATATGAATTTGATGAATTCTACCATGCTTGGTGGTTAGGCAAAGCTTCGCCTGCCACCAAGTCCTAAATACCATCAAAATGCCATAGTATCCATCCAATATTAATCTGAACTCTGTGCCGTGTCTGTAGGACTTTTCGTGAAAGCATGCTATGTATTTCCACTTTCCTTGTCCGAGCAAATACCTATCGATGGACGGATCAAGCCACCCATGCCGAGGGAACATGCCCAAGGAACCAGGATGGTAATCGTATCTTTCCTCCATTGAATTATTTACTTTCTACCCTTTTTTGTTCATACCTTTCTTAATTGCTTCATTGAATTATATTTCTGAAATGTTGTATTTAATTATATTTGTTATGTAACCATTTTTTATTAGACTAGTCTTAGAGATATATATATATTCTGTGATCATCTATCTATATATATTTAACCCTTTTTCCTTCGCTATTCTCCATTACTAACATGTATAAATATTTCATATTCCATTGCGGTATAAGTTAAAAGTTCATTTTTATTTAAAATATCTTTCTAATTCCAATTATGTTTGTAAAATAAATAAGAGTAAGTTTCCTTTGTTTGCCAACTTGATCTTCTCGATAATGCCTCCTTTGTCTGCCATTAGCCCCATACATATATATTAGTTAGCTATATACGTTTTAAATAATTTTAAACTGTCTGTTTTTAGCACAAAGCAAATAGAAAATGCTTTGCGAAAGATTTTTTTTATTGTACTTTATCAAGGAGATTCGAGTTGACAATTTTATTAGAATTGGGAAAAAAAGACTTAGACCACAAAAATATTATATCGTTTAATCTGTTTTTATTGTCTAATTTGGTTTTTATTAATTCAGGGGAATAGCGGAGGCCATTAAAACATTATTAATATTTTAAAAAAGTCATTAATTAAATATATTATTTAACTAAAAAGCTTTAGTTTTCTAATTTTATTTTAATGCTTTATTTTACTTTTCCAATGATCCAGGCATACAAAACACATTTTTCGTAGCACTTTTATGCACATTTAACTATTTAGCTCCATAGGTGTTCCCATCCATGACTCTCACCTGATGCTAAGTTGGGCCAGATGAGAAGATAATTTATGCATGTCTCAGATAATGTTGTTGGTTTGTAGTTAGCCTCGAGAATAGGCGAATAGGGCAGAGGTCATAGTATTCTTGATTTAATATCTCGCATCTGGGTGGCTTCAAGGTACTTTCGCCTAGTATTCGAACTGGGTTAAACCAACATACATCATCTAACTGTCACAGTAGTGAGCTTGAAATTCTGAGTTCAAGTCCTTTATAAATATATATATATAATTTTTTAATGGATGTTTAAATGGAAATATTTAGTGTGTGGAATTATCTATTTACAATTATTTAATTAGAAAGCTCTTTACTTAGGATACTAACCAATCAAGAATGAAAGAAAACTGTCAAATTATTGCACATCAGTAAAATGTCCATTTTTCTGAGCAATAAACTAGTGCAAGTAAAATTATTTGTTGAAAGAATTTTTTAAATGTAAAAATTTTAATATTTTGCTAGAAATTATATATTTTTTGTCTTTTTTTTATTTTAAAGCAAATAAGGTTTTGTACATCTGACACAATTAGAAATCATTTTATGAAGAAAACTTTTTGGAATTAAACTTTATATTTAAAAGGGTTTTCAAGCTTAATTAGATTCCTTGAAAATTAATTTCATGCATGTAAAATCTATTCATATAAACAATTAATGATGAAATTATATTTGAAAGTAAAAGTTTTTGAAATGAAATGTTTTGTCTTATATAAACTTCTACTTCCTTATAGTACAGATAACAATATATGCTTAACATGATAAATCATGTCCAATTTAATTAATTTTGATAGAAATTTTAGGCAATATTTAAAATTCTAAATTTCCTATGATAGTCTACAAATTTTCAATCTTTTAATATCATTACATTCAAACACAATAATAGTATTACTTCTGAACTTTGAAATTAAAATGATTGGCATAAAACTGTTTGTCTTCATACTTTATATTCTCCGGGTAGAATTTTGATTTTTGAAAATTCTAAAAAAAATACTGTCTTTGACACAAAGGAATAATTTTAGTATTTTAACAGTCAAATTACATTTAATTACTAGTGATTTATTTTTATTCAACTATTGGCTGCCAGTGACTGAATTATACTGAGCTAGAATTAATTAAAATTTTTAGTTATATATATGATCTAACTTTTTTTTAATTGTCTAAAAATCTAGATTCCATAAATTTTTTTGTACCTATTTTAAATGCTCATTAATTATTTTATTCTATTCTTAACTTCTAATTTAATCTACTTTATTTAAAACTAATAGTTTTATTTTATCAAATAAAATTTATCAACTAGTTTATTAAATTTTATTATTATTTGTATAAAAAAATAATCAGTGGTTACATAAGTAACATATTTATAGTAATATAAGAATAAAAATTATTCTTTGCAAAATTATTATACAAATCATATTATTTGATAAAAAAGTATTCTTTAAATTGAAGTATCTAACATAAAATTGTTTAATCATTATTATTATAGTAAAACACACAGACATTTTTGTACTTTTTGAATGTATTTTAGATATTACATTATCTAAATAATTTATTTATGTCTTTTTTTTGTTCCATACTTTGATTGATAAATATATATATATATATGTACAGAACTTGTTTTTGACTATCTCAATACACATATAATCAAGTAATAAAAAAACATATGGTAATAATTAAATGCTTTACTATTTTTTCATCATTAACACATCTGCATTTTAAATCATATATTTTAGTTGTAAATATCCAATCATTAATTTTACTAGATATTTAGCAGTATACTGTAAATTATCCATTTCAATTAGTGAGACTATCTTCAAACAGTTAACATGTATATATATAATTGGAGTAATAGAATAATGATCTTAATTTTAAAATGTGTGTATTTGCGTATTATTCACGCTCTTGTGTAAATATTGTATCAATTCTTATTTACTGTGTATATATCATAATTTCTTTGTAAATTATAAACATTTAACATTAAATTTAATGTCAAAATATTTTTATAACAATATATATATATATATGTTCAGAACTGATGGCTTGTATATTTATTACTGTACATACATATATATAATATTAAATATAAAATTCCACGTGAAACGTGAAATCTCGATACCATTTATTAATTATAAACTAGAGAAAATGGTAACACATGGCAAATGTTGCAAAATTGCAATAATTTAATATATGTTGACATAATCAATCATTATTATGGGAAAGTTATTAATAAATACCTGATTCGACATACATATTACACATATAGGGCAAAATAAATAAAGTTAGTTACCTCGAAAACCAGCAGGTAATGGGCCACATAATGCATCATTTTTCCAATTGCACACTTTCCACCAATCATCAAAATTTAATCCTTTAGGACATCGTTTAGTAACAAATTTTCCTCCTGTACAATGATGAAATATTGCACAATCACCTGCTTGAGCAAACAATCCATCAGGTTCAGGGCAGGTAAAAGCGTAGCTTGTTACCACTGCAATAAATTATTATGCATTTATTTGATTATTTATTGGCAATATACTTGAATAGATAGATAGATAGATAGATAGATAGATAGATAGATAGATAGATAGATAGATAGATAGATAGATAGATAGATAGATAGATAGATAGATAGATAGATAGATAGATAGATAGATAGATAGATAGATAGATAGATAGATAGATAGATAGGTAGGTAGGTAGGTAGGTAGGTAGGTAGGTAGGTAGGTAGGTAGGTAGGTAGGTAGGTAGGTAGGTAGGTAGGTAGGTAGGTAGGTAGGTAGGTAGGTAGGTAGGTAGGTAGGTAGGTAGGTAGGTAGGTAGGTAGGTAGGTAGGTAGGTAGGTAGGTAGGTAGGTAGGTAGGTAGGTAGGTAGACAGACAGACAGACAGACAGACAGACAGACAGATAGATAGATAGATAGGTGGATGGATAGATAGATAGATAAATAGACAGATGGATAGATAGACAGATAGACAGACAGATGGATAGATAGACAGATAGACAGACAGATGGATAGATAGACAGATAGACAGACAGATAGATGGATAGATGGATGGTTGGATGGATGGGTAGGTAGGTAGGTAAGTAGGTAGGTAGGTGGGTGGGAGGGAGGGAGGTAGATAGACAGACAGAAATATACTATTACTTCTTACATTTTTAAATATAGAAAAACCTCAAATTATTGTTTTTAAATATTAGAAAAAATTAATGATAAATACAAGAAAACAATTGCACTAAGATGCCATAAAAATAATAAATAAGAATTGTATCAAGATTATTCTTTGAATTGCATGTAAAGTATATCTTAACATTTTGTAATTCAAAATATCATACACCTATTGTTTGCAAATAATATATATATATTATAATGGTCGGGGTGTTTTAGTCTTACTGTATCTGCCATACAGGGGTGCCACCAGGCCATTCGAACCTGGAAAATTTATATAGTAGGCAGATACTGTTAAGATCAAATTTTATTTTTTATAGACCATTAGCCCATGTCACTAGCTCTAGGAGTAGCTGAGATTTATAATCTAAATTCTTAATGTATATATTTAAAAATGGAAAGATAAAAAAATAAACTGCTAGTAATATTAAGCAAAAAAATTTATTATCACACATATATAAAGTCGAACTGAGGGAATAAACATTATTACTTTAATTTTTACAGTTATTATATTTAAATTTAAATTTTAGTTCACACAGATGGAGATTCTTATTTATACATTTTAATCTTTTAATAGATATAAATATGCTACATAGATTGTGCACCTAAAACCTACAAATCCATGCAGCCATTTAATCCAGTTTTAAATTTTAAGCTTTAATATTTTAAAAACCAAATGAGCATGCACATGTATACATATAAGCAGCACAACTGTCCATCACGAATTATTCTAGTTCAATTATTATTAATTAGAATGCATAAAAAAGGTTATACTCTTCTTGAGTTCCTTAAGACACTCATCATGAGGTGTCACATTCACAAAGAATGAACTTATAGGGGAGACTTAGGCAAATTCATCAAGACATTCAACATAAGATGTCATATTTACCTATAGACACTGAATGTGGAGGTACACGCATACACATATACATAACACATGAATCACTTAATTTAACTAACAATTATAACTTTAATATTTTAAAAACTAAATGAGCATGTACATGTATACATATATGCAGCACAACCGTCCACCACTAATTATTCTAGTTCAATTATTATTAATTGGAATATATATATATATAAAAAGGTTATACTCTTCTTGAATTTCTTAAGACACTCATCATGAGGTGTCACATTTACAAATAAAGAACTCATAGGGGAGGCTTATACAAATACATTAAGACACTTAACATAAGGTGTATTTACCGATAGATGCGTGGAGGTATGCACATAAGCATACACATAATACATAACATCATTTAATTTAACCAACAGTTATACTTATTAATTATAAGAATAAATTAATAGAAATTACTGTTTTACAACTACAATTACATTAAAAATAGTAATAATTAATTTAACCTTCAATGCTGGTCAGATAAAAAAGAGTTCATGATTTAAACTTGATTACGCCTTAATTGTTAAAAAATGATTTAATGTTCATTTAGTAAAAGTTTATAATAATTAGAGTTCATAGTTTATACATTACATTAGAGAAGTTCCCGGTTCCTTGTGCCAATTTCTGCGAAGTTTCTTATTATTCATATTTTCTGTTCATGCTGTCGTTATCAATCCAAAGGCGGCCTTAGCTGGTTTGATCCTGGAATTATCTTATTGCAGTACCCATATGATTCGGGGACTGCAATAGTGCCATTCATATTTCAACAGTCTCTTCAATAGCAAGAGGGTGAAAAGTGTTTCTTTTCCCCCTCCTCCTCAAAAATCAAGCTGGAACTGTTCTTAATTTAAATATTTTTCTTTTTATACTAATCTTTCGTATTCACTGACCATAGTTTTCTGTTCCAGTGGTTTTCATTAGGGTGTGAGTGTTAGTTGACCTTCCACAACCAGTAACGCAATCTTTTTTTAAAAAAATTTATATATCTTACCTGACCTTTAATTATAAATTTGCTTCAAGGGCTCATTTACTTTGGATTAATTAAAACCAACAATCATTTCCATTTTGAGTTTTAACATAATAAACAGTAATTTAATTATTGTACAATTTTTATCTTTAAATCTTTAAGTTTTTGCATTAAAATTGAGTCTTAAAATACTTTTTTTTTTAAATAAAGTTTTCTTTTAATAATTTTCCATATATGCAATTTATATATATATGTTTTTGCAAGCTTTTAGTTTTCAATTTTTAATTCTAGTTTTTATTTAATAACTTTTATTTGCGAACATTTATATTTTAACTCTTTTTTTTTTAAAAAATAATAATAATAATGTAATGGCATGTGTGCCCATTACAATATATATATATATATAGTGTATAATTTTAATATCACAATAACTACATATATTTAAAACATCAGCTTTAATATTAATTGTGATACAATGTAGTATTTTTGAAAAAATATTCATTAAAAAAAATATATAAACATAAAAAGTTATAATTTCTTATCAACATTTACTTTCTGAAGGTAAAATACTTGGAGAAATTCAAGACACTTACATTGGATTTTTTCCACTTCCTCCCATTGGTTTAAATAATAACAGAAACTTATTTGAGAAATAGTTACATGTTATTTTACAGTATCTAAAGCATTAATGTAGGAAGGAGGAAATAGTTGGGATAGTGCAGTTTTTGATTTGATTCTAATAATATTGTGGTTAAATTTTGAAAAATATAAATAAATTTTCACTAATTGAGGTGTTTTTTTTTTTAATTATTTGACAAGACTAATTTTTTATTTCTAAAAATTATGCATATAAAAAGTTGAAAGAAGTTTAGTAGTAAACAAATTATAAAAATATTTTTGGAAAATTATAAAATTATTCTATATATATATTTCATTATTTATAATTAAAATTTATAAAAACTTCATTATCAGAACATTATTTAATGTGTATCCAGTTATAAGCATCAAATATAATTGTCAAATAAAATGATAATAAATAACAGCATTTTTTATTACTCTAAATTCTCTCAGTAGATAAAGAGTTAAGTTTTATTTGATAGCATGCATGTGAGTGTCTTGTCAGAATTTCATCCCAAACAAATATTTCTATATATAAAATGAAAGGGAAAAAAAAGAATTTTTGTTAACTAATTATAAAAATAATTTTTGGAAGAAAAAAAGGAAATAAAACAATGATTCTAGTAAACTATTAACTGTGCAGCCTTTGGTGGCGCTGTTTCTGTGTAAAAACACAGAATTATACCGCTTTCGTGGCCGAAACTACGGCTAATATATGAGTGATCATTAATATATGAGTAGATCGAATGTAGTGGTTATAATACTCAGCCAATTCTTCCACGTTCAATAACACTACATCTACTAACAATATTATGATCGTATAGTTTGCTGTTGATTTCATTGAGGGTTGAATTCCTATGCATATTGACAGAATTTGTATTCTCGCTAGAATTAAAGATGAGAGTGTGAGCATTGTCATCTTTTTCAAGTGTTTATTTGTTGATATTTATGATTTTCTCTATTTCCCAACTGAAAGATTTTTGCGTACTAGTAATTTTCAGCGTATTATTGATATTTGTCAAAAAAAATTTTTTTGGCTAATTTTGGCTTTTTTGGGGGTCAAAAAAGACAAAATAAAATTTCTCAAGCTCTCTGGCAGACGATTGGAGTTGTTTGCGGAAAAATACTGTTTCTGTCATGACTCGGACGAGAGTTGAAAAAGAAGAACAAAATGTCTCCCATGTTATTATATATGTGGGACATCCCAAACAGAGAAAGTGAGGCAGTTGCATTTTTGAAAGCCCAAAACATCCTGCCATTCATTACAGTTGATTTAGTTCAGTCATATGTGGTTAATAAATTTATTTTCTGGAAAGAATTTGTGTTTTGTTTGTGATTATTTTTATCTGTAAATCATGTAATTAACACCCAGAATGACAGTGTTAAAAAGGGGCAGCATAGTTTGTTGGACATCTCTTGATTGATTGATTTTTTAAAAAAAAAAATACTCCTTCTTTTGACATACCTATTCGTTCCGTTTAGAAGCAAAAAGAGTTTTTTTGTTGTTGTTGTTTTAAATCAATAAACAGCATGTTAAGTAGATTTTAAAAATGAACCCGAGCTAATTTTTGTTGTTAAAAAAGAATAAAAATACCGAACATTTTATTTGTTATGAAAACAAAAAATCCTTAACAAACTTGTACGACTCTTAAAAAAGATAAATAAAAGTAAACCATTTTCAGTTCTTAAACAGCAAACAACGTGAATGATAGCTCTCCTCAAAATTGAAATCAGCAGGAAAGGGGGTATCAAACCCCATTCCAAACCCCTAAATACAAGGTAAGAGAAGTTTTATATATTTAAAAATGGAATGTGATAATGATATAGATAATATACATAGCAATTCAAGCTTAAATTGTCACACTCAGTCGTTCAACAGAAACGATGGCCGAAATCCTCATAGCTATAATAACAAATCTCAGGCTCCATCTGAGATCAAAAACCTTCCCATTAGCAATACTAAGCACCAAATAATTACTGACAACATTAAAATGCAAGAAATTATACAAACTTCGTCAGTTATGTGCAATAGCATTGGTTTCCCATCGGGCGAAATAATAGCCAATATTAATAATACATACGAAAACAGTAACAACACTCACCGTATTTCCCAAACTCCTTTAGGAGAAGTAAATAAACACAATTCATCCACAACCGCGAAACTCAGAATAATTTGGAACAAAAAATAAAATATCAGCAAAATCTATCTAAAGAAAGGGAAAAAAAATTTTTTAAATCACCAGAGGTCACCAAATTCGCTGCTGTAACACCAGAGACTGTCAACCATATTTCGAGAGAAAAAAACGAAATAACAGATAAAAAAAAAAATCAACAAAACCCATTCACAAACAAATGAAAATTTCAAACTAGATCGTTCGCACATTTCAAAACAGACTCACAAATACAAACCCTTCCAAAAAAAATCTATATCCTACGCTAAAACCGCAGAGACTAACTCGGTCAGCAATATTAATGAAATGCTTATAGGCATATCAGAATATGAAAGAGAAATCATAACAGAAGACAATCAACACCCCCAATCAATTAAGATATTAAATTATAATAATATTACCGATGAAATGCATCAAAACATAAACTATAATTTCAACAAAACTATTCCAAACATGCTCTATAAATCTTTCCAAAATTATTACAATGACAAAACTCTAATCCTAGCAGTAACGAATGAAAACTTATCATTATATAAATTCCCCATGGAGCATTTATATTCCGTAATTAAACAACATGATTCAGAGTTAGGGATTTATCAAATACTAACACATCCTAATGACAGATATGTGGCAATAGAATTTAAGACCTGGGCAGACAGGCTCCAATTTAAAAACAATATTAAAATACTGGGAAATAAAATACTTTGCACTGTAGAAATGAACAGACCTATGATACTACAAGGGAAAATCAAAAACTGCCTAACAAGATTCACTGAACAAGAGCTCCAAAATATCCTCAATCCCTACGGCACTGTATCAAAATTTAAATTCCTTCCAGACCCCATTTTGAATGGAAACATAATATCAAATGCAGAAATCTTCTCACTAGCCATGAAAAAAAATGTTTCTCCCACTGACATCCCTACTCTAGTTAATGTAAGAGGTTTACCAATGGTCTTAACATTCAGGGGGTGCGGCCTCAGTGCTTTCACTGTTTACAAAGGACACACTTTATAAAAGACTGTTTGGCATGTATCTTCACTACCTGCAATCAAAAGAAAGGCAAGTTCCACCACTGCAATGGAAAGAATATAGAAACAACAACTACAGACACCAAACAGTCACCTAAAACAGACAATAATATTGAAAACCACACTGATAAACACAGGGCTTCAATATCAAACTATACCGAATCTATAGACATAACTCCCACAGATGTAACACCAGACCACATAATATCTAGAGATGAATATCAAGATGATAATCTTTCCCAACAAACTGAAATGGAATTCCACAACAATACAACCAAAAATAGAAATGATAAACAAACAACTACATCAAGTACACCTCATCTCATTTCAAACCAATACACAGATAGTATTCAGTCAATAAACAGTACAACATTGGAAAAAAGGGCTATGAATCAATGCTTGACAATCCTTCAGACTTGAAATCACTTCCAATAGAAGAAACAGACACCAGAATCAAAATAGACAAAAATAACACCCAATCACCTAGAAAGTCACAAAGTAAACAAAATACAATAACTCCACATCCTCAAAAAGAAAGTAGCAAAACCAATAAACCAAGGAAAAAATTCAATCCAACACACTCCAAACCTGGGGGGAAAGGATGGTTTATCTGGACATTGGAATCAGGATCTTTCACAAGAAGTAGAGCTAACATGACAAGCTATACCAAATATTAATAAACAGAAATCAGATGTTCCGGATAAATCAAGCTCAGATGATGATATGAATTCTGGGTTTATAACACAACTACCTACATTAAAACCAGATTCACAAGAATCACAAAGTAAACACAAAGTTTCATGGGAAAAAAAAAAAAGAAAAACCTCTGAGCACTCTGATACTGATTCAGCACCAATGAAAGATGATCCCTATGTGGAATTACCAGATTCTATGGAAAATGAGGACCTTTCAGTACTCATGGAATCAAATCTACATCAGCTCTCATTGGAAGAAGCATCAGATCAAGAAACCAATTATAGTCATTTACTTCCAAATTCTCCCTGAGACCAGGGGCCGGCTGGAGGGGCAGGGACACTATATTATGAACTATAAAATTGCAGGGATTAATGTCTGTGGCCTCAACTCATTGGCCCATGCTCACTCAATTAGAAATTGGATAAGCATTAACTCTCCCCACATCCTTCTAATGGGGGAAACCAAATTCCATAATAACACTGACACTAAAATAGAAACATTAATTGCTACTATGGGCTTCACTAAATTTTCAGTTGGACATTCAGCAGCTGGAGGGGTTGGAGTATTAATTAAAAAATTTGCTCCAAACAAATTCTGTATTCTCTATTTGGATAACAACTTAATCTTATTAGAAATAGACTATTGGGGCTACAACATAAATCTAGCTTATATATACACTTCAAACAATCCTACTATCTATCACAAAATAATTCAGATTTTAAATGCTATCCTTAGCAACAAATCAGGCTCTTTACTTATATTAGGAGATTTTAACACCACATATGGTCACTTTAACCTAAAATTTCTTCCACTGATAAATAGAAACTTGATGTGTGGGGAAGGATTCCTTCCTCCTGGATCCTACTACTTTTACACCAAATCCCACCAAACCCTAATTGACCTATTATATTATTCACCAGATTTACATTTTCCATCTAAATGCAAAACTTTTACCGGTGTCGTTTTCAGACCATATGGCCCTTGTAGTTACTCTTGAAACCATGGCTGGCCTCCCAACCCAGAGGCTCTTCACAAAACCATGCGGATGGTAACAAAATCAAACATGACAGAGGCCATAGTGTCCGAATCTTATTTATATTTTCACAAAATCAACATCCTTTCAAGACCAGCTGAAGAAGCCTGGTTTTCATTTATAGGCATTCTACAGACAATATTAAAACACCACACCATGAAAGTCAAAGGCCCTAATGGCCTCTTCAGAGATCTTCTACAAATAGAGAATCAGCTTCAGATGCTCCAAAGTCAACCTATCAAAACAAGATATATATAGTCTTAAAAACCTATACCGATCAAGACAAAAATCCCTGGTAGAATACCTATCCATTAGGAGAGCCAAATGCTATTTATCACAACAACATCACTGGACAAAAGGCTACTTGAGATGGGCACTTGGAGGGGAAAATAACAAAACCACTCCCACCTCCATCATTGCAGATGGGAAAACCTTACTGGGAACACCTATGATGAACACAATAAAAGAACACTTCCGGCAAAGAATGCAAACCGCAATCTTCAATGGCACACAATCCTGGTCTGAAGTTGATCCACAGGCACCACATGGGATCACAGAAAACCTACTCCAACAGAAAATATCTTCCCTTCCAGATGGTGTACATCCTGGATTACATGGGATTCCCAGATTCCTAATCCTACACCTCAATCAATTTGCAATTCCCATAATGAAGAAGATGGTGGATTACCTAGCAACTGGTAATAGAGTGATACCTAACCTTTACCCAGTGGCACTAGTTCCATTTACAAAAAAAAATCAGGTTATGGATCTCTCAAACATCAGACCTATTTCCATGACACCTCTGCTAATTAAAATTGTAGAGTCTGTGATCAAAGACATCATCCAACCAAATGTCTTAAAGCACATATCTAGCAACCAATATGCCAAGAAGGGATCCTCTACTGCACATGCAATGGGCAACATAATCATCATGATTGTCAGAATCCACCGGAAGTCAGGGCCAATAGCTATTCAACTGGACATTGCTACAGCCTTTGACTCGGTACATATAGACATACTCTTAAATATTTTGGCCGAGTATGATGTTCCTGCAGCTGCTGTCCAGATCATAAGCAACTTACTATACAACAGGGAAATTTTTATCACTATGGATGGTAATATCACCTCCAGATTTAAACCAACACAAGCTCTCCCTCAGGGTTCCCCCCTCAGTGCCCTATGCTTCATTGCATATATAAATCCTCTCCTGATGAATTTGGAAAAAAATCTACCAGGTCTTTTTATACCCAATTTAAGCAGAGAATTAAACACGTTTGCCTACATGGATGATGTAATGATCATCCTCCATCAAGAAAACATATTCCTTTGCTACAAACAATATTAAGCCACTATACTGAGAAATACAGGCTGCAATTCAACCCCAGCAAGTCTGCCTCCTGGCAAATTGTTTCAGGAAGGAAAATTAACACCCTCTTCTCTGCCAAGCCACAGAGATATCTTGGGTTTTCCATATTCAAATCTACTACAGCAATGACCAAAGAGATTCAGGATAACATCCTAGAAACAACAAACAAATTCATCACTTCCTTGTCACAAGTCTACCTTTCCCTCCCTGGCAAGGTAGCACTAATTAACATGAATGTGATGCCAAAAATAGCATACTTTCTTCCATTTATCAAATGCAACAAAAGCTTCATAAATAAAATAAATGGCTTGTGCTCAAGGCTTTTCTGGAAAGGTAAAACGGTCGCGATCAGCCTCAAAGGCACTCAGCGACCAAGAAAGCTAAATGGTCTTGTTCTCTACTCCATTCAGGCATTGATTTACCAAAAAACCCACAATGTCATACAAAACTTGGTAGCATCATATGGTTTTAACACAATTCTCCAAAAAACTTTCCTTCAAAAGGTAACACCCACTGACCGACCCCCACCAGACAGACAAACATGGATTACTAGAAACACAAGCTTTATCAAACAGCACTGCCCAATAAATGACTCCACATTCAATTCTAAAAGATCATTATGGCAAGCATACACAATCCTCCATCCAATTTTACATCCTATAATCAACACATTTTATTACAATAATCAGAAACTGGTATCCAACTTTAAAAGATGGAATCTAGAGGCCAAATACCTAGACATCCTCATTAAATACAACATTAATGGACTACCTACTAATCACTTCCTCTTTTACAAACGTGGTCACAACATAGATCCTACTTGCAGCATTTGCATGAACGGCGATGAGACATTGGAACACCTTTTCTCACAATGTATGGGATTCAGAGTGATCCGAGAAATCATACTCTCCAACACCAAGATAGATTTCCAACTGATCTCATCTCTGAAAGATAGTATCAATACTAAAACCTATCCAATAATACGTCTCTCGGTGTTTTTGAACTATGCCATATGGGTTACACATTGTAAACTAATCATGGAACACCCACAACCTAATATAAAACAGGTTTTTTCCAAAACAATGATTAAAATCCAGAAGAGAGACCAACTCCTGGCATCGTTGAAAACATTTGAAGACACTTGGACATTATACAATATGCCAAACTAACAACAAGGCAAAAGGGGGGGGGGCTAACAATCAGATAACAAATATGTGAAAGATCTAATGTTCATACCATATTGGACAACATAGACTCATCAGAACCCAAATGGAAATAACAAGATAGTTAGAACAACAATGTAAACCCCAATTGTATGATTACACATCACTGTATACATTAGAAATAATAAATTATTATTGAAACAAAAAAGATAAATAAATAAATCCTACAGAATGTAACAAAACCGGTTAACATACATATTTTTTGTGTTAAAAAAACAATACCACGATTGACTTTTTGGTTTTTGTTTTGGACGTTTTATTTGTTATTATTAAAAAAAGCAAAAAAATCAAAACCCGCCGCCAAAAAAAAAAAAAACACCCATATTTATAAATGTAAAAGAAAAAAGAAGTCCCGTTTTATTTATTATTATTAAAAAAAACAAAAAAATCAAAACCCCATTTTATTTGTTATTATTAAAAAAAAACAAAAAAAATCAAAATACGCCGTCCAAAAAAAAAACCCCATATTTATAAATGTAAGATAAAATACCAAACAATACTTTTCATTTATAAGCAAATACGGACATCTGAGGCGGAGTTTGTCGGACAGGTTTGAATTTTTTGTTGCTAAATCAATCAACAGCAAACCCCCTCATTTTTAACATAATTCAAAAAGAAAGTGTCGATTTTAATTTTAAATAACAACAACAAAAAAAAAAGAAAGTCGTATTTAAAGCAAATTGTGTATATTTGAGATATTCCAAAAAAAAGTTAAAACTGTCCCTTATTACTTTGAAATGTATCGAATCCAAAACAAAAAAATAAAGGACGTCTGTAAAAAAGAAACAGTAGATTTAGAATGGAAACCCCCCAAATAAAGGCGTATGTCAAAAATTATGTACTTTTGAGATCCAAAAAAAAGGTCAAAGTCTCATTTATAGTTTTAAATTTATCAAATGAAAACCAAAAAAATAATTATGTCCGAAACAAACAACAACAATATATTAAATATTAAAAAAAAAATTATGTCCAAAACAAACAACAACAATATATTAAATATTAAAAAAAAAATTACAGCCGTATGTCAAAATACGATCTATTAGATAAAAAAATCTAGCGGCCCGGTAATGTTATAACGCTCTGTTTTTAACTAGAAACAGTGCCACCAAAGGCTGCACAGTTAATAGTTTACTAGAACCAAAACAATTAATAAAAGTTATCAGTAAAAAACAATTAATAAAAGTTATAAACTCCATGATAGAATTTAAGTAATTAAATTTCAATAATTTAATTGCTGTCTTCTGAAATGAATTTGTATTATTAAAAAGAGTTATATTTTAAGATACGATATGTTAGTCTATTTCCATCATTTATGAGTGAATGTTGAATGTATAGAAAAAATTTTTTTAAAACTTTATTTAAACTTTTCAAATACAAACAACTTGTTAGTAATAACACACAAATAGACAATACAGGTTAGTAATTACACAACGTTTCGAGTAGTATTATTCTCCACTCTTCTTCAGGTGTTGCTGGCCTATATATATATATTACAAAACTTCAGACAAATAAATAGTAATATTTTATTTTCTCAATTTTTTTTTGTTTCCTAACATGATTCATCATTATCTGTTTTCTTTCTTGTGTTTCAAAAAACAAGCATTGATAATAGTTGTGAGGGGAAAGATTAAGCTGTTTTTCAATAAACACAACATTGAGATAAAGTTTGGATCAAAGCAATAAAGTTGTTCAAAAACAATTGATAACACATAAAAAATACTGTGGCTGTAAATTTAGATTATAATATGTCTCTTTTGGCAGAGAACATGGACAAAGATTTTTCCATGAAAGCCATCATTAGACAGCGTATCTATGTAAAAAAAAAAAAAAAAAAACTAATATATTATAATGATGGATTTATATGTATATGATTTAAAGTTCATTACAATAAGTTTCCAGAAGCTCTAGCAGTCCATCTTTTCATCATATGGTTGTTCAAGGAAGTGATCTAGCATGAAGAATATAACTTAATTGCTCCAACCTAGATCTATCATATGTGTAACTATGTGTCTTACTCAAGAAAGAAGAATAGAAGATAATCTGATGCCTGATAATGACTAACCAAACTACAAGAAATTCATAAATCAATTGCAAGACTGGTCATTGGAAACGATACCATGAACTATTTGCATAAAATAGTAAATAGGATTAATAAGTTGGACTAACACTCATATATCTTTATTGGCAAATGGGAAATCTCAAGAATTGCTACAATAGGATGATTAAAGTGTCAGTTTATTTTTTATATAACTACTTTTTACCAGCAAAAAATGAACAAAAGTAAAGTATTATTTTCATTATTATATTATATGAATACATTTTTTTCTCTTAATTGATTAACCAGTATCAATTTTTATTTATACTAACCTGCCTATTCTAAATATTATGTTTGTTTGCCTAATGTGCATATTTATATTCCTAATTGAGGAATTTGATGTATGTGCTATTAATAGCATTACCACATATGTATTTCAATATTGGTGGACTATTTGGAGTAATAAAAATATTTGTTGTATATATTTATTTATCTAATCATAAAACATGTAATGTAATTCATTATTATCTAGTAATGTAGATGCCTTATCAAGGGTTGTACCAACAATTGCTTGAGAGAATGTAGATATAACTTACATGTTACTATTACTAGGAATAAACCTGTTATTGTTATATACATTTTTGCTTTGTCCACTTTTCATTAATGCATTTCATCAAGTTAACTGACTAGTGCAGCATTTACAGTGAGTTTCATAAATGGCAGAGCTATAATTTGGTATTAACAGAACTTCTATTAAAGAATATAAGTTCAAACCTAGATTGCTAGTGGTACCATTATTAATCTTTAATAGTATAACCAGCCAAAACTATTAAATATTCTAGCTTTCATTTTAGGTATCATAAGTTTTATTCATATGATGAACAGAAAATATTACTGTTGTGGATATAACATTATTAATAATAGGCTTTAAACTGATAATGTCCCAAACTAGGTTAAATTAATTCATATCATGGATTTAATAAGACATTACTTTTACTTAAACAGCAATTAATTTCATTATCTGAATCCAATCTATAAATAGTCTTTCACTTAATGATAAAACTAAAACTAAATCTAAACACTTTTGTCCATGTTATTTTCAATTATCATTTCATTAATTAACTGACTGAATGTTTGCTTTTTTATAAATAAGTCCTTGGTATATATTTTAGAGTTATTTTCTGATGGCTGTTTATCAGTTAACTATTTTTAAAAAGCTAATTATGATTTAGACTTACTTTGAAATTATTTAAGCTTTACACATTTCTTTAAATTGAATAATTTTTGGCTATTATAAACTTTCAATTTTTTTTAAATAATTACAAATATAATTATTACAAATTTCGAACAAAAATATTTATATTACTAAAATGTTCAAATTCCTAGCATGATCATAATTTTACAATGAATTGATTGTTATATATTATCCAATTGACGGTTTGTCCTACTCATAATAGTAATGTAAGAGGATAGTCATATAATTTGCCCTGCTCATTCCTTTTCTAAATTTTATTTTTAAAAATATAGCTCTTTCTTGAGATGATCATATTATAATTTTGTTTTAAGTATGAATTAAGTAAAATAAATTACTTAGTTAAATCTCCATTATAGTTTTTTTTAAAGAAATGCTTATTTGTTAACAGAAATCTCTGATTCTATTGAATTTTAATTATATATATATATATATGTGTGTGTGTGTTATGCATCATTATTTATACTATCACAATACACATATGCAATATTGATGTTTCTTTTCTGTGCAATCTCAATATCTGCTGTTTCATTTATTTATACTTAAAAGCAATTTAAATAATAATAAAAATAAAAAAATTATATTAAATGCTTTTATTATAAATATATGCATTGACACACTCTTGAAAGCACTTAGCTTCAGATAATAATTTTCATGCAATTATAGCTTTTCTTATGAGAGCATGTCAGTGCATATATTTATTATTTACAGTTGTCTAAAAAACGTTTCTTAATTTTATAAATTAAATGCTTTTAGTGCACTAAAAGAAATAAAATAATTGTTTCTTCAACCACTATTGAAGTTTTTAGATTTAATTTGGAATAAAGGCATGAGGGAGGGCCTAAAATTAATTAAATCAATCCTTATTTTTTGACTTAATTAATTTTTTGACCCCCCCCCCATGCTTTTATTTCAAATTAAATCTAAAACTCCAATTGTGGTTGAAGAAACAATTATTTTATTTCTTTTTAGTGCACAGTCAATAAAAGCATTTAATATTAAAAATATTTCTATTATTTTTAAGATTTAGTACGGGTACATTTATTGAAAATGTAAAACTATATCATACTTTAAATTGACTGGACACTTATAGTTGATGTTGATATATATATATCAGTAGATATTTTTGCTATAAGTTAAAATGTATACCCCTTAATATATCGCATGTGGTATGTATACATAATAATACATATGCTTAAGAGTTTAAAATAGATTTTAAAATATTAAATTAAAAGAAAAAAAATTAAACTGCCCTCTTGTGCCCATTATTTAAATCAAATGAAAATTCTAGGGACAATTGTTAACAGCAAAACGTGAAATTATTAAATATTTTCCATATTTTTCTCTGCACTCTGTTCCATATCTATAAACTAATTGACATACTGAAAAAATAAGTTTTTAAAATGGATTAAAGTGTTATAACTTAGTTATATATCAATTTTTAAGCAATTTTATTGAATTTAAATATATTAAACCTTGATTTTAAAATTTTATTCTAACTTGAAAATAATGTCATAAATACAGATCTACTATAATAGCACTCCTATATCACTTTAAAGAAATCACCTTCTATACAGAAAAATATTGTGTCAAGCCTATAATTTATTAGTAATAGTTTTAAAAAATTATGAGATCAAAAAAAAAATACTATTTATATGGTTTTGATTCTAGAAACAAAAATAATATACTTGAGTTATAAAAGCTGTGATAAAATTAGGAATGATGCATTAAAGTTTGAGTGAATTATCTCTATATAGTATTCAATTGGAAACTACAAAGTAGTGTGAATATGTCTACTATTTGGTAGTATCTTTATTTTTGATAGATTATCAGTTATAAATTTTATGAAAATGATGCGAACCAAAGAAAATTAAATAAGCTTTTTACATAAACAGAATAAATTCAAGATTTATATAAATAAATTATATATTCTTTAAACTTTTAACCATGGTAGTAAAATTAAAGTTGACCAAATTAATAATAATAATAATAATAATAGTAGTAGTAGTAGTAGTAGTAGTAGTAGTAGTAGTAGTAGTAGTAGTAGTAGTAGTAGTAGTAGTAGTTGTAGTAGAAATATTAGTAGTAGTAATATAGTAAAACAAAAATATAGATATGCTAGCTAATTTAATGCACAATACATTACATAAGTACATATATAATGGTAAAATAATCATTAAATGGACTATTATTCATAGACATATCAATAATCAGCAAGTGAGAACTTAAGAGATTTTTCAGCTTTATTTTAATCTTTAGTAAAGAATAGCTAAATACTAATTTATTGTGAAATATTAGATAGTGAGCTGGGTTGATTAATGATCCATCTATTTGAAGAAAAAAATCAGAATCTGGCTGAAATTTGAATGCTTATTAAGTTCTGATTGTGTTTCAAATCCATATAAAGGCATAGAAAATGGATGCATCATGAAAACATATATATATATTAAATAAAAGATTTTCATAACATTATACATTTAAATATTAAAAATGTGAGGCGTTTCTCTGCAATTTTTATAAAGAATTGTTCAACTTTAATTGATCGGTACTTTAGTTCATTATATCATTACATCAAGAGTTAAAAAAATATCAATACAAAATACACAGAGAATTCCATTTCTAAGATTTAGATATATTTATTTAAATATTTAAAAAACGAAGAACTTTGAAATTAGATATAATTTATCAGATAAACGTCTGTTAAAATTATACATTTAAAATAATACAAGGAGTGACGAATATTGATTAGATTTTTTGAATCATTTCACTTAATCTTTTATAACAATCGTTTGATTATATATAAAATGAATTTTAACTATTAATGAAATCTTCAAAAAGTAAAACATTTTAATGTGAATTTTGCCTATAAATTATCAATCCAATTTTCAAATTATTTCTAAACTGTTAAAAACTTCAATTTCCATAACACGGTTTTAAACAACAGTACATGGCTTTGCTTTACTATTCTTGAAATAGTTATTGGAAGAAAATAATGAGAAAGGATATTTGGCTTATTACTGCTTTTAGTCTAATCTTAGATAGAAAGAAAGTTTATTATTTATAATTATTTTTGTCAAAATCACAGAAAATCTAACTTACAAAGATGTCTAAAAACACACGATTTAAAGCACGATTTTTAAAAAGGTGATCATGAACTAACAAATGAAAGTTAATAAAGGTGAAAGAGCAGAAGTTAAAAAAAAATGACATCATGGTGCTTTCTCCTTCACCAATCTATGCCACCTATAATTCATGCCAGATGATAATGCTTAATAAATCCATATTCTGTGCTGTGCTATTCAATATCCTCAGACTGGTTTCTAGATGTTTTAACTATATATATATAAACATAATGGGTTTTCATTATTGGTGGGAAAGGTGATATAGTTTACCGGATATAAAATATATTATTATCTTTTATTTAAAATATTTGCGCAATTTTTTATTTTTTTTTTAGAAAAGAAGATAAACAAATGTGCCTTTTGAATAAAATTATTACAATTGTAAAATAAGAAATCTGCTGGTGAAAAAATGATATATTTATATATATGATAATATTTACACTGTAAATTTATTAAATTTATAAATAAAATTTTAAAGCCAGCTAAAGAAAACGTGTTAATGAAAAAGAATCTCGACTTACACTATTTTTGATATCTTTAAAAAAACAAAAAAATTATGAAAAAATAGTGTCATTTGAGATTCTTTTTCATTAATTGTTCCAAGAATATAAAGAAACGATAATTTCCATAAAAAGAATAACATTCTACATCTTCTGATTGATTTGGGAGGATTGTTTAACAACTATTGCAAAAATGCATTTTTAATTATTTGCGAAAATAATTTGCTTTGATTTTAATAAATATATATATTACATAATTTAGAATGCAAAAGAATAAGAAAGTGGCATTATTCCTGGTTTCTGAATAATTAAAAGCACTTCTTATAATTAATAGGTTTTAATAGAGAAATAATTTAATGTTAACATGAGAAAAATTATTATTAATATAGGTTATGAATATTCTATTAAATAATTATTTAATGTAATTAGAAACTTCTGATAATATGTGTAATCTTATATATATATATCATTATTTATAATAGTAATAAATTGAAAATATTCATATCATAATATATTTGTTTTTGTATTAATGTTTTGTAACAAGTCCATGCTTTAATTAAAAATATATAATTTTTATTTATATTCATAAATTAAACTGTAAATAACTGACTTATGTACCAATTAATTTTATTTTGCTAGTTAATTAAATAAATATTATTTTGCTAACTCATAGTATTTTTTTTACATTCTCTAAGTTTCAAAACACACTGATGATCAATGTGATCATTAGACTGGGATATTGTTACAAAATATTGTGTGGGTACATAAATTGCTGCCTTCCTTATGTGACTTATAAAGCAGATTATATTATTTCTGTAATTAATATAAAATAAAACTGGTGATAATTATAAAAATTAACTAAGCCATCAACCCTATCATATTTGGAAGTCCAACCTAAAGTTATTTGTCATTCATGTATATATATAATGATATCATCAATAAACTACGAAAAGATATCGATCTATCTTTTTAACTCTGTTGTTATAGAAACTCAGTTACAGTTACTTTCATTTCATATATATATATATTGAAGCTGGAAATATAGTGCATATTTCTGCTTCACCTAGTGCCAGTGTCATCAGCACTAGTGTGGGTTTGAACCCAACATTTTATATTAACTGACACCCACCACATAAGAGGTGGTAGTATAATTATAATCAATATTATAATCTTTTATCTAATTAATTTGTATTTTATAATTAACTAACCTTTTATAATAGTTTATTTATTTTATAATATTTGTAAAACTGTATATTATGTTTATTTTATTAAATTGACATTGATATGTAATTGAATCCTAGATATCTATAAAATGTTACAAATATTTTAAATTCTTTTATTGAAGTTCATTTTTCTTAAATTAATCAGTTGGTAACATTTTATATTTATCTTTTGATAAATGTACATTAAAGGATCAATTATGTAAACAGTGTAATATTAGTAAGAAATATTTTGTAAATTTCTATTTATGTTTATGTCAAATATTAAATTTGAAAGTCATTCTACCAAATTCCTAAAAATTTTCTGAATAAAATTTACATTTTTGTTAATTGAAATCTTAATTAAATAGGCTTTCTTAGTACAATGACTGATAAACTGAATATGCTTATTGCTGTTTCTTTTAATTAGCAAATGAACCCTTGGGACATGTTTAATGCAGGATGATAGAGTTCCCTCCAAAGTAGGCACCAAACTCAGAGAACCACTTAGAACAGTTGCAATTGGCAGTTGTCATTGTAGATTGAATCCTATAGATAAAGCCAGATCAAATAAATAGTGGAAATTTTTGATAAAAAGGGATTATTACTGAAAAAGAGTTCACTGAAGAGAAGTGATTAATATATATAGTATATCATGCCTAAAGAATGACTAGCTAAAAAGATCGACTGTTGCTTTCTGGAGCTCTGTCCCACCAGCTCATCAATGCCTTTCCAGTGCTCTCAACATCTAGCTGGAGACTGTATTATGTCAAGGAAGCCTGCTAAATGATCTGACTGTATAACTGCCTGTTTCAAGCCATGGAATGCCTACATTCTGAGGTAACGTCCAATTCGCTGCAAGCCACTGATTCTATTTTACTTGTTTTCCAAATCAATATTAATTTATATTTTATATATCTGTGTAATGTTTATACAACTTAATTTTAAAATATGTCTTAATTTTTTTCTCTTAAATTTAAAATGTCAATTCTTCTAAAAATTTCACATTATTTTGATGTGGCAAATTAAATTAATTTTTGTTGGTTTATTTAAAATATTGACTTACTGAAATTGCCAAGTATAGAACTCAATGAAAAACTAGCTTTAAACCCTCCCTCTTATTTTCTCCATTTAAAAATCAATACGGGAGACTTATTTCCCTTAAATTAATTAATAGAAAAGCTCATTTAGTTTTGTACCTTTTATATTGTAAATTTGTTTTAAATGATAGAAATTATTTTAAAAATTAGATGTGTCATTATTACCTCCAATTTAAAATTGCCCTCATAATTTTTTCTGAAAGAATAAAGAATTTTAGTAAATCAGTTAAGTAAATCTAGTAAGATTTCTGTAAAACAAATGTCTTGAAAGAAAATCGTTGAAAGCATTTTATCAGTACATGTTTCATGCATATATATTTTATTTGTCAAAAAAAATAGTAAAAATTTGATATATAATTTGTTATGTTGTATATTGTCAAACTTCACCATAAGTGAGTTTGATATCCAATGCTCCATCTGTGTTAGTTAAAAGACAGTCTTATTTTGTAATTACCGATGATAAACTATTTAATAACTTATTAATAAATGAAATATTTGGAAAGTGTGAAAAACAATTTATATTTTAGTTTTAATTCTTGCGTTTCTTTTTATATTATAATTCATGATCCATTCAGTAATGGCCTAAGGCTTCTGGGGACTTTCTATCATGTCAGGGAGCCGATTATTTTAATCAGGAATTAAGTTATTAATTTTGATAGTGATACACTATCTATCTATATATGTCTAAGGCATTATGTATTTATAGCTACAACCATTCATTTACTATTATTATTTTGCTTTGCTAATTACCTCTTAGGACCTTCGGAATTTTAAATATGACCAGTCCAATCTTTTACTCTCTCTCAAAGTAGACGTAGTTCATACCAAGGGATCATTTTCAAGAATTGCCATTAAGATGTGTATGGGAAAGCCAGCACATCAAATTTATTATTATTATTCAGAGACATGTTGTATATATCAAGGATTTCTTTTAACAAAGCCACCTAGAGGTTCATAACAGACCTCATATGTACTTTTGTTGTAATCTATAATAGCATAATGCCTTCACCATTATATATATATATATTATTTATTTACAAACCAGAAATGCTCTCTGCCATGATGGCACGTCTTTCACAAACCAACTCCATTAATTAGTTAAATATGATTATCTAATTGATTTAAAATGAACTATCTTGCTTTCCACACTCAGTAGATTCACTGATTTAAATGTAATAGTGTTTTAAATACACATCTCTCATGTATTGTTTTATATATATATATATATATATATATATATTTGTAATCTCTTAAAAAGGGTTCATGATATTGTATTGCTGATTGGTTCTTGGCAGACCAATTAACAAACTGTTACTTTGTTATCAAATGCCTTGCATTTAGCCGCATCAAAATGAATTCAAGAAAATAACCAAGTTGTATAAACAAAACCCGAATTATTTTGTATAACATTAACCAATTCCTTAATAAATTCCTATATTATTATTTTAAATTAGCTTAGTTTGTCATCATTCCAAATCTCTAAGGTTAATTACTCTATTTATTTATATTTCTTTGATTTAAATTCCCTTCTTTGTAATGTTGCCAGAAAGAATTACAATTATTATGGTTCAAACCATTAGTAATCGAGATCCAATCACATCTGTACTGTTCTGCAATTCACTAAATCATTAATTTCTTATATAAACCCATTATTATTTCGAGTCTTTTTGTTAACCATGACCTCCAGCTGGGACGGAATAAAATCAAGCACTGCTTGTGTCATCACAAACATTATCCATTAGTCAGAGAGGCAATAGCTCAGGCAAATAGGTTAGGATTCACCCTTGCTCTGACATCTGTATTTTGTTCATGGTTGGATTCAAGGTACTTTTGCTTGGATTATTGGTCTTGTTGAATGAATACACAATTTTGACCGGCACAATATATATATATATTGTGTACCATAATGATAGTGATCAAACTCCAACACAAGATTGTTATAGCTTGCTCTGTCCATAAAATTATACATTTATAAATGTACGTGTATTTTTTTGTGTACTTGTGTGTGTGTGTTTTGTTTAAAAAATCAAAACATTTGAAAATAATATAGATATATCTGTAGACTTACTTGTATATGTATACACATATATAAAGATTATAAACTATTACTTAAAGTAATAAAAGTTTATTACTCGGAATTATTTTTTTTTGTCTGATTTACAAAAAAACAAAAAAAAAATGTACTTTTCTATTTTATTTTAATCAGTCTATAATTGAAAATTAAATTTTATAATTTTTTTTGAACTTATCAGATAAAGATGGAATTTAATTTTAAATTGGAAGATAAAAATTAAGCAATTTTTACTTATCTAGTATTTTTATCTCTATAAATATATTAAATAGTCTCAATACTATCAGATATTTGTTTAAATTCATGTAAATAAAGATACAATAAAAGACAAATGATCCCCAAGATGCATTTCATGCTAAACCAGCACTCATCAGTTGATCCAGTCACACCATCCCTCACATATAACTCTATTATATGAAAAATATTTATCTATATTAAATAATTACATTTTGAATTACAAGTGTCAAATTAATTCAACCCACATCTTTGACACTATCCACTTTAGATAAATAGAGTAATAATTATTATTAATCATTTACTAAGTTAGAGATTGTCTCTAGTATAAATATAAACTTTAAACTCAAAAATTAATATATCTGATTTTTTTATAATTATGAATTTAAAAGAATACATGGTAGTATTGATGTTATTTAATATATTTATAAAGATATTACACGCGGGAAAGAGAAATGTCAATAACTCCATGCATGATTGCTTAATTTTTAAAAAATCAGATATATTAGTCTTTAATTGAGTTTTAAAGTTTATAAGCAATCTGTAGTTTAGTAAACGATTAGTAATAATCATTACTCTATTTATCTAAAGTGAATATAGTCAAAGATGTGGGCTGAGTTAGTTTGACACTTGTAATTCAAAATGTCATTATTTTTATTTTGTTATTCACAAAAAACAGCGAGTATGGATTAGATCATTTACTTTCTGCAAGATTTTATCATTCAGTAATATTTTCTTTTTTTCATTATTTTGTAATCTTTTGTTATTAATTAATTTTAAAAAAACTTCTGGTAATTAAATTGATAAAAAAAAATTTATTAGCTTGAATTCTCAAACATTATTTTTCATGTGACTATAAAAGAGAGACTAGTTGCACTTTGTGAATAATAACTTTTTTTGTTGTGGGGAGAGGAAGAATAATTATTCTTGTTGTTGAAAGTAAGAGATAAAGCCAAGCTTTGATTGAGGAGCTGTACTTTTGGAAAGAAACTTTAGGCAGGAAAAGTTAGTTGAAGCCCCATACTGAATGACTCTGAATTTCTGGTAAAAACTGCATAAATATATTCCAGGATATAACTCTTGTTATTGTGTGGTTTGTCAATTCTTATCTTGCCAGAATGTCACTTGATAAAACAATATGGAGTAGCCATTCATTTAGTACACCAATCGTTTTTCTTATCAACATGTGAGTCTATGCTTAATTTCTGAGTGCCAATGCCTGCTTAAATTTGAATCCTTGTACCATCTGTTTTGTAGTTTTTCACATGAAGAATATGCTGGAAGCCTTGAACTTTGTGTCATGCTTTTTTTTTAAAGAAGAAAGAAAAAGGGAAGAAATGTCATAACAGATTACAACATATTTTTTCTAATATTGGAGAGAACTTAGCTCCAGATATTCCTTTGCATTTATAAATTAAATGTTTACAATAGAAAAGAAAAGCATACACCCTTGAGAATTAATGATTTTTTTATAACAATGCAATTTATAAACTACTCTATATATATACATACCTATGTAGGTGTGTGTGTAGAATAATATGATTTTATTTTTAACTTATCAAATATATGACATTGGATCAATTTTTTTTATTGTAAATACAATTAATAAGTTATATGTATGTGTGGAAATGAAGTATTATATTATTTTGTATTGAAACATTTAAGATTTTTACTTCCAATTGTCTTTAATTACTTACTTTTTGATAATATATGGATTTCTACCAACCAAAAGAACAAGTTGGATTTAAAAGTGTTTTTGGTATGGTAGATAATACCCAGGTATTGAGAAAAGTTATAGAAAGGACAAATGAATATGAGATTTCATTATGCTTTGGATTTGTAGATTATGAAAAGGCATTTGATTCTATAAACATTTCTTCAATGACTACAGCATTGGATCATCATTGTATAGATCCAGCATATTGTCATATTTTGAAGAATATTTATAAAAATGCAACAGCAACAATTAGATTACATAATGATACTAGGAAAGTCAACATTGAGAAGGGTATAAAACAGGGTGACTCCATCTCTCCAAAACTTTTTACTGCAGTGTTGCAAGAAGTATTTTGTGGATTAAAATGGGAAGATAAAGGAGTGAAAGTAAATGGAGATTATTTAAGTCATTTAGATTTGGCAAATGATGTAGTTGTTTTTGAATGAAAATAATGCTTTAGATCTTCAGGAAATGTTGCAAGAATTATCAGATGAAAGTAGGAAAGTAGGACTAATGATAAATGTTAAAAAGACTAAAGTAATGTTTAATCGATTTGCTCAAAATATGAAAATAAAGATTGATTATGATGAAGTAGAAGAAGTTAACAGTTACAAATACCTTGGTCAGATTATTAATACAGATGGAAACATAATGGAAGAAATTAATCATAGAATTAAACTTGGTTGGAGTGCTTTTGGTAGAAATAACTTGATACTAAAAGGAAATATGCCTATGTATTTGAAAAGAAAGATTTTTAATAAATGTGTTTTACTAGTTCTTTCTTATGTATCTGAGACTTGGACACTTATTAAAAGAGCAATACAGAGACTTCAGATCATTCAAAGAAGTATGGAGAGATGCATGTTAGGAATAACAAGAAGAGATTGAAAATGCAATATATGGGTAAGAGAACAAACAGGTGTTACTGACCTCATTGAAAAAATTAAAAGACTGAAGTGGAGTTGGGCTGGACATATTGCTAGAAGAGATGATAATAGATGGACAATTGAAATCTTAAACTGGATTCCAAGTAATTGTAAAAGACTCAGAAAGAGACCACATGTGAGTGGATGGATGAAATAAGAAAGTATGCAGGGTTGATGTGGAGAAAAGGAGCTAAAGATCGGAGAAGAAGAACTGAATTTGGAGAGACCTTCATCCTGTAGAGATTGTTGATGATGATAACCATATGATTTTGTGTAAATTAAAGAAAATAGGGGAGGGGATTCCACTTATATCCATATATAGTATTTTTAATGTGTTATTTTGTGTTAAATTCTGATTATGGGTTTTATTTAATATGAATTTTGTGGAAGGAAATTACTCTTTACACATGCACTATTAAATTGATATTAAATTGACATGCACTCTACCATCAATAAGTGTTTTAAAAGCATAAGTGTGTATCAATTCAATATCAATTAAGTAGTGAATGTGTGAAGAGTAATCTGCTTCTATACAATTACATAAATATAAATCACTATATTATTATGTATTTAAAATTAATAAATTAGATATTAAGTTGAGTCAATAATGTGTTTAATTAATCTATTCATCTCCCCAATAAATACGAATTATTGTTTTTGTTTTATCTGTTTTTTCCACAATATGCCATTCACTTTGAGAGTTTAAGAGTACTGAGCTTGAACCTTGGATATGCTGTAGTCAACTTTAGGTGGATGTCTCTATAAGTATTCTTTTAAAATATTCTTTCTCTGAAAGTGGAACATAAAATCCATATGATTCAGACTCTATAATGCTTTATTAATGGCAAGTTTTGCTGATCCTTATAGGGATTGATACAAAAATGGTGACCAGGAAATATAACTAATAATTATTAATTTGATTCTCTTTTAAATACTATAAATTTTATTATCAGTTGTGGTTTGAAATATTACTGTATGTGGATTGTGGATATGTCATTTACAGTATATAACATCAAACCTCCACTCTTTTACACTTTTGGAAAAATATATTTATTAATTTGATAACAGTTTCAACTGTTCCCAGCAGTCTTCATCAGATCTACAAATTTAAACATTACATAAATACAATCATATTTTATAAATTTATACATATAATTTTACAATTTAACTATTTTTACATTATATTATATTCAATAATTTAATCCTTTTAACCTTAATATTATTTTATTTTTATTTTATCATTATTTTTACTTCTTATTATTTATTATTATCACTAGTATATTTATTTTTAAATCCTTTCTATTATATTTTATTATATTAATAAATCACTTTTCACCCTTTACTATTATATTAACTCCTATCCAATATAAATTTTTATTTTATAATCTTACAATTTAATCCACTAATTATTTTACCTTACCCAACCCATTAAATTTTTCTTTTCTACATAATCTTACTGTAACATTTTTTAACTTTTATAAATCAAAACATAAATAAATTCATAATTACTTTCATATTACTATCAAATCTCTTTATATCATAAGTTATTTCAATTCTTCCATTTCTTATTTTACTTTTAAATTTTTATATTACTATAAATATCTCCAACCCTCATTAACTTTTACCCAATTATATCTTATTTTTTATCTAATTTTATCTCTAGCTTCTCCTTCATTCCTTAATTATATATCTTTTAATTCTATTTTTATCCTATTTTTTATCTAACCCTACCTATTTATAATTTTAATTTAAATTCTTATCTTATTTCTCACTCCTTTACTTCCTCCATTTTTCTATCCCATAATCCTTTCTACTTCC
Source organism: Epiperipatus broadwayi (assembly GCA_028023455.1). Classification (NCBI taxonomy): domain Eukaryota; kingdom Metazoa; phylum Onychophora; class Udeonychophora; order Euonychophora; family Peripatidae; genus Epiperipatus; species Epiperipatus broadwayi. The sequence continues at coordinate 4,628,857 of JAQFVV010000016.1, forward strand.
TTACTTTTTTTTTATAATAATATAGCTCCCTCTATTATAGATCAAACACATTAACTATCCATAACTTTATACTTTACTATTTCTCTTCATCTTTATACTAAAATTGTCCTTAAACCATTTTCTCTATTAATATTTGACTTTATTTCTTTTATTAAAATTATCTCCCTTATCTTTCTATCTCTTCTATTATTTGCAAAACTTATTATTCTAACATCCTCTCTCTCCAACTCATGACCTGTCTCCAAAGAATGCAAATATACTGGTGATCTTCTATCATATTTATATTGCTTTAATGGGAATGGATCATATTATGATAGGGTATCGAAATGGATAGCAGGGATGTTTAGGAGATATGTGAATAGAAATAGTAAAACTTATATAAAGAATAATACAGAATTGGTTAGTGAAATTAGTCAAAAAGTAAAAGAATATAATAAATACAGGTTGATGATGATCAAGGTGGATGTAGTGTCTATGTATACAAATATAGATATTGATAAAGGAATTTGTTTGGCAATTAATAAATATAAAGAGGATAGGAAAAAAGAAATAGATATATTTGTAGAGATAGTAAAAGTTTTAATGACATTATGCTGTAAAAATATAACATTTGAATTTAATAGAAATTTTTATAAGCAGAAGGAAGGATTGTTGATAGGAAGTGCATTGAATGGGGTACTGAGTGAAATCTATATGCAGGATATGGAAGAAGGAATGATAAAGGATGAGAATGCACCAATAATAATGAAAAGGTATGTGGATGATTTTCTGTTGATATTTAATAGAAGAGAAAGGCAAATTAAAATGTTTATATATAATATAAATAAATTAGATAAGAACATAAAATTTTATAACAGAATGGGGAAAAGATAATAGATTGACACATTTAGATATAGAGATAAAGAAAGATTATAAGGGAAATATCTGTGAGATAAAAACTGGAGTGTATAGAAAAATGGGTGGTTAAAATGGAGTGGAGTGGGGTTCAATTATGAATGTATGCATAAGGTTAGTGCTATAAGTTCTAAAGTATACAGAGCAAAGTATTATTGTGATGAAAGAGATGAGTATGATAGAGAAATTGATAGGCTAAAGAAGGATTTTAAGGAAAGTGGCTATCCAGAAGAGGTAGTAAAAACGAATATAAAAAAAGTGAAAGAGAGGTATAAAAAAGAGGGAGAAGGAAAGAAGAAATCAAATGATAGAGAGAGAGGAAGGATTATATAGGAATACAGGTTAATGATGGTAGTATAGTGAAGGGAATTAATAATATTATTAAAAAAATTAGTAAAGTTTTTAAAAAGAATATTAATTATAAAGTAGTAAATAAAAGAAAGAAAAATGTAATGGATATATTAGATGGTAGGTATATAGGTGGGCAAAAGAAATATATTAATCGAGTTTATGAAATAAATTGGGGGAAATGTAAGGATAAAGGAAGATCAACAGTATATTTGCATTCTTTGAAGACAGGTCATGAGTTGGAGAGAGAGGATGTTAGAATAATAAGTTTTGCAAATAGTACAAGAGATAGAAAGATAAGGGAGGTAATTTTAATAAAAGAGATAAAGCCAAATATTAATAGAGAAAATGGTTTAAGGACAATTTTAGTATAAAGATGAAGAGAAATAGTAAAGTATAAAGTTATGGATAGTTAGTGTGTTTGATGTATAATAGAGGAAGCTATATTATTATATAAAAAAGTAAGGAAGTAGAAAGGATTATGGGATAGAAAATGGAGGAAGTAAAGGAGTGAGTAATAAGATAAGAATTTAAATTAAAATTATAAATAGGTAGGATTAGATTAAAAAAATAGGATAAAAATAGAATTAAAAGATATATAAATAAGGAGTGAAGAAGAAGGTAGAGATAAAATTAGATAAAAAAATAAGATATTATAATTGGGTAAAAGTTAATGAAGGTTGGAGATATTTATAGTAATATAAAAATTTAAAAGTAAAATAAGAAATGGAAGAATTGAAATAAATTATGATATAAAGAGATTTGATAGTAATATAAAAGTAATTATATATTTAATTATGTTTCGATTTATAAAAGTTAAAAAATGTTACAGTAAGATTATGTAGAAAAGAAAAATTTAATGGGTTGGGTAAGGTAAAATAATTAGTGGATTAAATTGTAAGATTATAAAATAAAAATTTATATTGGATAGGAGTTAATATAATAGTAAAGGGTGAAAAGTGATTTATTAATATAATAAAATATAATAGAAAGGCTTTAAAAATAAATATACTAGTAATAATAATAACTAATAAAAAGTAAAAATATACTAAAATAAAAATAAAATAATATTAAGGTTAAAAGGATTAAATTATTGACTGTAATATAATGTAAATATAGTTAAATTGTAAAATTATATGTATAAATTTATAAAATATGATTGTATTTATGTAATGTTTAAATTTGTAGATCTGACGAAGACTGCTGGGAACAGTCGAAACTGTTATCAAATTAATAAATATATTTTGCTAAAAATGTAAAAGAGTGGAGGTTTTATGTTATATACTGTATAAAGAAAGCAAAACTAAGGAGGAAAAGTCTAGAGGATATGTCATTTAGTTAACTTGTGTGCTCCACATGTTAGACCTGTAGTAATTAATTTAAATAGCTAAGTCAAATGTGGAATTCACTGCATAGAAATTTATAGCACTCCATGTAGGTCTTGAATTAGTTGTGTAGGGCTACAAAGAAAAATGTTGTAGAGAGAGTAAAAAGGGTAGGTTTCTAATACAATATATCTTTTATATAAAAATGGAACCAATACTGAAGGTCAAAGATACTTATTTACACACATTATGAAAATCAGATTCTCAAAATTAAATATAGTTAAAATATTAATCAAAAAAATTAATTCAAATGACTGATGAAAGAATAGTCATTTAATATATTATTCTCTAAGAGTAAAGGAATTTTCATATAGTAGTTGGGAATGAATATAAAAATAATAAAATCAAACAATATAAAAGATCACACTAATCAACAATGCACTATATTAATCAAAAAATAGAAAAATAATAAAATAAGCAAGATAAAAAGAAAGCACCAAAGAATGAAAAAAATATTTCAATAACACAAGTGGGTAATAGTATGAATACTGAACCCTATTGTCTGATGGCACTGTTTTTTACAAAATGCACATCAATATACCATTTTAGTGGCCTTAATATGGCTGACAGTACAAGAGGTGTTTTTTGAGCCATAACAGGCCACCTGAGGGTGATGTATATTCTATGATTGCATAACAAAATACTACACCCATCGCATTGCGACAGTATTCAACAAGTGAGTGCTCTTGAACTCTCACTATGGTCTGATTTGATGGTGGCCGTATTTGAAAGAGATGAACCTCTGCAAAAATTCATTGTCAGAAATTTTTTAGAAAGCATAGTGGAATTTGTATTCCATATTAAGAATTGTCATGTCATCACACATGCTTCCCAATGCTTTTGAACTGCACACAACTTGCAAAGGTTCTTCTTTTCAGCAGAGTTTTTTCCAATTTCGCACACAAATGCCCATTTACATGCGAATACGTGCGAGAACTGTAAAATGTCATTTGCAAATTGTCCAAATTGGTCAAAGCTGAGTCAATTTTCAGCTGGCCACATAAGTAGATGCACAATATTGTGTTTTCCCAGAAGCATACCTATGTAGGTCTACATAAGTGAAATTGGTTTGAAGGCTCCAAAATCCCGTTACTTACAGATTTGAGGCTTCCCTGTTATTTGTGTGTTATTTTTGACTGCTGTTTTTTATGCCCCCATAAATGGTAGTGTTTTTTTTTTACTTGTTTTGCTTCACAACTTGTCCAAAGTTTCATTTCTTTTTGATTCAATAAATTATTTTATGGGGAAACTTGTTGTTGTTATTCACATGATTATAAAGTAGGTAGGTAATATTTGATAAGTTTCATTAACAGTTAAAGTAGGTAATATTTTATTATACCAAAAAAAAAAAGAAGTGTTTATTTAAAAAGCCCCACCAAAATAAAATAATAATAAAGAACTGTGCAGTAACATAATAAAATGTTCAAAAAGAAAATCCAAAAAGAAGTCGATAATTAAAAATCAAAACTAACCTTCCCTGCCACCCCACCTCCCCTGGCTTAAAAAAGAGTGTTCTTTAAAAACGAATTGTTTACATTTTTTTTTTTTAAATTAAAGGCCCAAAAAATTAAGGAAGAACTTTTTACTATCATATAAAGCTTTCTGTAGTGTAAAGATTTGAAACAAAAAAAAAAAGATGACAATTCAAAATCAAAACAACCCCTCTCCCCTCCATTCTCTAAAAACCCAAGTGTTGGTTTATTCAAAAGTACCGAATTGTTGAAGTCTTTTAGCAAATCATAACATCAACCAAAAAAAAAGAAGATAAGTTAAAAGCAAACAACCAACCCCCCCCCTCCACCATCTAAAAACAACAAAGTGTTTGTTACCGTAGTTTTGTGTAAACAAACCAACGGAGTGTTAATCAATAATTTAAAAGCAAACCAACACCCCTACACCATCTAAAAGTAAAGTGTTTGTTTCTTAAAAAAACGAACCGAAAAAAAAAAAACTGTGAAAAAAAATTTGGTTTACCATAAGTAATATTATGTAAAGAAACCTAAGAACAGTTAGTCATTAATTTACAAACAAACCAACACCCCTAGATCATCTAAAAACAAAGTATTTGTTTATTTAAAAAAAAAAACCTGGGTGGAAGAAAAAAACCTTTGATGGTTTACCATTTCTGACAAAAAAAAAGTTAAAAACCGATTGAAAAAAAAAAAATCTTTTACCATAATATTATGTAAACAAACAGACAGCCCATGAGTTGGGTGAAAAAGAACGCCATCAGATGGTAGGATTTAGTATTCATACTATTACCCACAGGTGTGATAGAGGAAGAAAGAGAGTACAAATTAACAAATGTTCATGAAAATGAGCTAAAGACTAAAAAAGGAGGAAAATATAGAAAATTATTTTTTAAAGAAAGAAATATTACAAAGAGATAAGAGGGGGGGAAAATTAAAAAATAGAACATGGTGAAGAAATATTTCAAAGAACAATAAAATAAAATACAGAAGAATTTAGCAGAAAATGGAAATATTTTTAAAAAATCAAGAAAAACAAAATCTAGAAAACCATTTCCAGTTAGTATGGAAGTTATCAAAGAACCTAAAATTTATGTGAAACTTATAAAGTATATCAAGATATATACAGAAAATGGTGCAAAGAAATCTTTCATAAATATGTCTAAATTTATAAAACATTCTGCAATAATGGCATCATTGGAACATTTGATTTGGAAAATAAATTACTTGTCTTAAATACTGGAGAATCAAGATTTAAATTTGATCAAATTCTGAATCAGTCTCACAATTTATGAAATGAATATTTGGATTTAGACTATATGTTTTCAGAGTGTGATGTGATTTGTGCAAAGAGAATTAAAAATCCACTTTAATTTTACAGTTTCTGCCTTAAAAACAAAAGGAACATGTAAAGATTTTTTACTCTCTTTTATGATTTAGTTTAGTTATACAATAATATGTGATAATATTGATCTAAAGAAAATCTATCAGCATAATCTAATTATAAATTTCCAAGCTTTTTAGAGGTAGGACATTTTTGGATAAATTTAGTTTCTTCACAACTTGAATTTATTAATGATCATTCTACATATTTAAAATAAAAAAATTGAAAGATAGAAGAAGTGACAAAAAATGTAAAAATTTAATGATATATATTGTAGCCTTTGGTTTTGACCAAAGCTCCATTAATTTTTAAGCTGAGTTATTTATGACAGTGTTTATTAAAATTTTCCTCATAAGATGTATTTTATGGTAATATATAAGCTATTTATATGGTGCTAAGTTCAAATCAAAATAAAGGTTTGAATAGGTTTACGTAAATTACTTAGCATACAAACAAAATTCATTCATAAAGTTTTATAAATAGAGATTATTTTATTTCGGTATCAATTTAGTAAAGTTTTATTAAATTAGAAACAGTCATAGTTGAGAATTTATTTGTTAAAAATATTTTACAAATTATTATTAATAGTTTAGAGATGGAAAAAGAAAGAAGGGGGGGTATAATTTGTAAAGTTAACTTCGTGAGAGTGACTAGTAGAAATTGTATTTTTTTATAATGTGAATTATAATGCTATAATTTATTAAAAGCAAATTATCTAAGAAAAAGATCAAGAATCAATAAAAGTATTAAGCAATCAGTTTAGATAGAGTTTTATATGTGTGTATAAGTGCATATGTGTAAACTTTATTTGAAATTTTTAATTATAGAACTAATTACTAATCAATAAAAATAATGGGTGATCTCCGTGGAAAACTCTTTTAAAGAATTATTATTTTGTTTCACTATCTCATTCATAGCAACCAATTCCCATTCAAATCCTGGGTTTAAAGTCAGGTTGCTATGCAGTATTTATTTTTTTTATTAACAACACCCATTTTATTCTTTCAGAGGGATTTTCACTAGCAGGAAAATTTTTTAACAAAACTATGTGACATTTGTAAAAGTGTGAATAAATAATTTGTAAAACAATAGCAATTAACCAGTCAAAATTTAGATATAATTAGATTGGCAAGTCAATCATTCAGGAAATGAAGGGGGGGATCCAGACAGTATAAAAAGTCAACCTGTCCTTAAGGTGGGGCTCTCTTCATCATCAGTCTATCTAGAGGAACCTCATCAGGTTAAATTATCAAAATTTTATACTAAAAATTTAAGTCTTATTTTTTTTTTCTGGTTCTTTTTCTGAATGAGAAATTTAGTCAAAAATTATTAATGTTGTAAGGCATGATCAGTGAGTAAAGTTTTATATTGGGCATATATTTGTTTCTCCTGAAGTTAACTAATTTTCATGATTTCTTTCCATACAATTGTAAGCAATTTTGGCAATTGGCAAACAATGAAGCTTAAACTGCAGAGAAAATTTTGCTTAAGGAAAATCGAGGAAACCCTATATTTTATAAATCTGTATTTCAAACTTATACTTATTAAAAGGGATGGATCTGATTATTTGTATTATCAAAAATTCTGAAAGAAAATAATTTTTAATTTTATTAAAAATAAGTGTGGAATTGAATTCCAATGCTAATGTTATATGTTAAATCCCATTTGAAATACTTACAGTATCGTTGTGAATTAAAGTAACTATTTGTCAATGAAGAATAAATGACTAATAAAGGAAAAGAAATATAATTATTAACTAAATAAAGATACTACCAACCTGTGCCAAATTAAAGGAATATTTTGAGAATTTAAGGAGAAATATGTGGATCAATGAACTTCTTTCAGGGAAACTACATTAAACCAAAGTATATACATCTAAACAGAAAGCTGGTTATCTTCCACTATGAAATGTAATCTAATGCAAAGAACCCAAAATGAGTAAAGAATTTAGTATGAAATGAAAAATTATTGTGTTCAATACTAAAGATTACCAATATCTAAAAGTGATTTCATAAAAAAAAAAAACAAAGAGCTTGGATTAATAGTTACACATTTAAAAAGAAAAATGGATTATGTGCTAAAACTTCTAACAGAAATAATAAACCTCGAGGATTAATTCGCTAAAAGTTATTACAGTTTCCCAATGGATTATGTAACTCAATATGTATGTACCCAGAACAAAACAAAATTAAACAAAACACAAAACTAAATGAGATTTGCATCTGCAGCAATGTGAGAAAGATCCGGAGGACGATTTAGGAGGACTGTTTAAGTATAATTTTATTACTTATTATTATTTTAACTAATATTAAATTTAAATAGATTATCAAAAAAGTTAATCATATGCCTAAGTTTGAATTTAACTTATATTAAAGTTTTTTCTTAGTTTGAATTAGTATAAAATTTTTAAATATGCCTCATTCAAATATGAAATTGATGCTTTACCCTTAATTAAAATAGTGAGAGATATAAGTAAGAACGTTTATTATACAAGTGTTTTTAAAAGATCAGGTATTATTATTAAATATTTATACTTATAGATATTATATTTAAGATGTAATGCATGTTGTGATAAAATGCAATAACTATGTTCCAAAAGTTCAGAAAAATGATTTTGCAAATGATACGCATTTCTTATTTTTTATTATTATTATCATTAAAGTTAAATTAAGTTGTGAAGGTAGTTTAAGTGTAAAATTTTATATATGTGTACAAATTAGTGTGAGACCCTTGTATACGTGGTTGGTTAAAGATAAACCACCTAGCTAGTGAAATTATAGCTTAACTCATTCACTAAGATATTTAATAAAATTTTATGTAGTATTTAGATGTAGTGGATGAGTTTCCCACTTTGTTATTTCTACATCGTAAGATGATTTCTTTATTGTTGGCCAGAGTGTGTTGGGCATACCCATGTATCCCTCTGTATGACTAGTGATGAATCCTAGTATACCTTAGCCTTAATGAAAAGGTATTTTCTCTTATTCGGGTCTTTGTCAGCCCTCATGTTAATGCTGACTTCGTTTCCTTACGGGTGGACATTATTTAAAATACAGAAAAGTATAAGTTATAAATGTTGTTTACAGGATCGTAAAATTAATTTGATGTTAATATGCGATTTATTGTACTGAGACATTGCGTTATTTAAATGCTTTATTTCACTAATAAGAGCCAAGAATAATGATTAAGTTAAATATTGAATTTAAGAATTAAAAACACGGGAAGTGAGAATAGTAAGCAGTACATATCCAAAGTTCTATTTACAACCAGCTGAGAACTTCGCTGGAATGGTAAGCCAATTGAAGTATTATTATTATAGAGACATTGATATATGATTTGTATGCATGTAAGAGAATGATCGATCTGAGTACCGATGCTTAAACACTTGAATAGTAGTTTCATTAACGCGAGGGTAAGCGATGCATAAAATATCTCCAATTTAAAAGCATATAGTTGAGGCATATTAAGTTGAACTAATTAATGTAAATTACTAGCTCCTTTTTATATGAAATGCTATCTTCATAAATAATATACTTAATCGTAAAATAAATCATTTATTTGAAATCATAAAAATATAGAGAGAAATTTGATATTTATTATATCTAAGTGTTAAGGGTTGTTAAAGCAAATAGTATAATCTTTTTTTTTCTATTCCATAGCGATTGTAAATCCCAGTTCATTAAGAATTAAATAATATTTGTTAGCTTATAATGTAGCCAGATCAGCTGTTTATTTATATAATTTTTTTTATAAGGTTGAAGAACAGGGGAAAGCTATGTGGAACTTTGTAAATAATGTAGATATTTTTTTAAGTTTATCTTTGTTAATAAAATTGTTGTTTTAAAATAAACTTTTGTTTACGTCTTACTATTTGTAGTACAATAAATTCTAGAAATCCTAATCATGCACCGATACACTATCACTTAAATTTGAAGTATGATTTACTTCGTTACATTATGCCAGGTAAAATTTATTTAAAAGATTATTTCATAAAATTATTTGAACACTGCAGAATTCAAGTCACAATTGCAGAGTGTTAATAGAATAATTCAGCACATTTGGATTAAAGATTTATAATATGCAGTAGGATTATTGTGTGATATAGAGTGCGGTGGATGGACATAAAATCCTTTATCCATCCGCTGTATTTAAATACCTTCCCAGATGAACTTGATAATATTTTTTTTTCCTTTAGTTATCAAAGCTTTTATAGTACGTTATTTTCAAAATTTATATTTAGAAACTTAATCTTAATTATTGGAAATTTAGAGTAAGTGGACATTGGCTATGTTAGATTCAGCCAAGGTCAACTATGGATGTAATTACTGGGATAGTATTTATTTATTACCAATAATTCGTAATAGATTGCATAGACTTTTATGTCTTACTATTCTGAAGCCCTGAGGGAAGATTATGATAGGGAAAAAGAGAGCTAGGGAGATGGAAAATTTTAGAATGAAGTGGAATAGTAGTGCAGATGACTTATGAATGCGAGGGTGATGGAGGGATGGACTGGGAGGATGATGATGGGCATACAAATATTTTAATTCTTTAAAATTTTAATTGTGACTTTGATGGTAAATGGATGGGAGTGTGCTGAGAGATGTAAATTACAATGGAGAGTTGAGCTTAAATTTTCCTCCTCTCCAATAAATATAAAAATTTATGAGATTATTAGTATTATTTGTAATCACGCTCTTAGTGCTTTTATTCGTTCAATAATTATTTATAACCCATTCATTAGATATTATTGTAAATTATTAAGAAAATTATGGATAAATAATGATTGGCATAAGAAAGTTTCATTAAAGTTACAATTTAGCGCCCTGGCAATTGTTATTATTATGCTATGCCTATCGCCGTCGATCCGGAGGCTGTCCGCTCCCAAGATATGTGTGTGCGTGGGTTCGGTTAGGTTATAAGATGCATATATATTCCAAGAGAGAACTAAGAAGATGATCTTGTCTCTGATTTAATTATACATAATGTTGGAATACTATTAAAAAACAATAAAATAAATAAAATTGAGCATTACTTTTTTTTCAATTTATACATTTAAGTATTTTTTATGTATAATTTATTTGTAATATAAATATCAAGCATAATCAATAATTATTGTTTTAAGTTGTTTCTTATTTGTGTAAACTTGTATTTGTAAGCACCAATCTATTCATAAGCTTTTAGCTTATTTAATCTTACATTAATTAATTCTTTTGACTCCAAATTTTGAGGTAGCATATCTTTATGAATAATTTAAAAACAATAACTGATTGTTTTTTATATATAAGACTTGAAGAATATACAAAAAAAATGTTGACAGTTTAATTAATTGAAATTAGGCTATGATGAAAGAAGAGCAGAAAAGCAAATTAGAGATAGACTGACCTTAATCTAGTAAGTAAAAAATTGAAAAGCAAGAGAATAGAAGATAACAGCTTTTGTGGATAAGACTTGCAGTTTAATCATCCTACCATATTTTCTATAGGTATGATGCTATATATTTTAATGTAAGTGATTTATAAAATTATACAATTGTATAATAAAAGGATTGAAGTAGAACAACTATTATGTATTTGTAAATTTAATTTTATTATTATTAATGGCATGCTTTTCAAAAAGCCAAGGCAGTGATTAAACTCATGAACATCTTCACATGAGTTTAAGAATTCAGATAATTATATTCTTAGAATATAGTAACTGGAAGGTTTCAATTTTAATATTAAAAAGACCATCCTCATGGCAGAGTATAGAATTGCTAACAACTTTGAGTGAGCCAAGAAAAAAATCATATGGTTTTCAACATTTTAGATTTTTAACTTAAAGAACTTAATTATTATATGTAGAAATATTATTATTATTATTTAAGATTTCAATAGTAAATAACAATAAATAAGAATAATTTAACATGGAATAAATAAATAATTGATCATAAATCTAAGAAAAGATTCATCAAAACAAATATGAAATACAAAATGAATGTTGTAATAATTCCAAAAAAAAGTAAAAGAAAAATAGAAGCCAAAATTAATACAAAAAAAAATCAAAATTGATATCACAAGTGGAAATTGTAAAAAAAAAAAAAAAAATCAAAACTAAAAATCTTAAATTTTTTAAGAGAATTAAATAGGAAATTTTAAAAAGCACTGTGGAAAAACATGGAACAATATTAGTAGCATCATTTGCAAAGAAGATAATCTGAAGATGAATACAAGCTTGAAATAATAAACTCGTAGTGATCAAAAAGAAAATACAGTACTGAATAAAATTGCTGAAAAATTGACAAATATAATCAACATAATTAAGAGAAAACAACAGTTAAAAAAAAAAATTAAAAATGTGATAATACAAACAAAACAATTAGAACATTTTTGAAGAAGTTATCTACATTAAAAAATTCTTAGAAGCAGAGATAATATCAAAGAAGCCTTGATAATATTTCTAAAAGATAATGCTTTCAAAATATTCCATCAGAAAAGTTTTCCAAAAACTGCAAAATAATCAAATCGTATGCTGACTAAAAGCATATTTTTATACAAAAAAAATTTTAACAGAATTAATAAACTATTTTTTATATTTTCTAAATGTCATTAAGTCCAAATTTGAACTTTATGTTGAAAGAGAATTTCTAGATGGTAAACCTGGTTTTAGAAAAATTTAAAAAAAAAAGATAAACATCATTGCTCATGAGAATATCACTAAAAAGTCTGCATTCATTTTATTAATTACAACAAAATATTTGTTTCAGTTGCTCACAATTAATTATAAAATGTTCTTAGAAATATTGATATACCAGTGCAGTTTTTTATATGTGATTAGAAGTTATAGTTAAAATAGGTTATGGTAATGCAGATTGGTTTTTATTGGAAAAATAGTTAGACGTGACTGCATATTATCACTCTATCAATACAATTTGCATAATAAATATGTAATAAAGGAAGCCACATTAGATGAAGAATGGATGTTGGTTCAGGATGGATAAAAAAAATCAACAATTTTAACTATACTGATGATATCCAACATATAGCTGGAAATGAAGACATCTAAAAATGTGTATTAGAAAAGCTAAAAAAGTGTTATAATGAAGGTATACACTGTTTTTGTTTTCATTTATATCATTCAATAACAACAAAAAATTCAAAATTCAATAAATCTATCACAGAATAATTCTGTGCAATGAGAAACCTGGATAGATCATGATAAGATGTTTTCTGTAAATATCTTACAAATGTGAAAGCTGTACATGAAAGAAAAATGTAAAATATAGGAGTTTTTGAAATACAATGTTAAAAAAAAACTTTGCAGAATACTATTAAGATTTTAACAATTGAATAGGAATAAATAATCAAAATAGACCAGAACTCTTGTAAAAAAATATGAGACAACATTAAAACTGCCTTAATTTATTCATATTACATAATAATATGACTATATTATCACATAGCTCTTGAAAAAGTTAGTGTTGAAAAAAAAAGAATTGCCAGGAGTGAAATGTATAGACTCTCTGGTCATAATAATGAATATGACTTTAAACAGACCAAATATATAATTAATTATTTTGGAGAAATACAATGCATATGACCCAAAGAGTAGGACTTCAAAACTTAATATAAACAAATCTTTCAGAATGTTATATATACTGTATCAGATGCTTCTCCCATATATAATACTCTTTTTACCAATTCCAAAATATTTTTAATGCTATCAATATTCTGTGGGATCTTTTTCATTTGTGTCTGTGTAATAAATGTAAAAAAAAAAATGCATTTCAAAGTTCTATACAAATATAATTTTTCCACATCTAGTGAATCAAATTTAGATGTTTCCCGTCTATGTGTTGTTCTTTTTACCATCTCTTTTCACTTTTGTCTATTGCAAATAAGATCACTGAGTAAATGCCAATTGGCTCAATTCGTTTTTAATGCTATCAGTTCATCTTCTATAGTATCTTCTTTTATTTATGCTTCTTGTAAATAAATATAAAATACATCCCATTTCAAAGTCGGATACAATGATAATTTTGCCACTTCTAGAATTTTGTCACACTTTATGTGCCGGACTATATAATTCACTTCTATAAATATAGTTGATAGAATTATTACTCTGATCACCGTTGGATACAATTCTCTTGACAAGTATAAAAGTCAATGTCTTCTAAACTGATAATACACAACTTGAAAGAATTGCGTAAATAGCATAGTATATCTATAGAAATAAAATATATTTTAATCATTGAGAAAAAGGTCTAAGTCTTTAATTATATTTGCTAGAGTGGTAATTAAGATATATATATATATATATTTATTTGGAGTATAAAGAATATTAAACTACTTTACGCTAATATTTCATTTAAGGTCTTTATTTTGCTAAAGGCCTTTTTTTTAAAAAAGTTATGTAAACATATACACTATACTTATTTTATTCATTAATATGAAAAGAAGATTAACAGGTTTAAGTATTATAAATAACAAACTGTTAACTTTTTATTTTTGCGTTTGAGATTTACTAGCTAAATAAGAAATCTTTCTGAATCAGTGGATCGCTGATATGCTTATTAGAGAAAGATTTAGATTCACGCCAGAAAAGGGAAATGCTATATCATGAAGATAGGATCTTTAAGTGATTTGGATAATGATACTTTGTCTTTTTTTAAAAAAATCTTGTATATATTATTAATAATCGGTTATATTAATTACATCAATATATATATTTTAATTCCGATAAAAATTATAGTGAATTTGATATTTAAAAAAAGTTTTAAAATAAAATTAAAAAATATCTCTGCTCTTTAGAGGTTTTTAAAATTAAAAAAAATCGCTTTAATTAGAATATCAACAATGTACTTTAAATTAATATATAGATTTTTTTAAGGATAAATTATATAAATATAATTACAATTAAGTTATAGTTTTAATTAAATAGGCATATATAAAAAATTATTTGCAATATAAACATGCGTGCTTGCATATGTGCGTTAAATGACTTTCTGTAAAGTAGGTTTTGACTTCCAACAGACATTTTGCACTGGAACAAATAAAACAAAACTCGACCGTTTTCTGAAGGTCTGATGAAATGTTTCCAATTTTTATATTTTAGCATTAATGACAGCTTAAATAATATAGTATAATCGCTTTATTATTTTACAATTTATTTATTTTTAACTTTTTAAAATGCTTCACTATACATTATTTAATTTTAATCATTATTAGTATTATTTTTTTAAAAAAAAAGTTTTTACCTGATATAGCGAGAATTACAGTCCTTAACATCTTTACAAATTATCAAGAAATGAATATATCTTTATTCTTAATTTATAGTTTCTCCTAATCTCAGAATGTTATTACTTCACAACAAAATTATCTTCAAAGATAAATCAGGTAAAAACAATTTAAGCTTATTTTGGTTAGAGATGACCTTTTTAACTTTACGGAAGTAAAAGATAAAAGTAGTTATGACGTGCGGTTTATAGAATGTATATTAATATATTTGATAAATTATTTTTTACTTACAATGGAAAGTGTTCATATAGTATATATATATCGAACTTTTAATTTTGAACTTATTTTTAGGATTATTGTTAGTGATTTATTTACTTGATTTTATTTTTAATTTGTAGTTTTTTAATTTTGGGAATTTTATAATTTTTTTTATTCACCTCTCTTTTTCTTTTTAAATATTGTAGCAACCTCTTGCTAACGAGTATGGGCATTCCAACTTCAAAAAAAAAAAAAGACAAAAAAAATAGACAAAATAATAATAATACGTTAGATGTAATATTTTTAATGACTTTTCAAACCTAACGTTGAACTATAAATTTATACGTCCAGGTATAAAACATAGCTGGCCCAATAAGCTGCTTATTTGATATTTTGAGATGCTTACTTTTATCAACCTTTTTCTTCAAAGAATTTAATATCTTATCTAATTGTAATTTTTCACTGTAACATCTTAAGAAATTTTTTTTCCTCAAAGACTTTTACCATCTTATCTAACTGTAGTTTTCCATTGTATTTTAACTTCAAACATTTTTTTCCAAGAAAGCAATTACTGTTAAACTTATTGTAATGTCTTTGAAATAATGACAATGTAAGTGACATCTGCCTTTCCCATACAAATCTTGTTTAACATCACTATATATTTCTGGAAAGTTCTGTATGATCGATTTTATAATCTTGCAATCTCATTTTCAGACTTTATGAGTAATTTTTTAATGGAATTTTTCTAAATATCTTTACATTACACTGTAGTCCAACTCTTATGTCACTCAGATAAATATCTTATTTTTTATCTTACTAAAAATAGTTGCAG
Organism: Epiperipatus broadwayi; assembly: GCA_028023455.1. Taxonomy (NCBI): domain Eukaryota; kingdom Metazoa; phylum Onychophora; class Udeonychophora; order Euonychophora; family Peripatidae; genus Epiperipatus; species Epiperipatus broadwayi. The sequence goes on from JAQFVV010000016.1 coordinate 4,644,642, forward strand.
CAGGTTGTAATCTGAATTGAATCACAACATCTAAATTCATTTTTTTTTACTTAAAAAGCTAATAAGATATTTAAATTGATTCATTGTTTTAAACTGATAACCATCAAACTAAAAGTTGCTGAGAATTTTTTCTTAACATTATATTCAAGTGGGCAGAATATATCAATCTTTAATATATCAATGCATCCTAAAAACATAGAAAGCTTTGATACAGTTCATGTTATTCTATGAACCAATCAATCCAGGTTTCTTGTACCCAGAGTCAAAAGCCCATTAAACATACTATTTAAATAAATTTTATACTATTTCAATGAACAACATAAATAGTATTCAAATATCCACATCTTGAAATGCATTAAATAAATTAAAGGCAGAAAATATTTAATCTCCAATCATTATTCTTGCTATATACTTTAAATAATTAAAGTATTAACATTTCTACATATTCACTAAGTTTATATTAGGCTCCTGTGATATTTGTTAAGACTTTGTTTCAGAATAAGATGTATATTGTATACATGATTAGTAAAACTTTTTAGATGTATTTATTTGTATGACCTTCATTAATTTAAATATTCGTTTTTTATTTATATATATTGAATGAAGCTACTGATGTTTTTTACATTTATTTTCAGCAATAATAATCGGAGAGCTAGATAGATACTTCAAGTAGCAAAAAATTCACATTTTATGCTGCTGTCTAGATTTGAACTATTAATATATGTTTGGAAGATATACTAAATACTACATCACAAAACCTTATATGTATGCAATCTTATTGATTAGACTACTAATAATGTTAGGACATAAAATTTTAAGAATTCGTTTACTTTTCCCTATTATAAACAGTTTTTTTTTTTTTTTTACTATAAACAGTTTTGTCAGTTATAAATTTATAATTAACAAACATTGCTATACTTTATTAAAATCTATAGAATTTGCTTTTGGTAGCTGTAATCCTTTTGATAAAAATTAAAAATCCACACTACTATGAGTGAATTTTAAATAAATTGTATACATAACCATTAATAACAAAGTTTATATATTTACAAATAGGCATATAAATAATAATAAAAAAATTATAGTAAATTTCCAATAATAAAGCATATATTTAAACATCTATATAAATACATACGGGGGGGGTACGAAAAAAATTATATAACTAGGTAGATAAAAAGATTTAAATGTTGCCAAACATTCAGATCACTTGCTTTGCCCTAATTGTGAAATAATATTTGTTTGTTTGTTTTTTTAAAAATAAGTTATTTAATGATTTCTCTTTATAGTCGCCACATTTATGGAAATATATATATAATTTGTGGTTTTGTAGATATTTACAAATACCAATAAAAGTGTTGACTTTATACAACCAAAAACCAATCATATTCTCTAATATCCGCTTTCAGATAAAAAATATCATCAATCAATTTCAAGTCTCTCATATAATAACCCTATAGGAATGTTTGAGTCTTTAAAAATCTTTATGCAAAATGTTTATTTATCAGCTTTTAAAATTAAGAATATAGATTCTTTCTATAAGAATTAATTCTTCTAAATATAAGTAACAGATCACAGATTATCTTATGTAAAATTAAACATCTACTAACGAAAAATAAACAGACTTTAAATATTTCACTGAGGAACAGGGGGGAAGAATTTAATACTTGTGAGGTTAGTCAAATTTCAGGTCTAAATATTATTCAAAAAGTAATGATAGATCATGATGGCCCACTGCATAGAAATATTATACGTTTTTCATCACAGCATTTTTATTTTGTTTTTACAATCAGTTCACTGGAAAAAACTTTTATGACAATCTTTATCTATCTATAATTAATAATAGCAAGATATTCATTTATTATCCAATATTAAATTCCCATGGGCCAACTACTTGAAAAAGTTATTCCAATGCTTACTCAACCTAGTTATAAGCATGTCAGGTGGGTGAACTAATCACTATACCAGTGGCTCTTCAGATAACCATTTAGATTATCAATTGATTTGATTTTTTAAAAAAAAAAAAATTAGCTCACTTAAAAATCTTCAAATACATTAAAAAACATCTAAATTTAATTTTAATTCAGATCCAATATTGTGTAATACTTTAATGACTATATTATATACTAAATGTCTAAATGATCATATCATACAATGTCACTGTATACTCTAAGATAATCATCTCAGTTACAAAGTTCCTACTGCAATAAATATAATAATATTTGCAAATATAAATGGAAAGCAGGGTTTTTTATTTTTTGGTTACCATGAGACATTTTTTGTTTCAATTTTATAAGATGCAATTTTATAAACCTTGATTGAATTATGTTATAACGTCATTGAAAAATGTACTGTCAGAGGGGAAACTCATACAGCCAACTTTTCATGCTAAATTTTAAATTTTATATATTTACTTCTGCTCACAACTATTATTTAATTTTTATAATGAAAAAAAGTAGTATTTAATGGTATGGATTATAACAATATATAAAATTTTAAAATATATTAATTTTTTTAAAAACTCATTGTTTGGGGGAGGGAGACATTAAAAAAACAGAAATATCAGATTTGTAATATCATTCAATATGTTTTGGCCATTGCAACTCTTATTACGAAGTGATTGCTTATATGGTAAATTACAGTGATAAGTTAAGTGCCAACACATATGAACCTTCATGGTGAGTGATTAGCTTTGATTTCTGATTTAAGACCAAAAGTAGGCTATGTTTTTTAAGACTAATAATATTTTTAACACCACATGGATTATTCTGAGAACAGAATGAATGTTTATATAAATGCTCTCAATTTTTTAAAGGCTATAAAATCATCTTTCAAGGCAGCAAACCAGCAACCTGCAACGGATAAATCACTTTTAAGTAAAGAAAAATTTCCCAAATTGAAAAAACTATCTAATATCAAATAAAATATTATCAAACTTTATATAGTTAGATAGGAATATAAAAATACAGCTGATTTTGAAAGAGGAAAACACTTAAGTTATTATAGAAAACACAAATGTTGAAAGACAAGATGCAAAACCTTAAAACTTCAGAAGCATTTCAAAAATATTAAGAATAATGTTTTTATTTCTAAGTTTGTGTAAGTTTTGATGAATTAAATTCACTTTATTCTTTAAAAGAAATGATACGAATATTTTACAATATCAAAACATTTGGAAACAATAATTTTGAAATAAATAAAAAAAAAAGATAAAAATGATTGCTTCCTACAATACATTATTTTTTACAAAAAAAAAAAAAAGTTTATTTAATAAAGAATTGAAATCAGTAATTGAAAAGTATGTATCACAACTCCCTGGAAATTTGAAAAATTATTTTACAAAAAATTCCGCCTAAAAAAAAACAATTTATTTATCTCACATAAGAATTAAAACTAAAATCAAAATTTGCTAATAGTTATCTTCAGCAAAACATGGAATGCTAGAATAGTAAAGCCAGGAAACCTTAATGTTATTTGCCAATTCTTCAGTTTTAGTCACTGGCAATCATTAAATCTAAATATAGATCAAATATTCTATTTTGAAAATGATACCTAGATTTAATGGTTTATGCAATAAAATATAAGGTATACACTACATTAGAGTTTTATTTAAGAATAAAATAATATTCTCAATTGTAGGAGGTCTTTTTAATACTGAATATGACATAGTGATTATTAATACATGAAATGGTGTAAATAAAAAAGAGACATAAATAGCCTATTTTAGTTAAAAAAAAAAAAAAGTCTTTCCAGTAGCATATTATAGAAAAATATTAAAGGGAAGAAGGCTATATATATCTTCAAGATTTGTCAAATGTCAAATAATAAATATCTAGGCATTTTTTTCATTATATATATTTGGCCTTTAGCTAAGAATAGCTAAACATCCATTTACTAACTAATTTTGGATTGTTAATTGGGTTACCTATGAAATGATAATTTTAAAAGAAAATACTAAGCCTCCTAAAAAAAATCCAAATTTTATTTAGTCTGGATTTAAATCTAGATTATGGTTGCATTATTTATTCCATATAGGATTCTCATTTTAATAAATTATTTCTCTAAGTGTACATTGTTGACTTAGATTCAAATTCCAAAAGTGTTTAAATTTTAAAACCATTGTATTTAAATAGAAAGATGTTCTTAAAAGTGGCCACTTAAGATGAAGAGCTTAAATCCAAACCAAGTAGATAAAAATATCTGTATAAGTTTGGTTAAATTGGAGTTGAATATCCAGTGATTTTCTTTTTTTATACTAAGACTTTCAACTTTGAAAAAATGATATTAAGTATAATTAGAGTATTCCTAAAACTTTATAATTCTGTTTTTGAGTAATTTAAACAAAATATTAGAAATTTAAAGAATTATAAATATTTTGTTTATTCAAAATTAAATCTTATTCCAATATTTTTATCTTTGACTGTTTTCTGACAACTCTAAAACTCAACTCTCTAAATAATAATAATCTATTGCCTTGTATTCGCTTTCACCTTAAGCATATAGACAATGATTCTTTCTTTAGGTGTTCTTTATTAGAATCATTTTCAGATTATTATTTTTTGTCATCAGATTCTAGAGTTAACCGTAATGCAAAAACATATCAGAAATATTTGATGTTACCTTGTAAATAAGATTTCGGTTACTCAAATTATATTTATTATTTCTAATGCAAGCAGTTATTTCTGTTTTTTAGTGTGTTTTATTTTATGTCACTTCCCCTCATCATAAGTTCTCTTTTCAATCATCATCTCTGCACTAACTGTGACAATACTATTGGATTATAAGTTTACAGGGTAATATGTAGAAACATTTTCATTCTTTAATTATATTAAACCATTGTGGTTCCATTTTTTTTCTTGCAAATACCTTCAGCAATGAGAATCCAATGATTGGAGTATGTTTAGCAGAGCGAGTGGAATTAGACTTAGGTAAATGTTTTGTTTTAAAAATGATTGCATAGAGAGCTCTATTTAGAAATTTTCCAATCTGCTATGAAAGTGGGAAAATCTTTTTGACTAGAGTATTGCTTATAAAAGGCAATTAAAACTAATGATAAAATAATGCTAATAATGATAAAATAGGAAATAGTGCCGTAAATAAAAATATTTTAATTTATTTTTAAATATAGGTATATAATTTATTTTTAAATATAAATACAAAAAATGTGCAATTTTACTAATTGAAAACTCTTCAAGATCTAAATGCAGGACAGCACTTGCAGATGAAAAACTGTCAATATTTAAAATTGATAATAACTTTTAGTGAAAATTACCAGAAAAAGAAAATTTAATTAAGCAGAAAAATAGATATGAGTTTTTTTGAAAATGCAAAAAATCTATGAAAGAAGACTGGATGATGATGAAGTTTTTTATTGTTGGTCTGCTTGTTTATGCAATGGTTAAACGTCAAATAAAAAATGTATGGAATAACTCATTAAAAACTTTAAAAATTCACATGTGCAAGTCTGTGAAAATCTAATTATTAATTATTATATATATTGTTTATGAGAGAGTTATGTTTGATCTACTTCCTTTATTTAAAAATTAGGGAATAGGCTAAAATAAATCCATTTTTGGTTTACAGGAATCAGATAATTAAATAGTGTTGCTGAATGATCTGTTTTCAGATTTTCGTTCAGTTTTAATTGTCCTGGTTTGTATGATTACTTCATGGATGAATTCAAAATAAAAAATGTAAGTCATAACTCATAAAACTGTTCAATATATATATGGAGAGAAAGAAAAAATGAAAAAAAAATGAAAAAAACAGAAAAATGAAAGATGTATGGAGAAAAAGAAAGAAATTGGTAGAGTTTAATAAAAAAAAAGATGTATACATAGATAAAAAAAAAAGGGAGACAATACAAATAAAAAAATAAAAGGGAAATACATACCCAAAGTAACAGTATATCTAGAAACTAATGGAGAAAGAGTTGGTGAAAAAAAACAAATATATATATATAAAGAAATAAAAACTCATTTAAAAGAGGGGATAATATATATATATAGTAACCTTCACTAAAAATGTACTCAGATTTAGGCTATAAAGAAGAAAGAAACCAGTTAAGCAGACAACAAACATATGTAAATTTGAATACATATATATATAGAGAGAGAAGAAATAGAGAAAAAAAATAGAAAATATACAAAAACAAACAGATACTTTAAATACTTTATTGCAATTTTTTTTTTCACAATCTGACATTTTGAAAAATGTCAAATTATATATTTGTGCAATGCATAGATTGCATTTATATGAAATAATATGGCAAAATAAAAGGAATAAATAAGATTTAATATATATAAAATAATAAATTATATATATACAAAAAAAAAGAGAGAGAAAAAAAAATCAAAAACAAAAATCTAGACTTATCCAAGTTGAACATGAAAATCTTTTAAGATAGAAAATTCCCAAAAAATGCTTTGGATTTTTTCAGGTAATAGGTTTATAATCAGCCTAGCTAACTACTCAGTTATTGACAGCAGAGAGATATATGGGCTACCACAAGAAAAAAAAGTTCTTAAAATTTTCACTAGTCAACAATTAATTAAAAGAGATTTGGGAGATTTTTTAATGAGCTGTTTAAGTGGATTTTTTTATGTACTTTTATCTATATTGGAAGGACAGAAATGCAATATATATGTATAGGGAAAAAGTAAAACAAAAAAAGGAGAAAAATTATAGAGGAAAACTGAAAAAAATATAATAATAGAGAGAAATTACTTAAATAAAAAAAAATAATAAGTAAATAAGATGGGGGGGGGGGAGGCATAAATAAAGGAAAATAGATAAATATGTATTTATAAATAAACAAGGATTTATGTAAAAACATTTACGGAAAAATAAATGAAAAAAAAAAGATTTACTGAGGGAATGAAAAAAATTATAAAAATGAACCAAAATAAGTAATGTATAGAAAAAGAAAGAGAAAAAAGAGGTTGAAATAAAGTAGTAGAAGAGAAAAAAAAGAAAAGATGCATATGTACATAAAGATAAAGGAAAAAGAGTGGGTGAAAGTAAAGAGATGGAATATATATTTATATAAAGAGAAAGAGAAAGATAGAGTGAGAAAAAAAATCGACAAAGAATGAATAAATATGTTTAAAAAAATTCTTTTTCAATATTTATTATTATTTTTCAGATGTGCACCTTCCGAAATTAATTAACTCTATTGATTTATTCTCTAAACATTTACTATGAAGTAATTAAATATAGCAGGAAAAAAAAATGTTGCTAATTCAGATATTATTAAACAAAAAAAAATCTATAAGCTTCATTTAAGTTTTTCCTTTTCTTAGTATATTATAAATCATTTTTTCCACATATTTGACTTTTAGATGAATATAAACAAAAAATATAGACAATACCTAACTAAAGAGGATCAGTTTCAGATATAATTTCATTTTAGTTTTTCTTAATAAAATATTCAAAATAAGAGAATTATTCTTACAGATATTTTAAGTATACCATGATTCAAAATATAACTTTAAAAATGAATGTGCAGATAGATAAAAAAGACATACATAATTCAAGCAAAAATTATATATACATATTTAAATTAAATTACTTTTTTTTTTCCATATGTCATAGCATCGTCCGGGAGGCAAACCTTCGACAACCATCTGCAACCAACTGCTTGATTGCAAGGCGGCTGCGCTGATCTCTCGGCTAACAACGCTTGACTTCAAACATATGGTTGCAGACATTGCTAAAAGTGCTATTAACAACACAATTAGATCAAGCTCTATATGTATATTTAAATAAGCAAGATTGTTTCAATCAATATAAAAAAAAATAACTCAACAGATTTTGTAATTATTATAAAATATGGGATGAAAATGGTGATTAGTACCAGTGGCTCTACTTATAATGATTACCTGAATCTTGCCCAGCATTATCAAAACAAAACATAAATTCATTATTGTTCAAACAAGACCGAAATTTTACAGAATAAACGTTTTATTTATAATGGAATTCATATTCTATAACTATTTAAATATATATTTAAAAAAATAACACGATATAAAATAATTATTTATCTGATAGAGCGATAGCCATTTGAGAACTTGTTTTTCCAATGACCCTTTTGAAGTGTTTAATAGCGAGCTAAATTTACAAACGTGTCTTTTGACCTTTAAGACCTTTAATGAATGTTAAACAGTGAATCATTTTTCGCACAATATATTGATTTTCTTTGAGTCAAGCTTATTAATTGTTTTCTTCACTCCTTTAACACTTTTGGATTTTTGATAACGAATTAGATTTGCGACTACTATGTATAATTAAGATTTAAAATTATTTTAATTAATTTTTTTTATATTAACTCACTACATTTTGCTTATTTTCAATAGTTACGGTTGAAATATTAACAGAACTTCTACAAAATTTTAATTGATAAATCTTTTTAAATCAATTGACCTTCAAACCATACTTAAAATTTTTGAATATGTAAATCTTCAGATAGTACAATATGATTGAGTTTTCACTTTCATGTAAAAAAAAAAAAAATCATTTATATCATTAATAATAACAGTTGTTTTATTGAACAATATGCTTTCAAAGTTATAAATGAAGTAATTCTAAGTGTTATGATTTTAAATGTAAATAAACTTATCTATTAAACAATAAAACAGAAATTTTCTCACAACTTAGAATATACATATGTATTATCTTAAAAATGAAAAAAAAAAACGTTTGTTTTAAAATTCAAATAATTTTTTAATCTTAAATTTTAATGAATAATCAGGTCTAAAATAAAATCCTGATTTTTAACTATGTATTTAAATTATACAAAACCCTATCAAATATAAAATAACACTACTCAGAAAAAAAAACTTTTAATATTTAATGTACGTAATTAATTTTATTTTGTTGAAAAAATAACTATTTTGTATGCAAGTCATTACAAATATTAGCGTTCATTTACAAATGAGAAATTTTCTTTCATTTATTATTTTGCTTGTTGATGTAGTGGGTATTTCCTGGAGATCTATTCTCATTAGATAAATTATTTTTTAATCATGATATTGTATCTACAGTTATTTTTAGTAATATTAAAAGTTAGTATAGTTATACACTTTAGTATAGTTATACTCGTTCATATTTAATACCTATTAAAAGTTTTACATCTATCTATTAAATTGTTAGTACAGTATTTATTCAACAGTCATAAGCATTCTTTTTTATGGAGAAATGAATGTACAAGCAAAAAAAATAGCTGATATATTTGATAAATAATCAAAAGGACATGGAACAGTCCTAAACTGATCTTTAAGATCAAATTTATGATTAATCAGGTTTGTAAGTAGTTATCCTTAAAAACATAGACAAGTCTGAAACAAATATTCAAAGTAAGAGAAATAATTAAACAACCATCTTTAAATATTATGAATATTCAGTGACTGGAAATGTGGCCAAAATATGTATTGCAGTATACCATGAATCCATCTCTCTAATAGTAATGCTTCATAGTAAAAATCTAATGTTGTTACACATAACTCAATATTTTCTAGTGAAACTACAAATAAAAAGAAGTTAAAATATATACTGAAGCTAAGGCACAAATTTATATGCAGGTCATCTCTAAGATATCCATTAAAATCATTATCTAGTAAAGAAGATCTTGAATGTAATACTGACATATCTTTCGAAACGTACTACTGTATAAATATAAACTATAAAAAAATCAAACTGCTGAATAGTTTTTATTTGCCTAAAAATCCAATGTAACACCTTTTATATATATATAGTTGCTGAATTTTTATTCTTTTAAAACAAATTTATATAAATACTTTTTTTTTATTTATTTTTTGTTAATGTCTTCATCTTATTAAACGATCTTTGTATTATAAATAGCATTTAAATTTTACTCACATAAATATACACACAAAGAAATAAAAATTAAATAACAAATAATAATAATTTACAATACTAAATTTTAAAAAAAACTTGTATAGAAATTTTATTTTTAGTTGCATTTAAAAATAGATATAATTCCAATCATAGTCGCAAGAAAAGTGATGTACTAAATTTCATCATTTATTAAACACTAAAATTGCTAATTTGGATCTTCAGAACTGCCATATTCCAGAAACATGGACTTCTCTTAAGGAGAGTATTGTGGATACAAGTAAATATTATTAGTGATTCTCTGCTTAGTAAAACAATAGATTAAATGTAAAACTTCATAATAAATATGAAGACCTGAAGGTAGAATTCCATGATTGACAAGAAGTCTTAAAAATGATGGATGGATTACAACTGCTGAGAAGATACAGATATTCTTTGATCATAGTTATTCTAGATTTTTTTGTTAATGCGTTGAAAGCAAGATAAGGAGATATCACAATCCCATTAAATACAGCAATGAGACTCTTTTATAAAATGACAATAATAATTTGAACAGGTGAAAAAAGTATTTTGAGCAACTTTTGAATAATGATACAAGAATTGACATGACAACTTTGAATGGTATATCCATTTTATTTACTCATTTAGATCTGGAGAAAGATATCTTGCTTAATGAAATCAAAACAGTACTTTGTAATCTTAAAAAATGAAAAGGTTGCAGGTCATCTGGTAAAGTTTTAAAATATGGTGATGGTATATTAGCTACAAAAGTATTGAAATTTTTTGGAAATATATGGACCCATTAATTTGTGCTACCCAATTTTAAGAATTTTTAAAAGCAAGGGGAATAAACAAGATTTTAATAAATATCATGGAATATCATTATTATCCACTACAGCAAAAGTATTTTTAAGAATTTTGTTGAATATATTGCTTTCAGTTATAAATAAATGGTTACAAGAGATTTAATGTAGTTTTAGAAAATCAAGAAGCAGTACAGTTATGATTTTTATTGCCAGGCAAATGCAATAAAAGTATCAGGAACAACAGAACAATTTATATATTGCTTTTATTGATTTGGTCAAGGTATTTGATTTATGTCATTGTTTGAAATTAGTTGATTGTCCAACAAAATTTATTTATATTATTCAGCTTCTATATGATGGAATGAGACAAAGTGGTATCACTGCAGGTGGAAAACTGAGGCATTTGAAATGAAAACTGGTGTTGAGCAAAGATGTGGATTTGCTCCAACATTGTTTTTAATTTTTATGACAGTTATCTTTGGAATCATTTACAGATGGCTTAAACAAATAGGATCAAGATACCATACAGGTTTGCTGATGAGATTTTTAATTTGAATCTATTAAAAACAAGAATTTCATCTTCTTGGTTCTGGATTTATAGTATTATGCTATTTTTTTGTAGTTGAAAAAATGATTTAGAGAATAGTGATTGGAAGAAAAATCCTCACCAACTTTCAGCTTGGATGCTTATCAATTTGTGAATATATGTAATACTTTGTTAGCTTTATATGTAGAAAGTGGGTTTAGATGTTGAGATCCAAACAGATGCAATGGGCTGCTGCTTTTAACATATTAAAAGGCCATTGGGCAATAATTATTACAACTAAGTTGGCTGTATATAAAACTGTTATTTTATCTAATTTCATGTGTGATTGGGAAACTTACAGACATTCTATGGCATAATTGCAAAATTGTAAAACCAATCAATATGTTTTTCTGAAACCATTATTGTAAAATCACACTTTCATTGGATTGAATATGTAAAACAAAGGACAATGGAAGATTACTAAATTTATGAATATTTTATGGTAAACTTGATTATTTCAAAGACATTCTAAAGAAGTGTGATGTCAATTGAAACACTGAGAAGGTATGGAGAGAATAAAATATATTGGAGAACTACAATTAGACATAATGTTGAAGTATTTCAGGAAGAAAAGTTCTCTGAAATGAGTAAACTAAAAGACAATATCAAAAAATATCAAGTAAACAAAAAAATGGACTAGCATATTTTATATATGGACATATTTGTTTACAGATTAGTTTCTATAGTCACCGCAAAGCTCATTTTTAGAATAGATTTTTCTCTCTCTTTTTTCCCCTCTTTAATTTTTTGAATTGGAATGACTATTGTCATTTCTGAGTAGCTGTTTACTACTACTACTACTACTACTACTACTACTACTACTACTACTACTACTACTACTACTACTACTACTACTACTACTACTACTACTACTGCTACTACTACTACTATATTAATTAACACAAATATTTATTTGAATTAACATTCATATACCCTAATTACATTAAATAATAGATTTTTAAAAAAATGTAGACCTATACTGATTATTTACAATAAAAATTGTTATTTTATAAGGATTAACATGTAAATTATATCTGCTAATTTATATTAGTTTTATATAGTTACACAGTATTATTGTTTTGAGTTTTAAAAAATGGGGGGGGGGTATCTTATTTTTATATTTACTAGTATTTAAAAAGAGTATAATTTTGTTGTCATTTATAACTATGTAGTTTGTATGAAACATCGGCAAATAAATTGTTCCTGCTTCAAAATTTAAAAGATTCCAGAGCTGAATTCACATTCAGGTTATCGTAGCAGATAATTGTTGTACTAGCCACAATCTCACAAGGTTATGATATTCAAATAAAAAAACAATACATAGTACTTAATAATGAAGCATCGTTTAAAAAAATAACAACTGATATTAAATTTTGTAAATAAACTTTATTTAAAACTATCTGATTAACTAAAAAAAAAAATCATCTATATGTTTCAAATTTCTACGGAATAGTTTCATCAACCAGACGTCAGCTTACGCCCCTTCACTAATATCATAATAACTATCAAATCTTATATACATCAAATATCTTTAATACTTAATACAGAGTACAAACATGTTTTAAAACAGCATCTTCAAACAAATATAAATAATATCAGATTCAATCAAGCACAGTAAAAATAGTCACTTCATTTTCAGCTTGAAAACCACCATACTGATAAACAATCAGTTAATAAATCTTTATCATAATTATTAAGATATTGTCTGAGTTTAATTCAGATTGTTTAGTTAATTTATTTTTTCTACATTATACCAGAAAACTTTTGTTTCATCCTTTTGCATATAATCTCTTATAACATTTTTTGGATCCATTTTGAGAGTTTAGATAACCAATATATTGTCATATTTTCTATTCACACATCTAATTCAGATCTATTTCAGCATCTTACATTTAGATGTAGTTTATTTTTGATTTCTTCTCATTAATACCAACATATATATCTCCATTCTTTATGATATGGTCTGACGTTTGTATTGTTCTTCTATTAAGTGTTCAAGCATTACACCTATAAACAAGATATGAACAAATATATTATTTTTATAGCACATATCCATTTATTTATTTTTAATATTAATTATTTCTACCAAAAGCACTCCATCCAAATTGAATTCTATGATAAATTCCATTCATTATTTCTATTTATTTTAATAATCTGATTAATGCATTTATAATTGTTAAATTCTTTTAACTCATTTCATATTTTTTAAATTTAAGTCTAAAATAACTTTAACCTTTTTAGCATTATATTTATCCCTATATTCCTGCTTTAATATTATAATATTTATCAAAATTTGAAGCTTTGAAATACTATTAGCAAAATCGATCATATCATTTTCACATTCTCTCTTGTTTAAGTAATAGTAATTTATTTTTATTACCTTAGCTTCTCACTTTAATTCTCAAAATTTCTATAAAAGGTTTCATTAACCTTTCTAAAGATATCATCACTGCTGTTGTATTCTACTAAATATTCTTCAAAATTTGAGAATATTCTGAATCTTTGACTTGATATTCAAAAACTTTATTCATTGCATAAATACTTACAGACTCAAATAACTTTTGGATAATCTACAAATATATGTAAATAGCCACTCATATTCTCTAGATCTTTATTTTTTGTCTACTTTTTACTCTTGGATAAGATTTACTTTGTCACAATCATTTTTAAATACTTGTTATTTAGATTGGCTTGAATCCAAGATTCTCCATGGATGATTTATAATGATCTTTTATAAAACTGATAGAATGCTATTAAGTCTGTAATTTCTAATATATTCTTTTTCACCGGTTTTAAAGATGATATTATTATTACCTTCTTCTAATCATATAGTGCATTTCTATCATTTAGACATTTGATACATAGTTTTGCCAACATTTTTTTTTGCTTGTTCACGTACTTGTTTTAAGATATCAATAATAATTTTATCAATTCTTGGAGACTTTCCCATTTTTGTGGATTTAATTGCATATCTCACCTCTAATTAAAATACTTGAGATTTTAAAAAGTGTTGTAACTATGGAAAAACTGTGGCTACTTGTTTTTACTACTATGGAGAATTTTCTATCCCACTATTTTGCAATAAATATTTTATTGCAGAAATAACTTTTCTTCCAATATCAAAATGCTTTATATTTTTGAGCCTTTTGTTTCCTTCTATTACTTTCTTTACAATTTCAAGCTCTATTTTCTAATGTTTTTCTTAACGCTTGTTTTATAGAATTCCAGACATTTTAGTTTTTCTAACTGTATTATTTTCAAAGGTTTTCATATTCTTTCATTTCTTTATCCGTTATACTCCAGATGAAATTTTCTTGGTTAAAGACTGATTTTTTTATACCTAATATCTATTTAGCTATTATTATGAACGTTTAAATTAACTTCTTATTGATGATTTCTTTCGAAATAAAAATATATTTAGTCTGTTAACATTTTATAATGATTTGCAAATTCGAGGTTAAGTTTAATAAAAGTTTTTAAAGGTTAGAGTATCAGTTATGGACAATATTCTTTTTAATAGTTTTAATATCTCTGGTTTTACATAAACATTTAGATTTCTGTATTTAATGAGCACATTAAAATCTTGAATTATATATTCTTTTAGTTAAATATAATCTATTATTTTGTTTGAATACTTCTATGACCATTTCCACTTTAGATTTTTCTAGAGATAAAATGTCATAATATTTACACTGCTTTTTTTTTTAACAAATTTCATAAGATTATGTCCTCTTTTGTATTTATCTCTTTATTTAAATTTATTGGTAGAATTTTCATTATTCAAATGTTTTCCAATTCTAGAACTAATATCTCCCATGACAATTTTCAAATATTGTTTGGTTTGACTAAATGCATGTCATACATTTATATAATTTTTTTTAATCATTAAAACAATAATTTGTTGGGGGGGGGGGATGCATTGCTTTTGGTATTTTACATTAAGCCAAATGAATTCTTGGTAAATCTTCATAATATTGTAACTTTATAATTAAGTAAAATGTACATATTTAAGTTCATTAACTTTTTTCCAAGTTTTATAAAGTCCTAAAATATTTTGTTCAATATTATTAGTTTTTTCTTCCAATTCATTCATTCTCCTTTCACTAGAAAATGATCTTCAGCTATAAGCGTTCAAATAAAAAGTCATTGTCAAAGGATAACCTTGATCTGTAACCCAGTTATTTCAACTTCTTCTGTCTTCAGTCATCAACTACTGTTTTAGTTGATGGTTTTCTAGCCTTCAGCATATGAGGTCTATACTTTAACTTTATCTATCTTTTTGTAAAAATAAAAACAGAGTCAGCATTTGCACATACATTTAGCTTTCAAGATGCCCTACTAATGTCTGAGAATAATAATCATGATACTTTTTTTTGTCATAAATTTAGATATAAAAATCAGTAAACTGCAATGCAAGCAAGTATGTGAACAATTATTCTAGCTGCAGTGATAAGAATATACGATATGAACATTAGCAATTTGTTCTGTTCAGTTTTTTTTTAAACTTTCAAAAACAATTCAAGGGACTTCCTTCAATTATTGATACACACTTTAGCAACCAGTACTTGTATATGTAAGGTTGTGTGTACATATAATATCATATATAATGCTGAAGTGTCATTAAATAAATACTCAAAATAGTCAATGTTAAATGAGTAAATAAACATTATTTAAAGATCACATTGAAAAGGTAACAGTAAATCTTCATCTACAATTGTTTTATAATCAAAAGATAGATTTCTATACATTGTATAAAGTAATTATATTTACTTAAATAGCATTTGAATAATTCTCTATTTTAAAACATTTTTGTGCGCTGCATTAAATATTAAAGAACATATTTACATACATATATTGTAAAGTTTGGTATAATATAATGACAAAAAAAAATTAAATCAATGAGAACGTATTTTTTATTATTTGTACTAAGTCTTGTATCGATATTCATCATCTAATTATTAGAACTTCATAATCTTATGAAATTTGTTCAGATGAAAATTCGAATTCCAAGTAAAGAATTTTATATTATTTTTTCATCAAAATTTATGGCAAGCGTTGGTGGCCGAGTGGTTAGCACAGCGGCCTAATAAGTAGTTATCCCGGGGTTCACCTCCCGCCGACGCTTTGACACATAAAAAATAAAAACTAAGTCCGATTCATTATCAAGATATCCAATTATAGATTAATATTTAGAAACTATATTTGGTTATGAATAAACTATTTAAAAATATTCTGAGTTTGCCTAGAAAAATTCTCCTCTATTTGAATATCCAATTTCATTTCTGATATGAACATCAAATCGGATTAACCAAGCAATACAAAAGAAAGTTCTTATCATTGGTTATGTGTGGTGTGTGCTGCTGATAAACGTTAAACATATATAGTTGATTATGAAAGTAGATAGATTAACAAAAAAATGAAGTCGATGAAAATACATTCTTTATATATATATGTATTATAAATAATACGGTATAACTACATTCAAAAAATTATTTGTATTTTTCAGGGCATTAGATGGAGGTGTTTTGATTGAAAACTGCCAACATAAACGCCTGTTTGTTATTTTCTTTTTATGGTTCTGACATTCAGAATAGTACAATATTGAAACAGACATTAAATTAACTTTTTGTTGATTATATTTTTAAAGAGTCAAGAACCTCTTTAAAATAATATTTAAAATAATAATAACAATGTCAAACTTATATTACATCTTACTTTAAGAAATAATGAAAAAAAACTACTAAAAATAAACTTAAGCTTATTCTTGCATATTATTAGATGAACTTGCAAATTATTATTATTGGTTTTGAAATAAAACCATACATACTAAGATCGTGTTCAACGTATTTATAACTAGAATATTAAAAGGCCACATTTTTGTGAGTAAAAAGGAAAGAATATATTAGTAAATAATATTTTTAAAAAGTTAATATTGTGCATTGAAGTTAGCGATCTCATGTTAATCAATAGCCAGGAACTTCTGAAATTTGAGAATGGTTTGCGTAAAACTTTTAACAAACATAAAATTTTATAAGTGTTTAATAATATCTCCTGTTCCAACTAAAATAATATAATTAATCAAAAAATATCAAAAAATAAAATAATATATATTAAAGAAATCTAAACTTTTAACTGCACATAATGTATAAAATAATTAGAACTAAAAAATTTAAAGTTATGTCAACAATGATGTCAAATGTCTAGATTATTATTAGGCGCATTTAATAAAATTAAATGTTTGTTTTATACTTTACTAAAACCTGATGCAACAATCCTTAGCACATTGAACATTATTTGCACATAAAACTGTTTACTAGCATGTAAAAACTCAAAGCAATTATTGCTGCTATTACTTCCTGCTTTTAAAATCACATTAGCATGATTTAAATGCAACTATGACTCCCTCCCCCAAACATTAAACAATTCGATGCAGTTACATTACATACATATCTTTAAATAAGTATGGTCTCTTAATGCACACTTTATCTAGTTTAAATGAATAATCACTTTAGGAATTTTTGTTGTACCTAGGAATAATTTTTACACTGAAGTAAAACTTTTAACTACTACATTCTCAAACTATCTACATTATCTACTAATTCTCATTAATACATGCAATATCCATTTTCTACTAATATACACACATATACTCCGTCCATTATTGCTAACACATAGGATAAACTGCCAAACATTCTCATTGCTGAAAACTATTTCATTTCTACCAAATCGTGCCTAATGTAAACTGAAACAATTAGTTCCTTTGTATATAGCCCTCAGACCACAGAATAAAATTCAATGCTCTGTGCATTTTAATGTAGTAGTGACCCAAAATCTTTTAAAGTTTCTGGATCAATTCTCAGCAGAGTTTATTCAGTTGGGTGAGTTGAAGCATTCTTTTTGTTGTTGTCATTGTTGTTATTTGAGGGCATACATTGCATGAAATTTTTAAACACCTAACTACAGAATTATTTATTTTATTTAGTTAAATCAGCTTTTAATCATTTTATATATTGTATTATAAAGCCTATGCTATTAAAACAGGCACTCTCCATACAGTGGTGCCACTCCGTGCAAGCCAGAGGAATTAATGGATGCCAGAAGGCTTGTTCATAAAATCCCTATCTAGCGCATACTCATCTAATATCACCAGACTAGTTTCTAGCTGTGGCTTTCTTCAGTGAGGAGCCTTGAATCTGAGAGTATGTGATATTTAGTGGTTTAAAGTCTATGCTCTGGACAGTTTGATGCAGTAGAGTAACAGACTTGAGAGTTAAAGATTCCTGAATCAAAACTTAACCTGTATACATCACATAACTTCTGGAGTAACTAACCACTTTATTTTAGTAATTTAAAACTATATTAACTTTAAAGCTTGTCAAGTATTAAACGTCCAAAAATCATATCTTTGGAACCATGCACTTTAGATGTTTATTACTAATCATTTGTTAGTGGTAATTATCATATCATTTATTGCCCAGATATAAATTTTAACTTCTGTTAAAAATTAATTTGTTTGTTTTTAAAGAAAATAATTGAACGCATGGTGTTATTAATCTAATTTCATCCATCTTTTTCTATTTGTGTGTTAATATTTTTAGGTATATAGTACTTAAAATTTCCAATCCATCATATATTCTTAAGATGTATGAATAAAAAATCTGAATTAACCTATATTTATGTTTTTTACATATCTTTGTTTATATATTTTATAAATATGTAGTGGGATAAAAGTTTTAAATATCTCTAAAAATTATTATAGCTTACAGTCGTTTGTATTATTCTACTACTACATTGTTTATATATAAAGTTAGTTTGTTTAACTGTTGTTTAATATCATTACTTTTTAGTTTTCTTTATTTATGAGTTTATATGTTGCTATTGTATACTTATTCTATCTAGTCTTTTTAAAAATACTTGCCGATCTTAAATATAAACTGGTGACGTTGATTTTATTTTTTTAGTCTACTTTTAGTAGGAAGGAAAAAAGTTAAAAGTCTATTTTAACATTTTTTAAGGTCAGATAACAATGTAAAAAAAAAAAAGGGTGATAGTATTAGTACATGGTTTCAGACTTTCATTCTAAAATTAAGAATACAAAGGAAGAGTAATCATTTACATTTTTTTATTTGATTATTAATTCAATACTCTTTATTATCATTTCATATATATAAAAATATCAATTTCTTTTTTATTAGATCATTATTATTTGACACTATAAAAACATCATCGATTCCTGATTATTATTTAAATAGCATTCTCCTTACTCATAAAAATTTTCATTACATATAATTAATGTAAGTACGTGAAAGTAGTTAACACTTCCCAATGACGATACTGTCACATTGTCTTATATTTATTTCCTAATATTGCTATTCACAATATACATTAAGAAATTTAAAACATTGTAAACGAAATGTATAAACTAAAGATCAGCTTTTCAAGCTAATTCACATGCGCTTTATGAATCTTAATAATAAATGAATACTTTCACTTCCAACACAAGATTAAGTCTTTGCGAAAGAATAGAATGAATCCACCTATTCTTTCAACCCAAACGCTTTAGTATGGGCAAATCTTAAGCACTGGAAATGAAATGTATGTAAAACAGAAAAAAAAGGCAATGAAGATTAATTAAAAAGATAAAATTCTCCTGGTAAAAAATTGTTAAAGATGGGAAACTTAAAATTAATATATATTTTATTACAAGATAAAAGGTATAAGATTATAAATAGCTATAGATCATTGGGGTTTTTTCACATCCCAATTTATTATGTGTAAACCTGGGAGACTATATTCTTAATTAGGTTATATCAAAACTTAAATTCATTCTTTTAGTCAACGAATTTTTTTATTATTATTAATAAAGATATATACTTGGGGGATGAAGATAAAAAAACACTGAGCCAAGAATGATTTGAAAGAGAGAAATCAGTAATGTGATGAGAGCATGAAAAGACAATACATTTTTGTGTACTAGATATACACAAATAATTATGTCAATAAATAATAGAGAAAAAAGATAGACATATGTAAATTAAATTAATAATAGTGATTGGATTATTAAAGATAAGAATTTTAAAAAAATTCATAAAAGTAAATTTAATTTTAAAAATGTAAAGATTTTAATTAGTAAGAACGTGTCCAATGAAAGTGCATAATTTTCAATTTTGAGATTTGAATTAAAGATGAGATCTGGAAAGTGCTATCAGACTTGAGAACAAATAGTATCATTAAGGCATTTTGTTTTGGGTTCTCTATATAAAATTGGTATCTTGAGATTTTTTTAAGTTAATAAATCAATATATATTATTTCCAATTTTTATCACCAAATAAAGACAAAACTGGCAAACAAACAATACAAAAAAGTTACAAAAGAATGATTTTACACAGGGGCCAAACAGGAGAGGAGGTTAAAAAAACAAATGAAACTCGTATTTATAAATAAAATTTTCTATTGATATCCTTTAGTGATTAATAATTTTCATGAAAGCATTGGCATGGAAACTAAAGTAATATAATCACTTTTATATAAAAGGATTTAATGATTGGAATACTTTAATTTCTAATTAAGTCTTTGTTATTAGTTTCCTCTTAATCATTCCTAATAAAAATTGAATATATAGTCAAAATTTTTGAAAACTCAAAGCTTTCATAGATTTGAAGTTTTGAGTATATGAATAAAGTAATTAAACTGTAACATAAGCCATTGTCTTCATGCATAATATTTTCTCTACCCATTTGATGCTTAATATGAGCCATCTGATATGCATGCAATAGTATATAGTCATAATGTTAACAAGATTTTTGCTCTATAAATACATATATAATTAAAAAAATTTCATAAGTTTTTAGATATAAATATTAATAATTTTAATGAGATTTCTCTATGTGTTTTGTAGATAAATTTTATAGTCACGTGATAGAGCAAAGTAAAGATTAGAAACAGAAATTGCAAACTGAAATCAAGCCTTCTAGTAAGATGTCTGAAATACTTTAAACTAAAAATTAATCTGCTTTTCATTTATTATTTTAGATTATATAAGATTCAAAGATCAGACATTAATATTTATATGTATTAATGGTGAAAATATAATTTCATAAATATTTTCACAGTAAAGCAAAAAAATCTTCTTTTAACATAAAGTATTAATGATTGATCTGCAATCCTTATATAATCTAAGGTTATAAGGAAAAATGGATTCATTTTGCTTTAAAGTGGTTTAGATAAATACTATTATTAGATGATATTATTTAATTTACAATGCCTGTTTTTAATTAGTATTTTGTTTTGTTAAATCTGAGCTAAAACTTATCTATAAAATACATGGAGAAATCCCATTAAAATTATTATTTACTTAGAAAAACCACTAAAAAATCTAGTTAATTGCTATAGACTTGATTAATTATAAAAGTATTTAGGAAAATGGCATATTTTTGCATATATTTATTATTACTGTTTGATTTACAATCCTTCTATAATCTATAGTATTAAAAATGGATTTACTTTTGGTTTAAACGGATTTGGAAGAATATTATTACTAAACGGTATAATTTTGTTTACATTACCAGCTTTTAATTGATACTTTTCTTTGTAACATTATAGCTGAAATTTATTTATAAAATATATGAAAAAATCCCATTAACATTGAGATTTACTACTTATATATAGTGATATAATATACTAAAAAAATACAAATTGTATCAAATTTAGAATAAGGCATCACAGAGATACTGTGAGATTTTGTTATATTTTTTGTGAAATAGATAATAAGAGCAAATATATGAAATCTAGTTAACAAGTAAAAATAAAGTACAGTTAAAGATAAAAATAAAAAAAGATTAAAAATTATAATTGGTCTTAAATATGGAAAAAATTTTAAATCAGCCCTCAGAAAATAGTAAAAGAGTTTAGATTAAAATATGTCCACAGCTCATTTGTATCAAATAATTATCAAAAAATAAAAAAATAAATTATAAAATTGAAGAAAAGCACCCAAAAAAAATGAAAGAAATTAAGTAAGAATAAAAAGTAAATGTCAAAAAATAAAACGTGTTAAGCAGATAGACCATAAAATAAGAACATTTGCAATAAAAATGAGAATCATGAATTATGAACAAGAAATCAAAATAAAAATTAAAACCATAGAAATACAGATTAGAGAATGTCAGGAAGATGTCAATCTTATCAAAAAAAGATTAACAAGTATATCCAAAAGTTCAAAAACTTGCAGAAAAGGATTCAGTAAATATTGCATTACAAAAATAAATTCACAGTGAAAGTAATGAAAGTATGATCAGGTATGTTAGTGTGCTAATATAACTTAAGAGATATGTATTATGGATGATATGAAAAGAGAAATTGACATAAGATGATAATAAAAAATAACCTACATAAAATGTCCAAACAATTCTATAGGTAAATTTCCAAAATAAAACATTGACTGATCTTGAAACATCAATTAGTCCTGATGATTAAACCATATTAGCAATGTAATGAAGAAACTAAAGATCGCATATTAATAATTTCATTACAATACATACATTTAGAAGTGACATGGAAGAAAACATGAATAGTATTAATGAGTTCTTAATAAAATCATGGAATGATAATAAAAATCATGTTAGGGTATAACAATCTGTTTATTGTTGTCTAAAATTAATGTTGATGGAATTCACCATTTATTAAACCATAAACTTATGAAGGCTATAAAAAGGTTGATATTGACGTCTTTTGAAGTGAGGAGAAGCAAGGTGATATATATCTCATAAGATATACAATCTTAAAAGTAAGAAAAATTATACACATTTCTTCAGGATATATAATTCAATGCTAAAGATTTGCTTTCTTTTTTTTTTTTGGAAGATCAAATTATTCACATAATAAGATAAATAATAAAATGCATCATGAGAAGATCAGTGTAGCAGATAAAAATTGCTTTGAACAGATATCCTACTGAAGAGAATAGAATGTAGTAAAACTATTAAATGCACTTAATATGAGTGTATTGTAATTATAAAAAAAAAGAGTATGGGAAAATGCAAACATCCCAGATATCAATCAATGGCACTAAGAAGTTTCCAGTTTTAAAAAACATAAATGGTATTTTGCTATCACTAACACCATAAGATAATGGTAAACAAAAATTAGAGAAATATCAAAAAATAAAATAATCGGAGATAAATATGTAAATACAAAACCATAACCAATCAGAAATATCAACTTTCTAAACAATCAAGTAAAATTCTTTAAAAGAGATAACTAATTTCAATCAGTAAACTACAAAATTACAAAAATATTCCTACTTCAATGACCAACAATTTTTGTAGGGAGGCTAAATTTTAGGAAAATGATTTAGCAGATACCTTATTTATATAATTTATGAGTGTGATGAAAAAGTAGCCGCTACCAAATACAGTCTTGCTCTAAAATTGACATGCTGTTCAAGGTAATCCTTATTAAATTGTTAATGGATTCTAAAAGTCAAGCTTCTCTCATTTTGAAAGAGTTATATATCCAATTAAAAAGAAAAAAATGACAAATTGGTAACATTATATCTTGAAGCCATTCGGTTGAATTAACCAATAATAAGAGATCAATTTTAGAAACGAAACAAATTTAGGTCAAAATTTTAAATGGTATCTCACATTAAGGAATATATGTTTTTTAACATGTCCAGATTAAACCACAAACCAACAGTAGGCTGTCAGTTTATGCATAAAAATCAATTGGTTATTGGTTGTAAAAAATAAACTGATCTGTAATCAAAAGAAAATTTGCTATATATTTTTTCTCTAGAGATCACATGTTTTGAAGGCATTGGAAATCTGAATGAAATTAGCTTTAAAAGTAATAAGATTAAAATGATAACTGTTGGCAATCTTTTATAAAAAACAGTGATATGCAACTTGATAATAACTAATCTTTCAGTTAAGTCCTATTAGTTTAAAGCTCAGATCTAAAGACAACTTGATAAAATAATATGAGATAATGTACAAAATCTTCATTCCCCTTACAATAATTAGTTAAATCTATCCGTTTATTTTGAGAATACCAGACATTTAAATAAAATAACTCTACTAGCAGACACTTCCTCATAGTAAGAAAGAAGTATTAATAAAGTTATAAAAAAATTATAACTTTTAACGTGACATTTAATTAGCAAATTACTATGCCATCTAATGATCAAAATTATAATGCATTTAGGTACAGAGAATATATATTCAGACTGATTAACAGTAGAAGAGGATTGCTAAAGTGCATTGATCAAAATTTATCACCAATTGAGAAACTGCTCATTGCTATATAGTCAATTGGCCAATTGAACAGGATTTACAGCATTTGGAAGTAGTCTTCATAAAATGCTATAAGAAAAATATCAAAATCATTATAAAGATTTTATCTGAAGGTTTTGTGATAATGGAATTTTACTTTAATTGTTTAATTGTATGTTAAACTATTTTTATCTATCTGAAATCTTAAATATTTTTATATATTTTTTTAATTACATTCATCTGTTAATTCATAGATTAGTATAGTTCATAACATTTTGAGTGGTATTAGTGATATTCATTTTTTCAAGTGTTTCTGGAATAATAAATGCAATCTACAACAGGAATTTAACCAAGTACCAACCATCGAGACACAATCTTATATCATTTTTCTTTTTAACTGCTACTAATGAGTTTTATACTGGAATAGACTTTTCCTAATAATTCATCATTCTAAGATTTGATTAAGGTTGCTTCTCTTTTTCTTCCCTATATAATTAAGTATTCAATAGGATTAGTTGATGGTAATGATTTTTTTTCTTTTACCTTAATCCAGTGAATGTATTTTTAAGATTAAGTACTTTTAAAAAGATTTCTCAGTAGTCCGATAATAAATCTGTTAGAATCTGGAGATTTATTACATTAGTATTTTAAATATTGTGACTTTTAATTCAATTTCATGAATATAATGAGATGTTTGAGTATATCCTATTTGTGGAGAATAGGGTTTTATATTACAAAATTTGTTTTTCTCCTTGTTTCAAATTAAACTTCCATGAGTGCAATTTAATATATTACCCTTATACAAGAAATCAGATTCCTCAACTATATTGTATTCAATTTGGTTTTGGCTACATTTACTTGAATATGTTTAAGTGGTAATCAGGATTTTGATATTTTTTAATTATGATTTTACCCAATATTTGTCATGCAATAAAGAAATTTTACTATTAGTATCTATTAAGTTTTGATTCAAATCCTTCAATAATTATTTTAATCAGTGAGCATCTTTGGAGTTATTAATATCTTTTGTTTTTGAATCATATTTGAAATATATGTATCAACTTTAATATTTTCTTTATTTTTCATTTAGACTTCATTAACAGAAACATCCCAACAAAGCTGATTTAATATTTCAAAACACTTCTATTATTTCTAATAAAATATATCTTTCTTGGGACTTATTTACCCTGCCCATTATTTCTTTTATCTACATTTTCTTACAGGGCTCAATAAAAATAGTTATCTATATATTTTTATGTAACTTTGCATACTATTTGAATGAAATGAAAATGGATTGTTGAAGTAATTGATTGATTTGCTTCAGGTATCTTGATGGAATTGTATTCCAGATTTTATAATCTAATATATCACTAATAAAGAATTACATAAGCAGAAATTATAAAGCATAATATAATTTATTCAACATTAATTAATAATAAATAGCAAAACTTGTAATCAAATAAACTTTAATCCCTAATCAGTAATCTTTCCCGATGGAATTAATTTTACGATCAAACAATACATAATTAAACATATATTAAATAATAAAATATTATTCACAAAATATTGTAATTACTGTAGTTTTATAAATTAAAATACAATTATATCATGTATTTTATTTTATAGCTATCTATCTTGTTAAGTCTGATCATATTAAAGTTAGTACATTGATTTGCATTTTCTTACATTTCTATTCGTTAAATAATTATCATGGTATTTTCTTCTTATGCTATTTGTAAAAGTTATATACCGCCGCTTTTAAATGTTGGCTTACAAAAAAAATTTGTTAAATGATTCTATGACAAAAAGAAAGATAGAAACTTTTCACCATCATTGTTATAAACTATTTAAATATTCCTAATGGAATTATCTCACCAACGCACTACGTTGTACGAACCTACTATACTTATATGATGTAAACATTTTATTCATTCTCATTTTATAAATATTGGAAGATATAAGGATTTCATTTAACTAACATAAAGATACATCAATCACGTGTTCATGTTGTGAATATTTTAAATATAACATACTTAAAATTATCTGAAAATGTATATAGCAACAAAATAAATATAAATCAATTCAGATATTTAGCAAATTTAATACAAACATTTAGGACTTCAATTCGCTAGTATCAAAATATAGATAAACATCATAGATTAAACAAAATTAAAGATGCACTTAAATCTTTTCACACAGCAAAAATTTTGAGGATAAATTCTCAAATAAATTATTCTCAAATAAGTTATATATATTTCAAATGCCATAATCTGTTTACTGCTATAATATAAAAATAATTATGAGATCACTTGGAACAATCTTGGAAAGATCTCACAAAGGTTAAAGCTCATATCATTATTTATTAGTCAATAAACTAAAATATGTATTATATATGTTGTATATGTATATGGACTCTGGCAGACTTTCTGCTGTTCTATGAGACAATTCATATTTTAACAAGAAAAATAATATATATATACATTGAGATGGTTTTGTTTTAGCACGCAACCACATAGTAGTGTGTGTGTACATATATATAACGTTAAAAAAAAGTAGAAATAAACACAAACAAAATTTTTTGTAGATATTTTCTATATTACACTGGAATAATAGTTAAGGATTAAATAATTTTGAATTTAAAAAAAATATTATAAATTAAACATTTATAAAGGTTTAATTAATATTTTATTAATTCTGATTTTGAAATTAAACAAGCACATTTTTATGTTACAGTAGATATACTGGTAATTATAAAATTCCACAATTGATTTTGATTAGAAATTTTTTTTAATTAAACCTTATATAACTTATTTTGATAAAAATGATACAAAGTTGTTTTTCAAAGGATTAAAGTGAATTGAAAATAATCATTAACTTTTTTCAATCAAGAAAGGAAAAACTTATTTTTAATTACTGTATCCCCTCCCTGACTATAAAAATGTTAGGAAAAAAATTATAGGCAAGTTTTTTTACATAGTTTTACAGATTGTGACAACCAGATTACTATTACCATGAAGTTATAACTGAAGGTAAGACAGTAGATCCAGCTGATGCTACTAGTGCAACAATAGTAGAATTTGGATTTACTTGGAAGAAAGATCCAGCTTCTATGTGTTCATAGTCTGTATATATGTGCACATATTAGACAGCATAGAAACTGAAGAGAAATCACTGCAGGCCAAGTTACCTCAGTCATACCTTTCCTGAAAATGACAACAAGCCAGTCTAGTATTTAGAAGGGACCAGGTTACCCAGAGAACCCATCAGCTTGCTGAAGAATTAGTTTATACACATACTGTTTTATATATATGCAGAGAATCAAGATAAAGGTACTGTTTCAAATTTATATAAAGTGCAGTGGGTGAGTTATTTAAATAATTCCTTTAGTAAAAATGACAGTTGTAATTTTTTTAATTGTATTTTTTTTTTAAATAAATGACTTTATTTAACAAATTTCCAGTATATTTTATGGAAAAAAAACCACCAAAAATCTTTCTAGATTGGAAAACAAAAGACTTGCTGGAGTATTTTTTAGGAGATGGTTATAATTAATCAAGAGTAACCTGTTAAAAAAGAAAAAGAAAACTTTTATGAAGGACTATCAAAGAATTAATATTACTTTTTTACCATTAAATAATGAATAAATTAATAATTGATTCATATTATTTTTAAATTATTATATAGCACATCTTAATACTTATCTACATGTGTAAATTCTATATATATTTTTAACATGGAATTAATTGTGAAAAATATATTTTTTAATAAGTCTATTATTTTGATAAATCAAAATATTATATGATATAAATGTCACTATTTGTGAAAACAGTCATTATTTATGTATCATTAAAATGTGATAACTTTATTATTATTATTATTATTATTATTATTATTATTATTATTATTATTATTATTATTATTATTATTATTATTATTATTATTATTATTATTATTATTATTATTATTATTATTATTATTATTATTATTATTATTATTATTATTATTATTATTATTATTATTCCTATGTTAGGGTATGTTTATGTGCTTACATAGATGGGTTATATAGATGTGTATCCAGGGAGACACATATATGTTAAAATTAATCATATTTTTATTATTATATGACATTTAAAATATGTTCATAAATTATTATACCACATCTCTGTGTGCTTATATATATGTAAGGGTAACTTACAATCTTATTAAGCTCACTTGTTTATGTGCAATATCAAACCATAAACTTAAAAATATAATTTTAATTAATAAACAGTAAATACATTATCCTTTTACGTTAAAATACCCATATGGACATGTATATAACTTAACCTTTAGATTATAAAATTTTAATAAAATTCAAGTCAAATAAATAGTTATTTTAATGAAATCAAATATTAAAATAATTAGATTTCAATCATTCATATATATGTATAAAATCATTATTAAATTAACTAATATCACTAATCAAAACTCAAAACATAGAGATAACCTAAGATCAGGTCATATCTTAGCAACTAAACATGAAGGAAATAAAATTAGAACTCAATTATGCAATTATTAATGATGATGCATTCAACAATAATTGAATACAAAATCATGAAATGAAATAGTAATTTAACACATGCTGATTACCGTAAGCCGATTCCACTATAAAAGCTAAATCAACTAATTTCCAAATCAATTCCATCTTTTACAAATGAACTAGTCACTACACATATTTATTTTGCTGTGATCAAATACCGAACACTACAGAAAGATGGATCAATAGTTTAGATGAATTTTCCTTATTTATAAAATTTCATTAGCAGAGAACTCTAATATCATTCAAATAAAAAGTAAATAAATTACTCTTTAATATCATCAATAATAATTTCAAAAGCAGAATTATCTTTAGTATAATAATTAGAGAAATTCTTAATGATATCGTTCTAAACTTGAATTTCAAGGAAGATAAATATCATCAAACACAATTATATATCTAAATAAATTTATTTTAAGAATATTTAAAATTATAGAAATCTATATAATTCAATATCCAACTTCAATTTATAGCGAGATAATTTATGAAAAGAGATGTTCACACCGTGCAAGAGGAATATTTATGTGACAATGGAGTATATTGATTGCCTCACTGATGGTTGATGTCCAGAAAGAAAAGAACTATTCTTAATGAACATTATTACTTAAATTATGAAAAATGAATAGGGTAATATCATAAACTTTAAACATGTCATATCATCTTTGTATATAAACATTCATAAATATTTAATTTTATCTCCTTTGCCTCTAAAACTATTTATTTTGGAATAATCCATTTTGGGAAATTATTAGATGAAAAAAGTGGAAACATCATTGAGTTAAATATTTGTTTTATTTACTTAAATTTAGGTCTTCCTTACAGAGTGACTTGACCAGATTAATAAGTAAACTTAATATGAAGGTAAGATTTTATTGTTTTTCATATTAAAGTCATTCACTTATGACAAGATAGAATTTTTGTTTATTATTAATTTAATTAATTTAGTAATATTTGTTTATTATTTGGTATAAATGACTAATATCTTTGGATGAAAAGTCTTTTTTTTTTCAATGATAAGAACCATACATAGATGGGAGATCTTATAGAAAATGGAATTTCTTCAAAAGGACTGGATATTACAAAAGTTTTCATTTATATTTATATTGATTAATTAAAGTTTAGCTAGCTAGTGTTATCTTGGAATTATAAAAATTTATTTATTTTTACAACCTATTAAATATTGTTTATGTTATGATTCATATCTACTGTGGGATCTGGGAAGGTATAATTTTAATATTTATATACTAATATTGTAGAAATTTATTTAAAACACTCAGAATAAAAAATTTTGTTATATAAAGATAAATTTAAATTGTTTTCAATTAATAAATATTGTTAAATTTATTTTAAATTTAAGAGGTCTCTGATTTATTTAAATTATTTATTTGATTTTCATAATAAAATAAAATTGAATACATATATCCATATATACATATCATCCTGACTTAACATCATGATAACTTGGTTAGAAGGAATTTTGAAAATCTATTGAACTTATATAAAAGTATTATTATTGCTACAGGAAGTCAATTGACCCCTGAAGAGAGTTAAGTGTAAAATTAACCTTGAGTTAAAATACTGAGCATAATGAAATAGTAAAGAGACATGAAGATTGGATGAACTTATATAAGTTGTATCTGTATTGAATGTTTAAATATTAAATTGTCATATTTGAAATAGATGCAATCATGGATTCAATTTTATAGCAATAGTCATGACATCCTACATAAAGACCCTAGGTCTGACTATAGTTAGATGCATTCACACTCATTCCTTAATGGAATACAGACTCTTACACATATAAGTGTGTTTTGTGTAAACTTACTGAAACTTATTTATAAATCACAATGTGATAGCTTTTTTTTTATTCACCAAAATTAAAAGGCTTAATTTATATGTACAGCCATATTCTACTGAACTTAATTTCATTTTAATTTAATTGTTATTAATAAATTGATATTTTATTGTTAAAGTTATTTCAATAAATTTATTCAATCCTGAATAGATTTAAAATATTATAAAATATTACATGATTAGGATTATCTCTTGCTCACAGCAACAGTTATAGAGATTTGTCTCTGAGCTAGATTCATGTATAACAGTCTGTTATATTAAATGGGTTTAAATATTTAATGTTTTTGGACATCCAGTCTATGATGTTCCTGGATTGACATGAAAGATATATTTTTAAAATCCATGCACTACATTTATTTAATTCAGTATTTATTAGAAATTAAGTTTATAATTGGTCATTACATTAAAGGTACTAAATGGCCACAGCATTGATGATGATCAACATGTTTTACTATTCCAGCATTATTGTTTTATTGCATATATTTTGTTGGATTAGCACTTAAGTTTGTGCATCCAAATTAATGTTTAAATAATCTGCCCCAAGCTGGCAAAGGCTAAAAATTGGTCTGGTTTATGGTAGCCCCATTTCAAATCCAGTCTCAAGATTGACTGTTGATTTATCATATTTTTGATTACTCTTGAAGATAAATGAGTATTACTTTGTGTAATACTAATGAACTTATAGTTACTTAGTTCGTAGTGTGTTGATCTTCCATGCTCATTCCTTATATTCATTATATTATTTGAATTTTTGTAAATTTAAGATTTGTCTTTGACTTGGGGTTGATGATGATGAAATCCCATCATCTCAGGTGCACCCCCAGATACCATTACAATATATGTCATTAATATTTTGTCTTTAAAATGTGACTAATCAAAGGAAATATTTATGAAGCACTTGACTGATATTATGAGTAGTTTTTATGATCTTTATTGAGAATCACTAATGAATAATAATATTGAAATATAGATTAAATATTCTATATAATAGATCTTTCCAGTTTGTAATCTGAACATAGCAAAATAATATTTTTTAATTTGCTAATTCATTGTATATAATTTCCAATATTATGTGCATAAACACATGCTCTGCCTTTCATAAGTATATTTATTCTTACAATAAAAATTAGATATTAAAAAAAACAAACAGCTAAGTGATAACGTATTTATTATATACTTGGCATGAATCAAATTAAAAATGAATTTTATGCTTTATTTAAGTGGTATATGTTATAAAATGTATTGAACCTATTTTTATATCATTTAAATTAAAATATACTAAATTTTAAATTGTATTACAATAATATACATTTTTATACGTTTTATTGGATAACTTTATGAATAATCTTAATATCAATTACTAATTAGCAATATGAATATTTTGATTTCAAAAAATACCTGCAGAAATAAAATGATTACTAGAACTAAGGGTAAGAATAAGTTATAACCATTACCAAATATAAAAATATTTAATGTGTTTGTCTGTTTTTTTGTTTTCCTTATAAGTATGAGGCGTTTGATTAAATTTAAAATCACTGTTCAATATTCTATTTGTTTAATATTAATTAACTAAAGTCAAATCAACACTTTATATTGTTGAGTGATGATTAATGAGATGATCTTTAGATAATTAATTGTCATATAACAAAGTATTGTCCTATTATTATCCTTAATAATTGATTATCTATTTATTCTTGATTGGGTATCATTATTAATATATATTTATAAATCCAGTTCTTTTTGGCACGCAGAAGAATAATCCGTTTAATTTATCGTTTCCAGTTATAATTTTGCAAGAACATTTTTGTAGGATCATGTATTACAATGATACTCTTTATTTTGGAAAAAGAGGAAATTAAATATTTTTATTCTGTGTTTGATTAATAGAAATTAAATATTAAATTTCTTACTTTCTCTTAGAACTCATTAATTTAAATTTGAAAAAAAAAACCTCCATTCAATTCATGCTTATTTGTAAATTTTATCAATAGAAAATAAATATTTTCTTTTTATCCGTGTAGTTTACTATAAACAAGGCAAAACTCTCCATACAGTAGTGCCCCCTATATTATGTGATGCTTAATAGTTTACTATAAGTGAATTTTCGAACCAATTCTCAAAAATTATAAAAATAATTCAATCAACTTTCTTAGATTACGATTTATTTATTGTATGAGTTTTATAGCTTGATTCACATTAAATTTTAGAATATATATAAAGATTCTTAAATTATTCACTCGTTAATCTAGAAGTTAATCTTTTTGTTTTTTGATGTATCATTTATACGTTACCATATTATTTTCAACATTATCAATTTATTACAGATGAAGATCCCTATAAGTTTAATCTGTTTCTCGATCTCTAGTTTCTTTTTTCTACATCACATCAGAAAATAGTTTTATTTTAACAAATTCACTTCAGGTCATCTTTTTCTAGGTTTTTTCCACTCTCTTGGGAAAAATTTTCAATTGTCCATTTATTATCATTTCTTCTATGACTATATGCATCTAGCTCCAATTCATTCTCTTAATTCTTTCAGTGATGTTAGAGAAACAGCTTTATTTTTCCATTCATCTACTTCATTTTTTATCTTTTTTGTTATTCTTAACATATATCTTTCTTTACTTTATTGAATGACATGAAATCTTTGTGCTCCTCTTCTGTCTGAAGCTTATATGAAAAAACAACTACATCAATTACAAAATTTAGATGATGTTTATATTTGCCATTTACTTTGACTCCCTTAGTTTCCCATTTTAACCTATTTCTTTTAAACCTGCTGTAATATGTTTTGAAGATATGAATTATTCTTGTCCTATACACTTCTCATTGATAACCTTCTTAATATTACCATATAATCTTGCACCTATTGTCATTTGTTAAAAAAATTCTTTAGGATATGATAACATTCCAGGTTTATATCTTGATAATTCAAAGCTTTAATCACAATGGAAATGTTTATAGACTCAAATTTTTTTATAATTTACAACTCATATTTAATGGGTCTTTCTATAACATCTCTCAATACTTGAATGTAATTCATTGTATTAAAACAATTTTTAAAACTGGCTTGATCTTTTGGTTAATTATAAGTGAATTGCAATGATCTTGATTAAGATTTTATATAGAACTGATAGATCTGTAACTTCTAATATTTTCTTTATCACCTTTTTTTATAAGCGAATATTATCATTTAATTCTTCCAATCGTTTAGTACACTTTTATTGTTTAGCATTTTTATATAACTTTGTCAATATTTTTTTCTATTTCTTTACCAACTTCCTCAAAACATTAGTATTAATTCCATCATTTCCTGGAATTTTTCACTTCTTCATATATTAAGTTGTATATCTAACCTTTTGATTTATAATACTTTGTAATTCGGAATTTTTTATTACTAAGTATTTTTCACAAAATTCTTTCAAATCAAATTATTTTATTATGTATAAATGTATCATTATATAAAGTAAAATAAAATTATATTTTTATTGAATCATTAATTAATCAAAAATGTATATGTTTGAAATTGTATTCTAATAACGGTTGATGTGTGTAATCATCTATTCATGCATCCATGTGTTATACAATCATGCATACAGGAATTATTTCTGCATTTTACTGAATAGCATTAATTTACTTTATGCAGTATTAACTAATTAATTTATTGTTCCCTCTGCTTTTTCCAATACAAAATATAAGAATAATTTTTATTTGTATATTTACTTTAAAGACAATCTAATTATCATTACTATTACCATCATCTTTCACTGACTCACATTTCATTTAAAACATAACCTTTTCAAAGCATGTCTATTTCTATATATATTATTAATAGAATCATAAGACCGATAAAGAATTTAGATTAAATAAACATAAAAAAAGGAGAGTTTAAAATAAAAGAGTAACTTTAAATGAAAGTTTAATATTATAACCACATCATTATTTTATTTAAAAAATTAAATAAAATTTAAACAAGTAATTATTAGGTTGTGTCATTATAAAAATATGTATAAATAGAAAAACCAGAATGTTTTTTGAGAATACTCTGCACAAGTGGAAAAATTAGATTCTAAGTTTCAAAAAACCTTTTTGGTATCATGAAGAAAAGTTCTAAGAAGCTGTAAAGGTCAGTGTGAAGAATCCAACATATCAACTTGATTTAGTTCAGATAAGGTCTGATTATAGCTATTCATCTTACCATAGCATTATCTTTAATAATTTAAAAAAAGATAGCAGATAAGTAAAAAAGGATTTCAGCAACATTAACCAGGTGCTCTTCATAATAAATTCTGGTGGCTAGAGACACAAGAAAACTATGTAACAAAGAAAAAAGCACTTATCAATTTATATTTAGTACAGTTGTAAGAAGTTATGTTTATGGTAATGGTTTTCTAAATATAACTGGCTAACAGCAACTAAAACATACATCTTTCCATCATCTTCCAAGCATATAGGATGACTTTCATAAATATGCCAAAAAAATATGGTGCCCTGACTCAGAGATGGTTTGTTTTAGTATCTGAATGTTTAGATAAAATATGAAAGACATATTACATCTGTCAATAAAACTTTTATGTCAATCTGTAAATTAACCAATGTTTAAATCAAATGCAGGTGTATTTTGGGAGAAACTTTCAAAGTGAAGAAATGAAGCAGACCAATTAAAAAACTGCTAAGCATTTTTAAAATGTAATTATACATAGAATATCTGATAAAATATGTGCTTGTTAAACAATTGAATACTGTTAAGAAATGTATATATTTTAATTTAGGAATACTTCAAAACAAATAGTTAAGTATTTATAGCCTGATATGTAAATTATTGTATTGGAAAGATGAAGAAATTCATCTTGTGTGAAACCTGAAAATATTCTATTATAAAAATTGAGAAACTTAACTGTGTGCGTTACCATGGAAATATATTTTAATGAAGTACATTGCAAGGAGAAGCCAACAAGGAAGAAAACTGAAAATTGCAACTACCAAATAACTCAAAAGAAAAAACATTCATGGTAAGCTAAGGTATTGTAATGTGCACAATATATCTACATTTATAAATCTTTTTTTTTTAAAGTAATAATTAATGGTAATGAATATTTTTTTTTATTGAAACATGTTTTTTTCTCTTTATTTTATTTTTCCTCCGAAATACAATTGTATAGAACATTTTCATTTTCATAAGAAAAGGGAAGAGCAATAATGCTTATTTAATTTTCTTTTTATCTTTGAAGTGTTATTTTGCAATTTTAATTATTGAAGAGGAAGAGCCAATAACAACTTTATATTATTTACTATATGAAATTATATTTTGTTGTTAAAAAAAGTGTTTAAGTTTGACTTGTTATATTATCATAATTTTTTCATCAATTTTCTTAATTATTTAATAGTTAATTTACTAATTAATTATTAAAAGAATTAATTTTAATGGCAGGGTGTGCGATTTGATTTCATAATAGCATAGTGTTTTAAAGATTTATAAATTATCCCAGTAAAACTGTTCAAATTAAAGCACAGTAAGCTTATACATTTATATTTTCTCTTGTTCACAATCACAGTCCCTAAGGTCTTGTGATATGAGCTAGCAATAATGGTTAATATATTTACATGTGGTATTTTGTTTTTGTTTGGACATCCAGATAGTTCTTTCAATTACACAAAGGTAATATCACCTTTAAAGTCCATTCACTGCATTTTATTTTCAGAGAACATTTGATTTATAGTTGTTTTATACACTCTTGGTCAGAACATTGATGATGATCAACATGTTTCAGAATCCCAGTATTATTTTTTATGATAAATACTTTAGCACTTAAGTATGTGCATCCAGATAATTGTTGAATATTTTACCATAAGTTTGGCATTGATTATTGAATTGCTTTTAAATCCAATCATAAGGGATCACTGATGATTATTCTTGTGTAAAATTGGGGATGCAATTTATCCTTACAATTATTAGTGTAACATATCACATTATTATAATTATTAGTATAACAACTTATACTATTATTCTAGTTTTATTTTATGCTGATGCTCTCATGCTCATGTTTCTTTTACATCTATTCTTTTTTTATTTGTGATAAATGGGGATAATTTTCCATCTCCCTATATTTACTTCCTTTCTTTCTATACCACTTTTTTGCTCTGTAAATTTTTTCTCTGCAGATGAAATAATAACAAGAAAAACATTATCATGCCTTATGAAAATAATGCAGGAAAATTTTTAATTATATATATATAGGTTATATTATAATGAGTAAATTTGCCTCATCAGTCAGGTATTACCATTTTTTTGCTCTATAAATTTTCTCTCTTCAGTTGAAATTATAACAAGGAAAAGTCTCATTTTCTATGGAAATAAAACAAGAAAATTATGAATTATATATATAAATTATACTATAATTTGCCTCATCAATCAGATATTACTAAGACGGATCAGATTAAAGATAATAATTTGAAATATAGACTATAAATAAAAAATTATCATTTAATATTAGAGCAAAAGTTTATCTGATACATATGTCCATTCAAATCCCATATGTATCTATAACCATGATTAATATTCTTTGCTATTTATTTTGCTTATTTTTGTGGATTGATTAACCTAGTCTATTTTCACTTCAACTTTTCACACATAAATATAAATGCAGTGTAGTCATGATATATGTTGTATCACTATAAACTACTTCAATTATATGCTTGGTTTTATGTATAGATGATAAGAATTGGTCGAATGTTATTATATTGCAACAGAAAGCTCAAGAACTACAAGAAAAGTCTGTCACTTTGTTGTCAATTGTGTTTAAAAAATAAATAAATAAAGATATAGTACCAGAAACTTTTTATCATTATTTTTTGAATAAATGTGAATGAGTGAAATTGTGCCTGCAATAAATATACATATATGTAAATGTATTCCCTCAATTTCTTAAAAAATAACTGCATTATTATTTTTTAATTTTGTTTGTATTATAATCTTAATTTATGCACCCTTTAAACATAAAAAAAATGTTACATATTGTGATCTACACAAACGGATCACATGACTATTTAAGTTTTGGTGAAAATAAATCAAATATTTAGTAAAGCAAGTCGTTATTTTTTTTATAATTAATCATGATTTTAAAAAATTCTTTATTATTATTCTTTTTTGTTTAAAAAAAGAAAGAAACAGGAGGTAATTAAAATAAGGAAACAGAAATATATTGAATAATATTATTTTATGAAGAAAAGACAAAGACATTTATGTAATGGTAAATTCAAATTAATGTATGATTGTATTGGGTTTTTTTTAATGTAATCTGTCCCAAAAAATTAAATTAATCAAAAAATAAAAACAAAAATATATATGTCATTGGTAGTTCTTGGATAATGTCTGAATGATAAAAAAATCCATCTTATAATTATTGTCAGTGCAAAAGTATAAAGGAAGATTAAAATTTAAAAAAAAATTAAAAGAAAAGACAAGAATGCTGTTGACACAAAGAAGCAAACCTAATGCACAACAATGAACAGTACTTGTCAGTATAGTCATTCATGTATTAATGAATTGTCACCGTTGCTGTTTGAATACGTCTCTTATGTATTGCTAAATTAGGCGTGTATGTTCATTCCAATATTTCAGCATGTAGCATACAAACAGTAGAAGTCCACCTTAAACATAAGCTCATAATATATAGCAATATCTTAGTTAAATCTCGCATAGATATTTATTGGTGTCACAGAAGTTATTAAAATGTGGCATTTAAATATCATCTGCCTCCACAAAAAAATCAGAAGTCATTAATCAACTAATTTATCAATATCAATTGAATAAACTTGTAAATAAATATTACTATTGTAATGTATTGCATCCTGTATAGAAATCTATCTACTTCAAATTATATCAAAGCTTTGGGTTAGGAACTCTGATTATTAGCACTGAATATCGTCATTATCATATGTTGAGTTTGATAAATGAATTGTTCAATGAAGAAAAAACATTATTTCTCTAAAATAGAATGCAACTAAAACATTTATAATTATAAAGAAATCGGTAAGACTCTTTTTATTGTTAAGATAATTTTTTGTGTGTGTAAAGGCGTAAAATTGTAATTTTGGGTAGATGTGTTAATTTTTTATTATTATTATATATATATTTAAAATCTATAGCAATATAAATATAACAGAATATTAGATTATTAATTCTTATCAATATTCTGGTAATATAGTCCGATGTCGAGATATTAACCGATCAAATAACCAGTAACGCCTGTTTGAAGTGATGATCGCATTTCTGTTATTTATATAAGAAAAGTTTGTGCAATATTGATTAGCCTTTCCTAAACATGATGAACATTAAGATAAAATGTTTGTTGAATCAATAAAAATCAGTCTAATCGTATCCTCGTGTATCACAAAGTTAGAGATAAACATTTCTATTAAATTAGTAAAAATATTAGATACTGAACTTTCTTCTCTCTGAAATTAAGTGGGATTAATTATTGGTAATAGAGTAAGATTTCCCCCCTGGGCCTAGGATATACCTCTATCATGTGTGGGATGTAATCTGTAACAAATGAAAATATATCCCTAATAGCTTCAAGTTGCAATCTTCATTGTGTGTAAATGTTTTCAGAAAATATAACTGATATTTGCGTTATATTCTATACCTAATGAAGACTTATTTCATCATCATCATCATGTGAAGTAATTATAATAAATACTAAAATATTTTTGCATCCTTTCCTAGGTGGTACATATCAGTTAGTAGATTAAGCCCCAATGGAGGAGACTACTACATTTGGATCCTGCAATATGAAGACAGTCTAATAGTCTAGAGGAAACCAATTAATTTGTAAAACAGACACAGATCTCGAGATAAAAAAAGTCAGTGTTCGAAATGTTTTTTTTTTTTTGGGGGGGGGGGGGTAATTATTATTAAATAATTTTTTAAAAGGATCAATTTTCTTATCAGACAATATTTTTGTGCATATTTATAAATTCAATATGTTAATAGCATAATAGTACCAGTATTCTGCATACTATCTTTCAAAAAAAAAAAGAAAACTAGTATACATATATATATTGTTTATAAAGTATGTGTGTATACATATATGTATTATGGGTGCATACATAAATAAAACACGTTGACATATGAAAATAAATAATTTCTGTTATCAACTAAAGTTCACTTTTTTAAATATACAGTGGAACAATAAATTATACTATATTTTTGTTCCAAGTCCTCATTGCATTCAATATATACAGTATATATAATAGTCCATGTTTTGTTAATAAACAATAGTTAGAAAAGTACATATTATTAATTGAATTGCAAGAGTATAGCAGTTTTTAACACTCATATATATATATTGTAAGGGTAGCTTACAATCCTATCAAAACCACCTATATTTGTCCACACTATCAAACCAAGCCCGTTCAAAACATAAGCTTAACTAACTAATAGCTGGTCAGATATGTGCTATCCTTTCTTTCAAGCATCGTGATGGATATTTCCTTTGTTAAATATCAAGTTAGATAAATGTCACAATGAACTGATTTTCATTACTTAGTGAAAAATAAAAGCTCATTTAAAGAAATCATTTATATACATATATATTGTGCAGGCATTATCAAATGTCCATGCACAAAATCTGCTGTAAAGAACATTACAGCAGATACACATATAAATTTGTATATATTAAGCACAACAAATATATAAATGTGCTACATTAGTAATGGAAGTGGGGTCCGCGCATTGGAATACCCACACACACCAATTTAAAATATTGTACACAAATACACATAATAAACTGATGTATATTTATTATTTATTTATTTTTTATTGTTTTGTATATTTTTAGTATATATCATTTTATGTATTTTGTTTTTCTCTGAAAAATTCAAATAGAGAAAAGCAAACTTTATTGAACAAATGGATCACATGTTGGAACATATTAGTAAAATAAATAATTAAAGTAATTGTTCCAACATACTTGTATATATATTTTTATTTTTTTAATTACTTTTCTAAAAACTGTAATCTTATTCTGTAATCAAAAAAATGTTAATTGCTTTGGTAAAAACCTAATCAAAAAGCAAAATGTTTGATAACGAATGTTAAAATTAAAATGTTATTTTTTTTTTTTAGATAAAATAAAATTCTTTTGAATTAATATCTGTAATCAAGTGGTCTGAGTATTCAAGATGGAAACCAAACATTATATCAAACCCTGCTATGTAGAACTTAATTGGAAAAATAGAAAGGAATGTTGATAATCTAAATGATAAACTAAATTAAAAGGGTTGGCTGATTTATACTTCTCAGGGAGGGGGGTACCTGAATTGTTTCTGTATGTGTGGGGTTGATAGGTTTTAGCTATTGCTGTGGAATTCATTCTTTCTTTGGCAGTCATTCTGGCCAAGTCATTCATTACTTTGGCTATGGAATTCTTCAATCATCTAGCCATTTAGAGATTAATTTATGGACTAGACTATTGCTGATATTTTCTTAAGAGATCCATTATACAGTTCTTTTAAGAACTGTTGCTTTCTTGTCGATTCGATATACAATTCGAGACAGCAGATGAAAATTTAATAATAATCATAATTATAATAATATAAAAAAAGGAAAATATGAAGCAATCTACCAGAGGTTCCTGTAAAATCACCATGGAGTAAACAACCAGCCGGTGCACCAGTCCTCACTCTATACAAATCACCAAGATGTGATAACACCAGTTCCAGTCAGCCATGATGATGACAAAAGCCACCTTGCCTATGCCTGAATGAGATGAAATCCTCACTGCACAGCCATTTGACTGAAGCCCACTCAAAAGCAGAATCAGGAGAAGATGAAGATGCCTACATAAGTTTCTT
The DNA here is from genome assembly GCA_028023455.1 of Epiperipatus broadwayi. Classification (NCBI taxonomy): domain Eukaryota; kingdom Metazoa; phylum Onychophora; class Udeonychophora; order Euonychophora; family Peripatidae; genus Epiperipatus; species Epiperipatus broadwayi. Next base: position 4,686,442 of record JAQFVV010000016.1, read on the forward strand.
TTAAAAATATTTTATTAATATTGAATTAATTCATTCTGTTATTTCCCATAATTAGAAATATATTATTTTTTTCTTATTATTATTAATCATTTAAAAAAAGGGGGGAGGGGAGAGAAAGTTGTCTCTAGCATATATATATATTGAATTTACGGCTATTACAGGCATAATGATACAGCTTTTACTTAAATCTTTTAATTCATTTTTCTATCCCAAATTCTAGTATTTTCAGCAAAGGTTGCAATTAGTTTTTTTTTTATTGCTGCTTGTTTTTCTTCTTGTTGAAAATTGTCATACATAAATATACATGTGTATATACATGCACATACACTGGTAATATTCGGTAAATACGACACCTCATGTTGAGTGTTTAAAATGTATTTATCCATATATCCTTTTAAGTTATTTTTTGTCACTGCAGCACCTTACGAGTGTCAAATGGTTTATTCATTGTAAATTTCCCATAAGCAAGTCCACTAGTAACTTTTCATTTAGAATAGTAGTGAGTGTATAATTGTGCTGCATGTATATACATGTATAAGAATTTGTCTATCGTAAAATGCAATTAGATACGGCACCTCATGTTGAGTGCTATATGATATCTGAGCTAATGCAACCTTATTGACTTGTTGTAAAATACAAAATTAGTGAAATATTTTATAGGGCAAATATATGTACACATAGTTTTTTTATTATTATTATATTTGCTATCAATAAGAAAGGTTTTAAAGTCCTGAGTAGAAGTGTATGCCTGTATAACTGAAAATATTTTATCTGAGAAATATATATATATCAAATCACACAAAGTATAACTTATTTCTACAGGGTAAAAAGCTCAGACCACTTCCATTCATTATGAAACATTGTAAATAGCTTTAGGGATTTATTATTTTTTTTATTCATTTAAAATTGTATTTATATTTTATCTGTTTCAAAGCATCAAACATATATACAGGTTTGTGATAATAATTCATTTATTTATTTTTATTATATCATTTTAAGTATGAAACAGTGGTTGGTATCTGGGATTAAATAAATACTTGATCATAATATTAAATTTGTTTCGTTTTCATATTATTATTTATTAGATAAAATGTACTCTTTCCTTATCAATCACGTACCTATTATAACCATTTAACTTACCCATTGAATACCCTGGATATAGAGTGTACTGAGCTAGTCACATGGGATATCACTCTACCAGTTGTTAAATCTTATTCTTATACTCTGCTGAACATATGGTATCACACATCATTCTAGGAGGGGGGGGAATTCATTTTTTATTCTTTTCTAGGCGTGGTGTGCAAAAGCTATTTTGTAAATAGACTTTTCAAAGGTATGTAGTTACCCATAGGTCCTAAACATTCAGGCATTCAAGTAAGATATTAACTAAATGGGTTTTTAATTGGCAGAGTCCTGTCAATTCACTCTTTCTATCAGTTTAGCTGGAAGTACCAATATATATGAGTACAGACAATCTGCTAAATTGATATCCATTTCTTTCCCTGTTAAATCTTGATCACTTCATGCTCAATGCAAGATTAGGAGCAGAATTCCACAGGGAAAGTATGGTCTGGCAGGATATATATATATATATATATATATATATATATGCTAACAATAGATTAATGATCAATATGTTATATATCATAAATTGATACAGAGATTGAGTAAGCATAGTGATAACTCAATATCAAGCCAATCACTAAGAAACCAAGTGTCGAAAATGAAATTAGAATTCTATTACATATTTTTTTTATTAACAACCAAGATAACTTGCACAACAATAGGCAGTTATAGAAATGTCAAAGGAAATGGAAAAGCTAGTATGCCAAACACCAGAAGCTAAGCTTGGTATAAAAGCAAACCCGGTTCATTTCCATTGTCTTTTAATATTTTTTAAAATAATGCATCAACAATAGAAAGCCAACAACCTGAGATCGAATGTTCAAAAGCAAAGGAAAATGGATGACTTATTTGAATACTCTGAATTATCCATATAAGTTTTTTAGTGCAAAACCATAAGAAGTTAAAAGCAACATTTTAAGTTTATGCAATTTAATACTGCACTATTATTCGAACATAAATAGAAAAGGAATAGATTTTCACCAGCACTTAAACAAAAATGATGAAATAATTTTTTGTGTATGAGCTGTATGATCCATTAAATACCAAATCACAAATAAATAAAAAAAATTTACTTCTGTTATAAATCACTGTGCATTCTGGCTAACTCACTAGTGCGTAGGACTGAAGTGCCACTACCCCAACCCTGGAAATGCAATGGCTTTGTTGACTACTCCTATAATGCCTAAAAGAAGCTCCGATTGTAATATGCCAAATGTCTACATGGATCAAGAAGAAGAACAACTACAGAGAATGAATGTAATATTACTTCAAGTACGTTACATAGGAATTCCAAGTGATGGATGTGAACCAAGGAGAGTGATCCAAAAAAAAGATAGACTGTACCCATGAAGGACATTGTTTTCAAGCTCATGAATATTAAACAAAATAATTTGATGAAAACTGATTTTGTGATGTATTCTTGTTATTTATATATCATTCTTTTTTACTTTCTTCCCACACTTGGAAGCATAAGTATCTATGATTTTGTCCACTATAAGTCAAAGCAACAAAATAAAGGGGAATCATTAAGTTAGATAAAAAAAATTATTTAAAGTTTAAATCAGCTTTCCCTCCATAGTGACACAGTTCATGTTTTTTGTTTGTTGTTAATTAATAATCATTCATGTTTATATTTTTTCCAGTATAAATGACTAATTTTCTAGTGTGGATATTCTTTTCTGACAATCTTAGGAAACTATATATAGATATGGGGTCCTCAAAGAAGATGGGACATCACTAATTTGAATTGGACAAAGAGGGTATTATAGATATGTCTGCATAATATTGTAATATAGCTAGTTAGCTTTGCAGTCAACTTAATATTTTTTTATTTACTTTGTAAATAAGTAGTTCCATGGCATGTATTTCTACCATTGGGTAAGGATTTGGAGTCATGAATATATTTAGTTATTGATATGGTAGAAATTCATCCGTGACACACATAATTATACTACTTTATCTTGTTAAAGTTTTAAATTTTTCTTTTTACTTTGTTTTGATATTTAATTAATGTTGTCAAATTTATTTACATTAAACTGGTTTCTAGCTTATCAAAATTATCTATGCATTCACTTATCAACTGACAACTAAGGCTATACATACACACACATTTAATTCTTATATAATAGTGTAGAAATATGCTTGGGTTAAGGATTAAATCAATTGTAACCTATATAGAGATGCAGTAGTTTCTATCCCATATAAGTTGATTCTGAAGAGGATCAAACACAGATTTCTCCTTGAGTTCAAATACTGAGGCATAACAGAGCCCGAAGAAGGGGTGAGATATGGATGAACAAGCTCAAATTGTATCTAAATTTAATGTTTAAATACAGAGCTAGCCCATTGGAGGTAGATATGATCACAGGTTATGTACTTCATTGCAACATTGACAGCATCCTACCAGAAGATCTCAGGTCTGACCATAGTGAGATGTATTCCTCCTCTCTTGTGGTAACCCTGGCCTATCTCAATATATATATAACATGGATGTATTATTATTTATATAATAGTAATATAAATCAATATTAGACTATAAATAAAATAGTTATTAATAATAAATTGAGAGAACAATGTGGGTTTACTCATGCATTCACACAGAAGCAATAAGAATAAGTGAATAAAATAACTCCTATTTTTATTTTTTAAATAACTAGCAAAATGTTTGACTTTCATCACTATTAACTAAATATGCTCTAGCCAATATTCTTAAACAGAATAGTGATCTTGTTATCAAGAAATTGGGATCTCTTTAATTATTTTAACATTTTAAAAACAGTTTCAACTTTTAGCAAGTTCTAAAATTTTGTAAACTTTTACCATTATATTCAGAAAATATTATTTATGCAAAACACAGTGCATATTTGGAAAGGATAAAAAATGAAGAATAAAATATATGTGCTCTCAACATAAACTGAAGAAATTTTATTAGCATATATAATAATGTATAACAGTCAGAAAAAAATAGCTGCCATATATCATAAAATTTGTAAATTTTAATAGTTTATTTACATTTTTGTTTATTTCCTTTATTTTTTGGATAATGAATAACTGAAGTTATGTGGTTATATACAGCATAGTTTGTGGTTCTACTATATATAGATATATTTTAAGAGGCTGTCAAATAATAAAAAAGATAAAGCAAAGGGGGAAAAGGGTTCCAAAATAGAAGTAATGAATGAGCACACTAATTACGGGTAAAAAATGTTGACACACAGGATGGAACCTAAACCCACAGAAGCAACACCAATTATAATAATATAGGAATGTTCTTTAAATGTTGAGAAGCCAGATAAAGAATCCCTTACTTGAAATTATGAATAGTAAAAGCCAGAAAGAAAACATATCCTTGAAAATTATGGATAAGAAAAGCTAGATAGAGATTCTGTGTCTGGAAATTAAGAAGAATTAAAACTAGCTGAGAAGAAATTGAGAAGAGGCTGAAGGGAATTATCATGTTTAGGAAAAAAGATAGATGAGATATATCACAAGATTCAACAAAATAAGGAAGAACAAGATTAAGAAGATAGAATATTTACATGAAGCAGTAGAAGTGAAAGGTAAAAACAATGAAACGCTGACCCAAGTCTGTGAGGAAGTGAATAATCTGCTTCAGTAGATTGAAAAAACACAATTATGGATGAAAACCAAAAACAAATGCAAACAGAAGTAACAGAAAGAATTCAAAAGCTAAGGCCATCAGGGAAAAAATAGGGATGATTATAACTTAAAGATAACTTTTAATATAACAGAAATAAATAGTGTTCACCATGAAGATATAGAAGAAAGATTTAACTCAGATATGCACCTATACAATCATGCACCTGATGTAATAAATCAATTTTTAAAAAGTATTTTTTTCAGAGCATGTAGCAAAAGCTCCAGTCATGTATATTAATAGTTTTAAAAGATTTTTAATTTAAATTATTTAACGGAAGAAGAAAAATTTTCTAGTGTGCAATCATTTACAAGAAGCCTCCCAAGCTTAGTAGGATTTGTTGTAGTCTCAAAACTGTGAAGAGTTTAGGCAAACTTTATTAAACTGCAATTGAAGTAAGAAAAGCTATGAGGATATCAAACACCAGATATCTCCTCAAAAATCTCAATGCAGAGAGGCGTATATATCATTTTTCAGAAAGCAAATGGCTAAAATTAGTCTTTAACAACTGAATGTATGATTGTATTGCTTTTTCATGTAACCAATCTCAATATAAAATTAATTGAAAGATAAGCCAAAAAAGTATATGTTACTGCTGGATATTGAACAGTGTCTGAATGATTAAAAAAATACCTTTCAAATAGCAATGTCAATATCTAAGTATAAAAAGAAAGCATAAAATTATTAAAAAATAATAATTAAAAAAGAAAAGAAAATGTCATTGATGCAGTGAAGTAAACCCAATGTACAACAAGGTGCAGTACTAATCAGTATAGTCTTTCCTGTGAAAATGAACTACCACAGTTGCTGTTTGAATACATTAGTTAAGTATTGCTAATTTCATTATATAGTGTCTAAAAAATAGAAGTGTGCCCTAAACCTAATCCCATAATATTTAGCAAGATCTAATTCAAAGCTCACCATTATAGATATTTCTATAATTCGCTACTAGTGCTATAAATGCATAAACACAAAGCTAATATTTAATATCTTATTAAACCATAGGCTGAGCACTTTCGAGAGACCCAGCTCTCATAATCAGGCTGAGCACTTTCGAGAGACCCAGCTCTCATAATCAGACTTATTATCTAATATTATGCAAAGTTTAAAATTAAGTTCACATTTCTATAAGTATCTGTTAATACACTTCCAAAGAAAATATTAAACTTTATTTCACAATTTAACTAATAACTCACTGAGCAGCTTTTGACCTGGGAAGTCATAATCGTAGTGCTCAAACTTATTAGCTAAACTGGTGATATTAAAAGACACCACAAGGTTTTAATTAAATTGTGAAATAAAGTTTAATCTTTCTTTAGGGAGTATATTAACATTACTTATAGAATTATATAGCTAAAGAAAAAAAGCAAAATTTGATAGAAATTATTGTTGTCACAGAAACTATTTAAAATGTATCAGATATCTGCCTTTACAAAGAAATCAGAAGTCATTAATCAACTAGTTTACCAGTGTCAATTAAATAAACTTATAAATGACTAAATGTATTGCATTCAGTATAGAAATCTATCTATTTTGAACTATGTTAAAGCTTTGGGTCAGGAATTCTCTGATTATAGGTATTAAATATTATCATATGTTGAGCTCAACTAATGAATTGTTCAATGAAGAAAAAAATACTTAATAGAGTAGACAATAACTAAAGCATTTACAATTATAAAAAAAAAACAAGGACAAAAGGTGTAATTTTATATATTTGTGTTAATTTTATTTTTTATTCTTATTAAAATATATAATAATGTATGTAATAGATGTATTAATATTCTAATAGCATAGATTTATGAATCAAGATATTAGGCATAAGGATATATAATAAATAACCAGTCCATGATTAGTTTAGCATGCCTAATTGATATACTTACTGCCTTTCTACCTATATTTTTTTAATTTTATATTATATATAATTATGTTCAATATAAATTATAAATATAGGGAATTTGAACATAGACTTTCAAGCACCCTTCAACTATCCACACTATCCCACACTACTGATACACTGACCACACACATGTAGTAAAGATAAATAATCACCAATATACATATTTTGTGCTAAACTAGTACTCATCAGTTGGTCTAGATTATCATCTCCCACACATATATATAATCAGTGCCAGTTTATATTAAGATAGCAAATCTTCATACTTATTTCTCTGTTTTGCCTAGTGCTGCCTATTCACTTCTCTTAATACATATATATATATATATATATATATATATATATATATATATATATATATATATATATATATATATATATATATATATATATATATCAAACCCCCCCAAAAATTAAAAATAAAACAAAAAAAAAAAAAAAAATTATTTTTTTTTTTTGCTCTGTTTTATTTTATGTTTGGGTTTGGGGTTGTTTTGAATTTTATATGGTTTTTTTTTTTTTTTTTTAAATTATATATATATATATTTATATATATATATATATATATATATATATATATATATATATATATATATATATATATATATATATATATATTAAGAGAAGTGGATAGGTGGCACTAGGAAAAACAGAGAAATAGCCACATTATTGACTTATTTAACAACCAAAGTGAGATAAAACAGAATAGATTTGTTTAAAATAATAATAATGGATAGCAGTACAGAGGAGAAAACTGTAAAGGAAGTGAATGGAGAAGAAAGGGAAGGAAAAATAAGTACAGTCTGGGAAGAGAGAAAGGAGCCCTTGAAAAATCCATTGGTCATAATGGAGTCTAAGATGGTCAGAGAAAGGAAATCTGAAAAGAAAGTAAAGTGTAAATGAATAACATAATTAAGGTCAGGGAGAGAAATCATAGAGGACAGGAGTGATGAGGGAAAAACACAAGATAGAACCTAATTTAAGATGTGGGAGGAAAAACACAAGATAGAACCTAATTTAAGATGTGGGAGGTTATAGTGGGCATCCTGTGTATTTTAGAGATCTTCCAAGAGAAATACACAAAGAGAAAATGATGTGGAAGGCCAGAGGAGAGCCTTGTAATCTGAGCCTAATATTGAAAGAGATGATAAAAGGAAACAGAAAAATGAAGAAAGAGAGAGAAATGGGGGGGAGATAGACAAGCAGAGGAGAGGCTGCAGGTAATGCTATAGGATTTGAAGATCATCTGCCATCAGAAATACAAAGACATCCATACTGAGTTTACTGGACTTCTGAGTAAGGACCAGGAGGAAACTAATAATAAAATGCTGATGTTGGGAAAAGAAATCAAAGCAATTGGAGATCAGGTTTGAACAGTGGGAAATGTCTATGAAGGAAGCAGTCTCTAAGCTTGAAGAGGTGACCAGCAAATCAAGGGAGCTGAGGCCACAGTCAAGAACCTACAAAAAGTGCTAAGGAAAATGAGAGACAAGATGGACAGGCTTAAAGAAAACTTGGCTCAGAATAATTATGTTGCATCCCAAGAAAGAAGTAGAGTTACAAATAGCATACAAGTGCTGAGGAAAAATATTGCAGAGGTGAAGGAGAAGCAAGGAGACTTTAAAGGTTGACTTAGCTAATATAAGCTGAGCATGTACTGTAAAGTATTTGAAGGAGGAAACTCAACTAAGTCCAGCAGATAGTCACAGTAAAATAGAGTGTCACAAATCAGCAAACTCACAGATGATTTCCTTGTTGCTGTCAGCATTGGAAAGACAAAAGGCAGTACAAGGAGTTACTCAATTGCAAGAAGCAACAGACAACTGTTTCATGAGTAAAGAAACTGAGACAGGAGGACACAATGAGGAAGCTCCAGGAAATAACAATGAGTTCAGGGGAGAAGAGAGAAATGGAAGCAATATTGCCTCAACAGGGAACCAAGAAAAGAAAATGTGAGGACAGAATGCAAGAGGTAGAGGAATGAAGCATTATGAAGGGAGAAAAAGCAATGAACTAGAAAATTTAGAGATAAAGGACAATACTGTCTCCAGTGTTGTCAAGATAGAAGGTTTCAAAATGATGAGGCTGCTAAGCATGTTAGAGAGTAAGGAAGAAAATAAATGGGGTAGTTTGGACTTGAAGGACAAGATTGATGAAGGAATTACAGAACTGGAGCATGAGTTCCAGCAAGATATACTGGAAATGGATAGGAAACTCCAAAGGATGAAGAAAAGATATGAGCGAGGGACCCTGGGAGAGGATATGGTATGACCAGAAGTGGTATGTCCAGGTAACCCAGGTATAATGAAAGGAAAAGTATGGAAGAAAACCCACAGTTTCAAGACAATCTCTCCAAAGTAAGAGTATGACAAAGAGAAAAAAGAGAAGGGAGAGAAAGGCCCATATGTTGTCAGGAGAGAAGTGAGGTTGAGAGTGAAGGCAAATTTAGACAAGGCAGCAGTGAGGAGAGATGCAGAAGTGAATCAGCATATCTTCAGTGTGGAAGATTGGGTATGGGTTTGAGCCCTACCACTGTATAACAAGTGGTTCATGGACTATAGAAAAATTTTCCCCTCTCTAAGGAACTATACATGGTTAAAAGAGACCATAGAAACAATGCCTTCATGCTAGAGGATTGAGAGACAGTAGCTGGTATGTACAATGTGTGCAGTTTAAAACCGGTCAAGGAGAAATCCCCAGATCCCATTTAAATGATGAACTTAGGTCATTGAGGGATCTGCCCTTCCCACACATATTTATATTAGTCTAATACTACTCTAATCACGATATATATCTGATTGGATATATTAAAGTTTGTGTGTTATATTTTGACTTGTAAATATTATTAACTATATATATATATATGTTTAGCAATTATCATATATATATATATATATATATATATATGACTTGTAAATATTATTAACTATATATATATATATGTTTAGCAATTATCATATTATAGTAGTTGGTGTGGAAACACAACAGGCCAATGTTTTTTATTTGTTAGTACCTTAGGTGGGTAGTCAGATCATTTACCCATTAAGAATTTAGTTCCAATGTTCATGGTTGCATTCATTTGCATAATTATAAGTAAAGTCATTTTTATTGGGTTTTTTTGTTGTAAGTTTGGGGAGAAATGATAGGTTTTGCTTTCATATCATTTCATCTGAAGTTTTGATTACTAACCCTGTCTGTTCTGGGTTTAAAACCCATTAAATTAATTAAATAAGAGTCCTGTCATGGCTATGGGCAACACATTATATATGTACATATGAACAGATGGCATGAATACCAATTATGTTAAATATTACAGTGGATTAGTATTGTTTTAATTATTAGAAAATCTCAATTAATTAATTTTGCTTAGTCATAAATTCATATAGGGTGGCATGGTTTAGGTTTGTTAAAAGTTAGCTCTTATCAATTATAAGTAAAAATAGTTGTAAACAAACATTTGCATTAAGCCACTGCACTTACAGTAAAATCAATTTAAATTTTAGCAACTCTTGTATTCTAATTTGTTTACAACAAAATGGCTATACAGTAAATTCACCGGACCAGCATTATTGAAATTCCCAGGGGGATTTTGAATGCCTTAAAAGAATTAAACAAAAAAAGTTTGAAATCAAATTTTAAAATCTGGAATTTTAATGTAACTTCTAAAACTAATGTCTTTTCAGGTGAAATAAATTCTTCTTGAGTAAGTGCTTGAGACTAATATGTATAAAATAGGCCATATTTTGAGCTTGTAGATGTACACACCAATTTTGTAAAAGCATTTTCTAATGTACTCCATGCAATATGAAATTTTAAGATGTCTGGCTAAGGAAGGAACAGTTTTGTTGTTTATTTATGGAGAAACAGCCAGTTTCACTGCCATCCAATGCACTTAACAACTGAGACACTGCTAAGTGAAATTCTCTACTAACAGCCTACTGCCAGAAGAAGAAGAGCACCATGAACATACCCAAGATTACCACCATATCAAATGAATAACCAGTAATATAGACCCAAAATTGCAGAGCTTTGTATCACTTAATATTTAAAATTCCATTGTAACTTAAAGAAACCTTTGAACGTTCAAATTAATATAACTTTAAAATCTGTCTAAGTCAAGTAATCTTTAAATTATGTAACTTGCCTATCCATGCTGATAATTCTATTTTATTAAATCAAATGTTTTATTGAATTATTATTATTTATCATTGCAGTTGTGCCTATGCTTTTCTCTATTATTATTTTAAAATGTAGTTTATATATTTAATATATGCCAATGCTTTGAAATAGTGAGCTTTAAATTTAATAACTTGTAGAGAAGATATTAAATTATTTTCACATAAGTATTTTCTTAATGTCACCAATTACACTCACTGTTTTGAAATCCTATATTCGCAATAATAATGAATCGCTCTGCACTTATTATTATTCATTCGATGTTAACAAGTAATAGACTAGCCTTGGGGATATTTAAAAAGTATATTTGTTCATTAATCTATTTAGTAAACCCTTTAAATATACTTTTCCCTTTTTGAATGACTATTAATATAAGGTATAGATTGAGATATGTTAACAAGATCGATAATCTAATTATTCCCTTAAGTAGCTTATATATATAATGCTAGTTAATAATTGTCTCCTATTAATAAACTAATAAAGCTATAGTTAAAACATCTTTAATTTTAAGTATGTTATATCTTCATTGCTTGGTGGATTAGATATTATTAAATACAAATCAATATTTAACATTTTGCTGCAATCTTCAAAAATTGGACCTTGGTAAGGCCATCTTCCATTTCACCATCAACCTAATGACCTACTCGTCTGAACTAGTTTCGAACCTATCTTAAATGTAGAAATGTCATATGTAAAAATGTTATATATAAGTCGAGCGGGAAAACTTTGCTACAATGGCCGCTTGAATGGCATCATCCATTTACTTACGAAAACACGCTATAATTAGACAGGTTTGATAAAATTATAGCGGAGAAATGCTCATAAATTATTATAAAATGTTTTATAAATTTTCAGTCAATTTTTAATTATATTCGCTATAATATTCGTATGTGGATGGATAATTTAAACCTTGGAATAGCGGCAAAATAATTTATATATATATTTAAGTTAAAATAAAAAAGATATACTATAATATAAAATGTTTTCTTTAAAATATATTTAACAGCTTTCTGATTTAATGTTTTACATATATAATTGAAACTAAAGTATTTTCTTTAAATTTGCTTTTTTTTTAAACAAATAATTTGGTAAAAACAAATATGTTAAAAGTTATTTATTTCAGTAAAATAAAAATCCATTTATAATTAAAAATGAGAATTTTGTGTAAACAAGAAATCAATTAGTGACGCACCCGGGTAAAAAGTAAAATCTAGTTTACTGATTGATTTTTGTTTGCACAAAAGACTTTATCATTAAATCAGAATACCGTTCTTTCTGCTAGGCCTTAACATTCTATAACACCTAAAAAGGGATTTAATTAATGAAACTGAATCAAATTATATAATTTATATGTTTTAATAATTTTTTAAAGTAAATTAAATATAACACCTTGGAGACGTTATCTGTGGCAGAAATTGGATTATATTATTTTATTTAATTAAAAGTCAATTGGTCCCGAGGCAAACGAAATTCCAAAAAGGTGTTAAGGTTTAGTGGAAATGGATAAATAGGCCTTTTTTTAAGCGGGAAGATATACTCCATCTTGCTTTTGAAGAGCTATTACTATCCAAGTCAAAATTGTTTAATTTTACCATGTCTGGCTAAAGTCAGGCAAGAATTGCTACAATTCCCGTGATGGAATGACGAGTTCAATCCATCAAATGCCGAAGCAACAACCACACCAAATAAAAGATGTCATAAGCCGCTAAAAGAACTTGCCTTCGTTCCAACACCATTTTAAATCATCTCGCAACTGAATAAGAATATGCCATAAGCCACCAAAGAACTCACTTTCGTTCCAGCTCGAATATCTCCAGTTCAGCTATAGGAGAACTGTTTTAATATTATTTAAAATCGCAGAGCTCTGTGTGAATTTCAACAACAATCATTATTTCTTCAAAATCAGGTTAGCTAACCATATTATTGTAATTTCTTTCTAAATTATTTTCCAAATAATATTGTAAATTCTCTAAAATGAAATACTTTTGCAAACTTCTTTATTAATTCAATATTGTAAACTCTGTCTAAATCGTATTTGAAATCTATAAATGAAATATTTTTGCTAAATTTCTTTGTTAATTAATATTTTGCTATATAATTTAATCACTGCAGTTATATTTTGCTTTTCTTTTGCTTATTTTTGGTTATTGTTAATTATGCCTATGTTTCGAAACAGCATGCATTTAATTACCAATATCTTTTTTTAAAAAGATATCATTTAAAATCTCCGTATTATTATTTATATAGCGTCATTTCGTGCGCTGTTTCGAAACCCAAATTCATATTTTTGTCATTTAGTAAATTAATTAATATAAATATAAAATGTGGCTTTTCAATCTTTATTTTGTTACTAAATATTAAACTAGCCTGGAGTGCAATCATAAGTATATTTTTTAGTTAAGTATTCGTAAGTCCCCTATTAAATATACTTTCCCCCCTTTTAAAAGTTGAGTAGTTATAGCTAACTAAAGAGATTGAACGGGATAAAGTAAAGTTTGTAGCTATATATTCCTGTCAGTAGCATATCGTATTTCTCATGCTACAGAAGAGTTGGCTCTTTTGATCAAGCTGATGATCTAGTGTTCATTTAATATATGATCTTTAATTTATAATATCCTTCGGCTTGGCGGATGTGGGATTTATTAATATTTTCTCGTTGTGCTATTCTTTTTGATATATATATATATAAGATGGAGCCACGGCATTGCCAGCACATCTTCTCTTATGGGTAGTGCAGTAGCGAAGTCTGAGCTACAGGCCAGATTAGCACGTAAGTCCCCCGCCTCTGAACCAAATAAAGGTTCCCCATTAGCAGCATGACTACCGGTTATTGGGTAAACCGTTGTATGTCACAAAAACCCTAAAACTATTCTTCCATCCGCAGAGCCACTTTATTATTATATTTTACTTGTGCCTAGCGTATTAGTAAAATCGTTATAGCCAATTCTTTCCTCCCTAATATGCAATCTTCGGCATTGAACCGAAGAATTCTTGAAAACCCGTTTGATCTTAAGCTATCTGGGATGCTTTATAAGCCCATAGTTAATATATAAATTGATTATAGTCAGATGTATTAAGTTTCACTCCAGACTTGGTTTGATTTTACGTAAAAGAGCCACTCGAACTGATTATAAAAGGACATAACAAATAAGTTAATGTAGTGATTAGTTGTATAGCAGGATATTTGGCTCCATTAAATCATAGCCACAAACCTATTTGCCAACATCAATTATTGTTCAAATAGTCTAGAGAATGTTACTTTATAAATGAAATGCCTGTGTGCATTTGCCAACAACAATTGTCAATAAATATATTTTAATTCATCATATATCAGTTTCTGTCTCATTATTAAATCAATCCAATTCACTAATTGCCCATAAGTATTCATTAGTAAAGCCCCTATTATTTAAATATGTTAGATTTTATCCGTGGAATGTCTAGTATTTACGTTGTTTATATATATGTTTAAGTCCATGAGTCTTATTGTTTTCTCCGATTTGCTAGTGGGCCGGATGAAGAATTAAATCTCGTGTGCTACCATTGTTATGTTATCCATTGGGTGTTAGATCTGGTGCTTGGAGAGTGGGTTCGAATCCAGGCTGGTCCCTGACCTAAATCTCGGGCTTGACTGGGTTTGAAGTACATTTTGTGAGTTCCAGCTCGTGTTAGATGGATAAGCATGTTTTGACTGGCACAATATATATATATAATGCTAGTTAATAATTGTCTCCTATTAATAAACTAATAAAGCTATAGTTAAAACATCTTTAATTTTAAGTATGTTATATCTTCATTGCTTGGTGGATTAGATATTATTAAATACAAATCAATATTTAACATTTTGCTGCAATCTTCAAAAATTGGACCTTGGTAAGGCCATCTCATTTTATCTTATTTCAGGGATGTGCATCAGTAAGTCCTGAGGTTTAATGCCAGGCAAGCAAGTATGCTACCTTGCTCACAAACCCTAAGCATTCACATCATATGCAGCAGAACATTCAATCCCAAGATACTAGAATTGGTCACAAGAACCTCTGAAAACAAATAATCTATCCATAGGGCAGTTTCATCTTAATATTTTCTAGCATTGTAGTGCATGTTGGTGATCTATAGCAGCCAATTCAACCTCCTTATAAATTAACATTCAGTTTTAATCTGAAACTATCTTTTGATGCTTAAGTTCAATCTACCACTAAGAGAGTTGGTTTATGCACTTACTTAGCTAAAATATGTCTTGTATAACCATATAATGATTGACTTTTTTCAAGGCTAGTACTTATGAAGTAGCAACCACATTCTTATAGATAGGAGTTGACATTCCTGTTACAGGCATGACTTAAGTGACTGCATACAAACACACGTGTTTTGTTTAATATATGCAATGCCTGTGTGCATACCCCACACTTAGGAAATCATACTCTGTAATTTATATCTATTTTGTCTTCATTCGTCTTATTAAATAATAAATATATGTTTAAATTACTTTTCATATGATTTCTTGTAGTCTAATTTCTAATCCAATTATGCCTTAGCATTTAATTATCAATATTATTCCCATCATCACATCACCATTCTATTTAATTCCCTAGTCAGTCCCGTAAATGAACCCCTGAGTTTCATGTTTCTCCCTGCCCTATGATGGCCGTGAAGAAATAGAAACTGAGTATAATCACAGGTATGTCATCTGTAGGGTATTGAGTCATGGAGTGTTGGTAAATGAGTTGAAGTGTGGGCAGACTCGGGACTTCACCATCCCACTCTGGTCAGCTTTGGTCTCTTTGCTTGAATTCTGTTACACTAATTTATAAACTTGACCATTACAATAGGTCAATAACAAATGAAAATATATCTATAGTAACCATTGGAAGGGGTTCATCTTCAAATTGTGATCTTCTGTTTGGGTGGATGGCAGTCAGAAAATATGTCTGGCATTTGCTTTAGATTCTATGTCTAATGAGGACCTAATCTGATCATTGTATCATCTCAAATAACTGTAATACATACTATGAATATGAGGCAAAAGGCCTCGAAAGCGCTTAGCGTGTAATAATTTCTGTGTATCTTTATAGCTTCTCATTCAAGTGTGTCATACGCTTTGTTAATTTTGTATATCTTTTCCATAGGTAACCATTAATTAGTAAAGAATAATTCACTACAATAAATATATTTATATGTATGTGTACATAGATATATGCATGTTAAAAAATAAATCTATAGTATAATAAATATATATTGTAATCAAAGCTTATAAACAAAATGAACTATTATCTGCTATATATGATAGGAGTGAAGGAGACTTGAAACAAAATATGTCATTGAGATTTCATTATAATCCTTTTGCAAGTTTAGTTAAATAAGAATAACTAGAGTGTTTAACAGCATTTCAGTATTTGTTTTTTTTCTCAAGCTAGAATTTAAAGCAATAATAAGAAAATTAGTAGAAATATGAAAAGGTTTTAACTAAGATCTGGAGGATAATACTTATCAGAAAATAGTGATCATTACTATGGCCTGAACTGCTAGTAGCTGCAAATAAAAACCATCTTTTACAAATTATATTCTTTTTTCCAGTACTTTAGGATTAGATTATGTATCTGGAAATATAACCAAAGATTCTGACAGAACTTTTTAAAAAAGAAATCTGAATACTGGTTTTGTTCATCACAGAGAAGCAAAATATGTGATATCATATATGAGAATTAAATATGTATATCTTTTAAAATTGGTGAAAGAATTAAATATCTTAAATATCTCTGTCCTACTTATTTGTTTTGCTAAACTATTAGCGATAAAATGAGCAATCATGATTAATATTATTAAATCTGAAGACATTATAATAGATTCATCTTATGTTTTACATGAGTATTAAATATTATTTATCTATATGGATTTTGTTGTGTTGGAATTAATATAATTATGCAAATATAATTTATTCAACATATCTTGTTACATTCTCAAACCAAGGCCATCTCAGAACTGAGTTAATTTATCATAATTCTTTACATATAACCTTTTTCCTCCTATTATATTTGGCTATCCAGTGTGGAGTATAGCCATCTTGTATTCAATTTCATGGAAAGAATTTATTTGATTTTTATTCTTTTTTTTCTTTTTCATTTGTCAAAGCATCAGCTGGGAAGCAAACTGGGACAACTGCTTGTAAGGCAGCTAAGCACAAGGCCACCAACGCTTGACTCTTTTTTCTTTTTCTTGTTACAATATATGTATATAAGTGTTTTCATAAAGAAATTATGCCAAAATTAATTGTTTTATGAAGGTGGCAAACAATAGTAAACTACTGAGACTAACAATTAGATGTTATTTTTTGGTTTTAATATCTTGTAGCTTAGCGACCTTAATCCATATTTGGTAGATAAAATATGAATTTTCACAGTATAATGAATGCAAAAGAAGTTAAAAAGATAAACAATTGCATTTATTTAGGCTTGTTACTATTTTATATAAATACAAAACTAATTATATAAATAGTTGCGCAAGAGGTCATGATATTCAAGCAGCAAGGTAGCAGTTGAACACAGTAGTTTAATCAGTTGGCCAGACTTTTTTTTTATTAGCAAGAAATCAATTTGGAGAACCCTGGATTTTGAATCTTCCATTTACCATTGGACTAAACTAAATAAGGCAGTTGATGTTTGGTACATTAAGATGGTATAATAAGCAACTACCTGTTATGCTTTAATTATATGCCCTTCCGCTTAAAAAAAAAACATAGAATTGAAAAATAAATAAATTTTCAATGATTCAGAAATGTCTATATTTTATTATACAACTAATTTTATACATTTAAAAAAAGTTAAAATAACCTAAATATTTAAGGAGCCTCTTTTTTCATTCTGTTAAGTTCATTGAAAAAATTTCTAAATAATTGCTTGGATCATCAATTATAATGCAGTTTAGCATAGTAGCAGAATGGTGAATTGAAATGTTAAAGCTTCCTAGATTGGAATGTTAAAGCTTCCTAGATTGATTATTATCTGATAAAAGGGGAAAATTCGGTTTAGACCATTGAATCTATTTTACTTTGCTCAACTTGCCAATTCAGTGTAGAAAGTCAACTGGCCGTGTGATTGTTTCCTCTATAAAGTTTGATACTGTTTTTTGTTTTTTTTTTAAGTGTCATAGCATCGGCCGGGACGCGAACCCGCAACCCGGGCAACTGCCTGCAAGTGCAAGACAGTCGCGCTGACTCTCGACCACCAATGCAAGACAAGTTTGATACTGTTGTAGACTAGGCATTCAATCGGTAAAAAGTCCTAAATCAATTCTCAACCTAGTAGAGCATAAAAAATAATTGTTTATTCAAATAAATAGACTTGTGCTCAGTTAATTAAGGAATATTTAAAAATCGTAAATTATCTCAAGAAGTAAACAATAAGACAATTAAATTATTATTAGACTCTAAATATTTTACATCACTTTGGGAGAAAGAAAATATAGTTTCTGATTAAATACATTAAATCTTTATAGCAAGTTATTTTTCAACAATAGGTCATACTCTGGATTAAATTTACTAAATCTTTTTATTTTTCTTTCTAATTTTATATTTATCTAATCACATCTTCCTCTTAGTTTCTAATTCATTCTTAATAGTTTTCATGAAACATTAAAAAAAAAAAAAACGATATAACATTAAAAAGTACATAGAAATCACTAATAGTTATCTTCAAAACGAGCTTTGATACAGATAACTGAGATAAAATAAAATAAACAACTTATTTTATCAATATATAAAAACTTAAAAGCGGTCAAATATTTTTATTAACTATTATTATTAATTGGATTTAAAATATTGAATATATATTTTATCAGAATTAAAGGCTTGGCAGGCTTTATATATTTTTCTTTTACTTTTTCAAGTTCTTGTATTTGTATACTTGTATGGAATAGATGTTTAATCACACAATACTGTTTTCCTTTTGTGATCAGAACATTGATTCTTATCTTCTCAATTCTTATTAAATTCTGCAATATTAGATGACTCGTTTGCTTGGCTATGAGCCAGCTATCTATAAAAAAAATCTCGAATCTCCATTTCTGATGTCATGAGTATGCTAGGTCAATGTACCACAGTTAAAAGATCTTTGACGTATGGTATATTCACGTGAAAACGCATTGGTAAACAGTGAATGTGAAATATGTAAAATATTAGCTATTATACAAATTGTAAATTCAATATTTTATTAAGCAGGCGATTGTGACAAGTTTTTGGTACTAGGCTTTTTTAAAAATATATAATCGTTTTAAAAATAATCAAGTATCTTATATTAATTATTTACTCACGGACTTTCTATTATATTAATTTCCATTAATAAAGTCTTATATAATCATTTGTTTAAGTTGAATAAAGATTTCATTAATCCATATATATATATAAGAATAAAAGATAAATCATTTAAATATCCCAATATAGTATCAAAAACCTCTTCAATTAACTTTCCATCTCAAAAATAAAAAACACGGAAGAAGAAAACATTATTCACCAGACTTCCTAACTTCTGGGTAATGAGAACTTTAGCACTTTTTTTATCCTTATTTTGTTCTCTACTTGGAATGTAAAAACAAAATCCAAGTTTAAGTCAGCCAATCATTGCAGACAGATGTATTACCCATTATGTCATAAGACATTATATATACAGTATATTTAATGTTTTTAATTAAATTTTTTATATATATAATTTAATTATGAAAAAAAAAACTAAAATGTTCAAATTTTGTGCAATATGTTTGCAAATATATTGCATCCATTCTCTTTATCTATAATTCAAGTTAAAATCTTGGCTAAGGATTTTTTTAAAAAAAAAAAAATCAGATTTTTAATCACTTATGATTGTCTTTCAAAATACAGATCTCACAACTAATCCAGATAAACCTCAAACTCTGGTTGATTAATGAACATCTTGCTTTACTATCAGCATTTGCAAAGTCCAGTGAGTAAATTCTTTTTCATACTGATTTTTAAAGAGCGGCTGTTTAAAAGGCTTTTACATTTTAGTGAGCTATATAATGACTGTTTAGATTTTACTTATATACAGTATATAAAATACATTTAGTGCTTTAATTAATATGTAACACTCCAGATTATTTCTCACACAACTGGTTTATTACATAAATGAAATACTCTGCATAAGTCTTTTTTTATTTTATTTGTATAAGTAAGATCAGTTTGTCTTCTTTTTTTATTTTCTTATATAGAGATTTGTCTGAAACTCTTTGGCCAGAAAACATTAATTTAAATCGGTCTTACGATTTGTTTTAAATCTATTTTTAATTGTTTTATATTAATAATTCACGTATATAAGATTTTTCTTAATTTAAATCTAGTCAAGACCAATTCAAGAAATGAAGTATTAATATAAGATACATCCAGTTTTTTGTTTATTATATGTAACACTTTGAGATTATTTCTCATATAACTAGTTTATTAATTAAATGAAGTGCTCTCAAGTCAATCCCACACATGTCAATTATTAACATAAAGCAATTAAAAAATACTTTGAACTGAAGAGTATGATTTAAATTCATGCTTTCTGATCGAAGGGTTTTACAAATCTCTATATAAGAAAGCGAAATAAGGAGAGAAGAGGTCCGATCTTTTTTCCATAAATAATATATATTATAACCTTTAGCTTTGGCAGAAGCTAAATATTTAGTTAAAACTTTGTGCCAAGATACCTAAAAAAAAATTATATAGCTTAATTTTACTTTAAATAAACTATTGTGAATATTTTATAATGCTATAATTGTTACATATAAGAGCTTCTATATGAGTATTTATCTATTCCCTAGCTCTAAAATAATTTTGACACAGCTTAAATAATAATGAATTAATTTAAATAAATATTCCGATGTTAAACATCTTTAAATTTTAGAAGCTAATAATGTCAATGATAAAAAAAACATAATATAGTTTAAAATGCTCATTTAGTTTAGTTTGTAAAAGCTTACATTAGTTTTTAAGTTAAAAACCCCAAGTTCAAACCCTATATTTTGGTTTTCTGATTTGAAAATTAAAGCTATAATATTTAAATAACTTTAAATGTAAAACAAAATATTCTAGTTAATTATTATAAAACTAATTTATTTATAAAAAAGAGTTTAATTACTTTAAATTAAGATTTTTTTAAATAGTTGAATATGTGCTGAATGAGTGGATAAATATTACATTTATTTAATATTATTTAGTTTAAATAATCTTAAAAGCAATTTAAAACCTATTCTAAGATTTGTCTAGATTTAAAATTATGTTAAATTGTGTTAATATTTATTTGACTGGTTAAAGATATAATAAACTTCATATTATTTAATATTTTATTTTTTCCTGACCTAGTGTAATTTTTTTATTAATTTTTTTTATTCAAACTAGAAAGTGTTTTAATTAATTTTAAGTACCTAAAAACATTTGATTTATTGTAAAGTTAAAATTTTAATTAAATAATTTTTGATTAACAACCTTCCTTGATGATAAATAGGTCAAGGATTCAAACTAATCAGAGAAGAGGTTGTAAGTTCAAAGATAAATAAGCAGTCTGGTAAAATGGTCATATGATCAAGGGTATAAATTAGGTGAGACAGATCTGACATCAGTCTACAACAATCTCTCATTTTCACAAGATTCTCAATCAATTTAATTATTGAATTTTAAACTCTACTAAATTTTTAAAAAAGGATAATTTTCTTTAAAGCCTTTTGTTTTTATGAAATTCAGCATGTTAGGCTAAACTTATATCTTGACACAATTGTCTGAACAGAAACACAAAAGAAATTGAAGTCTCTGTAACTGCCAATGAAATGGTAATATCTTTTATTACAATATTTTAGATTATTTTTAAAATTTTCTATGATAAAAAACTTCAAAAATTATTTTTATTGCTTTGACTGGAGAACAATTGCCAACTTTAGAAATAAATTGAACATCTATGCTATAATTAAAATTGCCAAGAAATATCTAATTCTACTATAGGAAAGAACATTACCAAATGTGCTAATAATTTCTTAATAACTTCTCCATAATCTTTGCAAGTAATATTATTTATTTACATGGAATAAAAATTGTAATTCAAATAAGAACTATAAATTGACATAGATGTTCAATAATAATTAATTCTGCAAAAGAAAAAGAATTGACTAAAAAAATAATTTATAATTCAATAAGTTTACTTGTGCTGAATAATTATTTTTTTAAAAAAGTACTGTTTATTATTATTTAAAAAACAGGATGAAGATATATTTTTTAGTATTATAACAATTTTCATTTGTCTTTCTCTGAAAGAGGAAAAAATTAATTTCTCTTCAGGCAGGGTGATAAAATTTAACTTTTCTGTCCAGCTAATAAAATTCAGTTCTCTAAATCAGTGGTCTTCAACCTTTTCACACCTGCAGACCAGTAAAAATAAGGATAAGTTTCCGTGGACCAGCAAAAATAAGGATAAGATTTCGCAGACCGGCAGAAGTCTATAGATAAATTTTCTTAAAGATAAGCATAATTGTTATAACTGATCAAAACAACAATGTTAAATATATAAGATAAAGTTTTATATATATATATATGGAGTTTATATAATAAAAAACTTTTTTTTAAATTTTTTTAGAAAAGTAATAAAAAATTTAATTCTACCCCCCCCCCCATAAACATCTGTGATAACTAGAAAAACAAATTAATTTATGAATGATTGATTAGATTTTGTTTTTGTTCTGTTTTTTTTTTTTTTTAATTGGGTAAAAATGAGATGAAAAAATAAATAAAAATTGGCTATATTAATTAAAAGTTTAAACTCTTATTATTTATTATTACAAACTTTTTTCTGCCCGTCTAGCACGCGGACCTGCAGAAAAGTTCCGCAGCCTGGCACCGGGCCATGGACCAAGGGTTGAAGAACACTGCTCTAAATAAGTGCAATAATAACACTATATTACAGGGATTACAATTAAATCATTAATCTGGTTTAATATTCTAAATCTGCATCATTAATAGGTTTAACAAAAAAGGGGGGTCATAATCAATGGATAATTACTGATATTATAATAAATATACTTTCTTATCATCTTAAGACTATCATATTATTTTAAAGAGAATGTACTGAAGGCATATTTACTAACTATGATTTTTCAAATCACTACAGACCCAAGATATTATAAAATAGCCTGAAATGATGGCAGCAAGCGCAGAGTGAACAGTCATCATTTCTGCATAATATTTTGAAACAGCTTACAGGTCCGATAAGCAAACATTTTAAAATATAATTTGGGCAAAGATATTAATTATCATTTCTTTATTAAGGATTTACTAAAATCAACATTACTTGCTATTCCAAAATATTCGGCATATATCTCATAAATTGTAAAGAAAAATGTCACAAAAGTAGTTATAGGCATAATCGCAAAGAATATAGATTTAAATACATTATGTTTATCAGAATAGAATATTTAACTAAAAGATTACAACACTAGTTTCAGGCAAGAGTTTCATTTACATCATTATATTTTAGTTTTAAAAAGATTAAATTAATTTTAAATTAATGTTTAATATTAAATTAGGAAGCTAGTATTATGGAGTTTAAGATTCAGAGGTTAGAATTCATCTTTAGAGCTCTCTTTACATTATTAAGTTTATTTAAATCTCTTTTGTTTTAATTTTAAAATAAGATAGCTTGGCCATTTTAAATCCCTATGAACCGTGCAATAGTTTCACTTCACAATAATTCTTGTTTGTCCCAAAATGTATTTTAGGAAAATTTTATTGCTAACTCTACAATTTTAAACTTATATTCCATGCTGTTTCAGCCCAGGGGTGCATGATATGATTTTTGTTTATCATAATCAGTATCTAACTAATATTTCCTCTATATATGTATGATAGTGGTACCTGGATTATACCTGTATATATATGCAATCTAAATAAAATAAAATTGACCGATAATGTACACTAAATCGCTTTTTAAATTCCGCAACTTTTAAAATAAATATATATCTATAATATATGTCAATTTCATTACAGTTTCTAGTGTAGTATATATATATGTGTGTGTGTGGTCACCCATAGATAATGGTTCGAGCCCATTTTTATTTAAGTACTCTAGATTTGGTGAAACATGTATATGGAAGGAAATATTACTGTTTCAATATTAAGATAATAAATCTTCAAATTTTAATGAACAAGTTTCAATCTTTTCCCTCTCCAACTCTTCAACCATCCATATCAATGAAAATCCAAGGATGAAATGCTCAAAGTTTTTGATGATATGAATGGGTGAAGAATTGGAAAGTAAAAAAAACTGAAGCTTGTCCATTAAAGTTTAAGATTTGCTATCTTAATATAAACTTCCCTACTCAATGTTGAACCTTCAAATCAATTCAAAAATGTAGGTCCAAGCAAGATTTCGACAAGCTCATGCAAAAATGAGAACACATCTGCAACAAATAAAATGGCTGACAGGTCAAAATTAGGTCAACTGCCATGCATAAAAGCCAGCGTGTCAATTGATAAAATTTTAATTCTTGTGGATATGATAAGGTATACCACTCTGGCTTACATTGCAAGATTAAGATGAAACTTTTCAGGGCCACCTAGAGTTAAAATGAATTTTTAAATTTTTGGTAGCGTAAAATTGTTTTTGACTAAATTATAAAAATTGATGAATGAAATCGGAATGAATTACGTTAAGCCTTGGACCAAAAAAAAAAAAGATGTATGACTGTGAAAATTGTCTAAAGAATACATTTATTAATTAATCTTTAAATACCAAACAAAAAAGTAATAAAAAAAAAGAAAACCGATTGAGTTGGAAATTATTAATCGTTCTTAATAGGTGTGCCATTAATATCGATACACATATTATTTTTCAAAGATAGTTATTGTAAGATATCAATCAATAAATAAATAATTATTTTTTCTTTTCAAAAATGACCCAAAAAAGTAAAAGACAGTTCAGTAATTAAAGCATTATCAGCATCATTTTTTTGCCACTATGATGTTGTTGTAAAGTTTGCAGGGAGGGAGAAAAGGTTTTGCCACATGGGGAATTCTACTATAATCGAATATTTGCAATAACATATGTTTACGTAAAATTGTTGTAGTAAATGTTATAAAGAAAAGTAATGAATTATGTTAACCCATATGATTATTATTCTTTCACAAAGAATGGGGTGGGCCAGATAATGTTATATGTATATGTTTTTGCTTGGCATTAACACCATCAAGTGGCTGACACAATAGAATAAAATACTACCTAGTTTTGTTATCATTAGCTATGTAAATTTCTATATGTAAATATTTAATTTTATCTTCAAATTCTATTTTTATAAATTTAATATTATCTATATTATTATTAAAGTCATTATAGATATTATTCATAGCTCTTTTATTACCAATTATTAAAATATCATCTACATATCTAAAATAATGCATTATATCTTGATTATTTGTTATTTTTGTAATTATAATACTTTCTAATTCATTTTTAAGGAATGGTGGCATTAACCTCCTAATTGCATAACCCAGAACTCAACCTTTATGTATATTCCAAAATTCATTATTGTATTTAAAATATAAACTATTATGTATTATTTTTAATTATTTATTTGGAAAAAAACAAGATAATGGACTTTCTTTATTTCTATATTTGATCAAATCTTATATTGTCATATCAACAATTCAGAATTTGAATATTGTATATAACATCCTATTATAACACAATTAAACAGTGAATATTAATAAAATGTTTTCCCTGACAATAATTTATTTAATAGATATTATTTTAAAAAATGAATATACACACATACTTCTGAACCTGTTCCTATTGCAATAAAATTTATATCATCTATTCAATTAAAATTATATTCTCTGCAAACTTGTAAGGAGCAAATGTAATCCTATATTCAGATCTCAAACAGACCATATCAAGTAAGTATTCACTTTTCAAGTATTTATATTTAAAAAAAACGGAAAATGCCACTATCTCTTCTTAGCTTTTCACTATTATTATTATTTCTACTATATGTATAAGCAATCCACCATGCAAAGAAAAATATCCATATTTTGTGAGATTTTTAGACAACTTTTTTAGGTTCTTTCATATTTATAGGAATAGTCAGAAAATCCGTAAATAGGATATACAAAACATACCATCATTGGTGATTGAAACCTCTATCTCAAAATCCAGTACTGTCTCATGCAAGTTTGCAAACAAAGACTTATAGTCAGTCTGTCAAATCTATTACTACTGCTATTTGTTTTTGTTTCAACACTAAGACTTTAATCAATTTACTCATTCTATATATTTGAAAAGAAAAAAAATTAACAAGATTGAAACCATAATTAATGGAAAGATGCGAATGTAGTTGCTCAATGTTACAAACCTTATTGTCATAGTTAACACAGCATTATAACTGATGACATAAAGCATTTACCAACCTAAATAACAAAAAATAATAATGTGGAAAAAAATCAGGAAAGAGTATTTATATTGAATTGGAATTATCAGGTGCAGCTTGACATTTATTTACCATACTTAACATCAATATATGTAGAGGGAGAAAGGGGAGACATATATATACTTTGCGAATAATTCGAATACATATTAATGGATTATTACAATGCGTGTTTGTCTATGCAGGCACCCACGCCCCCTTTTTAGCCAACTTTTAAAACAATATCTAAGAATTACGTCAATCTTAAAAACTTGAAATAAAATAATGTTTATTTTAGTTTCCGTTATCAGCGTTTTATCTTGTCTATTTTCTTTTGTTTTTGATTAAGATAGATTTAACTGATAGTATTTCTTTGACGCTTTCTTTTCCGAAAAAATAAAAGATAAATTAATCAAATAATTTATTATCTTGAATTAAAAAAAAAAAAAAGCAAGTAAAGAAAATTCGAAATAATTAGTCATATATAAAAATACTTCCAATTTCTCGATGATAAATTTATAAACAAATCAAATGCATGTCAGTTTCACCTTAAGCTTGCACTTCAGTTTTAAAAATGTACTTCATATAATGATTATATTCATCATGAATAGATGTTAATTCTGCTTTAATTGTGGTTCTATAGTTCTGTGGGCAAGTGTAGTTAATTATTAGACAGAAATGACTGAGTAAATCTAAATAAAAATTAAAACAGGCGACTCTCCATACATATTGCCACTCAGTGCAAGATAGAGTAATCAATGGATGCCAGAAGGCTTGTGCATAAAACCCCCATCTAGTGCCACTCATCCAATATCCCCAGACTAGTTTTTGGCTTGTGGCCTTCGTCAGTGAGGAGCCTTGGATCTGAGAGCACTGCACCTAGATCTTAGGATCTAATGCAACCCTCCAGTAATCACATTTGCTCTCTACTTAGCTACAAAACTATGAGTCTTAAATTTAAAATACTATATTTTCAATCCAAGCTCATTAGCTTATATAGTCATATAGGTCTTATCTCAGTTCAATACCTATACATTTTGGTGTCTTTGGTTCTTTAATAACCATAAGACCACTATCCTATTAGACAGGATTGGTTTTAAGTCAATGAACATCACATGATGACCTTTCTTATGCTTGCTTATAATAACTGCTATTAAAACAGGCAAAACTCACCATATGTATTGCCTAATAGGATAGTGGTGCTATGGTTATTAAAGAACCAAAGACATCAAAATGTACAGATACTGAACTGAGTTCAGATCTATATGACTATATAAGCTAATGAGCTTGGATTCAAAATATTAGTGTTTTCAATTTAAGACCCATAGTATTGTAGTTAAGTAGAGATAAAAGATGGCTGCTGGAGGGCTACATTAGATCCCTAGATCTAGGTGCAGTGCTCTCAGATCCAAGACTCCTCACTGACAAAGGTCATAAGCCAGAAACTAGTCTGGGAATATTGGATGAGTAGGCATAGATAGGCATTTTATGCACAAGCCTTCTGGCAAACATTGATTACTCTGGCTTGCACTGAGTGGCAATACATATGGAGAGTTTTGCCTGTTTTAATAAGTTATAAGTAAGCATAAGAGGTCTCTAATGTGGTTTTTTATCAGAATAAAGAGATGTAGTACCAGAAAAAATTAAAAGTTTATTATTTAAATATTTCATTGAAAGTATGTGATAAACAAGAAAATTAATTATTTTTGCAGTGATTTAGATTCCATGGGTTGCTATAATGAATCTAATTAAATTTTTAATGAGAATGACAAAAATATTGCTGATAATAGGACCGATCCGATGTAAGTAATAAACTTGATAATCATGTTCATTAAGTAATTCCAGTTCGAGATGGCACTGAGGATGAAATGCCTGAAGTGCATGGAATTTTTAAAAAAATAGTGAGAATTTAGATTATATCAGAAGACTATTCAGACAAAAAATACATCAGAATAGAAAAATAAGAATATTGGGTCTATTCATCCAGATTAAGGATCTATAAATTGCAATCCTCTTTCATATTTTGATATAAAGATAAGAGAGAATTATAGCAAAGCCTAGTATTTATTTGATCTTGAGCAAATTGAAATTTTGAAGAATTACTACAAAGTGTTTTTGCTTTGAGTGTTTAGATATGTTGTCTGTCAAATACACATTTATATATGCTTTTAATAATTATCCAACATATGATGTGGATTTCATAATTATTACTTATATACAGGTTATTAAATTTGTGTTACAAAATCATTAAAATTTTCATTTCTTCGTGCAATTATCTAGCATTTTCCTCAGAGCTATAAAATATAATTATTTTACATTATTTCTTGTTTATTTACATAAACATATAATAAATTTCTTTTGTAAATAAATAAAAAATGATATAATGCAACTCTCACAGTTGCTGAACAATCAAAACTATCAATTAATATTGCCATCTAATGTCCAAAAAGAACAGCAACTTTTTCTGCACAATAGTTGCTACCTAGTGCAAGCTATACTAATCAACAGATGCTAAAGGTAGTTCATTGTTATTCCTATCCAGTGCCTAATCATGCAATATCCCCACACTAATTTCTAGCTTATGGCTTTCATCACTGAGAAACCTTGGATCTGAAAGCAATGCACCTATATTTTTGGATCTAATGCAATGCTCCAGCATCTATCTATCTGTTATCATTTTATTTAATTATAAACCTATAAGCCCAAATTGAAAATATTGTTTTCAATCCATGTTATGCACTTATATAGTCATACAGATCTGAGTCCAGTTTAGTAACTCTGTATTTTAGTGCCTTTAGTTTTTTAATAAACTATATTCACGAATATTCTTTGGCTAGGATTGATGTTAAACCATGAGAATATTTAAAAAAGGTCATTGTGTGATACCTAATAACCACTGAGTATTCAAACATACAAAGTCTTTGTAATGTAAGCTGTATGAATTACTAGTCCCAGTGCAAATGTTAATCATTTAAAAACGTCAATGATGGAATATTTAATATAATTCATCACTAGTTGCAGAAAAAAAATTACTGTTAACTAAAAGTAAATTCTCTGATTCTTCTTTGAGGTTTTAAATGAATCAAGTTGGGCAAATCCATAAAGTCCATTTCATAAATTGTTGTTGCAAGTGTTATTATTATATGATCTTTCATATGGTAAATGAATATAGATAGTCTGCTATATTCCATAGCATTTCATTAAATGTTTTATTGGTTTTCAGTTGCATTTTCTGTCTTTTTACATTACTCATAACTCTGACTTTCTTGTATGTTCTAAAATTTTACATCCAATTTCTGTTGGTTTTTCAAAATTAAATTATAGAACATACCCTTATCATTTCTGAAAGGAGTTGCTTCTACAAATTTAACTTTGGTTTGTTCCCACTCCAATTTTATATGCTTCAAATTATCTTTAACTAGTTTCCAATTTTATTCTGACAATAAAATCTAATTAAGTTGTTGCAGCGCTAAGCTTTTAATATTTTTGCACTCTTTATAGCTTCTCTTTCAAGCGCTTCACACGCTTTTAATTTTATTTATTAATTACCTGAATTAAGTTTTTTTTTAAATTACATGGATTAAATTTATTTTCATCAAGTTTGCTTTAAAAGATTTTGTATTTTCTTTTACTTTACTTTTTTTTAAAAAATCCAAGTAACATAATCCCATATACCAGGTTTATCTGAAAATAAATGTCATATTAATTTTTGCTCCAAAAGATCTTATAAGGTTTATTTTCAGAGGATGTCTTATTTTTCATATACAAAAATCTACATATAAAAATGTACATTTATTCAAATACCTCTCTACAGAAAGCTGTAAGATTCCTAACCATAAATCCCCCCCACATATCCTTTTTGTATTCACCAGAATAGCTCTTTCTTTTTGCCCTCATCTTATCTGGTGATCAGATTATTCCATTTAAATTTATCTTTAAATCAATCGTTAATTTAAGATTTGCTAGACAAGAGTGGTAACAAAAATGATTATAATTAAAAATAGTTTGTCCACACAAAGGCAATAAATAAATGCAAGCACAAAAATTCAGAAAATATTTCTTTATTTCACGTGCACATTAATTCATCCATTACAACATATGGAGTATTGAATTATGACACAACCACGTTTATCCATTATAAAGTACGCAAATTGTAAACCCTTTTCAAATTACTAGTAATAGCCGTACTAGAATATTATTTTTTAAAACTTTACTTTAAGAGAAAAAGAATAATTTAACTTAAGCTAAAAGTAGATAATAAAATCACTTCCATTATTTTAATAGTCTTTCAAGAGAAAAAAATGTTTAATGATTATCTTGAATATTTAAAAGCTACCATGCTGAAACTCTAAAACTAAATCAAGCAGTCTACATCTAAGTATTAAATATAAATCAAATGTGCCTAAATACATAAATAAAATTATAACTTATATGATATAGTGACTTACGGTAGATAAATTATTTCTTTACAGTTAGAATTATGTTTGTTGAAAATAGTCAACTGGAAAATACAAACAAACCATATAATTTATATTATCGTTTATTTAAAGCAATGTCAGCAATATTGTTTATTTATACATTCATTATTTTATAATTCAATATATCCATCATGTTTCAATGGACAAACAAGTCATTTATTGATCTGCCGATCTTAACTAAGGCTTATATTCTAAGCATCTTTAAAAATCATACTAGGGCTTATTTTATGGTTAGGTCTTATTTTGGGGAAATACGGTATATTTATAAATATCATACATGTACATTCATATATGCATATTCTGAGAAAACACAATAGACCCCATCCATATGATTTTTTTTATTAATAAATAATAAATTTATCAACACACATATGTATACATTCTTTTCCTTTAGTTAGTCTCATTTTTTATAAAATATTCTCTATTGTAATCATGAAGATCATCATCATCATCAACCATTATCAATCCACTGCAGGATGAAGGTCTCTCCAAGTTCAATCCATCTCCGATCTTTAGCTTCTCTTCTCCATATCACTTCTGCACCCTTTCTTATTTCATCCATCCATCTCACATGTGCTCTTTCTGGGTCTTTTACAATCTCTTGGAATACAGTTTAAGGTTTCAGTTATCTATCTATTATCATCTCTTCTAACAATATGTCCAGCCCAACTCCACTTCAGTCTTTAATTTTTTTCAATAAGGTCAGTAACACCTGTTTGTTCTCTTACCTATATATTGCATTTTTGATCTCTTCTTGTTACTCCAAACATGCATCTCTCCATACTTCTTTGAATGGTCTGAAGTCTCTGTATTGCTCTTCTATTAAGTGTCCAAGTCTCAGATCCATAAATAAGAACTGGTAAAACACATTTATTAAAAACTTTCCTTTTCAAACACATAAGCATATTTCCTTTTAGTATCAAGTTATTTCTACCAAAAGCACTCCAACTAAGTTTAACTCTATTATTAATTTCATCCATTATGTTTCCATTTGTATTAATAATCTGACCAAGGTATTTGTAACTGTTAACTTCTTCTAACTCACCATAATTAATCTTAATTTTCATACTTTGAGAAAATCCATTAAACATTACTTTAGTCTTTTTTACATTTATCTTTAGTCCTACTTTCATCTGATAACTCCTGCAACATTTCCTGCAGCTCTAAAGCATTATTTGCAAAAACAACTACATCATCTGCAAAATCTAAATGACTTAAATAATCGCCATTTACTTTCACTCCTTTAACTTGCCATTTTAATCCACAAAATACTTCTTGCAGCACTACTGTAAAAAGTTTTGGAGATATAGGGTCACCCTGTCTTACACCATTCTCAATGTTGACTTTCTCGGTAGCATTGTGTAATCTAATTGTTGCTGTTGCATTTTTATAAATATTCTACCAAATATTCTTTAAAATATGACAATATCCTAGATCTATACCTTGATGATCCAATGCTTTAATCACTGAAGAAATATTTATAGAATCAAATGCCTTTTCATAACCTATAAATCCAAAGCATAATGGCAACTCATATTCATTTGTCCTTTCTATAATTTCTCTCAATACTTGGATATGATCTACTATACTAAAACCACTTTTAAATCCAGCTTGTTCTCTTGGTTGGTGGAAATCCAATGTTCTCTGTAGATAAGTTGTAATTATTTTGGTAAAAATTTTGTATAAAATTGACAAAAGGCTGATGGGTCTGTAATTTCTAATATCTTCTTTATCACCTTTTTCAAATATTAATATTAATACTGCATTCTTCCAATCATCTGGTACATATTTATCATTTAGACATTTAGTATATAACTTTGCTAAAAAAAATTCTATTTCTTCATCTGCTTCTTTCAATATATCAATTATAATTCCATCATTACCTGGAGCCTTTCCTTTCTTCATACATTTAATTGCATATCTCACTTCTTCATTTAAAATTCTGGTCAATTTGGAAGATGTAATATATATGGGAGCCATTTCATGATGTCATCTCTCTATATGGGAGCCATTTCATGATGTCATCTCTCTTTTTAGTAATAATTCCATCTTTTTTTCTTATTGCAGATATAAATTTCCTACCAATACCAAAATGCTGTTTTACACTTATGAGACTTTTATTCTCTTCTACAGCTTTCCTTGTTATTTCACAGTTATACTTTCTTATATCATTTTTAACTCTTTTCTGCACCATTTTACAAAATTCGAGATATTCAATCCTTTTTAATGCATCATTTTTATATATCTTCATATTTTTTTCTTTTCTTCATAAATTCTCTAGTCTCAGTAGAAATTTTATTGGTCAATTGCTTTTTTCTACCAGCTATCTTTGGTGCAGTTTTCAAAAGTGTATCAGTTATTTTCATATTAATTTCATTTCAATCTGAATCATATTCAAAATCTATTAATACTTGAAACCGATTTGTAAGTTCTAATTTAAATTCATTAGAATGTTTCTGAAGATTAGGAATATCAACTGTAAATATTGTTTTTCTTAATAATTTTTGTCTCTCTAGCTTTGCATTAACACATATCTTACATCTTACTAATCGATGATCACTTCCTGTGTTAAATTTATTAAGAACATTACAATCTTGAAATATGTATTTTCTGTTAGTCAAAATATAATCCAATTCTGCTGTACCTTCATTTGGATGCTTCCATGTCCATTTCCTTTTAACATTTTTCTCAAAAAAAGAATTCATAATATAAAGTTTTTCTTTTTCTGCAAACTCCACAAGTCTATGTCCTCTCTCATTTCTATTACCATAACCAAAATTACCTACTGCACTTTCATCTTTCATTTGTTTACCAATTCTAGCATTAAAGTCTCCCATAACAATTTTAAAATGTTGTTTACTCTGATCAAAAGCCTTTTGTACATCCATATAAAAATCTTCTACTACTTCATCACTATGAGGACTTGTTGGGGCATAAACCTGAATTATCTGCATTTGGTATCTGCTATTAAGTTGTATAACTAATCTTGCCATTCTGTCCGATACACCATCAATCTCAACAATGTTGTTCTTCCACTTTTTATTTATAATGAATCCTACTCCACTTGTATTTCCAATATTTGTGCCTTTATAATAGAGTACATGTCCACTTTTTAAATCAATTGTCTCTTCACCTTTTCTTCTAACATCACCAAGTCCAATAATGTCCCATTTAATATAAGACAGTTCTTCTAATTCTTGCAATCTTCCCTCACTTGAAAGTGATCTGCAGTTGTAAGTACCTAAATAAAAAGTTGTCAACAAATGGCAACCTGGGTCAACAATCAGGGGATTCTTAGCACCATCCACCTTTGGCCTCTGACTGCTGCCTTGGTTGGTGACTTTACAGCCTTTTGGGAATAAGGGCCATGATTTATTTTTGTCTGTTATAATTGTATAATTATTAGAAAATATTTATCATTTACACATACATTCATTCTGCCTTATCAGGCAACTGAGAAGAAAGATCATGGTGTTTCCAAATCTTAAACTCAGAGATAAAAAGCCAATAAACTCACCACGCTGGCCAATGCGTGTTGGTGAGTAGTCCATCCATGTTCATATACTATATGAATAATCATATAGTAATAACAGCTGCAATGACAAGAACCTATGGAATGGACATTAGGAATTTGCCTTGCTTGGTTCCTTTAAGGCCTCCAAGAGGAATCAAAGGGTCTCCTTTCAGTTAATAGCAAACTCCTTTCTGCAGCTCATGAAAATCATATGTGCTACCAAATGACCATCTTTTGGGCTCTGTCCACGGCATTACAAGATTTGAGAGGTCCATGTGCAATCATTATTACATCTGATTGGCTATCATATAAGCATTTTTAAGGCACATCTGGCAAAGATTTCAGCCTTTCTCGTTATTATTAATACATATATATGTAAACATTAAATTAAACATAGCTCAATGTATACATGTGACCAAAGAGAGTACATCACCTCCCTCGGGCTATGAATTAAAAGCACCCTAAATGTTGAACATCCTTTGTTTAATATTTAAAGTTATTTTAAATCATACTCTAACCAAGGGAATAATAATTAAGAATTATTTCTATACTATTGTAAACATAATTGCTGTGAAATGCTTGTTAAAAATTATAACAAAAAAAAAAGATATAGAAAAATGATAAAATCAGAAAGTTATAAAAAATTTATGAGAACAATTTAATGATTATTAATTAATGAATTAGAAATCAGATATTATAATTCAAAGCATTCCATGCCTATTATTTTTGAAATGCATGTGTATGCAGCATATTGTGTGTATTTACTTTAATATTAGAAAAATTACATGTTTTAAAATTAAGGGTAAATATTAATAAAATCAATAAGTATTTCACATTTCTTACCAAATATGGCCTATCAAATTCAATATATTTAAAAAACATTTATTTAACACACTTGTTTTTAAATCTTTCAATTTTCCTCCAATGTTTTGAAGGAAAATTGGGTTGTTTTTTCATCCTTGGTGTTCGCCTCGAGATGTCGCTATTTCTAGGTCAATTCCTAAAAATATACCGTTTCACCGGCATTCACCCAACAAAAGAGAAGTTTTTCTACATTATAAACGCAGAAAAGAGTCCTCACATTATGTTGGACAGAGGTAGTGGTGGCGACAGAAGTCAACACAAAGAGACTTCTTTCTATGATAAGACACAGAAAGAATTCCCGACGGCTGCCAGTTATGCTTTTTTCTATGCTAAAAGCAAAGAGAAAGAAATGCCTTTATTGGCTGCCATAGTAGTTGATTTTGTTCATCATTTTCTCATAATAGTAGAATATCTATTTTCTCTGTAGTTTCGTGTGAGAGTGTGTGTATTTGAAGCAGTCGTAGTTTATTAAAATTTGATAAGATGTCTATTTTTTTTAATGTGTTGTAACTTACTTTACTGTTGTAAGTTTAGTAATAATGTCCTGAAGATTCCATTACGAATGGGTAACCCTCAAAAGGTGCGGAACGGAAAAAAATTTCAAAGATAGAGCGAAAAGTACCATTTTCATGAGAATTCGTCCGTGACCAGTTACTTTTGCTATATATATATGCACAAACAAAAACAACCCAGTGTCTAATTATTAGGTATTACTTGTCCAAAAAAGAAAATTAGTCAGGTATTTTTTTTTTTTGTTACATTTATTATTTCAAAATAAGATTAGTTTTTATATCTACATACTAACAAAAACAACCTAATTTCTGATTAATTACTGTCTTTAAAAAAAAAAAAAAAAAAAAGCAAATTCAACGGGGTTTGATTTTTTCAATGTAGTATTCAAATTACGGTGTTTTTTTTTATATATATATACACAAGATTTACCAAAAAAAGAAACCCACTTTCTGATTAATTACTGTCAAAAGAAACGCAAATTAGTTGGCTATCATTTTTAAATTTAGTATTTCAATAACGGTACCCTTTTTATATAGACAGACTTAACAAAAACACCCACTTTCGGATTCATTACTGTCCCCCCCAAAAAAAAAACAGAAATTAGTCGGGTATCATTTTTCAATTGAGTCTTTTAATGACGGTCCTTACTAATAGTAGTCGGGTATCAATTCTAAATTGTAGTATATAAATTACATTACTTTTGATAGATTTAGAATTACGTATTGCTTTTTTAATAAAATGATTGATTTACTCTTGACCAAAAATATCGTAACTTTAAAAAAAGACACATAAAGTCGAAAACAATTTGAAAAAGCCCTGTAACTTTAAAGACACACACACAAACTAAAAAACAATCCAAGATTAATAAACATTGACTTATTACATCTTGCTTTTGAATTAAATTATTGATTTATTCTTGCAAAAAAAATACCGTAACTTTAAAAAGACACACATAAAGTCCAAAAAAAATATTAGAAAAAGCCCCGTAACTTTAAAGACACACACACAAACTCAAAAACAAGATAAGATTAATAAACATTTATTTATTATGTCTTGCTTTTGAATAAAATTATTGATTTACTCTTGTAAAAAAAAGACTGTAACTTTAAAAAGACACACATAAAGTCCAAAAAAAAAAATTAGAAAAACACCGTAACTTTAAAGACACACACACACAAACTCAAAAACAATATAAGATTAATAAACATTTACAAAAATGAAAAAACTAACATCATATAATAATATTAGTTAATAGAATATTTTATTACAAATCTAAGAAATCAGATCTTTTTAGATCAAATCGATCATTTAGGTCCAGCCCCGGAATTGTTATATGTATATGTTTTTTGATTAGCATCAACGCCATCCCATGGCGAACACCAGGGATGAGAAAACCGAAAATTGAAATAAAAAAAAAAGGTTCATAAAATAAAACAAGATTTAAAAATAAAATGTGATCATTATCATTACTTGCAACCATTATCATCCACTGTAAGAGATCTCCACATTCAACCTTGATCTCTAACCTTTCTTCTCCACATCAACCCAGCCTACCTCCTCATTTCATCCATCCTTCTCACATATGGTCTATTTGTAGATCTTTTAAAATCTCTTGAAATTCAGTTTAAGATTTCAGTTGTTCATCTATTATCATCTATTTTAATTATATGTCCATCCTAACTCCCTTTCAATCTCTTAATTTGGTTGTTTTCTATTACCTGATGTCAGTCACATGATGGCGCTATTTTTAGGTCAATTCCTAGAAATATACAATGTCAATGGCCTACACCCAACCTAAGAGGTTTCTTTCTATGATAAAACACAGAAAGAGTGCTCACGGCAGCCTCAGCCAACTTAAGAGGCTTTTTTCTACGATAAAATGCAGAAAGAGTCCCCACCGGTCCTGGCTTTTTTCTATGCTAAAAACACAGACAAATGCCTTTATTGGCTGCCGTAGTTGGTTGTGTTATTAACTTTATCATAATGCTAAGATGTCTATTTTCTCTATACTTTGGTGTGAGAGTGTGTAGATTTTAGTCTGTCGTAATTATTTAAAATTTCATTACAAAGGGTTTTTTTTTTTTCAAGTGCTCTAACCTACTGTTACATTGTAATTTTATTAACAATGTACTGAAGGTTTCATTATGAATGGGTAACCCTCAAAAATTGCTTTTAAGGGTGCGGAACGGTTGAATTTCGAGGATCACGCGAAAAGTAACGTTTGCGCGAGAATTCATCCGTGACAAGCTACTTTATATATATATATACACGCACAAATAAAAACAATCCAGTGTCTGATTATTAGTAATTACTTGTCCAAAAAAAAGAAAATTAGTCTGGTATTATTTACTATTTAAATAAGATTAATTTTTATATCTACACACTAACAAAAACAACCCAGTTTCTGATTAATTACTATCCACAAAAAAAAAAGAAAGCAAATTAGTCGGGGTTTGATTTTTAAATGTAGTATTTGAATTACGGTACTTTTTATACATACATAATATTTACAAAAAAAAAAACACTTTCTGATTAATTACTATCCAAAAGAAATGCAAATTAGTCGGCTATCATTTTTAAATTTAGTATTTAAATAATGATACCTTTTTATGTAGACACACTAACAAAAAGAACCCACTTTCTGATTCATTACTGTCCAAAAAAAAAGCAAATTAGTCGGGTATCATTTTTCAATTGAATCTTTCAATGACGATCCTTTTTAGATATATACACTAACAAAAAGAACCCACTTTCTGATTAATTAGTCCAAAAAAAAAAAGCAAATTAGTTGGGTATCACTTTAAAATTGTAGTGTGAATTTTTTCAATGTTGTGGGTAAATTGAATAATGTAAAATTGCATATTCTTTTCGATTGAAAAAAAGACCGTAACTTTATATATATACACAAAGAAAATAAAACCCACTTTCTGATTAATTACTGTCAATACCCAAAAAAAAGTTATTCAAGGGTATCATTTTTAAATTTAGTATTGAAATAATATTAAGGCTTTTGATATCTACACACTAACAAAAACAATCCACTTTCTGATTCATTACTGTCCAAAAAAAAAAAATGCAACATAGTCGGGGATCATTTTGAAATTAATTATTTAAAGAACAGTACTTTTTATATATACACACTAACAAAAAGAACCCACTTTCTGATTAATTATTGTTCAAAAACAAACAAAAAAAAAAAGCAAACTAATTGGGTATCATTTGTAAATTTAGCCTGAATGTAGCAATTTTGTGCAAATTGAAAAAAAAATGTATAATTGTGTCTTATTTTCAATTAAAAAAATCCCGTAACTTTTGACAGATACACACAAACAAAATCAACCCATTTTATGATGAATTACTGTCCAAAAAACATCAATTATTCTGGTATCATTTTAAAATTTAATGTGAATTTCTAAAAAAAATTTTTAAATAGTAATATTATTTACTATTAGTTCCTCTAATTTCCTATTACAAAAACTAAAAAAGCTGATATTTATATAGAATCACAGGCCTGGTTCGGAATTGTAATATGTATGTGTTTTTCATTAGCATCAATGCCATCAAACGGCTGGCATGAGGGAATAGAAAACAACCCTTAATTCTTTCAATGATGTCAGTAATACCTGTTTGTTCTCTCACTCATATATTTCATTTTTGATACTTTTCTTGTTCTTCCTAACATACATCTCTCCATATTTCATTGAGTGGTCTGAGATCTCTGTATTGTAGCTCTTCTGTTGTGTCCAAATCTCAGATCTGTAAGTAAAAACTGGTAACACATAAAAAAACCTTTTTCAAACACATAGGCATATTTCCTTTTAATATTAAATTATTTCTACCAAAAACACTCCAAGTTTAATTCTATGATAAATTTCACCCATTGTTTTCATTTGCAGTAGTTATCTAAGATATTTGTAATTATTAACTTCGAATTCATCATTATCAATCTTATTTTCTTCTTTTGAGTAAATCCATTGAACATTACTTTAACCTTTTTAATATTTAATTTTAACCCTACTTTCTTGCTTTCATCTAATAACTCTTGCAATCCTGAAGTGCTAATTATTTGCAAAAACAACTACATCTGCAAAATCTAGATGACTTAAATATTCTCCAATTACTTTTATTCCCTTAGTTTCCCATTTTAATCCTCAAAATACTTCTTGCA
The DNA here is from genome assembly GCA_028023455.1 of Epiperipatus broadwayi. Classification (NCBI taxonomy): domain Eukaryota; kingdom Metazoa; phylum Onychophora; class Udeonychophora; order Euonychophora; family Peripatidae; genus Epiperipatus; species Epiperipatus broadwayi. The sequence continues at coordinate 4,726,258 of JAQFVV010000016.1, forward strand.
AAACTGTTGTAAAAAGTTTTAAAGATGTGGAGTCACTTGTCGTATACCCATCTCAATGTTAATTTTTTAAATATCTTTATGCAATTTAATTGTTCTGTTCATTTTTATAAATATTCTGCAGAATATGACAATATCCTAGGTCTATAACTTGATAATAAGAAATTTCAATAATGAAATACTTATAGAATCAAATGCCTTTTCATAATCCCAAAGCATAATGACAACTCATATTCATTGATCCTTTCTATAATTTCTCTCAATATGATTCACTGTACTTAAACTACTTTCAAATTCAGTTTGTTCTTTTGTTTGGTTAAAATACAAAGTTCCTATGGATGAATTATAATTATTTTGATAAAAAAATTTGTGAGGAACTAATATTTTCTTCATCATTTTTTTTAAATATTAATAGGGCATTCTTCCAATCATCTTGTATATCTTTATCATTTAGATGTTTGGTACATCAATATGACAAAAAAATGTATTTCTCCTGCTTTTTTTAAGATATTGATTATAATTCCATCATTACCTGGAACTTTTCCATTCTTCGTAAGTTTACTTGCATGCCTCACTTTATTTAAAATCCTGGGCAATTCATAAGATATAGCAGTTTTAGCAGATACGTTTCCTTGTTTTTTATTGCTATATAATTCTTGACAGAACTCTGCCATAGATTTCATGATGTCATGTCACTTTTTAATAATTCTTTTTTCTTATTGCAGAAATGTTTTCTACCAATACCAAGATGATGTTTTGCACTCTTGAGACTTCTATAGCTTTCCTTGCTAGTTCACAATTATATTTTCTTATATCATTATCAACTCTTTTTCACACCATTTTACAAATTCGAGATTCAATCCTTCTGAATGCATCATTTTTATATTTTCATATTCTTTTTCTTCATAAATTGACTTATCTCAGTAGAAATTTTACTAGTCAATTGTTGTTTTTTAGTATCACTATCTTTTTCAAAGTGTATCAGTTATCTTCCTATTGATTTCATTCAAATCTGAAATTATGTTCAAAATCTGTTAATATTTAAAAATGATTTGCAAATTCTGATTTAAATTTATTGGATTGTTTCTGAAGATTAAGAATATCATCTGTAAATATTTTTTTAATATTTTTTTGTCTCTCCAGTTTTGCACTAACATGTATTTTAAATATAAACTCTTATTCTTCTTTTACTTTCTTTGCATATTTTCATATATTCATATATATATATTGCTTATAATAATTTCTTTCATATACACTTCAAAGCAAACAAATTTTCTTAAAAAACTTCTTTATTTTCCTTACAGTTTTGACTGGCCAGCAGTCTTCATCAGAGCTACAATAATGGAATAATATAAAAACATAACCATCACTTCACATATATATAAAATATATACATATGTATATCAAAATATACACATATATCCCCTACATACATATATATATCCACATCACCCATAGACATATATATAAAATCCATACCTACATCTATATATACATATCCAAATATATACATATATATCCTTTAAACATATATATATATACACACAGATACACATACACCCATATATATATACAAATATACATATATAAATACACATCCATATATATACACAACTTACATATAAATTACATATACACCTGGGTCTCTTTTTATGCGGACATATTTAACACGATTTTGAAGTTACGCGATTCATGTTTCACTGGAAGTCGAACTCCGATAATGCGCTATTACTTTAAATAATAAATTTTGCGCACTTATGTTATATTGAAAGTAATAGCACATTATTGGAATTCGACTTTCATCTTAGTAATTTCAATATTTTCAGTGCTTTATAATAGTAAGATTTTATGCAATAATGGATTTAAAATCATGATTTCCACATTTTATGTATACACACATTAAATTTTACAAGATTATAATGTAAATTTGTTTAAACATTGTGTGTGTTAATTTTGCATTTTAAATCACATTCTGTTTTTGCTTTTTAAAAAAGAACATAATCAATTATTAATCATTTAGTGTCCACAAGTTTATTTTTAAAAGGTGAGTAATAGCAGGGGGCACAATTAAATTTGACAATTAAAAATTAAAATCTGATTTTTAATTGTAATTAACAATTTAAAAATTACTTACGGCAACTTAAAATTAATGTGATGTGAAATTTGATTTTTAAACAGAATTGAAAATTAAAAAATTAAAGACAAAAATAAGAATTTAATTTTTAGTTGTTAATTTCATAAACAATTAATAAAATCATCGTCTCAAAGATTAATTACTAATTACATTGTCATCAGAAAACCATTGACACAACATGAGTGTGAAGTTGGCGCTATTTGTATTTCCTCTTGTGAAGAATTTTATTTTTTACCAGTTTGCAAATGAACCTGTTTATTGGCAAATAGTGATAATAATTAAAACGTGTATAAAAAAATGTAAATTACTGTAGTGTAAATTATGCATAAAATATATTATTTTGAATAAAATTAAATATTATAGTTAAAAAAAGTCTGTCTTTTATCAATTTTTTTCAAATTTGAAATTTTTTATTATTCATATTTTATTTCCTTATTTATTTATTTTTTGTGCGAATTTTGAAAAATCACAGACCGCATCCCCCTTTTTTCAATGTAAGTTACGTTTATTTTTGTGCGATTTTGTTTGCAAGTGTTTTCTGAGGAACCTATCTATCGCGTAAAATGAGACCCAAGTGTATATAAAATATACAAAAATATATCCAATACACAATTTTTTTAAATTATTACCTTTTAAAAACTATTTTATTTTTACTTTTAATTTTTTTAAAATTTTTAAAAAATTCTTTTAAATACTATCCTTTTTTTTTTTTTCATGTGTCAAAGCATCGGCTGGGAAGCGAAACTGGGACAACTGCTTGTAAGGCAGATGTGCTAACCACTCAGCATTACCCTTTTATTACTTCTTTATTAATATTATTTTATAATTTTCCTTTCATCGTTTCTTACTATCTACTTTGTTTAATTATTATCTAATATATATCTATTTTACTTTAATATCTATAATTTTAATTTTTTAAACTTTTATCTTTTTATTATTTCTAGACTTATTCTTTATTTAATAATTTACATTTTTATTCTCTTCAATAACATGTATCTTTTCAAACCTCCTCTGCTTTAATTAAAATAACGGATTTTTTCAAATTTTCTACCTTTTCTTCCTTTAAAACACCTCCTCTGTTATCAAGTTTATAAATCTTATAATTCTATTTGAAAAAATTCAAACTTACAAATCTTTATTTATTAACAATATTTAGAAGTCTTTACCTATATCCACACATTATAACTTTTAACATACTTATTCTATTATTATTATTAACTCTATAAAACTAAATATTATTTTCAAAACTTATTATTTTCATATTCTATAGATATATCCCATACACACATACATATATAGATATATAAACTTATCTTTTAGTACTAATAACCCTACAAAACCAATAACAACTCTACCAACACAAATAAAATGGCTGACAGGTCAAAATCAGGCCAATTGCCATCCACAGAAGCCAGCCTGCACAGGGAATTTAGTAATTTTACTGGAATAGAATCTTTCTAATAAGATAAAGTAATTGATAAAGTTTTAATTCTTGCGGATGTGAAAAAGAAATAGCCCTCTGGCCTACATTGCAGAAATAAGATTTTACTTTTCGGGGCAACTTGGAGTTCAAGCGGGTTTTGAAAATTGTTGGTAGCATCAAATTGTTCTCGACTAAATTACAAAAATTGATGAAGGAAATTGTAATGAATTACGTTAAACTTTCAGCAAAAAAAAAAGGATGTATGAGTGTGAAAATTCTCATAGTTCTATACAGAGAAACCAAAAGTAATTGTCCAAATACTGAATCCATTGATTAATTAATCTTGAAATACCCAACCAAAAAGGCGTAATAAATTTTTTTTTAAAAAAAGCTGATCGAGTTGGAAATTATTAATCGTTCTTAATAGGTGTGTCATTAAGATCAATGCACATAATATCTTTCAAAGATAGCTATTGTAATAAATCAATCAATAAATAAAATTAATAAATATATATTTTTTAACCACATCCATACACATAATATCTTTCAAAGATAGCTGTTGTAAGAAATCAATCAATAAATAAAATTAATAATTTTTTTTTTAACCTTTTTCAAAAATGACCCAAAAAAGTAAGACAGTTCAGTAATTAAAGCATTATCAACATCGTTTTTTGGCCACCACAATGTAGCTGTAAAGTTTGTGGGGAGGGGGGAAAGGTTTTGCCACATGGATAATTCTACTAGAATAGAATATTTGCAAGGTTGTAGTCTTATGGACAAAGACGCCGCTCAATGGCACCATTTTCGTGCTAAAACACATAAAAATGCCATTTCCGCAGCTGACACGTTCGAACCCACATTTTCTGTAATACAACTTTTTTGTTGTGCTACAGATTGCAGGCCGCTATGTCATGTTGCAGTACAGCATGTATGTCGCATCACAGCAAATAAATTTGGCAAATTCGCACAGTTTATACAATTGTTACGGCTTGGTGAGAGGGTGTGTGTATTTGAACTGGATGGAAATGTTGTTTTGATTGAATTTTTTTTTTTTAAAGTATTGAAATGTTCAGATTTTCTAAAGTAATAATTATCTGACTCTTTACACCATACTGTATTGAAGTTTTAAGTGGGAAAATGTTGACAAGATATATGTGTAAAGTGAGTTGGAATTAGGTAACGCGTCAAGTAACGTACTGTTCGTAACATTCCACAAGACAAACAATATTCTACCGTGTGTTTATTTTTGAAGTGAAAAATAGTGGTAACACAAAAATATCCAGTAAGAAAAGTACAATTCTACACTTTTTTTAAATTTCTTAAAAGCATATATTATAAACATGGTTAATAAGTAAAGAAGACATTTTATATATATATTTGGTGTTGTTTAAAAAAAACTTTTTACTTTCTTTCTTTTCTCCGACTACTGTTATACTTTGTTGAATATATTTTATGTTTATTGTTATCATTTATTTTATATATGTTAATAAAAAAAAATATTTACAAAAATACGATTTTGATATTTTTTATTTTAGCATTACAAACAACAGAACCCTAACCCTAAACATAACCCTAAAACTAACCCTAAATCTAATCCTAAACCTAACCCTAACAACTTTTACTTTTTGTTGTCATTCTATTTGAAGTAAAAAATAGCGGTAATATCTGTTTCTCTGTAAAAAAATTAAAATGTAAAACGAAGACTAAAAAAGTAAAAAATAACGGTAACACAATAATATCTGTTTCTCTGTAATAATTAAAATTTAAAAGGAAGACTAAGAAATTTTACTTTTTATTCCAATTATGAGTTTTTAAACAACAAGAAGAAAAAAGCCGTAACCCCACTAAAAAAATATCCGATCGAAAATTGTTTTTTCTAATAAAGCAAAATAAAAAACACGAATCAAATTGTAATTTGTTGATTTTATTTTACATTTATTGTTATCATTTAATTTGTATATGTTAATAAAAAATAATATTTAAAAAAGACGATTTTGTTTTTTTTTATTTTTGCATTACAAAAAACACATCAAAATGATTAAAATCACCGGCCTGGGAATGTTCATATTTTATAGTTTTAGTGTGAAAATGGCACCATCGAACGGTGTCTTTGTCTATAATACTAGCACCATTTGCAATAACATGTTTATATAAAATTGTTCCAGTAAATGTTATTAAGGAAATTAATGAATTACGTTAACCCATATGATTTTTTTTATTCTTTCACAAAGAATGGGCCGGTAGCACTATATGTATGTGTTTTTGCTTAGCTTCAATGCCATCAAATGGTTGATACAATAGAATAGAAAACTACCGAAAATTTTATAGACATACTAAATTGAGAAATTAAATTATTTTTTTGTAAAAGTCTCTAAGTTCAAGATTAACAAAATTCATTTAATGTAATTTTTTTGTCATTTTTACACATTGCAAGCTAAGCAACTAAATAACTCAAAATATTTGAATTTTCATATATTTATATTTTGGTTATTTATGTAATGCCACTAAGTACAATAATTTTATTTTATAATTAATTTGTGATCTATATATAGGACAAATCCAGATAGTATTAAAAGTTAAAATAATAATTAATTTATTAAGTAAAGTAGGTAAAATAAAAATATGGGCACAAGAATTGCTTTATTTATGTGCATATTTTTAATGACTGATTAGATGAAAATATATTTAGTATATGCAATAGCCTGACAGTTTTACTTTCACTCTTAGCATTGGGTAATTAACCTTAATTGGCTACTGTTCTAATAAGTTTTCTAATTAAATAATTATAAATGGAAAATTCCACATTCTAAATATTTTCATATATATAAATAAAGTATGCATTATTTTTTTTATATATTCTAATTTACCTTAGGTTATAATTATTTTTTGATTTATTAATTGTATGACTGTCATCAACTAAATCTATGATTTTTGAATTAGGTAAGTTTAAACTCGATTACGATGCTGTAAATGTAGAAATAAAAGAATTTAGTGAGATCAACTCATCCAGTATTGTTTGGTCAACCATTGGATTAAAATCTACTTTTTCAAAAACAAAAATAGGAAAATTGTTTATTCACTTCCAAAAAAAAATATTAACTTATTTAAACTTTAAATAATAAATGACTAAGCAATGCTTTCAATCTAGAAGGTCATATTACTTATTATTGAATTACATAGTAAAAGAAGTAAAAATTATTATGGAATTACAAAAATGTGAATACATATAAAGTTCATCCATAGTTTCCATTAGTAGATATACATAAGGAAAGTTTAAGTTAATCTTTTCTTTGGAAACAAATAAGTGCTTATTATAGAATTACAAAAACATGAATACATATAAAATTCTCCCATAGTGTCTATTACTGCATATGGATAAATAGTTATTGTTATTCTAATTGCTAAGAGGTAAGACAAACAAACAAAAAAGAAACTTCTTAAAAGTCTTACCAATCAAAAACTAGTCTGATTAAGTTATGTTTTCTTCAGTTTTTTTTTCTATAAAAAATTTCCAGAAATTTGGAAATAAAAGGAAAAATGATTTGAGAACACAAAAATAAGTGTCTATGAATTTACACAAGTATTTACTCATAAATTAAAACTATCCAGCAATACAAAAACTTGAATGGTGACCCCTCCCCTTCCAGCAAAAAAACATTTTATCAAAAAATAATGGAGGAAAAATCATGTTAAGTATATGTTGTTAATCTAAAATCATACAATTACACATTGAGACAGCTAGCCTCAATATGTTTAAATACAAATAAGTTATACTTGAAACTATGAATTCTTTAGTCAAGATAGATCTGTTTGAAAAATAAATCTTTCATTAAATATCTTGTAGATGATGATTGTTCTAAAGCAATTGTCTTGTAACTATTTAAACTTGAATAAGTCTGTCAGATTAAACACTGTCACCTCAAGAATAACTATATCACAGACTTATTATTGCCCTAGCAATGATATATTTATTATTACTACATTGTGTTCATTAAATTAATCTCATTGAAATTAATTTTACTGGTCCCTTCTTGATACTTTATATTCCAACTATTGACTACAATTAGATTATTAGCTAAGTTGACTACAAAGCCAGCTACTTAAAAAAAATCACAATCTTGGTATATAAAATATTTCTACTTCACTCAGGATTTGAACTATAACTTCAGGGGCACTAATCACACTAAAAGTGTCTTTACATTTAAAAGAATGGCAATTAATTGTTCACATAATTTTGGTGCAAAAAATTATATAATTAGAGCTGAAATCTTAAATCTATAAATTTTATTTTATTAGATAATCTGATAATAAAAATTTAATAAAGCAAAATCTGTAACATTTATTTTTTTAGATTAGCACTTAAAACCGATAATAAATATTGAATTATTAAGTTAAAAGGATGCTTTATTTACTGGATCAAAGAATTTATATACATTTTTTATTTTAAATTTTCATAGCTTTATTTTTATATGCTTGCTCTTCCTCAAACATTAATCAACTGTGTGAAATACAATATGAGTAAATATATTTTTTAAATGCGTTCACTCTTCTGATTACAATATAATTAGAAAAGATCTAACAGGTGTTATTTTTTCTTTCCATTAAAGATAAAAGCTGGAAAAAAAGTTTATATTTTGAAAAGTATTTACTTATATTATTTTATATCAATAAAATAAATTCATTTTAAAGCGTCAGCTTATAATAACTTTGCCTACATATATATTTTAAAGATCATGTGGTATAGTAATAAATCATCTGCCAAACATGCTTACAGAATTCAAACTTTTCTCTCAAATATCTGATTAAAATAGCATTTACCTTGCAGTGAATTATTTAATCTCTTTGTTTTACAAGTACAAGAAGGGGAAATGATAATTGATAGTTAGATTTTTCCTCAATCATATATATAGTATTTACTATATGGTATACTGTACTGTGTATAAAAAAAAACTACAATTTTAATTTCTATAATAAATATTCATCAATCAAATGCAAAACATATAGTCTAGTAAGAAACATTAAGACAGGAAAATAAACATCAGAACTTTTTCATTTTTTTTTTAATTTTGAAAGTAATTAACATTAATCTCAATTAATACAAATCTTATTAAAATTAATATCTTAAATTTAATTTATATCCACTATTATTTAATAATGGGGTTGAAAATAGTCAGGTAGATATTTTCTATTCATATTTTTTATTCTGACATTTTAAACTGTAGGACCCTAATAGACTCCCAATAGCACTACAATCTGCAGTATGATGTTTCAATAGCCAAAATTTATTTAGCTAAGAGCTTTCAATTAAAAATTTATTTTTTTAGTATTGATTGAAAAACAAATATAAGTTAATATTTTGTTTGTAACTATTGTTCCTAGATGTCAGTAGCAATCAGAATATTTACGGAAACGTGGAAAATCTTTCTTAGGAGAAAATATATTCTTTTTTTAAAAAAAAAAACACTTCTGCAACTTTTCTCCCAATATTGACACACAAAAATGTTCATTTTTGTTTATTTATTTTTGTAAAATTTATTAACTATTTATTTCTTAAGAAATATTTACATCTGACTTTTGTTTGAATATATTTGATTTTTAAAAGAAAATTGGCATTTAAAACATGTTTAATATAAAATACATTGCTTTTAACTTTATTTTTTTTTATTGAAAAGTTCATTTTTAATATTTCTAAGATTTTTGTTTTTAGAATTTATGATTTTATGTAATTTATCCAAAAGAAAATATTTAAAAAACAATAAGTTTTTTTGTTAAATACACTTTTTAAACTGAGGCCTGAAATGAAATTCTTTATGCTGATACTGCATTGCTATTTTTTTATTTGGAAAGCTGACATTTTATAAAATTTAAGTAAAATATAGACTTGAAGATGAATAAGTTTTTCCATTAAAAAATGTTAACTGGAAGCAAAATACAAAAAATTAAAAAAGGCCCATGAATATATTTCAAAACAATACACTTAACAAATTAATATATATATTTAATAATGTATTCAGATATGCTCAGTTTATATATATCTGTGCCAAAAACTAATAGCAAATTTTAACTTTTTAAATTTTAACATGGAGTATTCTACATTCATTCTTTTTTTTCTGTTATATTCATATTAATATTGAGTATTAGGTATTCATTATCCCATTGTATTATCAACTTTATAAAATGAGTACTCATTCATCTCTTCTAATTTATATTCATCTTATATTTAATACCAAATATTTGTTTGTCTATTCTATTTTATATTCTTTTTTATTTTTACTATTCAATAAATTGGAACATTTTTGACTCTTCACAATTCTTATCATTAATTGCAAATAATTTTATTTTTATAAAAATATACAAAAATAATAAATTTACAAATAATATATAATCTACCATATAGAGCATAAAATCCATCATAACTTTTTCAACAAATGAACAAAAACAGTAGGTAATTGAACATGCAAGTATGTTTAAAATGAACAAATATTCTTTTAATCTAATTGCATTTACCATTGTTTCTTAATGCATTTTAATAATCTTTCAATTTGGAAGATGAAATAAAAAAGCCTATCACATGGGAAGCTTACAAGTATATAAAAAATCAATGATAGTATATGGAAGTAGACAATAAATTTTGATTGTTTTACAATAGTGTGTTGAAACCGTCGGAGGGCGGGCTTTGTTTGTAAACAAAGATAAATATAATGTTTACGGGGCCGCTGCCGGGTTTGTTTATTATCACATTTCAAAGTAAAGTAATATCAAATAAATTTTGGAATACGCAACAACAACAACAAATAAAAAAAAAATATGCAGAAATCAAAAAATTGAATTTAAAAAAGTACTTAATTTTTTTTTTTTTGTTATTCTTTTCATTACTTATATTTGGGGGGGGGGGGGCAGGAATTCTTTTTTTTTTTTATATGTATGTTTTTGATTTTGTTGATCACATTTAACCAAAACTACTATCTATCAAATAACAATTTTTGGAACGAAAACAAACAAACAAAAAAAAAAAGGGTACATCGATCGAAATGAATTTTAAAAAGTAGTTACTTTTTATTCTTTCTCATTACTTACATTTTTTTTAACGGCGGCGGTCGGGTATTCTATGACAAAATCAGCTTCTTTTCTTTTTTATATTTTTGTTTTATAATAAATTACAAATACCAAATCGATTTCCATTTAACGGTACCAAACATTTACAACCAAAAGGTCCAACTTTGGGAAAGGTGGTGGGGGTGAGTGGTTACAATTCCTAAGCGAACGTAACGCTCCGACTCGAAGGTTGACCAACTTTTTACCGTAATTACCAAAACCCCACATAAATATATTTACGGCAATTAAAAGCAACTTTTAGGGCTGTTCAGGAACAGCACACATGCAGCTTCAAAGCTCTTTTGTTTGATAACCCGTTTCCAGCAGCAGCAGCAGTCAGAGAATCTTTGACATTCACAGCAAGTTTTCCGATTTCAGCCATTTGATGAAGCTCGCCGTTGTTCTCGCAGAAGCGGGACTTAGAGCATGATTTCATCTGAATCGTGCTGGAACTTACACTTGCCGAATTTTTTGAGCAGGAAATGGGGGCTAGGGAAACATGAGACTCTGCTGATAATTGTTAGTAGACATTCCTAAAAGATGGCAGTTAGAGGGGGAGGTGGTCTTAATGAATATTAAAATAGTTTTGACAATCGAAATTCCAGACACCCTCACCCGATACTGTAGCCAAAAGTGAAATGTGATCGCACATCGAAAATGCTTAGCACAAATCTGAGCTGTAAGCTGACACGATAGCTTCTGCGGCAGATTCAATGTCATGTTTCTGTGCATTAGCATAGAAATAGACACAAGCAGCCACCCCATACCGAACGGACTATTTCTAGGCTTACGCATTAGAAATAGAACGCTCGCTAGTGGTGGTATGCCACCTAAATGGCATATTTCTGTGCACTATCATAGAAATAACGCCCTCCAGTGGTTTCAACACGCTATTGTAAAACAACCTAAATTTTATATTAACAAAACTTTTAAAAGCAATATTTATTTCCAAAAAATGGGCTATTCATTTTTTTTCCATTTGTCTTAAATTATCACACAAAGATCTTTATTCTGTGCAATTTTTATTATATTTTAATGCATTTTAATATTAAAACTGCTAAATTCTTTTCTTTTCCTATAATATAGTCACTTCATTCTATTGTCTGAAAGTTTTATATATTAAATTTGGTATCTCAATGAAAATATGTTTAGCATCTTTCATAAGAAAAGATTATGTTTAACAAAAATGTATAGGGATACATAAGGATTAGTCCACACATTAAGACTGATTACAGATAATTCCAGACACTACGATTGGCAACCATTTTTTTATTATACATTTTCAGGAGCATAGTTATCCCATAAGCATAATATTTTTCTTATTAATATTAAAAAATATCAATAAATTGATTATAAATTCCTGTTAACTTTAAAAAAACAGCAATAAATGTACTATAAATTCCATTCACAGATGTAACACAAAATGACAATAAATTTTAAATAAAAAATAAATTTAATAATAGAAGCTACAATGATTTTTTTAAAAAAAACACAAACTTGGGTTATTCATGTTGGCTGCCTGAAATCCCTAATGATCTGCAAAATCACCACAAATTAATCTTCTTTCTGCATGCAACACCACATAAATTTTGATAAAGAGAATTAGATGTGTTGTTGCACAATTCCCATGTGCTTGTTCCACCATTTAGCTAGACTCCATAGTCTTTTGATGTTTTGCATAAACACATCTTTATGTGGATCCATGAAGTTATATCAGTGATTGACTTATATGCCTTCTATAAATTCAAATATATCATAGATCCATCAGCCACATTTTTTTAACAGCATCCATAAGAATAATTCTCCCTGGGACAGTTATTATAAAGCACTTGCAGGTCACTCTTTACAAGCCACCTAAAAAACACTGCTGTGGAAGCATTCTCCCCTGTTGGTTTTTCCACTTGCTGAGGAGGTTTTCATCAATTTCTATTTTATTAGGATTTCTGATTTTATGTGATGGTCTAGACAAAAGGCTATTTTATAAAGTTAATAGGAATTTATAATCAATTTATTTATATTTTTTAATATTAAAAAGTAAACCATATTTGTTATGCTTACGAGATAACTACAATCCTGAAAATAATATAAAAAAAATATGGCTGCCAATGATAGAGTCTGAAATTATCTATAATCAGTCTTAGTGTCTGGACTAATTCTTAAGTACCTTTATATGTTTAGCATGCTTTCAACTATTATATAGTCATAATCATAGCAATATTAATTTTCCACGAGTAAAAAGTATTGTAATAGGGCAGTAATTAAATAATCTATGCAAAAATATAAATGAAATAATTTACAAAATCCACTTCTTCAACAATAAAAGTATACAGGGTTTTTTTTATTAATAGCATGTACATTGTTAGCTATGTGCTATGCTTCTTTAACTTTATATTTTTGTCATTTCTTTTGGAACACCTCATACTCGCGCACACTGACTCAAAGCCATAACCATGTTCAGTTTCATGCTCTACATATAGACTTGACATTGATTTTGACACATTAATACATATATATATATATATATGATTCACCAAAGTAAAAAGCCTTGCAAAAAGAATTGTTGCAACTAATCTTGTAAACAACTTGGGAAGTCTGCTCTGAGAATAAACTATCTTTGTTGTTTATCAGATGATTTAGAATGGGTGGAATCCCAAATTTGATGCTTTACATTTCTGAGCAAATTTTTATTAAGCTTTGAGATACCCTTGATATGTGTGGCAATGATATCCATAGTTTTTTCATTGTTGTGTGAGGGTATTTCTGATTTTGGAATAAAATTTTTGACTGTCGATCTAAGTCCTTAATATACTTTTCAATGTTGGCTTTAAGGTCAGATTCAGATTTACATAATTTAATATTTCAATACAAAAAGTCCTTAATATACTTTTCAATGTTGGCTTTAAGGTCAGATTCAGATTTACATAATTTAATATTTCAATACAAAAAAGCTTTAAAACCTGCAAGCTTATGAGCTGTATGGGAGGTAGAGATTTGGAATGAATTGCCCCTTTAATTTGGATGGGTTTAACCATTATTTTATAGTCCAATTGATTGTTGCACCTCCGTATGTATAAATCAAGAAACATAAGGCTATTTTAAGTATTTTCTTGCTCGATTATCTCCAATTTAACTAGCTCATGTTTCATTTTTGCAATTTGAGTTCCTGATACACAAATAAGTACAACATCCACATATATCATGTACAGAAAGTTAAGTGCCTTCTCTGTATGTTTGGAAAGTATTGATTCCTCAAATTTTGTCAATGCAGTGCTGCATATGATACCACTTGTTGGTAATCCCATTGATAACCCCTCTTCCATCTTATAGTATTTTTCATTAAGAGCAGTGACACCATCATTTATCCAGATGAGGCACTCAATAATAAATTTGGTTTTTTTAAGATCATACCTGATCTTTGTAATACTTCTTTAACTATTAAAATGGACTGTGTGTGGCACACATATCCATACAACTCCGCTATGTCCAGAGATGCAAGTTTATAGTATTGTTCTATTTTCAGAACTTTAATCTGGTTCATACTTTCAAATGATGACCTGATTTATTACATGCAAAATCCATATGCAGTTATCCATTCATGATCATTTGTGTAGTAATATGCACCTCCAAAATCTCTCATTAATCTAAGAGCATAATCTATTTTGTCAATTTTATCGCACAAAATAGATCATCCTCTTAGATTAATGAGACTTTGGAGGTGTATATTACTACAAAACTAAAATGGTCGCCAAATGGATAACTGCACACATTGGATTTGGCAACTACCAAATCAAATTGAGTGTGTAGAGTAGATTAAAGTTCTGATAATAAAAACTATAAACTCACATCTCTGTACATACTTCTTCTTTTCCTATGTATTGATTTCTATTATAACATATATGATTTACACCTTCTTAGACACTTTATCAATACTTTTATTTGTATTACAATAATTTTATAAACAATTGTTAATAATAATTAAAATTTGAAATGGTTAAAAGAAAAAAGTTAAAGAAAATGATAATAGTGTTAAACAAATACAAATTTTGAATTTTTTTGTCAGTTAGGTTTTGGTAATAGAATCAACAAGAAGTAAGTAATTTTTTGTAATAAAAAAATAATTTGTAATGTGGGTAAAGTTAATTGATGTTGGGTTTTGGTAATAGAATCAACAAGAAATAATTTTTTGTAATAAAAAAATAATTTGTAATGTGGGTAAAGTTAATTGATAGAAATATTTAATAAAAATAAGACGAGATTAGAAGTTGATTTTATAATATAAGAAAAATGATAATAATATGCAGTGAAGCACTCAAATCTGTTGCACACATTTGGCTTCACTTTCTGGTGATGTTTGAAATCTCCAAACATGGGTTCAAAACCAATCATTTAATCATAAACCACTAGGGAGTGAAGGTATACCGATGCACGTGATTGTTTATGTCTTTGTGAACTTTACATTCGTCTAAAATCAATATACATATAAATTATATATTTCTATTACCATAGACAATCAGGCGTATGTGTGTGTAACAGATAAAACTTAATAATTAAGAGCATTGTATTATGTATACTTTTATTCATATCTATTTTAATAGGGAGAAAGTTCAAGAGTGTACTGCCAATGTATTAAACAAAAGACTTACCGTATTCTAAATTCAGAAAGAATCTGTTTTTATTCTAATATAGGTTTATTTAAATTTCACGTTACTTAACATTTATTCCGCAGGTCTATTTTCAGCCTAAAATAGATTAAGACCAGCTCTTTTGAACTTGATCTCGCTCATCCTTCAAAATTTGCTGTATCATTGTAACCGTTAACATACATCCGGGGATTACCCAAAGTCAGTCACAAATGAGTATAAATACCACTGCATTTCCTAACTAAAAGAGCCCTACATGTTGTTTTCTAATGCTGTTGCTGGGGGAAGTTATGTCACTCAGAAACGTAAAATGGTGGGTGAGTAGAATTTAGATTTGCTTCCCCGATCTTTCCAAGATCTAACCAATGCCAAAGTACTCGTAAGCCATCGTGTCCAAACTACTGCCAAAATGAACTGTATATTACATAAGGAACGGACTGAAACTCCAATTTTGTCAAAATACTGCTAAATTAACTATATTTCGTAAAACATGGAACCAACACATATGCATACGGCCGCGAGATCATATGAAAGAAAGGTAATTCCCTGCTGCAAAATGAACTCTAATGCTTTCATCTTAATATTCCTCTTAATCATAAAAACTAAACTTCAACCTTCGATAATGTTAATTCCAATCACCTAATGTATGTCTTTTTAAATATCTCTAGTTTTGTAATCCTTATAATTTCAAAATGTAATTGCTTATTTTTCCATCGGTAATGCTAAACCGATTAATTGCTTAAACATGACCTTCTTTTTGATTTCTTTTTGCTTTTATATTTAAATTGTATTTTACTTTCTAAACTCGAATGCTAGGTTTACACTCTTATTGTATTTTTATTTTAAATGCGGCAATTTTTTTTTTATTTAATATTATGCAAATCATACCAATTTTAATATGCTAATAACTCAATCTGGCGAATCAATCTTATTTTATTTTTGCTATTCCGCCATTAGGGAATATTTAACCGTAAACGTAAGTTTTCTTACTACACTATAAAATTCGCCCGATTGAGAAGTACTCCTAAACTATGTTTTATTAATTAATATTATGCCATACAATGCTATTTAAACTAAATTATTTACTATTATTTCACGCTATTGATCAATATTATAGAAGTTCCGTAGTAAATAAATTAAATTCAGACTCTCATTTTAAGTGATAATTCATTATATAAGTAGCCCGCCACCTAATGATAATTTAAGTAATTAATTTCCCGGGTGTGTTAATATGCGTTTAACGAAGGGATTCTTAATTTTTATATTCTATTAGTAATGTGTCAGATAAGTTCTTTAAGTAAATTGTATGCCCCCTTTTTGGGATTGCTTGCACATAATTATTTCATTACGCTAGGCTAAATTACTATGTTAGGCCAGATAAATCAGGGTTAAGACAAACCTGAAAGCTTTCGCAACGTGTCCCGATGATAGCGTTCATAAATCAAAAGTTGCTTTATCATACTTTCTCCCATTATTGGAATCCATAAAGCACATTTCTCGGCGGAGTGTGGAGGCCCCAATTCCCACAGATTGTGCTGGTTGTGTAAGCGCTGCTATGGGTTAACATTTGACAAATCGGAACCATGGTATCTTGCCGACCACCTCATCGGCTGCTATCTGTCACAAGTGCAGATAAGCCTATATTCTTCATCCTCAAGTTGAAGCTTCTTGTCCTCTCAAACATTGTCATCCGGTCCGCACGCTATCGTTCATCCTTCCTCATATATTTTAGATGCTTGTAAGCCGTGATGATATGATTTTCCTAAGCTATCCCAAGTTCTTGTTATAATATAAATTTAATTTGCCTTATTATATATTATCGCTTATTAGCGCTGTCCACCCTTCATTTACCCGCTATTAAATACGTTAATAATTAACTATTAATAAAAACTATAAAGGTCGAGTCATGTGACAATGTCGAAATAGTTATGCTTTTCCTTATTCTTTTCGTAAATCATAAGTGGTGAATCATCTCATAAGGTCCCAAAATAATTAATCTATTGTCAATGTAAATCGAATGAAATCCAGGTGTAATCCAAGCTCGCTAGTTCATTTATTATTTAAAATGTAATAGGTATAATAAAAGCCCACGTACAATTATTGAATTTTGTTATATTCTATGTAACTTGAAATCTTATAAATATTCATTCTAAAAGCCCATGTATGGCTATTGTAGTCTGTCATAGTTTTAATGATTTAAAAATGTCATAGTGTGAATAATAGAAACCCGTTAAATTGTATTAGCATATTAAGCCGCATCGGTTCAAATAATTAATTTCCTACCATATATGTTTAGTAATGCATATCCATCAACCCTTAAGATATGTTATTAAGGTTGATATGGAATACCTAAGGAACCGTAAGTGAAACCTAGGTCGAGTATTCTTTGTATAGTAAAGGTTCTAACTTATTGTAAATCTCTATATCCAGCTATTCACATATTAATCGATTCTTATTATTAATATCATACTAAATAAATTCATATTTAATAATCTATCTTTTGGAGATTTTATTGGTTCATGCGTGCACATCTGTTATTATGTTACGTTATCATTTAGTTAAGCATTAGGTCTGCTATCGTCAGAAATGTTGTTTGTAATGGGATAGACTTGGGAAGTGGGCAATAGGGCGGAGTTCATGAGTATCCCTGACCTGTATATCTCGTATATGATTGAACTCTAGGTACTTTTGCTTAAATGCTAATTCTTGTTAGATGAACATACAATTCTGACTGGTACGGCAGTAAATAGTAAAATAAATGTTAAAGTTATAATTATTATATTAAATAATATTTAAAAAATAAAATAAAGTGATATAAAATAAATTAATATAAAATATTGATAACATTATTTAGAAGATAAGGTAATAAAATGGGAAATATTTATAAAGATCATATTAAAATGTATAATTATTTTTGTTTATATTGTGTATAATTATGTATATCAATATGTGGATAAGTGTAATAATTGTATAATTATATATTTGAATATTGTAGCTCTGATGATGTCTGCAAGACAGTCGAAACTATTAATGTAATACAAATAAAAGTATTGATAAAGTGTCTAAGAAGGTGTAAATGGTATACTTCTGGACATAGTGAAATTATACATGTCTGTGTCCTGCATAGCATAGTTATATGGTTCTGTGTCCTGCACACAGTTCATTGGAATAGTTTAAAAAGCACTATAAAGATCAGAATATGACTTTTAAAAAAATATTTTATTATTGAGTGTCTCAACTGAATAAACAATATCACTGTTCTTTCTAATGAAAAATACTACAAGATGGTAGGGTGGCCAATGAGATTACTAACAAATGGTATTAGCATTGCATTGATGAAATTTGGGGAATCAATACTAAACATGTAGAGAAAGTATCTATCTCCCTATACACGAGATATGTGAATGAAGTATTTATTTATGCACCAAAAGCATAAATTGCAGAAATAAAACTGTGATGTCATTGTTAAATTGTACAATCGAGCAAGAAAATACTCAAAATGGTCATAGGTTTCTTGATTTATATGTGCAGAGGTGCGGCAATCACTTGGACTATAAAATTATTAAACCCATCCAAATTAGAGGTACAATTCAGCCAAGTCATTAACTCCTACAACTCATAAGCTCAGAGGTTTTAAAACATTCTTATATAAAAATGTTAAGTTATGTAAATTTGAATCTGATCATAAAGTCAACATTGAAGAGTATATTAAAGATTTATATGAGATAGTATATAATCATAAATACCTGATCAACTTAATCAAAAAATATTTACTCCAAAATCAGAAATACATCTGCATAAATGATGGCAAAACCAAGGATATCACTGTCATACATAGCCAGGGTATTTCAAAGCTGAATAAAAATTTGCTCCAGTTTTCAAACCCCATCAACTCAAAACTGTCTGATAACAACACCAAAGACAGATTGCCCTCAGAACAGAACCCCCAGGTTTACAAGATTAATTGCAACAGTTTTCTTTGCAAGGCTGTTTACTTCAGTGAATCATAAGTAAATATTGCAACCCAAGTGTCGCAGTAGAGATATTTGTATAATTGTGCCAAAATCAATACCGATATCAAGTCTATATTTGTAGAGCATAAGGCCAAACATGGTTATAACTTTGAGTGAGTGCAAATATATGTGTTCTGTGAGAAATAACAAAAAACAAAGTTAAAGAAGCATGACACATAGCCAATAATGTGAATATTAATAAAGGAAACTTTGTTGAAGAAGTGGATTATGTAAATTGTCTCATTTACATTTTCAGAGAGAGTATTTAAATACCACCCTATTATAATATTTTTCACTCACAAAATTAATATTGTTATGATTATGAATGTGTAATAGTTGAAAACATGCTAGCATATGAATTTTTGTTAAATATAATCTTTTCTTATGAAATACGGAAAACGTGTTTACATCAAGTTACAATTGGAAACTAACTTGATATTGTAATGCTATAGTCAAGAAAAAATTATATCACATTAAATTCATCTAACAAGATTGAACAATTTACATACAAGCACTCATAATTATTTTTTTTATAAAGCACTTATTTTATTTTGCTTGAAAATGTATATAATATTAAATGTGAACTTTTATCACAACAAATGGCAAATATTGTGTATATTTCTACAATTAACTCTTTTAACAGAATTGTACAAATTATACATAATATTTATTAAGTCTATTTTCCCTTTTGTATTTCAATTTTTGTTCTTGTAAATAATGTGCTTATGTTTAGTCTAACAGAAAAATCTTATATTTCAATTACAAATTTATTCTCCACTGTTGAATTTATTGAAAAAAAAATTGTATTGAATATATGAAATGCTGAAAATTAAGATGAATAAATATTATATAACTAATTAATAAAATATTTTGAATGTTTAAATAAGATAGTGGCATATCTACTCTACAATTTCTAAAACAGCAAATGTTTAATGGCAAGTGTTGATTGCCACTCAATAAATCAACCTTTTTTGAATGCTAGATTAGTTACAACATTCTTCTGATTTGGTTGAAGATCACTAGAAATAACAATGGTAAAGAGGAAAGCAGAAAAATGATCTTTAATGAGAAATGTTTGGTGTTGGATAGAAGCCAGAGTAGAAATTAGATACTTTCTTGTTATTTGCTTTAAAGTGTAAGAAGAGTGACATGTTGTTAAAATATAACAATGAGTACACATTGGAAATGCATATTTAATAACTTTATATTAACAGCATTAAAAAATCATAATCAATTTCAAATAAAGCTAAAGAGTTTGAAAATGACAAGGATACTCATTACTGTCAGAAACCAAGTGTCTCAACATTCCTTCTCTATACATCAAATCATTAATCAACCATGCTGAATCAGCATTCTATACATAGAATTCTAGTTCTGAAATAAGATGTCAAATGTCTATGTTTTCCTTCTGTATCAAAACCTCAAATCTATCAAAAAATTAACAATAACTACAATAAATGACAAATTATAATAATGTTAAAGTTGTTGACAGTTCATTATATAGACATTTATAGTTATAAAAATAAACCTAATGATAGTGCAATGAGACACTGCTCTTTTATTTGAGTCAAAGTAAGCTAGACAAATATGATACATTGAGAGAATAATTTCAGAGAAATGGGAAAATGAATAAGGAAGAGACTGGAATTGTTAAGGTTTGTTCCATAGCAGTCAAGTCTTTTGGCCTGTAATATGGTGAACCACTTTATATGTTTAGATTTTATTTATATGTAAATACAATACTCAAGAATTCAATTACTTAAATATTTTTTAAGATAGCATAGCATGTCTTGGTTAATCATTTCTGTCAATCTGATAATATTTACAAAATGCATAAAGAAAAATTGTGTATAAAGACAATACAAAAATTACTTTCAATTAATTTTTATAAAGTTTTGTGTAAGGAGTTTTATATTCATATTTTGTTATTGTAAACAATTTTTTTTTCTTCTTCTTTTAATTAGAAAATGTTTCTTTTTTGTGGAGCATTTTGTAGTGGATGGACATATCACTAATTTATATTCTTAGAAAATCATATATATTTAAAATATATAAATAGATTTTAAAAAATGTAATCTGATAATGGTATTATTTATAATATATTGAAACAACTGAAACACAGGCTTATTATATACCTGTGTCTATATATGTAATATATAGGGTATATGAGCACAGACTTTCAGACAACCCATCACTCTCCACTCTATCTAATAACACTGATACACTCAAGCACATATATGCTGAAAAGATAAATAATCACCAATAAACGTATTTCATGCTAAACCAGCAATCATCAGTTGGTCCAAATTATCATCTCCCACACATATATATATGAAGATAGACAATCTATGAAGATTGTCTATCTTAATATATATCTGAGCACTTATAGTATATATGTGTGGGAGATGATAATCTGGACCAACTGATGATTGCTGGTTTAGTACGAAATACGTACATTGGTGATTATTTATCTTTTCAGCATATATGTGCTTGAGTGTATCAGTGTTATTAGATAGGGTGGAGAGTGATAGGTTGTCTGAAAGTCTGTGTTCATATACCCTATATATTAAATATATTAAAAGAAAAAATAAGTATATAAAGATTTTTAAAAAAACTCACTTTCAAGCAATCTTTGCAAACCTTTGCATTTATGGGAGTTTATTGATTATGCATATAATCTCATGAATTATACGCATCTATTTATTAATACCATTTACACCTTCATTAATTACTTTACAATGAAATGTAATAAAATAAAATGTATTCCTTTATACTTGCTATAGTTTCTATTGTCCAGAAGATTTCATCAGAGCTATAATATTCGTTATATATGATTATACAAATAGTACTTATCTATACATATATATTTATATAACACATTGTATACAATATTCTGCAATATGGATCTGAAAATACATAAGGTATTGTGTGTGTTACATTTATAACATAGGTTATTGTACATAATGTGCTACAAATGTTTGGTGTAGATAAGTTCTAATTGTGTGATCATATATATTTATATCTTGTATCTGATGAAGATTGCTGAGATGTTAAAAGCATGAACAAGTATAAAGGGTTAATTTTTTTTTAGATTGCATTGTAGTAATTAATGATGGTGCAAATGGTATATAAATCAATGTATAAAAGAGGCGGAAAGAAATTATAATACATTTATTTCTTTTCGAAGGCAAAGAACTTTGAACATTTATATGGTAAACTTTACATTTTTGTGTGAATAACTATCAAAACAACAAAGTGGTATTGACAAAATTAACCACTATATTTTAATAAAGAATTTGCCTTTGTCTTGAATGATCCTAGAGATAAATTGATTTGTCTACGGAGAAAAGTTAAAATATTAAGAAACTAATGAAATGATAGCTACTTCTTCTTTCAGATGAATGACAATTAAGATAAAACTTTTAGGAAATGAGTGATATTGAATATTAAAATTTTAAAAGCAAATGATAATTTTTTGATATATTTTCTGTGCAGTAGATCTCAACTGAATGCTCAGGATCTATGCCGCTTACCTATTCACTGCATTTTTTCCCCGCGGTATAAAAAAAATTTTAAGCAGCCATTTTTTTTGAGAACGTTTGCAAAAGTTAAAAAAAAAAAACATTAAACGATTTCAGCATTTATTTTTTATAGCGCTGTGTACAATTGTAATCACAATTTGGTTTTAAGCCGATATGAATGTGATTAAACGATTTCGTAGATAATCTCACGTATTTCCCAACGAGATGTCAAATATGGCGCTGCGATTTGTGTTTACATTTTTTTATTTGTTAGAAATCAAAAAGTAGACAGACATTTTAAGTAGAATTCAGGATTTTTTAATTAAATTCAATAATAGGTTTGTGATATACAGTTTTAAATGTTATATTAAAACATCTTTATAAATGTCATTATTAAAATAAATTATTATGTTAGATAACTGAAAGTTTCACATTTTCTAAAAAAAAAATGTAAATATTAATAATCACAGATACATATATTTATAGATCATTTTAATCGTTATTTAGATTTGAACATTATGTTTAATTTTTTTTTTTTAATTTTAAAACTAGCATTCTTGAATGTACAATATATGAATATATTTAAAATAATTAACTTTAAATTTTTTTTTTTGTTGTTGTTTAACGCTCATTATACTTTATTAGTTTTATTGTTTTTTTCTATGATATGTTAATTTTATGGAACATTTTATATTTTTTATTATGTGTTAGGTAGTTATTATGAAAATTCATCTTCAATAAACGGTTATATAAATCAATATGACTTGTTTGGAAAAGAATTGAAATTGAATGGTGTATAAAAAAATTGAAGATAAAATTGTCATTCGATTAATTCTTTCGCTATTTTATTAGTATTATAATGTATGTAGTGACAAAAATTAGTATTAAGAAATGGCTTTTAAACTTGTCATATTTTAATAAAACTAAGTTTGTGCAGGAGATGGCTTCTCCTTTGACAGACATGAAATGTGCCTTCATACTACAATCATTTTTGTTTTATAGTCATTGTATTAATACTCATTTGACCAAACCAAATTAATCTGAAAATCTTTACTCTCTAGCTATGAGTAACTAGATATTCCTTTACCAATTAAGAATTTAATGATTAATATATTAGTTACGGGCTAATGGCCTGAAAAAAATCCTAAGCTTGTTTAGAATTCTCAGTTGCCTGTTAAAAATTTCCAAGCTCTAACTGGATCCAAATCTCAAATTGTAGGTATAAACGATGGATGAGATAATCATTGTACCATGATACTTTTATTAAATTTTAAGCAAATATTAATTTCATTGTTTTGTATGATTAGAACTATTATAAATTTAAATAAGTTCCTGTAAGTATTATGCGGAAATTTAAATTAGTAAAACTTGTGTTTGTGTTCATTAGAGTAGAAGATCTATTAAATTGAATTTATAGAAAGTATCCATTCATGTATTTTATTTAAATATCATAAATCATTCATTTAATCTTTATTATTTAAGGATATACTTAATCGCATCTTTATAAATGAATCTATTAATTTTTAAGATAGGAGTAAAAAAAAATCTTTGGATATAACTAAGTAAAAGAAGTTATTTAGTTCTCAGTGTAAATCAAATCAGCAAATGAGATATATAGAAAAATAGCTTTTGTTTTAAAACAAATGTTAATAATAAATGAGTACTTTCTCACCAATACAAGATATAGTATTTATGCAGGAATAAAAGGAATCCTCTTATTCCTACGACTCAAATGCTTATATATGAGCAAATCTGAAGTACTGGCAAGTAAAACGTGAGGATGGAACCGTCACTTTAAATTACTATATACGATGTCTGAATGAATGATGTGGGTGAAATTGTCTAGAATTTACTAAACGTCATTCCAACTGAAACTTAATCATATGTAAATAAGCATTTATTTTATATAGCGTATGTTTACAATTGTATACATTCAAATATCAGCCTTTTAAGCTAATTGTGCATACGCTTTGCGAGTGTTAATAATAAATGAATACTTTCTCACCAATACAAGATATAGTAGATTTATGTAAAATAAATTACAACTAATCAAAGAAAAATGTGAGATTTATGATATATTTTAATATTTAAAACAAAATTAAATAACGTCTGTCATTAAGTGGGAATATGACAGTAAATGGCTTCTTCTGGTAATGATATATGAGTAATCCTTTATTGAAGTAAGAAAGTTCTGAGCCAGTAGGTTCAAACAAATCTATTTGGCATTATATTTATTATTATTATTTTCTGACTTAGTTTCAAATTTATTAATATTCTATCTCATTCTGACTTAGTTTCAAATTTATTAATATTCTATCTCATTTCCATAAATTATTTTTATCCATTTGATAACTAATTTAAAGTGTCCACATTTAATATTTAACACAAAAATCAATCATTTTTTGTATGTTCACATAATCTATATTTTTCCATAAATTAATTATATGCATCCTTTCTCAGTGAGTTTATACTCTAGTAAAAAATGTATTACGTAGTTTACAAAACAAGTACTTTAAGTTATTCCATTCATCCTCTGTTCAAACTTTAATAAATAGATTACTCTCCTTACTAGTATGAAAATAACTTGCTTCTGATAATCTGCTCATTTCTAAATAAATACTAACTTTTTTTTTTGTTTCCATAAATACCATCAAACTTTCTGCCTTTTATTAGAGAAATTATTCTGCTGTCCCATAACACATTCCATCCTGCTTTTTTTTTTTAATCAAGTTATTTTAGCATAAAATCTTTGTCCAATTCATTAGCTAATCCAATATCTTTCTTATTTATCTTGTTACTTGTTGTTAATTTAAAAACTATTTTAGATGAATTGCAGTCCACCAAATATATTAAACTTTTTGCATTTACTTAAAAATATGACTCTTTTATCTTTCTTAAACTGCTACATCCAGTATATGTCTTTCTACTTTTCTTTGAATTCTCTAAAATTCCTTTACAAATACAATGCATTATTCCTTATATTAAACTGGGTACCACAATCCCTATACAATGCATTTTAAAAATATGCAATAATAATAATTTCTTTGTTAGTCTTTTTTTTTTTCTTTGTATCATTTATCAATTTTATTTCCAATTGTACAAATATGATATTTAGTTATCCAAAATGATTATTAAATAATTACATCTATTTATCTCCTTCATCAATATTACAAGCAGAGTGTTTATCTTTTTCCAAAACTTTTTTACTGGTTTTTGAGAAATATGAAAAGTATTTAGTAGATTAAAATGAGAAACTGAATAAATAAAAATTAATTGAGATTACTTAAATTATCTAGATTTTGCAGATAATATAGTTACTTTTTGTAAATAATCCTTCAGAAATTCAAGAAATGTAACAAAAATTATCGGATAAAAGGGAAAAAATCCGAGTAAAGATAAATTCTAAAAAGACTGCTGTTCAGTGGTTTTCCAAAAAAGCAAGAAAATAGAAAATGATGATAATGAGATTATCAACTAGAATTACTTTGACCAGGTTATTAATATCAAATAGAAATATAATGGAAGAAATTAATCCTTTAATTAAAATTGGATGGCTAGAAACAATATTGAAATAAATTATGTCCATACATATTTTACCAGTTTGTATTAAGACTTAGATATTAATGAAAGAGTTATGTAAATCATAGAAAAAAATTATATTTATAAAGCGCATACTCGTTACTTAAAGTAATATTTATTAAAGCTATAACCTTAAGATTATATGCCTGAAAAAATGACAGTAGGGACCTCTGCAAATCTTTAACTCAAGATTTATTTAATAAATATTACTTTAAGTAATGAGTATGCACTTTATAAATATAATTATTACAACTTTATATTATCTTAATAGATTTCTAAGCATAAGATCTCATCACTGACTCGTAAATCGAAAGATTTCACGAATGTTAATGTGTTATAGAATTTATGGACTTAATCAGTGAAGTATTTAATAGCCTTACACTCTCAAATCAAAATGCTTTAGATTCTCCTATTTATTTAGAAAAGATAAGAGTTGCTGCTCTTGTTTTTTAAATAAATCTTGTGTTAAAGATTTGCAGAGGTCCCTACTGTTGTTTTTTCAAGCGCATTGTCTTAAGGTTAAAGCCTTAATAAATATTACAAAAAAATTGTAGATGTTTCATATAGCAAACTAGAATTGAAAGCAAAATATATGATGAGATAACAATCAGATATGAATAACTTATTTGAAAGAATTAAGAGATTAAAATGAAGTTAGATTGGACATGTCACTGAAAAGAAGACTAATAGGATTTTAAAAAAATTGAAAGTAGATTTAAAAAAATTATAATAAATCTTAAAACGTACTATTGTAATGAGAATGGAAAAGATAAGAAAATTTGATGAAATGACATGGAGAAAAGAAATTGGATCAGAAAGGCTAGATTAAATCTGGAGAAACCTTTATTCTGAAGTGGATTGATTATAGTTAAAAATGATGATGACTTTTTTTTTGGTATTTATAGCATTTAGTACATATTATTTTCTTTATTAAATTTAATCCCTATTTTCTTAATTCTCAAAAATACTTCCATGTCTTCTCTATTTTCTGCACACAAAAATATTGTAAGCAAAAAAAAAAAAAATCTATAAAACATACAATCTCTTATTATCTATTCAAAATATTTTAACATTTTTTTCTAATCATTCTACTATTGATTCCATTTTTTAAATATATGTATATAGATAATATAGAAAAATACAGTACAACCTTTGCCTTAAATCTATAGTATTTTTAATTCCAAATGCTTTATGCTTTTCAATTTATAAGATTACTAGTTATTTTTATATAATTTCCTAAACAAATTCCATAATGCTCCATGCAGTCTGTTATTTAACAAACCTATCAAAAATATATTTTCTTTTATTCTTTCATAACACA
This sequence comes from Epiperipatus broadwayi, assembly GCA_028023455.1. Classification (NCBI taxonomy): domain Eukaryota; kingdom Metazoa; phylum Onychophora; class Udeonychophora; order Euonychophora; family Peripatidae; genus Epiperipatus; species Epiperipatus broadwayi. Next base: position 4,753,981 of record JAQFVV010000016.1, read on the forward strand.
ATTCTATATCTATAAAAGTTATTAATAAATGTTTGCTTTTTATATTTTATTTAGTTGTATAGTCAGCATTATCTATCATATAAAACTTATTTTCATTTATCCAACCATTATATAAGCAAGTAATCACACATCACTGAAATTTTGCAATTGATTTATAATTGCTTAAACTTGTGGAAAAAAAATTACCTTTAAAAAATACTTTCATTTTTTTCAAATATCTGTCATCTATAATAAAATATTAAAACATTCCAATAAAACTGTTTTAGTTCAGCTACCAGAGTTGTCAACATCTCTGTTGCTGAGCTCACACTTTTCCATTAGTCAATTTTTTAGTATTCCTGTCAATTCATTCTGAGTAAATTTAATATTTTTTTATAGTACATGTATTGTAATGGTCATCTTATTTTTTCTATATTTTATATATAATTGTTTAAAATCATTATATCCTTTCTCTACAACTAAATTCTTTTCTAATCATTATATAAACATTTTTTCATTACATTCGTACTTTATTTATATACATTTCCAAAAAAATTTTATTTTCTTTTTTTTTATTAATGTTCTACATTTAATTTATTTTTGATCATTATTCTCTTTGTTCAATTTAATCAAATTTGCTTGCATTTAAAACTAATTTTTCTATTTTAATTTTACTTTCTTTTTACTTCATATATGTATTGCATTTTTTTTTTCATGTTTCCTTTATACTTTCAGTAAGTGAAAATATTTATTACATTTAATCATATGGTTAGCCTTACAAAATCATTTTGCTAATTTTTCTATTTTATAACCAATCAAATGAATGAAAACTTACTTCATTAAAATATGTCTGAATATTCTCTATTGTACACAATTTTAAAATAAAGTTATCTATCTTTAGCATAAATATATCAATCAAAGCATCATATACCTCTTCACATTCTCATTCAATATCTACATTAAAAGCAATAATATGATCTATGATTATACTTCAGATGTTATATCAGGGGTCATTGATCTTTTTTTATCTACCGTCCATGTTTTACTCATGTTAACAGTATAATTTTTCTATCATCCACCGATACTGAATAACTTAATTTATTGCTTATGGAAATAATTACACAAAAAAGGATTTATAATAGTATATTAGATATATAACAATACAAATTTAAATTTATTTAAAATACAAGCAACTCTGCAATAAAAGTAAATGCTTGTTGCCCATCTATAGTAATCTATAGTTTTTCTTTCAACATCTGGTAAATACTGCTCATCTGAAAGCTTTAATTGCCCTAATGGGTAGTAGGGCCAGATTGGTAACCGATAATCTATATTAAGCATGCATAAGCAATGAATATCAGCTATATCTCTAATTCTTTATTATTGACCATTGTTAAAAGCATTGGATTGACTATATAATTCTAGCAGCCATCATATTAGTTTTTTTAATACCAATTAAACTAATAATTAAACATATGAAACACTATAAAGTTTAGAATCCAAGGAAACTATTTAACTACATAAGTCTGACAATAGATGGCTCTAGAGAAAATAGAATGTATTGTAGTTTATGGATAATAAAAGAATAGCCAAAATAGTATTTAATTGGGTTATGAGTAAAGGGCAGGTAACAAGATGGGTGAGAAAGGTAATGCGGTATGCAAAAGATTTGGATAAAGAATTTATATCAGTATATTTGTACAAAAGATGGGATGATTGTGTTAGGAGGATTATTGAGTGTTATAGTGGAAAGGAATGGGATAAAAGAATAGATTTATTAATAAAGAATAGGAAGTTAGAGAAATGCAGAACTAGTATGGAGAGTAAAAAGAGTTTAAATATATATAGAAAAAAAAACAGAATATTAGGTGCGAGTTAATATATGATAATAGTAAGGAAAGCAGTTTATTGTTTAAGGCTTGAATGGGATCTTTAAGCAACAAGAGAATATACATGTAAGTGGAAAAATGTGGGTGATTTAGTCTATAAATTATGTAAAGATTGAATAGAAAATATTAGGCATCTGTTAATTGAATGTAAATGCTTGAAAACAGAAAGGGCACATATAATGAAGTTATGGAAGAATAAATATGAAAAAAGTGATTATACAGAAAGTAGATTATTGGTTTTTATGCTGGGTTTGGGAAAAGATAAGGGGGATTTAGATATAAAGGCCATAGAGTTGACAGATTATGTTGAGGAAATGGGATGGAGCAAATTATGGGAAAACTTAGACTGAGGAATGGAAAATAAAGTGGCTAACAAGTTTTTCTGGGCATAATTGTTGAGAGATTTTTTACTCTGTTTAAGGAGAAGCTACAGTACATCACATCACATGTATCAAAATAAATACTATGCGTATCAATTAGGAAATATAGAATCAGTTAAAAATTAAAAATGGGGTGGAGCTAAGGCAAGAATGCCATATATCACCTATTTAGTTTTTGTTGTATTTGAGAGAAATGGAGAGAGAGCAATAGAAAGACTAAGAAGAGAGTAGAGTTTCCATTAATAGATAGCAATGGAGTATATACATTATTGGGTCTTTTATTTGTGGATGATGTCTTCTTGTGCACAGAAAGAATGAAAGATATGCTGAGGACATGCACAAAGGTAGATAAAGAGATGGGGATTAAATTTAGTGAAGAAAAATCAAAAGTAATGGTAATACTGGGAAAGAGAGGACAAAGAATTTTTAGTGGGGGACAAAGTTAAGTGTGGTGAATAGGTATTCTATTGGGAAATTGTCTTAAGTAATCAGAGAAATTGCTTGGATGAATGGGAGAAAAAAAAAGATAAATGAAGCAAAAAAAAGAAAGGGACTGATAAAAAAATTAACACTGTTTTCATTTAATATTGTAGCTAGAATTGTATGGAAGAGAGTGTCAGTAGCAAGGTTAATATATGGTAATTATGTATTAGTAAAGGGGTGTTAGATTACGTAGAAAAATACAGAAGTAGAAAGATGCATTAGATGTGTGGATGGAAAAGGAGGCAATTCAAAGAGAAATGGGATGGTCAAGATTTTATATGAGATGCAAAAAGCAAAATGATAATGTTCATTAGTTTGCAATTTATGGATAATAAGAGAATAGCCAAAATGGTATTTAATTTGTTTTGAGTAAAGGGCAGGCAATAAGGTGGGTGAGAAAAGTAGTACAGTATGCAGAAGATTTGGATAAAGAATTTATGTCAGTATACTGATACAAAAGATAGGATGATTGTGTTATGAGAATTGTTGAGTGTTATAGTAGCAAGGAATGGAGTAGAAGAATAGATGCATTAATAAACAGGAAGTTGGAGAGATGAAGAACTAGTATGGAGAATAAAAAGAGTTTAAATATATATAGAAGTAAACAGAATATTGAGTGCGCGTTAATTTATGATAATAGCAAGGAAAGTAGTTTACTGTTTAAGGCTCAAACAGTATCTTTAGCAACAAAAGAATATACACATAAATGGAAAAATGTGGGTGATTTAGAATGCAACGTGTATAAGGAAAGCATAGAAAATAATAGGCATCTGTTAATTGAATGTAAATGCCTGCAAGCAGAAAGGATACAAATAATGACTATGTGGAAAAATAAATATAAACAAAGTGATTATACAGAAAGTGGATTCTTGCTTTTATGCTGGGTTTGGGGGGAAATATGGGGGGTTTAGATATAAAGACAATAGAATTGACAAATATTATGTTGTGGAAATAAAATGAGCAGGATAGAGAGGAATGTGGGGAAAACTTAGGTAGGAATAGAAAGGGAAGGTAAAGTGGCTAACAGGTTTCTCTGGACATAGTGGCTGAGAGATTCCTGACTCTGAATAAGGAGAAGTCACATTGCATTAGTTAAAGTTTTATATATTTTTAATAACATCTGGATAAAATTTTCTGTTGGGGAATATTTGCTTAGTGAGTGGATGAGAAAAGAGAGTTGAAGGACAGATATAGATTTAATTGGATTTGGAAAGATTGAAAAAAATATTGCTAACATTTGGAAAGTGATTTGATATGCTGTCATTTTGATATAAAAGGAAAAAATACTTGTGTGGGGGTATTTACCATGAGAAGGCTTTAAAACTAAGTCATACATAAGATTCGTTGGATTTAGAAAGTTTTCTATTGAAAACTTTTTCAATTGAAGTAAGAGAGTGATTTATTTGAGAAAGAGGGTAATATTTGAGGTGTATGTTTAGGGGAAACGTGTTTATCAATCGCCATTTTAAAAAAAATTCTTTTTTTTTCCTTTTATTAAAAAGTAGTTTGAAGAATGATAGAAAAATCATAAATTTAAATATAGAGTGGGGGAATTGAAAAATAAAATATGGATTGCATTTGCATCCCACAATGTATATACAATGGTCAGAAGGAAATTAGGAGTGCTTTGGTAGAGTGTAAGGTATATATGATAAGCAAGATTAAGGAGAATGTAAAACGTATAGTTGTGTAGATCATGTATAAATGTGATAAAAGAGGTGGAAAAATGGTTTCTAAATGTATATAATTTAAAGAAAAAGTCAGAAGAAATTGAGGAAAATGTAGATAAGGATGTTAGAATAAAGTATAATTTAATGGAGTGACACGAGATATGGATGACAAAATAAGTAGTGCAATGGGGATAGCAAAGAATGAGTAAGATAGAGGAAGAGGTAAAGAATGTAGAAGTAAAATTAAAAGCATTAAACATAAAGTGTGGGCAGATTAAGAAATTAATGAATAAAAATGATAAGGAAGTCCAGAAGGTGGAAGAGAATATTACAGATGGAGTAGGGAGGGAAAGTAAACTATGAGATAATCTTGATAGGGGATTCACTAATTAAAGGATGTGGATATGTACTTGCAAGGGAAAACAAATAGATATGTAAGATTATGTTTGCCTGGAGCTACAATTGGAGATGTTACAGATAAGATAAAGAAATAGGAGTAAAGATGTTTATGTTATAGTAGGAACAAATAATTTATCAGAGCCATCAGAAAGAATAATGGATGAGTACAAAGAATTGTTTAGTAGTTTCAGTAATCTTAAAGAAAAAAATAGGAGTTGTTGGATTACTACTTAGATTCAACAATAGGTATATGTTAGGTTAGGCATGTTCTATAATTGAGAGATTGAAAAAATTACGCAGGAGAAATAATGTTATGTTTGTGGATGTGTAGGATTTTTTATTAGTAAAAAGGAGTTATATAGTAAAGATAGATTGCACTTAACAAAACAAAGGTGTAAAGCATTAGGTGGTTTGATTTATAAAAAAATATTATAGTTCAAGAAATTTATAGGAGGGGGGTGTAAGATTGCAAATTACAGTATTATCAAAAAGAAGGTTAAGAATGGATGGGATGAAAAGTAAACAAAGGGTAGTTGATTTAGATATAAATGTACATACGGAGTGGGAATGGGTCTGTAAAACTAATGATTTACAAATGTATTATAGAAGAGTCAAAAAAATATATAAAAGGGTAGTAAAAAAGGAAGAAATTGTTAAAATTGGATATTTGAATATGAAAGTTGGTAGGAGACCAGAAAAGTGGCAGCAATTAAACAAAGCAGTTAAAAACAAAGGGTTTGAGGTATTAGCAGTAGTGGAAACATATCTAAGAGAAGAAGAACCTACACTGGAAGATTTGGTATGGCAGGGTATAAACAGAAAAGGAAGGGGGGTATAGATGTTATGTCAAAAAATATTTAAATACTGTCAAGTGTAAAGAACATTTGTGGTTTGAGATAAGATTAGGAAGACAATAATGAATGGTGTCTATAGGATATATGGCCACTGGAGATAGTCAAACTATTATGGAATGGAACAGTTGCACATATGAATGCCTAGTTAAGGATATAAAGTTTCAATAAAGAAAAGAAAATAATGGTGATGACATGGATAACAAGAATGGACAGCTTTTGAAAAATTTTTTGTAAGAGAGTGAAATTGAACATTGGAAATTTATCTAATATTTATGAGGGTCAATACACATGGTCTAGAAATAATATATTTCACACAATAGATTATGTATTAGTAAAGAGAGAGGGAATAAATAAAGTATGGAAAATTGAAGTGCTTGACAATGAGAGAATATGTAATAGTAATAATAATTTCTCTATAATACAAATGAGTAGTAATGGAACAGAAAATAGTAATAAAAGTAGAAAGGATAGTGAAAGATGTTGATGGAGAATGAATGATAAAAATAAGTTCAAAGAATAGAAAATAAAGAAAATCATGGAAGTTTGGTGGGGCTGAATATAAGGACTGGCATGGTGAAGTAGAAAAAGTGACAAATAGGATTTTAGGTAAAATTTTTGAGAATAAAAGTAATAGAAAACTGAGAATTAGTAAAAGTGTAAAAGAGAGGGGGAAGCATGCAGAAAATATAAATGTGCTGTTAAAAACAAAAAAAGTGAAAAAGATGTTAGTATTGAATGGGAAAACTATTTTTAAAAAATAAAGTAAACTAAAATAGATAATTATAAAGAGAGAATGAAATTGAATAGTAAATAATTGGAGGATATTAATAAAAATAGAAGAGATGGGAGTAAAAAAATTTGGAATTATATTAAAAGAAGGAATATAGAAGAGAGGGAAATAGTATTACTAAATGATGAAAAGATCATAGCTCTAGAGAAGAATTAGAGACAATCTTAAGTATGTAATGAATATAGAAAGGATATTAGATGTGAAGGACAGAGTCATAATAAACATAAAAGCATGTAGAAATACTAGTTTTACAGAAAATGAAATAAATGAGGCAGGGAAGAAAGTGAAAAGGCATGAGGTTTAACTGGTTGGTCAGCAAAGATTGTAATGAATTGGGAAATAGGGCAAAATTAAAACTTATCATGTTTTAATAAGATGGCATAAAAGACAGAATTTCCAGATACCTGGAATAATACAAGAGTAAGACTTATTTAAAGAAAAGCATAAGGACCATAGAAAGATAAACAATTTTAGACCAATGGCAGTAACATCAGTGTTATGTAAAGTTTCTGCATATATGGTGGCTAGAAGGGTGGTAAAATGGATGGAAGAAAATAATATAGTGGGAGAAATGCAAGGTTTCAGTATGGATGGGTATATAGGAGATAGTTTATTTGTAATTGCACAACTTATAGATATGAGTAGGAATACATGTAGACAGTTATATATGGTCATTATAGATATAGAAATGGCAAATGATAGATTAAATAGAAGTAGATTATGGGTAAGTTTAATAAATTGGTAAATCTTACTAAGAGATTGTATGAAAATAATTACTATATGTATCAATTAGGAAACAAAGAATCAGTGTTAAAAATGGGATGGACTAAGACTAGGATGCTTTATGTTACCTATTTTATTTTTATTATATTTGAGAGAAATGGAGAGAGCAATAGAAAGATTAGGGAGAGGTGTAGAGTTACCATTAGTAGATGGCAAGGTAGTGTATATATTATCAGGTCTTTCATTTGCTGATGATATCTTTTTTTGCAAAGAAAGTAGGAAAGATATGGAAGTTATGCTAAAGATATGTACAAGCTTGGTTAAAGAGATGATTAAATTTAGTGAAGAAAAATTCAAAGTAATGATGACCAATGCTGGGGAAAGAGAAGAAAATAAATTTTTATTGGAGAATATAAAGTTAATCATCTTAAGTAATCAGAGAAATTGCTTAGATGAATGGGAAAAAAAAAAAAATGAATCAAAAAAAAAAGAATGGGACTGATAAAGAAATTAAGAGTGTTTTCATATAATAAATATGATGTAACAAGAATTGTATGGAAGGGAATGGCAGTAGCAGGATTAACTTATGGTAACAATGTGTTAATAAAGACCTGTTAAATTAGTTAGAAAAAGTGCAAAGAGAAGTAAAAAGACATGCATTAGATGCATATATGTGGATGGCAAAGGCAACAATTCAAGGAGAAATGGGATGGTCAAGTTTTATATAAGAAATGCAAAAAGCAAAATGAAAATAGTCAGTAAATTGCAATTTATGGGTAGTACCCCAAGTAGTATTTAATTGGGTTACAAAAAGGACAGGCAACAAGATGGATGAGAAAGTAGTGCAGTATACAGAAGATTTGTTTAAAAGCCTGATGTCAGTATACTTATACAAAAGGTGGGATGATTAGGTTAGGAGAATTTTTGATTATTATATTGCCAAGGAATGGGATAGAAGAATAGATGCATTAATAAAGAATATGGATTGGAGAGATCAAGAACTAGTATGGAGAGTAATAAAAGTTTAAATATATATAGAAGTAAACAGAATATTGGGTGTGAATTAATTTATGATAATAGTGAGGAAAGTAGTTTACTGTTTAAAGATCCAACAGGATCATTAGCAACAAGAGAATATACACATAAATTGAGAAATGTAGGTGATGTAGTCTGCAAGTTATGTAAGGAATGCATGAAAAATATTAGGCAACTGTTAATTAAATGTAAATGCATACAAGCAGAAAGAGTACAAATAATGAAATTGGAGAATAAATATAAACAAAGTGATTATGCAAAAAGTGGATTCTTGATTTTAATGCTGGATTTGGAAAAATTTAAAGGAGATCTAAATATAAAGGCCATAGAATTGTCAAAAATCATGTTGTGGAAATGGGATGGAGCAGGATTGAGAAGAATATGGGAAAAACTTAGGGTGGGTGTGGAAAGATAAGGTAAAGTAGCTAACAGGTTTCTCTGGGCATAGTGGCTAAGGGATTCTTGACTTCAATAAAGGAGAAGCCATAGTGCATCACATTACATTAGTAATCTTAAAGCAGGTGCTAAATGTAAGCTGAGAGAGTTATGGATTCATTAATATTTATCATTCTTTTATCATGGAGGGACATACAATGAACATATAACTCATTAAAATATATAATTGTAGATTTGGTTTCATAGTTATACCACCTTAAAAGCAATTTGGACAGTTTAAAATTTGGGAATATTTTAAAGCATTAAAGATTGGATAATATAAAATAAAGATGATTTTCTTGATTTGAATACATTCAATGATTACTTATTTTTACAACTGATGTTTCTGAGTAGAATAGTAAAATATATTACATAAAAAACTTTACCATATAGTATGTATTATCTTTAAAAAAAATTTGAATAATTTATTGCTCAAGAATAAGAAGTTTGAGCAACAGAAGTTACAGAATTGGATGCAAGACAACCACTTAATTACTGCACTAAACTATGGCAGGGATTACATTATATAAAGAAAGAGAAATATCAGTTATACAGAAAAGTAATAAACATAAAAAGTTATAAATATATAGTGATCTAAAAGATCATTTTTATGCCAAATATTCTATAGTTTTTTGTTTTTTTTCTTTTAAGTTACTTTTCCTTAGCATTAATAAAACCTGATCTGTTTAACTAAAATTTTCACATTATTATTTTATATGAAAATTGTGTCTTGTACTGTTGTGTATTCAATAACGAAGCTGAATGACAACAAAATATCAGAAAATGATAGACTATAAGTTTTAAAGAAATCATCAAAATAAAGATGACAATATATTTATTTACATTAGCATACAATAACAAATTATATACAACTTGATGACTGCACTCGCTTTTCTCACTATTCCTGGTTTGCAGGCATTTGTAAACTATACCAGCTTATACTTTGGCAGATTTGGTTGCGATTTCAATAATTACAATGACTATTAATAACTGACCAACTGGCATTCATCCATGCGCATATCCCTTCCTAAAGTTCTGCATTTACTAACATGATCAAATCAGTCTTTGAATTAAAGGACTATTACTCAATAAATGTTAATATTCCCCACAGTTAAAAACTAACCACTATCTTAACTATTCTTAGACATGAGTAAATAACTAAAAAATTGTTTAGACTCACAGTCCGACTCCGCATAGTTCTTCATGAAGCCCCGTGTGCGGTATGTTTGAGTTCCCTATCCGGCTATTTGCATCTATAGAAGCTCGGTCTCTGGGATGATGTCCTCCATGGCAGAAAAGTCACTTCAACTTTTCCAACAACTTTTTCTCTGGGTCCTTTCTTCTAACATCCCACAGCATAGCAGGCAGCATCGTATACGAAAGATAAGAAAAAGCTACTGCTCTTTTCAGTACACACTATTTATGCATTTCACTGTTTAATATCCGATATTAATTATTATAAAAGATAATAGCTATTTACATTAGGCTACCCTCCCTCCAGGAATGTCTCTTTTCCCAAATTATCGCTAAGCTTTTAATCGTACCCGTGTGCATTTCTTTCACCTGCAATTAGTCTTTCAAATATTGATTATGCTAACCCTTCCTCTTTACTCTTTTGTTTAATTAGTTTTAATCTGCTCTAATTAAATAATACCATCAGACATTTCTTGCATTATTATTCACATTTTATTTTTCCTTTCAACAATCTTTTTTCATTACTTTTAATTTACAATATCTTTCTATATTTAAGTTTCTTTTCTATTTTTTTCTGGAATCACAGAACCTAGCTTTATAACTTCTGTAAATTAATTACTCGAGCAATATTTTTTCCAAAATATAACATGTACTCATCATTTACATTTATAAAACAGCAAAATGTTCACATCGTATAACTTCATTAACGTATATATTTTTGCTTAAATATTTCGAAAAAGAAACTTTTTCAAGATCTGTAGTTAACAATGGAGAAATAGAAAGCTCTGATATTCGTTTAATGATGATAATAAGCTTAACAAAAATAACATTAGATGGAGTTATGAGATAAAAGATTTATTTTTGAAATCATTTAAAAAATAATTCTTTATCTATATAAAAGCGTAACTAGTTTTAATAACAGAGTTCAGTAGTTCATTTTTATGTAATATTTGCACTTGGGTAAGGAATAAACATATCTTCAAATCTATTTATATTTCAACAACTAGGATTATCAAATTCATCTTAAAAATATATATACAATTATCTTTTTTTGTATATGAAACAAGAATTATCAAAAATGTTGAAATAATTTTTTTATAACATTAAATGAGTTAAAATAAGTTTTCTAAGATATTCAATATCTTTTTTAATATTCTGAATATGAAGTTCATTTATAATGAAATACAACTGAAAAAGAAATATCAATTTGAAGTAAATATCTAGAAACAGTAGCATGGTCTATTTAGAGAGAGATTGGGTGTGCTTCAGTATGAGAAAATAAAGAGTAAGTTGAAGTATTTTGGTAAAACATTAACATCAATGAGAAGAGAGCAAATAGTGAAAAAAAATTTAATCTAATAATTTGGGGGTTAAAAAAAAAAGAAATTAGAAAATGGAATAATTCAAATCTCTAAAATATTCGCAATGCTTTAAGCATATATAATTTTATAAAACGAAATATTTAACATGGATGTGCACAAATACATACAAACATTTATATGTCCATACATATTAAATCTAATTTATTTTATTAATTTATTTCAAATTATTCTATTATAATTTAAATTGTTTTTATTTTGTATAATATCAAAATTATTTTAAATTTAAAAATAATATTATATTAAATACCTGTTACTTTTCCCCAATATAGTAATTTTTGTATTTAATATTATACAAATGCAAAAATATTTTTATTATTTATTTTATACTTTATAAGTTATTTTATATCCAAATATATCAATTTAACATATATAATTATAATTTATTAATTTTTATTTATTATATTGCCATCTATAGTTTCCTTTATAGTTTATGAATAACTATATAAAGAAAACAATTAAGGGTCTTATATTTAATAAATATATTTATTAATATGAAATAAATGGAGAATGAATGGATACTTTACTTTTTAGAAATGAAATAATTTGTATTAAGTTATATCTTATGATAATGTCTTATTAGGATTGGAAAAAAAAAATCACATATTCACAAACTAGTGTTTAAAAAAAGGAAAAAGACTGCATTTTGTGTTACCATAGCTACGGAAACAAATTCAGCAAGGAGAATATACATACTTTTTTTTTGCTTAAAATTTTGTGTTTTATCTTACTTTTCTTTTACAAATAGATTTTGGACTCATAACAAGGAAATATGTACTGTAAGTATATAAATTATTTTAAAACGGCAGGAATACAGTCCCACCATTTTATATCTTTATGATAAAATGGAATGATTACAACAATAAACGCTATGCTTAATCAACATGAAGTTACAAAACTCAAATTTACCATGGATTGTAAAATCAACAAAAGAAATGGTTGAATATCATTTAAGGATAAAAATGTTCATGAAACTCTACATTTGTGTTTTGTTATCATTGATGTGCCGAAGAAAACATGGGATAATGGAATCTAAGCAGAAAATATATATAAGCTAAACTTGGTAACAGATGCTAAGAGAAAAATTTCTTTTAAATTATTTACAGGAACTAAAATTTCACTTATTAATAATGGTTAAAAGTATAATAGTAGCTTAACAATAAAAATATTTATCAAAGTCATTTTTTTTATTAATCTTAATCATAGGGTAGTTTTACCTTATGTGATATAGGCTTAAATAAGTCTCAAGTAATTAAGACTTAAATCAATCATTAAAGTATTAAATTTTTTGCAAACAAATCAAAATTTAAACATAAATAATATTCTATATTGAGCCGATAATTTTGATCAGCTCATGTTATGTTCTCTGTGTGTATGTGTATATACATAATAGGAAATAAAAGCTGTGTGTATGGGAAGTTTTTTTTGGCTATTATTTATTAGTTCTTATTGGGATTTAAAAAAATAAATAAAAAATAAATGGTAGATTATTTATTTTTAATTGGATTGAGAAATTAAATTGAAAGTGATAGAAAAAAAATGTTAAAAGTTTTTGGAAACAATTTCATAATTATTTTAATTTTTTAATCTGAAGAAAGGGGAGAGAAAAAAGAATTGTAATTAATTCTATTGTCATGACTTCTGGTTAGCAAGGTGTTAAAAAAATGAAAGGAATGCAATCACTGGCCAGGAATGTGATCAAAAAAAGGACAATGAAGAAAAGGACTATAAATAAAGAGAAAATCCTATTGTGAGACTACTATTAGTTTTTTAATGAAAAAAAAAACTATTATATAAAAAGTGAAATAAAAATGATCAAAGGCTAAAACAAAATAGAATCCATCCCCAACCGGGGCACTGACCCATTCCTAGATCTTCATTGAACCATGAAACCATTTCAAGAAACATCAAACCACATAGGAGAAAGTGGAGCTAGCCATGGAACAAAAATTAGTTGCTGAGAATCAACTCCCCAGAGGTACAAAGAAACACTTATGGATGTGCACTGATTGATCAGGGTTATGGAAACTTTATGTTTATTGATTGAACTATAGACATTAGTGAACTTTAAACATACATTTAGGATTGCATTTAACCATTAATGAACTATGAGTTACAACAATAGAAGGGGATTTTATTTTAATATTAATAATGTTTATATCTGCATTAATTAATTTTTTTAGTTACTATGCATAAATTATTTGCATGTTTTAATTTTTCTTTATGGGTGGTTTAGTTAAATTTTGACTAAATTTTCAGGGCTATTGGGTGATGTCAAGAAAAGATAATAATCCAATAAATGAACCCATGACAATGATATCAGAATAGAATTTTAAAAAAAGGATTTGGAAAGCAAGTGAAAAGTATTAAGGGTTGAGAAATATTGAAAGAGAAGGTAGAGGTCTTGTGTTATAACTTACTCCTAATAGTAAGCTGCTTAATCCTAATACTGGTCAAGAATTGGATCGGTTTTGATGCTTATTTAAGTAAAAGTGCATGTTCCTTTGCGAACAAAATATATATTGCTCTTTGCCTTTGTTTGTTTTTCTTCTTTATTTTAAAAAAAAGAGGAAAGAAGAAAGAGAAAAATTATATTAGTTGTGTAAAGAGTCAAGAAAAAGATGTAAGGTGTAGAGGGGTTATTGGTGATTTGTTTTGTTAATGGTCCTGAATAAAGAAAAATAAATAAAACTATAATAAAGCATATCATTGGTTAAAGGTTATGAAAGTGTATTTTTTTTTTGCATTTGTTCTTTAAACAATAAAACCTATTATTGTATTAAATCCGTCCATGTTGAAATAGGATTGTTGAGAGAAGTTTGGGTTGATCTGTCATATGTATACAAATTATCAACCACGAATAGGGATTTTTCTAATGTTGCAGTTCTAAGTTCTTTTCCTAGTGCTGCCCTCATTTGATAATGATTCCAGATTTTTAAAAAAAATTAATTCTCAGCATATAATCATTCAGGTATAAAAAGTAGTGGCACAGAGAGGTGACACAGAGAATAAGGTAGAAAATGGCATACCCAACGTGTTGGGGCTTGTGAAAAAAATAAATGGCCAGAGATAAGAGTTGTAAGACAGGTTAGGTGGGTTTTAGATGAGATCAGAGAGTTGATGTTTTGGTTGGGAGAAGATTTAGAATTAAGAGTAAAAGAAAAGAAGACAAAATAAAAATGAGCAAGAACAAAAGTGCAACAGAAAGCTCAGTGGTAATATTCAAGAACCCTGAGCAGTGTGAGTTGGAAGAGATACTGGGAGCTATCAATGACCTAAAAAGAATAGTTATGGAAGACCAGAAATAAATAAAAGAGATTTTAAAAAATGATTGAAGATATGAGAAAAAAGATAAATGATTTAAAAGAGAATAAAGAAAACAGATGTATAAAAAGTACTGGCACAATATAATTTATTTAAATTATTTAATAATTATTATTATTAAAAAGCATACTTGATTCCAAGATATGAAACGTTTTAAAAGAAAAACATATAAAAGATAATAATGTTAAAATTTTATTACATTTTTTTTTCATTGCATGAGAAAGAATTTGAAATTAACCCTTTATAACTGTATGCATTAATAATTTTAATCATAGATCATTTCTACTAATTGCAATCTTACAGGGGTAAATTATAAAGATATTAGATATTAGATTGGGTTTAGTAAAATTAGAATTGTGTTTTTGGTTTTAACCACCTCAATGAGTTAATGTTTACTTCAGTAAATATTATTATTATTATTAAACTAAGTACTGTGATTTGCTTATTGCACAAATCATTATAAAACTATTTTATTATTTACAATTAAAATATTCAAGTGTGTACCCTATATGATATTTCATTAGCAAGTAAAATATTATTTATTAAATTTTATCTTCTTTGCTAAGCAAAAATACTATTATGGAACAATTGGTGCATTACAAATTCATGAGTCCATTGCTGATGTAAATCCAAACTATCATAGAGTCATTTATTGATTAATTCATTTGTTTATTTTTATTAGTCATTTTTTTAGTTGCCTAAGTACAACATTCATACAATAAGTTTTAGATTGTCCACATATGTAATACATAATTGAAGAAAATTATTTGCTTCATAATATTATTTATTACATTTGGTCATCCAAATCTATGCGGCACTTGTCAGGCCAACTAGCCCTGCTCAGTTATAATACTTTCTATTATATTTATGAGTACCCAAATCTGCAAGATATTCAGTGAACAGTTTGTTTTATTTTATCCATATTAGTGTTGGTCAGTTTTCAATTATCATATTATTTAATAATGTTGATGACCGGTATTTTATTGTTTCATTACATTTTCTAGCTTGCCCAAATACATGGGTATTTATAGATCAGGCAGCTTTTCATTCATTATTTTATCAAGTGTTAATTACATTTTTGGCTCATTTAGCTTGAAAGGCTGATATTGGAATGAAATATAATTGCAAGCACGGCGCTAGATAAAATATTTGCTTATTGCTATTTATGAAATAATATTGCTTCATTAGCATTGTTCTCTTATTCATTAGTATTGTCCATCACAATATATATCTTTTTATAATATATACATACCTTATACATAAATACATACCTTCTGCATATATGAATGTAGTTAATTAACTATTAATAATTTTGTTCTGGAATTGTAATTTATTTTGAAGTTTATTTTTCTTATCTATATATTTGGATGCAAACTAAATTATAGAAATAAAATACATAAGAAATACTATTCTTAAAGGGAGTAATGGAAAATAATTAAAATAAAAAATCTTATTAAGTAAATAATATTAAAAAAGAAAATAGTAAGTATATGATATAAGGCACTTTAAATTTAAAATAATATTGATATTATAAAAAATAAAAACAATTTAAATTAAATTAAAATAATTTAAACTAATGCATAATTAATAAATTATAATATGCAGTATATATAGATAAAATAGGTGTATGTAATAATATATGAAAATCAAATAAAATGTATATAAGTATACATAAATATATTTAAAAAAATTAATTTTATAAAATTAGATATAGCTATTTAAAAAGTTATATAGATAATAGTAAACATGTGTATATTACAATAGTTGGTGATACAGATGGAAATGAATGATTGTACCTCTTCCAAGAAAAGATGTGGGATGAAATCATGAAATGGAGCACATGCCTATGTAATAACACAATTTATTTAATAGTAATAAAATATATTATTTAAATTACTAATAATAGAGAAGATAATGTCAGACTTAATAAAATAATAATAAGCCAATAAGCTAATGCACATGTGCTTTGTAGATTTAACTATATAGAAGAAATGTCTTGTTTACATATGTTTAAAATAATAATAATAATGAAATACTTGTAGCATCCCTTTTATTCTCACTTTGTAGAACTCGATATATATTTATAATTAATTATTTTCAATAATTGTTTAACTACAAAAAAAAAGTATAAAGAAAATGTGTGTAGGTAAATTGTGGTTTGCTTTTATCTGTTGAAATATGATATTTCTGTGAATTTGGACAAAAACTTTTGAATGTTTTTCTTTTTAATCTATAGTAGTAGTAGTAATAACATTTTTTTTTTTTGCTATTTAAAATTTATTTATGAATTCCACTTTTACTTTAAAGGACTTATATCCGTTTTGTTTTAGACCATGATTTCTTCTTATTTACTAATATATACCACAATATATCATCTAAATCTGATATCTAACTCTTTAAGTCTTCACCTTGTATTTAATAAAAATAATGTATTTCTAATTTTAACTTTTACTAAAATTAAGAGTTTTCTACTCTTTCTATATTGCTTTTCATGAGGAAAAATATGCAATCATTGACTTAAACATTTGATGTTGGATTAATACTTAAGAATAATAAAATAATGATAAATAATATCTTGTCAATTTAAAAAGTATTCAATTTTATGATTGGGATATTTATTTTATTCTTGGAATAATGCAATTATATTTTTTGATATGCATATGCCCATTTTGGATATCCATGAAAATATAAAAACAGCTTTTAATAATTTCTAAAAATCATCTTTCACTGTATTATTTTTTTATTTATACTTTCTTGGAAAAACAAATAAAAAGAATCATTTCAGTAAACATGTAAGTTTACAATTTATCATTTATACTAAAGGCTATTTTGTATTACTACAAGTGTATGTTCATTATCAAAATATATTTTAAGTTTTAATATTAAAACATTGTAATTAAACAATCTTTAAAATCAATAAATAAATGATAAATAAAATATTTTAATCAACTTACAGAAATTATTAACAAAACAGATATTTTATATTCTTATAACAAATTATCTTAGTAAAATATATATATATAAATAAAGAACTAAAACTTTGTTACCATTTTTCTTAATTTCTCTAGAGCCTTAAAGTACTTTTTTTTTGTTTAGTTAATGTTCTTAAATTTTGTTTTTACAAGATCTTTAAGAGAATCCAAATTGGTGCTTCAATAAATAGTTTATTCACTAATGAGGTTATGATTAAATCTTACATTTAATATCTTGGTATTTAACATCTACTTTTTGGGAATAGGAAAGGATGCAGCATATGAGGGAAAGATCCCCCCCCTCTCTCCCTGAAGTTTTTTTTTTTACCAATTATCTTTAGGGAATTACTAATTTAGAATAATAGTATTCATTTAGTGTTCATAGAAAACAATAAAAAGAAATAATAGTAATTATAATAAAAAATACTTTTCTAAATCAGTCATCTGTTCTACTTTAGAATAGATTATTATTATTACTATTTTTTTTAATAATAAAATAAAACAAATTTTTATATTAATATGTATTTTTAAAAATATTTAATATGTTTATTATTACTTTAATAATTTGGGGATTTTTTTTTATTACTATTTTTGTTTGTCGTGTTTTATAACTTTTTTTATGGATGCAACTTTACATTTTTCAACCATATTTTCTTTCAGTAGTTAGAAATTGTTACTTTTAAAAATATTAATAACAATGTGCATTATGAATTGACTATTTTTAAAACAAAATTAAGCTACTGTTTATTTATTGTCAGTTTTATTTTTGTTTCCTTTCTTTCATTTTTTTTTTTTTTAAAAAAAAACCACAAATAGTCATTTTGGGTTTGCTATCTCCGTATGAATATATCAAAATAAGATTATTATGCACTTCTGTTTTAAACAAAAAAACAAGGTAATGGAATTATATTTTATAGCACTGAAGAAAAATACTAGATATTAAAAATTGTTAGATAATTAAATAAAGAATTTTTTGAAAAGTGCAAAGAAGGAATGAATTTTTTAAAGATTTATTCAATATAAGGAATGCAAAAAAAATGAAAAAGTATTCAACATCTTGGAAAGTAATTCAAATAGAAGAATAATTAGCATTATAGTCAATAAAAATAAAAAAATACATTGTGGTTATACAAAAGCAAATAAAAAAAAACATCTGTTTGTGGATGTATATGATAATAATCAGGGTAAAAAAAGAATACGATCTTTAGAGACTAAGGAAAACATAAATAAAAAGAGTGAAATGGAGGTTGGAAGCAAGCCCCTCTTCCATGCTGTGGTGCAATGTACCAGGGCGGCCCACTGTAGGCGTAGTAAAAACGACTCTCCTTAATAAAAATTTTAATCAATGGATAAAAGAATACTTTTAAAAAAACGGACGCTTCAGTTAACTGATTATTTTATTTTATTATAGATGCTATTTTATGTGTTTGTATTATTTTATCAGTTGGACAAAAACTTTATTGTATTTGGAGCCGTTTCAGCCAATATTATAGTCTAATTAATAATAAATGTCAAAAATTTATGGTACAAAATTGTTGTGGAGAGCCATCTAGCGACTGATTCATTAATTAATCTTGCCTTAGAATTAAACCAAATCAAATAAAAAGACTCTCATTATTCAAACTCATATGCACAGGATCTATATCGTAATTAAACTTAAAACTAAACAAAAGAAAGTGTCATTTACATTATGTTTTGGTTCTTAAAAGTGTAATATAACCAAAAAATTATATTAAGAGAAAACAACGATTAAATCTGTTTCATAATAATTTTTTTTATATTATTTTTTTTAGAAGGGTTACAATATAATTTTGCACTGGCAGCACAAACCCACAGAACAGGCCTAATTGGAAGATAAAAGTTTTGTAAATACCAAGTTGTTAAGCATATTGTTATGAGTGCATATTGAGAGAGAGGGGGGGAGGGAGGAAGGGAGAGAGAGAGAAAAGGAGATAAATTATATTTGGTTATTGCAAAAAAAGTTGGGCAATCTATTAATTGGGAATTTATTGAGATATACAGTGGATTTTCAAATAGCAAAGATGCAACAAAAAAATTAAGTTATATAAATCTTGAAATTTATATTAGAAAAATGGGACAATATGCAAAACAGTAACAGTAATGATTTTCTTTGTTAAAATAGAAATAATTATGCCGTGAAATGAAATTTAAATATCACATGGAGTAACAAAACAGTATTAAACCACTAAACATCACATGATCACTATTTCTTATGCTTGCTCAAGTTGTTAAAAACAGAGGCAAAACTCTCCATACAGTAGTGCCACTCAGTGCAAACCAATTTAATCGATGGATGCAAGAAGGTTTATGCCTACCCATCCAATATCCCCAGACTAGTTTCTAGTTTGTGGCTTTCATCAGTGAAGAGCCACAAACTAGAAACTAGTCTGGGAATATTGGATGAGTTGTCACTAGATAGGGACTTTATACACAAACCTTCTTGCATCCTCCGATTACTCTGGCTTGCACTGAGTAGCACTACTGCATGGTATATTTTGCCTCAGCTAGTAACAAAACAATATGATGATTAGAAGTTTTATTTCAATTACACTAGTAAAAAAAAAATCAGTTTTGTTTTGCAAGATTAAATATCATTTTTAAAATTCATTAACTGTTATTGAACAATTTATTCAGTATGTAATAAAAATTTCAAATAATTAAAATCAAATTTATTATTTTAAAAATCCTACTAAAAAAAAAGTTTTAAAATAATTATTATTTTTAAAAACTTCTTAATATGTTAATTATCAAAAAATATCATAAAACTTTCTGAAAATCTATTTATATACTAATTTATTTGTTAAGCAATCTATCTAGTAATACATATTTATTATTGAAAACAAAAAATTTACAGTGTTTGTTATATTCCATTGTTATTGAGGACTTCTTGCAACTAAGTGTAAAAAAGAATCTTCATTCCTTTCTGTTTCTTTAATAAAGTGATAAACCTCTTGCATGTGCACTTCTTTTACTTACAGTACTTCATTATTTTGATCCATGTATATATACTTGCATTTTAACATTACTAAATATGTTAAATGTTTTTCTAATAATTCATTACTTATTGTATGTCGACTACATTGGTATTCTGATTTCCAGTGAACATTAAGATATAATGCTTTTGATAATTGATTCATTGGTTGTCTTTTTTTTTTTTTAACCATAAAATTCTTAATAGCTTTCTCATCATCACAATTCAAAAGGATAAATTTTTTTTTTGTGTGTATATATAATGTTCAATTGTCACAAAAAAAATGGGAAATTAACCTATGGACTACTGTGTCTTCAATAAAGCATCTCTATCTTTGATTACTGCAGTTAAACCATCAAAAGCAACTTTACTCTTCAGAATTTGATTCTGGAGTTGGGGGATGTAGATCTTTGACTGGTAAATATTTTATACCCTAGAAGATAAAATCACTATCACCAACTATCTTTATTTTTTTTAGTATTCATTTTGCTCTGTACTATTAAACACAGAGGTAGAATGTCAATCTCCAGAAAGTAGGGTCCCATTCAATTCCTGTGCTGCTACTTCCTGTGCTCAAACTTTTTATGAAAAAGTTACTTTACTATTTTACTCTTTTTTTTTCATTTAAAGAAAAAAATCTTTCACTTTCTGCTTCTATGGTAATGTCATCTGCATATCAAAAATGGTTAATCTTTTCATTATTTTTGTACTATACTCTCTTGTTTCTAAATCTGCATATCAAAATATATATTGAAATGTTATAATTATTTCAAGTTATTATATCCATTAATTAATCCAGACAGAAAAGTATATAATACAGCATAGGGCATTTATTTATCAAAGGCAAGTTAGGCAAAGGATAGTTAAGATTATTTAATTACAAAGAGTAAGCACTTCCTTTTTAAAAAGCAAACAACTCATGATATTAACCAATAGGTACATGTTATGTTACACACACACACACACATATATATATGAGAGTGTGTGTGTGTGTACATAATAGTTATTATTTATTCATATTTGTAATAAAAAAAATATTCCTGTCTGGTAAGGATTTTTTGGAATATGTATAAATTATTGAATGCACACTTGGATATCATGTTTTCATTAACATTGTTTTAAAAAAACAAACAATATAGACCAGTATCTCCAAGGATTTTAATAGATTCAGTATTCTAAAATCACTCACTATTGGTGAGAAATTCAGTATATTCATTAAAATTGTCACTGCTAGAAACAATTTTAATAAATATAGAGAATAAAATTAGCTTCCTTATAAATTCTAAAACCAATGCTGGCCTAATCTAGCAGGTTCCTTCTGGGCCAAGAAAGCAACTTTATACAGAATATCTTTAAAATGCCCTAATAAAAAATTAAGGATGCTTAACTCTTAGAAGTAACTCGATTTAAAAAAGGGATTACATTTAAAAAATTTGACAACAAATGTCATACCTGGAACTCTTACGACATAAAAGAATAAAATATCTGATGTCAAAGTTTAGGAAATATTTGCCAGAACTTTGAAAATAAAAAACTAAAGGATGCTTCATGATTTTGGCTACAAACTTGTTTTAAGTTTAGACTAAGCTATCAACACCCCCATTTTTATGTAAGTTATTCATAAGTTATTAATAAATTTTAATAAGAACTGTTTAATATTACATATGAATTTTTAGTATAGAAATATATGTATATATATATGGGTTATTATTGTTTTGTGCATTTCGTAAGTGTATTGTAAGCTGTGTATATCTTTGTAATAATAAAATAATATTTTAAGTATTTAAGATTTCAAATAATTTAATTTATATACAAATAATGAAATTCTCACAATGGTTTATTTATGGTTAGCACAACTGAAAGGAATTATTTACTATTTCAATTAACTAAATATCTCAGAATCTGAGTCAGAAAATATAAATGATTGTACCTTGAGTGTCATAATAACCTTATATTAATTCATGATAGGCCAATTGAATGATTTAACAATAGGGCTATACAGTTAAGATTGTTAGACAGCATAAATGATCTTAAGTTAGATAATTCTTTGAAGTTAATCCTTATACATGTTAAATGATTAAATGTTTTCTATAACTTTTTGTGATCTGAAGTAATTCAAATGTGTGGATTTAATTGTTATTTATTTAGGGAGAGGTTGAATTTGAGATGTGTGTGTGTGTTTGATATTATTTTCTTATATAGTCAATACTAATGACAAGCATGAATACTGTAAGTTATTAAAAGTTTGAAATTGCAATTTTGTAGGTAATTAAATTATATATTGTTCTAACTTAATTTTATATAAGCAAAATATTCCTGCTCTTTTGAGAAAAATAATGTTATGAGTGACCACTGTTTATATTATTAATATATTCCATATATTACAGAGGATGTCTGGCATATGATGATTAGTTCATTACATATTATAGTCTATATAGATACCCTGATATTTTAAGGGTGTACTTATTTATGCTTGTACTTGAATTGCAGACAGATTTATTAAGTTACATATTATTATTGTAACCTATAGGTGTCAAAAATCTAAGTCATATCTACTTGATCATAATTTATTTAAATGTTTTGATTTATATATATTTCTTCATGCATATCTCCTCCTCATTATAGAGAACCAATGGATGTTACTGGATAATGAGTTTTAATATTGTTGATAATGTAATGAATAGTTAAATAGCTATATGCATGAACAAGATCCATGTTATTCCAAATCAGTTTTCCCAAGTATGTAAATATTACCAAAAGTATATCTGTCCTCAGCTAGATAATGCAGCACTGATGATGATAAAGAGTGCAGAGGGAAGTCAAACATTGATATGATTAGAATTCAAAGGAAAATTTTTTATTGCAATCAGACCATATTCAATATAATTAATCATTTAACACATCTTCCACAAATTTTGAATTCAAGTTTAGCCCAAATAATGATACTCAAACTCAAAGCATATATAATTAAAATACCTTTCCCCCTTTTTTGCAAAGGTTTCACAATAGCATGCTAAATCTGCATCATGTAGGTGTAAATTTCTTCACAATGTATGTGTGTTCTGTGTGTATGCATATCCTTATTTATGAGATTCCTCTTGACTTCTCCACTTTTTTCTAAGAGCAAAGTTGTTTTCATACATTATTTATAGTCACAATAGGTTGACTTATGGGATTATTTACCAGCCTCTTTGAATTTTCTTTTTTGTATTTTTTCCTCTTTATCCAATATTTTTGTATTTTTCCAATTGAACATATGTCCATTGGTATATACATGGTCTGCTATCTTAGCCACATCTCTTTTCTCTCTTTTAATCAGGAGTTTATCCTCTTGCAATTGCTTTTCAATAGAGCAACTGGTCTCACCAATTTATATATAAAATATTTAATAAAAGGAAGAGAAATTCTTTAGGACATGACCTGAATATTAAATATAATACATTTGCAATTAAAATAAATTCTTTTAAGTTGATAAAAAAAAATTATTTAAAAAAATAATTAAGGACAAGTACGTATATGCTTAACAATCTATTTTATTTATAATCTGAAAATATGTTTCAAATATGCATAACAAAATTGAACTGTCTAAGACAGGCAATTAATTTTGCTTGGGTTTGTCAAACAAATAGCTTAGCTTAATTACAATAATAAATCAGAAAATTATGCATGTTTGAGATATCCATTTGTCCTGATATATTTAATTTTAACTATGTTATATTTCAGTAACATCATTCTTGAAATATTTGAATAATAGTAGAACCTACTTCAATAAAATGTCCTACAAACTAAAGAATCATGCTACTCTAAATCAACCACGAATAATATCTTAAGAATAAGCAAAAAAAATAGGGCCCAAACACATCACACAGATCATATATTTATTAATTTAAAATAAATTTTATATCATATACTTAACACCTCAATTAAAGGTTATATTTATTTTATCACAATAATAATATACTGAATACACTTATATTATATAAATAAACAGTCTAATTCATGTCTTCCAGTTTTATATTGACAAGATATAGGATAAGACATGCACTAAAAGAACTATAATTTTTTAGATGAATACAATATATATAACAACTATCCTTGCTGGCATGATATCTTTCCTGAGATATTTTATATCATACACAATCCTACCTAACTTTATTCCAGAAGTTAGACATAATTGCATGTCTTTGATCTCAGTAAGTCAGGTTTGTGAAAAAACAACCTCCGTCGGCCCTTGGCACAAGCATGTAAATGATTGATAGCACTGGTAAGTTTTTCATGTTTGCTGAGGTTATTGAATTAAAACAATTCTTCTAATTCATTTATATATTCACTGATATCCTCATCACATTCTCCCTTTAACATCTTGAAAACAATAAATTTAGTACTATATGAGTTCATATTACAGGGATTTCTTTCAGTGAATATATCTGGAATATTAACATGATCAACACATTCATGTATTTTCCCACCAGAATAACAATTCTTTAGTTTCATCTGGGAAAAATTCACGTTTCCTGACAATTGCTTCTAAATTAACATTAGAATGTGCGTTATTTTTTACTATCCAACACTCTTTTGCATTAACTTGTAAATAATTTATCTTTCAACCCTTTAATACAATCATCCCTTGTATTATAAATCTGTGTTAAATGAACTTTACATTTGCATAATTCTAATTCCATATCAATATTATTTTCTTATCTAATTCATACATCTTTCTTTCAACAGTTATCAACCTTTCTGGTAACAACAATGGTATAATAAATTCATTAGAATTATATAAATCCTGAAGCTTCCCATGTAGGAAAAGATCCAAGAGAGTATTCATTCCTTAAGCTCACTAATTCTATCTTGATCCACATTAACTCTATTTTGCATTATCACCATGGTCATGCTTATATTGCCCTGTGTTCGTGTCACAAGCAACCACCATCACTCTTATATCTCTTTGTTATACCTTTGCATTTAATTTCAATAACATCAAGTATATCTTCCTGTTGATATTAGCAATATTCATTCCCTGTCTAAAATGTTGATGAATATTTTGGATAGAGCATAATTTGAGAATTCTTAAATTCAAGCTTAAAATCACTCTTGATAATTTTTAATCTAAATATCTTTAACTGTTTTGTTTAAGCTACTACGGATTATGTATATGTCTTGGGTGTCACTTTTGGGGACCACCCATAAAAATATGGCTGTTATTAAATTCTTCCATTACGACTAAAGCTAATGTTAATGCCAAAATTTAAATACAAACTGTATAGAATAAATATCAAATGATAAATACTGTACTAAGTTACCTTAATATTTCTTTTTCAGACTTCACCTTACTTATAAGTTTATTTATGTTCTCATGACTATTACACCTATGAAAGAAAATTATATATGACAAATTTAAATATCATCTGCTTCATAAAAACTATAACGATATCATTGTGAAAGAGCAAATATCATAAGTCTAATAAGATCAAAATATTATGCAAAATTTATCAACTGACAAAATATAATTAATGAAAATTATAAGGATTAAAATTTAATCTTAGCCTCATCAAATTATTAGTAGTGTAAAGTTAGTGAATTATTTTTGCCTATATGCATGGACAAATCTGTGTTATTCCAAGTCATGTGTGATTAACATACTTGTGTATTTCCAGATACATAAATATTTCCAAAAGTATATGTCTCTGAATAGCTAATTAACTCAGTGGTGATAATAATGAAGGGTAAGAGAAAAGACAAACATTGACATGATATGAATGACAAATGAAATTTTATTG
This sequence comes from Epiperipatus broadwayi, assembly GCA_028023455.1. NCBI lineage: Eukaryota > Metazoa > Onychophora > Udeonychophora > Euonychophora > Peripatidae > Epiperipatus > Epiperipatus broadwayi. Next base: position 4,780,259 of record JAQFVV010000016.1, read on the forward strand.
TATTCAGATTGCATTCAATCTAATTAATCATTTAAAACATTCTCCACAATCTTTGAATTCAGGTTAGACCAAACCATGATATTCAAATGGGTTGTTTTTAATAAGATTAAAAAAAATCCCCCCTCTTTTCTTTTGCAAATAAAACTATAGCATGTTAAATTTTCTGCATCATATGAGTATAGGCATATATTTCTTCACTGTGTATCTGTTTTCAATATGTATGAGCAGTTATGCAAACATGAAATCACAAATTGGGCATCTGGATTAAATAAGATACTTTGTAAAACTTACCTATTACTCTTTCTTATCATCTTCATAATAAATCATTATAACATATGTTGTTGTATGAGACCAGTGCAAATAAATTTATCTCCTGACATTAGTTAATTGTATCTTTAACTGGGGGAGAAAAAATGAATTTGAGTTTAATAAACTAATGAATATTTTATTTACATTTGATAAAAATAAATTATTAATTATATATACATTATAAAGCCATATGCTCTTTAAAACTTGACTTGGATATAGTATATTTGTAACTGCTCTAAGTTGAAAAATGTATCTTAAAAAAAAAAAACTAAATGTGAGAATAAGTATGTATGCTTAACAAACTATTTATAATATGAAAATAGTTTTCAAATATGCATAACAAAAATGGATTGTCTTAGGCAAGCAATTAATTTTGTTGGAGTTTGGTTGAATATATCACTTAGCTTTATTATAGTAATAAATTGAAAAATTGTGCATGTTTAAGAAATTCACTTATCAGAATTGACATATTTAATTTTAACTATATTACCTTTCAATTACATCCTTCCTAAAATGTTTGGGAAATGATGGTATTTACTTCAGACCCATTCTCTTTTATGACTAAAGATTCTGGATACATTATATTTACTTTTTTGCTTAAGGAAAAACCATGTATTCTCGAAAAATAAGGCTATATTGAAGGTCTTATTTGTATAATTATATAAATGTGAAAGTTATTGTGTGATTTTATAACTCAATAAATATTGCACCAATCTTGAAGAATCTTACATGATTTTTTGATTTTTTTGTATAGAATTTTACTAGTATATAAATTTTTGCTTTGTTTTAAAAAATGTGTAATTTGCAAAATAAAAATGCTGCAAATCTATATTGTAATTGTTCTTGAATGACATTATAAAAAAACAATAAGAGGATAGCAATGATTAAAAGATTACAGAGTTGGAAATATTTTTAAACGTAAAGTGTTAGTTTTTGGTAAAGCAAAATAAAATTTGATTTTGTAAATATAAATTAATTAAATTGCATTTGTAATCTTATATTTAATTTTTCATTTGAATAATAGCAATTTAGATCAGATATAATAATGAATTAGATAAACTTTTAAGATTTCACTTTAAATATATATTTAATTTAATATGTATTTAAGTAAAATCTAAAATGGCAGCATACAGCAAGAGAAATACTACTGAATTTGATAAACGTTTACCATATTCCTTTAAATGTATTCTCATGTGATAAAGCAAATGTTATGGCCTGCATATTGAGATACATACTAGAGAAATTAAAAAATATTAGTTTTTGGTAATCCAGGTAAAATTTTATTAAATAAAAATATATTTTAAATTAATTAAACTTCATTTGGACTATATATTTAATTTTTCACTTCCATACATTATGATGTTAAAATTTTATAACTATTTTAAAAATGATCACATGAGAAATATAAAATAATTTATTTTAAAATTATTGTTTATTGTATTTAATAAATTATACTTTTTTGCAATACTGCTGTTGTTAATTAGTTCATGTAAATAGATTTTAATTATGAAACTTTCTACTGATGCAAAGTGACCGCTACAGAAATGAAGAGAATTAGCTAATAAAATTTTATTTGGTATTCAGTGCATCAAAAATCAAAAGTGAAACGCATAAAGATATTTTGATTATCAAACTTTCTATTAATGTGAAGATATAGCTAGAGTTCAAAAGTGAAATATGTAAATATATTTTAATTATCAAACTTTCTAATAATGGTGATAGGACAGCTAGAGAAATAGAATTAGTAAGAGAAATTTTTTGATATCCCATATATCAAAATGAAATTTTCATAATAAAGGATTAAAAAAATTTTATTACTCAGAATATATCCTTCTTATATATATAAATTAAAATATATCTTAATAATCAACTGCACTATGTTTTTAATTATTATTCTACTAACATGTGCAAAAACATAGGCCAGCATTGCTTGCATTAGTAAAATAAGATTATGTAGTTGAGAATTAAAATATATTTAAAGAATATTTACATGAAATAAATATGACTTACAACATTGTTTATAAAAATGCATTATAATATTTTATGTGCTGTTGATATTTCATACATTATTATTTCATGTAAATATTATTTAAATATATTTAAATTATCAACTTCATTACATTCTTTTAATCTAATAATATAAGCAAAACCATGGGTACAGCTAATTTATAAATATATTGTATCTACTAAATTCCCTAGGAATTACATGAACATACTATTCTAAATAAACTACAACTAACTCTTAAGAATAAGTTAGTATTAAAAAAATAATAGGCAAACATAAAAATATTCTTTAATGTAAATATGCAACATAAATATGCATATGGCTATTAATTAAGTTTAAATAAATTTTATATCACATATTTAATAAAACTTTGCATAAAGATTATATATTTTGTAACCTATGAAAGATGGAAAAGTCCTTCCAGCCAACCGATATCAGTATTGGGTGAACTAAATTGTAACCTAGAAACATGCAGAAATGTAGGCTAAAATATCTCTCAATAGTTTTGCTCAGTGAATTTATAAAAAAAAATGTCATATTCTACAATAAGAAGATATACAGGGGAAGCATTTATAATAAAATATATGTAAATAAGCATTTACTTTTTATATAGCGCTATGTTTACAATTGTATTACATTCAGATATCAGCCTTTGAAGCTAATTGTGCATGCGCTTTCTGCGAGTGTTAATAATAAATGAATACTTTCTCTTCCAATACAAGATATAGTATTTATGCAGGAATAAAATGAATCCACTTATTCCTACAATTCAAATGCTTATATATGAGCAAATCTGAAGTACTGGCAAGGAAAGCGTGAGGATAGACCACTCACTTTAAATTACTATTTACGATGTCTGAATGAATGATGTTGCTGAAATTGTCTAGAATTTACTAAACGTCACTCTAACTGAAACTTAATCATATGTAAATAAGCATTTATTTTTTATATAGTGCTATGTTTACAATTGTATTACATTGAAATATCAGCCTTTCAAGCTAATTGTGCATGCGTTTTCTGTGAGTATTAATAATAAATGAATACTTTCCCTTCCAATACAAGATATAGTATTTATGCAGGAATAAAATGAATCCACTTATTCCTACAACTCAAATGCTTATATATGAGTATTCATTTATTATTAACACTTTCAGAAAATGCATGCACAATTAGCTTGAAAGGCTGATATTTGAATGTAATACAATTGTAAGCATAGCGCTATATAAAAAATAAATGCTTATTTACATATGATTAAGTTTCAGTTAGAGTGACGTTTAGTAAATTCTAGACAATTTCACTGACGTTATTCATTCAGACATCGTAAATAGTAATTTAAAGTGAGTGGTCTATCCTCACGCTTTCCTTGCCAGTACTTCAGATTTGCTCATATATAAGCATTTGAGTTGTAGGAATAAGTGGATTCATTTTATTCCTGCATAAATACTATATCTTGTATTGGAAGGAAAAGTATTCATTTATTATTAACACTCGCAGAAAGCGCATGCACAATTAGCTTGAAAGGCTGATATTTGAATGTAATAAAATATTATGAAAATGTGAAACAACATTATTAATAAATTAAGAGAAGAAATCTCATCTCATTCTAGAACACATAAAAGACTCTTAATATTATAAGCATATGCCGTTGAGGTTACATTTAAATTTCTTTCTAGGACAAATATCTATTACAACTACCATTTAATCCATTTCATCAGTATCTTCTAAGCATTTCATTACTCTGATTAGATAAAACATTATTTAACTCTTATAAAATTTAGAAATGTTCTTTAAAATCTATGCCATGTAAGATTCATCTTTAAATACTTTCTTCATTATCATAACAAATTTAAACTATTTATTTTACAGATATAATAAACATCTCCATACTTCTCCATTCTTTTCAAATTCATATAAATAAAGATATGATAAAAGTCAAATGCCCCCAAGATGCATTTCGTGCTGAACCAGCACTCATCAGTTGGCCCAGGTGACTATATCTCATATATATCTTTATTATATGGAAGGAGTTTGACAATGGTAAATGAAAATGTAACAACTTATTTATTTTATATAGCACAATGTTTATAAACTGTAATATTAATAACAGCATTAAGTTATTGCACATGCGCTTTGTATATTTTTAATAATAAATGAATACCCCCACTTCAAACACAAGATAAGTCTTTGGAAAAGATAGAATGAATCCATCTATCTTTTCGAATTTAAATGCTTATGTATGAGCAAATCTTAAGTATTTGAAAGTGAGAGTGTGAAGATATTAAACAATCACTTTAAATTTTTACATGCTTGAATGAATGATGCTGGCATTTGGGTTCGAAAAGATAGACGGATTCATTCTATCTTTTCCAAAAACTTATCTTGTGTTTGAAGTGGGAGTATTCATTTATTGTTAAAAATCTACAAAGTGCATGTACAATAGCTTAATGCTGTTATTAATAAATTTAAATAATATGGTTTGTTAAACTAAATCAGGGTATCTCAGAGTAATTATAATCTCATTTAAATTATAAAATAAATTCTTTTTGACTCTTCAGACTTATTCAATATTGAATAAAATTTTAATTAATAAAATAATTTCCTAAGCTAATGTCTTATTATAATTATGATAATAACAATGCTATTACTAATTTAAATAAAATCAACATGATCTCTTAACTTTAGAATAAGATAATGAATAATCTAGGATTACATTCAGATATTAAGAATGGAAAAGGGGTTTAATAGTCATTCTAAATATCTTAGAATAAATACTTAAACATCTTATAAATATAAATTAGGTTCTTGTAAAATTAATTTTATCATAAAATAATAAATACCTTCAAATATGAAAATGATTTTAAAATAAATATGCACAGTAATTTGAAATAAGCAAATTGAATTATTAAATTGATCCAAAGTAATAAATCAAATTATAATTCTTTATTAAGCCAATATCTTTCTTAGGCATTCTACTAATGTTTAAATAATTCAATAAAGTGACTCTTATTAGCTTCAATATTCATGTACTCTTTTAGCAAATACACTTAAAATAATTTATAATATTTTATAAGTAACCAAACTTCTAGTCCATATGTGAAATGATTTCTGGTTGATAAGTAGAATGATGTAAACAAACGACTATGAGAAATTTCGTAAGTAACAAAAACAAATTTATTCTATAAAGAAACAAATACAAAATTACAAATATTCCATATTTACATCCACATTGCCAAAGGCTTTTGCAAATTTACTTCTTTAAAATTAAGTCAGAAGGTTTTAAAGATTTACATCAAGTTTTATAACAAAATCAATTAGATTAAACAAAAATAATCCAGCAGATTAAAATAAACTTTCTATTGTTTAATTATAAAAAAGTTATCATTGATCAATACATTCATACAATAATAATAACTTTCTTAAAAGTAGTGTCCCTTTTATGAATATTTAACATAATAATAGCTTACCAATCCAGTGATGAAGGAATGATAAAACATTATATTGTGTATTTACGCCTAAATACAAAAATATTTAGTCCTCATTATTAGTAAAGCACAATTATAGGACTTTACAATGAATTATTCACATTTAAGCCAATAAAGAATGTTATAAAGATAAGATAGAATTCCTCAATAGTTTGATAAAAAACATTAAAAATGCCAAATAAAGTCATGGTAAAACGTTACAATACTTCACTATACATGATACAAACTACAAACAAAATCCATTATCAAATAAATAAGGCAAAGTAAAAGTATGTTAGCATAGCTAATAAAATTCTACTTTTGAGGACTAATAAAAGAATCTAGGACTTGTCACTAGTCAGGAAAATAATGAGAATGCATATCAGGGACTAAAATATTAAATAGGAATTGCCTTAAAATAGAGTCTAAGCTATATCTCCAAGATATGTGCTATAAACATATAAATGCTAGCAAGGCAATAAAAAAAGAGACTAATGCCATCATCTCTTGTAAAAATAAGCTAGTAAAATAATGATAGAGATTTACCTACCATTTCCAAATATACTGTTATACAAAAGCATTGCTAAAATAGAGTAAAAATAAATCTATTCTCTCTAACAAAAATACTATAATGAAGAAATTACATTCATATCAGCCTTTCAAGCCAATTGTGCAAACGCTTTGCGAGTGTTAAATAATAAATGAATACCCTCTGACCAATACAAGATATAGAATTTATGCATGAATAAAAAGAATCCCTCTTATTCCTATGACCCAAATATTTATATATGAGCAAATCTGAAGTACTGGCACAGAAGGTGTGACAATATAACAGTCACTTTAAATTACTATATACAATGTCTGAATGAATGACGCCGATGAAATTTTCTACAATTTACTAAGCGTCATTCCAACTGAAACTTAATCATATATATAAATAAGCATTTATTTTTATAGCATCTGTATACAATTTGTAATTACATTCATATCGGCCTTTCAAGCCAATTGTGCAAATGCTTTGCGAGTGCTAAATAATAAATCAATACCCTCTGACCAATACAAGATATAGAATTTATGCAGGAATAAAAAGAATCCCTCTTATTCCTACTACTCAAATATTTATATATGAGCAAATCTGAAGTGCTGGCACAGAAGGTGTGACAATATAACAGTCACTTTAAATTACTATATACAATGTCTGAATGAATGACGCCGATGAAATTTTCTAGAATTTACTAAGCGTCATTCCAACTGAAACTTAATCATATATATAAATAAGCATTTATTTTTATAGCGTCTGTATACAATTTGTAATTACAATTAGCTTGAAAGGCCGATATGAATGTAATTACAAATTGTATACAGACGCTATAAAAATAAATGCTTATTTATATATATGATTAAGTTTCAGTCGGAATGACGCTTAGTAAATTCTAGAAAATTTCATCGGTGTCATTCATTCAGACATTGTATATAGTAATTTAAAGTGACTGTTATATTGTTACACCTTCTGTGCCAGTACTTCAGATTTGCTCATATATAAATATTTGAGTCATAGGAATAAGAGGGATTCTTTTTATTCCTGCATAAATTCTATATCTTGTATTGGTCAGAGGGTATTCATTTATTATTTAACACTCGCAAAGCGTTTGCACAATTGGCTTGAAAGGCCGATATGAATGTAATTACAAATTGTATACAGATGCTATAAAAAATAAATGCTTATTTATATATATGATTAAGTTTCAGTTGGAATGACACTTAGTAAATTCTAGAAAATTTCATCGGCGTCATTCATTCAGACATTGTATATAGTAATTTAAAGTGACTGTTATATTGTCACACCTTCTGTGCCAGTACTTCAGATTTGCTCATATATAAATATTTGAGTCATAGGAATAAGAGGGATTCTTTTTATTCATGCATAAATTCTATATCTTGTATTGGTCAGAGGGTATTCATTTATTATTTAACACTCGCAAAGCGTTTGCACAATTGGCTTGAAAGGCTGATATGAATGTAATTACAAATTGTATACAGACGCTATAAAAATAAATGCTTATTTATATATAGTGAAGAAGTGTAAAATATAAACAATAAGAATTAATGCCAAATGTAGCTCCATTAACATTAGGCAATAAATAAGCATGAAATAAATAATAGAAACATACATCTACTTATTCATCTTACATCATAACACTATACTTTTATAAATAAATAATTCATATGTAAAAAAAAGAAAATATTTTAAAGTATGAAAATATGCTAAATTACTATTCTGAGAACTTAACTTAAATATTTCAACATATAGCATATAATATGATAATAATATACAAATAATATTAAATTTTTTACTATCAATAAATAAAATAAAGTCCTGCTGTCATCTTTCCATAACTATTACACTGGAACATGGAAGTATTGGCAACAAAATCTTGTGGACAGCAAACATATTCATCATAAAACATAATATAATTATAATATCAAAATCTATAACTATGAAATATAAAAGTGCTTCCAGATATCCTTAATGAAAATTTCAAAAAATATGCTAGCAAGTAATATAATAAAATTATAGTTATTCATTAAATACATTCATGGATTTAAATTATGATATTCATTGATTGGCAATAAATATTTGCTTAACATTTAAATTCAAGTTTTTCAAAAATTAAACCATCAAAAGAAGTATCTTAATTTGTTGTAATCAAAAAATTATTTTGCAGAAGAATGCTTTTTTAAATCTCATTTATCCAAAATCACAAAAGTATTTAGCAGGAGAAAAATACATATTTTAAATATCATATTTATAACCGCAGTGGTCTCCATAGTAATGGTTGAGGAGAATAAGAATTTGCAGGATTTAAATACTTTGCAGGTGTTATAAAATATTTAAACGTGAAAAATTATTTAAGTTTATTTAAATATGTCATTTTTAAAGTCATTTTATATTTCAATTTTAAGAAGTGAAAAACTTTTAAATTTTTTGTAATATTTATTAGACAGTTTGTCACAAGTTGATTTTGTATTACCCCTCAGAAAAATTTATTTCTTTTATGGGAAGCAAACAGTCATAAGAAGCAAATTCTTCTGTGCCTTTTTCAATTAGTAATATGTCTTTTCTTAGAATAATGGCATTAATAAATTCCTCATTAAAGTAAACTATTATTGCTATGAGATTAAAGTTTATCTTTTGTAGACTTAAAATAATTTAAAAATATCTGAAAAGATACATACTCATCATAAAAGACATAATTCTTTATCCTAGGAATTTAAAGACTTTACTCAAAGTAAATAAATTCTGGATATTTGATATGAACTGAGTATTTAAATAAAAATATCAGGAAATTAATATTTTTAATGTCATTACTACTGTTATAAATTTTAAATATATTGTGGCAAATTTAAATTTAAAAATGTTCAAATATGTCCTGAAATCAACAATAGCTTTGGAGTCATTAGAGTGATAATAATAGTAATGACTTTTGAAATATTTCATTGCAAAAACTTTGAAATGTAATATTTTAATGATTATATGTTACCATTAAATCTGTCAGAAGTTTAAATTCAGACAAGTGTGCCCAGATATAAGTTTAGCCTAACATACTTAAGTTTAGGACAAACAAAGGTAATTAAAACTATATTTTTAAAATTTAAAATATGACTGCTACAAATAAAAAAATTAAAACTGATTGAGGAGAGCCTTAAACAGATGACAATTCTACCTATTTATACTATTAATCATATGATCATTTTACAAAACTTGATTAACATTTTAACTTTTGCCCCCTTCACTTATTAATTTGAATCATTGACCTATTTATAACTAGGGAAGGTTGACAGGTAAAATTTACCTAATTAATATTCAAATTTTAAATAAATCACTTTTGTCTATGCAATTTTCAAATTAAATAAAAACATTTCCTGGTTGCAAATAAAATAATTACATAAAAATTATAGATACCAGAATAAAATAAAAGTATTACATAATTGAAATTTATATTCCATTTTTAATAGAACAAGTATTACAAATAATATTTAATACATTTATTTACTATAGTTAAATCTAGACAAATCCCTGAATATAAATTTTAAATTGTCCTTTAAATTTAGACATTGAATAATATTTTAAAATAAATAATGTTAAAATTTAAAACTTTTATTCACTCATTTATTCAGTTATTCTATCTATCTATTATTATAATTACTACTATTATTATTTTACTTCAAAGTGATATAGATAATTTTTTGAATTGGTGTGAATATAATTATATAAATATGGATAAGTGTTTCATTATCTCTTAGTCTAGAAAATTTGAAATCTTAAGGTTTTACTACTTTATTGGTGACTAAAATCATAAATGATTATAAAAAAGATCTAGGAATAATATTTTTCCAATAATGGGTATTTTCATAACCACATTAATTTTATGGTGAATAAATCTCTTAAAATTGTAGGAGCTATTTACAGATATTGAAAAACATTTAATAAATTTACAAAGATTAAACTTTTTATATCCTTAGTTCTTCCCATCTTGGAGTATGGTACAATTATATGGAATCCTCATAACAAGATAGATATCATAAGAATTCAGTGTTTTTGACAAATTTTTAAAATTAAATAGTTTAAATAATGAACCTTGAAACATCACATGATCCTATTTCCCATGCTTGCTCATAACTGTTGTTAAAATAGGCAAAACTCTCTCCATACAGTAGTGCCATTCAAAACAAGACAGAGTAATCAATGGATTCCAGAATGCTTGTGCATAAAATCCCTATCTAGTGTCTACTCATCCAATATTCCCAAACTAGTTTCTGAATTATGGCCTTCATCAGTGAGGAGCCTTAGATCTGAGAGCACTGCACCTAGATCTTAGGATCTAATGTGACCCTCCAGCAGACACCTTTTATCTCTATATAACTAGAAAATTATGAGAATAAAATTGAAAACAAATATTTTCAATCTAAGCTCAGTAGCTTAGATAGTCATATGGGTCTGAACTCAGTTCAGCCCCATACGTTTTGGTGTCTTTAGTTTTTTTATAATCCATATGACTATATAAGCCACTGAGCATAGATTGAAAATATTTGTGTGTTTTCAATTTTATTCTCATAGTTTTGTAGTTATATAGAGATAAAAGGTGGCTGCTGGAGAGTTGCATTAGACCCTAAGATCTAGGTGCAGTGTTCTCAGATCCAAGGCTCTTCACTAACAAAGGCCATAAGCCAGAAACTAGTCTGGGGATATTGGATGAGTAGGCACTAGATAGGGATTTTATGCACAAGCCTTCTGGAATCCAATGATTACTCTGTCTTGCTTTGAGTGGCACTACTGTATTGAGAGAGTTTTGCCTATTTTAAATAATGAACACTATATTGACTTAATGCTGAGACAAAAAACAAGAGCTCTTAAATTTCTTCATAAATTTATTTCCCAGAATATTTCTGAATCTAATTTGCTTTCTAGATTAGATATCAAGAAATAGAATATTTGTACTTACAATATTTTTGAACTTAAAATTTGTAAATCTGATGTATTAAGATTTTCTCCTTTATTTAGTTTACCTAGAACTTATAACAAAGATTTTGCTAATGTTGGTATTTTTAATTTGGATTTTAAACAATTCATTAAAATCATCTTAAAAAATTATTATCCTTAATTTCATTTGATTTGTGCATTTTATTGGTTTTCTATTTTATTGTTATTATTATTACTTTTTTAATGCTTATTTAGATTTGTATATAATAATTACATTACTGTGCAATCTATAATTGGCTAAATGCTGATGATATGTACATTAAATAAATAAAGAATTGAATTATTATTATTATTATTATTATTATTATTATTATTATTATTATTATTATTATTATTATTATTATTATTATTATTATTATTATTATTATTATTATTATTATTATTATTATTATTATTATTATTATTATTATTATTATTATTATTATTATTATTATTATTATTATTATTATTATTATTATTATTATTACTATTATTATTATTATTATTATTAAACTCTTTCTAAGTAAATGAATTTAAAATATTTAACTATAATATTATGTATTAAAATTAAAATGAATTAAAATATTATAGCCTCAATTCCAGTACCAGCAAACCAAAATATAGGGTTTGAACCTTGTTTCTTAACATTAAAATTAATACAAGCCTTTAAAAACATTTTAAATGATTAAATCATAACTAAATTAGCATTAACTTAAAATTGCATTATTTAGTATTTAAATTACCAGCTATTTAGAAATGTAAAGACTTTAGCATGTTAAACACTTATTTAAGGTTAAAACTATTACAATTTAAACTATGTAAAATTATTTTACAACTGTATAATTTATAAAATATAGCGTTAGAAAGTATTAACAGCAATGTATTTATGAAAGAAATTATATAATTTTTTTTTAGATGTCTTTGCACAAAATTTGACTTAACATTTAGCTTCTGCCAAAGCTAAAGATTACAATGTATATTTCACAATCACAAAACACAGAATACACCTTGTTTATACAAATAAACAGATTTTAAGTCTACTTCCTAACAACTGATCCCTGGCATTGGTAATTTCCTTTCCATGTTCTAATTGAAGGATAGACTAATAGGCAATAATGCTACAAAAATCCTTATTAAATTATTAATCACAAATATGTCATAAGCAAGTAGTAATAAAATTTACAGCTAATTTATGCTGATTAAATAATTTAAAAATAATCCACAATTAATACAGCTATGATTTAGAGATCTAAGAATAAATGTAGAAACTGACCCATTGTCACCAATTTGACAACGTTTTTTATTTGCTTGTTTTTTAATTTGAAAATTTCATTAATTGATGGAATAAGGTTCTCCAATGGAGAATTGTTATTTATTTCCTTAAAGCATAATTATCTTCTAATGTTAATGTTTTTTTTATAGATGTTACTTAATAATAGAACAAATGATGTGAAAGCATGAAACCCCAAACTAACTTTTATTTTACCCCAACAATTATTTGCTTTTCTTACATTAGAACAAGAAAATGGGGGAAAAAAATTAAAAAAATTGATTTGATCTACATTACAATTACATCAGTAATATCCAGATTATGGTTTTTTAAATAATAGAATCTTATTATAAGTCTAAATAATATTTGAACATACTTTTTTCTTTAAAAATATATTTTTTGTGTCACATGATCTTTAAATCATAAGTTCCAAAATGATCTTACACACATAAAATTAATTCTCTTTTCATGCTGCATTTGTAATAAATTCTTTATTTTATTCACATCCTATTCAAAATACTTTCCAGCTAATTGAATGTTTGTATATATACACATTTTCAGTTCGCACATGTATGTAAAATATACATTTATAATGAGCTAAGAAATGTAATTCCAGCCATCTTAAACACCTTTCCTTTTTTAAAGCATAATAAAAATAAATATCAATGCTTCATTAACTTAGTATAAGTAGACACTTGACACCACAATCAATTCAAAAGATTTAAATGACATTTTTACAATCTTTTTTAAAAACTAAGTGCAACTAAACTATTACAAGGTGATTATTCAACTAAATATTTCTCACTTTAAAGATAAACAATTTTTTTAATGTATGCTAATCTACATCTACAATAATAAATTGAATATTCTTGTATATAATATATATTAATTACTAGATGTTCTTCATGAATGGTTCACAACTCCATGCATATTAGATCATTTCACTTATTATTTCTAAATAATACATGAGCAATTTAAAAGTATTGCAGTTTGTAATGTTATAATTGACTATTTATTAGTATGCATTACAGTGACATGTTTATTACATGTTTAAAGAGGTTTATTTAAACTTCATTGTATCAATATTTCATACTCTGCAGTCAAGTTGCAATTTTTAAGTGTCCATATATATTCAATGGACCATTAGTAAGAATGGATTTCCATTCTTGCTATTAAAAGGTGAGAAGGTTGCCTTGACAGCAGTGAGAAATATTGATTACTATCTTTACTGTGAATGTTTAGGTGGTTTTTGGTTGGTATCTAATTAGATCATTTTAAAATTCCCATCTGAAGCTCTAATGTCATAAAATGATTAATGAACTAGATAATAGCATGTGTATTCATGTTAATGTGTTACACTTTAAATAACAGTATTATAAAGATTAAGGAGTTAATAAGCAATACTATATTAATATATAATAAACTCATTTATGACAAATGAAATTCATTCAGATACTAGGCGTAAAGTTACCATAACAACATAAAATGATATTTGCCTTAGTAATTTATTAGAATGTAATATAAGCATTCATCATCCCATTTGTTAATTTATTTCTTTTAACATTAACATTACCAATGTGAGTAATCAAACTACCCTTTTAGTTATGGAGTTATTAATTTATGTTATATCATTTATTTGTTAATAAATTTGTTTTACTTGTTAATAAAAATATTTATTTGATTTATTTATAATAAGTATCAAGTCATTTAGTATACATTTTTACTGATCTAACTAGTATTAAAAGATTATACTCATAGTGTTGGAATGTCTCAGATAAATTTTATAAAATTTATAGATAGAATACATGATAGACTTTGAGTATATCATATGTTTGTATCACATCAAAGATTAAAGAGATTTGTCCTGAAGCATTGCCTGGTGAGAATTTGCATGTCCACCATCTCCTCATAGGCTGACTACTATGTAATATATTAATTTTGGTACTTCCAATGTGAAGGGTCTAATTTTAAAATGAGTACACCCTGAGAGATAATTAATGTAATCCTGAGATTAGTATATTTAATCCTGCAATTTAAAATGAGATAAGAATAATACTAATCTTCAAGACATATATATATATCTCTTAAATTTTATATTCTAGTTGCAATTAAATTACCATAGTAGAGGTATATAAATGGTATAGAAGAAACATGGAGAGGTTATGTGAAATTTGGTAACTGGTTTATGGAAGAATTTTGTTTAGTAAATTATTGTTTAAAGCATAATTATATAAAAGAATGGACTACAGTGAAAAAACAGATGAGAATCAAATTCTGATAAGATGGAATTAAAGAATGTAAGTCTGAAGCATGAAAATTATTCATTCAGGGGGAAACAACCCAGAAGTAGCAATCAAAAAATCAAGCACCATAATAAATGAAGCAAAATCCTAGAAGTTGTTTCAGAAAGAGGTACTCATGAAAAGAAAAAAACAGAAGACACTTAACTCTAGCTCTGATATTTAATTATTTAAAAAATGAAAAGAATGGAAAATAAATTGGAAAGGAAAATGAAAGAAAATGGAAGATAAACTGGAGAGAAAATGGAAGAGATAAAGAACAACATTATAAAAGTTCATCATCAGTTTAGAAAAGAAAATAGGGAAGATAAAAACAAAAATGGAAAAAAGAATTACACTCAGGAGGGGGGGGCAACCAAGTTCAGTCTCTCATTAAACTAAACCCAGATACTGAAAAATCTTTGATGTATGAGAAGATAATAAATTCTAAAGTTGAGAGTATGCAGGATCTTATACATGAAAATAAATGTTAAGTGCATAGTAAAGATAACAGTTAAGACCCTATGAACAAAGCATTGAAAGAAATCATAGTAAGTGAAAAGTAGGATAAAACTACATTTGATGCAACACTGAAACTTGAAGTAAATGAGAACTTTAATGAGAATGAGATCAATAATGTGAAAAAGTGTCCGAATTCATTACTTAAGATTATTTACAAAACTTTGTCCCTTAAGATCAAGGAAAATTTTGATATGGAATATAATAAAAAAAATAAAATGAATATGCAGGCACAAATAAAGCAAAGATAGTGATGTTGATGATAGAATCAACATAGCATAAATGTAAAACTTATGAATGTGCTTGGTATAATTGATTATTTGGGTGTAAGTACAAATGATGTAAAGTTTTTGATAAGCAAAAAATTAAAATTGATGTAAAAGATGATGATAAAAATGGATTATAGATATATACCCTTGACATAAATGCTAATGAAGATTATGCAAATTAGTACAAGAGTAAAGATGTAATTAGTCTAGAGAATGAATTCTGTTGTCATAATGATCTAGACAGTGATAATGAACAGAACATATAAGAAAATTTTAAAGTAGAAAAATCATTATAATCGACAAAGATTTGCTAATATTTAGAGGAAATTACTATGGAGGTAAGAAAAAAGAATGATTACAGGAATCTAATAAAATGATAAATAAATTTTAAAAGTTAAAGGAAAGCCAGTAAAAACTTTCTGTTATCTGTTTAAAATATGTGTGATCTGTATATAAAATCCAAATAAAGCAAGTTTTACAGTTATAAATATATATGAAATTAAAGAGGACTTTGTTGAGATGTTCCTCCCAGAAAAGCCTGAGGAAATGATATGTGGAACATGGAAAAGATAAGATAATATGATAGAATATGGAAATGTATTATTAAAACACATTATTATTATTTATTTATGTATGTAAATGCTAAAAAAATATTTCTAATATTTGTTATTATTTCATTTGTTTATTTATTTTTTTGCTGGATCTGTGGGAATAATATCCATTAATCATTTCACAATAGTCAGAGAGAGAGAAGCGTGTAATACAGCATAGGGTTTTCACTCTTCAAATACAAGCTAGGCAAAGCAAAGGAAGATTAAGATTTACTTACAATAGCAAAAACATATGTGTTAGAAAGTAAATAACTCACGTCATTAATTACTAAGTATGTACTATATTATGTATATGTATGCATAATAATTATGATTTATTTATATATGTAGTTAAATAAAATTATAGATATTTGGTAAGAATTTCTTGAAATATTATATGAGGTAATCTTAAGTTTAATTAATTAAATAATAACAATAATGTTAATAATAATATACAATAAATATTCTAAAGTTTATACAGAGGCAAAACTCCCCATACAGTAAAGCCACTCAGTGCAAGCCAGAGTTAATCAATGGATTCAAGAAGGTTTGTGCATAAAATGCTTATCTAGTGCCTATTAATCCAATATCCTAAGACTAATTTCTAGCTTGTGGATTTCATCACTGAGTGGCGCTATTATATGGAGTTTTCCCTCCGTATAAACAGCTTGTGTAAGCATAAAGAATGGCGATCATGTGATGTTTAGTGGTTTATTCTACAGTTTATATATATAAAAAAGATTAGTTAATTTATAAATGCACATATGAATGTCGTATTATTAATCTATTGGATATATCGTTGTTTTTTTTTTATTACTATTATACATTTTTAATTATTAACCAATAAATTTCGAGTTGTTTAAAATCAGATGAATCTGTCTAATTATTATATTAAATCTTAAAAAAATTATACAAATATTATATTTAATAAAAAAAAAAATCCAAAAGGAACTGGTAATTTTGTATTCCATCCCAGCCAGCTGCAGAAACAACCACATGTGCTGATTTGTAATTCAATGTTAAGGCACTACATGCGTTCACAATCTGTCAATCCCTAATATAATTCCCATGAATGACATACCAATTAATAAACGGCAGCTATAATAGACAGAGTTTTAAATAAAAAATTAGTGTCTCCAAGGACTTCAGCAGTGCTTTAAAATTACAATAAGTAACTCATAATAGCTATACAACATTAAGCTGTGCACACGCGCTTTGCAGATTTTAACTATAAATGACTGAATACAAACACTTCAAACACATGATAAAGTCTTTGGGAAAAGATAGAATAACTCAATAGATTTAGTGTTCTAAAATTGCTATTGTTAAAAACATACTTAACAAATGTATAGAGTAAACCAACTTTGTACAGAATGTCTTTAAAATGCTTTAGTAAAATACCATGAAATGACTAATTCTCAACAGCAACTTAATAAAAAAAATGGAATTATGTTTAAATAAATTATTAACATAGATGTTGTACCTGGAATTCTAAGATATAATTCACTGTCAACACCCAGGAAATATTTATCAGAGCTCTGAAGAAAAAAACTAAAGAACACTTGGTGTTTTCAGTATTTATTTTAAATCTAGACCCAAGCTGGACACTGTCAATATCCCTTACTGTTTAAAGTTGTGGATGAACTATTAGTACAGAAATATTAAATATAGTGGTTATTGTTTATTTTGTATGTTTTAGAAGTTGTGTATATCTTTATATTAATCTTATATATTTTAAAAATTTAAGATTTTAAATAGTTTAATTTTATACTTAGACAATGAAATCCTCATATTGGTTTATTTATAGTTAATACAATTGAAAGAAAAGATAATTACTATTTAAATTAATCAAATTTCTCAGAATCTGAGTTAGAAAGTGTAAATGAACCTCTTTTGAGTGCCATTATAATCTTCTATAAGGGACAAATAGATAGTTTGAATCACCTGAAGTTACATAATTCTTTAAGTTATCCTCATAGATGTTATGTGATTAAATGTTTTCTATAAATATCTGGAAATTGATTATAAAATAATAATGTGACTTAAGTAATTCATATGTGCAGATTTGTTGTTTATTTACGGAAATGCTGATTTTGGGATGTTTGTATATTTAATATTATTTTCATATATATTAAATATTAATGGTAGGGATGAATATCTAAAATTATTAAAAGTTTGAAATAAGGATTCTGTCAATACTTGTTTTATATTGTTCTGTTTTGATTATATTCAAGCAGATGTAGAATCCTTGCTCTTATGTTTGACACTCTTTATATTATTATATATTCCATATATTATAGAGGATATCTGGTGTATGATGATTGGTTTATTACATTATAGTGTGTATTGATACTATGATATTTTGTGGGCATAGTTATTTATGCATGCACCTGAATTGCAAAAATATTTATTAAAAATTACTTATCATTGTTGTGACTTAATGACGAATTACATCTGCCTGATAATAATTTAAATGTCATGATTTGTGCAATTGTTTTTTCTCATACAACTTATCTTTATCTTTTTATAGAGAATTGAATGGGTGAGACAGGATGAATTATATTCATGGTGATAGAAAAGCTAATATTGTTGCATATAACATTTTTAATGCTACTAGATGCTTTGCATACCTGTTTCACAACTCCATGCATATTAGGTCGTTTTAATCCGTCTGCAGCTCTTTTATTTAAATGTGCATAAAAAAAATTAATGAACTATATAATATTGTGTGCATTCATGTCCATGTGTTATACTTAAATATCAGTATTATAGTGATTAAGGAGTTAATAAGCAACAGTATCATTGTATTTAATAAACTCATCTTTGATAATGAAATTTATTTAAATGTTATAGCAACATAGAAAGGTAGTCTTTTATAGAAATTTCTTTAGAATCAAATAGATTAGTAATGGTGCATCATAAGAATTCCATCCCATTTGCAAGTTTATTTCTTTTAAATTTGGGTTACCAATTTGAGTAATCAAACTACCCTTTTAATTGTGGAGTTATTGAAATATGTCTTATGATTTACTTGCTAATAAATATGCTGTGTTACTTGTTAATAAAATTATTTATTTATAAAACATTTGTTAATTTTGTCAATATAAGAAAAAATTAAATATAATTAGATAAGGATGGAACCTTATGTTTCTTCTTAATCTAACAGGCATTAGAGAAATGTACTCATATTGGTAAAAGTCACTATAAATGACCAGAGTTAGAACATCTACCAGGTAAATTTCATAAGGTTTATAGATATAATACATAATAGTCTTTGTGAATATCATATAAGCAGATCACATCAGGAATTCAAGGCATTTATCCAGAAGGGTTGCATAATGATGGTTCATGTATCCATTGACACCTAATTACAACATATTATATCAGAAAACTAGATGCTGCTTATATTTTTATAACTCATATAAATACAAATGAATAAATACATTTATATAAATAAATTCACTTCATGTAACATAATCAGCTATTTATTGCATCACTATTTTTTTCTAATTGTAAGAATGTATAATAAAACTTTGAATTTCTTAGATTTCATTTTGACTTATGATGATGATCAAACTATGTATCACTTATATAACTATTTTATATAAATATCTGGATTATACTTCCTGATCACCATATACCAAAACATCCCTCAAAGATTGCAGTCAATTCTCATCCACAAATATTTTTCTTTATAAATATATGGTTTGAACTATATCATCTCTTAAATTTAAGCATCTTTTTCATTTCAGAAAAATATCTGTAACATATACCCTCACTCAAGTAAAACCAGCCCAATTTTACAGTGCTAACATCCCAGCACTTTTCCAACTCAGAACATGATTTCTCAGGACCAAGAGAATTGCTCAGTATGCATTTGAAATGACTAATTAGACAAGAATGGCACAGATAACTAAATAAATTTATGTAGAAAAATGGTATATAGGACTATAACTATTGATTAAATATATATACACATTTCCATGATTTCTTGAATGTATGTATATTGGAAAGAGCATGTTTATGACAGGTATCAGACCCCAGCCTCTTAAAAATCTTCTAACTGGCCTTTTATTTCCAATGCTGACATCTATCCTTTCTTTTTATATAGAATAATTTCATAAATAAAAATAATTAAAATAATAGTATCAATGAAAGTGGAATATTTATATTCTTATCTACAACATTAATAATTGTATTTAAAAATGAAAATACTAACTATAAAAATAAAATATTTTGTCATAATGAAATTACTGAGGCCTCATTCATATATTTAGGTATATAAATAATTAAATGTCTTTATGGTGGCTTGTTTGATAATTCAGTAAGCTTACTTTTGATCATGATATTCATAATAGTTTGTAGGTTTGACAGCTATGATCAATAGGAAAGTATTTCTGTTATCGGCAAACAAAAGCTACCTTTCAGTATCTCAATTTCTGGATTTATATCAGATGTCAATTCAGGTTAAAAAAGTACATGGTGGAACTACTGATATTTCCTTCTGATAGTTTTAATGATTTCTTTCATCCAGAAATTTATAATTATAGCTGTTTTTAAGATAAATAATAGCCATTGAATTTCTGCAGTGAGAGATATGTGCTGTAATTTAGAATCGTTCCATGTATTGACATAATTAGTTGTTTGTTTAGTTCCACAATGCTCTTTATGTGAACTCTAATTCTTGGACATCTTCTTTTCTTCTCCTATATATATTTCCATGACCTTCAGCTCCAGTTTCTTTCTTGCTACTACTCATCTGTTTTTCAATTCACATCTGATTATTAGATTCAATTTTAATTAAACAATCAAATGGAGTTGCAGAAAAAATAACTTTTTATAAATGTAACAATTTGTTTCTGACTTTTGGAAACCTATAAGTATTTTGTATAAGTTTGATTATTTATTTATTATATATCTGTACTCTGCTTTTCTTTCCTATATAAGAAGGTATAAATTGTTTACAGTGGACCCCTCCTAATCTAATATTTTACTAATTACTAACATTTATTTCTTACAGTTTTATAGAGTAATTAAATATATAAATTTTAAAATGAGTGTTGTTTTACAAAGCTTTTTAACTCTGTTTGATTTTCTGTAAAGTAAATTAATTTTATTATCCTATTTATAAAATTAATATTTTTTCATGATCTGGTCATAACAAAATATGTTTCTTTTTCATTTTTTTATGCTTTAGTTTTTTATTCACCTCAAAATGACAATCTAAACAATTTTTTAAAAACACTTTTATTTAGTTATTTTAAAATAAGTCTATTTCTTTATTTTGGGCTAATGTAAATTGTAATTTACAATTGTAATACACTTAGATGAGATCATTTAATTACAATATATCACACTAAAGTGATGAGACAATGAAATGATATGCACTTCCATTTTTCATTATTAAAATTTTTGTTTGGCTTACTACAATCATTTGTCTTTAATAAACTTGTAAGCCATAAAGTTAGTCAATTCTTCTTCTTGGATAACAACTTAATCGAAATCACTCATGCTTTGTATCTATTAACATGGTGTATTGGATTTATTGTAGAATAACAGTCTCATGGGCTATGAATATTTCAAATTAGAACTTTGTGTGTTTTTTTGGGTTTTTTTACAATTAAGAATATATTCTTTAATATCTTGTTATTTAAAAAAAAATTTATTTGTTTATTTATGCTATTACAGTATCATCCCCAGAATTACTTGCATAATCCTGCCACTATATTACTTTAATAAATGAATGAGAAACAGAATCATTTGAAATCCAAGAACACCTTGATTGGATCAAGAGAGCACTGGATCTCCTGCCACAGAATGCAGCTGCAATGCAAAGATGAATGACATCAGGAATAATCAGCTGAAATGCATATAGTTTCAGGAAATATCTATTGAGGTACTATCCAAAAAAAATGATGATCATTCCCTAATACTCAAGAAAGAAAAATATATAAATAGTATGGTAACATGATTGAACAATCTTAAATAGACAAATACCTAGGAAACATATAATATACCTACATTCATCTCCTAGATGATCAAAGAGATTAATACAGCAACTTATTACACTGTTTATTTTATTTTCCTAAAAGAAGAATCTTAAAATATTTATGCATTATGTATCCCTCTCAAGCCTTTAACATCATCTATCCAAAAAGTATTTTTACCCTGTCATCTATCAGTATTGAAGGAACATTATACAAATTTAGGAATCTCTTCTATTGTTCTTTTCAGTTTTTTATATCAAATGTTTTATATAAGAACTTGATCACCAATCAAACTCATACATTCATGATTTATATTTTTCTATTTCACTTTGTCCATTTGTATTAATCTCACAAATTTTAATTCACTCAGTTTCTACATCCATTGCTTTTTCTTTAATTGTCTGGAATGTAGATGTAAAGAGATTCAAGCTGTTTACCTAATTATTTAGGTGAACATGTTTGTTCGTTTGAATATACTAATGAACATTCTATGTGTGACTCAAATTGAGTTCACTTCTAAAATAAGGTTTTATTCAAGAAATTAGGTTAAATTAACATTTCAAAGTAGAAATAGTTAGTGAGCAGACGAGCAGAAATTAAAAATCATCAGGGTAACCAAGTAGGAAAAATAATATACCTAGGCATAATGATTGTATGAGAGGGAGGGGGGTAGTGAGGAGATGATGGCTAGTCCATTATTTAATATATTAAAAAAATGATAATAATTTTATAAATATTAAAAAACACCTATATGTTTGGAAATATTTATTATATTTCAGATTACCAATTTTAAAATATATTTAAGAATTCTTGTGGCATTTTATAAAATTGTTATAAAGCACAATATTACTAGCAAATTTCAAGTGTATGCCAGAATTCTATATTGTTTGTTTTTTCTTATCACTTACCTTTTTTCTGGGTTTTACAATGATCACATATTTTATCTGACCACATCAATTCAATTTATATCAGATTAAGAATGTATTGTAATAAAGAGACAAAATTATTTCATCTGTGATAATTTATTTATCTGCCAATCATCATCATTTCTAAACATTATTAATCCATTATAGGATGAAGATTTCTACAAGTTCAATCCAGTTTATCCAATTCATAGCCTTTCTTCTTTACATCACACTGACAAACTTTATTTCATTCATCCATCTCACACATAGTCTCTTTTCAAGTCTTTTGAAATTACAATTTCATTTGTTCATCTATTAATATCACTTTCAGTAATGTGTTTAGTTTAATTGCACTTCAGTTTCTTATTTCTATTAATGATATCCATTGTTCTCTCAACCATTTTGCTTTTTGATGAGTTATTATTCCCAACATATAACTTTTCATACTTTTTCATGTGGACTGAAATTTCTGTATTACTTTTCTAATTTAAATGGCCAAGTCTCATATCTATAAATAAGAAGTTGTAAAATGCACATATAAAAAATTTTTATTTGTACCAAAAAAAAGAAAAAAATCCTTACAAGTTTAATTCTATGGTTAATTTCATCCATTATGTTTTCATCTTTTTAATAATATGAGCAAAATATTTGTAGTTCTTAATTTCTTCTAATGCATAATGATTTTTATTTTCTTTTTCTGAAAAATCCATTAATCTTTAATCCACTAAATATTAGATAGGAATTTTATGCATAAACCTTCTTGCACCCATTGATTACTCTGGCTTGTACTGAATGGCACTACTGTATGGAGAGTTTTGCCTGTTTTAATCTTTAATCCACTTTCTTATTTTGTTTTGATAACTCATAACATTTCATGAAGGTCTGAAGCATTATTTGCAAAAACAATCACATCATCTACAAAATCTAAATGATTTAGATTATCTCCATTTAATTTTACTCCTTTAACTTCATATTTTAATTTACAAAATACTTCTTGGTATGCAATAACCCTAAATGTACATTCTTTTCAATGATAATCTTCTTAGTATCACTTATTCAGAATTTGCCAATATCTGAATCTACATCTTGATGATCCAAATCTTTAATCACCATAGAAGACTGATAGGTCTGCAATTTCTTATATGTTCTTTATCATTTTTCTTAAATCTTAATATTGCTACTGCTTTCTTCCAATCATTTGGAATATCTTTATCATTTAGATATTTTTTATATAGCTTGTCAACATATTTCTTATTTATTCACCTGTTTCTGTTAAACTAACAATAATAATTCCATTTCCTGGAGCTTTCCTCTTTTTTTATAGATTTAATTGCATGTCTAATTTTATTTAAAATACTTGGGAATTCAGAAGATATAGGAATTATAGGTGATACTTTGTTTTCTTGTTTTTTATTACTATATAATTCTTTATAGAACTCTTCAACACATTTCATGATGCCATCTTTCTTTTCAGTAATAGTTCCATTTTTTTTTTTGTTATTGCTGAAACAACTTTCCTTCCAGTATCAAGATGCTATTGCATATTTTTGAGATTTTTACTTTTTTTTTATAGTTTTCATTGCCCATTCACAATTATATTGATTATATCAATATTAAGTCTTTTCATCCCATTTTACAAAACTCTATTCAATTGTTCTTATTAAAATATATATATATCTTCTCTTCTTCCTACATTGTCTTGTCTCAGTAGAAAATTTATTGGTTAATTATTTATTTTTAAAATGGTCATCTTTCTTGGAATTCTTAAAAAAATAGCAATTATCTTCTTATTGATTTCAGTCAAGTCTGAAGTATCTTCAAAATTTGGTAACATTTAAATTTATTGGAGTATTTCTGAAGATTAGGAATATCAAGTATTAATACTGACTTCTGTAATAGTTTTCATTTATCTAATTTTGCATTAATATGTATTTTATACATGATCACTTCCTAGGTTGAATCTATTAAGAACATTACATCACATGATCACTATTTTCTTAAAACCAATCCTGCTAATAGGCTTAAAATCAATCCTGCCTAATAGGATAGTGGTGGCTATGGTTATTAAAGAACATATAAGCTGATGAGCTTAGATTGAAAATATTATGGTGTTTTCAATTTAAGTCTCATAGTTTTTTAGTTAAGAAGAGATAAAAGGTGGCTGCTGGAGAGTTGCATTAGACCCTAAGATCTATGTGCAGTGCTCTCAGATCCAAGGTTCCTCACTGATGAGAGCCACAAGCCAGAAACTAGTCTGGAGATATTGGATGAGTAGGCACTAGATGGGGATATTATGCACAAGCCTTCTGGCATCCATTGATTATTCTGGCTTGCACTGAGTGGCAATACGTATAGAGAGTTTTGTCTGTTTTAATAACATTACATCATTGAAATACATATTTTCTATTAATCAAAATATAATCCAATTCTGCTGTATCTTGACTTGGATGATTACATGTTGATTTCCATTTAGAATTTTTCTCAAAGAAGGATTCATTTTTTATTCATTCCACAATACGTGTCCTCTTTTATTTTTATTACCATAATCAAATTTACTCACAACACTTTCATCTTTCACTTGTTTATCAATTCTAGCACTATAGTCTCCAATGACCAATTAAAAATGTTGTTTGAGTTGATTAACAATAATCTACTTATTCATCTCAATGATAACTTTTTAGGATGTAAACTTAATGTCTTCTATTAATTTAGATAACTAATCTTATCATTTTGTCATATGACCAATCTTCACAATGTTCTTATTTCACTTTTTAATGTAATGAATCCCATTCTACTTGTTTTACCAATAATTATGCATTTGTAGTAAAGCATACATCCATTTTTAAAAACAATTGTCTCCAAAGTCCAACAATATCTCATTAAATATTTCACAATTCTTTTTTCAATGTGTGGAATCTCTATTCATCTTCACTTGAAAATGATATGCAACTATAAGTAATTAAATAAAAAAAACTATAATGAAATGGTAGTTTGGTTCTGCAATCAGGAGAATCTTAGCACTCTCACTATTAAACTATCAACCATTGCCATAGCTGGCAACTTTACAGGCTCCTGAGAGTAAGAACCATAATATTTTGTTTTGTCTTCATAATTGTAAATATCTATTTTATTTTATTTAAAAAAAAAAGATTATTGGGCCACACATTCATTTTGCCTTCAGGAAAAGTCAACTGATATTTCAATTAAAAATTATCAGACACTTGAGAAAAAAGATTCCGATGTTTCTTGATCTTAAACTCATGAAGTGAAAAAAGCTAGTAAACTTGTCAATAGTAAAAATAAATAGTTTATGTACTGCATATCCTTATCGTCTGCAAAAGTATACAATGATAGCTCAATATGTTTAAGGAAATATCAACTTTTTTTAATATTGCATATTACCTATCCTTTTTTAAAAGACTTGACTTATATAGTTTTTTTACGAAAGAAGAATAATTTTCGATAAATTTACATGCTCGAGTATAGATGGCGCTATTATTGGAATAACTAAAAAAAAATGGCGGAAACCTATCGCTGTATGATTAAACATTAATTAAATTGTAAGATTATTTTGAGTATAAAAATGATTAACAACACATAATTTTTTTTAAGTCTAGCGAAGAATGGGAGTAAAAAAAACCAAACGGGTTGTAGGAAGTATATTATGGACAAGGAAAAATATTATAAAAGATGGTGGGACGGTAAGTTGTATAATTGTCTTTTTAATAAGGCAGGCATTTTTTTTATTGTTATTAACATTTAAAGAAAATCTTACTTGATATATTATCAGTCTTTTCTAGAATTTTACAAATATTAAGTTTTTATTTACAGATTCATCTCTTATTAATATTAAATAGGTTTTTACGTTTACCATATTTTTTATCTAGGGATCGTGTTTTGTCTTCGTGGCTATCGTAAGAAAGATGTTTTATTATAATTATCCATAATATTAAATATAAATTATATTTTCTTTTTTTGTTAATTAAAAGTCATTTTTTGAAAAATAAATGTACAATGAAACTAGCTGAAAGTGATCGCATTGTGTATGAAAATCTGTTTCTAATAGTATTAACTTGTTTTTTAAAATTATACACTTTTTTAAAATAAATAAAAAAAGTACGTGATTAATAAATACATTTGTAAACAAAATATTTTAGAAAAAATAAAAATGTAATATCTCTTTTTTATTATTATTGATTTTTATGTAAATTAAAAACAAGCGATGAAGCGCCTTTAAACCAAAACTAACAACCTATGATAAATGCTGTAAATAAACATTTAAAAATTCTTCGATTGAAAAATAGAAGAAAGCTTTTACCAAAGATGTGAATCTTCACTTTTATAACTTAATCAATCCCTAATTTTATAATTGTGACAAAGTATGTTGGTCCATGACTTAAAGTACATTAATCTTCAAACAGATGTACATTGTTATTAAAACAGGCAAAACTCTATATGTATTACCGCTCAGTGCAAGCCAGAGTAATCAATGGATGCCAGAAGGCTTGTGCATCTAGTGCCTACTCATCCAATACCCCCAGACTAGTTTCTGGCTTGTGGTCTTCATCAGTGAGGAGCCTTGGATCTGTTTTAATAAGAGTTATAAGCAAGTGTTAAGAAATGGTGATCATGAGATGTACATTTTGTGAATATATTTATTTAAATAATAATGTTGTATACAGTAGTTCAATCTATATAATTGAAAATCATAAAATGTCAAATGTTAATTCTTTATTTTCAGGAACTTTGACGTTTGATCAGGAAGTGTATGTTAGCCAGAATTTTTTTTTGTTGTCAAGTTTTGTATATAGAAAATAGGGAGTAAATGAAATTATTTTAGAGATATACAAAATGTAAGTAAGAAAATATAGTAAATCATCGAGAATGAAATGGGAGACAGTAAAAATAATTTAGGAATAATTTTGAGCATCTGGGAAAGCTATCTGGGTAATTGGGAAATAAAATTGATAAATATTGCAAAAAAAAAAAAAAGTTTATTGAAGAAATGAACATTATTTTTTTATAATTAATGTAATCTAGCAAGAATTATATATAAGGGAATTATCAACTTTAATGTACAGGAATGACAGAATATGTTTGTAAAAAATATTAGTCTGGTGAGAATTCAAAGAGAGTTAGCAAGACATACTTTAGATCAGAGGTCGCCAAAGTGGTCTATATAGACCCCCAGGGGTCTATTTAACAAAAGTAGGGGTCGATCTGAGCCAGGGGGTCGATTGGGGGGTCTAAGGAAAAACAATTCTTAATATGCAAATCACACATACCTAACTGCATATGTAAAATTTGTGAATGTTTTTATAATTGACTTAATATCAGTTTCTTTATAGAAAATAAATTAATAAACGTATATTTATTCAGGTGAAACAAGTATTTACATACCAGCGCGCAGTGGCGTGAACTCTGCACTTTTGCTTATGAGTCATGCATATGTGCACTTGTGCAAATGTCACGAGCGTTGATGTTACAAACGCAAATATCATACGCAGTTTCAGCCATCTTTGCAAAGTGTGAACAATGTTAAATATTTGCAGTGTCATTATTACTACTTTTATAGTATTGGATAATTAGTTATAGTTTCTACAAAACTATTCATTTAGTTTAGATATCAATCTTAATTATCAATACATGTAAAAAAGAAGGTAAGTATTAATAATATGGATTAGTATAGTATACCAACTTATTTTTGACTTATTTATAGAACCCTTATTAAAAAATGGCAGCTTCAGTTTCTAAAAAGAAATGTCTGTATTATTCATTGGATTATTTGAAATTTGGATTTATTTGTTCACCGACAAATGAAACGATTCCTATGTGTCTTCTATGCGAAAAATTTTTTGGAAATGACTACATGAAACCACAAAAATGAAAGATCATCTTGAAAGGGTTCACTCAGATAAAAAAAATAAAGAACATGAATTTTTCAAAAAACTTAAAGAAAAAGTCACATGTCGACCAACTATAAAAAGTTTTATGAAGCAGTCTACTGAAGTTGAAACTGAAGGAAGATTAATAGCTTCATACAAGATTTTGCTTAATATAGCAAAGAGGGGAAAACCACACACACTCGCTGAAGAAATTGTTATACCTGCAATTAAAGACATCATTGAGAATGTAGTGAAAAAAGACTCCGTTAATGTTTTAAAGTCCTTGCCATTAAGTGCAAATTCTGTAAAATGGCGTATTGATGAAATGGCAGAAGAAATAGAAAATACGGTAGTTTCGGAGCTAAAAAATTGCAAGTTCTCTATTCAACTTGATGAATCTGTTTTTGGCATTTCTGCTATTCTTATGGCGTACGTTAGATATTTCAGTAAAATGAAAGGACAAGTCATTGTTGAATTTTTATTTGCTAAATATCTTGAAACTGATGCAAAAGGAGTGACAATTTTTAAATGTTTATAAGAATATTTAAATAAATATGATATTCCGCTTGAAAATATAATAGCAGTAGCCACAGATGGCGCACATGCTATGGTAGGGCATTACCGAGGTTTTGCTACATTTCTCAAAGAAAAAGTGCCCGGTATATGTACTATTCATTGTGTGTTGCATAGAAACAACTTAGTAGCAAAATATCTGAGTCCAGAGTTACATAAAGCTTTACAGTTTTGTATTAAGTGTATCAATCAAATTAAAGCCCAACCTCTTAAATCAAGATTATTTTCCAAACTTTGTGAGGAAAATGACGAGGTATTTAACCAATTACTTCTGCACACTGAAGTTAGATGGTTGTCTAGAGGTGTATGCTTGTAACGGCTCGTTGAGTTATTTGACTCCATGACCGAATTTCTCAGCAAAATAAATCCTGTTCTGAGTGATGAACTCCAAAACAATAAGAACCATATTTTTTATTTAGCGAACTTATTTGGAAAATTTAATGACGTCCAAACAAAGCTGCAAGGAAAAGATGTAACAATTATCCAAGCTCGGACAATACTGTTAGGCTTCCAAGTAAAATTAAACTTATTTACATCTTTATTGCTACATAAGGATTATCAGTATTTTTCAAATCTGCAACAATTAGAAATAAAAGAAGAAGACTTGAAAATATATACAAGTCATCTTCAAAAATTAAGCGACGATTTTAAACTGCGCTTTGTTGATTTGGAAAACATTGACATCTCTGAATGGATTATGCGCCATTTTCCGCTCAAATTGAAAACGTGGACATCAACCTGCAGGATGAGCTTGCTGAATTATTATCAGATCTTGAAGCACAGATGCTTCTTAAAAATTTAAAAATAAGCAAATTTTGGACAAATATAAATATAATGCAAAAATATGTAAAACTTTACGAAATAGCTCAGCCATTTATGTTGGCGTTTCCAAGTTCCTATATGGTTGAAGCCGGTTTCAGTCACGTAAATTCAATCTTAACTAAGTACAGAAATAAATTAAATGTGGAGTTTCGAGGGGATTTAAGATTAAAATTGACCAATTTCGAATCCAATATAGCGAACCTTGCAAAGAATCACCAGGCACACCCATCTCATTAATTAAGAAGCAATACTGTAGTTATTTTACTTATTTATAATTACTTATTATTTAATAAATATTAAGGTATTTAAATTTCAACATTAAGATATTTTTCATAAAACTATTGTTACACAATGTAAAATTACTTTAATAAATGTTTAAAATCATAAAATAGATATACAAACACAGTACCTAATAGATAGTTTTATTTTAATTAACCGAACATTACTTTTATGGGGGTCGATGGAGATTTTGAAAAATTATATAGGGGTCTATGATCAAAAAAGTTTGGCGACCCCTGCTTTAGATTCACAAATGAGTGTGATAACTAAACTATTTCAGAAGAAAATAGGGACACTAGAGAATTTATGTAAGAAAGTCAAACAGTAAATTGAAAATCTTCAGTCGATTGTATTATGGATAATAATAGAATAATTAAAATACTTATTGTTAGCAAAGAAGAAACAACAAAATGAAGAAACATTTTGTGATAATAAATCTGTATAAAAAATTAAGATCCAGTATTTTGACAATTGTTATAGTGATAAAGATAATAAGTGACAGAAAGTTAGAGAAGTAAAGAGCAGACATGAAAATAACAGATTATTTATAAGAATAAACAGGTAATTAGGAATGATAATGATAGGAAAAGAAATTAACTCTTTAAAATTTGTACAGAGGCTCTGGCAACAAGATAATCTATTTAAAAGTAGAATAAATTGTAAATTATATAAAGAAGTACAAAACTATTTTTATATTACATCAGAAAACTTAAAATTTGAAAAGTTTAACTAAAAATCTGAAATGACTAATAGCAAATAACAGTAAGTGTATAGATACCAAAGCAATACAGATTTAAAAACATTAAAACAATTAGAAAGGCCATAGTTTGCTGATATCGAGACTGCTATTATATTTCTACAAAAAAAAAAAGTTATTGAAGAAAGTAGATATTGTCCAGAGCATGTTTAACTGCAATAAAAATCTGACATTTTTTTATCCACTTTATTTAAAAAAAGTAAGGATATAGTACAGTAAAAATTTTTATTATTTTTATAAATGAATGTGAATGAATGAACACTACAATAAATATATATTCAAATTACTCTCTCAATTTATTAATAATTACATTATTTTAAAATTTTGTTTATATTATCATTTAAATTTATATAAATATACTTTAAACTTAGAGCTATTATATACCATATATGTTGTATGTGGAGGGGGTTGATGGCTCTAACAAAATTCAGCAAATATTATGGCCCCACTATAACTTTAAAAAACTGTTTGAATTCTTTCTTTCTTTATTTTTTTGTAATAATTATATTTTTAGCTTTATTGTTTTTTATAGTATATTAGGTTTATGGAGCATTTAATTATTTTTTTTAAATAATGCATTATGAAGCTATTGTGAAAATTGCATCTTCAAAAGATGCAAAAAAAAAAAAAAGTCAATATGACATTTTCAGTATCTAATTAATTAATTCATATTTTCATTCATATATTTGTCATTCATATTGTGGAATATGTTAAAAAATGTACAATGTGTCCAGTTAAAAAAAAAAAAAATTGAAACTTTCAAAATGTAAAATTTAATATATGCAACATTATATAATCAAACAATTAAGTAAATTATTTTAAATATATTTTTCTTTAGAGTATATAATATATTTTCAACTTGGAGGTCTACTATTAAATCCATAACATTAACCGGTCTTTTATATCCCTGCAAGATATATTGCGAGGGGTGGGGGATGTCATTACTGTATCTAGTTCTAAATTAATAAAAATCAATACTTCTATTGGTATTTAGCAGAGATAATATTATTGATATATTATAACGGTCAGGTTTATACATTTGCTCAACAGACCGAGAGTCCGAGCTAGAGAACCAAAAGCTGATCAAGTCAGGATAGTAATATCCTACATCTGATCATACCTCAATTCTCTTGCCTGTGCTTCCAAGTCAACCCATGGCGAATGACATGCCTGAGGCTACACTCGATATCCTTTATTCATGTTTCAGCAATAGCAAAGCGGTAAAACATGAGACCCCCCCCATATGATACTATATAACTGAACTAGTGATTCATAAAGTAATGAGCAAGAATGGAGACTGAAATAAATATATATATTTATAAATGTAATGTAACCCTTAATAAGTTATAATGCGAAATAAATTATGTACATATTGCTCACATGCAGGTGAGCAAAGAATATGATAATGCAAATTATATATTTCTCACACACAGGTGAATGAATACTTGAGTTAACAAAGAATATAATGCAAATTATATTGCTCACACCCAGGTGAGTGAATACTTAGGTTTACAAAGAATATGATAATGCAAATTATATATGGCTCACACACAGGTGAATGAATACTTAGGTTTACAAAGAATAGTAATGAATAGTCAGTAAATGATAACACAAGTTATATATACACGGCTCACACACAGGGGAGTGAGTACTTAGATTTACAAAATGTTTAATGTGACTATCAATAAACGATAAACAAAGCCAATTTTATTTTCTCACGCGTAGGTGAGTGAAATCTAGAGTTGCAAAATGTTTAATTAGATTATGACTTTGCAGAACTGACAATATGCTTATACTATTCTTTACGTCATAACTTTATGCCATGATCTACATTGTGAAAATCAGTAATAGTTAGAGTGATCAATTTAATGGTAACAGCTTGGAATTGGATTATATATAATTACTATACAGATAAACGCATTAACTCAGATTACGAATAGGATCAAAGCCGATGTTAATTTCCATGGGAGGCTGAACTGATGCCAGGCAGTCAAACGTCAGATTCTAGGGTATTACAAACTATAGTATCAGAATATGTGCGTATCGAATGTGTTCTTAATTGAGGTTTATTACCAAGTAATTGGTTCCTCGGACCTTGCTACTTGCTGTAATATGAAGAGGCGCCTTTATTCAAGTGAATGGAACAGTGGCTTAACAAGCCTTGGAACACTTGAGTTCCTTCAAATACAAATAAATGTCACAGTTGCTTTAACTTTTGAGGCATGACTTAACGTGGAATCGATTCTGATGTAGGCCATTATAGGTATAGCAAGAAGCTGCGCATATTTATGCTAAGTAACAACACATTCATCATGCTAATTTAATATTTTTCTAAATTAATTACGCCAAATCTTAGCTTCCATCAATGCCATTGCCACTGGTCAGTTCATGCATAGTATATCTAGTTAGACTACAAGGGTAATAATAATAATAATCCGATTTAAGGATATTTGTGTATCTTAATCTCTAATTAAGGGGAGTTCTAGCAAAATTAAGGAGTTACTAAGATTTAAAATATTACTTATATGCTGTATAGAATTATGCCTAATATTAAGCAAATCTTGATTTTTAAATAACTTAAGCAAAATATTGATTTTTAAATAACTTACGCAAAATATTCATTTTTAAATAACTTATTCTGTGTATTATAAGTAACTGGCCCACTCTAGCATAAATAATAGCTTGATTTCAGATGGGAGTTTTGCCTATATTTTTTTATATTATAATATTCTAACATAATGGAAAGGTGCCTAATCATCTCTCCGATAATTATTAAACCCCACAAAACTCCGTTCTGATGAACATAGCATAAATTAATAAACATGAAATAAAAAACTAAATATAGATGGCATAAGAACAAATTGCAGAAAACGATCAATAAAGTTATAATTTAGAAAATGAATAAGAATTTGTTTGAATGGTTTTATAGAATTTAAATATTTATGATTACATAAATATTTATGATCAAGCAAAAATCTTGAGTGTGCTCTAAGTTTTAAATAAGTCAATTATTTTATATAGCGCGACGTTTTTTACAAATTGTAATGTTTTAACAGCATTAAACTGTTGCACATGCGCTTTAGATTTTAACTATAAAATGAATGAATACAAACACATGATAAAGTCTTTGGAAAAGATAGTTTTAAAATAAATTTAACATAAATTGTTTAGTTTAACATTTAAATAATAGAATGATATATATACGGGCTTGATTAGTTAGCTAGCTTTTAATTTAGAATTGGTTTGGTAATGAATTAATGTATTCTGCAGAATGATTTACCGGTAATACTTGGTAATAAGTCTTTCAGGGCACTCTTTACTGTTCGTCTTCTATTAACGGGATGCGGCCTTTCTCCATTCAGTCTGGCTGTGACTTTTCTATTACTTCGATTGCGGCTGTCTCCATTACTTCGGTCAAGGATTCTCTAATACTTCAGGTGCAGCTTCTCCATCACTGGGCTAGGGCGGAGGTTGATGTTTTCTTCCATTCTGTAGAACAGCTTTCCGTAGGAGACAGACGGCTAGTCTATCGTCTCACTAGCCGACAGTTCTCATTTTAACAGCTTTGGTAATGGCTTGGTCAGAATTCAACTTGATCAAAGTAATGTAGGAACTGCTCTTTAATTATTTTTCAACACTCATTTTTCAGAAAATGCGTCTCAGTACCCTTTTAATGGCTACTACAGGTTTTTTTATATCATATTTTTGCCAGTATTCTCTTCCCCCTTTTATTTTCGCAACGTCACTTGTTTAGTAACTTCAAACTTTGCTTTTAACTTTGTTTTTAATATTCGCCACAACCAAATCTGGAGTTAAAGCTCTATTCCCTTGGGTTTTCCAATTGCACTTAGCATGAATTTATGCCTGACTGGATTTTTTAATTTGTTTTTACCTATAATTTTAAATGAGGTCAATTTTCAGCTAAAATATTATTTTTAGACGAAACGTAAAAAAACTCGTAAACAATTTACAGACTGTATAATTTTAAACAAACAATAGAACTCGAAAATTATTTTAAATGAATATTAAAATTTAAATGAGTAATTTCATAAATTTAAACTTATAATTCTGTTATATATATAAATTCTAACTACACACTGCTATGTTTACTTCAGTTTTAACAAACATAGGGTGATATGTGCTTATATGCTGTATCTTCATATTATAGTTAATGAGGTGATTATACGCACACATACTAGGCAATATTACAAGTACCCTCAAAGTTTTAAATTAAAGAAATACACACAATTTGAGTGAAACAGAAATACACTATTATAGAATACAATAGATGTACAGGCAGGTCGATAGATCTAACTGATCCAATATACCATTATGAGAAGCCTAAGGTGTACATTTATTGTTATAAAGAATTGACTCATGCTCTTGGGTATAATCATATGAAACTATTATACTTAAAAAAATATGTTTGTATGATAGCAAAGATGAATTTTAATAAGAGAACAATAATTTAGATTAACTTTAATGTATGCCATTACTTTGTAATACAGTATATTATAAAAGAAGTAAAAAGATAAGTATTTTTTTTTTTTTTACTTATGTTCATATATATATAATTGTTTTTTAATATTTGAGAAGGAAAAATACAATTTAATCTTAGTATTATCTTTATTACCTAAATCTCATATATAAATTTTTTTATCAGTAATATAAAAAAATTTAATACTTTTTTCTTTTATTGTTAGAAACATTTAAAAAATATTTTTTAATTTTATTTCTGGAAATATGTAATAAGTATTCTCATTTGTAGATTAGTTTATTGAAGAAACATCTCAAACAGAAAATGTTTTGTTACTGTTGGTTGAAAATGAAATTTTTATAATAACATTATATAATAAAGATAAAAATATAATGTTACCTCAAGCTAACATGAACTTTAAAAAACAATTTGAGAAAATATAATCATTATCATAATAAAAACAGAATTTAAATATTTTTAAAGTTATTAATTTTAATTTATTCACAAATTGTGAATTTTTATATTATTAATATATATATTTTGTAAAAATGGAAACATTTCATTATTTTATTTTTAATAATAGAAGATATTCATTGGGGGGAGAGGTTTTTTTTTTTTCTACTGAAATAAATATTAGATTATGTAATAATTTATTTTGAAATCCATCTTTTCCCCATATGTAACAGATCTATGCAAATTGTACACATTATTTTGATTAATTTATTTTGATTAACAATCAACTATTCATCACAATAATCACAATTTAATTTCTTGTTTAAAAAACATTTGCCATTATTTTTAATGACACCCATCTTGAAAGAGTAATGATGCCATAGGATAATGACTTCTTGAAAAGAAAACATTATTGGAAACTAACAAGATGATATTCACATCAAAAAAAAAAAAAAAGTACAGTACAAAGTTTATTCATTATAAACAATAATTATGTTTTGATTATATGAGATTAAAAATATAGTTAATGTTTTTATCTCATTTTCATTCAGTATCCTTGACAGTCATTACTTTAACTTATGATACATGCAAGGTAAATAAGATTTTCATTGTTAACAACAAAAAAATACAAATTTCATTTATTACAGTAAATAATGAAAAACATACATAGATTATATGTAGTAACAAAATGCCTTAATAATAAATCTTAAAATTTGTACATTAACTAAAATCCATATAAAAAGAATTAAAACTTCTTTTATGTTGTTATTTTTAAACAATAAAAATTTATTATAATAAGATATAATAAAATATCTATATATACAACAAAAACATGAAAAAAATAAATTTTCAATAGAAAAGCTTTTTTCGATACATACAATTTGTATCTTTTTCAATATTGAAAAAGATACAAATTGTATGTATCGAAAAAAGCTTTTCTATTGAAAATTTATTTTTTTCATGTTTTTGTTGTATATATAGATATTTTATTATATCTTATTATAATAAATTTTTATTGTTTATTAACTAAAATATATTCATTCAGTTGAATTTTGACCCAAATGTTTTTAAATGTTAATTCTGCTTAAAACAAAAATGCTGACATCATAAATCTAAATTACTTTTAAAAAAAAAAAAAAAAAGGGGGGGGGGGTTCATTAGTTATGCAATTAGTAATAAATATATTAAATTTATTAAGCTTGCAGATGATCTAATTAGTAATAAATTTTATATAATCAAATGGTATAAATTTCACTTGTTTTAATTTTGCTGATTATTCTCATAATTTGTTCCTGCTATATCCAAAATAATGGCAGCTCTTATCATGAACATAAAAAAATATTAGCAAAAAGATATTGTACAAATTTCATTCAATACAAACTTTAGTCATATTTATCATTATAATTTGTTAATAGTAAATTTAAAATGTGTACATTATTTCAAAAATAATTTTTTAAAACAAATATCTAATTATCGATTTTGTATCTATAGAAATTTTAATTGCTTCAGATGAAAATGTATTAGCTACATTAAAATAATATTGGATAATAAAAAAAAGGTTTAAAAACAGTAATGTTATTAAAATTACAATAATCACCTGTACATTATGTTTTGTTATTTAATTATTTAGTTATGACTGTTTCTGTAAAATAAATAAAATTGCAAACCATTAGTTAAAAACAAACAAAACAATGTTGCAAAAAAAAAAAATCAGTTTTATTGGTTAGATAATTACAAAGATAAAAAACTTTGATCATCAATTTTAACCACTATCAATCCACTGCAGGATGAAGCTCTCTCTAAATTCAATCTATCTTCTCCATTCTCTAGCCTCTCTTCTCCACACTACCCCAGCACACTTTCTTATTTCATCCTGAAGCAGTTGAGCTTCATGGTCCTTTATACTCACCAAATTACTAACCCATGTTTGAATCTTATGTTCCCTCCCGCTCCTATATTAACGTATATTTAGTTTATATATATGTTTGAGATGTGCACCTAAAAGATTATAAAATTTAGCTTTTAATATTTTTTTACTATTTATTATTAATTCTTTTATTAAAATCAAAATATATTAGATGCAGCTCAGATATATATATCTATAAGGGGAGCAATTACTAACACTGTATTAATTTTACCAATATCGTTTCTAAGTTTGTAAAAAAAAAAAACTTTCTGTTTAAATTTGTTAAAAACTATTTTTTTAAAAAAAATTCAAGATGGAGTATGCAACTGTTAATTGTCCAAAAATAACTAAAAGGGTGGAAATTTTGTAGTATCTAATTTTGGGAAAGGATGTTTAATTAAAATGGACTAAAAGTAAAAAGGGAAATCAAATTAAGAAGTATACTTTTGCCATTAACATTTTTAGCGAATCTATTTCTACTCTGGAAATAGATTTGACTATATTTTTGGACAAATTATCTAACAGTTGCATCTCCAAAACAATAGGTGAAGAAAATAAAATTAAAAAAAGGAATACTAAAAGCATTCCTCAAATACCTTAGGGCTGTATATAATGTGCTGATTTTTGACTACTGAGGGGAGAATTAGTTTGTAGAAAAGCTGTTGCCAAAGGACTCCACGCTATTTTTTTTTTCCAAAAATGTTGGACGAGTAGAAAACTAATCACCTTCCTTGCCTTTGCTGATCAATCTTGCTTCGAATAATCATCTCACTGATGCCCAAAAATATGATCTAAGAATGGAGAAATGCCTAACAGAAACTTGCTATTACATTGGTTTCAATCCTATTAAGTTTGCCATGCTGGAGCCAAACTGTTAAGATGGACTCTTTAATATAGCAAGGTAATTAACCTAAGAACCGCCTTTGAACTTTAAATCTTATTCCTTCTAAATTAATCTCAACCTCAGTTCTCCGGATTTCATTTTAAATTGTTAAATTAAATGTTCTTTATTAATTATTAACTGTATTTGCTCTCATACTACTAATTTTTCATTTATACGTAAAGTCTACTCTATTTCTTTAATCTTGATGCGGCTCCTTTCTTAATTTTAAACTGTTGTATTTTATTATTGTTAAATTTCCAATCTAAATAATCTTGCGAGCTTAATATTGTAACGGTATGAAAAGTAGAGCTGCTTTAACCTAACCAAGAGATGCAGGTAGAGGGGGTTCGAACCTCACCTACTCCTCCAGATTGCTACTAAGCGACTTACTTCCCAAACCTCACTAGAATTTCTTCTTCATGTATGCCCGGTGGTCAGGGAGAGTTGAGATCCTAAAGGGGAATTTTAACAAAGAAAAATCAGGTTTAGACTATATATTGACACAGACAAGATATTGATGAAATTAGTGAATGAAAGTTTATTGTTTAACCAAAAGAAATGACAATTTGAAGAATAATTAACAAACAAATGTTGCAAGTTATTTTCTTGCATTTACAGACATGGATATGTATTGATATGCATTAGAAAGATCCACTTAATATAATTAAACAATAGTACGATCATTAGGAACAATACTGAACTTAGTCAACAACTGGGGTGCTTCAATTTAAAGGAGGGACACATAAAAACATAACTCTAGGGTAAAATTACAAAAATGGACAATTTAGTTAAAACTAGTTAAATAAGATTAAGGCCATTTTTAAATGCTTAGCCTGCATTTAAATGACAAAAGAAAGAACCCCACTCCCCCCAGTGGACATTTCTCAGACTTATTCGCAATATCTTGAGTATATTACCAAGTTAAGGTTTTATCTATAATGAAATAAAACATTACAGTGGTCCTTGGTGATTTAATTGTGTGGGCTTAGAAGCAAGTCTCGAAGGCACAAAGTTTTATATGTGACTAACTTGAGGTCTGGATAGCAATCCAGTTCTAACACAAGAGTTAAAGAGATGGAGCCCATTTGCCTACTGTGGGATCTGAGCTCAGGACAGAAGTATATGTGCTTGGGTCCAGTAGTAATATTTGAAAAAGGGTTGAGATCCACTGTATCATCAATGGCAATCTCAAAGCGGGATTAGCCTATGAATCAAAGATGACAGGAGCTATGGATATGTGCCGAGACTCGCACACAAATCACTGAGTAGCACAATATATGAGAAAAATGCGGTCAACTGACCATTAAACTTTAAAACCTTAAGTAAAATATACATATATGAAATAATATGACTTCAAAATCTTTCTGAGACTGAGAGAACATCTACTATTAGAAATAATTACTTTGCACCTTTTTCTAACATTAAAATATATAAAAAGATAGGTATATTAATTAATCACTATTGAACTAGTTCACCCTTAGAGATGAAGATTTAATATTTTAATTTACACATATATAACTGTACTGTACCCTCTTTTATATTTAATCAAATTAAAAAAACACTTAAGCTATATCTGTTTTAGACAAATAGATATATATTGGTAAAACCCAGATTGACTTTAAGAAAGTATAAAAAATACAAGACAGGATTGGATCTTTCTTACAAAATGCATAAAATTGAACATTTTAATATATATACTCGAATGTCATTTTCTTTTTATATTTCTAAGTATAAATTAAAAAAAAGAAACATTGAATTATTTTTTTTAAAAAACGACGATTGCTTGTTCTGCCTTTTCTCTCTTTCTAATATATATTTTTAAAAAAATTAGTGAAACCCATACAGCAGGAAAGAATTGGAAGGAGAAATTTTATTCAAAGAGTTTTAATAAATCTGAAAGGTTCGAACAAATAGAAATAAATGAAATTAGATTATTTCTCACTTCCAGTTCCTCCAGTATATATATATATATGTTTATGCCAAGCTATAAGAAAGAAATCGTGGTTTTTTTCTTTTAAAAAAAAAATATAAATATTGTACAATTCAAGGAATGGATAATGGCAATCCATTAACCAAAAAAAAAAAAAAAGATTTACGTATATTGTAACAGTCAGAAACGTGCGATTCGTTAACATAGTGCAGAATCCGACCACCACACAGAACGGCATTACCATCTATGTAGCGAAGCCACCCATAGTACTGAGTTCGAACATAGTTTATCAGTTCCACAATACAATCTACGAAACAACGCACCTGATGCCACGTTAGTAAACGTTTCTTTAGGCACGGTGATCAGGGAGATGCAAGAGAATCAAGAATTTTATTTCGAGTTAGCCAATTATAACATTAATCTTAAACATTTATCTTACAGAATCGAGGAAATATAATATGGAATGGGTATCGAATAAATAAATAAAGAAGTAATGGCAGACGTATAGTTTGACATTATTTATTTAAACATTTTAATAATAAATCATTTACTAATAATATTTGGTAATATTTAAAATTGGGTAACGGAATTTTCTGATACTGTTATATATTAAAGAAATACATTTATTTATTTAGCAACATTTATGCAAAATCATTTTACCAATAATACTTTATATTTAAGACCTCAGTAGCGGTACTTTCTGATATTGTTATGTTTACAAAGAGAAATACATTTATTTGATGACGTAATTTAGCTACCTAAAATTCTCGAGCAAGTATTTCTAAGGCATGCCTTTAGGGATTTATACTTTTGCAATACAAGAGTCTAAAGTAAGATTTATAATAGTAGTAGCGGACATGTATTTATTTAATTAAAGATATTTACTAATAACTAGGGGCAAACATTTATTTGAGAATGAATTATGTCACTAATGCAGGGTCGGAGTTATACATAGAATAATAAAGTTAATAAATGAAACACGTGGTACGTTTAGAAAGGCGATAGGAAGTGGCGGTATATTGAAACTGCAAAGCCGTGAATGAGTTTAGAAAAACAGGCTGGCATTTGCCATAGGCCCAAAGAGGTAAGGTATCACATAAGCATAACCTGGGGCAAGTGGTTCGTGCCACGATTGCCTGCTGGCTGCGTGACTTTTGTCAAACCCTACGGGAGCATTTATTATGTCCGCTTGTATAGGACGACTGGGATTAATTTCAACCCTATAGAATCCGGAATATTCAAGGCTTGTAATGGGTCATCGCGTCTCTAAAACGTAACACGTATAATGTACAGACAATTCTGTTAAGATTTAAATATATTTTATAACTCGGCCCTACATCATCAACATTTAACCCTTAAACCGCTAATTATATTATTGGTTGTATGAGGTAAAAATCAAATCTTTTAATTGGCCAACTCACAAACTGAAGACAAAGCCTATTGTTAAAACATATTCGCCTATAATATTAAATTCAACTCAGATACGTTTATAAAAAGTATATTACTAATTTTTCAGGGTATTGAAAGAGAACGAAAGTTCTTTCAAAAATAAATTGTTATTTATTTATTATAAAATATATTCAATTTCGGCAAATATAAAGCGAATGTCTAAACAAAAAAGTGGTGACGCAAACGCTTTTTTTCAATGTTACGTTCTGGAAAAGTAAAGATTTCTTTTTGCTAAATCTTAAATATTTTTACTAAAATCTTCAATATTTTTTGAAAATAATTTTGTTTTTTTAGTATATTTTTTAAAAAACTAGTTTAATTTCTCAAATTATATTTTTTTAATACTTATAATTGCATTCGAAATGAAAATCTCAGTGTTTTTCTTTATTTTCTTTGATCAGGCGGTTTCTTTGTTCTTTCCAGCCAATCAGAATGTCTTTTTCGGCTGAGAGCTCGCTGACAACCAATGACTGACAATGTTCTTTCTTTGTTTAGGTTTAAATGCGGTTTTTTTGATTTTTTACTTGTAAAATAATTCGGAAGAGGGCACCATCTTACAGAACTTTTAAAAACCTAATCAATACCTGTCAAACGAATATTTTAGCATAAGAACTGGCAGAGTTAGAGTGACGTCAGATGTCGACGAGAGGCCTCGTAAGAGGCGGGAAAAGGGTTAAAATAAAGAACGTTTGCGACTCTCAAAGAAATGCGATTTTATGGAATTATTAATTAAAATTTAATAAAATATAAACAATATGTAACTGGGTGATTATGATAACTAATACGTCAGCCATTTGCTAAGCAGTAGACCCCTGCATTACAATAAATGAAGCATTGAATGCGTGTTGATTTATATGAAAATATTAAGTTATTTATGAAAGTAAATATTAATGAAAATTTGACACGCATCCACTGTTTCAAGCAATCATAGATTTATACTTAGAAAATTATGAGCATGCGATAATTATATAATAAAATGTAGATTTTAGAAATACGTACCCAAAAAAGATAGAGTTAGGCAGGCTAGATTGTTAAAGAAATTTACATAATATTAATTATTAAATTTATAGTTTT
This sequence comes from Epiperipatus broadwayi, assembly GCA_028023455.1. Classification (NCBI taxonomy): domain Eukaryota; kingdom Metazoa; phylum Onychophora; class Udeonychophora; order Euonychophora; family Peripatidae; genus Epiperipatus; species Epiperipatus broadwayi. Next base: position 4,823,862 of record JAQFVV010000016.1, read on the forward strand.
ACAAATGAGAATTTACAGTTTATACTTTATAAGTTATAAAAAGATGAATGAGCTATAGCGGGATATTAGTAGAGTACTCTAGAGAATTTGGATACAGGTACCTGTTTTATTAGAAGTTTTCCGATTCGGTGATCAGCAGCAAAAATTGTTCATGATTCTAGCATTAGCAGTTCTTTACAGTATTTAGGTGATTTAGTTACTTGAATAGCAGCAGCAGTTTTCTAATTGTTCAGGGCAGCAGATCTTCTTTGGTTGATTTTATGGAGGGCATGGGCGTAGGTTCTTGGCAAACAATTGACCATCTCCGGGGAGAATAGTCTTTGGCGCTTTCTACTCACACATACTGTGGCACATAAAAACAATATATATCTTTGGAGCTCTCAACTGCTCGAGAGCAAAGCTAAAGTTCAACTCCAAGTTCCTAGCAAGTCTAAAAATGGCCTCCCTTCTTAGATCTTATCTTTTACATTTTTGTTATAGTTTATTTTTGGATTCCACTTAATCTGCCCTGAGGATAATCAATGCATTTTTGTTAAGTTTAATTATAGAGAAAGCTGCCTTTCTATTATTTACATTTATATTTTTATTTTATAATTACATTTTAGGGAATTTTTTTCTTTTTAATTAATGTATTATCTCTCACCGACCGTTGCTTTTAAAATTTCAAACACAAAAGGGAATATATGATTATTTTTACTTTAATTAAATATTACAATCTATTTCTAAAATTATTACTAAATGAAATTTAAACAAAGCAATAAATAACGAATTTTACAATTCAAAATAAATGGTTAAAATTATATATTTTTATATAACCAAAAGAAAAAATCAAAATTATATTATTTATCTTTATTTATTGCCTTAAATTTGGTATCGAAATGTGTGTGTGTTTATGGTGAATTCTACATATATCTATACATTTTTAATATTGCTACACACACAATTCGATATCAAAAAGTTTAAATTTGAGTAGGATAGAGCAGTGAGTGAGAGACGATAGAAAAAGGTGAAACTTAAGATTCGAATATGAATCTTACTGTTACAATATATTAATAGGATTAAGAATTGCCATTATACTAGTCAAATAAAAAAAATAACAATGAAAAGGTTAAAAATTCTCATATATATATATTAACACATTATAATTATAACATAAATGACTTAAGTTTATAGTTTAAGCCAATATAAAATACAAGTGAAAAATTAAAGTTACCGGTAATGATTTTTAGATTGCATACGTCTTTATTAGATAGCCATGAAGACATTCTGGTCAACAGTCCGTACTGATTGCTTACAGTGATTTTTGTCCTTGGTTATCCATTTATAGCAGTAGGAAATTGTCAGGCAAAATTATTCTGGCACACTACATTTCTTGGGTTTTCCAAGCTCCAGCAGACAGAAAAACAATTGGGAGATAGAGGGAAAAGTCTACTTCACCATTTTTCTTATAGCACCCATTTTTTTAGTTATTTTCTGCTTGTCTATAGAATGCTGGTGGTTTGAGAATTTATTCAGCATGAGGCTAAGATATTTTCTTGGTTGCAGAGTTTTTTCCGAAAAAGTTAATTTTATTTCTTTTCCAATAAAAATATCTTTGTGGCTGATTTCAGTCCAAGCTGTAGAGCTGAGCCAGGTAAAAGAGAGAGAACAATAGACAAGTTCTCAATTTATACTTAGCTTGTTATCCATCTTACATTCCAATTACATTGTTCTGCTATTTTATTTTTAATTGCAGTGTTTTTTTATTAATTATTCTTATCTAACTAATCTTTTTTTCTAATGAGTTCTAGAAATTTTATTTTGTTATTTAAAATAAAATCTTTTCATTTCATTTTCTAAAATTTACGGAATGTTTATAAAGCTTTTACTTGCTTTAAATTTAGTCTACATTCATTGTGGTTGGACTCGGGGTCTTTAGTTAAACTACAGTGAATGGTGAAGCAAACATATATATTTATTCCATGTGTATATATGTATAGCTTCAATATATAAAGTTATTTTTCCTTATCTACTTAAACTTCCCTGAGTCTAGGTTAATAAAATCCCCTCCCTTTTTAAATCAGATTTACATACTTTCTTAGTTAATCCGCTCACCAGATTGTTTCTCACGTTAACCCAATTACATGATTTTTTTAAAATTGTCTTTAAAAGAAGTATATATATATTTTTATGTATAATTTTCTTATTTCCCGAAAAATTAACGCTATCAAATATTTTTTTATGTCACGCATTTCATTCTGAAAAGGTGATTTTTTTTTGTTATTATTGTTTTTTTTTATATCAGCTGTATTATAAAGCTATATTCTTAATATCTGATTATTCTTAAGTTACAAAATGCGCGAGAGTGGGATTTCAGTCTGTTAAATAACAAGGAAGGAAAGGGGGGTCATTTTTAAAACCTATTTGTATGAATTAAATCTTTCCCATATATTATATAGCATAATGTTAATTGCCTTAATTATAGCATTCAAATGAGGTTCATGTGTTTAAAATAGTGATTTTCATTTCTAGTCATTAAAGACAGTGTTATGTTGCGTTGCTGATATAGGGATTTGTTTATTAAATATTACGTGCTTCTAACTTGGAGGTTGCGATAAAGTTGGACCCATAAACTTTCTTCATGCCCTATCCTGTGGGTAGTTGACCTTCCGGGTGTATCATTTTCATATAACAGGCCTCTCATGTCAGTTGGCCAGAGAACCCTGGGGACCACACCAAGCCTAATTAAACTTCTCTAAGCAATACCCTAGAAAAGGGACTCAGCCATTTCATTTTCTTTGTTTGGAAGCACGACATCACTTCGGTTTCGTCTGGCTTTATAGCAGCTCCGCTGCTTTTCCATTAGTAGTAATTTATTTATTTAATGACTTCATTTCGATGCTGTAATCATAAACTTGCGCTTTGCTTATGTATATATTGTAATGGTCAAGTTTGTACATTCGCGTAACAAAATTCAGAGTCCAAGCAAAAGAGACGGAAGCTGACCAGACTAGGATTGTGACTTCCCGAGTCCGACCATACTTCAACTCCAAGACTCAAGACCCTACGAATGACCACCTTGAAATTACACATAGCATACTCCTTTATTCATGGCCGACATAGGTCAGGGAGAAACAATGAGACATAATTAAAATTACTAATTTATCGCACCTAATGAATAACTAACTTAATGGAGACTTTAATAATGCATGGATTCTATAAACATAATATCAATGATTAGAATTGGATTGAATAATGAAACTGAGAGTGGACTAGGTTAATTTACTAAAGTTTTAATTTTTCCAATAATGAGTTTACCAAGATATATATCACAAATTACATACATGTGAAAATGCATGCAGGCATTTAATGGCTGAAGAGTTTTAGGTATGCTCTTCGAACAGATTCTTTTGTAAGATATTAATAAATAATTATTACATTTAAGTAAGATTAATGTAACAGTTGTTCATCTTATGAGTTCATGAAAGCCATACATTGCTTTGCTGTGTTACAATTTGAATGCAATTATTTATACGAATTTATATAAATAATAAATGCACGCAGGCATTTAAATAAATGATTTTCACTACATCATGTCTATAGTGGAACATATGCTGACTCCTCTTAATGTGTGGCTGAATACCAGTAATTAAACTAAACCTTGGTTAACACTTACTGTAGAGGTTTCTTGTCTGTTTATATTTATTTATTTAGCCTAAAATGGGCTACAATAACTTAGATTGACCGGGCTTTTAAGAGTATCTCAGACAATTGCTGAAAGAATTAAAATAGGGAGGTAGAGTTAGCTGCTCTGGATGTGCTAATGCACTGTAGCACCCGCAATACAATAATAAAGTTGCTCTGCGGATGGATTGGTAGATCAAGGGTTTCTGCGACCAACGCCGGTACCCTGAAACCGATCGTTAAGCTGCATTAAAAAGGAACAAATAGTTCAACAAAGGCGAGGGACTTACGTGCTGACCTGGCCTTAAACTCAGGCTTCGCGACTGCTCTATCTATGAGAGGAAGATGTACTGGCTTAACCGAGGCTCCATCTTAAAGACGTAAATATACGTGGCAGCAAAACGAGACAAATATTTAAGTAAATGAATCACATCCGCCAAGCAAAGAATTTTATAAAATTAATATTCTACAGGTAAGAACAATAGCTTATTAGCTTGATCAAATAGAAGCCAACTCTTAGGTAGCATAATAAAATATATGCTATAGACGGGAATAATTATAGATATTCTTTACTATTCCAGCTCAATGTAATTTTGTTATTGATCAAATGAGTAAAAAAGGGAGGGGAAGTATATTTGAAGGGGTTTCATAATTAACTTAAATAACAAATATACTTATAAATATTTCTCAAGGTTAGTCTATTTCTTAGTATTTAAAATTAATTTTTCACTAAAACAAGCCAAATTGCAAAATTTACAATCAAACAATTATCAAAATATTAAATAATAACGAGCAAGTCGTTACTATTTTCATAAGAGGGTTTCAAAACAGTGCACAGAAAATAAAGTTATAAAATAATTACATGAAGAGGTTTTAATTAATCTCTTCTTGAAATATTGAAGTTTAGTGTTCACTGTTTCGAAGCATCAGCATATCATAAAATAAATATCATATAATAAATATTAAAAACTATGTGATTAAGAAATAACTATAGACATAACTGCATTGATATAGTTTAAAGTAGAAAACATTAATTAATTTCTTAAAGAAGGAAATTTTAAAAGCAAATGGGTCATTTAAAGATTTTAAAACAATAGAAAAGAAGATCTTTAACATTTAAAAATTACATTTAGTGGTTAGTTAGCTAACTCGAGTTTAAAGTAGTATGAAATTAACATTAAATTATACAGAGCTCTGCAGTTTGAAGTGATTTACCGGTATTAGTAGGTGCTTGCACTGGAGCTTAGTGAGTTTTCTGGGCGGCTTGCGGCATGCTCTTCTTTTGCGGTTGGGCTGTAGATATTATAGCAGCATTCTTCTTCTTTTTCGGTTAGGTTGTAGATGTTATAGCGGCATTCTTGGTTATAACGGTGTCGGATGGAATCGAACCCATTGCCTCCTTATGGAATGACAGCCAAGATGGCCACACTAGCCTGACATCTCGGTTCAAAACTAAACTTTACTTTTCAAAGGAAAACACTATTCAAAATGGAGGCTCTTTTTCTGTATTCTTTTCTCTATTCTGACTTTTTTCTCTGTTCTGAGTTTTTTTCCTGCTCAAAATATGGCCTATTTATACATTTGTCTTATCAGCTTAACACCTTTAAGAATTTTTCTTTGCCCCAGGATTACATTTTAATTAATTTTGTCAAACCTACAATCTGATTTCAAATATGTTGATAAATTTCTGAGGTGTTATAACTTTTTCTTAAATCTGTTTTAATTAAATTTCCAAAAATATGTAATTTTGATTTTTAAATATTGATAAATTATTAAAGCATTTTAGTTATAACTTTTATGGTTTTTTGTAAAACTATTTTGCCATAAACAATTTTAATTAGTTAAATCCAAAAATAACTTAATTTTTATATTTGAAGCAATTTCAATTAGCCAGATTTTAAAATGACTTTTTAACTTGACCAAAGGTAGGTGCGGTCGTTAATTGCATACTTGTTTACGACAAAATCTGTTTCTAACCAAACTTTTAATTCTAAGAAAAAAAAATAACACTTAATTTTAAAGACGACTTCTCAGCACATTTGAAAGAAAACCTTTTTAACATTTTTAAATAAACCTTTTAAAATATTTTCATCTTTTAACATTTTAAAATACATAATACATTTTAATGTTTAAAATCATGCCACCCGTATATACATTATAAATATAGGTTGGATTATATATCCACATACGAATTAAAATAATAACTTTATTAATAAATTGAAACTTATCATTACTTATATAATAATAGCGATACTAATAATAATACGCTATAATTCTATCAAGCCTATCTAATTATAGCGTTCTTTCGTATGTAAATATGTAATGCTGTTCAGACAGCCATGACAGCAAATTGTAGCTTTATTTTACATATATTATATTTTAAATGAGGTTCAAATCTAACACTTATGAGTGGGCTACTAGATTGATGATGAAACGGGAAGGGATTAGGAGGTTCTTGTTTCATATTCGTCAACTTGTAAAAAAAAAAACAATTAAAAAAATGACTTTGCTTACGTATATTTGGGATTATAATCATGAACTTTTGTTTCTTTTTTTTTTTTTATTTGTTAGCCAAATGACCTGTTTAACTGAGCACAAAAAAACTTATTTACTTGATGCATCCACTAAAGAAATTTATACACAACTTACATACTGACATAAACTCTCCAGTCACAAATACCATCACACACTAAAATAGTGGCAATTTGCAAAATATATATATAATAACGCAATAATAAAGCATCAATCAATCAATATTATAGTATACAAACTGTTATATCCGATTGGATATCTGTCATGGTTAGAATGGGGTAGAGATGTTAGTTGTTTTTTTTTATTTTTATAAATATATATAATATACAATGTTTGGGGAGGGGCAGATCCTTCATCAAACTACTATAAACTTTAAGTAGGATCCAGATCCTTCATCAAACTACTATAAACTTTAAGTAGGATCTGTAGGTTGTTTAACAATTAGCTCTTCCATGCTGGGATTAAAATAATATCCCAACAGATCATCATCATCAGATGTATAACCAGATTCCTGAAAATCTTTTGTCACACTCCAAGCTGGTTGTTTACTGTATTTTCCTAATACTTCATTATTGAGGGACAGGGTTCGAATCCGTCCCTTATTCTCTATTTTTATCTGGTTCTGTCAGTCTTCCCCGCTTTCTTAGATACCGGCGCAAGCATGTTTTCTGTCTCTTGTAACCTCACCCTCTTCTCATTAGTATATGGGTCCTTTCTCTTTCTTTTCTTATCCTTTTATCTTACTCTCCGCTCCTCTGCTTGTTTTCCATTTCTTCTTTCTCTTTCCATATATTCCGTCTAGTCCCCAGAGTTCCTTATCCAAGGCTATCCTATTCAGTCGGAGCTCCTGCTTGAAATTTTTAACCCATTCTCTCATTTTAGATTCTATGTCTACTGACTCTTCATCCTCGCTCTCTTCAGTACTTGACCTTTCCTTGTTCTCAAATATTGTCACTTTGTTATCTCCAAAATATTACAGTCTTCGTTATCCTCTTCAGCTAAGTCTTCTGACGTGTTTATTTCCTACATTTTTACCACTTCTACTTTCTTCTCCTCTTCATGACCTGTCACTTGCCCTTCGTCTTTTTTTTTTTCTTTGACGCCTTGATTTATGATTTTCCTGTTAAATTGTAGGTCCGCTGTCTCGTCCATTAGATTGAGCTCCTGAATAGATTCTGTAATGGTAATTTCTTCTTGGCCTGCTGCCTGACTTCTATATATCCAGTTCTCCCTCAATTCAGACATCTTCTCTCTGATCTCTCTCTGTGTATCTTCACATACCATAATTTTGAGGCTGATATCTGTTCCCATTTTGGAGACCATCTCCTCTAGATTCATTTCTTGATGCTCGGTCTGGATTCTGATGGCCATAATTTGTTCCTTGATTGCCCTTATTTCCTTGGTATTTTCCTTTTGATTTTTATCTAACCTTTCCGTCAGTTCCATCCGAACTTCTTCAGATTTTAGCTGGCTGCTGATTTTTAATTTCTGCAGTTTCTTGCATATTCTATCCTCGAACTGTCTATTTCTTTCTTCCCACTTCTGATCTCTTTCCTCAACCTCCTTTCTATGCTTTTCATCTCTTTCTATTGCTTCCTGTCTATGCTTTTCATCCCTCTCTTCTGCTTCCTGTCGATGCCGTTTTAATTTGTTCAAATATTGAACTCATCTCCAGTCATTTACTCTTGACTTCATCTGTTGGACTAGAAGCAGGTTCCTTTGATATAATGACAGCTTCTTCTGTATACACCTCTTCTGTGTCTTCATCTGTGCTGCTGCTCTCTTCTGTTATTTTTCTCCCAGACCTTAATGTAATCCCTTTTCTTTCCTCCCTCACTTTCTCTCCTTCATTCATTATTTCCTTTTCCTCTTCCATATTACTGTTTTATTCTATTTTATTTATCAAAATATATTTTACAAGTTAAATTAATTTACGGTGACTTTGACTTTTTTTAACACGACTATTAGCTGTACTCCGTAAACGAAAACGGCCTGTCCACTTTCCATCCTGTTCCGATGCCTAACGCTATTAAATATGCCTATACATTGATACTGCTATATTTTACTTAATTCGCTAAGACCCGCCCATCTTTTCAAATTGATTACATATGACTTAATAAATGATTAAAATTTACTAAAAATAACTAAATAAAACAATAAAAGTAACTCACCCTTGGTCTCTTCTTCCAGCTGCTTTTAAAATAGACTTCAGTGGTTCATAATTTTAATATAATTCAGTTTACATGTCTGTACCAGTTTCAAACCTCTAACTTTTGATTTGACCCCTACTTTATTCCATTCTCATCCAATCCAATTCGTAAAATATTACTTTTTTTTTTTAAAATAAAAAAAACAAAACAAATGGGTCCCCTTTTCTTTTAAACTTAGAAGGTTTCGTTCTCCACCTCTGATGACAAATTTATATAGATGACTTATAGCTTGTTCAAATCATCCTCGGGCGCCAGTCACCAGTAGGCAGGAAAGATTACATAAAATTTATAAAATATTTAATAATAAAAAACTTTAAATTTTTACTATGCATTTGCATATATATAATAACCTATTCAGTGCATGGAATTGAATATTTAATAATAAAAAACTTTAAATTTTTACTATGCATTTGCATATATATAATAACCTATTCAGTGCATGGAATTGATTGACGTGCCTCCTGATTTATTTATTTATTTAATTTTTTCTCCTTTTTTTTAAACCCAGAAAAAATATACTCTACATGAATTACAAATACTTTTGTGATAGGTCAAGAGAAACAACCCGGAAACAATCTTATATATTTACATTATTTTGGAAAATGAAAAAAAATTGACTCAAAATCATTAATTTTGAACAAAAGAATTTTATATCTATATACTCAATAATCCTCAGGGGTGGAAATAAGTTACAGGCCCCATGATTGAGCGTACAAACGTGGGGGAAAAAATGTATATATATATACATTATTTAGTGTTATTGAAAAAAGAAAAAAACAACACTATATATATTAAATACTATACAGGGTATTGCAGGGTGTAGGAATAATTAACAAAGCCCCACGAATGGGCATCCAAACATGGGGAAAAAAATACTATGTAATGGTCAAGTTTGTACATTCGCGTAATAGAATTCAGAGTCCAAGCAAAAGAGACCGAAACTGACCAGACTAGGATTGTGACATCCTGAGTCTGACCACACTTCAATTCATAAGCCATTATTCCAAGACTCAAGACCCTATGAATGACCACCTTGAAATTACACGTAGCATACTTCTTTATTCGCGGCCGACATAGGTCAGGGAGAAACAATGAGACATAATTAAAATTACTAATTTATCACCTAACGAATAACTAACTTAATGGAGACTTTAATAATGCATAGATTCTATAAACATAATATCAATAATTAGAATTGGATTGAATAATGAAAGTGAGAGTGGACTAGGTTAATTTACTAAAGTTTTAATTTCTCCAATAATAAGAGTTTACTCCAAGATATATATCACAAATTACATACATGTAAAAATGCACGCAGGCATTTAATGGCTGAAGAGTTTTAGGTATGCTCTTCAGACAGATTCTTTTGTAAGATATTAATAAATAATTATTACATTTAAGTGAGATGAATGTAACAGTTGTTCATTTTATGAGTTCATGAAAGCCATACATTGCTTTGCTGTGTTACAATTTGAATGCAATTATTTATACGAATTTATATAAATAATAAATGCACGCACGCATTTAAATAAATGACTTATCACTACGTCAGGTCTATAGTGGAACTTATGCCGACTCCTCTTAAGGCGTGGCTGAATACCAGTAATTAAACTAAATCTTAGTTTACACTTACTGTAGACATTTCTCGTCTGTTTATATTTATTTATTTAGCCTAAAATGGGCTACAATAACTTAGATTGACCGGGCTTTTAAGAGTAGCTCAGACAATTGCTGAAAGAATTAAAATAGGGAGGTAGAGTTGGCTGCTCTGGATGCGCTAATGCACTATAGCACCAGCAATACAATAATAAAGTCGCTCTGTGGATGGATTGGTAGATCAAGGGTTTCTGCGACCAATGCCGGTACCCTGAAACCGATCATTAAGCTGCATGAAAAAGGAACAAATAGTTCAAGAAAGGCGAGGGACTTACGTGCTGACCTGGCCTTAAACTCAGGCTTCGCGACTGCTCTACCCTATGAGAGGAAGATGTACTGGCTTAACCTTTTAACTGTTTGACTCGTTCTTAATCGAGGCAATTTTTGATACATATTCGTTTTAATCGAGTAAATTTGACATCGCTGTAAATTGCTTAGTTTTTGGACTACGTTTACGGTTTTAACGTCATTTTTTAGAACGCAAAAAGTTTTATAATATACTGCCATCTATTGAATTATTTTACAAGTAAAAAATCAATTAATTGATGATTTATGTCAAACAAAAACTAAGCACTGCCTTTTCACATCTTTTCTTGAATCTTATTGGCTGTTGAAATTTTGTAAACAAAAGAAAATGGAAAAGCTCCACCTTCTCATCATCTTTTCTTGAATCTTATTGGCTGTTAAAATTTTTATATGGCTGCCAAAAATTAAAAATTTCTGAACGCTTTTGTTTTATTTTGAAAATGATAAACGAATGTTTTAGAGCATTTTAAAAATATTTTTTGATGAAATACAAATAAAATACAAATTATTTTCATATAATATGTCAAAAATAAATATTATTTTACAAAAATAGTTACGATTTTAGCAAGAATTATTTATTTATTGCAAAGTCGGGGAAAAAAAATCATAACGTGAAATTATGATTGCCGTTTCTTTTCATGTCAACCGTAACAAATATTTTTAAAATTAAAAATCAAAATTTATTTTTGAACAAACTTTCGTTTATTTTTATAATGTGAGAAATTACTAATATACTTTTTAAAAACGAAACTAAAGTGAATATATTTAAAAAAACGGTCAATAACTTTTGAAAAATTGATACATTATTTTGTGCATCGGCTAATTAAAAGCTTTGAGTGATACCACCTGCAGCGAATGAACAATTGGACAGTTAAAGGGTTAACCGAGGCTCCATCTTAAAGACGTAAATATACATGCCAGCGAAACGAGACAAATATTTAAGTAAATGAATCACATCCGCCAAGCAAAGAATTTTATAAAATTAATATTCTACAGGCAAGAACAATAACTTATTAGCTTGATCAAATAGAAGCCTACTCTTATTTAGCATAATAAAATATATGCTATAGACGGGAATAATTATAGATATTCTTTACTATTCCAGCTCAATCTAATTTTGTTATTGATCAAATGACTAATACTTAAAAAGGGAAGGGAAGTATATTTGAAGGGGTTTAATAATTAACTTAAATAGCAAAAATACTTATAAATATTTCTCAAGGTTAGTCTATTTCTTAGTATTTAAAATTAATTTCTCACTAAAACAAGCCACATTGCAAAATTTACAATCAAATAATTATCAAAATATTAAATAATGACGAGCGAGTCATTACTATTTTCATAAGAGGGTTTTGAAACAGTGCGCAAAAAATAAAGTTATAAAATAATTACGTGAAGAGGTTTTAATTAATCTCTTCTTGAAATATTGAAGTTTAGTGTTCACTGTTTCGAAGCGTCAGCATATCATAAAATAAATGTCATATAATAAATATTAAAAACTATATGATTAAGAAATAACTATTGACATATCTGCAGTGATATAGTTTAAAGTAGAAAACATTAATTAATTTCTTAAAGAAGGAAATTTTAAAAGCAAATGGGTCATTTAACGATTTTAAAACAATAGAAAAGAAGATCTTTAACATTTAAAAAATTACATTTAGTGGTTAGTTAGCTAACTCGAGTTTAAAGTGGTATGAAATTAACATTAAATTATACAGAGCTCTGCAGTTTAAAGTGATTTACTGGTATTAGTAGGTGCTTGAGCTGGAGTGAGTTTTTTGGGCGGCTTGCGGCATGCTCTTCTTTTGCAGCTGGGCTGTAGATATTATAGCAGCATTCTTCTTTTTCAGTTAGGTTGTAGATGTTATAGTGGCATTCTTGGTTATAATGGTGTCGTATGGAAGCGAACCCATTGCCTCCTTACGGAATGACAGCCAAGATGGCCACACTAGCCTGACATCTCGGTTCAAAACTAAACTTTACTTTTCAAAGGCAAACACTATTCAAAACGGAGTCTTTTTTTTCTGTATTTTTTTCTCTATTCTCTTTTATTTCTGTTCTGAGTTTTCTTCCCATTCAAAATATGGCCTATTTACACATTTGTCTTATCAGCTTTAACACCTTTAAGAATTTTTTTTTGCCCCAGGATTACATTTTAATTAATTTTGACAAACATATAATCTGATTTCAAATATGCTGATAAGTTTCTGAGGTGCTATAACTTTTTCTTAAATCTGTTTTAATTAAATTTCCAAAAACATTTAATTTTGATTTTTAAATATTGATAAATTATTAAAGCATTTTAGTTATAACTTTTATGGTTTTTTGTAAAACTATTTTGCCATAAACAATTTTAATTAGTTAAATCCAAAAATAACTTAATTTTTATATCTGACGCAATTTCAATTAGGCAGATTTTAAAATGACTTTTTAACTTGACCAAAGGTAGGTGCGGTCGTTAATTACATACTTGTTTACTTTACAACAAAATCTGTTTCTAACCAAACTTTTAATTCTAAGAAAAAAAATAACACTTAATTTTAAAGAAGACTTCTCAGCACATTTGAAAGAAAACCTTTTTAACAATTTTAAATAAATCTTTTAAAATATTTTCATCTTTTAACATTTTAAAATACATAATACATTTTAATGTTTAAAATTATGCCACCCTATAGACATTACAAATATAGGTTGGATTATATATCCACATACAAATTAAAATAATAACTTTATTAATAAATTGAAACCTATCATTACTTATATAATAAAAGCATTTTATTAAAATAAACGTGATACTACTAAAAATACGCTATAATTCTATCAAGCCTATCTAATTATAGCGTTCTTTCGTATGTAAATATATAATGCTGTTCAGACAGCCATGACAGCAAATTGTAGCTTTATTTTACATATACACCTGGGTCTCGTTTTACACGATAGATAAGTTCCTCAGAAAACACACGCAAACGAAATCGCGCAAAAATAGACGTAATTTACATTGAAAAAGGGGGGATGCAGTCTGTGATTTTTCAAAATTCGCGTAAAAGCAAAGCACCAACGTAAAATTACTTTAAAATTCGCACAAAAAAAAAATAAGGAAATAAAATATGACTAATAAAAAATTTCAAATTTGAAAAAAATTAATACAAGACAAACTTTTTTTAACTATAATATTTAATTTTATTCAAAATAATATATTTTTATGCATAATTTATAGTACAGTAATTTACATTTTTTTATCCACGTTTTAATTATTATGATTTTCTGGTGACAATGTAATTAGTAATTAAACTTTGAGACGATGATTTTATTAATTGTTTACGAAGCTCGCGATATCCAGACATACAACCATTTAGCTCTCGTTGGAATTTAAGAGCACGTTAATGATTAGTGTCATTAATAAGAAAATAATAATTGATTATGTTCTTTTTTAAAAAGCAAAAACAGAATGTGATTTAAAATGCAAAATTAACACGCACAATGTTTGAACAAATTTACATTATAATCTTGTAAAATTTAATATGTGTATACATAAAATGTGGAAACCATGATTTTAATTTCATTATTGCATAAAATCTTACTATTATAAAGCACTGAAAATATTGAATTTACTAAGATGAAAGTTGAATTCCAATAATGTGCTATTACTTTCAATATAACGTAAGTGCGCAAAATTTATTATTTAAAGTAATAGCGCATTATCGGAAATCGACTTCGGTGAAACACGAATCGCGTAACTTCAAAATCATGTTAAATAAGTCCGCGTAAAAAGAGACCCAGGTGTATTATATTTTAAATGAGGTTCAAATCTAACAGACGAGTGGGCTACTAGATTGATGATGAAACAGCAAGGGATTAGGAGGTTCCCGTTTCAATATATGTCTTTCCAATAATAGTCATTAGTTTCATTAATTATATTGTTTTTTTTTTATTTTTGTAAAATCCCACCATCGTAATTCATCCCATTTATTTAAGAGTATACATATTTTTAGAAAACAAAGCGTTCTTTTCTTTTTAAACTCTGAATTTAAAGAATGGTTAAAATTATTATGTTAACTAATAAAAGATAGTTGATTTAAATCTATATTATTTTACTAAATCCTCACAAATACTGTCCTCCATGATTAAACCATTTTTAAAATATATTTTTGAGTTTCATGACCGAAACGGCGTGAAAATAGTTTGCATAATATGTATAATGATTCCTAGAACGCTTCATAAATTTGTACATTCATCATCACCTTTCAAAGCCACTGCTAAAGCGTTAATTTAAAAATGTGTAAGTTTGTTTTGAGATCAAATGATTGGCACCTTAACCTAACCCACCAAATATATTTATTGACGTATAATATGTGATTTATTTATATGAGCATTCAAATAAATATATCAGTACTTTACTGTTCATTGAATGTTTTATTAAATATTTTATTGTTCAAGCCACTTATGTAGTTCGAATTATCTTCTCTCCATTTCCATACATTCCAATATATATGTGCGCTCTCGTTAAATATGTCTCATTGTCTCTTCCGCTGTTCTAGTGGGCTGGACTTAAGAATTAATTCTCATGTACCATCACTATCATGTTATTCATTAGTGTTCGATCTGGGACTTGTGGAATGGGTTCGAACCTAGATTGGTCTCTGACCTAAATCTCAGGCTTGACTGGGTTTGAAGTATGTTTCATTAAGTTCCAGTTCATGTTAGATGGATTAACATATTTTGACTGGTACAATCCATCCATCTCGTATGTGTTTTTTTTTCTAAATCTTTTACAATCTCTTAGAATCCAGTTTAAGATTTCAACTGTCCATCTATTATCATCTCTTCTAGCACCATGTCTAGTCCAATTCCACTTCAGTCTCTTAATTCTTTCAATGATGTCAATAACACCTGTTTGTGTTTTCACCCATGTATTTCATTTTTGATTTCTTGTTATTCTTAACATACATCTCTTCATACTTTGTTGAGTGGTCTGAAGTCTATATTGATCTTTCGCTAAGTTTTCTTTTTTGTTTTATACAAAGAATACTTTGATAGTATCGGTTATATAAGATGAAATGAAATGACTGAAGGGCACTTGAAAGTCTGTGTTTAAATTCACTTTAATTACATCTGGTTTAAGTATATACATTATACTTGTATTCAAATATATATTCAGCCTGTATTCTGCCCGTCCCTCTTTTTGTATTTAAATGGACATATTAAGGTCCTACATATGAGGGGTTAGATTGATTGACTTAAAGTCAACATGGGTATGACAATAATATTGTCATCAACAAGGGCTTTGAGCATTTCATCATCAGATTTTCAA
Organism: Epiperipatus broadwayi; assembly: GCA_028023455.1. NCBI lineage: Eukaryota > Metazoa > Onychophora > Udeonychophora > Euonychophora > Peripatidae > Epiperipatus > Epiperipatus broadwayi. The sequence continues at coordinate 4,839,543 of JAQFVV010000016.1, forward strand.
TGATATGGATGGCTGAAGAGTTGGAGAGAATTGAAGTCTGTCAGTTAAAATTTGTAGATTTGCTATCTTATTATAAACTGAGCACTAATTATGTATATTGTGGGAGATGATGATCTGGACCAACTGATAAGTACTGGTTCCACATGAAATACATATATTGATTTTTTTTTTTCAGAAGATGGAGTGAATGACTGAAGGGCACTTGAAAGTCTGGGTTCAAATTGCCTTTGATTCCATCTGGTTTAAATATATATATATTATACTTGTATTCAAATATAAATAATATATTTGTAAAATGTTTTCATTAATTATTCCTTTTTCCAATGTCAAACTTCATTTTTTTTATCGACTTTTTCAAAGTATTTTTTTAATATGTATATTTTGAATTTAGAATAACAAAGTAAATTTTTTGTCATAGGAAATTATTATAATTGCTCATTTTTTATATGAGATTTTTAATTTACAAGGCATTTTGAGGGGCTGAGTTTGCTATTCTTGGGTAAATCTGTACTAATTTACTACTAACATATAATTTGGAAGTAGTAACTGAATTTGGTTAATTTATATACAAATTCACATGGCATGAATATAATTATTTATATGGACAATTTCTTCTACAAATTAATATTAAAAATTGTAATTATTAATATTGTACTGATAAACTTAATTTTATTTTGATAATTAAAAGTTTTACTTTCTGAAGAATAAATTTAAAATAATTTGTCAAGACATTTTTTTCAATATAATGTAAATTAATATTTAAAAATTTAATTATTAATATTGTATTTATCCTGAAAATTCTTTGTCACTTCATTCTAAAATCTCTGTAATTTAATTCTCTGAACTTTACAAAAAAAATAAGAAACCTAAGTTGTACTGTCATTTTGAAAATTTCACTGTAAAGAGAAACAAATTATCTAGAAAATGACATTTCATACCAATGTATTGTTTATGCCATTTCCCCATTACATTTATTAAAAGACAAATTTGCTTCATTTAGATTTCTGAATACTGATGAAATACTTCTGGAGATAGGACAATTAAATCACAGGAAATGGTTATAAAAATAGTGGTTTAAAAAATGGTTTAAAATTTTTTTTATTTCTGACTATATATAATAAACTTTGTTGACCCCCCCACACACACATGCAATTAAGGGATTAAGAATTTTAGAACTTTTTGTAGTCTGAGTTTGAAAATATTGTTTTGTATTATTGTAATTTCATTCAGTCAAAATATTATATAAATTAGCAGCACTTAAACAAATGTAAAGAAAACTATATTTTTATAGATAATTAAAATTAAAAATATTTATTTTCTTTCTTTCTATGTTATAGATGAATAAATTCAACTCTTCCACTAATTTAGTTTATCTTAGCAAATAATATTAAACACATTTAACTTTTAGTATAGAATAAGAAAAAAAAAAGTTTATTTAAAGCTAACCTGTATGAAGATAATAATCTGAGAGATAAACTATTTTATTCATTTATATGTTATATTTGCTGAAGCATTATTAATACTTAATGAAACGTTGAATATTTTCCATGAAAACATTCATGATCAAGGAAATCGAAAAGAAAGTGTTATAATCTTTTACTAGTATTTTTATTATCATTAATATATATATATGTTAAGTGTAAAATAATAATGAAAATGGAATTTTATAGTATGCATATATTGTTTTAATATATATTATCATCTATTCTTAGCTAGAGGATTAAATAAGAAATAGAACTAATTAGTCACCACTTAGCATTGATTTAATTTTATGGATAGTAGCTTATTCACTGTTTCATTGTAGAGGAATGCTAAAGAAATCAATTCAGTCTTGCGTTGTTAGCCGAGAGGTATCGCAGCCGCCATGCAAGCAAGTAGTTGGTTGCAGACGGGTGTGGGTTCGCGTCCCGGCAGATGCTATGACATATGAAAAAAAAAAAAAAGAAATCAATTCATTGTACTGAACTATTTAAAAACTTTCACATTTTATCTCTGGTATTTATCATGTGATGGTAGCAATTTACTTATAAATAGTATAAGTAATGTGACCTAATAATAAAGTTTATTAAGGAAAGATGATGTTTTTAATTGTTATGTAATGAACCAAAAATACTACATTATTATTATTTTAATAAATAAAATTCTGAAACAATTTTAACTTTATAATTTAGCAAAAATATTGTAGTCTAAAATCTTGCCAGACTTTTATCATAAAAAAAAAACTTTATTACAAAAAAAAAAATCTTAATCAATAAAAATAAGTTTGTATGATTGTTCTGAGAAACCATATAGTATTATGTTTGTAAAGAAAGTGTGCATATTATTATTATTATTTTATATATTTTCATTATAATAATACAATATCATATTACATATTTGTATATATTGCAGTACATTTTCAATGATTAAGAATATGTCATCAATATCTTCAGAATATAAAAGAAAATACCATATTTTCAGCTCTAGTGTGAAATTAGTACTGATCAAAGTTGAACAAAATGTAAATATTTCATGCAGTTGAAAATATAATAATGAGGTCTCTGTCTTTACAAAATAGTTAGTGTTCAACTATAAGTAAAAGCTAAATTTAAAATAAAATTAAATATTCATGGAAAAAGCATGAGAAATGTAAAATTTTAATTAATTAATGCAGATAATGCATCATATTTTGTATCTTTCATATATCTATTAAATCTTATATTAAATTTTATCTGTCATTAGTATTATTTGTCAATGCGATCCACCTATGTTAGCTCAGTCTCATATCAACACTTTATAGTGTATTAACCTTAGTGTTCTTTTCTTTGTACCATCTATAGAAAAGCTGTTAGCGAACCTAGGGCATATTTCATTTAAGTTAGAGTCTTTTGTTTTTCTCTGACCCTGGGACTAGAAAGAACTATTAGCAGCATCAGAAGCATTCACGTAGCTTATATTGTGGAGCACAGGCCAATAGGTTTAAACTTGGTTTCTTGGGAGGCATTCCCGCACAGGTGCTAAGTTTCGTATATTGCTCTTGGATTCTGCAACACGCTAGCAGGGCATATGGATCTGACTGTTACATAGTAATTTTTTTTTAAGCTCATGGATGCCCAGTTGTGAGGCATGAATTGCTTTCTACAACCCTGAACTGACTACACGTGAATGTGCAAAAGTTTGCGATATATGTAAAAAAAAAATTAGCTTATGGCCGCCCAATCGTTAGGGCATTGGATTAATTAGTCCACAATCCTAAACTTGCTGTAGTTGCGGCGCGAGCTGTATATACACCTGGGTCTCTTTCTATGCGGTAGATAGGTTCCTTAGAAAACACGCACAAAAGAAATCACACAAAAATAGACTTAACTTACCTTGAAAAATGGGGGATACGTAATGTAATTTTCCAAAAATCGCATAAAAGCAAAGCAACAACGTAAAATTACTTTAAAATTCACATAAAAAAAAAATAGGAAAATAAAATATGACTAATAAAAAATTTCAAATTTGAAAAAAATTGATACAAGACAAACTTTTTTAACTTTTTTTATTAACTACAGTATTTAATTTTATTCAAAACAATATATTTTTATGCATAATTTATATTTTTTTCATACATGTACGGTATTTTAATCATTATCGCTATTTGAGACATCAGATTCGTCGTGATGTGATGTGAGGTACTGTAGCTTCTCCTTAAACGAAGTCAAGAGGAAATACAACTAAAATGTTTTCCAATTGCTGTTGATCCTGCCCATTTCGCTAAGTGATCTAAAATTGAAATTTTTGTTTCCAAAGAAATTCATTTTCTTGGGTGGTTAAACTAAAAGTTTAAAATAAAAATAAGAACTTAGACTTACGATAATAAAAAGATACCAACTCACTACTGTTGGGAAAAATTTAATTAAAACTAACAATTAAAAATTAAATTCTAATTTTTGTCTTTAATTTTCAATTCTGTTTAAAAATCAAATTTCATCGTTTCATATCATATTAATTTCAGATCACTTTATGTAATTTTAAATTGTTAATTACAATTAAAAATCAGATTTTAATTGTCAAATTTAATTATGCCCTCTGCTGTTACTCGCCTTTTAAAAATAAACTTGCAGACACTAAATGATTAATTGATTACATACTGTTTTTTTAAATAGCAAAAATAGAATGTGATTTAAAATGCAAAAACAATAATATGCATAGTATAGGCATCTATAACATTTGATGAACAGATTTACATTATAATCTTGTAAAATTTATTATTTGCAGACACTAAATGATTAATTGATTATGTACTCTTTTTTAAAAAAGCAAAAATAGAATATGATTTAAAATGCAAAAACAACAACATGCATAGTATAGGCATCTATAACGTTTGAACAGATTTATATTATAATCTTGTAAAATTTAATGTGTGTATATAAAATGGGGAAATCCTGATTTTAAGTGAATTATGAACTTCTTTATTGCACGAAATCTATTACAGTGCTATTATAAAGCGCTGAAAATATTGAAATTATTAGATGGAAGTCGAACTCCGATAATGCGCTATTACTTTAAATATGACATGAGTGTGCAAAATTTATAATATTTAAAGTAATAGCGCATTATCGGAGCTCGACTTCTGATTTAATAATTTTTATCGCATAAAAGTAAACCGCATACAAAGATATTAAGAAGAAACATAAATTGCATAACTTCAAAATCGCATAAAATGAGACCCAGGTATATATGAAATTTTTTTCCCTTAACTTATGGACACCATGTGTGTGGCATAAATCGGTGTTAATCCTGAACAAAGTGATTGTGTTTCAAGTGTAATGTTGTGACATGGACTATATATGTATATCAAATTTTGTATTAGCTCGGAAAGCAACGCGGCATAGAGATATAATTTTGTATGGTCATAACCTATGTATATGAGGTTATCATATATAAATTTAACTGCAAACCAATAAATATAATTAATTAAATATAATAAGTTGTCCAAAGCTAAAGAAAATAGTTGTATTAATAAAATTGATTATGACTAGGTGATGCTAACAGTCTACAGGTGTTTATAACTGATGACTTAGCGCCCGGGGATGACTAATGAATGGAGTTATTCCTAAACAAATGTTGCTATCAGATTAGAAATTTTTTTTGTATAGGTATATTGTTTGAGGACCGAGTGAGATGATGTGGATCAGAGGGGATGATATGACAGAGATAGTAATGAGTTGAAAATATGAAGGGATGTAACTCTTAATATAAGAAGGGATGAAATAAATATACCCAGATCTAGTGAACATTAAGATAAAAGAGTCAACTGGGAGACAAAAATGAAGTGGACAGTATTTGTAAATATTTATCATTGTATGTTATATTTTGTTATGTCGTAATGGATTAAGTAAGCTGAAATCTTTAAAGTTAGTAGTAGTAAAAAAAGAGCAGTAGGGCAATATTATTAGAAGGAGTGTGCAGGTATGACCATGATACCAAGATGGGAATAGCCAATAAGCCATTATCAAAGAGTAAATAAGTATCCAAAAGGACAAATAAGCCAGTAGTGAAAATAATCAGGAAGGGAATAGCCAATCAAATATTATAAAAGAGTAAATAAGAAGTGTCCAAGAGCAACTAGACCAAAGTGAAATAACAAGGGATAGTTAAGATAAAATAGGCTAGTGGCCATCGTAATAATACGAAGCCGTGGATGATGGAAGTAGACATGGAGGAAAGGGACACTGGTGATAACAACCAAGAACAAGAGAATCTCAATTTATTTGGATTTCCTGAATCCACACCTAAAATGATGAAAACCTCCCATCAAACATTAGGGTTGGGATATTTCAACTTAAAATACATTGAATAGGGAAGAGACAAGCAGAAGAGATGAGGAAGAAGGAAGGAGAAAACTAATAGAAGGGATGAGGAATATCAGGTATTTAGGAAATTGATGATACAAGAGTTAGAAAGGGTAAGAGAGAAGTATAGAACAGCCCAGCTTGGTGGATGAAAAGGGCAGGCAGAGAGGTAGAGCAAGTTAATAAGAGGGTTGAAGTTAGTTAAGAGTATTGATACCCTAACAATAATGCACAAGAAGTAAATTACTAATGCCATGGCTGAAGCAGAACAGACAAAAGGGGAACAAGCCCAAACTCAATGGAATTATTGAGGAAAGAAGAAAACAGAATGGAGAATTTAAGGGCAAGATAGAATCCGAAAAGGAATTCCTGATTCAGAGAATTTGTTCTGATTACACAACAATGCAATGGAAGATGGGGACCGATGACATATTACACTTACCGATTTCCCTTCCGGTAGACATCGTCGATTTTTGCATGACAACGTTGTCATGTCAACCAAGACACTGACATGATTAATCCAATTTTTGGATTTTTTTGACCCGCAAGATTTAAAAATCGGAGAGAGCTTTGGGAAATTTTGTCATTTGTCTGTCTTTTGCTACTAGTCCACCACAATGGACACTATTTGTAAGTAATTTTCATTTTTGTTTTTAATAAATAATGCCATTTTGATGTATATTATTTTGTAAATTATTCTGCAATTATAAAAATTACAATTAATTAATTTTATTTTTAATTTCTGAATTATATCATACAGAAATTATTTTTTCGTAAATTCATCAACAATTATAAAAATTACAGCTATGAGAGTAATATAAAATTACAGCTATGAGAGTAATACAATGTCTGATATAGGTGTACGCCAAGCCTTTGGCTCATCAAAAACATCGGAGCCCCCCCCTGCCAACTCCAGCGCTACGCGCTGTATTTTATAATTGAGCATAATATAGGGTGGCTTTATAAATTATAATATAGTTTTTTTTTTAGACTAGAACCTGTTTTATATATTTTTAACATGAATAATTGAGTTAAATCACATTGCAAAATTTGTAAAGATAATATAATTTTTTCATACTAGTACATTTTTTTAATTCGCATTAAATCGGGAAAAGTCTTCTTTATTTGTATATTTATTTTAAATTTTAAAAAAAATGTATATATTTCTGCAATTATAGAATTACTATAATAATTATACAATTATTATTATATTAATTACTTTTAATTTCTAAATTATTTTGCCGCATGCATGTACATTTTTTTAATTTTTTTTTAGTATTTGCCAACCGATGACGTATTGCCCTGAAGCCATATCAGTCTGATGTTGCAATCTTTAACATGCCGGGTCCACATGATCTGCAGACAAATTTTAGCTATTGCATTTGTCTGTAAATCGCTTGGAGACATTATCTTAAAAATTGCAAGGTCAGACTGATATGGCTTCAGGGCAATACGTCATCGGTTGGCAAATACACAAGAACTCTGGCAATTTAAAGTAATATTAATTTGTCCTTATTTAAATCTTTAATATTAAATTTAAAACTTGTAGTTAAAAATAATATTTTGTTCTTATTTAAAATTAATAAAATATCAGGCCATAATTTTATTAGAAAGTAAATGAGGGCTGGAAGGTGAACAATAGGTTTCACTAATTAAACTTCGCAGGAATGCACTAATGGTTTAAATAAATCATTTTTATATAGCGCAATGTTTGTAAACTGTAATATTTAAAACAGCATTACACTGTTGCACATGCGCTTTGAAGATTTTAACTATAAATGAATGAATACTAACACTCAACCACATGATAAAGTCTTTGGAAAAGATAGAATGGTTTAAGTACTTAGCCAGCAAAGATGAAAACAATAGGTATTCACTTTAAATATTTTAATCCTAAAATAGTAAAATTTGTAACAAAAGTAAAACAGTAATCAGAAGATCTGAATATAAAATAACAAAGGCAAATATGCTTACAACATCCTGTTACAGTCTTTAGATACTCAGAGAGATAATAAATGCATTAGGCAAGGCGCTAATATTTGGTAATGGTTTATTATACCATAGGGCAAATCAGAGAAGAAATCAATTACACGCTTAACTGGTGTATATAGAGCAAGAATTTGAAAAGTAAAAAAAAACTAATTATTTTTGAGAACTTGCAAGCCAGATGCTATGAAGGTGAAAATAAAATGTCAGAGTAGAAACAGGCAAGGCGCTATTTTCCTACTCAGAGAATGGTTATCCGGTCATCCTATACCACTTTCATGCCCTCCAATATAAGAAGAATATGCCTTGGAACTAGTGTTGCTGCAGTTAATGAATAAATGTTGCTGCCAAAACCAAGTAAAATGCTGCTGCCATTAATCTCAACTTCATGATATCATAATGAATGGAAACCAAATACCCAGTGGAACGGACTGTTGTAAACTTCTCGTGATTATCAATAGACTATAAAATGCATTGGGACTCTCCAGCTGACTACACGAGGTAATCGTTTATTCCAAGAACTCTTGAGTACTCTTTACACTTTCTCTTAAGCTATAGCCACTCTGTAATTAATGTACATATAATTTAAATCATGCTATAAATTTATAATTGCATCTCCATGATGTACCTAATCTCTAGATATGTAACCTAATTAACCTATTTTTTTTTCTCAGCTATACTTTCACACTTGGATAAACAATTTTAAATGTTTTATTAGATTATTTGCTTTGTATTTCTTCCATTATGATGATATGCCTATATAACCTTAGACTGAGCAAGTAACTTTCCCTTTAATAATCAGGCCACTTCATATTCATGCAGATTAATTATGTAAATGGCTGCTATTTGTGTTAAATCTGTTGCCGACTCGCTAGCTCAAATGTTATCTTTTCAAATATATTATTACCTCGTATACATATAATCTTTACACCATTCTTAATAATTTATTTATGCTAGTTTATACTAGCATATGCCCATTTGATTTAAGGATAACATGCGATGGGATGTGCAAAATTATAATTATGGATATATTCTATACATGCATGATTGCGTATTAAATTTCTAGAATTTTTTCATCATGCACTCCCACCCTCATAGTTATTTTACTAGGATAATATATATAATTTTGCTTGTACTTACATAACTATACTTCTTTAAAGTAAATACTTGGGAAGCGATTAAGCTTCGTTATATCATAATACTCAATTTTATTAGTAAGCCCATTTAAATTTATAATTTAATATCAGTATACGTGCGTTGCCAGTGCAGATGCATAGAGTGTTGAGTCATATGCTTTATTGATCCTCGTCATGGTATATATGGCTAAGACCATCCCCTATTGCTTCGATTCCCAGAGCAGAGTGGACATGAGAATACGGATCTTAATCACATAATCATGAAGTTTACCTGGGCAAAGCCAGTCTTGTGATTATGCTAATGTGGCAAACCTTCGGATATATACCGATCTGCCAGTGCGCAATCTCTTTATACAAAATCTTGCGATTTTAACATACCATTTTCCATTCATATACCACCGATATCCTATTAATTTTGTGCTTCTGCTATATGATCCTTAACCATCTTATGATTCGATCTTTTCCTACCCTCGCATATGCCAACAAACAATGGTCTACGATATTCTGACATTCTAAATACATGCATATTATTTGATTAATGTAATAAATCATCATGATAATGAATTTGCTAATGGAATAAATAATTATATTCATGGTTATAAAATGATCATATAATTCTCGTACACTTTGCAGCTACCCGTTATCCCACAAAACACTTCCTTAAGGCATATTGTCATAATCAATAAACATTACATCACCACCACTTCTTATCCTTGTGTATAACTGTTGTTAAAACAAGCAAAACTCACTATACATATTGCCACACACAGCAAGCTAGAGTAATCAATGGATGCCAGAAGGCTTATGCATAAAATCCCCATCTAGTGCCTACTCATCCAACATTCCCAGACTAATTTCTGGTTTTGTGGCCTTCGTCAGTGAGGAGCCTTGGATCTGAGAGCTGTCTGTGGCAATGTGTATAGTGAGTTTTGCCTATTTTAACAACAGTTATACACGAGCATAAGAAGTGGTCGTCATGTGATGTTTATTGGCTTAAAATCAATCATGCCTAATAGGATAATGGTGACTATGGTTATTAAAGAACCAAAGACACCAAAATATATGAGTACTGAACTGAGTTCAGACCCATATGACTATATAAGCTAATGGGCTTGCATTGAAAACATTAAGGTGTTTTCAGTTTAAGACTCATAGTTTTGTAGTTAAGTGGAGATAAAAGGTGGGTGCTGGAGGGTTGCATTAGATCCTAAGATCTAGGTGCAGTGCTCTCAGATCCAAGGCTCCTCACTGACGAAGGCCACAAGCCAGAAACTAGTCTGGGGATGTTGGATGAGTAGGCACTAGATGGGGATTTTATGCACAAGCCTTCTGGCATCCATTGATTACTTTAGTTTGCTATATGTATAGTGAGTTTTGCCTGTTTTAATATTGTCATAATGTTATATTTCATACTCTTACCCTCGAAAGTATAGAAACTACATTAGTTAAATATTTTTATATAGTAAATTGTATAGATATTGTTAACATATGTAGGTGCGCAAATATTAACCATCACCTTGTCGATGCCAATGCTTAATTAACACAGGCAATGCATCATATTTTTTGTCTTTCATATATCTATATTAAATTGTATCTGTCATTAGTATTGTTTGTCCACACGATCCACACTATGTTTGCTCAGTCTCACATCAACACTTTATAGTATATTAACCTTAGTGTTTTTTTCTTTGTATCACCTATAGAAAAGCTATTATCGAACCTAGGGCAATTTTTTTTTTAAGTTAGTCTTTTCTTTCTTCCTGACCCCCAGGACTAGAAGGAAGATTAACTATTAATAGTATCAGAAGTATTGTTCATGTAGCTTATTTTGTGGAGCACAGACCAATAGGTTCAAACTTGGTTTCTTGAGAGACATTCCCGCCCCAGAGGTGCTAAGTTTCCTATATTGTTCTTGGATTCTGCAGTGTGTTGGGGGGGCATACGAATCTGATTATTACAATATCACAATGACTAAGATTTATATATTTTTTAATGATTTTTCAAGATTTTCAAAAAGTTATGGAATGAACTCCTATCTATTATTACTTACAGCCTATAGAACAGTTCTGTTCACATTAGCCGTTAGCAGACCTAGATGGCATTGCACACTGTGCTTCGCATCACGATGGAAATAGCACACACTTCACAGATCGCTACCTTAGGATGTGAGGGTGTGTGGAATTCAACTGGCCATAAATGTTTTTATATGCATTGGAAGTAACGATTTTACACCTTACCTGATGTACTATTCCATACTAATAATTGTAAGCCTGTCGTTCGTTTCCCTACACATCTTTGAAGGTGAAAACAATTGCAAAAGGGTATGTCCCAGAACCATTTTACATAAGTTACGTGAAAAGGCATGTTTGTGGAAGAACAGCTACAAGAGTAATGAAATGGCTGTCCTTTTACATTTTAAAACCATCGGACATCCCCCACACATTCCAGCGCTATGCGCTGAAAGCTTGACTTCCATCAGAGTAATGCATGTATTGGCCGATCCTTTGGATCGTCAAAACCATTGGAGCCCCTTTCCTTGCACATTCCAGCGCTACACGTTGAAAGCTTGGTTTCCATCAAACCATCGGAGACCCCACACACATTCCAGCACTACACGCTGAAAGCTTCATTTGCGCTACCTGCTGAAATGTATAATGTAATTAAAAAATGTAATTTAGAAAATAATGTTGGTTCATAACTTTTTTAAAAATACTTTTAAAAATTGTCAGAGAACAGAAAGGAACAAATTATTGGCCCTAACATTACATTTCATTATTTTTGCAAGCAACAATGCCATCAAACAGTCACATTAGGCATAAGTCACAAGAACCAATTTGTCTTAATTTATGTACTTAAACTTTTTTTTCCCAAATTAATTTTTTTTTTTTAAATCAGAAATTTCTTTATTTCACAGATATACCTGGAAATTTTATAAAGTAGAAAATGAAAACAATACACTTAACCAATGCTCTAAATATATATAAGATATATTTATTACGATTTCCTGCCTTGGTATTTCTTTCTTTGACTAGAAATTGTAATTTTTTTTTCATTAGCGTAGAATTATTTTTCATATTTTTGTTTTTATAATAATATCTACAATTGCAGTTAACATGATGAAACATTTATTTGAAAAAAAAAAAGAAAAGAATATTGTTCTCAGCAATCATAATATCTCAATCATTTTTCTTTAATAAGTTGCTGTCACTGCAATTATTGTCAGTAATCACAATATCTCAATCATTTTCTTTAAGTTGCTATACACTGCAATAAGTTGACTTAAAGAAGATATCATATCTTTTGTAATTCGTATCTAGGGTTTTTGTGCTATAAAATAACCTTTAAAGTAATATCTTATAAAGTAAAAATTAGTTAAATTAAAATAAATGCTTAACATTTGAGAAAAGTGCAAAACCATGTACCAAAAAGGCTAGCATTAGCAATATTTAGATATATACATTAATATAACTGTTGTGTATATGATATTTTGGTTATTTATCATAGTTTAAGATAGCACTATGGTTAAGTAGTTATTTTGAGAAGAGATAGGTTTAGAGAGAAATAGAAGACAGATGTTGGCATTTTCTCATTTTATATAATATTTATTTAAATGATTGCTAAGTAGAGATTGTAAAGATAAGGATATTGAAAGAAGAAGAGTTTATTTTATCAAGTTTAATGATGAAAATATGACAGTTATAGAAAAGATGAACTAAACAAAATATTAAGCCACAGTGATAAAATATCTAGATATTTTTGAATTTAAAAAAATCAATTAAAACTAGAGCAGTATAAATAAAATGGAGAAGATTAAAGATTAAGAAATGACAGTTATTATAGGTAATTGTAGAATATGTTAGTAATGTCAATATGTTGGAAGAAATTTAATGGAAATGAGAATGAAAATTGTAATGGTTGAATAGGCTTTAGTCAGTTCTTTTAAAATTGTACTTTGGAGTCTTAAATGTTTTATTTACAGCTTTAGAGGGAACAGAAAGTTAGTCAATTTTTAAAAAAAGGAGAAAATAGATTGAAATACTTAAAAGATATAATTTTAAAAGAGAATAGTGGATTTAGAAATGCAGATGTATTTTTTTTTTTATAAGAATAGGTGATACGTGAAATTGTATCAGGCACATGTTTATAGGTGGAGAAATTATGGTGACTATGTTTGAAGAGACTTTGAAAGTAAATGATATCTGTGTGTAAACATATGTTATTCTGTTAGAAAATGGTCTCAGGATTCCTTTTTGGAAAAGATATCAACATTGATAAAAAAAATTTATTCACATACTGCGAAGCCATCATTTTGCCAGTAATATGTATCAGAAATGATTAGCTATCATAACTGATATTCTATAATTGCAATCAGTCTTGTAATCATGTCATCAACATATGCACACTGATATTGATCAATATTAATAACTGCAATTATTACTAATTTTTATAACAAAAGCTTGCATGCTATAAACGTTCAACCTGATAAATAATGGTCTAGTCTCCCTTATGTTTCAAAACTTGCATGTAAATTAAAAAATATTTGTACCAATAAATTCAATATCAGTTTTTGCTCACCTTCACCTTTAAATAAATTATTAAATGAGTCAAAAGACAAAATACCTAGAGGGGCTTCATATCAATTTGTGTACAAAATTAATTGCAAAGAACTTAATTGCTTGAAGGCTTATTATGGTGAAACCTGAGCTAACTTATCTACTAGACTTATCCAGCATAATTATCTGTACAACTATCTAGAGAGGCTTTACATCAAATTGTGCACAAAATTAATTGCAAAGAACTTAATTGCTTGAAGGCTTACTATGGTGAAACCTGAGCTAACTTATTTACAGGACTTGCCCATCATAATTATCTGTACAACCTGGCCAAGAAAAGCAATGAATTCTCTTTTGTTTTCTTGCATTGCGAGTTGCAGTCAGGCCATACCTAAAGCTGACATTGTTCCGAGAGAGATAACAGAAAGATAAAGGAGGCATGGTCAATAGCTAAAGATCATTATGCTATCAATAAAAAGGACTCTAGCACTCCCCTTTCTAAAAAAATGGCACTTGTAGTGACCTCTTTTGTTATTAGAATGTAAATCTAGTCCAAAAAATTCAATTTTATGATAATCTATTATTTAATATTCAAAAGTAACTTTAAATCTTTATCTCAATTTCCTTTAGTCACATAATGCTATGATTATGAATCTATTATTTAATATTCAAAAGTAACTTTAAATCTTTATCTCAATTTCCTTTAGTCACATAATGCTATGATTATGATATTACTCAATATTGAAAGTGATCAGCTTTAAATAAATTTGCTTTATTACAAATTCAAACTTGTTCTGTTAAAAAATGTTTTAACATTTTTTGAATCATTATATAAAATTACAAAGCTATGCAGAATAAGAGCTACTTGAATGGAATTGTTTGATTTAGCTTGTTATTTTAGTGCTGAAATGTGACTTGATTCTTTAGGCAACTGTCCATATCATAAATAAGCATACTTTTGTTATTATACACCTTCTGTGATTATCATTATTTTTTAGTTAATTTGAATTGATGCAAAGATTATTAAGGAATTTAGATTTACTTACCTTTACCAGTCTGGTTTTTTGATCAACCTCAGGATTGGATTTCATTGTCATTGAGATCATTTATTGAATTGGTTCTGCAATAATTTATCATTACTAATTATGCTAATCTGCACAAGTTAATTTTTGTATATTCTCTTCTTATGTTTCATATAATTATTGATGCCAGGTATATTCACCTTTTTACAACATATAAATTATGTTTTGATGCTTGAACTTAGCAACTGTTCTTGGATCTATAATAATAATTTCTCTCTGAAAAGAATTGATTTTATGATAAAATCTTCTGGGATTCTTTTGTTTTTGGACATATTTATGATAACTCTGAATTTTTATTATGTTTTGTCTGCGAAGTACAGCTTTAATGATTTTTTCCATCTTGTTTGTTCTATCTTTTGTAGTGTAAATTTATTGTCTATCAACTTTGATGATCTCTCCATCAAAAGAGCTAAGCTATACCTGGAGTCTCAGCACTGTTGGACTCGAGGATACATTCGCTGGGCTCTTGGAACCACAAAAAACAAAAAGGTACCAAACATGATCACTCACAAAGGTCAATTCTGGATTGGACTGCAAATGATAGAGGGAATCAAACAACACTTCCAAGACTCCCTACAAGCTGAGCCAGAACCACCAACAACCACCTGGGAATGAACCTGAAACTGCAGACCCTCACAATATCACACACAAAATAATACACAACAAATTAGCATCACTTCCAGACAGAATACATCCAGGTATTCATGGCATTCCTCGTTTTCTCATCTCCCACCTTAGCCAGTTCTCTATTCCAATAATAGCACAAATGATTGACTATCTGGCCGAGGGTAGGAAAAACATTCCAAACCTCTACCCTATAGCCATGGTTTCCTTCCTCAAAAAGAACAAACCTTCAACAGAACTTTCAAGTCTTTGACCAATATCAATGACGCCCCTCATGACAAAAATCATAGAGTCCATTATAAAAGACTCAATCCAAGAACGCATACTGAAACACCTTTCCAATGCACAATATGCAAAAAAAGGTTCATCCACCATTCTAGCCATGGCCCAAGTTAAAACCCTTGTAAACTACCTTAGGACACACGAAAAGTCAAAACCAATTGCCATACAACTTGACATAGCCGCAGCGTTCGATTCTGTCAGGACCAATATTCTTCTCAAAACACTAGCGGAATACTCCGTACCCAATCCCTTCCTACAAATCATTGACAACCTGCTCAGGAATCGCCAAATAATGATATCTCTAAATGGGAACACTTCCAGTTGCTTCAAGCCTACACTCTCCATCCCACAGAGCTCTCCCCTCAGTGCTCTCCTATTTGCAGCATACATTAACTCTCTCCTTGTTGACATCCAAAGGCAACTGCCTGGCGTCTATGTACTCTGTCTAAAGAAAGAAATAGGAGTACTGGCATACATGGATGATATACTCATAATATTACCTTCGCACAAATACCTCCTCTCCTCTACCAAATACTAATCAAATACACTTCTCAATATAAACTTACCTTTAACCTCCAAAAATCGGCGACATGGAAAATTGCAACTGGAAAAAGAATCAACACCACCTTTCTGGGTGAGCCGCAAAACTTCCTTGGAATACCATTTTATAAACCCCCAGCCACCATCACCACACTAATTCAAAATGACATTAAATTCAGCTAATAAAATTACATCTCCAAAATATACCTTTCACTGCATGAAAAGGTAACCATATTGAACAAAGTCCTTTTTTCTAAAATCAATTATTACTTACCAATTGTTAAATTAACAAAAAAATTTGAAAACAAACTTAGCTCAATGTGCTCTAAAAATTTTTGGGGTGGTAAGATAGTCGCCATTAGCATTGGAAGAAAGCGCCATCCATCTAGGCTCAACGGATTGTCCCTCCATGCAGTCTCAACTTTCACCCTGCAAAAAATTCATAATCTCATCCACAAACTCTCACTAACTTTCGACAATCTACAGTTTGCTCCAACAATCCCTCCCCCCCCCCCCCCACAGATCGACCGCCACCACATAAACAGGACTGGATCCTATCCCTTTCAGCCTACTACTCCAATCTAACTAAAACAAATCCACCCTCATACAATTCAAAAATAACTTATTGGGAAGCCTACAGCCTACAACACCCATGCAGCCTAGTACAGGATTGCAGGCTTAAAACGATAAATAAAAAAATCATCTCCCAATTTAGGCTCTGGAGCCTGGAAGCCAAATATTTTGACTTTGTGATAAAGTTAAACCTTAACGCACTTCTCACTAGATCGTTTCTAGTATACAGAAGAAGCCATGGCAACCTGGATCCCTAATGTCAGCTCTGTCAGCGAGAGAAGAAAACAATTGACCATATCATTAACATATGCCCTAAGTACAACTGCATCAGACAGTTAATTCACTCTAACTCTAAAATAAAATACAACATGATCACCTCTATTCAAAGATGCCTAGGCACAAAAACATATGCCTGGATCTGACTATGCCTGGATCTGACTGGCCATTTTCCTCACATTCTCATTATGGCTGGTATGCTGTCAGCTAGCCATTGAGGATTCAAGTCGAAACCCAGCTCTCACCTTCATCAACACCATTACCAAAATAAAGAAAAGAGATCAAATGCTTGCCTCCAACAGCACCTTTGACGACACTTGGAAACTCTTTGAGATTCCAATACCGCAGCAATAGTATAAGTGACAACTCAATCACACATAACAACACCATAGCCCTAAAAGACCACAAGATACAAATCATAGCATATGCACAACCTTGTGCTTCTATATTCGACAAACATCACCCACAAAAAGAAAACTTTATGAACATTGAAATGGTCCCAACTGGGGCACATGAACAATCTAAATGTCTCTCAGATCAAAGTTCCAATATAAACTTTAGGTCCAATACAAACTAGTACACTTGATTGTAACTTGTAAATCATACTAAAATTCGTTAAATAAATTTCTTTTGGGGAAAGAAAAAAAAACTTTGATGATTTACAAATTTTGCCTACAGCAACAGATACCAGTTCCAATGCTGTTTGCAATTTATTCTGGATCAGACAATATTTCTTTCAATCACTACAAAGTTTAGTTATAGTCACAATTTTTGTATATTAAGATACTAAAGATTTAGTATCCCTATGTACCACATTTGTATTATTTCATTCTCATTAATCAAAAAAAAATTTTTTTGTTTTTCTTTGACTTTAGTGTGAATAAAAAATATTATGTTCATTACCATTTTACTCATCTTAAAGGAAGTATTTTATTTTGGGATTCATTTATGCAGAAATTTTATTTCAAACTATGTTATTTAGCATATAACATTTTTAATATTTTATATAAATTGGTTTCATTTTTTTTATTGCTTAATACAAAGTAATGACAGATTTTTTAAATATATATATTTAAAAGAGTTAGATGTATGTTATATAAATTTATTTGCTCAAGTCATTTATTAAATTTAATATTACATATGCAAATTTCAAAGATTGTTAAAATGTCTGTTTAAAATGGTATATACTGTATTATAAATTTTGAGATATTTTGGGTTTTTTGGTTAGCATTGCAAATGACTTGAATAGGCATTAGATAAAGATAACATATATTCTTTTAACACATTCCAATTACAGATCAAAACATTAGTTGACCCCTTTCTCTGATTTTATGTTAATGATGAATATATGTATATATTTAAATATTTTTTTGGAAAGTAGATTTGTTGACTTTTGGAATTTGAGATTGTGATTTTAAAAAGTAAAAAAAAAAAAAGGGGGGGAGAGTATTATTAAAAATAAAATTGTCATTGCTTCTTAGATATCATCATTAGCAAAAGCCTTTCACAAATAAGTCTAACAATTCCAACTCCAAGAGAAAAATAAATACAAATACTAATGATGAATTTTGCTTTGAATATACAACCATTCCATGAACCATATATAAAACATGCTAGCATATTAATTAATCTGTTCATTTCATATTTTGTGATGCCATCCTTTAACTTCTGCATCAAATGATTTGTGAAAGATTTCAACACATTTCCTAATTATAATTCTCCATTCTATTCTCTGTCATATCATTTCATTGAAAACAATCGATACTGTTTTTCTGTAGAGTGTCCTTGAGATAAATTTTATAACGTAAATGGGTCTGCCTCTTTCACCAAAATCCTACCATACTCTATTATAAAATATTTTTTAGGAAGTATCTTAACATTCATCTATCTGCTTCAAATATGCATTTTAATGAAAGTGAAAATTTATAACTGTGTTTTTAAATTTTTTTTTTTAATTTTAGTTTTTTAGATGTATGACCAGATCATAGTAAAAAAATCCAAATTTAAAAATTTTTGTCTGATGTGATTGCAGAGTTTCAACTGTTTGAAGTCTTCAGAAAATTGCAATTTTGATTGTAACAAATTACACAAGAAATGATCATTCAAACTAGAATTAAGATGGAAAGCAACAAAAGGTACCAAATTGTAGTTTAGTCTTTTTAAAGCCTTCCTATTGTATGAAATATCGATAGTTTTTCAGTTTTTAATTTCAAAATCATTGAGAAAAATTTTGATCTTAAATTTTTCACAAATTTCAATTTTAAAAATTTTGAAAAAGCACTCAAAAACATATGTATTTTGGCATCATTTGTGGAAAGTTTATTTGTGGGATCATAATTTTTATTGCTTTAAAAAAAAGTATTATACAACTGAAAAAAAAAAATTTGAATACCAATATAAAATTTGCAATTTCTCAATTATTTTGGAAAATCAAATCTGTTTTGAAATAAAGAGCAATATTGTTATAATATTGACAAAATAAGTTAAATAAATTGACTAGAGTGGGGAGAGAGAGACTTGGAAAGACAACAGAAATCCTTACAATATATAGTGTCACATAATAAGCTTTATTTTTTTTTCTTAACTTCTGTTTAAAATATTAACACACATAAAAATCTTAACTAATGTGTATCTTTATCTATACTAACATTATCATTATTCATACTATGTGAAATAACCTCAACTGTCTTTTGCAAGATAATTTTGAAGAACTGTAGTTACTATATTCATTTTTTCTTTACAGAAGTAATAAGAGGGACTTGTTGGGCATTTGAGATTTACTAATGTAAAAATTTGATGATTTCAAGTTTATCATCAAAATAAGTCTAGGGTATATAAAAGAAGGAGTGGAGCCTTTAGAATGGAGAAACTTCATTTGCATCATCTCAGTTGTTTTGTTTTAGCTAAAACCATCCCAGGTTGTCAATGATCATTGTATTTGTATGTTACATATTCTTTTACTTTTTTCAGTGTGAAAATCTGCTTCAGAGCTTCTCTTACTAAAAAAAAAAAAACTTGTTTTCTCACTCTTTGGAAAATATGTTTTTCAGAAATACTTTTATCTGATACACAAAGAAAATATTGGAACTGGATTTACTTGTTATAGGATTGCTTACTTATGTCTCTAATGATTCTCTTCATGGTACTCCCCTCCTTTCTCCCAATCATACATATTTCTTTACCATGTGCTATTGCATAAAAATGGTTCCAAATCACTTAAATAATAGCTTCTTTTTTTTTTAACTTTGCAACAAATTGATTTGAAAAGTAATATATCTTTTTAAAATCTGTTATTGATCCTGGAGATAAATTTTTTCTGAAATAAATGAATAGCAGCAGTATCATGTTTAAGGCATTCTGATATACAAATAGTACTTTTAAAATTTACATTATTATTATCCTTATTCTCTTGAAAATACTGGACCTTGTCTTGTAAAACAAAAGCATAATTTTTTGAAAAATCAAAAGATACTATCTTTCTGTCTTTGATATTTTCTGATTAATTGTAATAATCTGACTATTTTTAGCTATAAAACTATGTCTTTATAGAACCAATAACTGTTCACATAAGAATTATGCAAATTCTGTGGATTTAAAGTATGTTTTAAATGTACATCTATCAATATAATTTCATTTGTAGATAATGTAATCTATCATTTCTTTGAACTTCATATTTAATTTTTTTAAAAATATTCTATACCAGAATATGAAGCATATTGAGGTGGCATGCTGTATTTGACCCATCACACATTATCTTTGCTAAATGAAATTTACAAATAATCAGTATTGTATTACCACTGAGCTTAAGGCTTTTTTTTTTTTAACTTGGTTCATTTTAATGTGTTGTTCAAACACAGATTAAATGATTATTTATCCAGCTAAGACATCTTAGTTCAAGAAATTTTAAAAATCATCTTTTCACTTGCCTTTAATAGTTTCTTAAAATTTCCCAATATCAGTCTTTTTTTCCATATATATTCTAGTCTTGTCACTTATTTTCATTAAAGCAATCTTTTACCCTAGGCATAACATAGTTAATACCATTACTGTCATTACTTTTGATCTATTTAAATTTTTTTTAAATTTTATAAGATTTTTCCAAATATTGTATATGTTAAGTCTTATATTTTTGAGTGTTTTTTTTTTTTTTTTACAGAATTTTAAAATTTAAATTTGTGAGTTCAGAGTCAACATTTTTATCAAATGATATTGAATTAAAAACTGGAGAAAGATGTAATGATTTTATATATATATATATAAAAGCCCCCGGTCAAAGTTACTGTTTGGTGCTTTCTATAATCTATTTTCATTTTACTTGAGTAATCAATCATTCCTTATATAATTGCAGATGAGCATTGTAATTTTCTGGTGATTTCAAATAACTTCAAAACTGTATCAGGTAAAAAATTTAAAAATTTTGGAGTTTTTTTTTTTTTACTATTTTTCATAATATATTTGTTGAGCTAAATTTGAAAAAAAAAAAATCAAAAGTAAACAACTTCAATATTGTTAAAATATTGGATCACTTGATATGAATGACCCATCCTTAGATTCTACAGTATTACTACCAAAAAGTTGATGAAAATAATGATCAGTCTTATTTGTTTACCATTATATGTTTAAAATTTTACAGAGCATTCTAAAATCAAATTGCCTTTATGTTGTATCAATAGGAGATACATATCTTTGTTCCATACAATAAATTAGATAAAATAACTCTATATAATATTATATCACTAATGAAATACAATATTTTTTAACTTGTTAATTGTATCAGTAATGCATTGAAATCTGTCTGCCTCTCTATATATAAATCTATCGTTCTATTTAAAAAACTACCAAGTTATTTAACTTGGTTCACAATTATAACCAAATTATTATAGTTCTGATAAAGTTCTTGCATGATTTCTTTGTATGAAATTACATTTATTAATGCTTATCCAAAAATAAAATATAACATGATTGTTTATTTTTAAAATAAAGAAATCTTATACTTTTATACAGAATGCAACATAATATAAAAAGTATTTCAAACATAATATATAAAAGAAGAGTAATGATTGCAGTTGTTGTATATTTTATATATATTTTTGAAAGAATAAGATTACAGTAGTGTATATTTACTTGAACAGTGTAGCCATTTGTGAGAGTGAGACATTCAAGAATTAGAGATTTCTCAATTCATCTGTTAGACATTTAGACTCAAGCTATAATATATCTTTTTACCATCTGTATGTATCAAATATTTGTAAATATATAAAATATTTTGAAATTTAGTAATTTTAAATTTATATAGGTTTTAAAATATATAAATACAGTGAAGCTTTAAACTATATTGTATCAATATACATGACTTCAATTATCTACTGTCCAAATATATATAAAGAAACAAATAAAAATATAAATAAACAAAAAAAAAACCCTCAAAATTCATAAATTTAATACATTTTATGATATATGAGCAGCCATTTTTCTATTTCTGGGTATCATATGAGATCACATCCAAAAAATAAAAATTGTAAATGGAGGTTTTCCATGTCAGGGCATGGTAAACTATCATGCTTATTAATAAAAAAAATTTTGGTTTATGTTGAAATCACATTTTATTCTTTTTTTATTATCTTTTCTGAATTTCATATGCAATATTTTGTGTAACAAAATGTTAACAATTTTACAAAATTTAAGAACATATTTAAAACTAATACTGACTTTAAAATATCAAAACAACTAGAGAGATAAATTTTTTAATAATGAGACTATTGATTATGTTTTTATAAGAGAAAAAATGATTGAAAAAAGAAAGAATATCATCCAGAGCATATTTAATTGGGACGAAAAGCTCACATTTCGTTACTTATTTTATTTAAAAATAAAATTATGCTACAGTAAATTGTTTTTTGTTTTTTTTTCTGGGAATGAATGAGTGAACACACTCAGTAAAATGTAATTAAAGCAGTCTTTTCAATTTATTATTAATAACTATATTATTACTAATGTTTTAAAATTTTGTTAATACTGAAATTTTAATATATATATATATGCATACTATACATATAAAAAGCATTTGCATTATATATTGTAACGCTATCTGCCCTTTTTGATAAGTAATAATAATCAAGTTAACAAAAAATGAAAAAAATACAATATTTGCAAATTAATTTAGTTTAGGGAAATTTAAAGATAACTAATAGGTGACTATGTACATGGTGGAGTGACTATATACAACTTTTTTTTAATTGACAAGTTTATAATAGTCATAAGCAACAATTAAAGTGAACCCACATAAAAACAAGTTTCCATGCAGATTCAATTATATTTCCTGATTATTACTCCCCTCCACCTAATGCTTTATTACATTAACAAAATAAATAATGAGCTTGGATTCGGATGAGAAATGACAAACAATCAAATTATTAACAACAACCATAACTTTAATTAAAGAATAGAATTATATCATAATAATAATAATGTATTTACATATTTACAATTAAAAAAATTATATGACGATTACATGTGAGAGGGAAAAAAAATCTTTGTAACTTGCAATAACTCTGAGAATAACTATAGAAAGTTCAGTTAATTATTTTGTCTTTGTGAGCTCATATATATATATATTGTATCAGTAAATGTGGGAATATGGCCATTAATCATTAAATTTTAATGTCTGCTGGCAATATAATACTTTAGCTTCTTTTGGTTCATTCTGTGACAGTTTTCCTATGAGAGTTTCCATTGCAATTTTCTTCTGAGCATTTAAAATAGGTAGATTTGTAGATTAATTTATAGAAGTACATTTCTATGGGATAATCACCTTAGATGACTAGTTTTCCTTTTATAGCAAGTAAATGTCAAATATTTCTTCACCATTGAATGGTGATAAATAGATTTGCAGAATCAATGTTAATTTTGACATTTCTTTGCCTACAGTTTCGTATTCAGTTACAATACTGGAAAGATCAGGGAAAGCATCCTGGAGGATTCTCTACTCTATAAAATGCATGATATTAATTTAAAAATCCTTACAGCAAAATTTTATTGGCTTCTATACATTAAAAGACATGATGACAAAGTAGTTACAATTCTTCCCACCATTTCTTGGAATGCAAATGATTTTTTTTTTCTCCCAGTCATTTGCGACTGGTTTGTATAGCAATGTTTCTTTTATTTAAAATCGTAATATTATTTTACAATTAAAATAATAAGACATTTTATCTTTACACTTCTTGTTATTTTAAAAACACTCTAAAATTTATTCTATATACATGATTTTTAATATTTTGTCATACATAAAATATTCAACATCTGTAAACTCAGATGTGAAGGTTACAATATATATATAAATTAATAATAGAACATTATACATTATAGTAATATCTAGATTTTGTTTAACTCCATTTCCATAAATTTGTATGTTCTCTATTATCTTTATTTAATTAATATCTAATATTTTTATATATTTTTTAGTCATTTCTTTATTGTCATACTTGAAATCATTGAAGCTTCAAATTTCACTACAACTTATCTCCTCTGATAATAGACATTAAAGTGTTTTCTAAATCAAAAGCATTTTTTAAAAGTATTTTTCATTTTTGAATAAATGAAATAAAAAT
The DNA here is from genome assembly GCA_028023455.1 of Epiperipatus broadwayi. Classification (NCBI taxonomy): domain Eukaryota; kingdom Metazoa; phylum Onychophora; class Udeonychophora; order Euonychophora; family Peripatidae; genus Epiperipatus; species Epiperipatus broadwayi. The sequence continues at coordinate 4,864,024 of JAQFVV010000016.1, forward strand.
CACTTACAGTATTGCATTAATGTCAAGTAATAATTAACATTAAAATATATATATATATTGTACCAGTCAAAACATGTTTATACATCTAACATGAGCTGGAACTCGCAAAATGTACTTCAAACCCAGCCAAGCCCGAGATTTAGGTTAGGGACCAACCTGGATTCGAATCCACTCTCTAAGCCCCAGATCAAACATCTAATGGATAACATAACAATGATGGCACACGAGAATTTATTTTAAATCCGGCCCACTAGCAGAGCGGAGAAGACAATGAGACTCAGGGACTTAAACATATATATTAACAAATTTAAATACTAGAGACATTCCCACGATAAAATCTAATATATTTAATTAAAAGGGGCTTTACTAATGAATAGTTATGATCAGTTAATGAATTGGATTGATTTAATAATGAAACAGAAACTGATATATTATGAATTAGTTATATATTTATTGACAACTATATATATATATATTTTGACATAACCCATTATTTAGTGTAGGAAAATGCACACAGGCATTTTCATTTACTGACTAAGCAACATTAATCTAGGCAATTGTACAATAAGCATTGATACGTTGGTAACATAAGTTTGTGGCTATTATTTAATAGAGCTAAATATTATACTATATAATAAATCACTATGTTCCACTTATTAGTTATGCCATTTTATAATCAATTCGAGTTGCTATTATACATGTAATCAAACCAAACCTGGAGTGAAACTTAATAATACATCTGATTGTGACAAATTTATATATTTAATATGGGTGTATAAAGCATCCAGATAGCTTTAGATTGAATGGGTTTTCAAGAATGCTTCGGCTCAACACCGAAGACTGCATATTAAGGAGGTAGAGTTGGCTATAAAGATTTTAGTAATATGTTACGCACAGGTAAACACAATAGTAAAGTTGCTCTGCGAATGGATGAATAGATTTTAGGGTTTTCGTAACCAACACCGGTTTACCCTATGACCGATCGTCATGCTGCTAAACAAGAACCTTGATTTGGTTCATAAGAGGCATGGGGCTTACATTGCTAACCTGGTCCTTAGCTCAGGCTTAGCTACTGCATTATCCTAAGAGAGGAAGATGGGCTGGACTCACTGTGGCTCCATCTTAATATATATCAAAACAGCAAAATGATAAAATATTGATAAATTTCACATTCGCCAAGCTGAAGTATATTATAAATTAAATACCATACTACACATGAACACTAGTTTATTAGCTTGATCAAAAGAGCCAACTCTTCTGTAGCATGAGAAATATGTATATGCTACTGACGGGAATATATATATAAACTTTACCTTATCCCATTCAATCTTTTCAGTTATCTATAATTAATAAACTCTTAAGGGGAAAGTATATTTAAGGGACGTACAAATACTTTAATAAGAAAAATATACTTATGGTTACACTCCAGGCTAGTTTAATTTTTAGTAACATAATAATTGAAAGCTGCAAATCTGGATTTATAAGCCACATTTTATATTTACATTAATTAATTAATAAATGACAAAATAACAATGAGCACAAAAGGGTCGCCATTATTATATAAAATAGGTGTTCAAAACAGTGCGCAAAAATGATGCTATAATAAATAATAATATGAAGATTTTAAATAATATCTTAAAAAAAACATTTTGTAACTAAATGCATGCCATTTCGAAACAGGCATAATGCAAAAGAGAAATAAATATAACCACAATGATTAAGTTATATAGCAAAACATTAAGTTAATAAAGAAAATTAGCAAAAGTAGGTCATCTATAGTATTCAAATATTATTTATAAGACAATTAAGACAGAGTTTACATTAATATAGTTAGCTAACCTGTACTTTAAAGAAATAATGATCATTTTGGATTTTACGCAGAGCTATGCGATTTTAATTGATATTAAAATGGTCCTCATATAGCTAGACTGGAGTTACTCGAGCTGGAATGAAGGTGAGTTCTTTTAGCGGCTTATGGCATCTTCTATTTAGTTGGGATACAATCTAAGATGGTATTTCTATAGCTGGACTGAAGTACTTAAATTGGAACGAAGGTGAATTCTTTTTAGCGACTTATGGCATCTTCTATTGTTATAATAAGCTTGTTATGGCAACGTTGGTTGTTGCCTTGAGTGGATCAAACTTCGACGTTCCATCACAGGGAAAGGCAGAAAATTTTTGCCTTTTTAGCAGGGCATAGCGAAATTAACAATTTACAGCTTCTGATAGTAACAGCTCTTCAAAGAAAAAAATGGAGTCCTTCCTTCCCGCTTAAAATATAACCCATTTATATATTTCCACCTACCAAGCCTTAACACCTTTTGGAATTTCATTTGCCTCAAGACCAATTAACTTTTAATTAAAACAAAATCATACAATCTGATTTTCTTCTACTGATAATGTCTCCGAGGTGTTATATTTCATTTACTTAAAAAAAATTTAATTAAATATATAAATTATATAATTTTGATTCTGATTTCATTAATTAAATCTTTTTTTAGGTGTTATAAATTTTTAAGACCTAGCAGATAGTAACAGTCTTCTGATTTAATGGTAAAGTCTTTTGTTGCAAATAAATTCAATCAGTAAACTAGATTTTACTTTTACCCAATGCAGGTGCGGTCACTAATTGATTTCTTATTTACAACAAAATTCCCATTTTTAATTATAAACCAATGACTTTTATTTTAATGACATGAATAACCTTTTTAATATATTTTCTTTCCCTACATTATTTGTTTTTTTTTTTAAAAAAAAAAACAAATTTGACAGATTTAAAAAAAAAACTTTAGTTTCAGTTATCCCTATAAAACGTTAAATTAGAAAACCGTAAACATATTTTAAAGAAAGCATTTTATACTATCTTTTTATTTAATTTTGAAATATATGTACAAATCACTATGCCATCATTCCATGGTTTAAATTATCCATACACATACAAATATAATAGCGAATATAATTAAGAATTGACTGATAAATGAACAAAGTATTTTGTGATTATTACGAGAATTTATACGCTATAATTTTATCAATCTGTCTAATTATAGCATACTTGTGTATGTAAATGGATGATGCCATTCATGTGGCCATGATAGAAAATATTACCGCTCTACTTTTTATAACATTTTGACATTTAAAATAGGTTTGAAACTAGTTCAGACGGGCAGATCTTTAGGTTAAATGGTGAAACGGAAAGTGGGCTGGGAGGTTTCCATTTCAATATATGTATTAAGTGCCTCCTGGAAGAGATAGTGCATCGCATTATAATATGAATTACAGACATATAGTAGAAATATCCAGCGGACTAAATATATATTTAATAGCTGATTAAATAGGAAAATTGTGATTTCTTCTTAATAAATAGTATAGGACTACTATACATCTACAGAGAGAAAATATGGAAAATTTGAAGTGCCAAGAGGAATATTAACCACTACTCATAGAGGAAAACCTCAAGATTTCCTACAGTTTGAAAAAGTGAGATGAATCTAATAACATTTAAACCAAATAACTGGAAATGCTATGCAAATTATATTTAATTATCTTCAAAAAGTTCTTCAAATCAATATGTCTCTGTTAATATATTTCAGAAATATTGTCTAGAAACAGAATAAATCTGATCTTCCAAAACATTGAAATAATCTCCAGATTATGATGCATCCACAGTGAATCAATAGAACTAGAATAATATCTGGATCAAAGCAACATCTGATATAATTGCCTCCACCAAGAAAATTCTACCATGTTATATGAAATAAGGTAGTTAATTATGATAGGCTTCTTTTGAAAATCACAAGACAAACTTTTTCAATAGTTGAAAAAAGGTAATTGATCTTTTCTCATAACATGATTCTAATTAAGTATATTTATGCTATAATCTACTTCAATATCTTAGTAATTACATCAAAAATCAATGGCTTTGAAATAGATCTTATAATCAAGGGTATACTTGAGAAACTCCAATGGTTTGCTTTCATAAACACTTAAGAGTTCAGATAATCTGTTAATCTCTGTAGTGATTTATACTACAGTGCTTTTGATTTTCAAATGTTCATAACTTTAAATTGGTTCTTCTGTAAATTGTTAATAAATTTGAATATAAAATAATCTTTTTGCAAAACTGTATATATAAAGTTTCCTATCCTGATATATTGAAAAGCATATTCTATAATTCCTTCAGTATTTAAAATATTTTTATAAAATGCATATTATTTAAGAGAATATAAATATTAAAAATGACACATTCTCGGATTAATAAGTATATAATTACAGTAATCAAAATTTTGTTAGATAATGAGTGAAAAATGGGATCTTTTTCTAACTTTTGCTTTTACATACTTTAAAAATTTGACTGAACTACTTTAAAAAAAATGGGAGAAACAATAGAATAGCTTGTTCTTTCATCTAAAGTAAATTGATACACTGTCAATAAGTAAAACTTCATCAACATTTTATTCTGTATATATGCATTTTTACTTATTTAATTTTAAGCATTGATAAATAAACTTTATTTAGAGCATATCTTTGGAATGCATTCCAAACTCTGAAGTGTTCATGCATATTGTTTTGACAAAAAAGTGGATTATTATATACAAAATATTTCCAAAATCACTTATTTTTATGCTTTAAGTTTCAAAGTATAATAGTATTATAATAACTTAATTTTTCAAATAATTTTATTTTCTGAATCATTCAGTCAAAATCATTTTGGATAATTGATATCCTAAAGTAGTATTATTTGGATTTAACAATTCAATCGTATCTTCATTATTTAACATAAAAAAGTTGTTCATAGTTTATATATGTAATGGAACCATGATATTTGCTCTATATTTTAAGTTCTCTTTGCATACATCACATCTAATAGCTCAAGTTTTATTGACAAAGTTTGATTAGAATAGAACATATATTGTTTATTGAACTGAAAATATATAGTACTTATTAATATACACTTATATATTGTAACCCTCATGTCTGAGTTTTCAGGCATTGCTTTTATGTGAACATTTTTTTTTGTTATGTATAACAAAATAATAAAAGTCATGTATATAGAATAAATTCTAAAGTGTTTTAAAATGTTAACAACTAGTGTAAAACTAAAATGACTAGTGGTGGAGGGATAAAATTGTATGTGTTCCAAGAAATGGTGGGAAGAATTCTACTTACTTTACCGTCATGTCTTTTACTGTATAGAAGTCAATAAAATTTTTATATGTATTTTTAAGTATTAACTTAAATTAAAATTAATTTAAGTTAAATTAAAATGCATGATATCAATCATGCATTTTATGGAGTAGAGAATCCTCCAGGATGCTTTTCCTGATTTTTCCAATATTGTAATTGAATATGGAGCCATAAGCAAAGAAATGCTGTAAAATTAATTTTGATTCTGCCAATCTATTCATCACTATTCAATATTGAAGAAATATCAGATATTTACTTACAAAAGGAAAACTAATCATCTAAGAAGTAATTATCCCATAGAAATGTACTTCTATAAATTACTCTGTGAATCTATCTGTTTTAAATGATCAGAAAAAAATTGCAATGGAAACACTCATAGGAATAAACCAAAAGAAACTAAAAAATTATATTGACAGCAGACATTAAAATTTAATGATTAATGGTCATATTCCCACATTTACAGATAGAAAATATATACGTGAGCTCACAAAGACATTCAAGTAATTAACTGAACTTTCTATAGCTATTCTCAAAGAGTTATTGTACATAACAAAGATTTTTTTCTCTCATATGTGATCGATATATAATTATTTTAATCGTAAATATGTAAATACATTTTATTATTATCATATAATTATTCTTTAATAACTCATTCACTAACATGAGCTGTGATAGCATTATCATATTTGACATTTTAGGTGGCCCAACGTCACTGCAATAACTATTTTATTACATAGTTTTAAAGTGTTTATGTTAAATTATGGTATATGACAGGCTGCAATGATTCTTTCTATGAAACTTCAATTTTTAATGTATTAATTTTAAAAAAATTTCAAGAGATGTTACTAGTATATGCATCTTTTCTGACTTTTGTCTATGATTGGCAGCACATTCTACTGTTCAGACAAAGCTATGAAGGAGGTGGTGATTTATGATTGGCTTCCCCTGTGATCAAATGCCACAAAAAACGTGATTTTCAGTAATTGTTAATGATTGTAATGCAATATTTTTGTAAAAGACTTATGATTCAACCAACAGCTATGTCATTACAGGAGGTTTGTCTTTGAAAACATGTTATTTTTAAAAAGAGGTGTTAGAAAGTATCAAAAGTACATTACAATAACCGGAAATTACCACAGCAACAGCCATTAGAGATTAAAAAGAAAATCATTTTTGTATAAACTGTAAGTGAAATAATTTAATAATTAATTTATTAACTTTTAGATTTTTTTTTGTTTCTTTGTTAATAATTGATTTAAATATTATATCATTTTTAATAACATAAAATTCCAATATGTAATATTTTGTTCTTCTAACTTTTGAATAGATGTTGTGGAGCCAATGATGATATGTTCCTTTGTTATAAGTATGATTTTTAGTTAGATACTTATTTTCACAATTTTAAAATATTAATATTTAATTTTTTTATTGCAATTATTAGAAGGCTTAATTATTTATAATCATACATTGAAATTAATTATATAATATATGTAAAAAATATTTAATTGCACACAAAAAAAATCAAACATGGCTTCAGAATAAAAATATTATTGGCTAGAGTCTATTCAAAAATTTGCAGTTGTGATTGACATTGATATAGTTAATTAAAGTTATTGTTGTTGCTAATAATTTTGTTATTTATCATTTCTCATCAGAATCCAAGTTGATTATTTATTTTGTTAATGTAATAAAGTATTGGGGGACGGGGGGGGGGGGGGACGATCAGGAAATATAATTGAATCTACATGGAAACTTATTTTTATGTGGATTCAATTTGATCATTGCTTGTGACTATTATAGACTTGTCAATTAAAAATAAGTTGTATGTAGCCATTTCACCAGCATTTTTTGGATAGAAATTTATCACTTGAAGGCTTCTTGGTGGTTCTTGATGGTACTGCAGCATTGTCTAGCTGCCACAGTATGCATAACCAACAACTACCAAATGATTTAAATGGATTGTATGAAATAAAAAAATTTTAATTGAAGAACATAAATAAATAATAGAAATAAAAATTCAATTAAAATAAGATTAAGTCAACATAAATATGATTAAAAAAATCTTTTATCAATATGCATATAAAAACAAAGGCTATATATGTGTGTGCATGATGAAAATGATGTTTTATTACAAATAAAACAAAAAAGGTGTATAATACACAAGAAAAGTTAATCATAAAATAAATAGTGATATAGATGTAATATTTTTAATGGTCTTGGTCCATTTCAATTAAAAATGAGAATTATTGGAAATTTCTTTTTATAATTTAACTTTCTGCAAAATTGCTTGTAATGTTGCTATTACAATTATAAAAACTGTCATATGATTGTTAAATTTTAATCTAAATTGATTTATTGTTGCTTGTAAATTGCTTTTATGTATTTTCTTATGGATTTTTTTAAAAAATTTAATAACAATTTTTTATTTTTTTAAAAAAATAAATTTACTTAAAAAAACAACAACTCAAAATTGCCTCTAAATGATAAAGTTCCAACAAGATAAATAAAAATTTAAGCATGTGAATATATAAGATTATTATGAACTTCTTTAATAAATATACAAGAAAAATGATTGATTTTGGGGAACCTAGATTTCAACTTTTTTAGCCTAAATATAAATCGATATTATCTCAAATATATAGAAAAATGTTGCCAAAGATCTCAGTGTATCTATAAAGTCTTAAGATAAATAATTATATCTAAAATATATTAATACTTTTTTATTTTAAAAATAACATTATTTAGTATCATCTCACTTTATATTAGTCATTGGACAGATCAGCAATCTAATAATTTAAAGACCATTAGATACAATTTAGTTAATCAATACAATTCTATCGAATCTTATAGTTAGAAAGTATGCATTATGAATGTAATTAGAAAAAAATTGCAATTGATTATTAACACTTATAAAATAATGCTGCTGGATTATATTATTAGATAATCTTATATGATTCATAAACCCCATCATGCTTGTTGCTAGGAAGTACATCATAAATAAAGGATAAACTGTAAATTGAAGACATCAGAGAAGTAATTGATTGAATAAAGAGTTTAAAGAACTTAAATCAACATGAAGAACTGATAGTTGCTGTTCAATTTATCCAGTCAGTCAGTTTACCATGATATATATAATTTTAAAAATGTATTAAGGTATTAAATATTTTAAATAGAGATAAAATTTAAAATATTTGCAATATTTATTATATATATTTAACTTTTTATTTGGTGCAGTCATTGCTTTTTGAAACTGACTAATTTTATAATCTTTTCTTCAATTTTTGATTCATCATGGGTTTAATGTTTTTATGTAACATATTTTTTTTTAAAAATTACCTCAGTCATTAGGTTAATGTTTTTTTAATTTATTTGAAACTAATTATAAATTATTGAAATGGGTGGGTGGGGGGGGGGGGACTCGAGATTTTTTAATACGAAAAATGAACTGATTTTAGTTTACTTTTTGAAATGGAGTCTGTTAATTTTGTGACAAATTACATAATCATTCCATAAATGGAATTTTAACTATGCATGCAATTTAATGACTATTTAATAAACTTAATTAGAGTCTGGAAAGGAGAGGAGAGGGGAGGGGTACTGTAAAAATATATTAAGATTAAAGAATAAGACTAATCAATTTAAAATAAAAGTAATTATTTCTTTGAATTTTATTTTTAGCATGAGAGTTAATCTTTAACATTATAAAATACTCATACCCATAATATATTTTATCTTTCAAAGGACTACTCAATAAAGTAAAAAAGGTTGCATTTTTTCTTTTGTCTTCATATTATTAGTGATTGTTAGGAATATAAATAATAGTTTGGTTTCAGAAGGGAGTTTTGCCTATATTTCTTTATATTATAATATTCTAACAGAATGGAAAGGTAAACCCCACAAAACTTTGTTCTGATGAACATAGCATAAATTAATAAACATGAAATTAGAAACTAAATATAAATGGCATAAGAACAAATTGCAGAAAACGATCGATAAAGTTATAATTTAAAAATGAAGAATTTGTTGAATGGTTTTATAGAACCTAAATATTTATGATTACTTAAAATATTTATTATCAAGCAAGAATTTTGAGAGTGCTCTAAGCTTTAAAGTAAATTTAATATGAACTGTTTAGTTTAACATTTAAATAATATAATTAAATACGAGATTTGCTTAGTTAGCTAGCTTTTAATTTGGAATGGGTTTAGTAACGAAATTATTGTATTCTGCAGTAGTAAGTCTTTCAAGGCATTCTTTACTGTGCATCTTCGCTATTAAATCGGCCATGGCTTTTCTAGGTTTAAGTCTGGATGCAGCTTTGTATGTTACTTCAGTTGCAGCTTTCCTCCATCACTTGGTTCAAGAACTCTAGTATTTCAGGTGTAGCTTCTCCATCACTGGGCTCAGGCTGAGGTTGATATTTTATTCCATTCTGTAGTAGTTTTCTGTGGGGGATAGATGGCTGTCTATCATCCCTTAGCCAACAATTCTCATTTTATCAGCCTTGATAATGGCTTGGTCAGAATTCAGCTTGGTCAAAGTAATGCAGGAACAGCTTTTTTAATTATTTTTCAACACTTGTCTTTCAGAAAATGTGTATCAGCAGCCCTTTTGATGGCTACTCAGGCTTTTTTATATCCTATTTTTGACAGTATGCCCCTCCCCCTTTTACTTTCACAACGTCACTTGTTTACTGACTTTGAACTTTGCCTTTAACTAAATTTTCACTTAGTAAAATATTTGCCACAACTAAATCTGGAGTTAAAAGCTCTATTCCCTTGGGTTTCCCAATTGCATTTAGTATGAATTTATACCTGACTGGATTTTCTAATTTGTTTTTGACTATAATTTTAAATGAGGTCAATTTTCAGCCAAAAGATTATTTTTAGACGAAATGTTAAACTCGTAAACAAATTACCACTTGTGTAATTTTAAGCAAACAATAGAACTCGAAAATGATTTAAAATGAATATTAAAACATAAATGAATAATTTTATAAATTTAAACTTATTATTTTGTTATATACATAAATTCTAACTATACACTGCTATGTTTACTTCAGTTTTAACAAACGTAAAAGAATATGTGCGTATATGAATATTTATAACTGCATCTTCATATTATAATTAACAACATGATTATATGTGCACATACTCGGCAATATTACAAGCACATTCAAAGTTTTAAATTAAAGAAATACATGCTATCTAAGTGAAATGAAGTACACTATCATAGAATATAATAGGTGAAACAGACAGGTAGCTAGATCTAACTGTTTCAGTATATATATTTTGCTATCATATGTAATAAAAGTAATGCTCAAGCGAGGAAGCTCTGTGTTTAACATAAGTCAGTGTACTTCTGGATTTTTCTTTACTATAAGGCTTATGTTGATCAAATATAGTTTATTCATGTGTGTGTAAATGGTGATGGATTATGTGAAGAAAATAAAATATTTTTTTTTGTTTTAAATTATTTATTTGTGGGTACTCAATTTATTTATTTATTTATCTCTCCAACAAGATTATATAAATTTTCTGATCATAGCATAATCCACTATTTACCTGAAAATAGGAGGTTGACTGAGTGAAGTGTATGGGATACTGCTTTAGCAGGTTCTTAAATGTTTGTTGTTGTGCTGATATCTTTTTTTATTTGTTTTATATGTTTTGTTGGTAGTTGGATATCCTTACGGGAGGGGTTTTCTTTTTTTGAAAATGGTGCATAAAGGTATGCTATGGCCAACATCATGATATCAATAAGCATGGCAATAGAGTTTTGGTATGGGAGACATCAGGAAATATAACCAGCTTTGGTTTGATCGCTCTCATTTAAAACTTCAATTAATTAACTTTAAGTTATTAGTTTTAGAGTTTAATATTGAGTTTATTAGGATGTCGTATTCTGATATGTAACAGTAACCTCATGTTCTATTCTGGGTGCATGATATGAATCCAAAGCGGTACAATATATTTATTTGCTTTTATGGTATTTCAACATATGGAAAAGAATAACAAATTTAAAATGCTTAAATTATTTTAAAACTTATCTTTTAAAATTTAAGAACTGTTAAAATTATAAACTGTTATATATATATATTAATAGTTAATCTCTTCACAATAATACTACCAGAAATAATTAAGTTTAAATGGAAATTTCACAAAAACTTGTTTACTGAAATAATAAACTATACTACCAGAAATAATTAAGTTTAAATGGAAATTTCACAAAAACTTGTTTACTGAAATAATAAACTAGCTTAGAGTGTATTTTGTTATCTTCACTATGTGGAAGATAAGATTTTATAAAAATAGCAAAGTGCATTTTAAAATAACCATTATTCTTTAAGATTGATTTCTCATTATTAAATAGACAGAACTTTATTATTACATGAAACTAGTTTTAATGTTCACACAATATGGATTTTTACATTTTCAAATACATGATTAAAATTGAAAAGTTTTATTAAAAGGAATTTCATATTCATTTATATTCAATAAAGTTGTATTTTTATTTCAAGAATACAAAGATGATTTCATAGATAAATTCATGATAAAATATATATTTTAAGCTTCCTTTTAGTCATAAATGATATAATTCTTTAAGTAAATGATAAAATATTTTACTGCTAAATATATTTGTTAATTTGAAATAAAATTTTAAATAATAAATTCATTATTTATACTATAAATAATATTTAATTTATAAAGCGCAAACCGTATTTGAAATTCAAAAATAAATTCATTATTCATACTATAAATAATATTTAATTTATAAAGCGCAAACAGTATTTGAAATTCATACTATAAGTAATTGCAGTCTATAAAAATGAAGAGAAGATAGGATCCTTCACTAATGTATATTGTGATATTTAAATACTATGAATATATAATTATCTATTTAATATAAATTTGGTAAGTCATTTTAAGCTTTGAGAATTCTGTTCTTAATATTTTTACTTATTGTTCTTTCCACCAAAGAAATATTATTTTCATATGAAGTATAAAATTTTTCAAATAAATTTAATTTTTCTTAAATATTCCTAATTACTAGTTATCTCGGAAATAAATAAATTGTCCATTATTCTCTTTAATAAAAAATTAATGAAATGTACTAATTGTTTTTTCATGTAATTAGTGAAAAGTTATCTAATGTTTTCTTCCCATGAATAATATTTTTTATCAAAAGCTTATTGTCTCCAGTTAATAAAGTAAGAAATTATTCATGTATGTAAGTGAATACACCAAACTTCTTTTAAAAATTTGTTTTTTATATGACAATAATAAAAATAAAAATACACCCAAAGTTTTGACTATTTTAAAGTAGTCTTTTTCAAGGAACACTAAAAAATAAAATAAAAAATAAAATAGTCAAGCATTGGTGGTTGAGAGGTCAGTGATGGCTGCGGGTTGGCGGGTTCGCTTCCCGGCTGATGCTATGACACATGAGAAAAAAATAAATAAATAAATACAAATATATAATAATAAATATCACATATTCCAAACAAATGCAAAAACATTAAAAAATGCTAAAAAAATTATTTTTACTTTTTCTATTACAAACAATTTCAACTTAATCAAATTTTTTTTTACATTTACATATCTATCCAAAAATACCCTAAAAACATTTAGTTAATAAACCTGTTGTTTTCTTTTCTTCTATTAACATTCTGTTTAATTCAGATTTAATTTCACCGATGTAAATTCCTTCCTTTATTATTTTTTCATGGTATGACTATATTTTCTAAAGGTTTTATTCCAAAATTTTTGTTTAAATTTATTCATATGATTATAAATAGCAGAATTTTTATCACTTAATTGCTATTTTTAATCTAGTTTCTAATTTATTTTTTGTAATAGTTAAACAGCATTAAGCTGTTGCACATGACCTTTGCAGATTTTAACTATAAATGACTGAATACTAACACTTCAAACACATGATAAAGTTTATAAAACATTGCGCTGTATAAAATAATTGATTTAATTTATTTTTTGTAGTCCCAATATATGACATCTCTATATTCTTTTTAATACAATTCAAACATTTTCAAAATCTCTAAAGTATTATATCCCCTATTATTAGTAATTAAAAAACTTAAACTTTTTTTTCTTTTTATAAACTGGACAAATGAAAACATTATATTTCTTATTATTTTTTAACTTTAACAAACAAATCTTTGGTTATATTGAAATGAATATAAATTACCTTTTTATTATTCTTATTCTTATTTAATCCTATTCCTTTGGTTTATCAATATTTTTATTAGAAAATAAATGTTTAATAATATCTATAGAATAATCATTTATAAAACACCCATGCTTTATCATATTAATCTCACTTTTAAACAAATTATTATTTGAACATAATGTAATTGCTCTAAGAATTTTATTATTGATAATATTTATTTTACTATGATTATCAATATCTGATAACTAATTATTTAATAATCAAAAAAATGTTTTCTTTTTATATACAGAAGTTTCTATAATAATATTACTATTATTACCAATTTTTTTAATAATCTTAACATCCATATATTCAATAATATTAATATTTTCTTTTTCCATAGTAAATTTTTATTTTTTTTCCCTTTATTATTAATATATTTTAAAAAATTATCTGCCTTTCTTTTATTACCGTTAAAGACCATAAAATAATCATCAACTACCTAACATAAAAAATTGATTTGTTATTACTACTAACAAAATATTGTTTTCCAAAATTATACATATATACTCCTGCCAAAAAAAATTATTATTAAAAATAAAATTCAGTTGAATATCTTCACCTCAGAAAAGGGAAGAAAACAAGACTAATGTATTTTTTTTTCAATACTTTTAATTAAAGTAGAGATTGTGAAAAAAATTTTTTTATAATATCTCATGATTTCATTAGCATATTTATTATATTCAAACATACACTTTTATTTATTTATTTTGCAAATTGATTTTAGTTTTGAAATTCACTTTTCAAATTTTGTTATTCTATACTATAATATTAAAATCTTGTATTTAGGAGGAATACAAGTTTTTTTAAAATGTATTTATATCCTACTATTGTTTTTGAAATGTTTGAATTTAAAACATTTTAAAATAATAAATAATTTTAAAAGATTACCTAAACAAACAGCTAACTCTTAATGAGTATTTATTTTGATATTTATGGAAATAGTTAGTTAATATCAAGAAAATGTATTTCAAATAAAACTATATTAATTAACATATCATTTAAACAAAGTGCTTTTAAATTCAAAGAATGCATTCTCAAGTAATTAACTGCATTTAAATATAAACCAGCAACTTAGATTGTATATCTTTAGCAATAATTTGCATTCAAGTAAATGAATGAGAAGTATTAATGATTATTATTGTCATCATGTGCCAGTAATTGAGTGTATCACTTGATATCAATGTAATGCAAGATTATTTCCTTTATAATTATGTACCAAGTCTTGAATTTTTTCTTGAAAATATCGACCAAATTCTCACATTTGCGTAGTAGCACAAACTTGTTTTAAGGTATAGGATTATTTTGTTGCTTTAATATATGTGACTATTCACCATATTGGCATTAAACCAATATTTTTTTAAAATAATTTAATCTGCTTTATTTTATTTTTTGAAGAAGAGTTGTTAAATATTTTCCCATTGAATGTTATTGTTGATTTGTAGCAAACTATAAATCTTTCTACCATTGAATACTAAATCAAGAGTTCATTGAGATTTTAAGTCTTATATATTTTAAAATTCCATTTGATCTTGGAATTTTGAATACTTGTTCTTTGTAAGAAAGATTAGATCAATTAAAGAATATTTGCTTTATTCATCATTTTGGAATCAATAAGCTTATAAAAATTGATCTCAAAGCTGTATCAAGATATGTGAATGTGAAGGTACTCGGCTACTTACAATTAACTTTCTCTTTGTTTCTTTAAAACACTATGTCACAAAATAATTTTGGATAAATAATCAATCAATAAATTAAAAATTCAACACTCTTTACATATTTAAAACTCTAGATTTGTAAATAGTTAAAAAATACAACAGAAAAATAAAAAAGAATTAAAGAATTAAAAAAAAAAAGAAGTTAAAAAAAAAAAAAAAAGAAAGATTTCCCCCCCTGCCGCATTACAAGAAGAACTCCTTTTTCCTTAAGTCTTTTTAAAAATTAATTTAAAAATAAACTATCTATTCTTCATTAATATTGTTAAAAATGTTTCAATTTGAAAAGGAAATGGAAACATTACACTTTGAAATTGTTAATTTAAATTATCTTTTTTTTTTTTTTGTAGTTTTTAAAAAATTTAGACTTTGTATCAACTAGAATAGAGAAAAGAAAGGCGATGGGTGCTATCAAAAAACTGCTAACACCTACATCACTGGTAATAGATGGAAGCAGCATGTCCGGTCCATGTATGATTGAATACCTAAGTCAGCACTTTAAAAACCGTCTACAAAATAACCAAACTACAACCAAATGTACCATGGAATTACATATTCTGATCTGCAGGACAGACTTTCTGCTCTTCCAGTCAGTATTTATCCAGGGATGCATGTCATACCAAAATTCCTAATATTACACCTTAGTAATTTTGCAATCCCGATTATGATGGGTATGGTAGACCACCTTGCTACTGGGAAATGACAAATACACAATCTGTACCCAATAGCACTGGTGCCATACATAAAGAAAAATAAAGATTCTGCCAATATCAACAACATAAGACCTATCTCCATGACTCCCATTATGCTCAAAGTAATTGAAGGAGTAATAAAGGAAAAAATACAGCAGGCAATTCTTAACCACATTGTTCAATCCCAATATGCTAAGAAAGGATCTTCGCCTTTGACAGCAATTGGTGAAGTTAGGACACTTTTTGATTATGTTAGATCCAAGTGATTGTCCAAGCCTATTGCAATTCAACTCAACATATCAGAGGCATTCAACTCTGTCAACATTCTCAAACTTCTTGCTCTATTAAGTGAAATCAACATTCCCTCTCAAATTATCCAGATCATAGAAAATCTGCTTAACAATAGACAAATTCACATCGCCCTGAATGGATGCTATACTAACGGTTTCCAACCCAATATTTCCATTCCACAAGGTTCCCCACTTAGCACCCTGCTATTCATCTGTTATTTAAATCCGCTTCTAAAAAACATAGAAAATTCATTCCCATGAATATACATACCCAAAATTAAGAGATCACTCAAGGTATTCGCATATATGGATGATATCTTGGTTATTCTTCCATCCCAAAAATTCCTACCAAAGCTCTACCAAATAATAGACAATTTTTCAATGTCATTTCATCTTAAATTCAATCCCAAGAAATCCTCTTCATGGAAAATTCTTTCGGGAAAAACAATAACCTCAAGATTTCTCGCCAAGCCACAAGAATTTCTGGGCTTTCTTATTTACCTTTCTCAATCCTAAATGTCAGGACAGATACAAAATACTCTAATAGATTCTACCTCTAAAATAATTCAAACTCTCTCGAAAGTATATTTGTCATTACAAGGAAAGGTGGCACTTCTCAACATGAAAGTCATGTCGAGAATTGCATACTATCTGCCGATCATTACCATTTCAAAAGTCTTTTCCAAAAAGATTAACAGTTTATGCTCCAAACTTTTCTGGAAGGACAGCACCACATCAATTAGCATGTCCAGAATGCAAGTGCATCGTAGATACAATGGGATGTCCTTCCACTCCATTGACGCAATTATTTTTCAAAAATCTTTTACATTAATTATTAACCTGACGAAAAAAGATGAATCAATAACTTTCAGTGAACCACTTCAACCTACAGACCATCCTCTGCCTCGTAAAATGTGCTGGCTGGATTAACTGCTCTGGATGCTTAACCAGCATTTAACTATAGATAAAAAATTACCATCTGGGAGGCATACAGTATAATTAATCCGAATTATCCCACAATTGCTCCAAATCTTGGCTTCACCAACTACAAATTAACAACAATTTTTAAATTTCTCACTCTTGAGCCTAAATATCTTAATCTCATTATTAAAATAAACTTAGAAACCATGCCCACAAATAAATTCCTCCATTTCAAAAGATTCTACAATAAGATAGACTCTTTTTGTCAAATATGTAAAAGGCAAGAAGAGTCATTCAACCATATAATATACTCATGCCCTAGACTCAATAAAATAATTTTAGCCATATACCAAAACTTAAGGGGTGATTACTACAAAATCATGTCTATTAGGGAAGCCTTACAAACTAAACAGTTTTCTATTATTAGACTTTCCATCTTTATTGTACATGCTATATGGAATGTCAGATGTAAGCTATTGTTCACAGTGCCTGTCCCTGAACCAGTCAGTCTTTTCATGAACATTATTAGGAAAGTAAAAAACAGAGACTTTATCATTGCATCAAAATCCATGTATAATGAAACGTGGAAGCAACTTAATATATCAGATTCACCGAATCATTAGTGGCTAAGCAAAAGATGAATAACAGATTCATTTTGCATCAATGCTGATAGATGAATAGAAAAGCTGCATCAGTATACTATTATTTATCAGAAGATAATCAATATACAAATGGTCCCAGACTGTTGATGATGTGTAAAACAATTTTTTTTCTGTTTGTTATAAGTATGTAAACATTATTTTTCATAAATAAAAGCTTTTGATATTAAAAGAAAATTAAGTGGGAGGAAGTTTAGAGTGATTTTATGTTGTCCATTCATACTCCAAATTATTCTGGATATAAGAGGCAACAATTATTTTTTGCCTGATTTTGTGAAATCAAAAGAAAATAACTATGGGCAGAGTTGGGAATCCTAAAAAAATAGTTGCATTTTAACCATTTTCGTATTAATTTATTGCAATTGTTGTTTCAAAGCCAGCCAGTTCATTTTTATTTGGATTGTTTGTTTTATTTATAATTTATATTGAATGTAACTGACAAGTAATTAGAGTTTCCTAGAAAAGCCATTAATACTTCTACAATTGATCCTATTTCTTTACCCAATTTCCCTCACTTTTTAAAAAGCAAATAAAGAAATTTAAAAACTTTAAAGACAAAATTCCAAACCAATTTGTCAGTTACAAAGAAGTTGTTTGAAATTACCTACATCAACCAATTTTGTAAGTCAGTATTTGATAGATAATATTACAAGAAATCAAAATCATCTTTGAAAACTTACAGTTGACCCTATTCCTCCCTCTCTATCTCATCATCTCTCTTCCTTTTTTTCAAAACCAAATAAATTGAAAAGACAAAGAATATTAAACAAAAAACCTGCCAATGAAAAGAAGTGATTTTAGATTACACATTGAATTTATAAATTATGTTGTCATAATATTACTATGCTAAATTGTCTTTTCTCAAATCCATAGTACTGTATATTAATTGCTTAGTTATCCCAATATTCTTTCATGACATCAGAGCCGTATTTAGAAATTCAACTAAAGAGGAAATCAAATGTTAGTAGCCAAATACATCAGTATTGCATAAGTTAATATTCTCAAATATTATTTTTCTTACTATTTGTTTCCACATGGTAGTTTATGTTTTAATTGTTTATCACATGCATGTAATGTCAAGCGTATCAATAAAATATTTGTTTAATTTTAGGATTAAGTTCTAATCTTCTGAATCCTTTTATTCAATGTAAACTACTTGACATATATTTGTAAATACAGTATTAGTTGTGAATTTATTTTGGTATTTATTTTTAAATCCGATAGAATAAGTAATAATAAAATTGAATTATTCACAACCCCACGTTTTTATAATTGCACTCCATTAGTTTGTTGTCATATTATAAATTTAAAATTCAATTGTTTACAGGTGGCTATTTGAAAGTGCACATGAAATTGATAAATACTGTGTAAGTCTAATTGTTTGATATTTGGTAAGACTGTTATAGTAATATCTAGAGATCATAAGATTTTGAGAAGTGGAGCTGATGATAACTTTAGTTATATAAATTAAATTGGTACCTATGCTTATATCTTGGCAATCATTGTTTAAATCTTAAATTAATGAAAAAGTTATGTTGAACTATACATGCATACGTTATATAAAACAGTCATTGTGAAGTTTCCTATGCATAATTGAAAACAAACTGATATAGTGATAGTCTATTAAAATCATAAGATTCTTATCTAATTTTTATTAAGTATTTAAATAATGTAGTCTGTAATAGATATCATGACTTATCTTAGATAAAGGTTTTTATTGCAAGTTTAAACAATCTAAGCAAAAATAAAAATATACACATTTTATTAAATACATAATTAATCATGTATAATAAAATCTACTAAACATAAATTAAAATTACAATTTATTTAATTAATTTGTATTCAGTTTTCTCATAATAAAATTATAATTAACATCCTAACATACTCAAGAAAAACAAAACAGTGCAAATGAAATCTTCACATACACATACAATACCAATTTTACGTAGCATGAAATAAAATATTCCCTAATAGTATGCAGCAAAATAAATTCAACAGTGTGCACATTATTTAAAATACAATTCATTTAACTAATTTTCATTTAATATTTTAGTAAATGTAAAATAACCTAAACAATATTAGCAAAAAAAGATTTACATCATTAAAACTATAAATAATCAATTGTATATTAGATTTATTAATCTTCTTTTTATTTAATTAGATTGCAATTTTACACACAAAAAAAGTGGCAGACCATTTTATGAAATGTGACAGTGTAGCAAAAACAGTTAAAAATTTTAGATTTTAGGCAAAAAAGGAAAAGCAAACATTGACAATATTACAAAAATTAATTTTAAAATGTATTTAGTGATACGTTAATTTTTTTTGTACATACTTTGTTTAAACAAATGATTCGACAAGATATTAATCATATCTGAAATAATTTGAAAATGGTAACCTTAAATTGTTTAAAACCAGTCTTCCAAAATAGTAAAATGTTTATTATCTTTTTATTTTTCAATTTTGTGTTGTTGTTTTTTTTTAACTGGATAAATAATGTTCATTATATGTTTTGAATCTATTATAACTTTTTACATTTTTTATTATAGGAAATCATTATAATTAATTTTGTATGAGATTTTTGATTTATGGAATGTTTTGAAGGATTAATTGTCTTCATTGTTCAAGGTAAAGTTGCAACTGACACTGAATATTCATCAATACATTATTTTTCAGAAATTTTGTATTTGTAACTTAAAAATGGCTTTTTTAAAAAATCATTTGTATAGTTTTACCAATCAATTTTATATGGTTTAAAATTGAGTAAAAAAAATTTTTTATTGTTTCATAATCCATGATTAAAATTTGTTTATTAATATAATCTCTGCTAATCTGCTCAATAATTATATTACACTTATTATTTTAATTCGTGGATACTTGACTCTAAATATCTTATACATATGTGTTTAAATGTTTTATATGCATATTTAAAATGAATATTACACCCATGATTTCTTACAACTTTATATATTTGCTGACAATTTCTTCTTAAAGAAAATTCTTTTTTTTTGTTTTAAAAAAAAAAAAAAAAATTTAATCAATTATATATTTATAATAAAGACAAGATGAAGTGAAGTTTTTCAGATATTTTTTTTTTTTTGGCTGCTTTAAAATGCAAGTAACTTTTTTTTAAACATTCACTTCCATCTTTAACCAATCAATTAAATAATATTATATAAACATTTTTATATATAGTTTATTAGAATTAAATATATGATAAAAGATCATAAAATAAAACAAAATGATTAATAAGTTAGTATAGTAGTCTGACTTAAGCAGCAAAGTTCTATGGCTAGGGTTCTCCATAGTTTATAGTGATGATTTTTTTTTGCAGGCATACATTTTTCCTACAATGACTCATTAATTGAGCCCATAATGTTCTTTACGATTCTCCTGTTTTTGAAATTTGAGGTTTAAATATTTTTATTTATTTTTATTAGTGGTTCCATTGAAGATAGCTTGATCAGATTACACAGAAGTCCAGATTACATTTCAGCATTTGATGTAGTTCTTCTTTTCGGCTCGATAATCCTAATAAGGATTAAATGAAGCTTGATTAAAACAAAAATCTAGATTACCAATTTGATAAAAAATTGACTATACAGGTTTTATACTCATATTTTTAACATCTGTGATCTTAATTTTCACACTTTTGATAATCTCTTATTTTGAACAGCTTTACAACTTCATTTTATTTTAATTACATGAATTTTAAAAACACTCATTATTATTTAATTGATTGAATTTTAAATGTAATTATTAAATTGCATGGTCTTTTCCCGTGTTTTTGAATCTCAAAACAGGCTTAATTATTTTATTAATCTATTTTTAATTTAATTATTTAAAATTATTTTTTTTAAGATTAGTATATTTAATTGAATAGTTTTATTGTAATATAGTTTAAATATTTTATAAGTTTTTCTTAAATTTAAACACTTTTTAACAAACCTATCACATTATTTTAAAATATGGCTTTTAACAATTTATTCTAACATTTAAATATTACTGATTATTATTATATTTAATATTTTATTTTTAGCTATTCTATTTTATATAATTTTCTTTAAAACCTTTAGCCATCCTCACAACAGAAAATCAGTTTAGTGTTATGTGGTTAAACCACATATTCATTTTATATGGGCAAACATATATTTTGCAAATATTTTGAATTATAATGTCTTGAGTTGTAATTAAAGCTAGATTATGTTGTGTTTTACATGCATAGTATTTCAGTGAAGTTTTTTATTTATATTTTTTTAATAAGAAGCCATTCCATTGTTTTTACAAGTTTATCATTTATTTTCCCTGCTCTCTTGAAAAACAATAGATCTTCAATTCACCATTATCATATGAGACATTATTTTTTACAAACTGAATATTATTTTCTTCAAAGTTAAATTCTGACTATAATCCAAAATTTCATGATGTATAATGTTCATGTCATTTATTTTTTAAAAATTATGACTATGGTTCTGCAATTACATGATTCTGTCTATGAGCTGATTCAAATTCAGGCTTTATAAAACTTCAATTGGACTTATGATTTCAGATAGTTAATCCATAGTCAATCCTTTTAATCATTCAATTTGTCAGCAAATTTGTACCTATGCATTCTTAGAGAATAAAACATGAATGGAAAACTTCTTGAACTTTAATGATCTAGTTGTTGGCAAGTCTACTAATGATGAGAGATTGTTAGAGAGACTTTTGTTATGCAGTGGTCAGTTTAAATAAGATTTTTACCATTTATCAATATTAGGAAAGAATAGTAAAGAGTGATTAACTTGAATAAATTTTTAATATGTGTACGTATATTAATTGATAATGAATAATCTAGCATAAATCATTAAAAAAACAATATTAGAAATTTAAAAAAAAAAAAAATTATTATTCAAATCTTTTATTTAATTATATCCTTCAAAGCTCCAAATATGTTACTTTGAAGAATGTCTTAAAAACCAAGTGCTAGTAGATTTTTTATTTTTTGAAAATATTGAGATATTCTTTTTTTAAGATTGATCAGATTTGTTTTGTCAGTTGTACATATTAGTCAGAAAAAAAAAACGTGAACAACATATAAAAAAAGGAATATGATTATACAGACAAATTATTTCAGGGGAATTTATTCCTTTGAATAAGGATTGACAAAGGTGTGAAGTAATAGATTAGTATATCTTGCTACATTATTTAATAATTTTAATTTCAAACATAGTACTAAATAATTTTTCCCATAATTTTTTGTCTTATTAATCAGTAGTTCATCATAAGTTGGGATTGTATTGCTGAATGGAGATATTAATTTCACATGTATAAAATATTATTTGGAGAATGAATCACAACAATTTTTATCAATCTATTCTGTTATGTAATACGACAATATGAACAAGTTTAAATCTACAGATAAAAATTAAGAAAAATATTTAAAAGCTGCTATTGTTTTTAGAAAAGAAAATAACTAAAAGTTCCATTTTTCTGAAGTAGAAAAGATATCATGAAATTAGATGTTAAATTGAAATATTTATTGTGTATTTAGAGAGAAATTATTAAAGCTAACTGTAAAACCAACATTCATGCTATTGTAAGTAAGACAATTTATTATTGAAGAAGTTAGCTGATTTAACTATATGCAAGTTTTCTTTTTTAAAAAATGGAGTACTTTGGGATTAACACTGCTTTCTACCATATTGATTCTAATACTTTTATGTTTTATTTTTTTTAAAAAATTAAAAAGCTATATTTAAAAAAATTAGTTTTTGAATTCAAGTTCATCTAAAAAAATTATTAGGAAGACAAATTTATATTTAAAAATGCATTTTTGAACTCAATTTAATTTTAATAAATTGTTACCAATACGATAGAAATCGAAGATTTTTTTTGGATAAAAAAAGTTAGGAACAAAAGCAATTTTTAGCATTTAGTTTTATTTAATTTTAAATCTTTCATTCAGAATATTTTTTTTAAAAATTAATTTGAAATCAAAATTTCATTTTAAAGTTTGCTAAACCTAAACCGATATCTGCAAATATATTCACAAAGTTAGAATCAATATGGTGGACAGCACCGCTAATCCTGAAGTACCAATAATAGTAAATATGTTTTATCTGCATTAATAAATCTATATATATATATTTACTATCTCATGTGAGGATTTTTGTGAAAATTTGACTCATTGATCATCATCAATTTATATCCATTATTTTAATAAACAAGCAACCATTCACTTTCATGAATGTAAAAAATGCCCCCCCCCCTTTTTTTTTTCCTTAATTGATGGTCATTTTATAACATTTCTGCCATCATGAAAACAGTATGTATTTTTCTGAAGTTAAAACATTGTCAAGATTCACACTAAGAAAAAGTACAAGTTGTATATGGCTAAATTATGTAGAGGAAAATATTTTCCTTTGTAAATATAAATATAATCACCATATTAGGTAAAATTGGACACAACAAAAAAGTATTAAAAATTATTTAAAAAAAAAAAATCACACAATACAATGCATATGTTATTTTTTTTATTCCCATTATTTTAATATAAAGAATTGTGAGTGATTTTGCAGTAATCTATATGTTTTTTAATATGGCTACTGCATTTGACAAAATGTTTAACAGAAAGTTAAAAGATTGCACAGTTTATAAATTACATTTATTAACAGATTAATATTTTTGATTTATATGTTTATTTATTAATTATTCTTGATTTTAAAGTATTTTTTAAAATAATGTATTGTAATGGAACAGGTCCTGACTTTACATTACAATAGTCTTGATTGGTAGTCAGAATGGAAGAGAAAGCATATTTAGGATTTCCAAATCTATAGACTCATGTCCACTTTGATCTTATTCCTGGGAAATGATGTATTAATACATTATATGTCAAAAATCTACCTGTATACTCATTTCCTTTCTCCATTTTGAACTTCCATTATCGAATTCAGGGAGAATATGCATAATATTCTACTTCAGAGTATATCAATATCACTATTTATAATGTGTGAATATGTGACAAATTGAAAAGTGAATATGGAAAAAACACAAATGACATTCTTTAATTTAAAATCATATGTTTAACAAATTTATTTACAATTAACATGATTTAGGCAACAAGGTTATAACAAAAATAAATAATTTTGTTTAGATATTGGTAAATATTCTTTGATTATAATGGCTAATATTATTACTCCCTGTTTTCTTTCAAAGAATATTCATCCAATATCATCAATACTAACACACACAAAAAAAATATAATTTGTTGATATTTATGTTTACATTTGCTTGCTAATTTAATTTTCATCAAAATCGTAATTCCTTATTTCCAATACATTTATTGATGAGTTCATATCAATAATGGATTTTTAATTAATTTTATTTTTTGTTAGCTAAAGGATTTTTATGCTACAAATAACCTTTTTCTATTGTTAAACTTCTTAACTTAGCTCAACCAAGGTGATTCACATGAATGGAAAATGGCGCTGCAAAGATTGCATTTACTTTCACTCTAAATACCCAAAATTTATTTTTAAAATTAACATTTAACCTATACGCAAAAATGAGAAACTGGTAAATAGTCATGTAAACATTTCATTATATAAATATGTTATATGAGATTCTTAGGAAAATATTGAATTTAAATCTATACACATATACCAATTAAAGATTTAAATAGAGAAATATAATTGCACCGTAAGATAATACATGTCACAGTTTGTACTTTCAAAATGAAATGTGATGTAATAGATTCACATGAAAAATATAATTTCCAAAGCTGACAAATTTAATCAAAATGTAACTGAACTAGTCTTTTGAAATACCTGCTTAGTTTTATTACGATGTATTATTTATTTTGTACTGCTAGAAGTAGAAGTTGTTGGGATTATTTTTATTTTTTGACAGAGTTAATATGGATTTTTTTTTTATGCAGATGAATACAAAATTAAACATGCACAAACTTTCAGGCAACATTTCAAATCCTGTGCTGAAATTCAGTAGCATCTTTTCGATAATCTTTTTTTAATCAAAATGATAAAAATTTGAATCTTCTTTTTGCCTATTTTTTGTAAAACTATAATTATTTGCTGAAGCCTGCTGTTTATTTCTGCCATCTTTGTCATATTTTTTAAACCACCAAATAACCAGTGTGTGTTGCAATCTGCTCTCTTAATCAAAATAATGTTCTTTTTAATGGATTTTTATGCTACAAACATCCAAGTGCCTACTACAAATGCCTGGAAGGAAATTGGTAATATTATTTTTTGTGTAATGTTCCTATTGTTTTATATTTTTTAATTATTGATGAATTTAAATGATATGCCATAATTTCAAAGCAGAGAATAATTAATTTGTTAATATTTTGGGAGACAATTAGAAGCTCTCGGGTAATGTTTTTTTAGTTTATATAAATCGCTGTTTTGGAATCTGATCGCAGATGCATATTTGCAAATGTTGAAATCTAAATATTGACGAAATTCTGTTTTTGTAACTCCCACCATTGTTAATTTACACACACCCTTATATCACTGGCTTATTGATATATGCAAAATAGTTCATGAAAAGATTTTTCTGTTAGTTCATAATGACGAGGTGGAAAGCTGTTGCTTTTGTACAGATCATTTTCAAATTTGTACATTCTCTTGGCAGATTGATATACTTTCATGGGAGCCTCTTTGTTCCTTAGTTGTTGAGAAGTGCTTTCTGTGACTAAGTATAGGAGGTCTGCCGTTGGATGATTTTGGAATTCTTGCTAGAGAATTCATTTTTTGGGTGATTTAGCTGTACATGACTTCAGATATGATATCTGGAGTGAGTGGTTAGTTCATTTTCTAGATGAGCACATATAACAACAGGATCAAAACTCAAGCAGTCTAATGAAGTCAGCAGAATAGATTGGAATAGGATAATTAATCATTTTTAGTTAACCTTATATAGTCACACCACTCATTGTTCATCCCACTCAGGAATTTAGTCTTCGCAATCAACAGGCTAGTGATTAAAATTTCTACTAGGATAAGTCAGAAAAATAATTAATTATGAAATTCCAGATTGATTAAATTAATTAAATATTTTCTAGACAACAATGCTTAATGGAAATGAAACTATTTTTTTTTTATTAAACTGTTAATTAGTGAAAGGGATTATAATTGATAAAGAAATGTTTAAGCATTGTTTCTGAACATTATACAATATTTTCTAAAGGATAATAAAATTTGGTTACAAAGTTCACTTTTTTGAAATAAAAATTATTACATTAAAATAAACAGCTAATTTTAAAATCTTTTTATCATTAGTGTGTGCATAATATATACATATAATAATAAAAAAAGTTGAATTACAATTAAATTTGTGTAGCCAACAGATATAAAAATTGCATTTTGAGATCAGCCAAGCATACCTAAATATTATCATTTTCTGATTATTATAGTCATCTCATTTAGATAACTATTTAGGTTGGTATATTTTATAAAATCAAGATGCAAATAAAACACAGGTTTTTATAATATATATTTCTTAGATCTTGCCCCAGATTTTTCACTTATTATATGATAGTTTCAGAATGTAACTATGGTTATGGAGTTAAGGTTGCAACTTTACCATTATTTTATCCATGATTTATTTCAGGAATTACTTCAGCTATACGGTTTTTTGAACATTTGGTGTGATATAGATGAGGTGACTTGGGCAGTAGGGTTCAGCAAAATGCACCAACAGACATATTTGGGATCCAGCACATATCTGAGTCATTTCTCCACTGTAGTTAGGACCTTCTTCATGGTAAATAATTTGGGATTCATGTATTATGGCACTGGAAATCTTGTAAGGAGCTTCACTTTATGTTGGCTTTATCTTTTTTATATACACACACTGTCTTAAAAAATCTGAAGATCATTTTTTATATATCTCATTCCCTCCCCTATGTATGCATTTTAACATATCTTTTCTTTATTTCTGTGGGCACTGAATCCCATGCAGTTATTATTTTATTAAGTATTTTCTTTTAATTTAATTTTTAAATAAATTACAATATGAAATAGATACTTTTTTATCTATTTCAAATAGTGAACACATCTCTGATTGCAAAATAATATATTATTAACAGCAGAATAGAAATGTGTACTTTGCAAAATATATATATAATTAAAACTTATTTGTATATATATATATTCTTTTTTTCATGATTAAAACTAAATTCCTTTTCTAATTATTTATTATTATGATCCATATTATTATTGGCCATCTTTAATTTTTTAAAAAAAAACTGTCTTGATAGATAAAACATTTGCTAATTATAGGTGATTAAATTGAGTTTAAATCTATATCTTGCAAATAAACATATATATATATGGATAGACAAATGGATACATTTAATAATTATCATTAAAATATAATATTGACTGATAATTACATTCATTTTTTTATTACTCAATATATATTTATTTTTTCTGTCAACAATCTACAGTTCCCTCTCTTTAATGTTGCTACATATTGTACATGTTAACTGTACTCTGTTTGTATAAGCCTAACATATATAAATACCTACATAAAAATATCAGATATGTAAAGTAAGTTATGGCATTAAAAAAAAGAAAAATATATTTTTATTATTAAAACATTTATTTGATGTATATTACAATTAAGTATATATAAACTGCATAAAACATTCTAAATAGAATTTACCAAAATTTAGAATTGAAAAATAATTCTGTATAATAATACAAAAAAGAAAGAAGGAATATATCTTTTATTAGCAGAAAATTCACTTTACTGACTTTTAGCAGGTAACTAATTTTACTTTTCTGACTTACTATTTAAACAAAAAAGAAGGGAAAAAAAGCTATTTTTCATTCATTATCAAAAAGTAAATTTGATTTTTTTCAGAGTTGAATACAAAAAATATATTTTATGATCATTATTAGAATAATAAATTTCAGTAAATAACACAAACATTATTTTACATAAGTGCTTTTTTTTTAATTTAAAAAATAATGTAGATGATATAAAAATATTTTCAGTATGATAACAATCAAAGAATATAATCATTTAAAGAACTTAGGCTTTAATATATCATAGCAATAAATGTTTATAACTTTCTCATTAAATATTTGCTAAAAATAATTTTGATAAATTAATTTGAAAAAATGCAAGTAAATCAGATAAGCATATTTTTCAAAAAATTTTAGGATTTATACAAAGGTCCTTACCGATTACACAAAATAGTCCAAATGCCTTCATATTAGCAAATGAGAAAGAGGAAAAGGGCACTTACAATGTCTGCTTACTGAAACCATTCAAAAGAAATACCTTTAAAGGTCTAAGTTTATCATTTCTCGATTTCTTGATAAATTAAAAAAGTTAAGAATATATATGTGTGTATAATAATTGCAAAACAAAACCAATTATGATAAAAGAGCCTATGGAAAAAAAGACATTCAGTTTGAATAGAAACTAAGGTTTAAGTTCAGAATAGCCCAGACTAACCTTGTTTTACCTAGCTTGAATGATCATTAAACATGGCAAGTATGACAGTAATAACATATAAAATAATTTACTATTTAAAAATTTGGTTCTCATCTTATAGCTAAAGACACCGCTCGATGGCGCCATTTTCCTGCTAAAATACATAAAAATTCCATTTCCGTGGCCAATTCGTTTGAACCTGCGTTTTCTATAATACAACTTTTTTGTTGTACTACAGATTGCAGGCCACTATGGCGCATCGCAGTACAGCATGTTTGTCGCATCGCAGCAAATAAATTTTCCGAATTCGCACAGTTTATAAAATGGTTACGGCTTGGTGAGAGGGCATGTGTATTTGAATTGTATGGATGTTGTTTCATTGGATTTTTATTTTATTTTAAAGTATTGTAATGTTCAGATTTTCTAAAGTAATAATTATCAGACTTTTTACATCGTACTGTATTGAAATTTTAAGTGGTA
The DNA here is from genome assembly GCA_028023455.1 of Epiperipatus broadwayi. NCBI lineage: Eukaryota > Metazoa > Onychophora > Udeonychophora > Euonychophora > Peripatidae > Epiperipatus > Epiperipatus broadwayi. Next base: position 4,893,642 of record JAQFVV010000016.1, read on the forward strand.
AATGTTGACAAGATATATGTGTAAAATGAGTTGAAATTAGGTAACGCGTCAAGTAACGTACTGTTCGTAACATTCCACGAGACAAACAAGATTTTACCATGTGTATATTTTTGAAGTAAAAAAGAGCGGTAACACAAAAATATCCAGTAAGAAAAGTACAATTCTACACTGTTTTTTTAAATTTCATAAAAAGCATATATTATAAACATGGTTAATAAGTAAAGAAGACATTTTATATATATATTTGTTGTTGTTTAAAAAAGTTTTACTTTCTTTCTTTTCTCCGACTACTGTTATACTTTGTTGAATATAGTTTACATTTATTGTTATCATTTATTTTATAGATATTACTAAAAAAAAATATTTACAAAAAATACGATTTTGATATTTTTTATTTTAGCATTACAAACAACAGAACACTAACCTAAACCTAACCGTAACAACTTTTACTTTTTGTTGTTATTCTATTTGAAGAAAAAAATAGCGGTAATATCTGTTTGTCTGTAAAAAAAAAAAAAAAAGTAAAACAAAGACTAAAAAACGAAATAATAAACAAAAAAATCATTTTCAAACTTTGGCTGTTTAAAAAAAAAAGTGAATGAATTGAACAATCGAAGCTATTTACATATCATCCAAGATTATTGAAAAAATTGTAATTCTGATTTTAGTAAAGAAGAAAAACAAAAAAATTAATTAAGTAAGCTATTATTCTTCCAGAATAAATTGATTAAATAAAGAGGCTGTGGGGGTGCCCTCATCATCTTAATGATTGTGTTAAATCGATAATTCAGACATTGGATGGGGGGGGGTCATTATAAAGCTGAGAAATAAGAATTGAAATGATTAGTCAATTAAATTGTATAGCTCTAAAAAAGTAAAAAATGTATTGCTGAGAAATAATTAGGATTGAAATGAGAAGATAATTAGATTATATATAATCAATCAAAAAGGAAAGTAATTCATAAAAAAATAGTGTGGTTTGCTTGCTCTCATAGATATTCAGCACATGCAAATGATCTCTATGAAGATTGCTTCACATTCACCAGAATCATCTATTGTAAACATATGTAATTAAGGAGACACTAGATAGTAGTGTTGTCTAATACCACATTCTAGACCAGTTTCCGGCTTTTGTTATCAGAGAACTTAAGATTCAAAGCTTTAAGATGCACTTATCATCTTTCAGCTATTTGAAATTCTATTATTTTATCCAAACTAATAGTGTGAATAGATCTGATAATGATAAGCTTTAATGATCTTAGTTTTATGCTATCCATAGCCCTTCTATCCTTTGGCTATAAATACAAAAAAAATGTGATTTTCTAATGGCCCTCATATAATTTCAACATTTTGTAAGCATCTATTGTTTATTGATTATTCAAGCTGAGAGGAAATAGGCTGAATATTGCTAGAGTTAACTATGAAGATTATGATGGAACTATTATAATTGAGATATATATTGACTAAATATCCATAAGATTAGAATTATTTGCCAAAATACAAATAAAGCATAATGTACAATAGAGATAAAAAATATTAATAGCAAATGCTTTTATCATGCACTAAAAATAAAAATAAAAAGTTTCTCCAACCACAGTTGGGGTATTTAGATTGAACTTGAAATAAAGCGAGATCAACATAGGAATGGATTTAATTAATTTGTGACACACACACCCCATTTTTATTTCAAGTTCAATCTAAAACCCCAATTGTGAATGAAGAAACATTTTTTTTTGGCTTTTAGTGCACAACAAATAAAAGCATTTACTATAAAATATTTTTTATCTCTTTTTTTTATTTTAAATATTCAGATATTTTGCAATTCCCTTTATGTTAAGCAATCTATCTATATGAATTCAATTTTAAATGATATATTTATTACTTATTGTAATATCCAAATATCATTTCATCTCCAATATTAAGAAATTCAGCTATCCCCTCTGTGAATAAATATATGATTTTGTATTTCAAAATATCCAGTACTGTCTCTAAGAAGTACTTTTTTGGACTGTTTAATTTGAAATATAGAACCATATATATAATTTTTTAATATTGAAGGTGATTTAATAGTTGGATATTTATTTCAATTTAGCGATATGCACTGGAATTATTATCATATATCTGTGCTTAGGTGTTTCAAAAGATTAAAATGACTAATGTTTGGTCTGTCTTTGTATAAGCATAGTAAACTTGTTTATTTAGAAACAATTTGAGATCAGTGCTTATTTAAATTTCAAACTCTTTGTTTAAATTAGTTTGTGTTTTAATATTTAAGATATAATAGCATACATTTTTAAAGAGATACTTTTTTGGACTGGCTATTTTGAAATACAGACTCATTTATTCACAGAGAGCGTAACTGAATTTCTTAATTTAATGTTGGAGGTGATTTGATATTTGGATATTTATTTTAGTTTAGCATTATGCACTGGAATTATTGTTGTAATCTCTATATATTTAAACTTGCATAAATGTCAAGTAAATTTAAAGTTATAGAAGTTTTATTTATTCAAAAAATTGTAGAAAGACTAAATCGATTTGACATTCTAATTTACATGTATATTGCTTGATATTTCTGCAATAAATTAATATGCATACTTCTTTTATATTAGATTTAGTATATGTACATTATTATTTAAGTGTCTAATAAATCATTAAATCAAGCTTTCAGTTGAAACCCCAACAAATTGCCCATTATTTTAAAACATATTAAACTATTTTAAAACTATCAATTAAAACAAAAAAATCTTTATATTGTCCTCTAGTGAGTCTTACTTAAACTATATCTATGAACAAACAAACACATAAACAATAATAGATATAAAAAAAATTATATTAAATGCTTTTATTGACAGTATACTAAAAAGAAAAAAAATAATTGTTTCTTCAACCACAATTGAGGTTTTTAGATTTAACTTGAAATAAAAGCATGGGTGGAGGGTCTAGAAATTAATTAAGTCAATCCCTTGTTAAAATAATATTTAAAAAAGATTTATTAAAAATAATGCTTTTATGTAAATAGCCCACTAAGCAGAAAAATAACTAATCCATTTCATAAAAGCATTTGATCCTTTTTTGATTTTTATGATTTATTTCAGCCCCAAATACTTCTATGATATAGATCAGTACAGTGGTCTTCGACCCTTGGTCAGCGGACCGGCACCGGACCGCAGAAGTTTTTTGCCGGGCTGCATTAGACTGGCAGGAAAGTTTGTAATAACAAAATAATATTTTTTAAATTTATTTTTTCATCTCATTTTTATCCAATTAAAAAAAAAAGAAACAGAACGAAAACAAAATGTAATCAATCATACATAAATTAATTTGTTTTTTTTTAGTTATCACAGATGTTTTGTGGGGGTGTAGAATTAAATTTTTTATTATTTTTTCTAAAAAAATTCAAAATTAAAAAAAAAGGTTTTTATTATACAAACTCCATATATATAACTTCAACTTGTATATTTAACATTAAATACAGATATTACATTTATCATAATCATTGTCATGTAATTACAGTAGCTGTGATATTTCCAGACATTCAGATGAATAAGATTTTATTCTTGCATGTTTTAACAATGAAATAATAAATGTAGCAATGCAGGCACATTAATGAGAATGATTGTTATTGTACTGTTTTCTGTAGCCTATAACTGCACAACTCGAGAAAGTGTTCAGCATGTGAAGGTAAGCAACATCATTGTAATACACAGTAATTAGTGTTGTTTTGATCAGTTATAACAATTATGCTCATTTAAGGCTAAGCAGTTTACATATTTAAGAAAATTTATCTGTAGACTTCTGCCAGTCTGCAAAATCTTATCCTTATTTTTGCTGGTCCGCAGGTGTGAAAAGGTTGAAGACCACTGATATAGATTATTACTTTGTAATTTTTCTACTTTTTAGTGGGCTATTTACATAAAAACATTATTTAAAAAAAAAAAAAAATTTAATATTTTTATATTTTTTAGTTGTAAATAAAACATGATTTTGATTTAAATAAAATAATTTTCTTCATGAGTTCTTTTTTTATTGTTTCTTGTTCTTTAACCAAAGAGTGCATGCTGTCTATGATTTTGACAGTTGTATTTGTTTTAGTTTTGGAAATGAAAAAAAAAAGCATATCTATTAAGATTTTTTTACACTTTTTTTTTTTTTATAAAATATAATATTAACCAAATTTTACTCTATAAATGTAGTGTTACCATTTGCTGAGTTGTTAAGGTGATTTCTTGGGAAAAGTAAGGTTGTGAGTTCGATTTTAAATGGGACCAGATTTTTTTAATTTTTAAAAATTCAAAAAATTGGGCATCCTAATAGACAAGACAAGTTAATATAAAAGCATTTAAAATAAGGATTGATTTAATTATTTTCTGGAGCCCCCATGTTTTTATTTCAAATTAAAACCAAAAATCCCAATTGTGGTTGAAGAAACTTTTTTTTTTCTTTTTAGTACACAGTCAATAAAAGCATTTAATATAATATAAAATTATTTTGACTATTTTCAAATTTTTAGTATTGGCACAATAAATGAAAATGTAAAATTATATTATACTTTAAATTGACTGGACACTTATAATTGATATATATATATATATCATTAGATATTTCTGCTATAGGTTAAAATGTAAATCCTTATGTATATCATAATTAGTGTGTGTTCATAATAATTTATGTATATATAAGTGATTACAAATATGAAATATTCTTTTAAGTGAAAGATGTTTAGCATTTTTAGTTTGATTGGAATTTTTAAATTTTTTTTAAAAAAAAAATGCTAATAAAAACTATATTGTAAGTAAATTAATACATATAATTTTACTTTAAATCAATTTCACACATGTAAACTATATATATCACTAGATATTTCTGCAGTAAGTTCATGTGTATACTCTTTATATATATAACTAAGAAACTAAGTCATCTGTTTATGAAATTAATGTGTTTTATCATTTTTATAGACATTTTAAACAAATGTACAAAATTTCAATTTTAAAAATTAAAAAAAATATTTATATCGCTCTCCAATGAATTAATAAAGAAAAGTTTTTTCAACATCAATAAAAGCATTAAAAAAAATCTTAATATTATATTCTTGTCCATTTTACTTAAACTATATCTATGAAACAAACAAACATACAGAAAATGTAAACATTTAATAATAAATTATCAGCACTTTAATGGAATCATTAATTATTAACACATGAAGCTTCATTAATCTTCCACTGCATTGAATGGTAACAATAGTATTTCTAAATATTTGTAAAATGTGGACTAATTTATAGCATGTAACATAAATTATATCAAACTTAAAATACTGTTGGGCATTAAATAAAAATCATTGTTATATTATTAACATTATATTAATTTTAATACAATTATTTTTACCTAGTGTTCTTTAATTTTCTTAAGAATGTAGAAATAAAATTATGATATTTTTCAATTTTTTTCTAAGAAAATATTTGTATTCCATATGTGATGCGATAATAAATTGTAATTTGTCAATCAGTACAAAATGAAATGTTAAAATACTTTTATTCATAAGACAGTATTTATATATAATAGAAATAGACTTCATGGTTTATAGTTGTATTCCTATATGGCTTGGATTTGGACTAGATGAAAATGTTTTGAAATTCCAGTCAGGCTTAGTATTTTTTTCCCCATATATATATATATATAGCTCATTACAAATAAACATCTATTATTGATTGGTAAGTATTTAACTATTATAGATAGAAGAATATAAAATGATAGAAAACTGCTCTAATTCATATCATCTAACAATTGGCAAACTTGGATGTTTTCTTCTTCATCATTTGTTTATGAGGAGCAGTTGGAGAGGCTTTTGTCCTGCAATGTTGTATGTAAAACTATGTATCTACCTTTATAGTATGAATTTGGTTTTAAAAGATGAATACATAATTTATATAATTGGAATAATTAGACAGGGTTTATTTATTAAAATTACTGCTGTAATGCACATATTTATGATCTTATTTTGACTTTTTATAAATTATTAGTAAATTCTTTAGCAAGAATTTATGAAAAAATAAAGTGATCTACAAAAGAAATAAATTACTTATTGAGTATTTCTATCAAATTCTATAGGTATACCATCTAATTTGCATATTTTATGATCATTTATAAAAAAAAAAAAATTTAAGCCATTTAAAATGTATGATTTAGTAAAAGTTAACATTTATGGAAAAATACAGTGACCTACAATAGAACTAATAAATTACTTTCTATCAAATCCTATTGATATAACATCTAATTTGCTTGGTTTGCATTTTATACATTTTTTAAAAGACATTTAAATTGTAATTTTATTTGATATTATATGATAGAACTTGCAGTTTGATAGAGAAGTTATCTCTACTAGAAGAAAGTTATTACATAATAATATGCACATCAATTTTTATAAGGCAGTAAATAAAATAATCTAATATAAATTGTAAGACATAAGCAAACATTGTTTTTTGAAATAATTTAATAGATCTTACTTTGAAAGAGGAATTTAATCATTTGAATAATTATTTCAAAATCTAGTTATTAATGTTTGCTAAATTTTATGTGGTAATTTAAATATTTATATATTTTAACTTCTATCTTTATATAAGTTAATTAGATAGTCAATAACAAAAGTAGCTGCATTCAAAGAATTGCCTAAAAATCTGATTGATGAATGACTTCATTGCAGTGATCTCTGTGCAATATAACCATAATATGTAAATTTTTTATTTCCTCTCCTTTTTCCAATTGGCATCTATTGCCTCTTTTTTCTTGTATAGATCTTCAATTTTTTTTTAGATTTTAATTATTTTCAGAAATAAAGATTTTTGTCTCTCATATTATGGTTAAATCTATTATTATGTTTCTAATAAATATTATGTATTATATTTGCTTGTTACATATTTTTTATGTATTCATTGTAAATATCACTTTTTAAAAAAATCAAATTTATTATTATTAAAACTACTATACTATGCTACATAAAATATTACTTTAAATTACATGTATATACCATATTTTTAAGTATTTGTATGATGAATTATTTGTTATAATTATTTTATTAGTCATGTAATGGATTTAAGATTTGTATTACTTTTATTGAAATATCTATTAAATAAAATTATCGGAATATAATTTAAATATACAGTATATTTATTGATCAACCCTGCTTATATGTATCTGCATGATTATTTGAAGATTTGTGATGATGGATTTTAATTGTAGTATTATGTTAAACTATTTCTATCATCTAGTTGAATTGTGAAATATTTTTAGAAAAATTCAAAACTTATTTATACTTTTCTACTAATAAAACTACACAGGTTTATTTTGTTACAAAGTATGCTGAAAGGCAGGTTTGATAAAAACAAAATATTTCACCTTTAAAGGGAATACTTTGAATTAGCTAGAGATTTTTTTGAGAATATTTATTTATTTTATAAATTATTGCTTTAAATGTTTTTATTCACTGTATGATCCTGTGTTTTTTATGATAAATTTAGTTGAGTTAATATTATGCCTAATGCTACTTTTACAGTAAATTGTCAGTTTCATAATTGTAAATAGTGTTCAAAAACTAACAACTTTGAATCTTTTTTAAAAAAGGATATAAATGTTACAAAAGGTTTAATTATTCATTGTTTTAAACAAAATTATAACTAAAATATCTTAATGCTTATACTTTTAGTAAAAATCTATTGTTTGAAATTTAAGTAATAATTGTTTTAAATATATTTTATTTCTGTTCATTTTATTATTGATTATATGATAAATTGATCTCTTATATATTGTATAAATTTTGACAAGAGATTTGACATTGCTTTATTAATATACAGTTAACTGAATTAATCCTAAAAATAAGCATTCTTTAGAATTTCTATTTTTATTTCAGAGTTCGGGTATTGGTCAACCTAGTGTATATCATGCCTTGGTGGTTATTTTTTTGGAATTTTTTGCTTGGGGATTACTTACAACCCCCATGATAACAGTAAGTTTAAAATTTTTGCTATAATAGACATTGCCTGAAAAAAAAAACTATGACATTTATATAAATGTATATTTAAGTGTTAATATGTGCAGTTTTTGTAAGGCATGATATATTCTGTATTAGTAAAATGGTTCATTATAAGTAATATTTCATTTTTTTTTTGTTGGATGTGTGTGGTTTAATGCAGTGGTGGAATGATACATTCAAGAATTAAAAATTCTTGGAATCGAAGATCAATTTGTCATTTCTGGTTGCTCCAACATTACATGATCTTTGACATTTTTTTTTGATTGTCATTTTATTTTAAATTCATTAGAACGGAAAGAGGTAAAAGGTTCACATATATAGTTAAAAAACTCATTTTATCTGGCTTTATTATTAAGCATCTTTAAATTATATATTTTGATGTCACTGAAATATTTTAAAACTGAAATATAGAGGTATATGTATTATTTTTTTATATTTTCAAACGTTTCATGGATCAACTTTCAATGTAAATAGTATAGTGGGAAGTTAGTATTTGATAGGATATGAAGATAGAATTACTGACTGGAATCATTTAGTAATTTTCAAGCATATATAACATTATGATAACTATCTTTTAAATTACATTGATGATCAAATAAGAACTATGTTCTATTTAGAATTATTCAATCACATTATTTAGAGTACTGATTGCATTTTTAGATGCATAATGGAATCCTAAATTATTGGTAAACAATATAGTCTGCTAAGGTTGCTTTTAATTCATACTTTAACATTGGGAATGCTGGAATTTTGGACACTACTTCTAATGGATGGCTATCTTACAGACTTGCATCATAATTTTTCTGTATTTTTACTAACTCTGCTCAGTTATTATTTTCTGGTTCTGGTTATAATAAAAAATAGACTTTGAGAATGATAATCACACAGTTACTACTCTTAAATAATCACTCATAGAATAAGAATGAGAATAGATTGAATTAACATATTTATTAATGCAAATAAAATAATGAAATCAGTATAATTATATTCTGCTTATATACATGTATATTAGAAGTTTGAATATATAGCTTTATCAGATGTATATTCATCCTTTAAATTATCAGTGTAAAAGTATTGAAATGATTGTGTAGAGATGTATGAAAAGCACTCATAATTATAAATGTTGATATATATAAAAATAAATTTAAATTGTTATCATTTAATAAATAGTGTTAATTTTTATTTTATTTTAAGAAAGTCTCTGATTTATTTAAACTATTTATTTTATTTCGTAATAAAATAAGATTAAATACTCGTACATATATATATATTGAAACGGTAACCTCCAATCCCTTACCGATTCACCATCAACTTGAGTTGCTCATCTGTGCTAAGTTCAAACCTTATTTTAATGTTTAAATCTCATATAAAATCGAGCTTTAAAATCCACTATCATGGCTGCTTATACAGCATTATATATTTGCATACGAACAAATGCTATAATTAGACAGGATTAATAAATTATAGCTTATCAATATCGCATAATATTTAATAAAAAATGTTTATTATAGAATTAATGTTAGAAGTCAATTTATTAATTTTTATTAATATTATAAATTCGTATGTGGATAGATAATGCAACCCATATAATGTATATAGGGGTGGCATGATTAAAATATGTTAAAAGGTTTTCTTATTTTTTTTAGTAATTGAAAGTAAGTTTTTAGTTAGTAATTAAAACTAATTTTTTGTTGTAAACAAGAATCTACATTAACTGCCGTACCTGCAGTAAGTAAAAGTAAAACTCATTTTAAAATTTTGCTAATTGATATAATTGAAATTGTTTACAACAAAATAGTCTTACAGTAAAACCGCTGGTCCGGCACTATTTGATAGCCTAAGGAAAAGTTATAACATCCCGGAAATCCAAATAATAGATTTAAAATCAAAATTGTATAATCTTAAAGTAAATTTTAAAGTTAATGGGTTTTGAGACTAAGTAAATTCCTAAAGTGTATGTGCTTGGGAGGTAAAACATATAAATAGGCTATATTTTAAGCTTAAGGTATCTAGAATCCATTTTTAAAAGCAGTTGCCACCAGAATCCACGCCAGTTTTATTTTTAAAATGTCTGGCTAGAAAAAGGCAGTCTTTGCTGTTTTCTCCATGAGGGAAATGGTGGAGCTTTTCTCCCATTTAATGCTGTAACAACCAGAACACCGCCATAAGAAGATCCTCCACCTAGCCAAATGAAGATGATGCCATAAGCTGTCCAAGAAAGAAGCTCACCAAAATCTGCACTTCAAGCACCTACATTCCAGCTGAATAATGACCGGTAAATTAATTGCAAAACCACAGAGCTCTGTGTAATTCTTATATAATTTCTAAAACTATAAACCAAGCTAGCTAAAAGTACTGAATATAATTAATTAATTGTACCTAGAGTAATTAAATGTAACTAAATGTTAAATATTTGCCTAATGTTAAAATAATATTTCAAATTCTATTTAAATCAGTTCATTTCTAAAGTAATATAAATGACTTGCCTGTTTTGTAATTTCTTTTTGTTAAGAACAAATAGAATATCTTTTATAACTTAAATAAATTATATATCACTGCAGTTATGTTTATATTTTCTCTTTGATTATTGTTAGTTTAAATATTTGTTATATTATATGCCAATGCCTCGAAACAGCGAGCACTTAATTTCAATATATTTTTAAGAAGATAGTATTTTAAATATCTTCTTATAATTATTTTCATAGCATTATCTTTCTGCGTGCTGTTTTGAAATCCTATTTTATAAATAATAAGGAATCGCTCTGCACTCGTCATTATTATTATTATTAATTGATTTAATTTTATAATGTGGCTTGCTTTAATCATAAATTTCCCAATACTAAATTCATTTTGTAATAAGAATTAAACTAGCCTTGAAGACATTTATTTGCTTATTAATATATTTCCTAAAGCCATTTAAATATAGTTTCCCTCCTTAGATAATAATTCCATGATAAATAGCATTTATAGATTGAACAAGAGAAAGTAAAAATTATATAATTATTCCTTTTAGTAGCGTATATATATATTATAAAGCTACATAAAAGTCGGCTCCTGTTGATGAAGCTAATTAAGCTATTGTCCTTGTACGTATGATTAAACATGTAATACTTCTTATTGCTTGACGGATGAGATTCTTTTATTCAAATATTTCACATTTTGCTGCATATGTATTTCTATTAAAATGGAGCCACAGTTGAGCTAGGACATTTTCTCTTATAGGATAGTGCATTAGCGAACCCTGAGTTTAAGGCCAGGCTAGCATGTAAGTTACCCTGCCATTTTGAACTAGATATTCCTTTCCTCAAGCAGCATGATGGGATGTCAGCGTTTGTCGCAAGAACCCTTGATTCACTAATCCATCCGCAGAGCGACTTTATTATTATTATTATTTGCTGTGCCATAGCACATTGGCAAATCTGGAGCAGCCAACTCTACCTCCTCATAATGTAATATTCAGTATTAGTCTAAAAATATTTCTTGAAAGCCATGTTCAATCTAGGTTATTTGAGCTGGTTTATACATTCATCTTTTAGATATAAATATATTTGTAATAATAAAATACATAATTAATTGTGATCAAGGTCTAGTAGAAATACTTATATTTAACAGCCACCAGTCTAAAGATAGGAATTGGCCTAATTTCATAGACATGATGTAATGATCATTTATACATATGTTTTTATAATTAATCCATAAGATGAGAGCAAGTTAACCCTCATCTCATGTAAAGCTTTAATAATTAACCACCAGTCTAAAGGTAAGAATTGGCTTAATTTTATAGACATGATGTACATATGTTTCTGTAATTAATTCATAAGATGAGAGCATGTTAACCCTCACCTCATGTAAAGCTTTAATAATTATTTGTATAAACATCTCCATAATTAATCTGTAAGAGGAGAATACTTTAACTCTCTTTTCATTCATTCTAATGCCTGTGTGCATTTTATACGCTAAAGTTATATATCTTGTCATCTCTTTATTTTATTAATCATAAATAAATGTATAGTTAAATTAATTCGGTTCATGCTCTGTCTAGTTATTAATCCAATTCAGTCCTAATCATTTATAAAATATGTATTTAAGAATCTATGCATTAAGAATAATATTCCAAGTAGTTATATGATAGATTTAGTTAGTAAGTGCATATTAATCCCTGAGTTTTGTATTTTCACTCTGACCTATGTTGGCCGCGAAGAAAGGTTATGTGAATGTACTCTCAAGCATATTATCCGTAGGGTATTGAGTCTTGGAGCATGGGTGAATGAGTTGAAGTGTGGTCAGCCTAGAGATCTCACCATCTCGTACTGGTCAGCTTTGATCTCTTGGTCTGGACTCTTGATTCTGTTATGCGAATGTACAAACTTGACTGTTACAATATATCATCCTAATTTGACATCATAATAACTTGGTTGAAAGTAGTTTTGAGAATCTATTGATTGAAATTTTGTTAAATAATATTATTACTACAGGATATTAATGGAACCCCTGAAGAGAGTTAATTGCAAAATCCACCCTGAGTTCAAATACTGAGCATAATGGAATAATCAAGAGAGGTGAAGATTGGATGAACTGGTCTAAATTGTATCTATAGTTAATATTTAGATATTAAATTATCTTATTTGAAATAGATGCAATCATAGATTTAATTTTTATCACATCATTCATGGCATCCTATATGAAGACTCTAGGTCCGACTGTAGTTAGATGTGTTTACCTACATTCCTCAAGGGAATGCATGCTGTTACATATGATACCAAACTTTAGGGGCATGAAACAATAGTTTACCATTAACTACATCCATAATTTAAAAAAAAAAAAAATTTAAATAATTTTATGGAATGTAACCTTGATCAATTGATTCTCATAGCAATGATAGATAATTTCAACCATCAAAGAATGATATAATTTTCATATAAATTATTAAAATAATAAATAATAGATCTTAAAATAAATTAATGAATAATTAAATGCATGCACCGAAAAAGCTTTTTATATGTAATTATTAATACATAATATATATATTGTAAAGCTATTATATATATTTTTCCTTAATTTAGATTTAATTAAATTGAGATAAATTCTTTATTTTATTTACCAATAATTTGTTTGTTAATGTGAAAATTGACAACCAAAGAACCAAGGAAGGTTCAGACTTCGCCCAAATGTACATATAGGTATGGTCTCCATCAACTCTATATCTGTAACCCAGAAGTATACATAAGTATATTGTTCAGATAATTTAAACCAATCAACAATATATATAATTGTGAAAAACAAGAACAAATTTAAGGAATATGTTAAAAATTGTGGAAATATTTCTTCAAAAATTGTTTCAAAAAGAGATGACAGAGTAATGAATGAAATGGAGAAATCTTTAGCTTTATGGATTGAAGATCAACATCAAAAAGGCATCCCAGTGAATTTATCAATTATTCAAGCTAAGACTCTTAGTTTGCATGAAGATTGGAAGAAAGAATTAAAAGAAGATCCTGCTGTTGAATTTGTAGCAAGCAATGGCTGGGTTCACAAATTTAAAATGAGATATTCTTTACATCATATTAAATGTACTGGGGAAGGTACCAGTACAGATAAGAAAGCTGCTAGTGAATTTATTTCCACTTTCTCTAATATTATTAAAGATGGAGCTTATTTTCCATGCCTAGTCTTCAATGTAGATTAGACAGGATTATTTTGGAAAAAGATGCCTGCTCATACGTATGTAGCAAAGAAAGAATCGGTTGCACCTGGGCATAAACCTTCTAAAAACAGATTAACATTGCTTCTTGGAGGTAATTTGGCTGGTGATTTTAAATTTTAGTCAATGCTAATTTATCAGACAGAAAATCCTAGAGCATTGAAAGGAAAAGATAAAAGAATGCTTCCAGTCATTTGGAAATCAAATCCTAAAGCCTGGGCTACTGCACAGTTTTTTCAGGATTGGTTCTCACATCATTTTATGCCTTCTGTTAGGTAATATTGTAGTGAGAATAATTTACCATTTAAAATACTATTGCTCTTAGACAATTCTCCTGGACATCCAAAATCCCTGCAAAATTTATGTCCAGAAGTTAATGTTGTGTTTATCCCTCCCAATTCCACAAGTGAAATACAACCTATGGACCAAACTGTGATAGCTACTTTTAAGCAGTATTATATGAGAAGATTAATGACTTGAGCAATCAAGGCAAAAGTGGACCTACACTAAGAGATTTTTTTAAAAAGTTATATGGAATGCAATAAATATTATTGAGGATGTGTGGGCTGAAATAAGAGAGTCAGTAATGAAAGGTTGTTGGAAAAAAATATATCCACTAATGATGAATGCTTCTATGGACATTGAAGAAACTCCTGAAGATATCACAACTGAAATAGTCAATATAATGAATGAATTAAATTTAAATGTCACTGATGAAGATATTAATACAATCTAACTCAGAACCTCCGTCAAATGAAAACTTAATTAAACTACAAGAGATGAATGAAATACAAAATGAAGAAGAACCTGATAATGAACTTATTGTTTAGGGTTTGACAATCAAGAATATGAATGAATTTTTGAACATCATGGAAGAATGTGATCCCAATGTAAAGCGTATATCTCGTATACGAAGGGCAATAGAAAAAGACACGGAATGTTACAGAATTCTTTATCAAGAGAAGAAAAAGAATACAATTCAATTAACTCTTGATAAATTTGTAAACAAAACTCCAGATCCTAATGAATAAAAAATAAATACTGTATTTTGAAAACCCTTTTTGATGTTTTTTACAGACCTCTAATTTCAAACAATTTCAACTTCCTAACACACATCAGGAAACAATTAAGTTTGTAACTAGGGGACTGCCTGTATCTTGATTTGCACAAAAGTAGATGGTTTTTAAATATAAATCATCTGATAACAACTCAAGCTCATCTACACCAGTGGTCTTCAACCTTTTCACACCTGCGGACCGGTAAAAATAAGTATAAGGTTCCGCGGACCAGCAAAAAATAAGGATAAGATTTTGCAGACCTGCAGAAGTCTATAGATAAATTTTCTTAAAGATAAGCATAATTGTTATAACTGATCAAAACAACAATGTTAAATATATAAGATAAAGTTTTATATATATATGGAGTTTATATAATAAAAAACTTTTTTTTAAATTTTTTTAGAAAAGTAATAAAAAATTTAATTCTACCCCCCCCAATAAACATCTGTGATAACTAGAAAAACAAATTAATTTATGAATGATTGATTAGATTTTGTTTTCGTTCTGTTTTCTTTTTTTTTTAATTGGGTAAAAATGAGATGAAAAAATAAATAAAAATTGGCTATATTAATTAAAAGTTTAAACTCTTATTATTTATTATTACAAACTTTTTACTGCCCGATCAAGCACAAGGACCTGCAGAAAAGTTCCGCGACCCGGTGCCGGGCCGCGGACCAAGGGTTGAAGAACACTGATCTACACCATAAATCTTCAATCTTATTGAAATTGTCTTGACAACAATTGAAGATTTATCATGTAGATAACCTTGGACTGTTATCACATATATGTGTATCTATTAATATGTATGGAGGTAGGTGCCTTGTTTATATGTAATGTGTTTAAATTGTTAAATTTGTTTAAAATTTATGATAATATTTTTAAAGTCAAATATTGTAAGATTATTAATAATGAATTTTAATTTTTGTATTAAAATTAGTTTTTTTATCTTTAATGAAAATTATGGAGCAGTCAAAATTATTGGTGAAATAGAATAAAAGATTATAAAAAGCATTATATTCAAGTATATAGAAGTGGATTTTTAAATGTTTTTGAAGATTGTTTCTCTAGTTCTCATGTATAATAGTGATCATGTGATGTATAATGATGATGATAATAATCAGTGTTTTATTGATGTTTCTATAACCATAATATATGAATAAATTATATTTTAGCACATAAATATTGCTATTTCTTTATTGCTTCTATTTCTCATTTTTGATAATGATCATTGTTGTCTTACATTTTTCACAAGCAGGAAATATAATATATAGTAATGAGATGTAACTACTGCAATGTACAGTATAATTCTAAATTAAATCTATAACTATGATATAAAACACAGTATTCTTAAATTATTGCTGTTCCATAATTTGAAGCATAATTTAGGGTGGCAAAAGGAATATCACCATTTCGTTAGAAGTACCATCACATAAATTGATCTCTGACAAGAGGCCAGATAGATTACTAGAACATTTGTGGCTTTTTTTTCTCTCACAGTTTTTTCCCATATACTTCTTTGCTTTTGTTTTTCTCTCATTAAATGTTTTTTTTTCTTTTACTTTTTTTATCTATCCTCATTTTTGCATACATTTGCTTTTTATTTGTTTCTCCTATGATTTTCATTTTTTTTCTCTATTGAAATGATATATTTCACCTAGTTATAATCTTTCATTATTTCATAGCAGGCAGAGATAAGTGGGTGTAGTACAGCATAGGTATTTACTCTTTGGGTGCAAGTTAGGCAAAATACAGAAAAGGTAAAGCCATTTGAATATAATAATAAAAAAAATTTAAGAAGCAAACAACTAAATTTTAACAAATAAATGTGTATTATGTTGTTCATATATATATATATGTGCATGCAAGGTGTGTATAATATTATTATTTATGCTTTAATAATAAATATATATATTTTAAGTTAAAATATTGCATAAGGTAATTTTTAATATTGTATAATTTTAAATATAATTATTAAAAAGGTAATAATAACAATAATATATGATTAATATTTTACATTTATATGACATTTAATAAAAGATTGTTAATTTATATACACATATTGGCATAATTTTATAATTGACATTATTTAACAAAAAAAAATTTAAAAAGAAAAAAACTATGTCTGAAAGGAATTTTATCATCTGCTTTGGCTTGTTCTAAAAATGGATAAGAAATTATATCATCTGCACTTTTTAAAATGTTTTCCAATAAGTTAATTTCAATAGCAAGTTAAACTTAACAAGATCCTCTCTGGATAGATAAACCAACTTCACAGGGAAAGTCTTCAGAATGCGTTAGAAACAAAATATCATGAATTGTCTTACATTCTAAAGCAATTTGACAATTAGATTGGCAAGATTAAATGTTATAAATAAAATTGAAGTGAAACATAAAAGAATAATAGATTTTGCAGTCAACAATCAGAATAATTAATAATTTATGACCACAAAATTATTTGAATGCAAATCAAAATTGGATGTTATATTGATATTATTTATGCATAAATGTACTGTCTATATAAACTTTGATGTAAACTTTTAAGGTATAAACATTATATCATTTATTATTATTTCAGATATTTAAAGTGTTTCATATGTAATGCATATTTTAGAGTAATACATGAATAATTTTAAGGATTAAATAATATTTTAGTTTTATTTTAATATAATAAAAACTTCACTTAGATTTAATTATGATGGGCACAATTAAAGAATGAATTATTTATTATTCAAGTAAATCATTTATTAGAGTTTAAAATGTATAAATATTTTTTTTGAATGTCATAAATTTGTAATAAAGTAAATGAATGTAGTGTGAGATTGAATGAACAATTAAGATTATTGGTTAATGTGAATTATCTAAATTTAAATGATTTTGAACTTCATTTTATACCTGTTAAATGAGTAATTGTTAAGTGTTTGCAATTACTTTATAGAATCTTATTATAAAATGATAATGCAATTTAAGTAATTCAAATGAAGGGATTAATTAATTATTTATGGAGATGTTGAGCGTGAAATATGCATGTATCTAATATATTTTCATATATAATCAAAATTAGTAATAGACATGAAGATGTTAAATAAAAATTATTCAAGTCTGAAATAAGTGGTTTATCTTGTGTACATTGTTCTTTATCAAATATATAAACGCAGATGTGGAATTCCTGCTTACTTAAATATAAAAGAATTATATGCATACTCATTGTCTATTTATATTTTGATATTCTGTATAATGCAGCGAAAGTTCTGGTGTATGATGATTAGTTCACTAAGTATTAATGTATATTGATATAATGATATTTTAAGAACAAGTATATTTATGCATGCATTTGAATTGTAATCAGATCTATTAAGAGGTATATATCATTGTTATGATCTGCTGATAATCAGAACCTCAGTTATATCCACCTGATTATATTTTAAATGTTTGATTTATTTTAATGTATTGTATATATGTATCCTATGTTTGCCTCTTTATCTAGAACTAAATGTATAACATGATAACAATTTATAACATTATTGTTGATAATAAAGTTGCTATTATTGCAGACAACACTTATAATATAACAAGATGTTTTGTATATATGTTCCACAACTTCATGCATATTGGATCATTAGTTGTAAACCTTGTCTAGAGATCTCATTTCTATTTAGATTTATATGAACTAAATGGCATCATGAACATTCATGTTTACATGAGTCATTGGAATATCTTATAGATTGAAGTAATAATAAACAATATTATCCGTATAGAAATAAAGTTGCACATAAGGTTGAAATTTATATAAAATAGATGTGAAATCTTTATAATAAATAACTAATAGAATCTCATAGAATTATACTTGAACAATTATAAAAATTTGATTTTTGTTTTTATAATTTGTTGGATGCATCATGAGCACTCATCTCATTTATCATTTAATTTATTATATATTTAGTGCTACAAATTTGATGATCTTTTCAAATAAAGAGTTATTGAATAGATATGTGTTATATAGTTTTACTTATTTTAGCTGGTGTTTATTCATTTTTTAAGATATTCATAGTCTAGTTTCACTCACTTTTATTCCATTTCACTATATATACACTTTGAATATGTATGTTGTTTTTTTCTAATCAGTCCTTTTTATGTTGTCACTGTTTTTGCCATCTCCATTTTTTTATCATACTTTATATATGTCTGTTTCTCTATTTATATATGTATATTGAAGTGAATCAATGGTTTAGCTCTCCTTTTAGATTTATATATTTCTATATAAGATGTATGAGGATTTTAATCTTGGAGTAAATGAGTTAGAAATAATCATATTGAGTATCTTTAGAATGACTATCTAATCTAATGATGACCAGACTGGGTATCCAGCCATATTTCCTGATGATCATTCTCATCAAGCATATTAAGATCTACGTCTTACCATTATAGATATTTCTTTATTTAAAACATATTTTCTATACTTCTTAAAATGAGAAACATTTATAAGTCGGATTCAATTCCCTCTCTAGCTTTTTAGATGTTAGCCTCATCATTTTACCATTATTAACTAAAAAAAAAAAACATGGCAATGTGTCACAGGGTGTGTATAATAGATATATTTAACTAGATTTGGTATGAGAGAGAGAAGTGGACAACTAGATTTAAAAATAATATTAATATAATAAAATAAAAATTTATTTATAGTTGTGATGGGGATTAAGGTTTGAATTCCTTCACAGTGTTTGAGGATTTTAATATAAATAAAGCCAGAAAAAGATAGAAAGGGCTGAAATAATTACAAATGTGTTTGTGGATCAAAAGGTGTGTACACACACAATATAAATTATATTTTATCTTGGCATTTTGTTTTATTGTGATACAAAATTTTCTTTTAAAATTAAGACTTTTTTTTTTTTTAAAGATGTAATTTTTTCAATGAATAAAGATAATATTAGGATATAGGTTAGAGTGCAAATAGATTTAAATTATTATGCAAATTATAGAATGAGTATGGCTAGCAGATATTTTTTATTTTGTTTATTGGTGAGACATTCCTGACTTTGATGAAGTAGAAGTCACATGAAATAGTATTGTATGATCTATATATTGAAACTTCTTACTTTACTTAAGAAATAACTGTTTGATTTGATAGAATGTTTTAGATTTTATTTTATGAAAGCTATAACTCTAAAATTCTGTTAATATTTATATTGATATCAATTTAATATAAGTATTGCTATTATAATACTTTTTTTTTTTGTATATAGTATTAGTGAACTTATTAGTAATATTTTAACAATGGGGAGGAAAGTTTTTTGGAACTGAATATTTAACTTAACAATCATTTGGCAAAAACTGATTGTTTATATACTATACTTGCCAAGTTTCGAAAAGAAAAATGGTCAAATATATAATTATTATAATTTATGCATTTAAAATATTCTAAAGCAAAAGTAAAATATATACATACATAAAATAAATTATTTATTAAATAATCATTACATTATATAATTTATTTAATTATCTACTCAAAATAATACAAATAATTAAGAATGTTAAACTTTTACTATAAATAAATATTAAATAGACCAGTAAAAAATTGCATCTCTAATGTTATGTAATAATTGAATGAATGATTGAATTTTAGCATCAAAATTATTGTTTATTTTTTTGTACAAGTTTATATTATTTAGTGGAATAATTTTATTTTTGTTTTATGTTAATTTCTTTTTAAGAAAAATGATTTATACATTTTTTTTTGTGATTTTTTATTTTTATTTTTCATTTCTAATAAAATAAATCAGATTTGTTTTCAAGAAAAGACAATTTTAATTTTGTTGAAAAAGGTAATCACATGATTTATGAGGAAAAAATCAGCATCAGAGATCTGGATGATAGATATCTTTTATTATTATTAAAAATATACATTCTTAATTGATTTATTTTGTATTTAAAAAAGTTGAAAAAAAAAAAATCATTTCTAATAGATAGCAGTTTGAAATGCTTCTCTAAACTTTCTAAATCTAAAAGCAACTTGTCCACCTCATTCATTCTTCATTCCTGATTGAAATATGTTTCTCCTATTTTTTGTTACAAATAGTCTGTTAATAAAATTATTAAAAGAATTGTGTTGAAAACATTTGCTGTGACTGAGTTTATTAGATCAACAATGATCATTCTGGCAAGAACCCAAACTATTATCTTTATAGTCTATTTAACTTTATTTTGGATGACCTAATAATAAATAGAGAAATAACATTTAATACTCTGATACTCCAGATATTAATTTATATATTCATCAAAGCAAAGGATTATTACACTAACAGATTTTCAATGCTCTCATATACAGATTATTTAAATACTTTTGATCAAGAAATATCTGGTTCAAGTACTAATCATGGAATATTATCTGCAAAAGAATTTAATATTTATATAATTTCCAAAAGTAAATTATTTATTGAGATAATTATTAAATTTCTAAATTATAAAAGCTGTATTATATTATCAAAGGTTCTCAGTCTCCCTTATAAAAAAAATCTGTATTTCTCTTATATAATAATGTCTTAGAATTAAAGATTTTGAATATTACGTCAGACTGTCATTAAATCTGTATGATATTATATTCCATTTATGTTAGATGGATTTTTATAACATTTTTATTGAAGAAATAGCAGTTGATTCTCACAAATATTACTGATCGTAGCATTTGATCTAATGCCATAGTACAAATAAATTTAATCAATTGTAGATATTTTTAATGCTTGAACCCTACACATTTTATTTCACTTAATGGTTACTGGAATAGCACAGATGATTGATTAAAAGAATGATAATATTGACAATGTTAATAGGGATCCTATTATTTTGCAACTTTATAAAGATTGAAAAAATATATAACTATGAACTTTCTCGGTTTATTATCATTATTATCAAAGCAAAATAAACGTCCCAAAATTTTCTTACTGCCAAATGAAAGTGCCTTTTCAGATGCATTTTTCAGATGACAACTTTTATTAGCCTCACATTCAATTATAACAAAAATGGAGCAACAATAATAAAAAAAATCACTTTTATTAGTCATACCTTGAAACTAAACTGCAGAAAAAATTTAATTCCAATATCACTCACATAGATCATTAAATAATAAAAAAATCTGGTCTATTTCAAATGTTTATTATAAACTTGGAATGTTATTTATTTTTAATATTCATTGTCAGGGGACTAGATACTTAATATCAAATAATTTTTTATATATGTTTTAAGGAACTAAATTGGAAAATTATAAGATTTAATTTAAATCAAATTATTTCTCCTTTGTTAAAATTTTGGGTACTTACATATTAGATCTGTTATGGCATTTCATATTTGTATCAATCCACTGATAACTTTCTAATCTTGTGATCTGACCAAATAACTTGTACACTGGAATTTGTACAAACTTAAAATCATAAATTCGTCAAAATGGACCACGTGTACATGATATTTTTGGAAGATTTACAAAGTTATCAGCAGTCTGAATACCTATGTTACTTTAAATATGGATATTTAAGCCTGTCATGAAATTACAAAACAATCATTAAAGCAAAATTGGCAAAAAACAAAAAAATATAACTAAAGTATTCTAAAATATTAGCATGTCTAAATATTATATCTAAAATATGTGTATATCTAGCATGAAATTACAAAACATTTAAGATGAAAACATGCTTACCATGTAATATATTGTCATGTTGATGAAACAGTTGTTTGACTGTTTTACTTTATTTTAAGTGGACAAAATTTTGTTCCAAAATGGAGACTTAATACATGATTCACATGAAAATAGTCAATAACTGGCTGCTTGTAATTCAGAAGTTTTATAGGCTTTCCAATAGTCAGAATAAATTGTCTATTCCTCTTCCACATTTTGTTTGATGGCTTTTATCAGAGTTGCCACTGTTCTATCATTAATTCTTATGATGAAACACTTCAGTCTCCTTTGCAGAAGTCATCAAATATCCACTGATCTGGAAAAATTCGTCCGGCTTGTTTTTTTATTCATTTTGTGCAAAAGACTCTCATCAATTTCAATGATTTTTTTAGGACTTCCAATTTTACATTTTTTTCTGCTAAACAATACTCTATTTTAATTTGCAAGTCCAATTGTAAATAAATTGGATGGCTTTCAAAAATGGAATTCTGGAACCCTCCAATCACATTTCCTTACGAAGGTCTATTTTATTATTACATCTTCGAACATTACAATGCCATTACTTGTCTGAAGTGTGGATGTACTTGACTGCATTGATCTCAGTAGCAGGTAAACTCCAAATATTCATCATTTTATACTGTTTTAAAAAAAAATTGTAGTATTAATCAGAAAATGGAAAAATAAATCAGCACTGAAGTAAAAGATACTTTGAGAAGAACTGGTCCGAATGAAATCTGGACAATAAATGAAAGTGTAAATTTATTATGACATTGGGCGAGATTGGATGAGATCACAGAGTTTATTTGATGGGGTCGCAAAGTTTGTCATTTATAATAAACATGAAAAAGCATGATTTTTATGTTGCAGGTCTAATACGTAAGTACGTACTTCATTGTTATTTTTTCCAAAAAATTATAAGATTTGCAATTATAATGGTACTATTATATTAATTTATATTTAACTCAAAGTCTAAAATGTTTTTGAAAATTTGAATTACAAATTTAATGTTAAACATTTTTCTTAATTCAAATGTTGTCATGTAGACATTTTATTTTGTATTTGTGTCAAAGCAGTTTTTATACTAACAAATATTGCAAAAGTAAATGTATAAAATTGTCTATATTTTGTGGCTTTATATATTTGAATTAGCTCAGATTTTTAAATTGCTTTCAGCTGTCTCTGTTAGATTATATATAATATTGTAATTTCATATTCTAAAAAACTTTTATAATTAGTCAAAAATTTTAGACAATCTAAGACATTTAATTTTTATTTGCTATCTTGCCTAATTGAATTATATTTGTTTTGATAAATCATATTAAAAAATATTTTGATATAGTTAATTAATTGTATGCAATGTTTTTTTTTCATTCTTAAAAATATCTTTTATTCTAAACATAACTGTAATAATGAAGGACAAAAATAAAAGAATAATTTCTCATCAGACTAAATATTGACAAACCCTCTTAATGATAAAAATTCAGTCTAAAAGATTTTGATTTGTTAAAAGCAAGTTTATTTAAATGTATTCTTTAATTTCATTAAATATTATTATTGAAATAATATTTACATAAGCTATGGAGAGGGAATGAGAATATTCATTTTAAATTGAAAAATATTACCAAAATATATTTTTCTTAATTATATTTGTCAGTTGTGGTGTAAATTGAACTATAGCTTAATCCCCCCCCCCTCCCCAACTTATAAATGATTTATAATGAAGATTGGGATCTTAGCCTATGTGTTTTGCATAAAGATGGCAGTATTATTGTAGTTATTTAGTTTCAGATTATATATAATAGATTTTAAATATTCCAAAGGTTTGGACATTTTTTGATTAATAAATTATTCTTCAACTTTTTTTTTCTTATTGTTTTTTTTTTATAATACTATTTTTTTTTCTTACATTAAAATTATTACACTTTAATCTGCAAATACCAATTTTCCTGCATTCACATTTAGGAGATTATTTTTAGAAAAATATTTTAATGATTATTATTAATCATTTATTAGATTAGAAATTATCATTATTTTTAGTCCAGATATACATTTTAAACTTTAAAGTTTATTATATTAATTATTATATTATACAACTACATGGAATCATTAATCTGGTCATTTCTTCTTTTATCTTATGTAATATCTTAAATATACTTATAAATCCTATTCTATCACACATCTTTAATCACAAGAATAAAGGCATCCAAAAAAAGGTAAATGATTTCTAAAATGCACAGATAATTAAAACATAAGAAGTTGTGACCAGGCTAACTGAAGAGTGCTGGTTGGAGCCATTCATCTTTTTCTGATGTTTTTATTCATGTGGTTAAAGTATGTGTGGTTAAATAGTAATTATAAATATATTCCTAAACTTTATATTTTTATGAAATAATGAGTTAAATAGATTTATTAGATAAATTTTTGAAAATTGTTCTTAATAAAAAAAATTGTTATATTTTGTAAGTAGATTTGTGTATTTATATTATATTTTTGATATATTTTATGTATTTATATTTTTTATTTTTACTTTTTAGACAATTATTTTATCTAATCAATATGTCATTGTATGAGGAAATAATATATAACATATTTTGTTTTTAACGAATTTGTTTACATGAATTAATTCAATAATTAAACAAGTTTAGAAGAGAATTAAAAGGAATGCATTGCCTTTTATATATTAATAAGTGTAATTATATATATTTTTTTAATCACAAAATTTTTTATTAAGGAGAATAACATGGTATAATGTATGAATGTATACAATGTAAAAAGAGATTATTTATGTATAGAAAATAGTATTACATATTATAAAGTAAAAGATTACAGGGCAAAGATCTTCCAACTGCCTCTTTCTCTTACAGGAAAAGTGAAGAATTTATAAGTTACCAGGATTATTATTTGCCATGATTATGAGTTTCAATTTTGTGTTATCTTGTAGCTAACCTAGCTTACCTATCAATAATTCCATGGTTATCTGAGTGATTACATGAAAAATTAAACTATACAAATTGCTGTCTGCTGGAGATAGTCCAGTAGGCAGCAATTTGTTTTTTTTTTTTTTAAAAAAAAAAGGAGATAAACTACTTATAGATAATTGTGGGCTTATTTCTCAAATATATTAATTTTTTGATGATTTATGTATTTGATCTAAACTCAAACATGAGGTATGGGCATAATAAGTGGAAGCACTTATTACTATTGGTATTTATATGATGGACTATTTCCATCATCTAATATTAAGTATTGAATGTCTTTAGAAAAATGTAACTTGATTTAAATATTTCAATTACATTTAACTGTTAGCAATAGCATACAGGTTAGTAAATGCACAACGTTTCAAGAGATATTATTCTCTTCTCTTCTTCAGATGTTGCTGGCCTGACTTGTGTCAGTACTAGCATGGGAATTGAACCTGGACCCTTAGAACACCTGAAGAAGAAAAGAGAATAATACCTCTCAAAATGTTGTGCATATATTAACTGGTATGCTATCACTACAGTTTAATGTAATTGGAATATTTAAATAAAATTACATTTTTCTTAAAATTAGATTATGGAAATAGTCCAACATATAAATATAACTACAATACCATCATCACAAGCCTTCAGGAAAACGCTTATTACTGTTCTTTGAGCTTTTGTCCATAACTCTATTATATATGTTTATTTACACATTAGATACAGGAACTTTCATTTTCCATAGTTTTTCTTTTAGCTCTTAAAAGTTCATAGAAATCGAATGTAGTTCATAGAAATTGAATGTATTTTACTTAACAAAAATAGCAACAAAATAATATCATTAGTTGTTCATTTTGAGAAACTTATGTTATTGGACAGTCATTAATTTCAAAGAACATTGTATACTGGTTTTATTCTGTATTCAGATAAATATCAGTTTCAATTGATAAATTCTTAAGCAATTTTACCAGATAGAACAAGTGATAAGTATATTTATGAATTTTGTCATTATTATTTCTTGATAAAAATCTGAAACAGTTCAAATGGGACTAAAACTTTTTTCCATCTTCATTTATATTTTTAATCATCAAAAATGATAATTCATCTTACAATCAACAGTATTCTAACAATATGAAGAAAGATAACAGCATGTTATGAAATAAAGATTTTCATAGTTTTTGACAGGTAACATTTCATACTAATTATAGATTTCCCAAACACAAAGATTCTGTTTTATTAAAACTAAAAATAGACTTCAAAGAAATGTTTTTCTTCTGTAGTTTTACTTTGATAAAGATTTAACCCAAGCAAGGTTGTTTCATTTTTTCTAATGGCATATTTTTGCATAAATAAAGTATTCTAATCAATTAAATTGTCAGTGATACTTTTCATTTCTTTTTGCATCTCAACCCCTAATTTCTATAAGTAAAATAAAGAGGCATCACACTATAAATTAATTCAGGTTTTATTTAGCATATGTATTGAATTATAAACAATAGTGATAGTAAAATATTAATGCAAATGACATTTTTTTTAACATATTGCTCATGAGCTCTATGCAAATTATAGTTTGCATGTATACATTGATCTGTATATACTCAGATATCAGTTTTATACAAAAAATTTTACCAAGATAATTACAAGTCATAGAGAACTTTGGATTTCAACTAACCAAAAGAACAAGTTAGATTTAAAAATGGCTTTAGTACAATGGATCATATCTAAGTTTTGAGAGAAGTTATAGAAAGGACAAGTGAATATGAGTTGCCATTATGCTTTGGATTTATAGATTATGAAAAGTTATTTGATTCTATAAGCATTTCTTCAGTGATTAAATTATTTGATCATCAAGACATAGACCCAGGATATTGTCATATATGCAACAATGACAATTGGATTACATAATGATACTAGAAAGATTAACATTGAGAAAGGTGTACAAAGGGAGAGTTCATATCTTCAAGATTTTACAGCAGTGCGGCAAAAAGTATTTTGTGGATTAAAATAAGAAAATAAAGAATTAAAACTAAACGGACATAATCTAGATTTTGCAGCTGGTATAGTTGTTTTTGCGCAATGCTTCGGAGCTTAAGGAAATGTTGCAAGAGTTATTGGATGAAAGTAAGAGAGTGGTATTAAATATATATGTTTAAAAGCTACAGTAATGTTCAATGGATTTTCTTAAAAAGACAAAAATAAAGATTGATAATGATGAATTAAAAGAAGTTAAGAACTACAAATACCTTGGTCAAATTATTGCTACAGATGGACACATAATGAATGAAATTAATCATAGAATTAAACTTGGTTGGAGTGCTTTTGATAGAAATAACTTAATATTAAAATGAAATATGACTATTTGTTTAAAAAAGAAGGTTATTAATAAATTGTTTTACCAGTTCTTATTTATGGATCAGATAATTGAACACTTAACAGAAAAACAACAGAGAGTCTTTAGATGACTCAATAAAGTATGGAGAGATGAATATTAGGAATAACAAGAAGAGATCAAAAAGGAAATACATGGGAAAGAGAACAAACAGGTGTTACTGGTTATCATTGAAAGAATTAAGAAACTGAAGTGAGGCTGAACTGGACATATTGCTAGAAGAAATGATAATAAATGGACAGTTGAAATCTTAAATTAGATTCCAAGAGATTGTAAAAGATCTAGAAAAAGACTAGATTGGAGACGATGAATTGAACTTGGAAAGACATTCATCCTGCAGTGAATTGATAATGATTGAAAATAATGATGATTAAAAACTTTCTCTGTCACAATTTTCTATTTGATACTTATTTTGAAGTTAACTTTTCTCTAGAATTGCAACTTTTTTTTTCTTTTTGCATTTTTATGAAGCACAAAGATGAGAATAAAAATTGTATAATTCAGGCATCTAATTTGAAGCCCTTTGCCAGAAGCAAGGGCACTTTCTGTATTAGAGGAAGCATGGGCTTAGATGAGGAAATCAAGATCCCAACTTATATAGATTGTTAGAAGAGAGAATGGTAGTCAAATGTCTCATACTAGCAAGTCATTGGTCATTGATCAATAGTTCGTCATTCTTATAAAATTCTTTAACATTTTAAATTACTTAGAATAACATAGAGAACAGTATGAGCTTATATATTTAATCTTATTAGCAAATGCTTATTGGAGATATTAAATTATATATACATGTCATAAGTATGTATATACAGAAAAATCTATCCAACATTACTAAAGGAAATAATGATTCACAAAAATATTAAAAGTTTTAATAGTATTTTCTACATGCTTAAGTAGAGAGAAGAGAATAGTTAATAAAAGAGGGAAATTGACATGCACTTATACAAATGTGTGATACATTTATTCTATTAAAAAGTGATTAATAATCATTTATGCCTTTGTTAAAATGATGACGATTATTGTAAATAAGTGGGTTTTTTAAAAATAATATTGCACTTATAAATTTATGCACTGCATACTAAATAAATACAAAACAATAGTGTATAACATTTGAATAGTTATATTTGGCTTGAGAATTGAAGAGATATGGTTGGATCAAAATTTATATTAGGAGACATAGGCTTATTTTTACACTGTCTACAACATTATAGTTGAAATGAAAAAGCATTTATTAATATGATGCATGTGTGTCATATGTTTGAAAACTATCGAAAATATATATTTGTAACTAAATATTATTAATTTCAACAGCACATAAATAACTTTTATTAGTGTTTAAATATGTAAGATTTAGGATTATAATCATATCACAGAAGATTCTTGTTCTAATACATTACTCAGAATTATTTGAAAGCAGACTCGTAATGAATCATTTTAATAAACTTGCAAATACAATTTTACTTTTCATTTATTAATATCCATTCATTCAATCTGATAAAAGAATTTCCTCTTTCATCCAACCTCCAACCATATATATTGTAAATAAAATCAACATTGATATCTGGAAAGGCTGAAATTTATTATTAGTAGCAATCTTAGTTCACAAATTAATCAAGCCACCTTAATGTTTCATATATTATTTTAAATTAAATATTACTAAGTTCAATAGCATGTAAATAACTTTTATTGTTGTTTAAATATGTTACATTTAGGGTTATAATCATATCATAGAATATTCTATATATACTCAGATATTAAAAAGTTTCATGCCACAATTTTCTATTGGACATTTGTTTTGAGGATAAACTTTTCTCTAGAATTGCAGCTTTTTTTCTTTCTTTTTTATGAATGAGAATGTTCTTTGATATGATTATAACTCTAAATGATACATATTTAAGCAGTAGTAAAAGTTATCTACATGCTATTTAATTTAAAATAATATATTTGAAATGTTAAGTTGGCTTGATTAATTTGTGAACTAAGAATAACTACTACTAATAAGTTTCAACCTTTTCAGATTTCAATGTGGATTTATTTACAATATATAAGATTTATAAGTCAGACGAAAGAGGTAATTCTCCTTTTATCAGACTGAATGAATGGGCATTAATAAAGTATAAGCAAAATTGTATTTGCAAGTTTATTGAAGTGATTCATTATGAGTCTTCTTGTAAAATAATTCAAAGTAATGGTATTTAAATTAGAATGTTCTATGATATTATTATTTGTAATTAAATATTTAATATTAAATAAAAATGATAATAATACTGTATATGATCTTTAACTTTAAATAATGGCATTGAGAACATAATTTATTAATATTATTACATTATAAACAGAAGTTAATAATTTATGTATTCTAAATAATTACTTTGATGTAATAAAGTTTTTTTGAGAATGACATGCATGTTGTATTGGTAATATGTATTAAGATATTCAAGATTTTGAAAAATGCTAAAGATATATTTTCTATTGTTCTAATTTATTTATATTTGAACCATGTCTTAGAGATAAGTTTTTTCAAAATTGAAAAGATTTATTAAGAAAGTTGTTACCGTGTTTGCATATTACTTAATCAGTATGGTAGAAACAATGGAAAGTGTGAAGTATCTAATTTGAATTATCTGAACCATTTGAATAGTTAACTAAATATTTTATGCTGTACATATATATTATCTAATAGAATTTTGAGTTTAATTGCATACCTCTTAAATTCAAAATAATCCACTGTAACATAAAATTGTTATTACAGAAGTATAGTTAAAGTTTAGTGCTGAATAACATAATTTATGGTTTTTCAAAAGAAAAAAAAATCTTTTAAATTCAATGTTATTTTTAAAAAAAATCAGTTTCCTATGTAATTTGTTGACAAACTGAAATATTTTCCTGCTTAGGAAGAATTAATTATTTTTGAAGTTTGAAGTTAGAGAGGGTCAAATTTTTCATTAAACCAGAGTCGTCTGAACTTATTTCTATAATAGATTCATACAGCAATGTGGAAGCATTGTTGTTATCTAAAGTGATTTTTTTATTTTCATAGAAATTTATTAATTTTATAAATTTCTGAATAATATTCCATCAAGGCAATTCAAAAGCTAAAAAAATTATAAGTGTTGAGTCTATTTTATAAATTATACATATTATTTGATCTACTTATCAAGATAAAATAAATAAATAAATAAAAGCAAATCATTTGTTTAATAATTTTAAGTCTAATTATATTATTGATTTGTAATATATTATAAAATAATGGAAAATTTATCAAAGTTTGATTTCTGAATAATATTTATTTCATTGAAGAAATTCAAAAGCTAATATGGTTAAATCTTGAAATACCATGTGGATGTGGAAGAACATATATTGCTGAGACCAGTCATTCCACTGAAAAGTGCTTGCAACAACACAAACTGATGATTAGAAGAGAGAAAGCAGATGTGTCTAAGATAGCAGACCCATGTATGTATCAATGAACATATGTTCAATTGAGAAAATACAAAAATATTGGATAGAGAAGAAAAGACACAAAGAAGAAAATTTAAATAAACTGCTCACCTGACAATGGCTAACAATCCCATAAGTCATCCTAGTGTGACTATACATAATGTATAGAAACCACTAATCAACTTTGCTCTTAGAAAAAAGTGGATAAATCAGGAGGAACTCATAAATAAGCATATGATTTTCTACTGACTGTTGCCTTTGGCAGGATGGCTCAGTTGGTTAGAGTGTTACCTTAAAATTCAATACTCAAAGAATCTAAGGGTCCAGGTTTGATTCTCACGCTAATACTGTCGTACTATTCAGGCCAATAATACCCGAAGAAGAGAGGGAGAATAATACTTCTTGAAATGTTGTGCATATACTAACCTGTGTACTATTACTAACAGTTGAATGTATTTGAAATTTTTAAATAAAGTTAATTTTTTTTAAAGACATTAACTACTCATATTAGATGATGGAAATAGTCCAACATATATAAACAACTATACTTGTATTCAATCAAATATTAATAAGGCAATTGTAAATTAAGACCATTTGTCAATTTTAGACTATTCAGTTTATTAAATGCTATTTTAATTTAAACAAAATCTGCTTTCTGACTCATATTTAGGTATATCATTAATGTTGTGTATTTTAATTCATTAGAGTAACTGTGAAGAAGAAAGCATTATTCATAAGACTTGTAAATTGTTGACTGATGAGTGTTTAAGCAATTTTTCGTCCTGATTTAGCTTGTTTCAAAGAATGCTTAAGTAGATATTTACCAATTAATATTGAATGATAAGCTTGGGAAAGCTATGGGTTATCTGAAAGAAAAATCCTAAACTTTGTTGAGACTGAAAGATTTCAACTTTTGTCTGGTTTGTATTCATACTCCAGATCGTGGACATGTCATTACTTTTTATAAGTAAAACAAAGAAACCTTTAAATAGCTCACCATAGGATAAAGACTCTCCATAAAGTCTTTCATAAAAACACATCGAAGAAAGCAGTAATCCATACAGACCAGACAAAGGTTGAAATCTTTCAGTCTCAACAAAGTTTAGGATCAAAAGATATTTGG
Organism: Epiperipatus broadwayi; assembly: GCA_028023455.1. Taxonomy (NCBI): domain Eukaryota; kingdom Metazoa; phylum Onychophora; class Udeonychophora; order Euonychophora; family Peripatidae; genus Epiperipatus; species Epiperipatus broadwayi. The sequence goes on from JAQFVV010000016.1 coordinate 4,926,006, forward strand.
CCAGTTTGATTTTTAAAATGAATTCTGTACAAAGAAAGGAATATATATATATTGTATTCTCTTTTAAAAAAATTAAATGTTAAGATAAATTAAACCACCATGGGAATTGTTTCTTTTAAATGAGTTTAAAATGAGAAAACAAAGCAAATCATTCTATTCCTCATAGCATATATCAATTGATAATTTATACTAATTTGAAAACTAAATATAGGTATAATTAATTAACTTTAACTATGTAAATATGTGTATATCATACTTTTTTTTTTAAGGTCAGAGCAAAATAAGGTTTTTAAAGTAAATTTTTTTTTAATCAAATAATTCATTGCAAGAATTGTTTCAGAAGCTTATTACAAAACTTCATAATTCATGCTGTGGATTTCCCACAGAGACATGTACATGTATTTTTTTAAGACGAAGCTAAAATATCACATATAATCTTTCTCAACAGAGTTGAAATCATCCTCTGGCTTAGTTTTTGTTTATCGTAAGTTGCTGCATAGACATTTGATGGTTCATTATTATATTTTTTTCTAGTTGCATTGTAAATTGTAACTTCTTTACAATAACATATTCAAATTGACAAATATTGAATCCAAGGTAGATTTCAGGTAGCTAGGGGCTTCCTACTTTTTAACCACTAAATGTTATGTTGATTTCTTTAATATCCTACTTTAAAGAGCAGTACAGAGAGAGAGAATTTCCAAAGAAACTCGCACTTTGTGTGATCTCATTTGTTTTTCATAACGTCAATTGCTTTTAATTACATATAATTAAAAGAAAAAAAAAATTCTATAATTGTCTACTAGGTTTATCTAATTATGACTTATTTTTCTACTCTGTTGTTTGCAGGAAAAAAAACCACACACTGCATATATGTGTAAAAATTAAATTAAATTGTAATGTTTTTAATCTCCTTTTTTAAAAAAATTAAATTAAATCAAAATTTAGATGCTCTAATGTAGACTTTTTTTTTTTTTTACTTTTAAGTTGTATTTTTTTTTTTTGAATGTGGCCTATCTTTAGAAATTGGCCACCCACAGTAAATATAAGATCCTTTGGACACAATTACAATGTGCTCATTTGTACCACTAACAAACATGTGATGACAAGAAAATTTTCTTAAACAAGGAAACTATTCTTTGTTAGTTTGATTTTGATGTATTTCTTATTTACTTTTATTGTGTCTTAATTGAAATAAATACACATTCCAATATAAATTTCTAATGTTAAGTACTTTTTTTCTTTCAGCTTCTGATAACAAAATCTAGCAACATTTTATTGTAAGATATTATTTTGTTTTTTTCTTCTTAAATTTAAATCCTTTATATTTTAATAATAAAACTAATCTATTACACTATTATTATTCCTAAATCTTTATTATAAATTATTTTTTGCTTTACATCTTTAAAGAATTTCAATGCTAACCTTATCAGTACTGTTAATTACTTTTCTTCATGTGTAAGAATGCATGGATGACCTTGAAATAGATATAACATCTATTTCAGAATATATATCTATTACTATCCTTTTTTTGTCTATCAGTTAAATGCTAAAATCTTTTATTATCTTGTATATATATTTTTATGAAATTGGTCTTCTAAATCATTTTTGACTATTCTCTCATTGCATTTTTACCTATACTGTTGTTCTGCAGTTTTTAGTCTGTCTTTTATTTCTTAATTGTGCATTAATTTTATTATTTATTGTGTTATTCAATATTTTGAACTGTTTTCTTCTTTGTTATGACTTAAATTTTTTTTGTTGTTGTTGGTATTTTTTTATTCATATTTTTTATTTCTTTTATTAAGCACTGATTGATATTTTTCATTACTTCTATTTCTGTTTCTTCTATATTGATTCTATATATATTCTTCTGAGGATTTAAAATAGGCAGTCACAGATTAATTTATAGAAATACATTTCTATGGGATAATCACTTTAGATGACTATCAAATATTTCTTTAGCATTCAGTGTGGAGAAAAGAGGCTAGAGATCAGAGAAAATGGATTGAACTTGGAGAGCTCTTTCATCCTGCAATGGATTGATAATTGTTGATAATGAGGATGATATATGTGTTTGTTTCTGAAAAAGAGCTTTATTAAATTTTTTTATCTTGATATTTGCAATGATCTTTCATGTAATATGTCTTTTCATTATTTCCAGTAATTCTATTGGAATCATGAAATAATTATATATTTTAAAGCAAATTTTAAAAGTGTTTCATCATATTGTTTTTTTTCTTCCAAAGCTATATTCATCTAGATGTTTTATTTTCCATTATGATTTCAAAGTCTTGGCTTTTAATTTTTCAATAAAAATAATGATTTACTGAAAATTATTTAGGGTTAGTTTTTAGATATTTATAAAATCATTAAAAATCTTGGATTGTATTATTAAAAAGATTCACTTTAATTTTAGTAGCATTCAATCTTGCATTATTATGTTTATATTTTAATAATACACTCTTTTTTTTTATTATAATAAAAATTGTATATCAGTATTGGGCTTCCAATTATTATCTCTCAATCAATTAACTTTCCGAAATCTTTCCATTATATTTCAACTAATCTAAGAAAGTCAACATTTATCTTTCCATTTTATTTTATTTTGGGGGGAAGTAATATTTGTTTTTTAGCTATCTATAAAGTTTTATATTCTATGCGCCCATAAAAACCACTTGATTTAGCAGTTATATTTTAGTCAAATTAAAAAAATATTTTGTTTTTGCAGTGATTGTAACAAGTCAACTTAGAATACTTGCTTATGAAGAGGTGAATAATAATAATTTACAATAATATTAATTTAAAAATAACAAAAAAAAAAAATGTGTTTATTTTTCATTCGAAAGATTACTTGATCTTTTGGGAAAAGTTTGAATTCTCTCTCCTTTGGGAGATCTGAATTCTGTTAAACATAGATGATGAAACCCTAGTCTCTCTTTCAGGGCTATCACTACTTTGACTTCTATCCCCTGTTCTTTTCATTACTCTATTAGATTGTTCATGACTATTTCCAATTCCTACCTTCATTATTATTTTCTTTTTTCCTATCTTCTATCACATTGATATAAGTTGGTACTTTTGAATCTACGTAGTTGATTTTGTCGACTTATATTTATAGTATTTAGGAATTCAACTACCTGTTCTATTAATTTTCTATCTGTACCAAGCAACATTTGTTCTATTCTAAAGGGTAAAGTATGGTGAATGATGTGAATAATCTGGCCTTCATGACCAAAGGATCGACTCCATACTCTCTTTTTCCAATTTCTACCTTCATTATTTTCTCTTTTCCCTACCTCTATCACAATGATATATGTTGTTTCTTTAGATTTATCTTGTAATCTATGTAGTTGATTTTGTTGACTCACATTTACAATATTTAGGAATTCAATTATCTGATCTATTGATTTTCTATCTGTATCAAGCAGTATTTGCTTTATTCTAGGCTAAATTATGGTGGCAAAAAATCCAAATAATTTGGCCTTCAGTCATGTTACATGCACCAAGCATCGTTAATTTGACAACCTGTCTCCTAAAAAATTAAGAATAATTTTTACCATTTCCTATCCTAAATTTTTTTTGCATTATATGATAACAAATTGCTTCCTGACATTCTTGGATTCTTTTATATTTTGAATGGCCTTAGATGGATCAAATAATGAAATCCACCAAGCCTGTGCATCACCTTCTAAATGACTGCAAGCTACAGCCAATTTATCCTCCTCTACCATCAAATTAAGACTGAAATACCTTTCTAAACTATTCTAATGCTCTACAAGTGATTTTCCAGCTAGACCTTTAAATATTCTTATTTTTAAGAATTGATTTACACATTGTTGAACTTCACTGTGAACCTTAATATTGGAGTTTAATATTAATTCTCCGTTAAGTTTACTAAATCTCTCCTTTCTGATTTTCCTTCAGTACAATCTACACTGCTAGCATATTCTTGTAAGCCTTTCTGTGTTGCTTCTATTTTCTCTAGTCAGTAAATCACAACTGCTTTAAACTCTGTTTTCTGTACAATAATATTTTACTATTTTCTCATTAGCATATTCTTTATCTTCCACATTCATTTTTAAATCCTTCATCTTTATTGTTAATATTTTCTTTGATGTCTGCTATATTTTTGCTATTTTCCCTATTACTCTCCTATTTGGAATTCTATCTTCCCTATCCTTTCTTCTTTTTATCTTGTTTCTCTTTCAGTCTTTTCAAATCCTCTCTCTAACTTGAGATTCTATCATATTTTGATTCTCTATTTTTATCTCTTCTCTCATTTCATTTAACATCATTATCATAACCTGTTTTTTTTTTCCATGGCATTTATCATTTCCTTTCATTTTCTGTTAGCTTTCCTGTTTATCTTGTCTCATTTTCTATTGGTTTTCCAAGATCAAATTATATAGCATTTTTAAATCTATTACCGGAAATATATTTTATATAGGTTGGCCATTTGCATTTTCAGGTTCTAACTCTGTTAATTGTTCCACCTCTTGTATAATGGGTTTATCCATATTTAATTCTGCTTCCATTTTTTAAAATTTTGACCATGAAATCATTGAATTATCTTTCCTTTATTATTGTTTAAAAACTTTGATTGATCATCTAAATTTTTGCAAAATATTTTATCTAAATTTTATTTTATTAAACTAGAATATAAAACTATATTTTAGTTAAACTTATAAAAAAAAAATTACTGCATTAGTCTATATCTTTATTGTGCAGCATCCTCTAATTTAGTGATTCTGTCATTACCACTATTTAATTAACTTATCGATAATCTACCCTTTTGCCTATGTATCCTATCCCCATTTTGTACTCTTTTAACATCTAACAATATTTTTATTTTATTTACAAGTGCCAAACTTCTCATTCCATTAAATAAACCTTAATTAACTAACATTTTCTAATATATATATATAAATGTATTAGACACACATTTTAGCACCAAATGATATGGTTATCACAAATTGTCTAATTAGCTTGCCAAATGAAACACTGTTATCTCAGATAAATTGCTTTATCCATACCACACTTAAGTCAACAAATGAAACTGGCTTATCTCAAGTCTAGATAATGGTAAATAAATGTATTTGAGCCTTATGTTAAAGGCACCAAATAAAACTGACTTATCTCAGTTCTAGAAAATTGATAAGTAAATATATTTAAGGTATTGAATGAAACTGACTTATCTCAAATTGCCTCATGTTTGATATTAAATGTAACAGCCTTCAATTTTTTAAACACATAATTTTTTTTGTCATAATATAAGAGGAGTTAAACCATTGGATGAATGAGTGTCAGGAATAAAAAATTATTTTTTTAGAATTTAATATTCTAACTAATGATGGTCAGACTGAGTATTCAGCCATATTTCATGACCATCATTCCCATCAAACATCTCTAAGGGTAGAGAGGATGTGTTAGCTATGTACACTTACATTTGGAATGAGAGAGACAAAATGGACACCTATAATGATATAAATAAAACAACACAAAATTTATTTACACTTAATGTAATACATAAAGATGAATACAACACATTAAACAAAATACAATATACAAATATATTTATGCAAATATGTAACCACATTGGAGACAATTCATTTAATTAATTATCATTTAAATTATAATCTCTGATGTGCTTACATACAATATAAAGCAATTATGTAATTTAATTATAAAAATATAAATAATAAATTTAATGGTCAAGATAAAAATATTTTCTTAAGAAGAGATAAAAAAAAATACAATGTATATCTATTTAAAAAGAAGATAACATTAAAATTATTAATTGTATATTAAATAAATATTAATATTTTTAGCAATATTATTATTTATTTTATCAAAGGCTTTTTTATTTCACTAAAATTTCTTTTAACTTAGCATTAGATTTTGATTTAATAATAGATTAAATCTAGGTTTGAACCTTTTTTTTAAAAAAAAAATTGATTCATAAGATAATTGCTTTAGTGTAATGGGTGAGCTGTTTTCCTTGTGAGGTGTATTAACAATGGTTGCCCACTTGGTCTTCATGGAAGGACATTACACATGATAAGGCAAGTCAGTTATTTGATGATTTATCAAAGTTTTAGGAAGTGGTCCCATGATGATTAATGATTGAGTGGAATGGAATTCACACTGGCACAACTTTCCTTAATTCATCTCTCTTGATCCTCATTATGCCACAGAGTTCAAACTTAGGGAGAATGTACATGTATCCTATTTCAAGGTATGATTATTCTGTATTTGATATGTACATTGGATATGCGTATAGTGTGATTAATCGGAAAATAGAAAAATCAAACAACAAATGACTAATTTGATTTAATATTTAACAAATTGATTTTGATAATGATGGCTATTCATAATTCTTTATAACAAAGTGGTGTACGTATTTAATATTTAATGATTGTATGGACATAATATCCTTCATTTGTATTCATTAATTGTTAAAATATAGTTTCAAATTGTCTTCAATGTAAATTAGAGTTTGTTAAATTGGAATGGAGAATGTCCATCCTTCATAGGGATTGTGGGTTAATAAATGGTTAATGAATACAAACGAAGGATGTTCATGCCCAATACATACCCCACTTTCTTATAAAGAATTATGAATAACCATCATCATAAAAATCAATTCTATCCCACTCAATCATTAATCATCATGGGAACACTTCCTAAAACTTAGATAAATCATCAAATAATTGACTTGCCTTATCATGTGTAATGTCCTTCCATGAAGGCCAAGTGAACAAGGAGAACAGCTCACCCATTACATATGGTGCTGAACTTTAAGGGCTCAAAATCATATGATTATTTCGTGATATGCTAATAGTTTTAATATGTGATGAATGGAAACTAGACAAATGACAAACAGCAATAAATAGATACCAATAAAATAGTTGTGTAGTCAGCCAAATAAACAAAGCATAAAATGGGATATAAAATAGATGTTAAAAAAATAATTAATTAATTAAATAAAGTGATAATCACATAAAATTGAAATTATGACTCACATTAAATGTATGGTAGCAGGAAAGTCCCTACGATGTTTATCAAGTTACTTGATACATATAGACATTAGTTTGAGATAAAACCATATAAAGTTTTATTATGAAATAAATATATTATAACATATGTATTAGATGATAATCAGGAGTAAAATAAAAGCAATGGAATTGGAAACTAATAAAGAAGTTATCAAAGAAATTGAAAAGAAAGGAATCCAGGTTGAACAAATACAAAATCCTAGTAGGGATAACTTAGAAACTTCTACTTTTGAAAATATAGTAGAACAGAATATTGAAATATCTGGAGGGACTGTCTCAGAAATAATTCCAACTCAAGAAACACCAATGATTGTAGAAACCCAAAGGAAGGAAAGAACGGATTCAAATGACCCCCATTCTCAACCAGTTGATTGTAATGATAAAACAATCATTAAATATGATGCAAGAGATGAAAAAACAAAATGATGATTTCAAAATAAAAATGAAAGAAATAAAAAACAAAATGATGATTTCAAGATAGAAATGAAAAATGAGATGATGAAACTATCATCAGATATGATGCATGAAATAAAAAAGATAGTGATGAAAGAGATCGTAAATGTCAAACAAAATTTATTGAATTCAGAAAAGAAATTGAAAACAATGTTGATGATAAATTCAATGAAATAGTAAAATCTTGTGATGATTTCAAAACTGAAGTGCTAGAAAATTAGAAACAATACCAGAAAAGGATAGATACGGAAGTAGAGAAATTACATTCAGAAATGAACGATTATATAAAAGAACAAGATCACAAATTAGAAAATTAAGAGAAAAAAATTAATACACTAGAAAATGATGATAAGTGTATTGGAATCAAACAAAATTTAATTGAAGTTGAAATCACCCAAAATAAAAACAATGTTGAAAGGTTAATTGAGGGTTGTAATAACTTACAAAGTCAAGTAAAAAGCGTAAACAGCTCAATAAATCAAAAACTTGGAAAATTTAGAATACAAATTCTCTTGTAAATTTTAAATGTCATAAGAAAAGCAGACAGGTGTTTCAAATTCGAATTGGAATTAAATCTACGAGAACCTGTGGTTAATCATGAATTAACTGACGAACCCATGAAAATAATCTCAAATTCTAAAAATATTAATGGAGATTTCATGACAAAAATACCAGTGGTAAATGAAATGGCTGAATATATAAAATCACACCAGTATATCGATATTATAAAATTAAATCTGAAATATTTTCTAAGGGTATTTATAATCCAAGTGACAGTTATCAAGATAAAATACTTCCATATCAGGCTACCCCTATAGAAGAGAAATGTCATAACTATAATAAAATTTATGAAACTTTAAATGAAGCAACCATGCTTAATTATCTTACATGTGAATTAAGATACTCGAAAGTTTTTCATGATAGAAGAGATGATTGAAACCAAGAGAGTAACCAATGGATAGTACTTAAAATTACAATAACACATACAAAGAAGCAAAAGAGTACTATATTCCATAGACTATGTAATACATATGAAGGCCCATTCACCTTTATTAAATGTATAAATATAAATGCCTAATAAGCCTATAATAAAAATGGACCTAAAGGATTACAACCCAGGATATGGAAACCAAATTAAGAGAAACAGAATAATCCCAATTTTTTTTATATAAGTAGATCTTATTAAGACTAAATAGAAATCCTCAAAATGTGAATTTAAATTCATGTTAGGAGTCATTAGGATTTTGATTAATTAGGTTGAAGGATGAAAGTATTAAGGATGGTCTTAAAATATATTTGGGGAAGGAACTCTTGGAAATAAATCATAGCTTTATTTCTAGACCCATAAAGAAATATACCATCATCATGGAAATGGAGACTGATGACTGTAACAAGTTGTTCCATTCTAACACGCTTAATAGACACCAGGGAAAATCCAGTCAGCCTCAAGGTTAAGGAACAGGATTGGCATCATTAGACAGACCTATACATAAATAATGCATAGGTTAACTAAAAGAAAATTTAGCTGCAGATAATTAGTTTTTTCACCATATAAGCCTTTGATATACCATCCAGGAAGTAGTAAAGATGATCTTAAGTGACTAAGATATAATAGCACCAAATATATTAACAAAAACACATTGTGTAAAAATATACATATATATACTCCTGAAAGTGAAAAGAAAACGTAGTCAAGATTCTAATCCTACATGATAGGCCAATATTTGTACACCAATTTTGAGAAAAGGAAAAATAAAGAAATCTTTCAAAGGAATGAAGCTAAAAACAAAATAAACATATCCCAATCTTGTTATACCAACTACTGACCACACTTACAAAATAGCTATCGATCGAGAAAAAAGATCGAATAGAGGCATGAAATGCTACTGAAGAGTGAAAGACTTAATAAAAACTAAAACTAAATCAATCCATTGAGAATTAAATTAAATATATATTCAATTTAATCCATTGAGAATTAAATTAAATATATATTCAATTTAATTTCTTAAGGGGGGTGGTGTAGAGCATGAGGATACATTTAACCAATCACACAAAAATCATCACTCACACATACATTATAAAGACTGAATCTACCAACACAATCAAAAGCATATTATTGATTATAAGTTAATATGCTTGTGTAAAAGTGTAAGTTAAAATTATATTATTGACAATATTAATGTATATATATATATATACCAAACCCTTAAATGCAAGCAAACAAAAATCGGTACTCATAGTTATGACAATCCATCCCGCTTGATGGCGTTGTTCCTTCAAAAAAACATATTAATATAACATTACCGGGCCATTACATTTTCTTTTACTATTTTAACAAACAAAGAAATACAGAGACCACTCTTTAAAATTTTTGTTTTTTATTATTTTTCGTTTTATTTTTTTTTTTTTGATTTTCAACTAATAAACATTTGATTTTTTTTGTGTCATATTTTAGGTTCTTTTTAAAAAACATTTTGTTCTTTTTTAAAAACACATTTTTAAAATTTTCAACACTTTTGTAATAATGTTACTTTTAGTCCAGCAAATTTAAAACAGAAACAAATAAAGGAATTTTCAACTAATAAACATTTTATTTTTTTTTGGGTGTAATAAATGTTCGTTTATTTTATGTTCTTTTCAAAAGACATTATGTTCTTTTTTAAAAACAAATTTTTAAAATTTTCAAAACTTTTGAAGTAATGTTACTTTTACTACAGAAAATTTAAAACAGAAACAAATAAATGAAATAAAACAATTCCTGCTTTTCTGACTACTGGAGCCTCATCTCTTCCAAGATGGCACAGAAAAGGTCTTTCCCCTTTTTCTGCCATATAAACTCGGATAAGTAGATATCAATCCCAGTTCTTGGTGTGCTGCGTATTCGCTTATTACACCATCTAAGACTGCCCCAAAGATGTTCTATAGTTTGTGTGTGAACGCCACTGACAGAGTCCACAAAGTTGTACTTGTGGTTCACACGAAGATGTTGAAAACCTGCAGCCTCCAAATCGCAAGTTCTGTGACCTTTCCAGCAGTCTGAATAAATGCTAGTTCCAGGCTTGATGTTCTCGCATATGCACTGCAGCAGTATTGGCGGAGCATGATAGGATGGCCCTCACGAAACATTCACACATCTGGCAGCATACACCGCCCAAAATCCACTGCTGTGAGAGTACCCTACCCTGGTTGTTATTGCGGTGGCTAAAAAGTGTCTCATGAACTACGATCATGCCAGGACTGCCGATCAAGCGGCATGGTCGAGAACTGAGGCTTTCTTCACACAGTTTGCAAATGGCTTGCATCAAATGGAGGACAGCGCATTTGGACAAGTTCAACTCAGCGCACATATGTTCTACTGTCACTTCATCTCTGCTCCAGTAATTGATGACCTGCAAAGCTTTCACTAACTCCACTCTGCAACCATTGAACCAGGTTTTGTTTCACACAGAACACCTTCAACGACAACAACTTTTTTCACATTCCATCTCATATGTCATATATTGTCTTAATACCATCTTTCCACTACACACACAAGTCTTCTCTGATGAGAGAATTCCTTTCTGTTGCAGGAACGCCACAGCAGACGATTCTGTCTTTGGCGATAATGTCATCTTGAAAGAAAAATTTTGCTCACCATTCGCTATTTTTTCACTAGCACACAATCTCGCAAGGTACGAGATTTCAGCTGGATGTCTTCTGAATAGCCCCATTTACTAATTCACACAGGGGGGGGTAGTGAGCTTAGGTAGAGTGTGACAATTTGTAGGACCTTCTACTAGTTCATTTAGGTTGGATAAAAAATAAAATTTGTCCGCACAAGCGTGATGGATTGTCATAAATATGAGTACCAAACAATCTCTAAAAACAAAAGAAAGAAATCATTAATGTTAATTTTTTTTTTTATTATATTAATCCAGCATTAAATTACAAAAAGATCAAAGTCACATTAGCAATGAAAGCAAAGCTCAAACTTGAAACTCACGATCTGAAATAAAACATAAGATAAGATCGAATACTTTCGTTCTTTTTAAGAAAAAAAGAAGGCAAATAAATTGTATGCCGAGAAAAGATACTTGATAAATTCTTAAAATCAATTTGTTTGTCATATTAACTATCCTTAATATTGAAGTTCATAAATCACTATTATTACAATTTGAGGAAGTTGATTAAAGGAGGCACTTTAATTCTGTAAAGCTTATATTTTTAACCCAAATTATAAGCTAGAAACAACGAGCCACACGTGGCTAAGAAGCATTAAACATTGTGAGGATGGAGCTGCTTGTCATACAAACATGATTCTGGATATGATTATCATTTTTTTATTATCTTCTTTAAAACAAAAGAAATAATAAATAGTCAGTGTGTGGTTTAAAAGACAACTTGTAAAGTCAGACCAGCTTTATTTTTAAAATATGTCTGAACTGGTACAATAGTATTATTTAAATTAATCTAAACTTTAATTTTTAATAGTAAATCGACATATGTTTAGTCTTTCCTTTTATCCCTTGAAAATTTTACACTATTATATTTTTATCAGTTTTTTTTTAAAGAGTGTACATATTCATCACTTTAATAAGATATTATTTTCTTATAATTTAAAATTATGTGAATGTTTTTGTAACATTTTTGTCCTGTGAATATTCTTTCCATAGTATCTTAATAAAACTTTCACTTTATTTTAAGAGTTACTTCTGTGAATCTATTTCATTACATATATATCAATACTACTGTCAGTCCAATCTTTTAAAACTTATTAGATGAATAAATTTGATTCAGATGAATTAACAAGTTTTAAAAGAATAGACTGATGGTAGTATTGGAGTATATATATAATGATACTTAATTAATCAAATTTGAAAAGCAAAGAAGACCACAAATATATATAATGCCATTATAATTATTTGGTCATGTTTCTTATTTTGTATGTATTTTTATGTTCTCTCTTTGAATTCTCACAAATAACTGATGTTAGTTAGTTTTGTATTCTAACAATAGGCTTTATAAAAATTATGGTAGATAAATTCAAACTATATGAATCATCTTCAATGGCTTTAGTTGGCAGTAAGTTTATTATTATTTTTGAAATATTTTTCCACCAATAAGAGAAATAATATTAATTTTATTTGTGTTTTTCCTTCATCATTTCTGTGACATTTAGTGTAAGCTTTATTAGCTAATAGATGAAAATGATAGTACTTAATATGTCCCTATCTTGTGTTGTCCTATTCAATATTATTAGACAAGTTTCAAGCTTATGGCTTTCATCAGTAAGAAATTTTAGATCTTAAAACAGTATACTTGGATCTTTAATATCTAATGCATCTTGCCTCTAGCAACCATCATTTTTCTCTTGATATACTAACAAGCTATCAGTCCGAAATGAAAAACATATACATGTGCTCAGTCCTAGCTAACTATATGTTTTTCAGTTTGGGCTGATAGCTTGATAGTATATTAGAGAGCTAAATGATAGTTGCTAGAGAGAAAATATGCATTAGATTCTAATTATCCAAGTGATCCAAGATCAAAAGCTCCTCACTAATATAGTTTGCAACTGTAATTTATAAAATTTGATAAAAAAGTTTTATTAGTGATCACTTTTTGATATTTAAATAATGTAATATGGTTATAAAAAAAAACTTTTTAAGTAATATTAAAGTGAGATAATAATAATGCTAAGAGTTGTTATATTCTTTGTCTGGGAATAATTAGACAATGTTGTATTAGTCATTAATAGTTGTAGTTTATTATTAATTGTCATCAAAAATTTCAGCATTTGGAGTTGCATTATGAATTTTAATGAATCCTTTAATACTATGCTTTGAAGATTTTTTGTCCTCTCTCTGTAGTAATGAAATATTTAATTGTCTTCAGTATGTTTCATTTTATTTAATACTATCAAATTAAATGAAATTAGATTCTTGAGCACTACAGTTATTAAAAATGTATTAAATAAAAATAATTGAACAGTTATTTGCTTGATAAAATCATGTAATGTTGGAACACCAGAAGAGATAGTACTGAATTTCAATCTGGCATTTTTTATTTCTCAAATCTGTCACTTTACCAATCCACCAAATCACACATGCCCATTGATATGTATTAGTTCATTTCCCAAATCATTTCTGGGTTTTTCATGAAGTATTTTATAAATTTGTAGGTAATATTTTAAGAACAAAGATTGAATTTACTGTTTCTTATGTTTATGAAGGGGTGGGGTAATATATTTTTATTTGTGGAAGATTATACATGAAAATAATTTACATTATTTGCATTTTCTAATAGGAATTAAAGAAAACATTTCCTCAAGATACATTATTAATGAATGGATTAATTATGGGAATAAAGGTAAGTTCTATTTATAAAATTTATGATGTAAAAATGGTAATAATATCAATATAACATATGTATTATATGTAAACTATTTTAAAGATTTTTATATTTTTTTAATTGATGCTATTGACAAACAGTAAATTTGTCAATCCTTTACACAATTTACTTTAGTATTTTTATTTAGAGTGATAAACAAGTTATATTGAATAAAACTAATCTGAAATATTATATCACATATTATGAGAGAATTCTCAATTAAGAAAAAATTAGGCCTATTGTCTTAAATGATTAATTGCAGAAATAATGACTTATGGTTTAATGGTTAAGTTAATGCTACCATTTGCTGATTATACTATTAGAATTCTAATTTAACTAATTGTTATTAATTTATCAAAATATATAAATAACAGGCTCTAAAAGGGGGGATTGTTCTGTCACGAAGTATAACCTAAATTCTATATTTTATAAAAAATAGAACTTTTCTTCACTTTTAAAAATATTATAATAGCATTTTTATTTTTATTATGCAACCAGTAATTATAGAAGATAGAAAATAATAAAAATTATTTTGAAAAAATATTATGTTTAATGTTGATATATTCTACTTACAATTTTTTTCTCAAATAAAAAAAAAAATATTGCTATTAAGGGAAGACAAAAGAATTGGTCAGATTGAATCAGATATTTTTTTACTGGGTATTGACTTCATTTTACAGTTTCAAAAAATACTAGCAGTCTGCGATTTTTTTCACTCGTTGTTATTGCATCTTTTCTTATTCATATTTAAAACTTAAGTCGCTATTAAAATAAGATAAATTATATAGCAGAACCAAAAAGAAAAAAGTCAACTTAGTGTGTTAATTCATAATGTTTGGAATCACCCATTAACTTTTGCTCTTAAGAAAAAGTGAAGAAATCAGGAGGATGTTAATAATTTTTTTTTAGTCATTCATTAGACTAGAGATTATCCACTTAATAGTGAAAATTACACTAAAGAAATATTTTTAGGAGATTTCTGTTGTCAATTTTGACTGACTGTTGTCTTTGATGGAATAACCTAGTTGATTAATGAATCACCTTAAGATCAATATTCATGAATCTAAAAGTTCCTGATCCAATTCCCATGTGTTCATGCTAACAACATCTGAAAAAGAAAGGAGAATGATATCATTCAAAATTTGTGTTATTCACTAATGTTGTACCAGTCGAAATTGTATGTTCACCCAACAAGATCTAAAATCTGAGCAAAAGTACCCCGAATCTAGTCATGCCCGAGATACACAAGTCAAGAGCAGTCCTGAATTCTAACCTATTTGCCCATTCCCCAAATCTATAACAATATGAACAACATTCCTGATGATACAGCAGAATTTATTTAATTCCAGTCCTGGAGATACAGGGGAGAAATGTGATATCTTAAGATTAATGATGATAAAGCTATGTGTATGAGTGTGACCTCAGGTAACTCAGGGCATATCAAATATGAAATATTATACTTAACTAAGAGTAAGGTAATATGTAAATAATAATGATTTGAACAACTGGATAATATATATATAAATAAATGTTTATTATATTATAACAAGATTATTATACAAGAAGATTTATTTATAAATTTCATGCTATAGATGCTAATATGAGTTATTATGGGAATTCATAATAACAATAACAAGATTATAAAATGAACACACATATGTGCATGTACAAATTATCTCTTAGTGTGATTTATTTATATGCCAACACTAAATTAAATAAGCTTTCACATAATAGATTTAATGATAGAACGCTGTTTGTAATCGGAATATAATTGATTAAATGACCTTCATTATATACACTTTAAATAGTTAGACATGTTACTGTCTGAGATATAACTACATTAATAATTTCCAACTCAAGATATGATCGGTGTAACTTCGATCATACATGGAATATACATATGCATATAATCGTAATACCAGGTAAATGTGGTTTCTGGCATTTGTTATAATTATTATATTAAAGACCAAAATATAAGTTATAGTAAATGATTTGAATACACGAATGAATGCATATTCAATCTAACAATTTTACATGGCATCCCATGTATAGCGTTTGCTACTCTTTCCAAATGTGTTCTACGGCACTACCTATGCCATCTAAAACATTATAATATGAAAAAGGGAATTCGGAGTTTCCGTCAATCCCAGATCACGACAAAGCAAATATAAGAATAATAAAACTGGCCTATGCTAGCAACGCTAAGAATAAGTATATGTCACTAATGATGTTCGGAATCAATGGCATGAATTTAATATTAAACCAATTCAAATAATTATTATATAAAACTAAATGAATGTCATAATAATGCGATTAGATTTCCTTTTATTAAGCAGGTCCCATATGCATTTTAATCAAGTTATGCAATATTTAATGCCTATCAGGCTCCAGGCATAGAGAGAGAGAGAGAGACTGATGGTATTTATTATTATTTGAAATATTATAACTAAATTTTAGCTTAATAAATGGTATTTATTATTATTTGAAATATTATAACTAAATTTTAGTTTAATAGCATTCTTCGATAACAAATAGATTAACATTTGCTAAAATTATACATATATGACAGCCTTATAGGAATTTGCCTTTAAACCATATAGCATTATTTAATCTAATACTAAACCCAATGAGCAGAGACCTTATAATAAATGATTTAAATTAATTAAGATATCCCTTGAGTAATTGGGATTTAGAATATATAAAGACGGTCACGAAGTTGAGTTAGATTGGCATATAATTACATAATTAAAAAAAAATACATAAACAGAAAATAAATATATCAATAAAATTCCACTGCACTAAAATAGAGAATAAAATAAGAGTATGAAATGGATGAAAGTAATTATATATAGATTTCAGAGGGTTATAGAGAATCATGATAAAAAGGTTAATTACAATTATATAACTGGAATTAGTTACCAGTGAATAAACATAGATAAAATACATTTCTAAAAGTTAAAATAGGGTTTAATCTATTTCTATTTACTCTATCATATGCTTTCTCTATATCTATAAAACTCATATATAATGATCTACCTGAATTCCTACTCATCTCCATAAGCTGTGTAACTACAAACAAACTATCTCCTATATGCCTATCTGACCTAAAACATCCTTGCATTTCCCCCACTATCAAGTGGAATGAATCTTTAAGGTGGTAGTGTAGATTGCCTTCCGATGCACTGGCGTGACGGCTTGAGAGATCCATGTTCATTGGAGGCAGTTCATATTTGAGCATGGGCGGTCCTTATTTCATGAGAATGGAGGTAGCATTTGTTCCTGAATCACTTTCCATATAGCAGGCATGGAGGCGATCTTAGAAAAGGTCAGGAAAGGTAGACTTGGTCCCAATACTCGGTGGTCATAACATTGAAAATTTGACCAGCATGGATTCGATTTAGCAACCGAATTCAAAATCAACTGTCCATTTTTGTTAGAAAAATAAGTGTTATTTATACTTAGTTACAACTTTTACAGGAATGCTGTGATCTCAATCAGCAGGAATTGTACCTTGTATTTTGTGCAATAGAAGATGCAAAGTATTGATAAAATCCTCGAAGATATTGTTCTGAATCTATTTTGAGTTTAGAAATACATTCACATGATAATTTAAATTTAAAATATTTTAAAACTAAATTAATTCAATAGAGTTTTTTTCTAGTTTTCACTAATGGAATTCTCTATTATTTGCTAAATTTTCATTATTTAGAGTAGCTTCGAAAACCTTCTCAAACATTGCATCATTCTTTACAACCAACTTATATTAAATAAATATATAATAAAATTATTAAATAAATACTATTAATATTTACATCACATATATGTATCCACTGCATATATGTGAATGCGCATACATGACTCTACATATTATTTAGGAGCTTTTAACTAGAATTACATTTATAATTTTTAATATTTAATAATGCTTATCTAAAACAGTTATGGGGGGGGTCAGGAAGAATTATGTGGATGTGTATGTTAACTATTGTCTAGGTACATGAGGGAATGGGTTTGAACATGAGGAAATGGGTTTGAACCCCATTTGGTGGTTAAATAGGTTGATGACCCATATAGCATGAATCTGGATTACAGATTCACCACTTCATATTTCCCTAGTTAGAGGAAAAAGTTTAAAAAAAATAAACAAAAAAGAAAAACACTTCCGGTAATGAGACAACAACAGAACAACTGGGTTTGTCACTTTTTGTTTAAATATATATATAAAAAGATAATATATCAGCATGTCACTATATTTTACTAAACAATTTATTAAGGCCATTAAGATGTTAGCATGTCATACTATTAGTAAATTAAAAAAAAACTCAAAATCCCACCACCAGTTCGCTTTTCTGGTTTTTAGTCCTGGAGTTTCATCTTATCAGTTCCTTGTCCTCATGAGTTGATCCCTTGTCCTTCCCTGGGATCTGGGGGTATATAAGATTTAATGTGATGCTTCCGAGCAGTGACCATTTCTTGGAGGGTTTGATCTTGGATCTCTGGGATGTGCTGCTGTACTCAGGCAATAGATTTATTATAGTTAAAATTTCAGAGATCCAAGCTCCATCTGATGAATCTACTACTTGCTAATAACTCTTTTTACGAAGCTTTGTACATCTGCAGTCTGCAATGATGATGTACTCATCACCTTTCAAAAAGTCTGTGAGACTTTCACAATGTCAAAAACAACTCTGCTTTTTTAAAAATATCTATCCTTTCCAACTCTATTTGGTTTTCGTGATGCAATTCAGGGAGCCTTTGAAACTCATCCTTGTCCATTTCTATTGTTTGATTAACAACTTTTCCCTATTTTATTATATTCTTGTTGTGCTTCTTGCTTATGAGCACTTACTAACTTTTTCATAATCCACAACTTCCACTGCTATGTCTGCTAAAACTCCTCTTCAACAATCTTCTTATCTTTACTCACTTTATGATTCTCCCTTTGTGCGGCAATAGAGTCACCTTTAAAATTTTTCATTTCTATCGAACGGCTTACCAGTTGCTCATTTCGGCTGCATTCTTGTGTTTTTCCTTTGGAGCCTCTATTGATGCACTCCTAAATTCTGCATCGTCCACTGCTATGTCTACTAAGAACTCTGTTACAAGATTTTCCTCTTCTCCAATCACATCATTACTCTCCCTTTCTTTGGAAGTAGGGCTATCTTTTCACCCCCCAGTCTGTATATCTAAAGCTACTTGAACACCATTCCTGGTTTTAGTTCAGTCGATTGGCATTCTGTATTTGTAATCGTACCAGCTGGCATATTTAGAGCAGTATAACTATCATCACTTGGTTTGTTTCTTTCCTTTGATGGGTGCTCGGCATTCACAATCCCATCATCAGCGCCACAGCAATTGAGATCGCATCCTCCATCTTATTCTCTTTATCTTCAGCATCTGGGGCAGTCTCATTTTTGGCTGTCTTTATATCACCATCAAGGCCAGTTTGTTCATTAACTTTGGGATGCGACATTTGGTTCTTTTGCTAATCCTGGTGAGGTAGCACTTGGACCTGTCCCCGATTTTGGCACATTGTGAAGGCTCCGGCTTTATTTTTATCTATTCAAATTCCTGGTGCAGGTCTTCTGCAATTTCTCTGAGATCCAACTGTATTTTCTTCTGTGTCTCCTGCAAACTCATTTGAACCTCTTGCACCTGTTTCCGGGATGTCTTATTTATGCTTGGCATTTTCTTCAAGTTCATAAATGTTTTCCTGCAGATCATTTTGTGATTCTTGGAGTTCTCTTAGTTTATCCTCCTGGTTCACAATATTTTATTGAATTTCCTCGATGATGGCTTCACTGTGCTGGGACTTGATGTCGAACTTTGTGACAATCATCATTAATCTCTCATATAACTGATGCTGTTTCTTCGAAGATCTGCTTTACCCAGTCCTCCATCTTTTTACTTTGCTCTTCAATCCTTAGAAATCTTTCATTGATATTTCTATTAATCTCTTAGGTTTGTATTCTAAATTTTCTTTTTACTTTTTCACTTTGTGTTTTAAACTCTTCTTTTATTTCCTTACTTTGTTTCTCTGCTTTCTCACTTTGAATTTTAAATTCTTCGCTCATTTCCTCACATTTCCTTACTTTGTTTTTAACTTTTTCACTTTGAATTTTAAACTCTTTTTTTACTTCATCACTTTGTTTCTCAGATATCCCTTGCAACATACTATATATCATGGTCATGAAATTTTGTCTATCCTCTGACGTCTTTAGTCCTAGGTCTATGTCGTATGATAATTTTTCTGAGTCCTTGAATGTGGTCTCCGGACTTGTTATTCCTAGTGGATTGATATCTGTCATTACACTCTAATCGCATTCGGTACAGTTGCTTTCATTATCGATCTCCATCTGGCTGATGTCTGCACTTTTGCTTTCCCCGCTTTCCTCTTTTTCTATTTCCATGTCTTACATTTTATTTATTGGTTTAAATCTATATGAACATTTTCGAATTTCTGATTCTTAATGGGAATCTACCTCCCCCCTTTCCCTCAATCATTTCCTGTATAATTACCACTCTGTTACCCTCCAAACCTTTTAATATCTGAAAATACTTTTCCCTATAATAGTACCTTTTCTTAATCATTATTTATGAGGATCTATGCTATATTCTATTCCCTTTTATTTACACTAAATCAAAACAACAACACAAAATATTCTTTATACTACATATATATATATACAAAAAAAAATTTTTTTTTACCCGTGCTTTCTTTCTTTGCCTCATATTCCAGTTGTTCTCTTGTATCTGAAAATACACTTAGAATTCTTTTATTAAGTGGTTGTATTGACAGGATATGACATAATACATAACTCTCTATACTACCACTTATCCGGGTTCAAACCCTAAGTTTGTATGAATCATGATGTTTTGTCAAATACTTGTTGGCAAAATTTATATTAAGGGTGCCAGCCAACAGTATGACAAACAATTTACAAAATAGTATTTGGGTCACCCAAGTTTACACATGTATAATGAATAAAAAAAAATTTTGCATATAAAAAAAAAATATGAACACCTGAAGTGTTCGAGCTAATATGTTTACAAGGGTGTTATGTAGGTTACATTTAACAAAATATATCTAATATAATAAAAAAAAAATACTATCATCATTCTTATGTGTGGGTGTTATATTTCGAAGGCCCTCATTACGGCAAGCTCGGGAAAGGAAAAAAAAACAACTATCATCACTCATGTATGTGGGTTATTTATATTGAAGCCCTACAATGGACGCTAAGCCCAGGAAAAAATACTCTGTACTGGTCAAAATTGTATGTTCACCCAACAAGATCTAGAATCTGAGCAAAAGTACTCCAAATCCAGTCATGCCCGAAATACACAGTTCAGAAGCAGTCATAAATTCTAACCTATTTGTCCTTTCCCCTTATCTATAACACTATGAACAATATTCCCGATTACAGCAGAATTTATTTCATTCCAGTCCCAGACACATAGCAGAAAAGCATGATATCTTAAGATTAATGATGATAGAGGTACATGTATGAATGTGACCTCAGGTAACCCAGGGTAATAAAATATCAAATATGAAATATTATACTTAACTAAGAGTAAGGTAATACATAAATAATAATGATCTGAACAACTGAATAATATATAAATAAATAAATGTTTAATTATTATAACAAGATTATCATACAAGAAGGTTTATTTATAAATTTCACACTATAGATGGACTTACAGTAACCATGAATTATTATTATGGGAATTCTTAATAATAATAACAAGACTATAAAACGAACACACATATGTGCATGTACAAATTATCTCTCACTGTGGTTTATTTATATGCCAATGCTAAATTAAATAAGCTTCACATAATAGATTTAATGATAGTACACTGTTTAGAATCAGAATATAATTGATTAAATGACCATCACTATATAAATTTTAAATTGTCAGACATATTGCTGTCTGAGATATAACTATACCTGGGTCTCTTTTTGTGCAGATTTTTTTAATGCGATTTTGAAATTGTGCTATTCATGTTTTTTTCTTAATATCTTTTTATGCGGTTTTCTTTTATGCGATAAAGAAGTTCATATTTCACTTAAAATCGAGATTTCCCCATTTTATATATATGCATTAAATTTTGCATCCTTTAAATGCCTGTTGGATAAAGGTTTGGCAATGATTTGAGAAAGTCTTCAACTTTCTAATCAATTGGAAAATCATTTTCTTGTTAATGACATGAATTATAAGCTAAATTCCAATGAGAGCTAAATAATTGTATGTCTGTGTTATGTATGGGTATGTTTATAGTTTCTTTTATACACACATATATATGGAGAAACTTTTAGACAGAAAAAAGTTACAAGTAAAAATATTTAAGAACTTTTAATTTCTACTTAAAAAGAAAATATCTTTAAAAGTTTTTAAATATTTTTACTTGTAACTTTTTTATGTCTAAAAGTTTCTCCATGTATATATGTGTATAAAAGAAAATTTAACCATTAGTCATTATTAACGTACTCATGGAAGTGTGTTGTATATATATATATAGTTGCACTCGTGGAAGTGCATTCTCTAACAGCTAGACATAGCAGTCTGGATATCGTGAGCTTTATAAACATTTAGTAGAATCATCATCTCAAAGTTTAATTACTGATTACATTGTCGACAGAAAACCATTAACACAGCATGAAACTGAAGTTGGCGCTAATTGTATTTCCTCTTGTGACAAATCTGATGTCTTATCAGTTCACAAACGAACTGCATATTATCAAATAGCAATAATAATTAAAATATGTATGCAGAAATGTAAAATAAATTACAAATAAATACATATTGTTTTGAATAAAATTAAATAGTTAATAAAAAAAAGTAAAAAAAAATGTCTTGTATCAATTTTTTTCAAATATTTGAAATTTTTTATTAGTCATACTTTATTTCCTTATTTTTTTATGCGAATTTTAAAATAAATTTTTTTGCAAAATTTTGAAACACATCCCACATTTTTCAAGGTAACTTAAGTCTATTTTTGTGCGATTTTTTTAATGCAGGTTTTCTGTGGAACCTATCTACTGCATAAAAAGAGACCCAAGTGTACATTAATAATTTCCAACTCAAGATATGATCGGTGTAACTTCGATCATATGTGGAATATACATATAATCATAATACCAGGTAAATGTGGTTTCTGGCATTCATTATATTTATTACATGAAAGACCAAAATATAAGTTATAGTAAATGATTTGAATACATGGAGTGTGTGTGTATTCAATTTAACAATTTTATATGGCAAAATATAAGGTTTATACATTATAAATAAAAGTGATTTTATATATACATCTGGGAATCATTCACCCAAGGGAAATACCTTAATGCAAGCTTAACTCGTGATATTCTAAATATAAAGAAATTAAAGAGTAAAACATGATTGGTTTAAGACACAGCATTACGACTTATAGGCTTGGATATAAAGTGTTAAGAAACATTATGGTACCAGCATGAGCAGCAAATATGAGTTTCGGTCCATTTCCAGTCGATGAGATGCTTTATCATTGAATTAAAATGAAAGAGGGTATGCTGTCATTCAATTAAAATGAAGGAGAGTATGCCCGCTCTTCTGGAAATGCTGTACCTGGAGAGGGGGAAGATAAGAAGATGCAATGGACCGGCTGTCCTGAGGTCATCACACACAGAGCATTCGCTACTCTTTCCAAATGTGTTTTAGGGCACTATCAATGCCATCTAAAACATTATAATACGAAAAAGGGAATTTGGAGTTTCCGTTGATCCCGGATCATGATAAAACAAATATAAGAGTAATAAAACTGACCTACTCTGGCAATGCTAAGAATAAGTATACATCACTAATGACATTCGGAATCATTATGGCCTAAATATTAATAAAGATTGGGCATAATGGCATGAATTTAATATTAAACCAATTTGAATAATTATTATATAAAGCTAAATGAATGTCATAATAATGGGATTAGATTTCCCTTTATTAAGTGGGTCTCATATGTGTTTTAATCGAGATATGCAATATTTAATGCTTATCACACTCCAGGCGATAACAGCGATGTTTATTACATTTGAATAGAGAGAGAGTGACAGTCATTATTGTTTGAAATATTATAACTAAATTTTAGCTTATAGCATTCTTTGATAACAAATAGATTAACATTTGCTAAAATTATATATATATGGCAGCAGAGATGTTATAATAAATAATTTAAATTAATTAATATATCCCCTGAGTAATTGGGATTTAGAATATATAAAGTAGCTCGCGAAGTTGAGTTAGATTGGCATATAATTACATATTAAAATAAAATACATAAACGGAAAATATATATATCAATAAAATTCCACTGTGCTAAAATAGAGAATAAAATATGAGCATGAAATGGATGAGAGTGATTATATATAGATTTCAGAGGGTTATAGAGAATCATGATAAAAAGGTTAATTACAATTACCAGTGAATAAACATAGATAAAATACATTTCTAAAAGTTAAAATATGGTTTAATAAAGAAGTATAGCTAGTGAAATGAATCTTTAAGCAGTATTGTAGATTACCTTTTGACACACTGGCATGACATTGGCAGTTCATATTTGAGCAGAGGTGGTCCTTATTTCATGAGAATGGAGGTTCCTGAATCACTTTCCATATAGCATTATGAGCAGTCCATTTGTTTTGAATTGGAAAACGGCATTATGTCACGGAAGCGATCTTAGAAAATATCGTGAAAGGTGGACTTGATCCCACTACTCTGTGGTCATAATGTTGATTCAGCTTAGCAACTGAATTCAAAATCAACTATCTGTTTTTGTTAGTAGAAAAATAAGCCTTATTTATACTTAGTTACATCTTTTACAGGAATTCTTTTAGAGAATCACTCGAGGCAATGCAGATACAAGCTTACCTTGTGTGATCTCAATCAATAGGAAATGTACCTTGTCTTTTATGCAATAGAAGATGCAAAGTATTGATAAAATTCTCGAAGTTATTGTTCTGAATCTATTTCGAGTTTAGAAATAGATTCGCATAACGATAATTTCAATTCAAAATATTTTAAAACTAAATTAATTCAGTAGAGTTATTTTCTAGTTTGAACTAATGGATTTCTCTATTATTTGCTAAATTTTCATTATTTAGAGTAGCTTCGAGAACCTTGTCAAATATTGCATCATTCTTTACAACCAAATTATATTAAATAAATATATAATAAAATTATTAAATATATACTATTAATATTTACATCACATATATGTATTCCCTGCATATATGTGAACGCACATACATGATTTTACATATTATTTAGGAACTTTTAACTACAATTACATTTATAATTATTAATATTTAATAGTGCTTATCTAAAACAATTATGGAGGGTCGGGAAGAGTTATGTGAGTGTGTGTTGACTCTCTATATTGTCCAGGTACATGAGGAAATAGGTTTGAACCCTATTTGGTGGTTAAATGGGTTGATGATCCATGAAGCATGAATCTGGATTACAGATTTATCGCTTCAATGTGTGTGTTACTTCTAACAGTTGAATGTATTTTAAAAGTTTAAATAAAGTTTTTTTCTAAAAAAAACATTTAACGTTTAATATTAGATGATGAAAATAATCCAACATTTAATTGCAGCATCATTTAGAGAATATGATTAGAAAAAAATCTGGCAAATACGTATTATGTCAATTTTGAATCTATATGAAGACTTTAATAAAGAATTCACTTAAAGTGATTATTTACTAGAAACAAAGATTGTAAAAATTCAGAAATCTGTTTTACTAAAAACATAATTTATTTATTATTTTGTTGCTTTTCATCATCATCATCAATTTTGGTAGCAAAAACAATGAAGAAAAATAGTTTTATTTTTTGAGAATCAACTGAACACATTCAACTAGATTTGAAAATAATATAGCATTGCTACTAAAAAGAAAACAGAATAAAGTTAGTAACTCATCTAGTTATAGAGTGATTTTACCTTATATTA
This sequence comes from Epiperipatus broadwayi, assembly GCA_028023455.1. NCBI lineage: Eukaryota > Metazoa > Onychophora > Udeonychophora > Euonychophora > Peripatidae > Epiperipatus > Epiperipatus broadwayi. Next base: position 4,951,870 of record JAQFVV010000016.1, read on the forward strand.
AAGGCATCACTGATAAGATCAGTACAAGACTATTTAATTTTAACATAAAGATTACTTTTCCCACTAGCAACAAAAGTGGGTGTTTATGAAATTTCATGTTCACAAAGCTCAAAAAACTACGTAGGTGAATCCAATAGAAAAATTAATGTCAGAATTAAAGAGCATAAAAATGCCTTCAATTAAAAGTTAAATACATTAGCTTTTACCTTACCTCTTTTAGAAATTGGTCACAAACCTAATTTTGATAATGCTAAAATATTTGTTAATTTGGAAAAGTATGATTTGAAAACCATGAGAGAGTCTATTGAAATATTAAAAAGACCAACTAGTTTAAATAAAGCTGATGAAGCACAATGTATTCCAGCATTGTGGAGACCACTTATTTTATTTCTTCTAATATAAACTTGAAATCAATTAATGGTGAAACTGGAGAAAATAAACATTTTGTTAATCCACATATTGTGAATAATCACCTATCAAATATATATAAGGGTGATTGTTCTTTATTTCTTGCCCAATTTTGTTACTAATGATTTTTCTTTAAGAACTTGACCATGACAGTGACGAATGTTATTTTGTCATTGGGAATTAATGCAAAATAATACATAGTTTAACTCCAAAAATATTTTATATATATTGAAAATATAAACTGTATAGATTTTGCTATATCTGCAAGTTTTGGTATTAGTCCAAAGGTTTCATACATATATGTAATAATGATGAAATTATGTTTTAAACAAAATTAGTTTTTAAAAAAATAGCATTGATGAAAGGAACTACAAACAAAATTTAAAAAAACCCAATTAAACAGAAGAAGAAAGGGAAATTAGTGTTTGTAAAAATTAAATAAAAAATAGTTTAAATAAAAATAATACACTAGTTATGAGTTTGCAGTGACTATAGAAACTAATATGTAAATCACAAACATGCATCATATATAGAATATACTGGTCCATTATTGTGTTTATTTGATATTTTGCTTCTTCTGTGGTAAACTTTTTTTTTTCTGACAAATTTCAACACCATGTCTAATTGTAATCCTCCATTTTCCCAATGAAAGATATAAATATTGAATTTTTTTTTGCAGTATCTTTGAGATAAACTTTATAATATAAACGGGCTCAATGTTCAAATTCACTAAAATGTTTTTTTAAGGAAATCTGTTATTATTCATTCATTTCACACATCCAATTAATAAATTAGTCTATAATATCACTTCAAGTAAGCTGAAAAATGTATTGATTGGTCTTATAATTTTGCATCATATTTTTAGAATTTTATAGTTACTTAAATTTTTCAAATGCTTTTAATATAAAAGCATTAGAAAAATTGATAGATCTATGTATCTCTTCATACAAAAAATTAGATAAAATAACTATAAAACAAATAATTCAATTTTAATAGCTATATCATTCACTATAATGAAATCTATCTATTAACTTGAAGTCACAACTCATTGAATTATTTACTGGTTTTCTTAGATTTAGGCTAGAGGAATATTCTTTTAATAATTCTCTTTTTGCTTTGTCAATCTTAGAATTCCAACATTAGATTGACAAATTTATTGGCAGTGACAATCATAGAAGATACTAGTTTTTCTATTGAATTTTATGAAGTTTTGTTTTTCCATTGTCTTTCTCTTAACTTTTTCATTTATTGTATATTGGACTTCTTCCTTCATCTAACTGAATTGGTAAATGCTTTTATAAAAATTCTGAATGATTTTTTAAAGTTGCAAATTATAACTATCTTTAATTATATTAATTGAACAATATTTTTCAATCTTTTAATTAATAAACCATGTCTTATACTGTTATATAATCATATTAATCAACCCCCACACAATTATGTAAATGGCTTATTACTTATATCAATGTATAAAAGCATGCATTTCTAATTTAAATATTACAAGTCATCATGTTGATGTATGGAAAGAGGAAGGATGATGTTAATTTCCAGGGTCACTTAATGCGATCTCTATTCAGATAAGCAATATTGTATAGGTATAAAATAGTCATTGTTTTTTTTTATGCATTGATACGGGTTATTAGCTATTTATTTATTTAAATACTTGAATATGATTTGATTAACTTAGTTTTGTTGTATATATTTAAACATGTTGTGACATATGTGTTGGTTGTATTATTTATATCTAAATATATGTTTCATAATGGACTTTGTTTGATAAGTAAATAGTTTGTTAACAATTTCATATATTAATAATTTTTAAGATTGTATTTAAAGAATATCTTTGATAGAGAAGTATAGTTTTGTCCCACAAGTTCAGTGCTTAATTATGAAAAATTAGCTATGTGGCAATAAGCCAAACATTATTTTAGAGAGTATAATTGAGAGTATATCAGAAAATTCCTGGAGATATTTCTAAACATCACATGAGTGAGTGGGAAGTTTTGCCTGTTTTTTTAGATATTTCTAGTCATTAAATAACAAAAGTAGCCATATCTCCTAGATAAAAACTTCTTTTTTTATTTCATTGTACTTTAATAAGTTAATCTTCTAAAATACAACCTCATTCTGAATGCAATTCTAAAAAAAAAATACTGTTAATATTCTTTATTAAATTTCAAAATATTTAAATTATGATATGGATTTTAAAAATCAACAAGTTATTTTCTTTAAATCCAAATATATATATATACCATGCCTTTTAACAAATCAAGTTAGTATTCCATTATACTCAACTATCATTTGGATACTTGAATGTTACATGACTTCTCAAGCAACTAATTATTATATAATCTACTTATAATTCTTGTTAATTTTATGAAATTTTTTTTAGAATTGTAATTATAATATACTGCAATGGTTTTTAAGTCATAACATTTGCATATAAATAAGAATCAGCATTAATCTAGTGTTATGTTTAAATGATTGTGCATTATTTTTCTGAAATAAATTTTATATCATATACAAATAAAACTATAATAATAATATCAATCCTTAAGCTATCACTAATCTCAACCTCTAATCAGGCAAGCTCCTTTAACAATAAGAGGTAATATCACCTTTATCTATGATCTGACATGTTTATATAAATAATAAATATTGCAACTTAACTATATAAATATATCTCAGATCATAAATAAAGATAGTACCACCTTTATTGTTAAAAAAGATTGCCTTGACTACAGGTTGAAATTGTTATTAGCTTAAGGGTTGGTTGTTATCATTTACATTTATAAACCTATTAAAACCTTGAGTAATTGGCTTCATTCTCTTAGTGAGAGAAACTATATAACTTTTAGCAATATTTCTAAATCAAAAATGTAAATTATAAAAGCAGCATTGTCTATAATATACTTAGAATTTATTGAAAATTTATATTTTGAGAACTATTATAAAGTTTTCTTGCATATATTCTATTGTTACTTAAAATAAAATAGATTTATATTAGAAATATCTACAAGAAACCCTAATATAAAATAACTGTTCAAATCATTTTTAACAAAATTCAATTAATTATCTAAATTAATTAACTGTGTTGTTAATCATTATTTACAAATAAATTAGGATGACAATCAAAGAAATTAGTGTTATATATTTCTGAGGAAAATTTTGATCTTACAATCAATTTTCTCATCAATTAGTGTGTGTGTGTGTGTGTGCAAATTTGATTGATTCTTTAATTAATAAACAAAATTCATTTGAAATTCAAAAACAAAACTTAAAAATAAATGCAAAATATTTTGTTTAATTCTGTGATAAGATTGAACAATTTCTGACCATTATCCTTTTTTATATTAGTAAAGTCAATTTCTAAAATTATATATGTTTATAAAATATAATTGTTTTATTTTTTACATATTAATTTTCACTTTTTAATTTTTTTAAAGGGTCTTTTATCATTTTTAAGTGCTCCTCTAATAGGAGCATTATCTGATGTTTGGGGTCGCAAATTTTTTCTATTACTTACTGTATTTTTTACATGTGCTCCTATTCCATTAATGAAAATTAGTCCATGGTAAGTAAAAATATATATTAACATTTATTTTTTTTATAAATTAATGATTGTTATGACTGCATGATATTGAAATATTTATTTATTTTAAAATTCTTAACAAATTAATTTATTGAATAGTTTAGAGCAGGGGTTGGCAATATAGGTTGCATGTGCAAAATGTGGCAAACAGAATAATTAGCATTGGCACTCTGATTGAATGGAAATAGAAAAAAATTATATTTAATTACAGTGCACGCATTTGTACCATCACCTACATTTTATATATATGACTCACATGTAAATGGAAACCATGATTCAGTTTAATTTACTAATCATTTTGTACAATAAAATTCATTCAATCTTTGCTATTTTTAATAAAGATAAAAGCTAAGTGGAATAGAAATATTTTTTTCCCAGAGAGGATTAACTTTGTCTGGATTTTTTTTTTTGATGGATAATTGATCTTTGATATTTTTGTACACTACTTCATGTTTAGAGTGAATTTATATTTAGGCAGAATATTATATCAATTAATTCATTTGAAAAACTTCTATTTGTAATTATATAATAATATATTTTAAGTTTTGGCACATTTACTTGGAAAAAAAAAATTATAGTTAGTGATAGTCGGGTTAATGCATGAATGAAGTCTTAGATACATGAGACTTGATAATATCATTTGGATCTCAAAGAAGTTGAAAATCATTGTTTTTTTTTTCTTTTAAATATTTATTGTGTAATTAAAACAAATTAATCATTAAAAAAATTTCCAACTATCCATAATTTTAAAGAAAAGGCAAATATATGAAAAACTTCCAATTTCGAATTGATTTTTTATATCACAAAAATGTCTTTCTTTGAAACATTTTTGATGAATGCTAGGAAAATATTTATTTTATTTTGTTAGAGTTCATTATTCAGCTTGTAAAATTACACCATTAAAAGTTGAAGACACTTTTCCAATTCTGAATTACTATATATTAATTGACAATTTTGTAAACAATACACATTTTTTAAAAACCAACAGAATGAACATATTTTTCACATATGATCCTATGTATTTTAAAATATTTAATGACCAATAATATAAGATCCAGTTATAATGGGCTTCAAAAGTTTATAATATATAATTTTGAAGCCCATTATAACTGGATCAATTTTTACATTATATATAATAAGATTGGTAGAATCATGTCAGCATGCGGAATAATATTGTAACATAGATTTGGCACGACACCACTAAATGGTTGCCAACCACTAAATTAGAAAATAGTGATTGATTATAATATTAAAAATCTGTTTTATTGTTTAAGTTTTTATATGTTTCTGAAAAATTGAATATTGATCTTTTCATACACACATTCCAATAAAAATTTTACATTTTTAAAGTTCAATGATTAAAAAAAATCTTATGGTCAGTAGTTAAATATCAGTTGAGCATCATATTGTCAGGCTGTCACAATAGTTTCATTAACTTGACTAAAGTGATTTTTTTTTTCTTTACTTTCTTCACAACTTTAGAAAGTTTAACTTTAAAATCTGCCATTTTTATCTGTGCATTCATTTGGTTTAAAAGTAATAAAAATATAAAATCTCAAAGATGAAAAAAGTAGTCAAGATTTTTGCTACTGTTGTCAAGGATCAGCTGAAAATATTATCAGAAGAAAAAATGGTTGTTGACATTTAAATAATTCCAGAGCTCTTGAAAGAAGATATAAATATGAAGAAACTTGACAATTGACTTGCATAAGGCTTAGTAAAAATCAGAGAATTTGTCATTTTAAAATATATCTGATGTTGTTTTTGTGATCTAATAGTAACTTGTGATATATTTTTTTTTCTTTTGTAATAACTGAGAAAACAATTGTGAAAAAGCATGGATATAATAAAGAAATGAAGCAATTTCTAAAACCAAAATTGTATATCAATAAAATATTTTTTTGTTTGGTCATTATAAGGCAGACATAATACAGTAGACGTTTATGCCAAAAATAAAAATAAATGCTCCAAAAATTGCATAAGTGAATGCATTAGGTATAGAAGAGAACTATATTTGCTTCATAATAATTGAAAATATGTACTCTACTTGATAATGTGAGTCATTAGTTATACATTTACATCATTTAGTCTTACATTGTTAAATCACTAAACATCACATGATCACTATTTCTTATGCTAGCACATTACTGATATTAAAACAGGCAAAACTCTCCATGCAGTGGTGCCACTCATAGGGATTTTATGCACAAGCCTTCTGGCATCCATTGATTACTCTGATTGGCACAGAGTGGCACTACTGTATGGAGAGTTTTGCCTGTCTTACATTATTATTAAAAGATTATAAAAATATGCAGCCATAAAATGTCATTTATATTTAGACATTTACCTTACATGGAGGAAAATCCCTAAAAATCCTTACATACAACAAATGCAAAGCTTGTTAATATTTTCTCCTTATTATATCTCCTCAGAGAATATTAGAGAAGCCTTTGACTTAATGTGGGTTATTTAAAAGCTGTTAGAAGCCTGCTAAATTTAATTAATGGTAGAACTCTCTAACAATTTAATATATGCATTACATTTACTATTTTTGGATGCGGTCCTTAAATCACTTAAGTTTGGATAGCCTTGGCCAAGCATTATGTTGCACAAATGTCATTGTAAAAAAATGCTCTGATTTTCCATGTTTCTCACTAAGTTTTTACCATTTCATAAAGCATTTGGTTAACTTTTTGTAATAAAAATTATAAAGTAACATGTCTGATGAGGAGAATGCTTTTAAGAACTTTTTGGATTCTTGATTGCAAAAGCTTTTGTCATATAGATATGAATAATTTTGTTTCTCCTTTGCATGAGTATAAAGACTCAAATGGTATCTATATATTATTGTGTTTATAATTTAATTGAAATTTCAAATCAACCATTATATTGATAAGCAATTCTGTAATAAAATTTTAGTAAATTTTTAATCCATCATTTATGCGTTTTCCACATTCATTGTCTGCTTTCTTTGATGCTGATATCCACAGCACAGAAATACAGGCTATCATTGACTAATTATAAATCCATCCCAATATTTATTTATTTAGATAGTTTTTTTTTTTTTTTAATTTGAAATTACAAATCTATAATATTTTAATCAGTTTGTTCATTAGTGAATAATATTATTGTGATTGTATTTTCATAAATTCTAATTATTAATAATAAAATATGTACAAAATATTATTTTACAATTTAAAATAATATTTTTATGATTTTATAATTAATAAATATGTAGAATTTTAAATTAGAAATAAATAAACAAACAAAAAAAAAACCCAATCAATATTATCTTGGCCTCTTCTACAACTCTGACCACAAGTAATGCTTTAATTAATTTTTTTCTGAATCAGTTACAAAAAAAAAAAATGTTAATCACTGATTAATATTAACTTCATTACTGTGATATTGAAATTATATATATGCACATATATATATTTTTACAAATAATAGATGTGGAATGTTTTGAAGTATAAAATTTGTATTGTACTAACATACCACCAATATATTATTTTCTATAATTTTTAATAGATTTTTTTTCTATCACTTTTTCATATCAATTATTTATTGTCTTCAGTCTCTTAAAAAGCAATAAATCAAGAGTTCTCTATTATTATTTACTTTCTGAATTATGTGTGTTTTTTTAATATGAGAATTTCAAAAAATAACTTTTATCATATCATCAGTAAATGATATTTCAAAAAATTCAACACAATGTATACATTACTAGGCAAGGAAACTGGTCCACAAGTTACAGTAAAGTTTTTGACAAATAATAGTATTGGTTACTCATATTTCCTTAATGATGGTTTAAATTGAATATTGCAATTGCAGGCCTAAGTTTTCTTGCACCTTTACTAATAATCATCATCATTGTCAGAGATTAGCTGAACTGTATATCTATAGGAATCTTATTCTATAGCCATGATTCACAATAATCATTAGTGGTAATTATATAATGGACATATTTAAGCATTATTCTCTAGATCAGCAATTTCAAACATGGTATGCATACCTCCAGGGGCTTGGAGCATTACTAGTTGGGGATATGCGAAAATAATATTAATAGTGGAAAACACTAAAAAAGGAGTTAAAATAAAAACTCAAAAGGGTAGAATTTGGGTTTACAAAGAGGAACTTAATGTGAAAGTTGTCACTAGATTCACCCACCACTAGTTATATCTTGTGATTACACATGTCCTCCCCATCTTCATCAAAACTATCATTGTATTTGAAAATGGTCCTTCATTTTAGTGTTTGATTGATTGTCAGGTGAGTAATATATTAATGAACCTAGATAGTTCCTTTTTTATGAGTGCTTAATTTGAAATGTTTAACTGTTGTTTATTGATTTGAGTGATTTTATATTGATATTGTTTTGGGCCCCAAAATGGATGTGGTTGAAAACTGGAACTTTTAAGATAGCTGCAAATAATTTAAAGCAGGTTGATGATTTACAAGAGTAAAGGAATCGGTGTCAGCAATTGATAGGCCCGTTCTTGAAAGAGGTACAGTTAACATGATTAAAAGAACTCAAAACATCAATGCTCCACTAAAGAAGAGAAAATATTCTATTGAATATTTGAGATATGGATTTTCATTCACAGAAATTGAAGACTATCCAAATTCACTGTGCATTGTTTGTGGAGAGATATTATCTAACATTGTATGAAACCATCTTTATTGATGCACCATTTAGAGACAAAACATCCAATTTGTAAACAAAAATGTTAGTTTTTTCCAGTGACTATCACACAGCTCTAATCTAACTTCTTATTTCTTATCTGCAAAGAAAGTCAATAAAAATGCAGTTGAAACATTGTACATAATAAGTTATTGTATTGCTAAAAGTGGTAAAATCATACAATCACTGAAAATTTGATATCTCCTTGTATCAAAAATATTGTTCAATGTATATTCAGTGAAGACTATGTCTGAAAAATTAACAATATTCTCTTCTCAAACAATAGTTTCTCAGAGAATGAAAGATATGTCTAACGACATTGAATCTACAGTAATTGAAAGAATAAAAAAAAAATTCCTTCTTTTCAAGACAGGTAGATAAAAGCACTAATGTCTCCAATCTGTCAGGTTCACTTCTTATTGTAAGATATTTAAATGACATGCTCAAAGAAAATCTTTTACTTTGTTATCCTCTCGTTGAAAGATGTAATGGCAAGGGCATATTTAATGTCTTTCAGTATCATGCTGTGGTGTTTGCACAGATGGTAGAAAATCTATGTCTAGCTGTTATACAGGTTTAAACAGTCACATCAAAGAAGTCATTCACCATGTAGCCTGAAGTCATTGCTCTGTTCATAGACAAAGCCTAGCTTCCAAACTTCTATCAGATTCATTGAAGGAAGTGCGCAATCAATGTGCTATTATATTACTTTTTACTAATTTTGACAATTTAAGCTCATTATCAGATTTTAATTGGCATGTATGCATAAATAACCATCATTAATCTTATATTTATATAGGAGTATTACTTGTAAAACTTTTTTTTTTGGTCCTAAAATTGTACTCATGTCATTATGTTTCCTGCTATCTTAGTCTAATAAACTTGTAAATTATTTTCTCACAGTCTATGTCATCTCATATATTCTTGGGTTATATAACTTGCTTTATATCTGTCATTAAATTCACCATCTCCACTGACTTATTCAGTCCTAATATTTCAATAAGCTCTACAGTGGTAACTAAATTGGCATACTTGATTTTGTAAACTAACATATCTAAATGGGTAGTTTTCTTTTTGCTTTACTTAACAAACTCAGCTATATCTTTAATACCACATATCATAAAATAATCTTAAGAACATTTTAACTTTTAGATCTCTCTACATTTTTAAAATTATATTAAACTAAATGTTTTACACATAATTTTTCAAGATATAAAATGTTCGCATACATACTCCAAGATACTCTACTAGGAGTAGTTTAAAAGTTAAAATTATAAATTTATCAAGAACTTTAAAACTGAATTTTCCTATTTAAAATTTTACGTAATTATTATTTAAATACACTACTCAATGTAATGAAAAGTAAACAATAGTTGGGACAATTTATTTGATGCAAAGAAAAAATATTTATTGATTTAGCTTTTTAAATTGCTGTAGGATTTAAATCATTTTTTAATTAATATTTTTGCATTTACTGATTAATAATAACTATTGCATTAAAAGTATTAACTTTTTTTTTTTGTAGTCATTACATTCATATTTCTGTTTTTTTTTTAGGTGGTATTTTGCAATGATTTCTATTTCTGGCGTTTTTGCTGTAACATTTTCTGTAGTGTTTGCGTATGTAGCAGATGTCACAGATGAACAAGATAGAAGTGCTGCCTATGGTTTGGTAAATTATATTACAATTTTTTTTTTTTTATAATTTAACATTTTTAGCTTAATCATAAAAAAATTAATTCTGACTAATGTAAAAAATTTTCTTCTATGCTAAGGAAGTTTGCTTGAAAGCATTTGGGTTGAAGTAGTTAAGCCTGGACTGGGGATAGAGACTTTCAGAATTGTTCCTTTGTCATGGTATTTTGCATAAGCTCCCAGAAATGTTAAGAAAAACAGATTTATAGAAAAAATAAAGTTGCGGACATAACATTATAAATAATAATAGAGTTTAATTTAAAGACAATTTAATCACAATATATATATATATCCAAGCAAAAATGTAAATCTTACTACTGGAAGCTTAGATTTATTATCAATTTTTAGTTTTCACTGACACATTTATTTATTTTTTTGATAAAAATACCTTTTATGAAATATTGATTTTTTTTTTTGATTTTTTTTTTTTTTTAAGTGTCATAGCATCGGCCGGGACGCGAACCCGCAACCCGGGCAACTGCCTCTTTACAAAGCAGTCACGCTGACCTCTCGACCACAATGCAAGACAATATTTAATTTATTTTATTTACATTTCAAAACTGTTATTTCAAATCTAGTAAAACAGGATGAAGATAGAAAATTATTGATTGCAAATGTAATATATTTTCTTTAGTATTCTAATATATGTTTTGTTTGTTCATATTACTGAAAAACATGGATTATATTTCATGTGTTTCTTTAAAAATATTAAATTCATCTTGTACATTGTAATAACTCTAAATATAAGCATGTTTTGAAAAAACAAAGTTAAGTAATATTTTTTTCTATTCTTATATAATATTTAAATACAAGTATAATTTATATACTTAAACTAGATGTAATTAGAGAAGATTTGAATCCAGACTGTATAAGATAGAGTGGATGACTCTAATTACTATTCTTATATACTAAATGCATTCACTCTATTAAAGAATATGATATAATGATGATTGATAGTTTTTGCAAAGCCATGCATTTACATAGGTTAGAGGAAACTACTTATATGTTTATATATATTTGTATAAATTTATACAATCCATCAATTTTAATTAAAATTTATTCATAATATCGAAATAGTTTTCATTTACATACAGTACTTTTTCAGAAAGTCTACTATTTAATACTCATATGATAAATTATTCTATAGCTACTCCTAGTAGTGTCATTGAAATAAAATAAACACTATTTTACTATTTTTCATTTCAAATAGTTCATGTATCAAATCAATATAAATAATGTAAATATGTTGTAACAATAAGCGCCCTAATGAACAATTGGTATTAAAACCAGTTAACAATTAAATAATAATAGGGATATTGGCAATTAAATTTTCATCTAAGTGAATTTAAAGACAGCTAATGAGTGATTGTATACATGGTGGAGTGACAGCATACAATTTATTTTTAATTGACAAGTAACTTCTAGTCATGAGTAACGGTTAATTGAATATACATAAAAACAAGTTTCCATACACATTCAATTGTATTTTCTGATCATTAGCCCTTCTCCATCTAATAAATTATTACATTAATGAATAAATAATTAGCTTAGTTCAGATGAAAAATGACAAACAATAACATTATTAACAATAACAATAACTTTATTTAAAAACTGATAATAATAAAAAGTATTTACAAATTAATAGACTTATATGGCATCACACATGAGAGGAAAAAAGTCTTTATAACTTATAATTTTTTTTTGGATATTTATAAAAAGTTCAGTTGATTTACTTTAATGTCTTTGTGAACTTACATGTATATTTTGTATCCGTAAATGTGGGAACATAACCATTAATTATAGAATTTTAATGTTTTCTGGCAATATAAGATTTTGGTGTCTTTTGGTTTCTTCGGAGGTAGTTTTCTAATGAGAGTTTCCTTTTGCGTTTTTCTTTTGAACATTTTAAAGTAGATTCACATGTTGATTATAGAAATACATTTCCATGGAATAATAATTAAGATAACTAGTTTTTTTTCTTTCTTCAGCAAGTAAATGTTAGATATTTCTTCAGCATTCAATAATGATGAATTAATTGGTAGAATTAAGGTTAAATTTTAATGTATATTTTTGTCAACAATTCTATATTCAGCTACACTACTGGAAAGGTCAGGAAAGCATCCTAAAGAGTCCTTTAGTCCATTAAATGCATGATATCAATTAAAAATCTTTATAAAATTCCATTGACTTCTTGTCAGTAAGAGATATTAAGGCAAAGTGATGTTATAATTCTTTTCCCGGTTTATTGAAAAGCAGCCGAGTTCTGAAAGCTTCTTATCATAACAATATTTTTATTTTAAAAGAAAAAAAAATTTTTTTTATTTTTAAAAAAATAAAATAATAATGCATTTTATCTTTACACCTATTTTTTTTTTTTTAATATTTTAAAACACATATAAAATTTATTCTATATACATGACTTTAATCTTTGGTTATACATAATAACGAAAAAAATATTTGCATAAAAGCGATGCCTGTACATTCAGACATGAGGGTTACAACATATATAGTTAAATAAATTGAGCTTAATTAGAAGTACTACTAAGTTGTTGATATTGTTTTTGAAAAAAATCTAAAAACTTCTTAGTATTACTAATAAATAATGCTTCTATGAGTTTTAGTAAATTTGTAAATTGGATTTATTGCCAAAATGATGTAGAAAAGTAATACTTCAAATTATCATATATCTTAAACTAAGGAGCAAGTGCTTGCTATTTTAAAGAATAATTTTGCTGTTTTATTTATGTGCAAATAATAGTATGATTAAGCAACTTTCACCTAATTACATAAAAAATTTAGATATGTCAAGAAAAATGTGTAAAATTGGAAAATATTAATTCTACAATTGCAATATCATAAGATGCAATATAAGAATATATATATTTCTGCATAAGTTTGTATTATTTTTAAAGATTAATGAAAAACTGACTTTATGAAATACCTTATAGAAGTTTCAACAGATGAGAATTACTTATAATCCGAACAAATGTATAATGTTTAAAGTCTTTAAAAAGATTCTGATTCAAAGTAATAGGAAGATTTTCTATAAAATTGCCTTGAAAACTAAAATAATGAGATTATGTGCAATTTAGTTTTTTCTATATTTATGTTTTTTTTCCTATTATCAGAATTTTGACCAATTACTTGAAGATAGTTGACATTTAATTTTTAAATTGTCTCTATTTTTTTTGCTACTTAACTTTATAAAGTTATTGCCAGTGGTTTAGGAAAAAGACTGTATAATTCTTATCTGTACTGTAGGAATGCATTATTCTTTATTTAAAATGTTTTCACAGACACTTTCATAATATGTAAATTATATTTTTTTAAAATTTGATAATATTTTAGTATTGTCAAAATTGCCTGCATTCAAAAAAATTTAAAGTCAATATGGATATAATTTACTTTAGAAAGAAGTATATGTTTTCTAACTATTATATCAATGCATCTAATTGATTGATCATATAGCTTTCATGACAAAATAAACACAAAATTTATAAAATCTTTAATGATCTGATTTCACGATTGGATCTGGTCCACAAGTTATATTTGTTTAAAATGTCATTTGAATGACAGCATAACTTTAAAATGTCTTTATACTCTGAGATTAATATCAAAAGATTGGTTATAATTGTCAGGTTTGGGAGAATAATAAGCATTTACACCTACTCGATGAATTGTTTAAGTGAAAACCGAAATTCATAGATTTTTTTGTTATTTTTCAGTCTATATATTTATTTACTGCTTTTAATATTGGTTGTTAGGTTTGTTTTAAAGACACTTCATCATTATATATTTTTATATAATATATTGAAGATTATCCATGATTTTGTTAGAATGATTTCAAACTAAAATTAATCAAGTAAGTACTGTACTTTAATGATGAATTATATATTACTAAAATTTACAACATAGGAGCCAATTTTCTATCAGATTTTTTTTTTTTTTGTAGAAAAAATAGGAATACATTATTTGAAATCAAACAATTAAACTTTAATAAAAATTATAGATAAGTTTCAGGAATGATGCGTTTTTGAAAACCATGACATCAGAAATAGTACTATTAGTGGTAGAAGGATATTTTAATCTATTTATTTCTTCATTATAAATGATAAAGCATTGGAAGACTGTAGATATATATTTCAAGTCAACATTTGAATGAAATTCTGCTGTTAACTGCACCAATTGCTATGTCTAACTGTCAATTGCAATGACTGCTAGTAGCAAGGTCTGGAATGAGACTACTCCTTTGTAGATCATTGAATCTAAGAGTGCACCCTCAAATTAGAAACCACAACTAATAACAGTTAAAATTTAGAGCATTTAATAAACAATAATTAACAGGGGTTTGGCTATTTACATGTATACACATTATATAGATATATTAAGGCCCGGAGGCGCACATAAATTATAATATAGATCAATACGACCTGTATTGTCCCTAGATTACTTTGGTATCTTAGGAAACAAGTTCTTTGCAGTATAAGCTCTGTGCATGTGGTGATGTCCAGCACCAATGATTAAAAATCCATCTACATCGAGTGGGCTCTTAAACAGCCACTGTTCATTTTATTTTCTCTATTGGACTTTGTAATTCAAGTTCATGTATGCTCCTGATTGATTCATCTTCAGATTTAGCTGATAAAATATTTATTTTACTTCTTCTATCTGCATCCTAGATCGGAGAATTTAATCTTTTGTTTTACAAGCGAAAAGTTATTTTTAGGTCTCAGCCATATTTATCAATGAATGAATCAAGAATTCTGATTCATTCAACTTTGTTAATCTTTTTAACTACTACTATTTTAATTAGATTAGTTACTTCGATTACTAATCTTTCTAATTGCTTTTTACATTTAAATAGCCTTTAACTTTCTAATTACCAGGCTATTTTACTTTGTACATTCTAATTTTTAATAATAAATCTTGAATATAATTATATATTTTTACATTTCGTGTTTATTTACATTTTTGCATTTGTATATGTATTAACATACACATTTATAACAAATTTTATTATATTATTCATTATATATATATATATAAGGCCTTGTAATTATTAAGATAGAGGGGGTCCTGTGATTTCATATGGATCAGTTTATTAATTTGAACTAGTTTATTTCATTTTATATTTGATTCTCTATCAGCCATTTCATTCAATATGCATATGGTATCAACATGATATTTTTTTATTGTAATGATTCAATCAAGAAAGTGGATGAATATGTTTAATTTTTATTCTTCTATCATTAATTACTTATTAAAATTTAAAAAATTGACTTATCATTTGACAGAAGATTTATGGCTTATCTTTTCTCTGACTTCAAAATAATCAGTTTTTTTTTTATCATAGCATCTTTTTTTTTTTTTTTATGATTTCTAGATTGCATAACTTTATGAACATTATTCTTTAGCTAAACTTTGAATAATTATCTTTTATTCCTCTGAGAAGGCCAAGGAAAATCTTTAAACTATTTTATTTTCTATTAATGTTTGATTTATATGATCAAAATTTTTTGTGCTTTATTCACAATATTTTTTTTTATACTTGTAGTCTTTCTTATTCAGTAATCCTTATGTATCTGTGATCTTCACTATTTAATATAAAAAAAAAAGAGTTTAAATATATATCTGCTTGGATATATAATATTATATGTCATTCTGTCATGCAATAGCTTTCTCTCAATATTGATTACTATACTGTCTTTTTCATAGTTATATTATGCTATTTTTAAAAATTTAGTAGTAGATGTACATATATATATATATATATGTCAAATACATATATAGGATTTATTATCATCCACAATTTCAGGTTTTCAAGAGAAGGTTTGGAATCAAATATATTGGATACAGAGTTCTATAATTTCTTTTTTAAGAAATAAATACAATAATGAGATGTTTGTTTCTAATTTTTCTCCTTTCATCATATCCATCTACTATACATTAATACATTTGGTTTGTTGTAGTTATTTGTATTATTTTCTCATGGTTTTCCCACTTTTCATCACATGATCACCATTTCTTATGCTTGCTCATAACTGCTATTAAAACCGGCAAAACTCTCCATACAGTAGTGCCACTCAGTCCAAGCCAGAGTAATCAAAGGTTTGTGCATAAAATCCCTATCTAGTGCCTACTCATCCAATGTCCAAGGCTCTTCATTGATGAAAGCCACAAGCTAGAAACTAGTCTGGGGATATTAGATGAATAGGTACTAGATAGAGATTTTATGAACAAGCCTTCTGCCATCCATTAATTACTCTGGCTTGCACTGAGTGTCACTACTGTATGGAGAGTTTTGCCTGTTTTTCCCCACTTTTGTTAAAATTTACTTCACATTATTTAGATTTTTAAACTAATTTATTTTTTCATCAATAAAGGGAGAATCAGAAATTTTATTATTAAAGCAAACAAATGTTCAGACGTTTTTATATTAATTTTCTCATCATGTAATTTTACTACTTTCTAGTCATTGCTATGAATTTTTGATAAATCAACACAAAGCTATATTAAAATAAATCAAATCATCACATGTTTCTATATTTTTTTATACCAGATTTTCAGAATGATAGGCTTTAAATCTAAACTTTTCTTGATCAAAATTCAATTATCTGCTTTTTATGATTAAAATATACACGACCTGAGAAACTGATAATTTAATTATTTTTTTAAAACTGTGTCTTTCTTTGTGATTTTTTAGGTTTTTAAAACTCAATTTGTCTTCTATTTTGTTATTTTCTTTAATATTATTTATATAGAATTTAATAATTTATTACTTTGGACTTATTTTTCCTTAGATCTAAAGATAAACATATTGATACAGTGTCATAGATCTTTTTCCTAATACATTAAAACCATATGTTTTTGTTGTTGTTGTTGTAAAGATTGTTTTTTTTTTGTTAATTAATTTAAAAATGAAAACATTGATTTATGGTTTGTTTGTCTTTACTAAGTTTTAATCATTTTTAAGTGATTTAACATCTATTTTCTTCTTATACCAACATTTTAATTTTTGAGAGTAAATTGTATTAATTAGGAGAATAATGTAGTAGTTTTTGAGATAATTTTGTGAAACTTTCTTATATTTGTAGTATATATTGCACAGCTATGTATTATTTTTGAGTATATACATCCTTTAGCATATGATTGACAAGAATTAGAGTCAACTTGAAAATATCTAATAATAGTAAAACAAGTGCAATATCAAAAATATTGTTTTGCCAGATAAAATTCAGAATTAGCTTCACATTAACTTATTATAAAGATTGCAATGAAATAGTTATTACATATTTATATATTCAATTTTTTTATTTAATGTATATTTACTGACAATTCTTTCTCATTATTTTTTCCTAATAAATAAATTTTTCCTTCAAACTTTTTTTGATAATGATGACAATGAATTTAAGCAAATCCTTTTAATTATCTAATAATTTGCTTTGACAATTTTATAAAACAGAAAAATAATCAGGGATATTATTATTTTGTATTCCACTTGTGTTTATTTGTCTTTACATAGTAAATTTTGGACTTTTACTTTTTATTAATTAACATAATTAATTACATCATATAGAAACATTGAATTAACTATGAAGTAAATTATGAAAACTAAAGATATTATTTCAGAGCAATCCCTTTTTCAGATGCTATATATAAATCACATGCAAGTACAATTCTTTATTTATAAAGCATGTGTATTTTTATTTTAAATAATACAGTCATATATTTATTAAAGATCAAAAGTCTTCAGTATTTTATGATGCTGTCAATTTGAGTTGGTAGGATAGGAAATTTTTGCAATGACCAAATATTATAACTTGATTACAGTACTAACCTTTGCAGAGAAAATTTTAATATACATATGCAATCAAGTCAGGTAAGAATTTATTTAATTTCATTTTTTATAAATAATCTTATCGAAATTGATAAATAAACATGAATCTAACATAATTCATTATGATATTTGCAATAAATCATTATGAAAATGAGAAATAAAATATTGAATTTACATCCTAACTGATTTATTGACAAATAAATTATGAAAAGTAAGGCATGTATGTGCAATACTGCAGTTTTAGAATAATCTTTGTATCATCTGCAATACCTTCAGGGTCACTATGTATTATAAATTTTATATTATTTTATTATAAAAGTTAATATATGTTTCTTAATTGGAGTAAAAGATATTTATAAAAAAAAAATATTAAAAATTCCTACTTGCCCTATCTTTATGTATATATTTGATTATGTTTCTCATATTTGGAAATAAAGTATAGTCTGTTTTCCATATATATAAATACAACGACATGTGAAAATTTTACCAAATCTATTTTAAATAATAAAAAAATCTAAAAAAAAAAAAAAAGATCTAAAAGACATTAAGAGGTGGTCCACTCTCTTATTGTAAAAAATTATCGAACTTGGCAGCTAGAAGGCAGTTCAATTATTATTTAAAATAGATTTGATAAAATTTTCACGTCATTAAATTTATTCATTATTAAAATATTATTTATCATTATATATTATAACGTTTTCCGTTTTGCTAGGCCTCTTACACGCTAATATAAACTGCGCGTGAGTTGATCAAGCTATGTCAAAAAAGAAGAAAGTTGTATTTCTATTCTAAAAACACAGCTATTTTTCCTGATCAACTTCAGCCTATTAATTGTTACGAATTGTGCTATTGACAAAATCAACTTTTAATTTTATTTACTATGGGCGCCAGAATTCCTAAGAATCCGCTGAAATATGTCGCCAGCACCTCTCGCAAGTTGTAAAACAAAAAAAAAAATAAAAAGATTTTTATTATATTTTTTTTTTAAGGGGCGGTAATTCTACCGTAATGAGAATTAATGATTTTTACGATTATTAGTCCTGGGCGTATTGAAACATATTGGCAAAGGTAACTTACGTTTAAATCTTATTACACTAAAAATAAATTTAATAATAAAAAATAATAACTATTATTAATAACGCACAAATGAGAATTGATATTAGAAATATTTTTAATTTTGACAAACTAAAATACTTCATGTTAAGTAGCTAATTAATACCTTGGAGAGAACACATTTAATTCAGGTGGGAAATATCCAGAAAATATAAATATCAGTTAAAATAAACAAAAAGTTCTTGGTTAAATAAGAGTCTCTCATATAGAAAAATTAAAGTCACTATCGGGATTCTTTTATACGTATATTTTTACGAGTAGTTTTAAATAGTTAACTTTGTCACAATCAGGATAATTATTCTTACCGGTAAGTTTCATGAATTCAGTAGTAGATAACTATGCATAGTTTTTTGGTTATAATGAGCTCGGCCTTTTGGTTATTGCTTGATCTTGTGGTCCATTTCCCCAGTCGGTCACGAAGGCTTTTCCTGGTGTACATCATTAGGTCCGATGTCTTCAGAAGCTCCGGTTCACTGCGACATGCCGAATTCCTTCAGCGAAGAGCGATCTTGGATATATCAATGTTATCCAAGACCAACTAGAAGAAACAAAACGAACAAGACGTTCCTTCAACCGGATCCCTCCTTTTTATATCCAGTTTTCAGGACTTCTGTGCATGCTAGTACCATGCCTTTTTAATCTTATCCAGTCTTTATAAATTTTATGTAATAAAGTCTTTATTTTCTTCAAGTTTTCGGCCATCTTTAATTAATTTGAGTATTTCTACTTTCAGCTTATCTTTTTTACTTGCTTTTGGAATTCTTTTGTTCTCTCCAATTACTTTTATTACTAATCACATAAAAAAAAAATAAGAAGAATAATTCAACCCTCATTGTACGTTTTTTTTTTTTTAAAAAAAAAATTACTCAACAAAATTTTAAATCCACTTTTATCTTTTAGTTTTTTTTTACCCAATGCCAATATATTTGTAATGTATATAAATAAATGTTACAATATATATCACAGTTCTTCTGTATGTGTTTGGTGAAGGCATGAAACTAATGCTCTAAACCTAGAATACTATATGACTTAACTTTCATAGTTTACTTTTCAATCAATTATTTTGCTAGTACATAAATTTAGGATTTTTTTTCTTATTGTGATCTGTAGAGAGTGCTTCAGTATTTTATATGTCATTTTTATTAATTAATGTTATTTAGGATTAATGCAGCTATATGTACATTTTGCTGCAGATACTATTAATGTTAATGAATGTTTTGATTTTAAATGTATATCTGATACTTTTTTTAATGCTAGGTTTCTGCAACATTTGCTGCTAGTCTTGTCACCAGTCCAGCCTTGGGAGCTTATCTCAGTCAACTATATAGTGAAAACTTAGTTGTCGCTTTGGCATCAGCTGTAGCTTTACTAGATGTATTTTTTATATTAGTTGCAGTACCAGAATCACTGCCTGAAAAAATGCGTCTCTCTTCTTGGGGAGCTCCAATCTCATGGGAACAAGCAGATCCATTTGCTTCATTAAGAAAAATTGGTCAGGATCATACTATTATGATGTTATGTATGACAGTTTTTTTATCATACTTACCTGAAGCTGGACAGTATTCTTGTTTTGTAGTTTACTTAAAATTAATAATGAAATTCACAGTAGAAATTGTAGCATCATTTATTGCTGTGATTGGTGTTCTTTCTGTGCTGGCACAGACTGTTGTACTAGCTGTTCTAATGAGAGCAGTTGGGAATAAAAGCACAATCATGATTGGATTACTGTTTGAAATGTTTCAGCTGGCTTGTTTTGGATTTGGATCTCAAAAATGGTAAACGAAATTTATGTACAAATCTATATTTATATGCAAACACAGTTTTGTATTTATTGATATGTGTGGTTGCTTACTATTAATTTAATAACCATGAAATTTCAGATGGATTTCACTTGTTGCTGTTTGGATAATATGGCTGGCTTATTGGCTCTTTGTAGAGATACTATATTACATATTAGCTTTCATATGATTTATCTATTGGTTATTTTATCTAATACAAAATTTAGAAGTGAAATGAAAAGATGAATGGGGGGGGGGGGGGATTGGTGATTTTTGTTTTTGATTGATTGATATGATTTTACAAAAATTTTTATTTAAATGGAAACTTCGCTATTTCAAATTTATTAATCTAGATTGTTCTTTTTAGAATTTTTATGGCCTCTCCATTTAGATGTTAAACACACACTGTCAGATAACAATTGGAGAGATCAACGAAATTCTCATTTATTATTTTAATAAACTTGTCATATTAATCATCCATCGTTTCTTCTTCTTTTAATATCACTTCTAAATTTTATTGAAAAAAATAAACATAATTAAATCATGTAATAGATAATTTATAGTCTCTTATGTTATTAGTATCTTTAGAAACAGCCACTGAATCACTTTTATTACTCATAAACTTAAAAACTATTTACATCTTTCAGTTGTGAAAATCTTATAGAAATTATGTCACTTTTATATTTCAAATATTCAATTGAAAGATTGATAGAGAGACTAAATATATATTAGAACTCATTAACATAGTTCTAATATGCATTTCAACTAATAATATCTTCTCTGTTAGATTAAACGCCAAATAACTTCTCAAATGTCTTACACTGCTTTTTATGTTTATTAAAGTACATTATGAAAATTTATTCTGCAAGTTTTTTAGCAGCCTTATTTAAATGATTATTAACCATTTTTATTAAACAGAAAATTATTATATTTCATTTAGTCTTATATTCAAACTTTAAATTTAATGGTGCTTAAATATATCTATAAGTAAAGATGATATTGTCTTCAAATAATTCACTGTCAGACAAAAATCTTTTCAATAATCCTTCATGAAGGAGCATTATTGGAGGAAGTAGTATTACCAGGCTTGCCTATTGGATTGTAATTTTCCATTATTGTTTATTCTTTGGCTAAGAATAGTTTGATCCAAATTGTCGATTATATTAGATGGTTATATGGATTGGTTACCTGAAAGAAAAATTCCAAGTCTTTTGGAAATATTTTCAAGTTACTAGTTCTGGATTTAATTCTAGATTATAGATATAGCACAGTGATGTATTACCATTGCATTATAAAGTTCTTTTTTAAATATGTCTATAATACTCTCTGTGTGGTTTAATTGAAAAGATCTAGTTGGTCAAAATGGATCTAAGAACTTATTAGCATTTGTTTTTTCTCCTTGATATTCATTATTTGTTATTTGAAGTATAAAAATAAAATTGTTGATAATTTCTAAAAAATATAAGAATATGATGCATAAATAGAAAGAGATGAATTGTTAAAAAATGATTATCATACATTTATATAAATAGTATTGTAGATTTATTTGAATTTTATTAAATTTATATCTAAAATTAATTGGAAGTTAATAAGTTTTAATCTAGAACAAAATGATTAATAATAATTTAAATATTTATTGAAGAAGATCTTGTGCATGCTAAAAATATAGTCACACTTGCCGAATAAGTTTGGGTGGTGTATAATAAATAATTCCTAGCAATATAATCTAGTAGTCAAACAAAAAAAAATATTATTTGAAGATTATTTCATAAATATTATATTTTCACTTCTACATAATTAATAGCTGCTGGTTATTAAAATTAACATAATGAGTATATATATATATATAGTCTACAAAAGAAAATTTCTACTAACTGAAAAGAAACTGATTTTTTATTATGTCCTATAAAAAATTCAACAGAATATTTCTAATATCTCTCCTATATAATTTTGTGATTTTGGCTGTTACTATCATAGTTGATCTACTTATTAACACACAAGGATCAATATAATGAGGTTACTTTCATCTTGAAATTTAGAATTAAGATAATACCATGGTATTTCTTTTGTCTCAGAAGTTTGGCAGTTTATGACAGAATTTTTGAGTTTATTAAAAACAGATTGAATATATGTATTTATATATGTATAAATAGTTAAATAGTTAGTTCTTTGATTATTAATTGTGGGTGGTGTGTTTGATGAATTAAGAGCATAGTAATATGATTGGCTAAATATTTATTTGTTTCTTTATTTAACATTTTTATTGTTCATAAAAATTGCAAAGAAATCCAACTATAAAATAAATTCACTAATGACTTTATGAAATCCTTTAATTCTGATATTATATGTATAAATTGGACTTTTAATTAGCCATGTAGTTTATGACTTGTGTTTGTCCATATTTATTTGAGTTAGAGGCTTTTAAGAACTCCATTTTTGCAGCAGATAAGCCAACAATCATGGATAATCAACATATTGATGAGATAGTATTAATGTCTGGATGGATCAAATCCAGCTGAAGCCATTGTTAAATATTTGTGGGAAGGGGTATTGGGCTATCATAAGAAACTCATTTTTATTTCTCTAGTATAATTTTTCAGTTAAGGTTTTTGGCTGAATATGCAGAAAGGAGATATTGATTTAAATTGGCTTAGGTTTTGATTTTTTTTTTTTTAATGAGGAAATTTGTTTCTAGTATTTGTTTGTGAATCATCTTGAATGCATTAATAAAATTTAATTCTCTGTACAAATTTAATGTGAATACTTCTCCAGATAATGTATTAGTCCATCTATACACACTAAATGACTTATTAGATGCAGACCAATTCACTATGAAGTGATTAAAATGATATTATGAAAAAAGTGAAATAAAAAAAAATAGATATTTGTTTCTGTTATTGACTATTTCCCACATAAGTTTATTGTTGTTGTTTTTTTGATAAACACAACTTGAGCACTTAAACATTGAGTTGAGAACTTTAAGTATGTAATTACAATAATTAATTACTGAATTTTAGATATTTTACACCGGCTACCACAGGATAAATTTAAATAAGATAGATCAAAGTATTGAATTATTTATAATTATTTGTTGATGGATATTTGTCTATATAATACATTTACTAACAATAATGAAATGACAAATATAAAATTAAGTACTCTTATTCGTCTGTAATAAATGATTCGGTCTAACCATTTACTTCAATATTTATCCCATTCCGTAGCAATGTAGGTATAATAATTCTTCTCATTCAGAACCATGCTAAATAAAATTAACAAAACTTATGTAAATAAAGCAAAATAAATATTTCTCTATAGATATATTTTAAACTACAATTGTATATTCTAAACTTCTGGATCAATCTCTACTTACTAATAACTTTAAATTATATAAGTAATTTATTTGTTATTCACATTTTATTAACAACTTTATTTGTAAATGTCATGAGATAAGCTTATTAACAACTTAAAAGTACTATACATGTTCATTGGATGATAGGTTGAATAATTAGATGTGATATGGTAATTGATGTTACATATGTGTATCTTTCATACACACTATAAACGTATTTTTATTATTCCAAATACTTTAGTTTTGATTAAATTGATTTAAAAAATAAAAACATCTTTTGATTCATAACATCATGATAGAGTATACTATTCTGGATTTTTATATTGATTCATATGATACAAATTTCAAAGATTAATAGATGAGTAATTTGATTCTTAATAGCTTATTTTAGGCTATAAGAAATAAGTGATATAAAATCTCATAAGATTTTGCATAATGAGATTTTACTTAATATCACAATTGGAGACTTAA
Source organism: Epiperipatus broadwayi (assembly GCA_028023455.1). Lineage (NCBI taxonomy): Eukaryota > Metazoa > Onychophora > Udeonychophora > Euonychophora > Peripatidae > Epiperipatus > Epiperipatus broadwayi. The sequence goes on from JAQFVV010000016.1 coordinate 4,976,800, forward strand.
ATCTTCCCACACTGATTATAACATAAAATAATAATGATGATGATGAAGCATTATCATTAAATAAACTTAAAGAGATTTTATGATAACGTTGTCATTGTCCATTATATGGTAATCTCTTCTAAATTGATCATAAGAAGGAAATATTATAACCTTGAACTTCAACCAGTTTTTTAAACATTGAGAAAAAGAAGTACTTTATTCCTAAACTCATCTTAATATTTGATAATCTTTCTTAGAGGTTAGTAGATCATATCATTGAAAGAGTAATCTTTTTTTTAAACCTTGTCTAATTAAGAATGTAATTCATATAACATATTAATAATCAATATTGTTAAACTTTATTTCACTTAAAATATCTTTCATGACAGATCATGTAATATCTACATTATATTGTAGATATAATTTTATTTCATGAAGGATGACAATTTCAAACTACTCCAATCATTTATAGAGTGTAAAGTACAATCAATTCATCCAAATATTTAAATGTTTGGTATATGTAACTATTTCAAATTACCTTTTTTAATAAGTCAAATAAATTAAAATAATTCCCATACCTATTATCAATAATAATAATATATAAATAAACATTTTGAATGCCCAGGATAGAAAAGCCGAATTTCTATTCAACAATTTTACTAGCTGAGAATGCTTGTAACCACTCTGGGCAGAATCATAGTGCCATAATTTGCAGAAAGGAGATGTAGTGTTTAAATAAGATCAAAGATATGCAAATAGCTAATTTACATGCTTCATTAACACTGATATTTTTTTTATTATTAGTGTGAGGGTTATTGGAAAAAAAGTATGCCTCCTTAATTTTGCTCTTGCAATCTCATGCTTGGAGCATACAATGTCCAAGATTATAGGATCAAAGATGTGGCCATTTTTCAGTTCATGCTCAGAAAGATAGACCTGTAGTCAGAGTTACTCTTAGCACAGTTTTATAAATATCTATGTTATGTGATTCTGTAGCAATATTTGCTCAGGATTCTCCTTAATATATAGCGCTATAAGCAACATTGCTGCATCTGATTTTATTTATTTGTGGAACTTGATCAACAAGCAGCATATCTATAGTGTTTTTTAAGAACTTTCTGTTTAAATGTGGAGTTCTTAAGCTAACATTATATGTATTGGAGCATATTTTTTTCATTTTACAAGGTATCTGGGGTATATGTATGCAGAAGGCTTTTGTCTGCCTGTAGCATAGGCAACCATTGTAGCCTTTTGTACAATTTCTTCACAGTGTCCATCAGCATGTTGTGATTATATCTTAATTTGTGAAGATCCTTGATATAAGCCTCTATATTGGCTTTATGATCAACTTCATATTTGCAAATTTTACTATTTAGGAAATCTTTCAAATTGGCTAATTTGTTCATTGTCAGTGTACACAGCAAGAATGGATTGCGCTACATATTTCTAAGGGCTTAACAATAATTTTATAATCAAGATTGTCTTTATTCTGTTGAACATATAGATTGAGGAATTGGAGACCTTTTGTGGTGGCTTCATACTCAATAGCTCTTTGTAGGGCTGTTAATTGTGCTAGGTTTTTTTCAAATGTCCAGGATCTGCTTCTTGGAGCAACCCATTAACATATTGTCCACATACGAAGTGTAAAATGTGTTGGGTCTAAGGACTGTGTTTAGGGATGACTATTTTTTTAATTCTGATAATGTGGTGCTGCAAATAAATCCACTTATTGGCAGTCCCATAGATCATCCATATTCCATTTTATTTGGCTAGAGCTGTAATTTCTTTGTCCATTCATTTTAAAGTCTCCACAATGAATTTGCTTTTATTGGGGTTGTAATCTGTCTTTCGCATCATCTCATGAATAATGTCTATAGTGTACCACTCAAAACATGTTGATCCATCTAACATGAGCTGGAATTCAAAAAAGTACTTCAAACCCAGTCAAACTCGAAATTTAGGTCAGGGACCAACCTGAATTCGAATCCATTCCCTGTCCCAGATCAAACACTTAATGAATAACATAATGATGGCACATGAGAATTTATTCTAAAATCTGGCCCACTAGCAGAGCAGATAAGGCAATGAGACTTATTTACTAACTACATTATAACTTAATCAACATAAGTATACCCATGGTTGTAGGTGTGGAAGTGGAGAAAAGGGAATTCGAACGACTCAAATAAGTTTAGACAATAAAAACTAGTTTAATATAATAAATTAATTATATATATATTAATGTGTGCATGAATGAGCGGTCTTCCAAACAGGTGATAATTACATATTGTAGTTCACGCAAAGGGTTCTCATATGCTCTTTTATTAACTAAATATTATATATACATTCACACACATCTTTGGTGGGTACGGTATTAAGATATTATATATACATTCACACACATCTTTGGTGGGTACGGTATTAAGATGCCAATCAATTATTAAAAAGATTACATAGGATTGATTTATGGCTCTGAAACATGGTGACTAACATAATTTCGGGGAGCATTCCGGGATTCATTACATATATAAGAAAAATTATTTTCACACCATTGCGGTCGTGAAAATAAACAAAATACATTTGAAAACTTTTCCCCAAGGCATATACCCTTAAATACAGAAATAATAAATTATGATGGTGGGATTGTATAATAAGATTGAAATAACATTATAAATTGATAAAGTAGTAATATTCAGTATTTATATATATTTTGAGCAGAGTGCAATTTTAATATTACAACATTAAAACAGAGTCATGAAGCAAAGGAAATAATAAACTAAAAGTGGCAGTACTGACATAATGGTGGAGAAATCAAAGATAAGATCATGCTTCTGGATGAAAATGAAGTCTAAGACCCCCTTCTTAGGGCAGTGCTTAGAGAAAAGTGGATAGGCATAGCAGGTGCCGTGGGTACTGGAATCACCAACGCACATAGGCCTTTTTATACAGAATAAGTCCTGGCAAGCTCAACTTTCCACGGGACAGAATATAAGGAGAAATCTATAGGTTCGATTCTGTCGCAACCCCCAGATTAGAAGCACATATATAAATTCACGAAGATGAGCCGAATGTCAGTAATGCAGTACGAATGAATGTCACTAACAACATCGAATAGGATTTATTGCTTTAAAATAAATGACCATTGTTCAAATGCCCTAATTTATACAAATACTATGCTATGCCGCTACAAAATATACATATACAAGATTTTATTTAGTAAAAAAAACATTAAAATGTACCCCCTTTCTTTTCTCCTATAAAAAAGATTCAATCCTAGCTTTGTGGATTTTATAATAACTGGAATATTTAAATATTTGATATCTTAAGAGTATGAAAAATAAAATAAAATTGGCAGTTGTATAGAAAACAACTAATAGGTCACCTTTTCAGAATTTAAATAAATAACATTTTAAAAGATTTTAAAGCGCTAATTAGCTTGAGCAATGGATTTACCCTGTGTAGAATTACTTCATTCTATTTGGAGTTGAACAAATAACAATTTTTATACTAAAAAATAAAATGTTGTCTTGTAAAAACAATCTGGCAAGCATATTCATTAATCATACATTATATTTTAAGGGAACATTAATAACCTTAATTCATGGAGGTTTACTTAAAAAGAGAGAAGAAAAGATTTTTAGGAATTCAGCTTGTCAGATTGCTTGAGATTGGCATATTAATAATAACTAAAACAAATATATGAAATCAAATAATAAATACATATAAATAAATGACCACACCAAAATTATAAAAAAGTTAGAGCATATGGAGATAGGATTAGATAAAAAATCATTTGAGAGCAATTTACATTTATATATTAGACAGAAATAAAGTTAAACAATATGTTAGGAGAAATCTTGATAGCAGGATTTGAAATTAGTTAGACTAGATTTACTTTCAGGTGGCATGAAGATAATTATCTTGCACAATTTCTTAAGAGTCCATTTTAAAAGTCAGCTCATGCACAGCTGACAGCAAGTTTCTGATCAGCATTCCAAAGTTCTCATGTCAGGCTTTTACTTCATTTTTCGCAGCAGGATGGTATGCAGTGGAAGAACACCCACAAGGGTAAGAAAGGTGATGGGCTTTGTACTCAATCATCATTTTTAAATTTCAAATCAGTGTGGATCACAGTTCTCTCAATAGTAGCTATCCTTTAGTGTTTAAAATCATCCCATTTTATATCCCACTCAGATATTTGTGGAATGCTTTTCATTTCTTATTTCTAGCCCAAAATCTAATTTCTGATCCAACAAAATCTTACATTTTTTTGTTTTTTGTTCTGGGAGATGCAATTGTTAGATAATGTTCCAAAAATATATTCAAATCTATTTCCAGATTGGAAATAGATTTAACAAAATATTTATAATAAAAATAAAATCTATTAATTTGATTCCCCTTTTTATTTTTAGTAAACTTTAATTAAAAATTCCTTCCCAAGATTAAAACAATATTATGTTTCCAACCCTTTAATTATTTTTGGACAATTAATGGCTGCATCTTCCATTTTGGATTTTACAAAATATACAATGTAATAGAAAAAAACAAATTAAAAAGAAAAAGTTTTATAAATAACATATAATAAAATATTTTAAAAATCAATATTTTGTTAGTATATTTGCTCTTGTAATATATATATATCTGAGCCGCACCGATGTATTTTAATGTGAAGAAGAAAAATTAATAATAATAAAAATATTGAAAAGCTAAAATTTATAATTTTTAAGCACGCTTCTCAGAAATATATATGGGATATATATATATTGCAATGGTCAGGTTCAAGCCCTTCTCGTTGCACCTTTCAGTTTAACTACAAAACCTATCTGTGCTGGGTTCAAATCCTATTAAAATATTAATTTTATTATAATAAACATCTAAACCGTACTATCATGGCTGGGTGCGCAGCATTATATATGCTCATATGAATAAATGCTGTACATACGTAGGTTAATAAATGTTACAGCGAATATAATAATTTAAATTTTATTTTTTTTAAGGAATGATTTATGTTTAATTTTAAATGGAAATATCAATTTATTAAGCTTATTAAATACAAATTCATATGTAGATATATGATTCACCTTATATAATATTATATAGAGAGTAGCATGATTTAGTTTTGTAAAAGAGCAAAAAGCTTTTAGTTTTTAATTAGTTAAAAAAAAAAATTAGCCGTAAACAAATTTACATTAAGTCCACCGCACCTGTGGCTAAATCAAAGTTTGAAAATTGATAATTGCTTTACTCAAATTTTTCTGCTAAATTGTATTCATTAAAATCACTGAAGTAGCATTATTTCACACCTAGAGGAGGATCTATGGCGCCATGGAAACCTAAACAAAAGCATTTTGGTCAATTTGATAAATCTTATAATTTAAAGTAATATTTTTAGAATTAATGGGTTTCCAGGCAAAATAAATTCTTTTCTAGTTAAGTGCTGGTAGGAAAAATATAAATAGGGTATATTTGAAGCTTGAGTTATGGAGTCACTAATTTTGGAAGAGCGTCGTCATGCTTAATCCACATCCGATCTTTAAAAAATCTGACTGGAGAAAGGCGACTGCTACTTTTAAAATCCATGGAAGAATGATGTGCCACTACCAGCTTATGCCTAAACTACTGGAGCTGCCACAAGAAACCGTCCTGCAACAGCCGCTCAAGAAGATGATGATATCTGAAAGACAACACCTGCTTATCCAGCCAGCATTTAATTGGTATGCCAAACCTCGAACCACAGAGCTCTGTGTAACAAACTATTTCTCAATCAAAATTTTCTATTCACGTTTAAAGCTAGCAAACTACAATCTAATGTAATCTCTAAATCCTATAAATGTTTTCATTATAAATTCCCATTAAATGAAATAATTTATTATTTGTATAACTTGCTTACCTCTTTATAATATCTTAACTTTTTGAATGTCATTAGTGCTGCGAGAGCGCTGCTGGCGTTTTTCAGCTGATGTTTTGTTTTCATTCTTTACTGATGTAAAAAGTATAAGCATGACGTAGAACAAATATGAGCATTTGATAGCTTAATCAGGTGGCTTTCAGAAAATGTTTACTTCAAAAAAATCGGTTGAAATTTGGATTTTTGGCATATTTTTTAATCGACCACAGTATTTAATTTTTTTGTTTTTTTGATAATTTTTGTACTTATCATGAAGCGATAAAAGACAAAAATGGTTTACGGGCTGCAAGTGAAAATTTCTCCGGTGTTGTTCACAAAGAAGGCCTACAATAGAGCTTCAACGCAATGTCGTAAGTAACATTTTTAATTTTTTTTTTTAATTTTTTGATAAAATTATCTTTTTTTTATTAATTTTAGTTTGTAATTAGTGTGTGTTAGTTATATATTTATTTATGCTCATATAGAATTCATATCTACAGCAATTTTCTAATGTTCTACCTACACTATTATAAAAATATGCTTTTCAAAAAGTATAATAATTTATTATGAAAATCATTAATTTTGTTTATATAATATGTTTTACAAGTAATGTGTTATAAAACTAATAATTAAATGTATACAAACATTGCATACACAAACATGTAATCAAATTCTGCATATAGAATTCATATCTATAGTAATTTTCTAATGTTCTACCTACACTATTATAAAAATAATGTTTTTCAAAAAGTATAATAATTTATTATGAAAATCATTAATTATGTTTATATAATATGGTTTACAAGTAATGTGTTATAAAACTAATAATCAAATGTATACAAACATTGCATACACAAACATAATCAAATTCTGATTCTTGTTTATGCTTTTGTTTACTCTTGTTCATGCTTTGGTTTTGCTATATGTTTCATAACATTACTTTCAAGTCTATAGCTAACAAATACACTATATGCAAATAAATTATATCTATGTGGTACAATAAATATAATAAGATAGCATCACTTCTGTGCATACAGAATATAAACATCACTTGTGTGTGCATAAAGAATATAAACATCACTGGTGTCCATAAAGAATATAAACATTACTGATATACACAAAAAAATATAAAATGAAGAGATGAAACTCATTTTATCAGTGATATAGACAGTAGCCTACAATTTCTAGTTTTAGATGGATAAGAAGCCAATTGCTATGATGATTTTTTTTGTATCTTTTATTAGGATGAATCTTTTTCTTTATAGATGCCTTTGACATTTAGAACATTTGGGGTACAAGATAAAAATGAAGAAGATTGCGAAACTATGGATTAACTCAGGTAAGACATGTTATACATGTTTAGAAAGATAATTTTGTGAGGAATGTAAAGAAATTATCACTGAAGGTGTATTTTCAATTTTAGTTAATGTTAATTTCCAAATTATGAACAAACAATAAAATAATAATTATTTCGGATGTGAAAATTTCTTTTTTTTCTTATTTTTTATATAGTTATCACCATTTATTTTATGCTTATTGTTTTCCTTAATGTTTCTAGTTTCTAGCAATGTAATTGTTTTTGCTCTAACATAATTAAAACTGAAGTTATTGTGAAAATTGGGTCTCAGGCCAGTATTTTAAAAAATTCAATATGGCGGCTTGAAGCTGAAGTAGTTAAGCAAACTAAATGTAACCTACTCTAAATTCTTTATCTATCACTGCAGTCACACTTATAATATTTTTTTATTGATATTTTGTTATTTATATGCCAATGCTTCGAAGCGGCGAGCATTTAACGTAATAAATATTCGGAGATATAATTACAAATCTCTTCCCATAATTATTTTCTTAATGACATTCTTGATGCTCGCTGGTTCAAATTTGTATATTTATTTGATTTTAACTGTATCGTGGCTTACTATTAAATTTCCATCTTATTGAGATTTATGAATAGAGTAATGTACTAGTCTTAGTAATATGAAAGTATATTTAGTAATTATTTGGTCATTCGATCAAATATACTTTCCCTTTCCCTCATAATAATTTCTACGTATCGATTGAAACCTATAAACCAGAGTTTTTTTTATATATTTTCTTTATCCCTCTAATGTCACTTGATTTTGTAGCATTAGAATTGGTTCATAATAGTAATACTGACCCTGCTATTGCCCCATATTTTTGTAATAATTAATGTCATACTTTCACTTGGCGGATTAGATATATTAAATTCACATTCAATGTTTAATGTTTTGCTGCATTTTCTCCATAAGATGGGACCTTGGGAAAGACCACCCCATCTTACCTTTTGTCGGGGCACACACTAGTAAGACTGGACATATAATTTCCAGCAGTAGCCACCCCAACCTTTTAGCAGCATGATGCTTGGTTCTAGGGTACTGGTGTTTGTCACGAAAACCCAGGACTTCAATCTCTATCTGCAGGGCCCTCTGTTATTGTAATTTTCCGGTGCTGTAGCATGTCTGTGATCTTATATAACCAATTTGAGTCCCATAATTTAATAAATTATTCAGTATTAAACTGAAATTTATATCTTTGGTTTCTGGGTTCAATCTCAAATCTGAGCTGATTTATATGCTCATAATTTATTACTTTAGTAATGTTTTCATAACTGTTTTTGCCTAAGACTTGTACAGTATTTTATAATAGTAGCTACCACTGACAATAGGAATTGGTATAACCTAATGTAGGCACAGTTTAGTGATTCTTTAAATGTTTCAATTCATATTAACAATTAAAAGATTTAAGGAGGAGAAATGTCAAATCCTCATTATAAAGCCTGCATGCTTTCCCACATTAATTGATGTCCTATTATTTAATAAATATATGTTAAATGTAGTCTGGTTTCATGTAATTTCTTGTTCCTATCTCAGTCCAATTCAGTCTTTAGTTAATTATATATATATTTGACATAACTATTATGCATTAATTACATTTATAAATGTTATCTTTGATTTCATGCTGATAGTAAGTAAATTAGTTAATATAATTTTAAGTCCTGAGTCTCATGATTCTCCCTGTCCTATGCCGGCTGCGAAAGATGGATGTACTACAAGTGTGGTCGTTCGTAGGATCTTGAGTCTTGGACTACTGGCAAATGAATTGAAGTGTGGTCTGATTCGGGACATCACAATCCTGATCTGGTCAACTTTGGTCTCTTTGTCTGGATTCTAGATTCTGATATGTGAATGTACAAAACTTGACTGTTACAATATACACAAGTAAAGGAGCGGTTTGAACATAGGTTAGTACTTGGTAAGTGGATAGAACCATGAAGTTTAAGCTAAGATTGACTACTTCAATAGATACCGTACAAGAAATTGATTTGTATAACTCTATGATGTCCAAATATGCCAGTCTATATAGAATTAAGTGCATTGTTTTAATGTACACAATCAAAAGATGATTTCATAGAATATTTTTTGAAACTTATATAGGCCATGAGCCATTAAGCAATGGTTTTAGAAGTTTTATAGTAATATATTCCCTGAAGTCAATCATTAAATGCAGAAGATGATTTGGTGTACGTAATTTGATATTAGCAAAAATTTGCAGCAGAATGGCAGTGGTCAAATACATTTTTAAATATTCCGATCTGTTAAATGCCTTGTAGCAATATTTTCATAAGATTGATGAGATAGAATTAATTTTTCATCCTCTTTATATTATACATATCAACGCAAATTATGAATGCTGTGAGTGCTGGGCTGTCGAAAGCATACTCACCTAGTAAAACTTGAATAGAAATTTAGCTTTTCTTGTCTAAGCATTCAAAATGTTTATTTATATATTACAAATAGTACAAGAAAGTAATAAACCCTTGAGCATTACAATAATAATAATGCAAAATCTTTCTACAGTGAGATATTTATTTATACTAATTTTGTTTGTAATATTTAATATTTTGGATTTAAATATAATCTCTCCCCAAAACAATAAGTTTTTGTTGACAAAAATGGTGTTAACACATAAACTACAAAATAATGATTTATAATATAAAGTGATTGAATCTATAAAGTATTAGTGACATACATTTAATAAATAAAATACAGTATAAATCTTTATTATATTATAATAACAACTCATAATAATACATTAACATAATTATATATATAAAAGCCTTTTTCGATAATTCTAAATTTTTTCACCCGTTTCAATATAATACCTCCTACTAATACCAACACGTATTTACGTACATAGCGACATCTATCGACATTTCCTATAATTCATTATTTCTATTAATTTATTTATATTTCCCTTTCTTTATTCATTACCCAATCATTCGTTAAATCAATTGACTTTTTGTAAATGTTCATACATGTATTTATATTATATAATTAGTTTCATATATTTTCCTTCTATTTATTTCCTTTATATAATTTAAAGGTCTTATGTTTTTAATACAATCTATTTTATGTCCAAATTTTAAATAATGAACATGTAATGCAGATCTATCATCTCTCCTTTCAATAGCACTATTATGTTCTTTTGCCCTTTGTTTTAATTGTTAGGACCTTTAAATTATATAAAGGAAATAAATAGAAGGAAAATATATTAAACAAATTTTATACTATAAATACATGTATGAACATTTACAAAAAGTCAATTGATTTAATGAATGATTGGGTAATGGATAAAGAATAAAAAGTAATATAAAGGGAAATATAAATAAAGTGATAGAAATTATGAATTATAGGAAATTTTGGTAGATGTTGCTATGTACGTGTTGGTATTAGTAGGAGGTATTATATTGAAAAGGGTAAAAAAATTTAGAATTACTGAAAAAGGCATTTGTATATATAATTATTATGTTGATGTATTTATAAGTCGTTATTATAATATAATAAAGATTTATATTGTATTTTATTGATTATAAGATAAACAACATAAAGGAGCATTATTCCTTAGAATTTAATACTTTTATTGCTTGTATATCAATAAATATTACAGTACTCAATCAAATAATTTTTAAAAATATAATGAAGAACTTTCTTTCCTTTATTTTAGTAATTTTTAGTTCTAAGAGAGATCAATAGGACTTGATATGTTGTTTATTTTTTTCTTTTAGAGGCAGGAATTTTAAACAAGTGCAAAATGATTATTAATATAATTTTCTAAAAAAAAAAAACATAATGAATATGTTATTAGCAAATATAAAGTAAATGATTAGCAAAAGTTTATTTTTTAAAAATAAAAATAAAACAAACAACATTATTTTAGTAAATGACATTTGCAATTTAGAATACTTTTAGTTTGTTTTTATTACTGGCAATTAAAAAAAAAGTTATTCAACATTATATTCTGTTATCTGGCACTTTTATTTAACCTGTTTAAATTGTCTTAAAATATTTATGGAATATGAAATAGAATCTCTGTTAACATTTAAAATTAAACTAATCATTCTGAGATGCTTTCTACAAGATACTATAAAAATTACTGCATTAACATTTCTTTGTAACAAACAATATTTTTTTTTATTTCTTAAAAATCCTATTATAGCTTGTCATCATATTAATTTACTTATATATAATAAAATTTGTTTGATAAATTCTTATTTATTTACTTTTTCATAGGGTAAATTATCTTTTAAGCTATTTGTAAATGCATATGCGCATGTTCAGGGAAAAGCTTTATCAAAAGGTAATTTTAAATAACTAATAACTAGGTTTAGCTATCTGGGTCTTCCAAGATGATTTTTGAAACATAGTTAAATTTCAACTTAGATTACAAAAAGATAGATATCTTTTTTATGCATCTTAACACACCCTGTTAGTCTTGAAGTAAATATTAATTCACAATACAGTATACCAAAAGCAAATTTTTTAAACATTTTCCTTTGAAAGGTTCCGCCCCAACAATAATTTATTACTTGTACCCTCTTTGATTCTTAAATTTTCTTTAATTATTGATTTAATATTTTCTTGCCATCTTTTCCCATAGCATAATGTATTAACACTTATTTTAAAAAAAGAATGTAAATTGGAATTGTGTAAAATAATTATTTTATTATAATGCATGTACATGTTAACACCCACATGAACATTTATTTAAACATTCTATTAAAAATATTAAGTTATTAAACAACTATTGTAAACATTTTAAAATTAAACTAATGTTTAAAATAACCACATGTGACACTTATTTAAACATCGCATTAAAATGTTAAATTATTAAACTATAGTAATTAGATTTTTAAAATTAAATTATTTAAAATAGTTTATATTAATCAAAACCAACTAATCTTTCAAATGCTTCAAAATTTTTCATTGGGTTTTTTTAATTATATAATTTAAACCTATCTAGAAATATATATGTTTAGCAAATGGAATATACTGTTTCAACTTTTTATTTTTTAAAAAATAATAATAATCACGCAATCAGTACATGTTTCACTATTCTATGGGTTCAAAACTTTGAAATGGATTTCAGTAAGAATAAAATTCTCATTGCAAAATTACATTGGACAATAAAATATATATATATCAGGTGATGCATATAATCAGCATTTCTGATGTTTCAAACTCTATTAAGATTCATGACTTTATAATTTATTTATAGAAAGATTATAACAAGCTTTCCTTTGACTCATTTTAGATCTACCTGATAACACTAATTATTCACACTATCTTTCAATCTTTATCAGAAATTTTAAACCTGGAAAACACACCACCTCTTCTATTACAGATGGCTGAAGCAATTCCTCTGTTTGCTCAATCTACTGATGACAATTTTTTATTCCATCTATTGTAAATAAATAATTCTCTTGTATTGATTATCACAACTTTTTTTTCTTTTCACCTATAATAGATAAATAATTCTTTTAAAACTATGCTTTAGTCTACTTATGGATGAAAGCTAATAATATTTCTGTCATATAAATAACTATATTGTTTCCTTTTCAGTTACTATATTTACTAATAATTTACCTTTTTATCTTCAGTCATTACTTCATTTCTGCGATTCTGTTTTTTTACTTCTGTTTTATTCTGCAAATCTATACTTTTATGCGTAATTCTTCTATATATTTTTTTTACATTCTCTTTCCAATAACTTGTAGCTTTATCTGTTTCATAATTTGATTCATTATTAAGTCTATTTATATATTCTTCCATCTTTTACATATATTTTTTCTTATTATTTTAATTTTATTTGTCATCCATTAGTAATTTAAGGCATTTTTTTTCTTATTTTTTCATAACATATCTTTTAAATTTTCTCTTAATAATTCTTATTTTTATTGAAATTTATATCTATATTTAATTGAAGAAGTGAAAATCATTTTTTAGAATCTATATTGGCCACTTCTTGTCTCACTTTTTTTATTCTGTTAAAAGATAATCTCAACTCTATTACATTATATTAATTTCAAAATGTATATCTGTATTTTTATATTGGACTATTTCCATCATCTAATATGAGTATTAAATGTCTTTAGAAATTTTTTACTTTATTTAAATATTCCAAATACATTCAACTGTTAGCAATAGCACATCAAACAGATTAATATATATGCATAACGTTTCGAGAGGTATTCTTTCTCTTCTTCAGGTGTTACTGGCCTGACAAGTGATAGTAATAACATGGGATTTGAACCTGGACCCTTAAATTCTTGAATATTGAATTTTTAAAGTAACACACTTTTAATACTGCTTCTAAACTTATTTTGAATCAAAATATAATTCAGTAGAAATCTCTTCTTATCATGTGAATGTCTTCAATGTAAATCCTCACTTCTTGTGATTTTTCAGTCATGCTTTCATAATTAATATTGCTACTATTCTTAGGATTGATTTAGCTTAGTGATTCTAACAGCAGCTTTGCTATTGCTGTCTCAATTCTAATGGATTTTGTAACTTAGCAGTTCATATCAAATAATCAGACTGATCCTCATTCCTGTCCCAATTTTTTTAATTGGGAATTAAATCCCCCCCCCCCATCAACCAGATTTTCTGATATTGAGCCAATTGCTCATAATTTATTTTTACTCGAATTGCTTTACCAATTTCTAATTTTTCACACAAATGACAATATATCACTGAAATATTAAGGCTTGAATAATTTTAAGTTGTATGTGCAATATTATGTATATTTAGAGAATAAACATTTTTTACTGTTGCTATTCTCAATTACTCATTAGAATTTCTAAGTTTTTTTTTCAAGTTATCTTTCCTTGCAAAGCAGAAGTATATGTAAATCAATATACATAATACTTATAATATTAATTCAATATTGTAGTTAGTTGGATAACTGAAGGGAGCTTGAAAAATCTGGGTTCAAATGTCCTCTGATTACATCTAGCTTAAGTATTGTAAAGGGTAGCTTACAATACAAATATTCCTAAAAAGATCAAGCCTACTTATTGAACCCAATCCATTTGGAATTTTTTAAAAAATAATGGGAAGATTATTTGTTTGTTATTTATTACATATATACATATAATGCACAATAGATTATTTTATTATAAAATAAAATACGATCAATATTTTAGAAAGTAATATTGTATATATATATATAAACTATTTGATTAAAAAACTGTGATGTATATATATTTTTTAAAAAAATTTGGATATTAATTTATAATCAAATGATTTAGAGATAGCCTGAGGTTAAGTTAGGTGGCCGTGTATGAAAATAAAACATTTTATTTTTTTTATCTGTAATAAATGAAATGTATTTAAACAATAGGCATTTAAAAATCTAAATGTATTTAAACAATAGGCAGTTTAAAATATCAGCGTTTCAGGAGATTCTCAGCTTTTTATATAAAAATAGAAACTTTTTACAAATCGTTTTTTTTATCAAAAGATATAGCAGCTATAACAATAGACAGTAGTTTAAACTAAAATTTAGAACGCTAAAATGGAGTTTTGCTTTTTCTTTTATTTAAATCATAAACATTTTTAAAAGTCAAATGCTGTAACTAAAAGTTTACCAAATTCAGAAGAAAGAAAGTGAAATAAGAAGTAAGAATAATTGATAAATTTTGAAATAATTAAAGCATGTTTTAAAAGTTGTTGGAGTAATTTTTTCTACTATTTTAAATCTTTTCAAAAAGAATAATGAAAATTAATCTGCTGAAAATTGGAAAAGAAAAAAATGAAATAATTTTCTTAATATATATATATATGTAAAGTGCTTCTATATTATCCAACATAAATTTATGATTACAAATAATTATTGAATTGTACTTTAATATGAATATAGGCTAGAGCAAAACATGCTATTGTGCCTCATGTTATTTCCTACAGCTGCATTAAACCTCTATTTATTTATTTATTTTTCTACTTTATTGTAAACACACAAGAAAATGCCTGCAGTCCAAAGTAAACAAGCATTGGAATACTTAATGGTGAATCAAATAAGGATCAAGTTGTTTACCATACACAACTACAGGAGACACCATTGTACCTATCTATCCTTGCTAAGGAAAATGATTTACTAAGTGAAACTGCTTTTGGAGAACAACATGCCTAACTATCAACTACTACTTCCATTAGGATGGTTTTTATGAACTTTGTTCCAATTACAATTTTTTTTTAATCAAGAAATTAACATTGTAAATTTTTGTTTTATTTTTTTTAATTCTTGTTATCTGTTGTATTTTCACACTCTGATGCTGAAGCCTCATTTTTCAGAATTAGCAAAGAAGAAAAGGGGGGGTTATTCACTTTGATATTTTTATATTTTCATTGTAAATAAAATTTAGGTTAACCCACCTGCTTCACATCAGGTTATCCGCATAAATAGTAAGGTAAGATTCTCTACATTTAATTTCATAGATTAAATTGCAACACTTATACAGAATACATATTATATGTTTTATATTGTTGATTAACCTTGTATATAGATTTTCCACTATGTTTGACTAATCAACTAGTATTAATTTCTATCATATATATAAATTGGGGGAAACTTAAGTTAAATAGATTGTTAACATTTGTAAATATATAATTTAGCTAGCCAGCATCTCAATTATCTTAAATTACTAAAGTTTATTTTTCTATATAATTATGATTTTTAAAGAATAAGTGACATAGATGGATTTCCACCATGGGGTATAACGGTTGGATCTGGAGAATCATTAATTAATAAAATGGTAGAGGTTCACATGTACATATGATTATTATTATTTTTTTATAATTATTATTGTTATTATATTTTACGATATTTATTATTGTTAATAAATATTCCGGTCTCTGGTTTATTGAGTTGTCCTGACATTCTACAGTTTATAAACAATTATGCATGCACACACATCTATTTTTTTGTCATATAAAAAAAGCTTTAACGTAAAACAAATATAATAAATGCTAGTTGTAACCTATATATAGGTGCAGGAGTTGTTGTGTGTATCTGTTCATACCTGTTAAAGGAGACAATACCTGTTAAAAGAATCAAAAGCAATATTCGGTGCTTGTCTTATAGCTAAAGATGCCGGTGGATAGCGCCGTTTTCACGCTAAAACTATAAAATATGAACATTCACAGGCCGTTGATTTTAATAATTTTTCTGTGCTTTTTTGTAATGCAAAAATAAAAACAAAACAAAATCGTCTTTTTTAAATATTTTTTATTAACGTATACAATTTAAATGATAATAATAAATGTAAAATAAAATCAACAAATTACAATTTGATTCGTGTTTTTTATATCGTATACTTTTTAAATTGTGTTACGGCTTTTTTTTTTATCAATTTTCTATCAGATATTTTTTTACTTGAGTTATGGCTTTTTTTTTATCAATTTTCTATCGGATATTTTTTTACTTGTGTTACGACTTTTTTTGTTGTTGTTTAACTAAAAAATAATAATCGTAATAAAAGTAAAAGTTGTTATGGTTAGATTTAGGGTTAGTTTTAGGGTCAGTTTTAGGGTTAGGGTTAGTTTTAGGGTTAGTGTTCTGTTTGTTTGTAATGCTAAAATAAAAAAATTCAAAATCGTAACCGTACTCGGACAAAAGAAAGAAACTCAAACTTTTTTAAACAACAACAAACACATACAAATATCTTCTTTACTTATTAAACATGTTTATAATATTTGCTTTTTATTAAATTTACAAAAAAAAACTGTATATTTGGACTTTTCTTACTGGATATTTTTTTCGTACCGCTCTTTTTTACTTCAAAAATATACAGACGGTAGAATCTTTTTTGTCTCGTGGAATGTTACTAACAGTACGTTACTTGACACGTTACCTAATTGCAACTCAATAAAAACATAGTTATTTAACATTTTCCCAAATAAAAGTTCAATACAGTACGTTGTAAAAAGTCTTATAATTATTGCTTTAAAAAATCTGAACATTTCAATAGTTTAAAATAAAAAAAAAATCCAATGAAAACAACATTTCAATACAATTCAAATACAAACTCTCTCATCAAGCCGTAATTATTTTATAAATTGTGCGAATTCGGAAAATGCATTTGCTGCTATGCGACATACATGCTGTACTGCGACGCGACATAGCGGCCTGCATTCTGTAGCACAACAAAAAAGTTGTATTATAGAAAACGCGGGTTCGAACGTGTCGGCCACGGAAACAGCATTTTTATGTGTTTTGGCGTGAAAACCGCGCCATAGAGCGGCATCTTTAGCTAAAAGATGAGTACCCAATATTCTCTCTAGGCTTGAATATTAGGGCATAACGGAATTAAAAAGGGGGAAAGTGGATGAACTAACCTAAATTGCATTTAATATTATTAAATAGGGATAGAGTCAGTCAATTAAAGTGTATGCAATCATTGGTTAAGCATTTCATCAGTTCTCATTAGCATTCTATCAGAGGACCCAAAGTCTGACCATAGTTAGGTGCAAACTTTTTCCCCTTCTAAGCCTGGTAGGTCTCTGCAGATTGTTTCATTAGGGGCAATAAATTAGAGCATATTAACTTATCCCACACCAGATGGCTACATCTGCATAGTATTACAGTCTGCAAGTTAGTTGACCATCCGTTACATCTGGCACACCATCGTTGAGCTTGGTTAGCTTATGATTATTGATGAAGAGTACTGTCCGTTATATTTGGTGTTAGCAACATTTGGGGCTCAATAGATATGTGTATCATCACATATAGACTTTGTGTAAGTTGGTCATACATTGGGATCAAACCAGCTGATTGTTGAATCTGATAGATATATCCAGGTGAATCATTCCGTCCATTATAGTATATATACTATACTTGTATTTAAAATAATGAATTGGTAAAACATTATTATGCATGTCTTGAAAGTGAAAGGAAATTCTGCTGGCAACAATTTCCATTATATTCAGTTATACACTTATAGGCTGCTAAATACTAAACTATACTTTATAATTTTTTAATTTTATTTTTTATGGGTAACATTAATTCAGAAGTGTTTTATTTTAAGAAAAAAAAAAAAAAACTTTAAATATAAATATTGTTATTATATTTTCAAAATCTGTATCTATATTAATTTATTAAGCGCAAGCAGATGATATATAATCATAATATGAAAGGCTGAAACCTTTGACAGAAGTGCCTTAAAAATGCTTATATGACAGCCAATCAGATGTAATAATGACTGCATAGGAAACTCACAAGTCAAAACCCAAGGCAGAGATTTTACGAGAAAAAGATGGTTCCCACCTTCTCTACTTAAATTTATATATAAATAAGCCAGTTTTAAGCATTTTGAAATGAGAGTGTGAAGCTTTAAACACCTTCACATTTAATTCACTAAATATTATATATAAATAAACAAAGTGAAATATTTCGATTTACTATGAAGTAATTTTCAAATCCAATTAATTAATAGTAACAAATGTAAATATATTAATTTATTAAGTGCAAGCAGATGATATAATAATAACATGAAAGGCTGACACCTTTGACAGAAGCACCTTAAAAATGCTTGACAGCCTTTCACGTTATTATTATATTATCTGCTTATGCTTAATAAATTAATATATTTACATTTGTTACTATCAATTCATTGGATTTGAAAAATTACTTCGTAATAAATCGAAAGATATCACTTGTTTATTTATATATAATATTTAGTGAATTTCATGCTCTCATTTCAAAATGCTTAAGACCAGCTTATTTATATATACATTTAAGTAGAGAAGAAGGTGGGAACCATCTTTTTCTCATAAAATTTCTGCCCTGTGTTTTGATTTGAGAGTTTCCTAAGGTGCTTCTATCAAAATCTGTATCATGTTCTGATCAATCACTTATGTAAACACATTTTAATAAGTAATTAAAATGTATTTTAATAAGTAATTTAGACATTATAGCTGTCCCTCATATCTGTAGTCTCCATATTATTCAGTTTCATTTATCTGCAATTAAAAAAAATTAGAAAGTAATAGAAGCGAAATTTATATTTTCTAGATTTTAATTTTTTAGTTTATAATACTTATACTGTACGTTTGCAACTATGTATGTAAACACTGGAATGACCACCTCTTCAAATACAATTAATATTAGAACACCAGCAATGCTTATCAAACTTTTCAGTAAATATAAAATGATTATTTATATATGCTATCTCAAGATTTAATAAGAAGGAGTCTCTGTGTGATTTGAGGTTTGGCCTGAATAATATTACATATGTATATTATAATGATACGGGTTACCTAAGGAAATGTTAAGGCAGTCCATCTCTCTATAATCAGATTTTGGGTCTCCAAATAGGATGCTGTGAATAAAATGATCTAAATTTAATCATCATTCACTTTCACCTTTATTAATTTTCCAGTTACACTCAGATTTCAAACTTAGGGAGAAGTCGTGGTTAACTCTCTTCAGGAGTTTTCATAAATGCTAAGGCAATGACTATATTCTAAATAATCTCAATATATTAAAAAATATAATTCAGTAATTAGGATATTAAATAATATAATATATGGGTTTGAATATAATTTGATTTCGTAAAATTAATAAATAAATTAGAGACTTCTTTAATATTTAAAACAAACATTAACAATATTTATTAAAAAATAAATAATCTACTTACTTAATATAACAAAAATAAGTATAAAGATTAGATTTATTTCACGTTTCTACTATTTTAGAAGTTTAAATATAAAATAACTTTCTATATTTTCTTAGTAGATGCATATTTATAATATGTACAGATTCAAGTAATGTATAATATAATAAATGGATTTTTATAATTTACTAAAATAAATTATAAAAAAATATTGAACTAACTAGTATGAATATAATAAATATACAAATAAATAATAGTATTACATTATACCATCCATATGATAGAATTATATTTTCTTGAGACTATTCTATGTAAGTCATTATTAATGAATATAAATTCTTCACACAGAATATTAATCATTCACATGAATAAGAACAAATAAACATTATTAATTTAATTAAATTAGTTATAACAGTGTTCTGTAAATGTCAAATCAAAAAATAAAATATGAAGAGTGATAAACTCTTAACCTTCATATTAATTTTACTTGAACCTTAATTTAAAAACCTTTTGTCAAGTCGCTTTCATTGAAGATCTAGACTTTAATAAATATATATAAAAAAAATGTAAATTCATGATCTTCTGATCATCTTCATTTAGTCTCTCATAATTGAATTATTCCAAATGTAAAAGTATTGCTCTTATCTTTTAAGTAAATCTTGTGTTAAAGATTTGCAGAGGTCCCTGCTGTCATTTTTTCAGGCACATAGTTTTATGATTGTAGCCTTAATATATATTACTTTAAAGTAACGAGTATGCGCTTTATAAATATAATTATTACAATAATGAAGGAAATAAAATTAAATGTTTTTTTTTAAATGAACATTCACAAAGACGATGTAAGATAATGAAAAGTTCATGTTACTATCCTATTCATTTCCATGTTGAAGAAGCAGTGTTCATTCAGGATAAAGTTCTTTATTTTTTGGATAACAATCATTGTAAAAATATCCAGGCATCTAGTTGTTCCTAATCATTCTTTTATATGATGTTGGTATCTTCTTCCATAAACGATTTTATTAGCAATTGGAGTTAAAGTAATGGAGATGAAATAGGCATTTAAGTAGGATAAGCAATTACATTTATTTGCTGTCAAAACTATAGCATTGTATATCCTATGATGATTGGAATTTACTGACAAGGCATTTCTTTATATATTTAATCTTCTTAAATTAATATTGATCTTAATATATAATGATTTTTGAAAAGTTTATATACTTCAGAATTCCAATTTAGAATGATATCTTTAAGCTTTCAAGCAATAAAAGAAAATATATATAATTATGAATTATATTAATGGAGAATAATTTATTTATTCTTCTATTTGGCTAATATTAAAGTTTATTTCTTAATAAAACTTTTCTTTAATAAATAAACCGTATTCTATATTCGAACACAATAAAATCAATATGCTAAGACAAAAGATAGAAGAAGATAATAAAAATTTTGATTCAGTATTTATAATAAAATCACTTCAAACATCATTTACTTCATATATCATTTGTTTTCAAGAAATTACATTCTATAATGAATAATTGATATTTCAATTTTATTTTCCTTTATGTTATTTGATAGGCTGCTAACTTGACTTTAAAGATTATCTTTATGTCACGTTTTTATTAATGAACTTTGTTAGTTTAAACAATGATAACATATTTATGAATGATTGTAGTATTTTTAATTGTTTTTAATTTTATTAAAAACAATTATAAAATAATAAAGTATATATATCTGTGTGATAGCATTGCGTACTCTCCCTGAATTCTGATAATTGATTGTTGAATGCCTACCAACAAATCTTAGTAGATAATTTAAATATATCACTAATTATTTATCATTTTATAATAATATAGGTATTTTATGGGCTCATAAATAGTGAATATTGATTTGATAAACCCATGATGCTATATCTAGTTGAAATCTTTGTTGATTATATTTCTTTTCATACATTACAATCACATTTCACTTTTTATATGAAGGGCTTATTGTTTTTATTATTTTTATTACCTTGCTTCTGTTTTGTCTTGATTTATTCTTTTTGTTTCTTTTTTTTATATTTTTAATATTTTATTATTAATATTCATATTGGTTGATGTTATGACAGATGGTCACAGCTATGCCAAAACAAGCATCATTTTAAACTAGGGGAGAAAGCAATCACAAACTATTACTATATACTATGTTAAAAATTATGAGTAATTAGATAAAACTCTCTGAAGTCATAATATTTGGAAAATTAGTCTCAGATCTGAAGACATTCATTATGCTACTGTGAAAAAGTCTTAATATTTCTGAATAGATTAAAATCATTTGGTTATCTAATTACTACTATTACTATTTAAAAAAAGTCTAAAAGTGCAAGATTAAGATCATTATTGAATCAGGAGTTGCATAGTGCTTACACATCATAATCTTAGGAATCAGTGAAGAAGGTTGACTGGATTTGGAAATTTTAGATTAGAACAGTATACTGTGTATTATCCTGATCACAGTTAATAAATAATAGTAAGGACTGTCATTGGAAATAATCCTACGAATATACATTATTATTTAAAAAAATGAAAGTCTTATGTCCAACAAATCTGTTAACTGAAGAAAAAATTGAATAGTTTTATGATCAAATATAAACATAATTAAACAGAATTTGCAGGCAAGATATATTTTTATTGATTAATAATTGGAATACTAAAGATGGAAATGGAATAGAAGGTAATATTATTGGACAATATAACTGTAGAAGCAGGAACTAAGAAAGAAAAATGATTAATAAATTTTTGTGAATTCAGTAATCCTTTTATCAAATAAATTTGTATAAAATGCATAGAGATTATTAAACTGATATCATTTTTGCCAACTGGAAATCTTTAGTTTTGCAGTGAAAATATAGCCAGGAGCAAATTGTAGTACAGATTACAAAATTAATTTTATATAAACTTCCAGCAAAGCTCAAAAAGACCTACAGGCTTATTGAACATACTTTTAGAAATACATTTTTAATAGATTTTTTTAATTTTGGTGGTTATGAGCCATATGAATTGTGAATAAAAGTGAAAGAAATAATTAAAGATGAACCTGGAAAAAAAGTTTGAATGAGATTAAACATAGGGGGAGATTAAAATGTTTTTGTTATGATACTTGCAAAAAAAAAAGAGGAATAGAAAGTTTCAAAAGTAATTAGGAAAGATAAGAAATATTATGGCAATATTTGTAAAATCATTGAAAATGGAAACAAACTTGTTAAAGCAAGAACTTTTTTTGTTTTTTACTTGTTTAGCTGTTAGAATTGATAGATCATCTATTGAATATGATTTTTTTAATTGCATTACAGCAATCTTAAAAAAATGTCTTTTTCAAATCAATCACAACTTTTTCTTTTGGATTTAGTTATCAGTTGTTTTTTCAACATTATTAAACATTATAATTTTGTTCCCGTTCCAAAAATTGATAATTCATTATCTAAGCCTAGCTTTAAAATAAAATAAAAATAACAGGGAATCCCCATTAAAAAGTGTTTAAAATTTTTTTTAATAACATTCATAATGAACTTGGTAAACGAAACGACAATAGCAGTTGAAGATGTTAAGAAAAATAAAACAATTCCATCTCCAATCTTTTTTTTTAAATTCTTTGTTTTTGCCATTTGAGCATAAAAGACATGATTAATAGTTTTTGGATTATATTATTTTGTATTAAAATTATTATGATGATGAGTTCTTAAACAATGCTTTCTTGTATAACTTATTTAATTCTTCTAGAAGTAAAATTTAAAAATTTTCAATGGTTAGTTATGCAGTAGCATTGATTTGGATAATCCATGAAATTTTAGTTCAAGTGATTTGTGAGATCAAAGTGAAGCTTGGCCTTGAATCCGCTTGCTAAAAAATGTCAGTATATGGATTATAGGCTAAGTAACAAACATCAAACAGAAATTAGAAGAAATAATTAACTTTCATGAAGTATTTGTAACATAGAAAAACTATTAATAATGGAAGATGCAATCTTATTAGTCATTTGATCATTCATATATATTACTCTTCTACTCTCCTCATATACACCTTAATAAAATTTTTATATATAATTATTCCTTTATTTTCCTTACAGTGGCGACTATCCTGCAGTCTTCATAGAAGAGTTTAATATATATGAATATATAAAGAAAGATGCAAAGAAAATTAAAAAAGAAGATTTAAGAATAATAAAACTTCATTTGATCATTGTCGAAAGATAAAGCATTGAATTGACTGTGTTGTGTCAATTTTAGAAACTGAAAAAAAATCTGTAAAAGAACTGACTACATTATGCTGACTAATCTAGAAAACTAATGGTTTCCCAATCAGAAGAAATTAATTTATATATCTATAGCAAAAAAAGTTTTGACAAATGAGATTATGCAGAAATTTATTTAACACAGATTAGCTAATATTTAAGAAAACTGCCATAAGTTTAAATTAGGTTTTTAAATAGGTCGAGACTTTATTATTGATATATGCTGGTTAATTAGAAAAGCTAGAAATTTCCAGAAATAAGACATCTATATGTGCTTTATTGGTTATAACAAGATTTTTGATTCAGTTATGCATTCTAAATTATAGAGTATGTAAGAGTATTATGTTGCTCTTGTGTCTAACTTCTATATAGGATTAAAAGCTACCATTTAAAAAAGACTGAACTAACATTGGGAAAAAAATTAGTCAAGACTACACATTGTTACCATTGCTATTCATTTTCTATAGTGTATATGTAATGAGAGAAGCCATAGTAAGTAAAAACAAATACATATTCATGATTAATGAAAGCAACATCAATTGATAGTTCTTCTAAATGAAAATGTAGATTGTGATGATAGGATAGTAGTTTGCTTTAGAATTGATGATAAAGTTATTTATAGTTTTCTGCCTTGAATATTTTATCAACAACAAAAGATTATCAATTAAAAGATTTGTTGCAAACTTATACTGAATAGAATTGCAATAAAAAGCATGAGAAATATTTTAAATTATGGAGATATATTTTTAAAAATGAAGATTATAATTGTTCAATCAATGATATTTTTACTGACTTTCTGTGGGGGTGAAAATTGAACAAGAAGACAGCTAGGAAAAGGATTTCTGCTTTTGGACTATGATTCTGGCAATTATTGACAAACATTTTCAAGAATATTATGGAAAGCAAGAACAAACAATTGAATATTTATTTGAAGCATAAATCACTAGATTGAATTGTCTTATTTTATTTATATGAGATAATCTAATTCATTTGGAAAATATATAATGCTTGAAAAGATTGGCTGAGCAAAAAGATGACCATTAATGAGATGGATGGTCTCCATCATCATAATAATGGATATGTCTTTGAAAAGCCTGAAAAATAATGCGGAAGTGTTATTCATATGATTTCTTAATGATGGGTGATATTGTCTTGATGATACCTAATAATAATGATTGTTTGCTTAACTTAAAAGTTAACATTTGTCTTAAGTTCTTATTCAATATTGCATAAATATGTATATAAGTCATTTTGGAAATGTTAATAATAGTCTGATAAATATAATTTCAAATAATGTTTTCTATCTATTAGTTTTCTGTAATACTTTTTAATAAAAAAAAAAAAACATTTAAGATATGATTTAGTGAGAGAAATTTTACAGGCCAGATAGAATTAACTTTTATTAAAATAATTTAAAAAATAATATTGAAGTAAGAGATTGTTTTCCTTTAATATAAAATAATGCATTTATGTTCATATGTTTGAAATGCTTGTGTATGTAAAATCTATGTTTGTGTATTAAAGTATTTAAAATCTATTTATTAAAATTTTTTCTGAATTTTACAGGATGATGTGGGCTGCAGGATCATTAGCATCAGTTTCCAGCATTACTTATCCTGCCATTAGTTCATTTGTATCTAGCCATGCCGATATTGACAAACAAGGTAATGAAATTGTTTCATGGAATTATATTTTCATTTTTGTATGAATTTTGTTCTGAAGGATGAATATAATTTGTAATCAAAGTTAGAATCAAGACACTTTCATTAAAATACAGAAGTTTTTATATTTTATAATATAAATTAGACCTTGGATTTTGATCAATTTGCTGATGGAAATAAATACTTTTTTCTAATCATTACAGTTTTTGTAATACATGACATATGTTAGAATTTTTGTATATTTTATATAAAATAATCTTATATATGAACAATTTAAGAACAAGTTAATAGTATAATTATCCTAATTAAAAAATAGTAATAATGTCCCTTTAATTCTTAACTATCATATTAAAATATAAAATCTAATTATGTATCATTAAATTAAAATATTCTTTTCCACTATAAAACTAAATGAATATCATACTTTGCTGAATCTCAGTAAACTAGTGAAAATATGCATACATAAAATTAAATAATTAGAATATGGAAAGAAAAAAACTTTTATGGTTATGTTTTTTTTTTTTTTGTTGGCTAATAAAACATTATATTTTCAGAGGAGAATTGTATTTTTCAATGTTGTAACACCAGAAATTTGTTTGGGTACATATATTGTCAGAATATCTTCAATATTTTAAAGTTCTGATCAGTCTAAGACTTTTTTATCCATAGTCTGCTTATAGTCAAATATCTAATTATTCATTCTTGATTAGTAAATATATTTCTTAACTGAGATAGAATATTATACATCACTCAAGCTATCATCATCCAGCAGTCAGTGTGTTCTTTCTTTTACTGATCCTCTGGGAGAAATTTTTGGTTGTTTACACATGTGAAAAAGATAAATGGTCTCCAATATATCAGTTGTTCCAGATCATCATCTCCCACACATAAATATAATCAGTGCTCAGTGTATATTAAGACAGCAAATCATCAAACGTTAATGGACAGGTTCAGCATGAAATATGTATATATTGAAGATTGTTTATCTTTTTCACATGTATGTGGTCATGTATATCGGTTATATAAAATAGAGTGAATAACTGTAGAGAGTTTGAAAGTTTTGAGTCCAAATCTTTTCTAATTATATTAAGTTCAGTATAGACAATATATTTGTATTTAAAGATACAATACTCTTCAATAAAGATAAATTTAATGTCAAATCAAAAAGCTTGTACAAAAGGAAAGTACAAAATTACCTTTATTGGAAAAAAAAGTTTTCCTAGATGTAATTGTGATTGTTTTTATAACTTAAAAAAAAAAGGAAAATTTTAAAATATTTTATGAGTACTACCAAATAGATACTTTTTCTTAATCTAATGGTTTATTTTTAATTGGTGGTATGATCTGACTATTTAATTCTGATAAGAAATGACTAATTAGTTATTCAGTCAAAATAACTTCTTATTTTATGTCACTTTGGCCATAATCAGAATGCTTTTGTAAAATTGTCAGGTTTTAACTATAAAAAGAGAGAGTGGTAGAAGATGATGTTGCAAGCTGCAAATGAAATGGCATCTGTTTTTTTTTAAAGCGATTACCAGATTATGGTCAGTAATCTCTGCCATGTTTTTTTTTTTTTAAAAAAAAAATCTCTGCTTCATTCATTTAGGATAGGGAAAAACAGTAATGAGAGTTGGAAATGGGGTCATTACTTGTTGAGCAAGTGGGCATACATTATGGCATATATTTTTTTTAATTTCAATGCTCTGCTTATTTCTTTGATAGATAAATGGCATTTGGCAATGCAAGATTGAATGAAAAGAGATGATGTTCTTAACTATCTGAAGTTTTACATACACTTTACTGAAAGTGTCAGTACACTTACCATATTCCAGATTAATGACGCTCAAGAAACTAATAGAATCTAGCCTCCATATTAGGTATAGGATCTTGCAAAGGTGTTTCTCTGATAAGGAATTCCCAGTAGGCACAAGTTATTAGCTCGCACCAATTACATCTTGGCTTTCAATCAAGAATATTTTATTCCTTTTCAAAAAATTAAATTTTTTGTTATTTCTATTGAAAATTTTGATAAAAGAAAAAAACTATTGTCTTGATATAAGTAACTAGAAATTAAATTCATTCATTAATTAATAATATGATTAAAAATAGATGTTTTTGGTCATTATTAATAACATAATTTTATCCAAATATATATAAAATATAAAGCTTTTGTTAATATTTCTCATTAATAGAAAAAGAGCATCATATGAATATATATATAGTATTAATCCCATGTTATTACTATTATACATAGTAGGTCAAAAGTTATTTTAATATAATATTTTTACTATTACAGTTTTATTTTATTAATTATTCATAGTTCATTATTTTACTAAGCAAAATATTTTATATGCTATTTCTTTTCTTTTTTAATGCAAACATATATGGATTTCAATTGGTTTTAAATACACAAACAACTTTAAACTATTTTGATTCACAGTAAAAAGAATAAAATAATTTAAAAAATATTAGAATGGTTAGTAACGGTAACATGTCACAAGTGCATGAATTAGCTTTCGCAGTCATGAGAACAATCATTTTTGCAACAGATACATTATGATGATGCTATGCATTTGTTAAACAATTATAGTGAAATATTATATCATTTAGATTCTCAAGATATTTTTAGGCAATTTACTCCAAATACTGACAGCTAAAAGACTGAAGCAAAAAGTAAAGACAATTTACTAACAAGTCATATGACTGAAAGACGTATCACTGACAAGATGAAAAATAAAATTATTAGAATTATGATAAATTAATAATTTCATCTTATTAAAAAATGATTCGTAAAATTATGAAAATTATTATCAGTTTCAAATATACCTACAAGATGTATGTTTATTTAAATCAAAGAATATTTATAAGTAAAAATATGAAAATACTTAAGTAATAATAGCCATGAGCTTTATGATTATTTTTTTAAACTATGAACACAAGACTTTTATATATCATACATATACATATTGAAAAATGTTTATTTGATGATTTATTTTTTTTTGATCATTTAGCAATCATTTTTATTTTAAAGTTTAAAAAAGTTAATATTTTGTAGAGGACCTGTTATCTTCTGTTGGTCTTATTTAAATCTCTGAATAAGTTTCAATCTATTAATATTTTTAAATGATTAAAATATTTAATTTAATATCTTTACTCATTAATTTAATTTCCATTATTAATTAAAAATAATTAAATGATTTATTGCTTGAGTGTTCATAAGAAATTTGAGTGATCAAAGTATTTTAGGATTTAATAATGATATTATTATTTTAGAAATATTATTCCTTAAATAGTTCTACTTGCATGTTTTATTTTAAAATTTCAAGTAAATGTAAAAAGATCAAACATATATTTTTAACTGAGATTATTTTATATTTACTGCATAAAAATCACAGGATATTCGTTGAACAGTGAATCCACAATATGCACATATCAGTGTACACTATTTCAGTTATATGCTATCTAAAAAAAAATCAAATAAACAAAAAAATAAAAACATTAAATTAGTAAATTTAATAAATTTTACAATATGGCAGCAACCATTTTTTGTCTCAACGTCATCCTTACTTAATTCAGATTTTTAACAGTTACAATTTAAATGTATGCAATCTCGTTAATTTTTTGTTTTTGTTTTGGTTACATTGAACGCATTTACATTTATTCTTGTTCTTTTTTTTTTAAATTTGATATAGTATTTTATGTAAAAATATTTTCCATTATGTAAAGCCAGACAAAATTTAGGAAATTTTTTAAAATATTTTTTTTAAATGATAAAATAAAAGTTGCTGATTTAATAGTTGTAAAAAAAAAAAAAGAAAGAATCGTGATAATCTTGTCTTGCATCAAAAAAAGTTTTTAAGTTTGTATGAAGAACTTACCTGAAAATCTGAAATGCGTAATTGCAAGTAAAAGTAACAATATAGATTCTGAAGTCAGCACAGTTTTAAAAATATCAAGCAACTAGAGAGACTTATTTTCCAATATTGAGATTGTTATTACATTTCCATAAGCAAAAAAAAGTTCTTGAAAAAAAAAAGAATATCTTCCAGAGCATATTTAATTGCAATGAAACTTGGTTGTTCTGATACATCAACATCTCGAAAAAGTCAGAGCCCAACACTTTATTATTCATTTTTCTTAGGGGGGGGGGGATATAATATAGTAAATTTTTTATTATTTTTATGTTTTGCATGAACGTAATTAAGTGATTCACATAAAATATATATATGTAAATGTGTCTCAATTTATTATTAATATTTACATTGTATTTTTTTTTTAATTTTTGTTTGTGCTATAATCTTTATTTGTATATGCATACTATATGTATAAAGAAACATCTATGTTATATATATATATCAGTACATGTTAAAAAGTAAACAATGCATTACCCAAACCTATTTTCTACCATATACAACAGGGGTGTCCAAAAAGTCTATTGCAATCGACCAGTTGATCGCGAAGCCAAGTTTGGTTGATCACGAGGTCAATCTGCCAAGAACTGGCTGGCAAGAACTGTCCAATTATGAGTGAAACAAATTAAGTCAAGATTTTCAAGTTTTTTTGTTATTTTTGTTTTTGTTCTAAATTTTTTTTCAATTCTAGATAGGTGAAGTCCAATAAGTCGTATCATTATTGAAAATAATATTTTTAATCTTGACTTAATGTGAATTTGTAACTGAATGCAATGTGTGAACATAACGCGCAAATTCAACAGTATGCATGCAGTTATTGACTCAAAAAAACAGTGTCATACGATAGCTTTTTTTCTTTAGTATTGAAACAGTATGATTTATCTATCTTCCAATTACAGACTACTATGTTTCATAGTAGTATAATTTTCTCTAATTCAAATCCATCCAAGTCCATGTATATTTTAAATTAATACTAAAATATTGTATAAAAGTTCTGTTAATGAGTATGTGCGTATATTCATACTGCACATTTTTTAGCTAATAATATCTATGCGTATAACTATAATATGCAGTTCTAATTTAAAATAATAATAAATTAAAGTTAAGTTGTGTAGGCATTTGTGTCTGTAGAAGCACACCTATGTATATATGCGAAGGAAACTGTAATGTGATAGATTTTGTAAACATTACAACTTTTCTAAATTATCTATGTTAAGTTATTATAAATTTAGTTTATAAATTTACTTGCATTTGCATATAAAATCCTAAATTCAGGTGTGATAGTGTTACACATATAAGAGAATGTTTACACTTTAGAGAACTTAAATCTTTTTTTTAAAAAAAGATTTATTTCTTGGAAATCATTCTGACTCATACCTGGAAACCAAGAGCTGAAATTTAAAAAACAAATTAAAAATAAATATAAGACAAAGGCAAAATCACTGGACCAGCACTATTTATCAATTACTCAGCTGGAGTTTTTGTCTTTACTAAGATTTAATAGAGTAGTGTTAAAAACTAAAATATAAGACTTAAAGTTGTCAACAAGTTATGACTTATGCAGGGGAAGAGAAAGATTTGATATAAAAACTCCTAGTTTTCATTACTAAATGTTCATTCTCTAATATTCAGAACGTAGTAGTGCCCCTGTATTAACAATATTATTATTAATAATCAATATTATCTATCGACGGTGACCATGTTGAGTTTTAATTTTTATTCTGTTTAAAATGTAAGTACCTTTTCTTATGCTTTATTTTAAATTGTGGCTTTTCTTATCTATCTGCTTACTTGATTAATGAGGTTTCTCGGCAACAGACGTTTAAGCTGAAGTCGTTAATGGAGTTAATGATCGCAGTTCATGAGTTTTTAGTTTTCTTGGAAAATATTTAATTCAATATTTATTATTTACTTTGAATATTTAATTTTTATCAATTAAGTTTGGGGAAATAAAATTGTCATAAGTAATTTTATTTTTCATTTTAGTATACCCATGAACATGAGTAGTAAACCAAAAAAATCGAAAACTTATCATTTCAATGAAGAATGAGAACTCGACTACTTTTTTACAATGATGAATGATAAATGTTGTTGCATAATATGCTTTACCTCAATAGCCATTGCTAAAAAGGGTAATCTGGAGAGACATTTTTTAGCTTTACATAACAAGTATCAAACAGATTATCCACAAAGTACCGAATTGAGAAAACGTAAAGATAGGGATCTTAAAACTCAATTAAAAAATCAACAAAAAGTTTTTAAAAAGCCAATGTTGAAGTCCCAAACAGTAACTACTGCATCATTCAAAGTAAGCTATCTTTTAGCAAAAAAGTGTAAACCATTTTCTGAGGGTGAATTTATAAAGGAAACTTTTTTGGAAATGTCAGATTCACTTTTTAACAATTTTCATAACAAGAGTGAAATTATTGCTGCAATTCAAGGTCTGCAACTGTCTCAAAACACTGTGGTGCGACGAATTGAGAAGATGAGTGGAAATGTAAAAGAACAGTTATATAATGATATTAATAGATGTTCTTGTTTTTCCCTTCAGTGTGATGAATCAACAGATATAAGTGATACAGCACAATTACTTGTTTTCATTCGTATGGTTTTTAATGATTTTACATCTAAAAAAGAATTGTTGGGTCTGATTTCTTTGAAAGAAAGAACTAGAGGTGTAGATATATTCAAAGCCTTTAAAAACTTGCTCAGTGATTTGAAAGTACCACTTTTTAAATTAGCTTCAATAACAACGGATGGCGCAACTGCAATGATAGGTCACATAAATGGATTTATATCCCTGTGTCAAAATGAAGATGAATTCCCAGCTTTTTTAAGCTACCACTGCATAATTCACCAGCAAATGTTAGCTAGCAAGAGACTAAACACAAAAGAAGTAATGGGCATAGCGTTTAAAATTGTTAATTCAATTTGAGGAAGTTCCCTCAAACGACGTCTCTTCCAACTGCAGCTCGATGAAGGCCAACCTGAATTATTATTACATACCGATGTAAGATGGTTAAGCAGAGGTAAATTTCTGCAACGATTTTATTATTTATTGTCTGAAGTAATAGATTTTCTCTGCGAGCAAGATGGTAAATGTGAAAATTTAAATGATGAAACTTGGCTTAGTGACTCCAAAGATGTCATGACTTGATTGTAAATTTACCAAATCCCAACTTATCTTATAATCATTTTGAAATAGGGTAATTTTACTTACCTAATATAACCTTTGCAAAAATGCATAATTACATATAAGGCTTTAGCCTTAATACTATGCACCTTGAGTGCTTAATTTTACCATGAGAGACACCTCTACAAATCTTAACACAAGATTATGACTTTATAAAGGTAAGAGCGGCCATCTTATTTTCAACCTACTTTCTAATTATATAGACAAATCTAAAGCATTTTGATTAGAGAGTGTGAAGCTAGTAAATTTTTCACTAATTAAGTCCACTACCTCACTGTGAATCGAAAGATTTCACAATGTTGACTTCTAAACAAGGTAGTGGACTTAATTAGTGAAGAACTTACTAGCTTTACCCTCTCAAATCAAAATGCTTTAGATTTGCCTATATAATTAGGAAGTAGGTTGAAGATAAGACAGCCACTCTTATCTTTATAAAGTCATAATCTTGTATTAAGATTTGTAGAGGTCCCTCTCATGGTAAAATTAAGCACTCAAGGTGCATAGTATTAAGGTTAAAGCCTTATATGTAATTATGTGCTGATTATGCGATTAATAAGAATTAATGTTTAAAAATACATAATGTTATTGTTGCAGTGGAATACATCCTAAAATAATTATTTCTTCTAAATTCCTTCTTTTCATATTTTTATAATACATGACTTATAAATTATCTTTAATTGATTTAAGATTATAAGCATTAATTTTTACATATTTCAGTTTAACTATTTTGTTCTTGCAGTTTTTCTAATATATTGTCTGATTAATAGCAAAAATCCGTTGCTCATATCTTTTTTCAGGCAAATAATTTCTTTCAGTTTTAACATATTTCTTATGTCTTTCAGGCAAATAATTTCTTTCAGTTTTAACATATTTCTTATGTCTTGGGCTAATCTCTTTCCAATATGTATTATAATTCTTGAGGACTTTATCTTCCAGTAAATAAGAATTTTTTTTTTTTTTTTTTTAATGTAATGCTTCCCTTTAAAAGGATGCTTAACACCAAAAATTTATAAAGGTTTCATTTAATACTAATTCTTTTTTTTCTGCTTGAAGAGATATTAATATTGCCTTATTTATTACATGTTGATATATTTACATTTTAAAAATCATTTTTTGTTGTTGTTTTAGGTCTTGCTCAAGGTATGATTACTGGTGTTCGAGGATTGTGTAGTGGTTTAGGTCCTGCTCTATATGGGTTAATATTTCATTTGTTCAATGTTGATTTAGATGAAGATAATTTAACAAAAGACCATGGTAGTTCAACTGTTTCGAATCAAACAGTGCACATTTCTCAAGTAAGAATATATTAATTTTTTTTAAAAAGTCATACTTAATTTAAATATTGGTTTTAAAATTTTTACATACATTTCTATGTTGTTATTTTCTGTAGATAATATATATTGTATCAACGCAGTCATTACATAGTATTTATCATGCGTAAATTTGTTGAAAGAGATTTGTTTTAAAAAAAAATTTTTTTTTAATAATTAAAAATAAAATGTATATTTATGTCTAAAAAAAAGAAAAGAAGTTTAAAAGTTTGAGAAAAAGAAAAGAACAAGGGGTGGGTGTTTTATTGAGATAAATGATTGAAAGTAGGGGAAAAGATTTCAGAAATAAAGAATAGATGAAGGAAAGTGATTAACATTTTTTATTATTATTAATTTATAATATAAATAGTATTATTTATTTATGGTGTAAATAGCATCGTTCTTGTCTTATAATATTAAACTAACGAAATGTGTGCATAAGAAAGGAATTTCTCAAAATAGTACAATTGAAAGCTAATGCAAATAAAAGAATTAAAAAACTAAAAAACAAAACAAAGAAAAAATATAATTACAACGGCTAGTGATAAATAACAAACAAAGGATTAATTACTACTATTTAATTAAATCTAAAGGAAAGAATCTTATACGCTAAAAGAAAAAGACCAGAAACCCAATAGGAGTGCAGTAGAATGTCTGATGGATCCTAAGATAAGGAAACACTGGATATATAAGGGAGAGCTTGGTATTGTTTAAATTTAGTATATTGTATCACATAGTAGTATTATATTATATTGAAAAATAAGTCAAAGTTGATCCTGTTAAATAAAAAAATGCGTTGCTGATTTCATTGAATCATGCGGCCGGCCTGAATCTTCAGTACAATAAGACCTGCAGTTACTTTGAAGAAGAAAAATGCTCATTTGAACCTGAGAATCAGTGGAGTGTCCATGTCCAGAATAGTTCATATGTCATCACCAAAAAATAAAAAGCCTGCGAGGAATCATCATCAACCGGTTGGAGCAACAGAATCAGCAGAAACTACGTTTCCCTATTGCGCATATTACAGTGTTCAAATCCTAGGCAAAATCATTTTATTTTCCTTTATCTTCAAACTTTTAATAATAGCCATTGAAAACCAGTGAGATAAAGCTTTTGAATTTTATAAAAACTATTAATTTCTAGATTATTATTATTATGTACATTAGCTTTCATAATGAGACGGTTAAAATCAAATCTCATTAGGGTGTGAGTGTACTTTAATTAAATATTCTTTTATTTCTATTTGTATTATGTAAATGTGTATGATAAAATGTATTAAATATCTAATGTATTAATTACAAAAATGTATATACACATTTCTATTATGGGACAAGAATGAGAAGTTAAAGAAAGAGTGGGATATAGAAATATTTAATTATAGTTAGTGATTTGAGCCAATATTAAAAGAAAGGGAAAATTTTAGACAATAGATTTTGAATAATGCCAATGTTTTAATAAGTAAATAACTATGATATTGAGATTGAGAAATGGAGCTAGAATCCGATGAGCTGGCTAGGAGGGCAGGTACTAAATTAGTTGCTGGTCGAGCAAGCATGTTAATCACATTGTAATTGACTGGCGCCTAAAGTGTTTTTCCTTAAAATAAATAAAGTGCTTCGATGGCCAGTGTTATAATTTAATAGCAGAGTGTTGATATTATTGGTAGCTTGCTACCAATGATATTAGTATCTCCACCTGATGGACCTGAAGCCTTCAAAGACAGTGAGAGTTAAAAAGAGAAAATAAGAAAAAAAAATTATATTTTTCTTATTAAATTTTAAAAAGAGGGCGGGCGATATAATGGCGTAGCCAATGTGGGCCGTAACTGACACAGGTGACAGTTAGGAGGAAAGAATATAAGAAAGCAACTAGTTCAGGTTTGAAGAGCCCGCTAGTTAATATTCAGCCAACAGAACGGTTGAGATTTCATGGGACAGTATAAACCTGGATGCATAATAAAAAAAATGGACACTCCAGGCGAGTTACAATAGAAGGACAAGCAGAACAAACAATATAACTAAGGGTTGGGGTTGGTCGTGCGTTCTTTTAAAATTTTATCGTAGAAATAAATTTTTGTTTAAATAAAAATAGATAGAATATTCAGTTTTAAAATGGAAGTGGTGAGCCGGGTATTAAAATAAAAACTTTCACAGGAAACAGAGAGGAAGCACCAGATAGGAACCTAGAGAGCTTAGAATGATTTTTCTTGTGCAATGAATTTAGCGAGTCGGTCATGGTTAACATGGCTAATAGCTACATCCAGGATGATGTTCAAATTTGGTAGGAGTCAATGGGAGTAAAACCCATAAATTTCGAGGAATTCAAACAAGCACTGTTAACCAACTATTGGGGGAGAGACTGCAAGAGAATGTTAAGCATCACGTAGAACAGGATAATTGGTGAACTGAGGAATTGCTGATTACGTTTTTGCGCAGACAAGTGGCAAAACTAAGAATGATTACAGCGTACAAGCTATCTGAACAACAGATTCTGCATATAGTAGGGAGGGGTTTCCCAGAAAATGTTCAACAGATAGTAATGGAGGAAGAATACAGTAGAACAAACCACAGAGATACTCATGATGCTAGACAGCGATAGATAGCACGAGGAAAGCCAGAATAAGGAAGGGAATGCTGAGGGGACTCGCATGCAAGTAGCAAACTTAATACAGAATGATGAAAGGGAGGAACTAAGAATGGAACCTCAGTCCTGTCCTAAAATAGAGATAGGGATCAAATGAATAAGGGTTCCACTCCTCAACTCAGGGAGTCAAGTATCAGTGATGTCGCAGAAAATCTTTAATGAGATAGGTCGGAGCAATTTGAAAATAAAAAACTTACCGCTAAAGAATGTATACATATCATTGGCAAATGGAAAAAGACCCAACCTGGCTTCAGAACAAACTTGGATGAGTATGTGTATTGCGGGAAAGGAATACAATCACGTCATGCTATTCCTAGAGGTACTAATACACAATGCTATACTGGGGTTAGATTTTATGTGCAAGGCAGGCTGTGTGTTAGATTACAAACATCGACAAGTGAGGGTAAACAAGGCAGAGATCCCACTTGAAGTCTGTGAGACAAATGATAGTAATGCGGGGTGCAGTGCTGAAAGTGCAGGGATAGAGATAGAGAGAAAAGTGAGAGAAGATGGATGTGGAAGTAAGGAGCAAAGGGAAAGGTTGAAGGAATTGTTGGGCACATATGAGAACGTGTTTTCAGAAGTCCCTGGAGTTATCGAGGGATATGGACATAGGATTAGGCTTATATAAGATCAAGAATATCCTATACCGCATCAATATAGAAGCGCAGTGGAAGAACAACTAGAGAATATGTTAAAATGGGGGATTATCTCTAAATGCGTGTCCCCGTACAATAACCTGATAGTGACAGTTAAGAAAAAAGATGGGTCTATTAGGTAATACGTAGACGCGCAGCAATTAAACAAAATAACAGTGCCAGACACCAATGCCCCGCCATCTATGAGTGAGTTACTAATGAAATTCCAAATTTTCGACTTTTGATTTGACAGCTAGCTACTGGCAGATCAGGCTGCATCCTGAAGGCCGGAAATACACCGCTTTTCTGTATAACGGATGGGCCTATAGCTTCAACTGAATTCCCCTCGGTTTAAAAAATAGCGGAGCAGGGCTTATACAGTGCCTGGACCCTGTATTGTCGGAGATTAAGGACCTGTTTACTATGTACATAGATGACATAATTCTAGCTTCAGAAAGCATAGAACACTTCGAGCATTTGAAGCGATTTCTTTGCGAATGTAAAAAGAAGGGAATTAAAATAAATTTGGGCAAAAGTCATGTAATGACCACAAAGGTAAATTTTTTAGGACATGTGATTAGTGAGTGGAATATCTCCAAATCCAGAGAAAGTCCAAGCTTTACAAGATTTTCTGAGGCCAACGAAAAAAAAGGACATTAAATCTTTCGTCGGATTATGCAATTTCTTTAATCGGTTTTATAAAAAAAATTTTCTCAGACATGGAGCCGCTGTTATAATTACTGAGAAAAGATAAAAAATGGGCATGGGAGGATCAGCACGAGCACAGCTTTACAAATGTGAAAAGGTGTTTTCTAAGGGAAGTTGTGCTGTCAGACCCAGATTTTAGTAAACAGTTTGTTGTGCATACAGACAGCAGTGAAATCAGATTGGAGGAGACACTGTCTTAGATACAGGAAAATGGACGGCATAGGGTGCTTTTCTTTGTGAGTCGCTTGTTAAATGGGCCAGAAAAGAATTACATGGTAACTGAGAAAGAGGCTTTAGCGATCGTGTGGGCATTTAAGAAGTTTAGACAATACTTAATAGGATCACAGGTGATTGTGATCACTGACCATAGGAGCCTTGAGTTCCATAATAACAGCTTTCTCACAAATAGTAGGCTGATTCAGTGGAGTCTATTCTTGCAGGAATTTAGTTATAGTGTGCAATACTGCCGAGGCAAAGATAATGTGGCAGGACGCTCTGAGCCGCTACCCAATAGCACAAAAGCAACAACATCTGAATTGCAACAACGCATACCAAAGCAACAGCGGAAGTACATGGAGGCAAAGAGATAGAACATAGTTTACAAAGATTAAAAGAGCTGCAAGAGGAGGATGCTGATTGTAAACAAATAATATGGTATTTATACCATCAATCTATAAATAGACCTATAAACAGTTCATTATGGAAGGAGAGAAAATGATACTGCTTAAAGGGAGGACTTTTGCAGTGCAAGATGAAAGAAGGCGAACATACGCTAATCGTTCTTCCAATGGCCATACCGGAACAGGTGATTATGTGCATACACGAAAGATGTGAACATTATGGTGCAAGCAAAACTGAAGGATGGATAGGCCATTGGTTTTATTGGCCAAGAATGTATAAGAAATATCTCAAACGTCATTGAGGGATATACCATATGCGCAAAGACCAAACCCCTTAACATGTTAAGCGCGGAGCCATTGAGACCCATATATGCATATTAGCCCAACAATTTGTTGGCAGTAGATATCTACGGACCCCAACCCAGTTTAATAGAAAGAAATATCTCATTGTGGCTTATGATGTTTTTTCAAAATTCGTGGCTATTTATCCGGTGATGCAGGCTAATGCTAGACAGACTATACGAGTACTGGAACAGCAACCTTTTCGAGATGTGGGAATTCTACAGCAAATAGTATTGGACCATGGAACACCTTTTCTATCTGGAGAATGGAAAAGATGGATGGAACTTCACAAAATAAGGCATGTCTTCACTTAGATTTGCAATCCGCAGTCCAATCCCTGCAAACGAATTATGAGAGAGTTGGGATGCTTATTTCGCATGTACCTACAGAATGATCATCAAAGATGGGTGAGGGTAGCAACAAGGGTTGCCAGCATGATAAATTGGTCAAAGAACGAATCAACAGGGGTTGAACCCATCAGACTACACCATGGCGAAAATATTCCATACCCGTTTAAAACCATTTTGCTGATCGGGATGCAATGTATTAACAGAAAAAAAGATGCTGGCAAAGCGTGCTGTAGCCTCAGAAGGATGGGTAATATAAGACAAAAGAGGCAAGGGAGAATCAGGTATGTGTTTAAGTTGGGGGGGGGGATGAAGTCATGGTTAGGGTAAACCCAGTAAGCCATCCTGAGAAGGGAATATATAAAGTTTCAACCAATATATGATGGGCCATATAAGATCATATGAGAATATGGAAACTGCATCTGAGATTGCTCAGGGGACTGAAAAAATGGAAATGTTTAATACTTGATCGCTGCAATTAATAAAGGGAATAGATAAAGTGTAACAAATAACAGATCACGATTATATAAAGTAACAGGATTTTGTATTATTTAATTTAATTTTGGGAATTAGAGCTAAAATGCTCAGAAT
The DNA here is from genome assembly GCA_028023455.1 of Epiperipatus broadwayi. NCBI lineage: Eukaryota > Metazoa > Onychophora > Udeonychophora > Euonychophora > Peripatidae > Epiperipatus > Epiperipatus broadwayi. Next base: position 5,016,868 of record JAQFVV010000016.1, read on the forward strand.
GACATTTCACTCTCGGGGGGGGGGGGGGGAGGAGATGTACCGACACAGTCTTTACATGGTATTTAGCATGTGTAAATTTGTTGAAAGAGATTTGTTTAAAAAAAAATTTAAAAATTAAAAATAAAATATATATTTAAGTCCAAAAAAAAAAGTAGTTTAAAAGTTTGAGAAAAAGAAAAGAATAAAAGGACAAGGAGTAGGGCTTTTATTGAGATAAACAATTGAAAGTAGGGGGAAAGATTTCAGAAATAAAGAATAGATAAAGGAAAGTGATTAACATTTTTTTTTTAATTATTAATTTATAATATAAATAGAATTATTTATTTATGGTGTAAATAGCTTCGTTCTTGTCTTGTAATATTAAAGTAATGGAATGTGTGCATATATAAAAATAAATGTTAAAAAGAAAGGAGTTTTCTCAAAATAGTACAATTGAAAGCTAATGCAAATAAAAGAATTAAAAAACAAAACAAAGGAAAAATATAATTACAATGGCTAGTGATAAGTAACAAACAAAGGATTAATTACTACTATTTAATTAAAATATAAACTAAAGGAAAGAATCTTATAAACTAAAAGAAAAGAAACAGAAACCCAATAGGAGTGCAGTAGAATGTCTAATGGATCCTAAGATAAGGAAACACTGGATATATAAGGAAGAGCTTGGTATTGTTTAAAATTAGTATATGATTATTATTATTGTATCACATAATAGTATTATATTATATTGAAAAATAAGTCAAAGTTGATCCTGTTAAATAAAAAAGCATTGCTGAACCCATCGAATCGTGTGGCCGGCCTGAACCTTTGCTGCAATAATACCTGCAGTTAGTTTGAAGAAAAAAAATGCTCGTTTGAACCTGAGAATCAGCGGAGTGTCCATGTCAGAATAGTTCATATGTCATCATCAAAAAATAAAAAGCCTATGAGGAATCATTGTTAATCGGTTGGAGCAACAGAATCAGCAGAAGCTACGTTTCCCTATTGCGCATATTACAGTGTTCAAATCCTAGGTAAAATCATTTTATTTTCCTTTATCTTCAAACTTTTAATTATAGCCATTGAAAACCAGTGAGATAAAGCTTTTGAATTTTATAAAAACTATTAATTTCTAGATTAATATTATTATGTACATTAGCTTTCATAATGAGACGGTTAAAATCAAATCTCATCAGGGTGTGTGTGTACTTTAATTAAATATGCTTTTATTTCTACTTGTATTATGTAAATGTATATGATAAAGTGTATTAAATATCTAAGGTATTACAAAAACGTATGTACGCATTTCTATTATGGGACAAGAATGAGAAGTTAAAGAAAGAGAGTGGGATATAAAAATATTTAATCATCATTAGTGATTTGAGCCAATATTAAAAGAAAGGGAAAATTTTAGGCAATAGATTTTGAATAACGCCAATGTTTTAATAAGTGAATAACTATGATATTGAGATTGAGAAATCGAGGTTTATAATGTGGGTGGAGAATTTGGAGTAGCTAGAATCTAATGAGCTGGCTGGGAGGGCAGGTACTAAATTCGTTGCTGGTCGAGCAAGCACGTTAATTACATTGTAATTGACTGGTGCCTAAAAGGTTTTTCCTTAAAATAAATAAAGTGCTTGGATGGCCAGTGTTATAATTTCGTAGCAGAGTGTTGATATTATTGATAATTTGCTACCAATGATATTAGTATCTCCACCTGATGGACCTGAAGCCTTCAAAGACAGTGAGAGTTAAAAAGAGAAAATAAGAAAAAAAGATTTATTTTTCTTATTAAATTTAAAAAGAAGGCAGACGGTACAATATATATGTACAATATATGTGTAGAAACCTTTAATTTCACACCATATACTTCAAACATATTTAATTGTTTCATTCAAAGCCGCTTGGGGCACTGTCTAGTGTCAAAACACATAAAAATGCCATTTTGGCATCTGTCGCCGGTCTTACGGGCTAATACAACATTTACATATTGTATTAACCCATTGCTAGGCCGCTTTACGTGAGATTGCACAAAAATATTACAGCCTGTTTTGTGCTTCGAAACTATTTACGCGTATTCGTTTTATTCATAGCTGATTACCGTATCGCTTGAGGGTGTTTAAATATCAAGGCGGTAGCATTTTTTCAAATCTCCGTAATAGAGTAATGTCATTTCTATTTAAATAATGTTGTTAATCATTAATAATTGTCATACAGTCCCCACCCTTCCCTAAAAAAATGTTAATATGTAAAAAAATTGGCAAAGGGTACGTTCCAACATGCTTCGACAAAAGCTCACGTGCTAAGTCACGTTTCTGCGTGGAAACTAGGCGAGATCAATAACATGTCTGAGGAGTACGTGCAATTTGTACACTTTTCACAAATTCTGAGTACAGAAAGGTGAGGGAGACTGTGTCCTTTTTCTGGCACATAATGTCCTCACAAATACCAGATTGTTTGATTATTACAGCGATAAAATAATAAATCAGTTCAAAAAGTTGAAAGTTTGTGTACTTTTTTTTTTTTTGATTTCATTAGAAATTGACAAGTATTTGGATGATGTTTTTCTTTTTTCAGCAGGGTTAAAAGAAATGACTCCTTTTTGTTAATACTATCAAAGTAGGAACCCCAACCTCCCCACCCCCAAAGCAGTTTATTTTAGAAGGCAAAAAAAGAAAGATAATTCAAAAGAAATAGAAATAAAAGTGAAAAGGGTTGAGAAAAAAAAGTTGTTGAAAATCAGCAGAAATTATGGACTTTTTGTTCCAATTACTTTTCCGAGTATCGGAGTTTGAAAACGATTTTTTATTCCCAAAAAAACACAAAACTTACTTTTGATTTAATAAGAAGATAAAAACAATTTTGTCAACCAAAAAAAAAAAAGGTCGAAAAAATTGGAAACAATTACCAAATAATTGCATTCTATTTCAAACAAGGTCGGGGTTTTAAATAAATGACTCTTTCGGTGTACTTTTTGTTAATAATAACAGTACGGAAAGACCCCCAAAAAGTAAGCTGTTTTTATTGTAGAACGAAATATAAACAAAAGTGAAACAAAAAAAAAGATTTTTTTTTTTTTAAAACAAAAAAAAAAGGTCTTGACTTTTTGTTACAATTCTTGATGCGAGGGTGGGTGTTTCAAAACAATTTTTTAACCCCCAACAACACGAAAGTTACTTTCGATTTCATAATAAGAATAAAATCAATTTTGTCAAGCAGAAAAAGAAAAGGTAGAATAAAGTCTAAACAAGTCGCAAATAATTGTATTCTATTTTTTCGGCGGCGGGATTAAAACAAATTTTTGGACGTCGTGAAACGGTCCAAAGTTTTAAAATCATCAAAATAAACGGTACACAAAATTAAATTAGCAAAATTTATTGGAATAAAGAAAAATGTGAGGTTACAAAAAAAAAAAAAATAACAACGAAAATTAATATAACAATTTGTTAAATAATAAAGAAATCATGTTATAAATAAAATCAAAATTCGTTTAATTGATAAAAAAAAAAAAAAAACAACGTTGTATTATAAAAAACAAAAGTTGCGGCCCAGTAACGTTATATTTCATTGATTTTGTCTAGCATCAACGCTCCAAGCGGCTTTGCCTGTATTTCAGGCTTTTACCAAAATATTTACTAAAATCATTCAGATAAGAAATTTTATTCAATTAAGATTTTGTACCACTAAATACATTTGACATTAACTGTTACAGCATATCTTCAACATAGCAAATTGCTTTTAAGATTATTCTAAATAGAAGCATTTAGTTTTACTACACAAAAGAAAACAAATAGAAATAATATAATAATAAAACAAATCTTTTATATTAATAAGTATTAAAAAATAATGAACTATATTTAATAAAATATAAATTGAATAGAATCTCCTCTTAAAGTCATTATGAATGAATTAACCTTTTAACCGCTAATTATATTATTGGTTGTATGAGGTAAAAATCAAATCTTTTAATTGGCCAACTCACAAACTGAAGACAAAGCCTACTGTTAAAACATATTCGCCTATAATATTAAATTCAACTCAGATACGTTTATAAAAAGTATATTAATAATTTTTCAGGTTATGAAGAGAACAAAAGTTCTTTCAAAAATAAATTGCTATTTATTTATTCTAAAATATTCAATTTCGGCATCATAAAAGCTATAATATAAACAAAAAGATCGACTTTTACGTTATAGAAAAGTAAATATTTCTTTTTACTACATCTTCAATATTTTTACTAAAATCTTCAATATTTTTCGAAAATAATTTTGTTTTTTTATTATTCTCTCTGAAAATAATTTTTAATTTCCATAAATATAATTTTATAATACTTTAATCATATTCGAAATGAAAATCTCAGCGTTTTTCTTTATTTTCTTTGATCAGGCGGTTTCTTTGTTCTTTCCAGCCAAACAGAATGTCTTTTTCGGCTGAGAGCTTGCTAAGAACCAATCACAAATAATGTTCTTTCTTTGTTTAGGTTTAAATGCGTTTTTTTTATTTTTTACTTGTACAATAAGTCGAAAGAGGGCACCATCTTACAGAACTTTTAAAAACCTCTTCAAAATGTATCGAACGAATTTTTTAGCATAAGAATCGGCTGAGTTAGAGTGACGTCAGATGTCTACGAGGAGCCTCGTAAAAAACAGTCTTTTGGTTAAAGATTAACTGTTCAATTCTTATGTTATCTTCCTCTGATCAGCACATGAGCTTCATTCTTTATCCTCTCAACATAATATTTGACATAACATATTCACCAGAATGGACTTTCTGAGCAAATGGCAGTCATCTCACGAATAAAATATGATCAGTATCTATAAAAGTTAGTCTTTAACTATTCATATTCACTCTTCTATTATAAAATGTATTTCTCTTCAATTTCTTTATATGAAACGTTGGCTTGCCCTTTAGGCCCCATAATCCGCATTAAGTTTTCAATTTAAGGCAGCGGTTGAATCTCCCCCTTTTCTCTTTTCACGAGAGGTTTACTTTTTTCCTCCCACATCAGAAGTAGCAGAAGATGATTAAGAAAAAGAAGTGAACAATAAAGCCGTAGCCAATACTTTCTGAACATATGACCCTATTTACACGAATCAATTAGTCCAATCTTTTATTTTACAAAAGAAATAACTCACTAGATCTGTAATCTTAACACAGATCTGGCAATTGCTAATGACAAAGATAAAATTAAGTAAAAGAAAAATTTTTAACTTTAAATAAATAAATAAAAATGTTTTAAATTTATTTATTTATTTATTTTTTCCCTCAAAAGTTTAACAAACATAAAAAGCTTGTTGAATAATACATATATAGCCACGTAGGACTTTATCTATATTCCATATCATTTTACATCATTAATCATACAGGTACTCATCTTATAGCTAAAGACGCCGTTCTATGGCGCGGTTTTCGCGCCAAAATACAGTAAAATGCTGTTTTCGTGGCCGACACGTTCGAACCCGCGTTTTCTACAATACAACTTTTTTGTTGTGCTACAGAATGCAGGCCGCTATGTCGCGTCGCAGTGCAGCATGTATGTCGCTAAGCAGCAAATACATTTTACAAATTCGCACAATTTATAAAATAATTATGGCTTGATGAGAGAGTTTGTATTTGAATTGTATTGAAATGTTGTTTTCATTGGATTTTTTTATTTATTTTAAACTATTGAAATGTTCAGATGTTTTAAAACAATAATTATAAGACTTTTTACAACGTACTGTATTGAACTTTTATTTGGGTAAATGTTAAATATCTCTGTTTTTATTGAGTTGCAATTAGGTAACGTGTCAAGTAACGTACAGTTAGTAACATTCACAAGACATAGAAGATTCTACCGTCTGTATATTTTTGAAGTAAAAAAGAGCAGTACGAGAAAAATATCCAGTAAGAAAAGTCCAAATGTACAGGGATTTTTGTAAATTTAATAAAAAGCAAATATTATAAACATGTTTAATAAGTAAAGAAGACATTTGTTTGTTGTTTAAAAAAGTTTGAGTTTCTTTCGTCTGTCCGAGTACGCTTACGATTTTGAATTTTTTTATTTTAGCATTACAAACAAACAGAAATCTAACCCTAAACCTAAAACTAACCTAAGCCTAACCCTAAATCTAACCGTAACAACTTTTACTTTTATTACGATTATAATTTTTTAGTTAAACAACAACAAAAAAAGTCGTAACACAAGTAAAAAAATAACTGATAGAAAATTGATAAAAAAAAAAGCCATAACACAAGTAAAAAAATATCCGATAGAAAATTAATAAAAAAAAGCCGTAACACAATTTAAAAAGTATACGATATAAAAAACACGAATCAAATTGTAATTTGTTGATTTTATTTTACATTTATTATTATCATTTAAATTGTATACATTAATAAAAAATAATATTTAAAAAAGACGATTTTGTTTTGTATTTATTTTCGCATTACCAAAAAGCACAGAATAATTATTAAAATCAACGCCCGTGAATGTTCATATTTTATAGTTTTAGTGTGAAAACGACGCCATCCTACGGCGTCTTTATCTATAATACAAGCACCATCATACATATAAAATAAAACAATTTGAAAACTTTCTTTATCTTTCTACTAAAGAAAATGCTCCTTCAACCTTTAGTAATATCAACACTGAAGGATTTAAACTCATGTATCATCACACTGTGGTACAATATATATATACCAAAATATATATTCATCAATTAAACTATATTATGGTCTATTTATATACAAAACATAAATACCATATATTTGATGTGATATTGTAAGATTGATTAATTTTAATAAAAGAAGCATTGTAACAGTAATATGAAAGATAAATTTGTTTAATTTTTTATAATTTTATCAATGCATTAAGAAGGATAAGTTTTTTAATATTATATTTAATCATTTATTTTCAGTATTTAATTGGTGCTTACGGACAATCTGAATACTAAGGTTGATTATGGATATTAAAAAAATATTCAATAAATTGATTATAAATTAGAATTAGACTTAAATATAGAATCTGTGACATTAATGAATGAAAGATTAACTCCAACCCTAACACTAACCCTTATTTATAGTTAATTTATTGCTAAACATCACATGATCAGCATTTCTTATGCTTGCTCATAACTGTTATTAAAACAGACCAAACTTTCCATACAGAAGTGCCATTCAGTGCAAGCCAGAGTAATCAATGGATCCCAGAAGGCTTATGCAAAGGGGCTTCACTGATAAAAGCCACAAGCTAGAAACTAGTCTGGGAATATTGGATGAGTAGGCGCTAGATAGCAATTTTATGCATAAGCTTCTGGCGTCCATTGACTACTTTGGCTTGCGCTGAGTGGCTGTACTGTTTGGAGAGTTTTGCCTGTTTTAATGATATTTATTGCTATTTTTTAAAGTTAGTAGGAATTTATAATCGATTTATTGAATTTTTTTTTTTAATATCCATAATCAACCTTGGTATCTGGGTTTATCCTTAAATACCTTATATCTTTTTATTGGCCTGTTTTTTTTGTTGTTGTTGTTGTTGTTTGCTTATTCAAAGTTTTTAGATTTAATTCTAATGTTACTTTAACAATGATTTCAATTAACCTGCAATAAAACTAAAAACATATACAGCATATAATATTCAACCCAAATAATAGTAATTAAAAACTGATTAATTACTCTTCCACACTACTGAAACAGTTTTTTAAAAACACACACACCCAAATGAATTTTGTCCTTGCTAATTAACATTTTGTAGTTTTATTGCTTTCAAAATAAAACTATATATATTCTTTTTCTGAAAATATACATAGGGTCTAGATTTACTATTTAAATTTATTTAGCTACTCTTTTATTTAATAACAATTTTAATGATATTTTAGCATTTTACATATGTGTATATATAATAACAGTAAATGGAAATTTCATGATCTATATGTTATTATTTTTCTTTTTTACCTTCACACTAAACTAATATTTGCTTATATGTCTTAATTTAAGCTAATTATCACAGTTTATTTCTCTTTTAAAACTAAATATTGTAACGAATCTCAAAATATCTTCAAGATGGATATAATTTGTTTGTCTTTAAATTTTATGTAATTTATAAACTTCATATAAGATACACTAATGGTCAGACTAAGTACTAATTATATAAATATCATAGTCCACAATTATTTTTTAAGATCATTAAATTCCTCTTAATTAACTAAAGGGAAATTGATTTCTCCGTAGATACGGAATTTATGTTAAGTTTAAACTAAGGTGCCACACAGATATTAGGAAATCCATGGGAGGAATTTATACACCCTTCAGCATTATTGAATTATCCAGGACTAACTAGACTGTCATTGGTTATTATGACTGGACCTATATTTAAATAAACAATCTATACAAACAATTTATTCATCTTATGATAAAATAGTTTATTAAATAGTGAGAATATACGAGAAAGAGAAAGGAAGCTAGATTAGCAATTTAAAAAAAAAATTATTATATACTATTCATTAACCCAGTACTGTACAGTAACACAACATAATATTATTACAGTAATGTAACTTTAATTTATATAATATTCTACTAAAGGTCCAGGTTTTCCACCAGAAGAGGGGGGAGGGTATCTAACTATGGTCAGATCTCAGGTCTTCTGGTAAGATGCTGTGACTGATGCAATGAAGTGACTAACCAATGATCATATCTACCTCCAATGGGCTAGCCCTTGGTTTACTCATTAAATGTAGATATAATTTAGGTTAGTTCATCCATATCTTACCCCTCTTTCGGATTTCATTACATCTCAGTATTTGAGCCCAGGGAGAATGTTGCCTTTGGCTCTCTTCAGGGGTGAATTTACATTATGCGGCAACTTAGTTTTAATGACCTTAGATATATTCAACCCTACTGAGGTGTTATGTGTTATAATAATCTATATGTGTGTGCATATATGTTTAATCAATTAAATTGGTGAGTGAGTATATGAACGAACCTGATAAACCTGAGAACATTTTGAGTTAAAACACATTAACAAATTTTATTAATAACAGATAAAAATTGAAATTCTATTCACATAGCAAAAGGTGTGTTTATATGTATCCCCTATGCATCTTTACCATTTCAATAACTAAATTATTCATTGTATCAACCCATGTTCCTAGTAGATATGCATTAAGACACTCTCTATTTATAAAATTAATAAGATTAGCTAAAATACAAAAATAAATAAAATAAGAAGGAAGTTATTATTTCATTATCATGATGATGACCACAAAGCTAAATAACTATTTACACTACAAAATTTTATTTCAATATGTCCAATAGCTCCAAGATCCAATTTTTGCTGGAGAGATCTTCTTTGAGATCCCCTCCCCTACATATGAGTTTCTAATGTTGATAGAAGAGACATTCACATAAGAGTGTTAATTGTTTACACCGAATAAACTTAAATGTAACAATTTCTAGTTGAACATAAACAAGAAAACAAATAACATAAATTCTGTCCTGTCCTAATGATTACAAATTAATATGGATGAGCATCAAAAACTCTTACCTCCAAGCTATATTATATGATGTGATGATGATTGAAAGGCAAGTCACTATGGAGGAAATCAATCTAAATTTTATTTACAAACATACACTCATTCAAATATCAGCCTTTTAAGCTAATTGTGCATACGCTTTGCGAGTGTTAATAATAAATGAATACTTTTTCACCAATACAAGATATTATGCAGGAATAAAAGGAATCCTCTTATTCCTACAACTCAAATGCTTATATATGAGCAAATCTGAAGTACTGGCAAGTAAAGCGTGAGGATGGAACCGTCACTTTAAATTACTATATATGATGTCTGAATGAACGACGTGGGTGAAATTGTCTAGAATTTACTAAACGTCATTCCAACTGAAACTTAATCATATGTAAATAAGCATTTATTTTATATAGCGTATGTTTACAATTGTATACATTCAAATATCAGCCTTTTAAGCTAATTGTACATATGCTTTGCGAGTGTTAATAATAAATGAATACTTTCTCACCAATACAAGATATAGTATTTATGCAGGAATAAAAGGAATCCTCTTATTCCTACGACTCAAATGCTTATATATGAGCAAATCTGAAGTACTGGCAAGTAAAGCGTGAGGATGGAACCGTCACTTTAAATTACTATACATGATGTCTGAATGAACGACGTGGGTGAAATTGTCTAGAATTTACTAAACGTCATTCCAACTGAAACTTAATCATATGTAAATAAGCATTTATTTTATATAGCGTATGTTTACAATTGTATACATTCAAATATCAGCCTTTTAAGCTAATTGTACATACGCTTTGCGAGTGTTAATAATAAATGAATACTTTCTCACCAATACAAGATATAGTATTTATGCAGGAATAAAAGGAATCCTCTTATTCCTACGACTCAAATGCTTATATATGAGCAAATCTGAAGTACTGGCAAGAAAAGCGTGAGGATGGAACCGTCACTTTAAATTACTATATACAATGTCTGAATGAATGACGTGGGTGAAATTGTCTAGAATTTACTAAACATCATTCCAACTGAAACTTAATCATATGTAAACATACACTCAAAAAATTATTTTCTAGCTTAATAAACCTTCACCCTGCACGACTTTGCTTCTTATGGAATGAACTCTCCTGATTGCAAACACGCTGAAACATCCAAGTGTTAGAATAATGAAAGCAAAATTTTACAAATGTATAAAAAATATATATAACATGATAATTTTTATTATGTTCAAGTCTTCCTGATTAGAGTTTATAATTTAAACATCAATGTCTTTTCCGTTCTGATGACCCTACATCATTCTTCAGATTCTCCAGTAACACTTGGATATGGATGTTTCCTTTTGAGACATCCCTGTCCTTCAGGCTTCACTTGGACACTTCTAATTAGGCATTATTTATACGAGGTGAGTTACAGCATCCCACACTCTGGTAATTGAGACAGCCCCCAGTCCTATGCCATGTTTATCTAGCTGATACACATCGTTGTTAATGTAAAAAAAATTTAAATTTTCTTCAGCTTATGATTGGTATTGAACAAATTTACATGAATGAAAATCCTATTTCATCGCTTATTAATATATGCTGGCTATATATAATGTTCCTTTTTTTTTCATTGTGTAGTCTTCTGTCTTGGATTGTTGCTATAAAACTAATTTAATCTTTTGATTATGCTGCTAAAGTTTATTGATTGTGCTACCGTTTCAAATGTTGATAACCATCTGTTTCAATTTTTTTTTTTTTTTTTCAAAGTAACCTTTATTAATAAAAGATTACAAAAATTTTGGGTACACTTACCCATTGAGGATTACACAGTGATTCAATGTAACAAGGTAAAATGTACATATGTTCAAAAAATAATTACATCCATAAAATTTGCTGTAATGTGATTAAGGTGTATCTGTATGTTGATCCACATGGCCCGACTGTTAAGAAGTTAACCATCACCCAATGGTCCCACCCCTGAGGCCCCGAAGTGAAGACTCAAATGCTTCAGCTGAATAGGTGAAGTCCAGCATTGTACCAACCACCACAACAGACAGTGAGGTCCAAGTTCACCAAGCAATAAACTCTCGAACCACAGCCAAGCCATGTCAAGACCATTTTTAATACCTCTGCCTCCCAATTAGCAGTCCAAATGAGCAGGGTCCACAATCAGTCTACCTGCTCAGAATTGGAAAGCCAATTTGGGTAAAAACTAAGAAGCAATAAGTAAAGAGCCAGATAGACACTGTCCAAAACCAGCCTATCAGGGGACACAGTAGCCAACCAGAGCAAGAATAGCACTAACTTTGACCATGTAGCCACCCGGCAGGTGTTCCGGGCAGTGGCAAAATTGTTAACAGCCCACACCATAAAACAGACACCTAATGTCTACAACCAGCCACCCCTGAAGAAAAAAGAGGGGAGTGCAGACCCATGCCCATAAAACAGAACTCCATCAATGTTACAAAAAAAAAAAGGCAGTGGCTTAAAACAGACCAACTGCTTTACAAATTGCACTAAATTTAAAGTTAACAAATGAAACCTAATGATAGTGAGTGCAAATCAAAACTGACCTATCAAATAATCCACCAAGGGGTGTAGTAGCCCTTCATGGCAAAGTCCATGTGAAGGTAGTGACCTTCATCCTCCTGGCAGGAATTCCCAGGCTAGACAATGATTGTCAACCATCCCTTCAAATGAACCAAGCCCCTTATGACCACTATCACCACACTTGAGGAAAAGGAGTGCAAACTCACACCCACCAATACAACATTTAATTCATGTACTCTTGAAATCAAAGGTTTACTTGCACACCATAAGAATAAATCATTTGTCCATATCATCTTGCACACTGAGGTCAATGGAGCTGAACATCTGCCCTTGATCATCATCAGACTCCTGTGTCTGCAAATGTTCACAGCAGCTGCTCAACCCACCAACCAAAGTCCTTCAGAGTTCACAATGATTTTTATTTGTTGATACTAGTTAGATCCTGCTTCTTTTGATTGAATTTTAGGTCATGATTAGTAATGAATGATTCAAGTATAATCTGAAAGTTTGTTGTTAAACTTTGGAAAATTCTCAATAATTATTGCTTAAAAAGTATGATTAATTTGTAGCTTCAAAGTTTCTGTTTATGTCTAAAACATCATTTGTACTCATTTTTGTCTTTAGCTCATTATTTTTTAGCTCAGGAATCACTTCATTGTAGTTCTGTGTTGATTTGAAAAATTTTTATTTATTGATTTTTTTTTGGGGGGGAGGGGGCAATCCACCGGAAGGGGGGTGATAACTTCTGCTCTGATCATCAAAGAAACCTGATTTTTGTGCAGGGCGATAGCTTAGGTTATTTTCTATAATGTTCAATTTTAAAATTGAGATCGAATTAATAATTGAAACTTGTTTAACACTGCTAAAATCTGATGCAAAGATAAAATTCCTAAAACTATCATTGCTAACATATTATATTCCACGTTTTCTATGAGATTTGGTGTGCAAATGAATTTCCTGTTTATTCTATTGATAAAGTTAGGATTTCTAGTGTCTATTCTTTTTAGAAATATTTTGTTTCATTTAAAATTATTTTTAAAAGGTTTATAATATTTTAATGATTCCAAGAATTATTTAAGCTGGCTTTTGTCTTTTTCTAATGGCATCCATTTGCATAAAACAGAACAATAGATAATTTCAATTATCATTGAATGAAAACTGTTTCAAAATTTCTTCTAAAGATGAAAAAACAATAAAACAGATATTCACTTACATTTTGGTAAACTTTTTTTTTAATATCCAACAATGGATTATGACTTTGGTGAACAGAACAGGGAGCCTGAAACAGCGAAAACTGGTGTCCTAGGCTCCCTCTAGTGGACTACATCTGTTTCAATTTTCAGCACTGTAAACTTCTATACAGAATAGATATCTTCGAACACATCATCCATTTTATTAATGTTCTATATTAAGCTATTTGCTGTTTGCCGTTGTTATAATACTTGATAAAATGTGAAAGAGAACAGAAATGAACTAGGTTTGTCTTTTATACTCGACCACATTTCCATTGTTTAGCAAACTCACATTTTCAATTCCCTTTTTTTATCACTATACGTGCTTATTGTTATATGAATTAATTGTTGTTGCTGATGCTATATAATAAAGTTATGTAATAATTTTATATAATAAAATCTCTTTCCAACACTCGGTTTCTTAGATATTGATTTGACCCAAGGTTATCATCACATCGATTAAACTATTGTCTGATATCATGAAATCTGCATTTCAACCAACAAATTATTAGTATACGTATATGTATAAGAAGTTTCTAATATTAAGTTGTTGTTTTTTCATTAAAAAAGGAGCATTTATTTTAACATTATTTTGGTTTGGTGCTTATTAAAAAACTTCAAGTGTGTGTGCATTTATATATATGTTTGCATATAAAATTAAATATCAGATATTTAGCCTATTATTTCAGCTTATGCCTTTTTTTATGGGTTTAGCCTACTATTGTGGACATATAAGGGTGGGTTTGAAATGGATTGTAAGGTACAAATAATGAAACACATGCACAGGTAAATAATTACAATATTACTGCCCTGTAGGTGATCATCTTTGCAATATATTGAAAGTTTTTGTTAGAATCTGGTTATAAGTCCTTTTTATTAAGCTTAAATTTATTAGTTCATTTTCAATTTTCTTCATTTTGTTTAATTTTATCTATTATGAAATTTATTCCGATATAGTTCTTCTTTTGGTTTTTTCCTCTGGTTTCTTCTTTTGGATGCTATAGAGTCCATTCTGATAGATTTTGAAATATCAAGGCTTCAGCTTTCTTAGCTGTTTAACATTTAAAGTATTCCGGTCACATTTCTTTACCCTCTACTGATATTGTATGATAAAGACTTCCATTTAACATGTATTGGTGTGGGCGTAAGATTTGGCCTAGGCAAACATAACATAAGAAATGGCATTTCGAGTTTGATCACATTCCGGGCTTTGAATGGATAATTCATCAAGAACTACATTGTATTTAAATAAATAGGCACACACCCGGGAATTCAGCAATTCACCACAACACCAATTTTTATTCATAGTGTGGCTGCTGAATAAAATAAAACTTGAAGTTTTTACAACTGCAATGTAATAACAGATTTGGGAAAGAAAGAAAAAAGACACATGAGAGAGTGTGAGCTGTTCCTTTCTTTCTTTATTCTAATGACTTTTATATTTGAACTGCTCATTACTTAAGCTGTATTTCCCCCATTTTTCTTATTCTTTTTTCTTCTTAATCTTTTTTTTTCATGTAGTTTTAAATAATTATAATACAGATATTTATATGTGTATATATATAATCATGACATTCCAAGAAATAAAACTTAATTTTTTTTTTATTAAAACTATCTTGACTTCAAAAGTAACTAACTGGCAGCATTTAGCTATCCTCTTTATACATACATTTGGCTATTTATGTAGCTCACTTGAGAGTGCTACAATGTATTTAGAATCTAAATCTATCAAAAACATGTGAGTTTGCATATTAATGATTAATCTGTTACAGTGTCAACAAAATTTATTAAACCTGGATGAATCATTTTATTTGATTATTACAGTTTGTATTATTCAAAATAAAAACTGAATAACATCAAAAATTTTAGCATATTTTTCAATGTGTTCAATCCGAGTGTATACTTAATACTAAAATTTTATTCCAAGTTTTCATGAAATAATAATTAAGCACGAGTGCGTGTGCGGCGCAACTGTTCACCAAAGCTATTAATATAAAATAGATAACTAAAAATAATAAACTAGCTGAGCGCTTTCAAAGGATCTTGCCTTCATAATCATAGCTTGTTAATACATTTAACGATATGCAAATATGCTAATTCCATTTTTTCGATAAAGCATAGCACATGTCCTTCCTATTTATGGCATCACTGTCTCGTGAGATGAATAAGGCCTCTTTATTTTTCTTTCAAGGTCATGTTTCTCTCTACACATTATTGTGGGATTGTCTGGAATGCACACGTGGTGACTTGTGCTCTGGTGCTGATAGAAAACTGAATAGGTAGAAGGATCATTGCGAGTTCTATTGTATGAATATTTATGTTGTGCTAATCATGTGGACAAAGATTCTCTGCTTTCCCCATAATATGTGCCTTTACAATTATTGTTGGAACATGCAATATTATATACTGTGTGTGTGTGTGTGGGGGGGTCTGTAAAAGTGGAGTTTGGTCTTTAGTGTTATTAATTAAATTGTTAGAATTTGGAGGGTTCGAAAACAAAGCTGATATCTGTTGTTGAGGATGGAATGCAATTTCTTGTGTAAACTGGATATATATGGAAGCAATAATCTGGGTTTATCCTGTGTGATGAGAGTGTTAAGCTGTTTATTCTGTATATGTAAAAAAATTTTGTCAACAATGGACTGCCTGAATCCTAAATTCAATAAGTCATCTCTATATTATATTTGCTTTTGCATCTGCCTCAATTTTACATAACAACCTGTTTCTGTGCCAAAAAGTTGCTAGGCCAGATAATTTATGTTCTATTGGTGTGTTAGATTGGGGATGTATATGGCATCTGATCTCCAATGGTTTGATGGCCATACTATAATGGCAGTGGTTGTTTTCTCTTTGTATTTTGACATCAAGATATTTAACTTGTTGGTGAGTGTCTTCAGTTGTGACATTCACAACTAGTTCTGTACTGGTTTCCAATTCAACCTTGATCTGTGTGATGATCTGAGGGGTGGCAGCAATGAATAGGTCATTGACATATCTAGTGTATACTAGAAAGCATGCAGGGTTTAAACTAGGTATGATTTTCCTCTCATAGTAGTTCAGGAAGATGCTGATAACTACACCACTCAGTGGTAAACCCATAGGCAGCCTTGTTTCATGGAGAAACACTGGTTTCTGAAAAATGCCACAATGTTGTTGTCCAACCAACAAAGAAAGTCATGGGGGAAATCTACTTGAGGTTGAGCTATTTTTTGTGTCAAAAGTTCATCTCTGACAATTTGGATCAACTTGTTTCTATTGACAGAGCCATATAGTTCAGAAACATCCATAGTGGCCAATTTGATGTTTGGATTTAGTTGTCAATCTTTGATGGAGGACACGAACTGTGCAGATGAATTGATAGTGTATGCTCCAAAGCCCAACATTTGGCTGTCTTTGCATAATGTACTCCACTGAAATCTAGCATTAATCGGACTGGTGTGTTGTCTTTATGTGTTTTGGCACTTCCAAAAATCCTGGGTGGCACTGATGATGATGGGTATAGACTGTAATATTCTGACTTTGTGAAGGCTTTATTGCAATGTTTTTTAAGGATAGATGAAATGAATTTGCTAAACTGATCAATTTTATGAAACTGTAATTTATTAATCTGTATGTTAATCTTGTCTATGTATTCCTGTGTGTGCATCAACACATATCTGTTTTCCTTGTCTTCACGCATGCATGTGATTTTTTCTGACTCAAGGAATTGTTTGGTTGTTTTTATTTTTATATCCCACTGTCTGGTGTTTGATTTTAACGGTGTGTGTCTCATTGCTGTGTTGATTTGTGCTATATATTCATCTTTTTGAGGTTTTTGGTTGAGGCCAGCCTCTATGTCCGCTATTAACTCCATATCCGGTTGTCGCCATGTCCCTCCGACGAACCTGGGGCCTTTTGTTAGCATATGTTTTACTTCATAAGGGGGTGTTGTCTGTGTTAGATTCACGAAGGTCTGCTTATTGTCATCAGGGATGGTTATTCCTTGCTTGTTCGCTAGAAATATGAACTTCCTATTGTATTTGAATGCCAACTTCCTCTCTAACTTTGTACATTGATAGATGACGAATGGGTTTTGGGGGAAATGTGCCAACATTCTGCGGCTCCTCTTGCTTTGTTTCTTCAATGCCTTCTGGCAACCTCTGATAACGAGGTCTAAAAGATGTTTTCTCATTTGCCAGTAAATGTTGTTGTAGTTGTACACTGCTCGGTTAAGATTGAAGCTGCAAAATCTAGGAAATACATGGAATTGTCTACATCTTTTTAAGAAGATAATTCTTTGCTGTAGTTTGCAAATCGACAAGCTGATTTTTAATATCTGCTTGTCAGCAACTTGTTTCTCCATACACGTAATAATACGATTAAGTAAAATAATTTTTTACTTTTGGGAAATATATGTAATCAAGAATGAGTGCGTGTGTAGCGCAACTGTTCCCAAAAGCTATTAATATAAAATTCTAACAATTTAATTAATAACACTAAAGACCAAACTCCACTTTTACAACCCCCCCCCCACAGTATATAATATTGCATGTTCCAACAATAATTGTAAAGGCACATATTATGGGGAAAGCAGACCATCTTTGTCCACACGATTAGCACAACATAAATATTCATACAATAGAGCTCGCAACGATCCTTCTACCTATTCAGTTTTCTATCAGCACAAGTCACCACGAGTGCATTCCAGACAATCCCACAATCATGTGTAGAGAGAAACATGACCTTAAAATAAAAATCAAAGAGGTCTTATTCATCTCACGAGACAGTGATGACATAAATAGGAAGGACATGTGCTATGCTTTATCGAAAAAATGGAATTAGCATATTTGCATATCATTAAATGTATTAACAAGCTATGATTATGAAGGCAATATCCTTTGAAAGTGCTCAACTAGTTTATTATTTTTAGTTATCTATTTTATATTAATAGCTTTTGGGAACAGTTGCGCCGCACACGCACTCGTGCTTGATTACATATATTTCCCAAAAGTAAAAAATTATTTTACTTAATGAAATAATAATTGTATAAGTTCATTTGAAAGAGAAAGAAATATATTTTGAAGAAGCTAGAAATGGTTTTTATATTGCAAAAGGAAAATATTAATTAAATAAATTTTGCTTATACTTTAATGCAAAAAATTTTTGTTAATAAAACTTCTTTATTTTCCTGACAGTTTCGACTGTCCAGCAGTTTTCATCAGAGCTTTCTCAAACTTCCTCTGCTTTTTAAATAACTGATTTTTTCAATAAATGTTTTTTTTTTTCAAAAATTTTGAAAAAATCAGTTATTTAAAAAGAAGAGGAAGTTTGAGAAAGCTCTGATGAAGGCTGTTGGACAGTCGAAACTTTCAGGAAAATAAAGAAGTTTTATTAAAAAAAATTTTTGCATTAAAATATATGTGAAATAAATTATTACAAGCAATATATATATATGAATATATGAAGAAATGCAAAGAAAGTAAAGGAGAAGAATAAGAATATTTAAATTTTGTTGAACTTTCAATTTGTTTCTCAAGAATTGGAGTAAATAAACAATATATATCGAAAACTGATCGAATAAAACTCTAAATTATTTTAAATTCTCCCAGATTGAATCATTTACAAATAAACTAAATTTGTATTTTAAATAAAAATAAATTTTCAAATTCATGATTTCTGAAAACAATGCATTAATTAATTGTGTGTGTGTGTGTGTGCATATATTTAATGAGCAAATTAATTTAAATGTTGTCTATATATATATATATTCAGTAATAATATATTGTTTCAAATCAGGATAAAATAATATGATGTCAGAACTGTAATTTATTAAAGATAGATACAAAAAAAAAAAACAACAGTCCAAATACTGATAGATATGTAAATAAATAATATATATTTCTATAGTATTGATTTTGACCATCTTCTTAAATAGATTATCTCTGTACCTAGCTTGACATTTCCCAGATTTAACTATAATATTCACTATAATTATTAACTCCATCATTTTATTTTACCTTCCTTGAATAACTAAATAATTTTGTTTCATTAAAAAAAATGCAGTTTTTGAAGAATAATAAAAAGAATTTAATTAAACAGAAATAAAATTTGATTTTCAACAAAAATTTAAACATTTACATTTTAATAAGTGTACAAGGTATGTGTTTGCATGTACAAAACTATAATATAAACTATCAAATATGTATACATTTAATGTTCTCTGCCCAAAACCAGAATTGTTTGATGAGTCAATGATAAATATTATTTATTTTTGTCATAATGTAAAAGATAAAAATGATAACTAATAAAGATCTAATTATAGAGAATACACTGCATTAAAAAATACTGTTATGTAATTTTTTAATAAAACATCAAATTAAAATTGTATTGATATAGTAAAAAATGTTGCAATAAGAAGAAATTTAGATAAAAAATATTTATGTCAGTTTAAAGTTTATATACATTTCTCTAAAAAACGACCATGTTAAGTGAAATTTTGATTGTATTAAAGTATAGCCAATGTTTTTAAATATTGATTCAAAATTTATACCATCAGAAAACATGTTAACTGAGATGAAATATGTAAATATATATATATTTAAAAAAATATTTTAAATTATTAATTATAACATATACTATATATTATAATAATTGGAATGATAGATCTGTTAGCACTAACTATATTAATGTAATGCTCCCTGTTTTATTGTAATGTCAATCTACAAAGCAAACAAAAAATGAATCCACTTCCTTCTATTAGCATGATCTTGTATGGATAAAAGATTTAGACAGTGATATCTATAAGAACAAATGTCAAATCCATAAAAATGCCCATATAGCCTCATTTACATTAACCATAATTTGTATTGGCTTTGCAGAGCTAATTTCTACTTATTTTAATTTTTCCAACAACTAACTAAATATTACATATGTAAAGTTCAATAGGCATTAATATATATAGATTAATGCACATTTATATTCCCAGTGCTAAAAGGTTTATCATGATTGATTTAGCACTTTATAATTTGAATTTCACACACTTGATCAGTTCTTTGCAAAGTCACTAAATTTAATGAGTAGAAATTAATTTTGCCTTGTAAACAAAAATTATAGCCAATGTAAATGAATATGCTTAGATATTTTTATGAATTTGATGTTTTTTTTTGTTTTTTTTTTTAAAGTGTCATAGCATCGGCCGGGACGCAAACCCGCAACCCGGGCAACTGCCTGCAAGTGCAAGGCAGTCGCGCTGACCTCTCGACCACCAATGCAAGACATGAATTTGATGTTTGTCCTTACAGATATTGTTCTAATCTATTTTCCATTAAGATCATAATCTGCGGAGAAAAATGATTCATTTTCACTTGATTTTCAGATTGGCATTGATACTAAAGACATATTACAATAATATAGCCAACACTAGGAAATTTATTTTTTTAATTATTACATAGATATTGTTCTATTAGATCGTGTTAGGCGCTTGATGGTGCTATTTTTATGCAAAAGCACACAAATATGCCATTTATGCGGCTGCCGCCTCTAGACCTATATATCTATGCAAAAGCACAGAAAGGGGCCGTTTAAAAACAGGGCCGCTGGCACCGATGGTATTATTTCTATACTAAAAGCACAGAAAGATGCTGTTTATCGGCGGCCGGCCTGCTTTGTGTTATGCACTTTATTCCCAATGCTCACAGTTCAAAGTTCGCTATTGGACTTTAGGCTGCCACAATTCTTCAAATTTGCATGTCAAAGGAATTAGCTTACAAGTCATATGACCTACTATTACCTCCTAACAATTGTCAACTCATCGCCATGCTTCCTTGCTCAATGTGGAACCTTCAAAAAATTTGAAAAGTGTATGTGCAAGCAAGATTTTAACCAGCTCACACGAAAAGTCACGTTTGTGCGAGAACATGTCTACAACAAATAAAATGGCTGACTTGAAAATGGGACAACTGCCATCCACACAGGGAATTAATTAATTCTACTGTAATAGAATCTTTGCAGTAAGGTATGTCAATTGATAAAGTTTTAATTCTTGCAGATGTGAAAGGCATACCATCTGTCCTACATTGGAGGACTGAGATGAAATTTTTTGTATCATAAAATTGTTCTCGACTAAATTACAGGAATTGATTAAAGAAATCAATTAATTATGTTAAGCCTTTGGATAAAATGTATGACTGTAAAATTTCTCGTAGTTCTATCCAGAGACCAAAAGAAATTGTCAAAAGAATGCATTTATTAATCTTAAAAAAAAAAATAATCGAGTTGGAAATTATTAATCATTCTTAATAGGTGTGCCATTAATATCCATACACATATTCTTTCAAAGATAGCTATTGTAATAAATAAATCCTTTTCCTTTTCAAAAATGACCCCAAAAAGTAAAAGACAGTTCAGTAATTAAAGCATTATCAGCATTTTTTTCCACCACGATATAGTTAGTTATTTCTCAAGCAATGTTAGTAGACTTTGTAAAGTTTGTGGGGGGGGAGGTGATGGTTTTTCCAGCCAGTGCTAGTGTACACAGGGAATTCTACTATAATAAGAATATTTGCAATATGTATATTTACATAAAATTGTTCCAGTAAATTTATTAAAGAAATAAATGAATTACGTTAACCCGTATGATGATTATTCTTTCACAAATAATGGGATAGGCCCAGAAACATTATATTTATGTGTTTTTGCATTGCAAAAATGCCATCAAGCAACTGACACGATCTAATAGAACAGTATCATTACATATTATTTAGCAGTATACAATTTAATTTTTTTATATGTATATAATGTTATATTATGTTCTGTTTTTTTTTTTTCTTACCAGAATATGGTTCCTGGGCCTCCTTTTGTTTTTGGTGCTATGTTAGTTATTTTGGCCCTTCTAGTTGCAGCATTTATTCCTGAAAACTTGAATCCTATTAATAATCATAAAAGAACTTCAAGTACTGAAACATTTCATCGTGAATCAACATCTCATGAAGTTAAACCTTTAATGGATCGTGGACAGGATACTGCATAATTATGATTTTTGAAAAGAACAATTGTGTTTTTGATGTATCTATTAAGTCCATCCACCATAAGGAATTATCTTGAAGTTGCAGGAATATGCATTTCACTTCAAGCAAGACTAAAAACAAAGGTGGGAGCTTCTTGAGATTACCGATTGGTCTTTCATTTTTATTAATTGCCAAAATCTAAGGAAATGTTGATCTTTTTTTTTTCTTTTTTCTTTAAATATAATGATGTCCATTATCTTGCCACCACCCCCTTTCCCTTATGTTTTTTTTTTTTTTGTACTAAGAACAAACTTCATTTTACCCGGAGAAGAAATACAATTCCTAATATATTCCCTTTTTAAAAAAAATAAATGAAGTGATCAGTGTGAAATTTGTTTCTTAAGAATTAATGAAAATTTAAAACAAATCTTGGGTCTAATCAAAAAAATAGTCTCCAAGACTCTCAGGTCTTTTTTCATTCACCTTTCATATCCATTTATGACTAATAAAATATTTATATGTTTTTTTTCTCTTTTTTTTAAAATTTTTTTATAACAAATTTACATTCCCTAATGTACATCTCAGCATTAGTAAAACACCATTACTTTTTATTTAAAAATCATGAAGAGAAATTTCTTTAAACAAATATTTTTATTTTAATAGTGTCTCATATTTCAATATATATATATTTCCGAAATGCCAAGAAGCAAAATAAAATAAATTATTTTAATGAAAAGGTGAGGAGTGTTTAAATATATAATTACATTAAATTTTTTTTTTTTATCAGATATATACACACTATGAAATATATCAAAATATTTAAACATGTCTTAAATAAAATATAAGTAAAAAAATATTTTTCTATAAAAATTTTATTTTTAATTGATCCCTTGATTATCAATAATGATAAGAATTGTAATCAATGATGTTTATTATGTGCCAACAACAGTAAACATAATTTGCTTTTAAAACTATTTCAAAGAATATTAAAAGCTAATGAGGTTTTGAAATAATAGCAAAAAATCATTTGTTCATCTGAAAATTAAATTGTTGTTTTAAAAGACAATTATTATGTACAAAAACTTCAACATTTGAGATGTTATCCTCTTTTCCAGTCATCATATTTATATAACAACATTGTTGTTTTTATTGTTGTTGTAAGACTTTTTTTGAAAAGTGTTATTAAACCATTTCTAATTCATCTATGAAATTTAATAGATGATTTCTGTAATTTAAAAAATGATAAAAAAAAAAAAAACAATTTAATTTTTATATGTATTTTTTTTTGTTTGAAACATTTTAATTACAAAAAATGTAGAGACAAAATTAAAAGATACTTTATAAACAAGTCTCAAATGAGAAACTGAATGCAAAACTAGATTATTTTTGTGAGATGGAATTGGTAGCTCATATCTTCACATAATTTCATATTTTTTAATGCAGTTGTAGGAAATAAATGGAAGCGAATTTCCAGTTTATTCTTATAAAAAATATGATTATTGCAATGATTATAATAAATAATAAAAATTACCATATTCATGTACTGGTTATTTATTTGCTCTTTTTTTTTTTTTTAGTAAGCAAGTCTGATGGGTTTTTGTTTTTATGATTTGTGATATTTTATTACATTATATTCCTATGATGCACTGATTTTATTTACTTTTATAAATTATCTTACAATTAGTTTGTTAAAATTTTTATCTGGTAGTTTTTTAAAACACAACAAAATCCAAAAATTAAGCATCAAGATATTTCTGAAATATCATGATTACATTGGTATACAACATCAGTACAATTATTGCCCTGCATATTTTAGCATTGCAATAAAAATGATGGGTTTGAGAATATCATTAATTTCCAGCAGAGAAAAGTAAAAAAAAAATATTTGGTCAATTTGGATATTCAACTTGATATTTTAGATCTTGAATGTCATGATCTGAACAACTGATTACATGATTAATTTAAAAATACAATAATTTCTGGAATTCACATGCATATACATTTTCATTTAAGTAAACTATTAATTTATTTTTAAAACAATTTGAGTGTGTGATTTATATAACCTTTTAGTTACCTCTGTCTTTTATTTTTTGACAAAAATCTTTAAACAAGTTTATTTTAGAAATATTTTTATTTTATGTTTTGTCAAACAAAACTAATAATTTAATCAGTCATTTTTAAAAAGATTTGATTATTTTTTTTATTATAACTTATTTTCTCTTCATTTAGATATGATCAATTATATGATGCCTATGTTTAATTTCTTTGTATATTTGCTAGATCAGATTTAATAATTATTTCTTATTTGCAAAACTTAATTATTTTTATGTCTATTAATTACCAAAACATTTTTTTTATATATATCAAAGTATTATTTAGTGTTTATCTGAGCATTTAGTTTTTAAATGAAAATAACAGTATGTGTGTTTATCTCTCTCTCTCTCTATATATATATATATAGTGAATGTGTGTGTTTGCATACGTAAGAACATGGTCAATAAGTGATACACATTTGCACAAAAGCGATTGAAATTAAAATCCTATGCTTTCTCCTAAAATTTACTTCACCAAAATAGCTTTTTATAATGGATAGGACTTTTATTTACAGTCGTTTTAGTTGAATATACTAATGGCATATACAGTAGTTTTTAAATACAAAAATATTATTTTACATAATTATATATGTGAAACACTAAGTATACAATAAGTGTAAGTATATATATAAACAACATTATTATACTATTAAGGAAAGGAAATCAAAAATTGCATTTTGCTAGTAAAGTTTGAATTTTTTCTATTAGCATTTAAACTTTTTAGTTTCAGCAAACTTGTTTTCTAACAGATCATATTACATAGACTGGCTTATATTTGTGTGTGTATACGCTCGTTTGTGTACATGAATGTTATATTTATCTTGCAATAAGTAAAATCTATTATTTTTATTTCAAATAATTTTAAAAACAAAACAAAAAAAAATCAAAAAGTTTTTTAATTATATTTTTTTTTGATAAAAGTGGAACTTTAATAACATGAATTTTTTAACACAATATAAACCTTTAACAGAAAAAAATACTTGTCCACAGTCTTTCTTAATAAGATTTGTATTTTTTTTTTATAGTACAGAATAGAAGAAGCAAGCATTGACAAGTAGTTTCATTCTGTTAAGCTTCAGATACTTTAATGAATTCTCGAAATTTTCTAGAGATTGTCTTTTGCTGTTAATTCTGACTTAATTTTTTTTTTAGCAATTCTGAATGTTGTGAATGATCTATAATGAAAGTTAACCTGAAATCTGACTGAATTGTATTGGAAATTGAAATGTGTTTATGTGCATGTCTATTTTACTAATACATTTAGACTATGACAATGCTGCAAAGTATTCTTTATTGATTTTTGAAAATATTTACCAGAAAAAATTTAGAATTGAGTTCACATTTTTTGTTTATAGCTGCAATTGTATTTTGTCTAATATAAGTATAACCAACCTAACTATCATTAAATATCCTAACACAAAATCTACTTCATTTTGGAAAAAAATTCAGTCCCTGTAATAAAGATACTTCTTTTTTTTTTATTTTAGTACTTTTATTTATGTATTATTTATTTATTGTCAATGAAGTACTTAAAAATGAAAAATATTTTTAACTATGATTTTTTAAAATGAGGGTAAACTATCCATTAAATTGCTGCTGTAATATATATATGCTATATTTTCTCTCAAAAGTAGCTTGTATTAACTGACAATAAGATGCTTCATTCAACTCAAACATTTGATCATAGTTATTGCTAACTTACTATCACCTTAATAATTTATTCTAGCATTTTAGTTTTACATATAAATCACAACAAACTTCATATTTAAACACGTGTGTAATGGTGCATTTTTTCAGCAAGCATAATTTTCATTTATTTGTGTTTTACCTAAAATTTTTTTTGTATGTATTCTGTTTTAGTCATCAGCATATTTATAAATAAAAAAAGAAACAAACAAAAACAAAACTTGTTAAAATGTTCATACTCATTATATATATATATATGAATTCCATTAAAATCCTCATCCTCAAAATATTAAAACAAAGAAAGTTAGTTCAGTAGATTTATAAGTAAAAAAAAAATAAATCTTGAACTATTATTTATTTCTACATAAAATAAAAAGGTCTAAAATGGCATATTGTACACTGTTGTAATATCAATTATTGTAGTTTATAATTATTTGTGTGTACATTGAAATGAGGAAAATGGGGCTGAAAGGAATGAATTTCGTATTATCTTTCCAGTTTAAATTCTACTATAAAAATGATGAGTATTGTCTCGATTTCATTATTTTTTATTGAAGGGATGTCCTTTCTTCTGCAATTAGTGCATTGTATTAAAATATATATATATTCTGAATCTGAGATAATAGAAAACTTGGAAGCCAGAATAGTAAATAAAAAGCATAATGGGTCTTTGTAAACAGATTTCTTTTATTAATTTTTACAAACATATTTTATGATTTACCAATTAATTTTTAAATAAATCTTTTTTGAGCAGTTGTAATTTCAAAATAGAGCCAGTATTTATTAAGATGCTATAAAAAATGTTTATGACATCATATTCTAGAATAAATACTAAAAAATTTTATATGTCTATTAAAATAAAAATAAAATCTTCGCTATAGCCAGCTTATGGCACTTTATGCCATCTTGACTAGCAATCAAAAGAAAAAATCCAACAAATTTCCATTTCATTATCTTAAATAAATTTTTCTAATACCATCTTATAATTTTCCTTTAATTCCTGAAAGCATGAATTTATTTCATAATAAAATGTTTTACTTTATTAATTACAGCATTACTTCCATCAATTATACCATTAAGTTTTACATAACAAAAGTTCGGATAACCATTACTACTTTGACAAAGTTTTAAAAATTCAATCCTCTGATAAAGTTTAATTAATCGTTTATAATTCCTTTACCATCCAATCATTAACCATGGAACAACAATATTATTATACAGCATTGTAGATATATTCCAGAAGAAATATGTAATATCAAATGAAATAAATATAATAATCAAAATATTCTAGAATAAATATTCAAAAATTCCATATGTCTATACAAAATAAAAATAAAATCTTTGCTATAGCTAGCTTACATATATATACACAACACACAAATATATATCATTAGTAATCAACATGTCATACAATTTATAATCTAGAGATTGCAGTATCCACATCTCAATAAATCTCAGTTTATTACTTCCACTCAAGCCAAACAAATTGTAATCAAGTTATAAGGATTCAGCATTATTATATATATATATATATGCATGCATGAGGTCTTCTATGCTTTACATTTTTACTCTTTTTATAAAATGGCCTTGTACTTTTCATTCATAAGATGAAATAATTTGGCTTGATTGCAGCTAATGTAATAAGGTTTCTTGAAAACCTGGATACTATAATGTGCTTTATCATAAATTTTATCTGAGTTACTGTTGATGCATATTATAATCTGATGAGGTACTGAATTTTATATTTCTGCACATATAGTAAGTTAATAAATATATAAAAATTAATACTAGAAAATTATTAATAATTAATTGAAAGGTGTGCTATAATATCTAAATTATTATTTTGTAATGTTATATAAAAAACAATGGCAAACTATCACTGATACTGATCAACTGCTTTGTGAAATATCTTGATTACAGAGACCTTTTCCAAACCACACACATTTATTTATAAAGTTAGATATATAAGAGCCTATACCATAGATATTTTTTTACTTTTGTGTTAAATTTTGTATATATGATTTGTCTTTGGTGTCTATATATATGAATGATAATCAGAGCTGGTATGTTGGTGGTAAAAATGACTGACTATAAAGCCATAAACATTTTGAATTAAAATCCTATTTAAATCATTTGAATTGCCCATCACTTTGGTAATTAAATGTTAATAGACTTCGTTATATAAATAAAAACAAATTTACACATCAGTTGTCAGAAAACAACCAATAGCAAATACTATCACTATAAACAACATATTTGTTAAAAATGTTATAATTTAAAAATAACTATAAATAAAATACTTATTCTTTGTTGTTTACCTTTAACTGTAGGAAAATACTTCTTTAATTCCTTATTTTAATCTAATATTAAAAGACTATTGTTAGATATAATAATATAAGCAGAAGTGCTTAAATTACCTCTGTGAGGTTTTTATTTCTTTTTTTTTTTTTTAGAAACTAATATATTATTCATTCTGATAAAATATGATCTATATTTTAGCAGTTGTTGTTATAAATATGACATTATAATGATACTTTCAAAATACATAATGAAATTCTTTTTATAAGTATTTTCAATATCCATATATATTAAATAAAATGGACAATCATTCCATTGAATATGTATGTAATAAAATTAATTTTTTTAATTTATGTCACATAAAAGAAAATTAAAAATTAGATTTTATTGTTTTTTCTTTAATGAAACTTAATTTTCTTTTTCTATTAATCAATTTGAATAGCGCATTTTTGGATGTGCCTTACTCACACAATTATATTGCATAATTAATTAAATATATTGTATCATCCCTACATATTCTTTGAGTTCTGACAATAGTTTTCAGGAATATTTTAGATGAATCTAATTCAAATAAGAATAATATTCAGCTGTTTAAACATTAAGTATGCACATGTGACAAATTTATTATTTTTTTTTTAATCTATATGCAATAGAATGATTAACCATTCACTTGTTAAATATTTTTATCTTCCTATATTATATATATATTATTTATAAAACTGTAGCAAATATATAAAAAAAAAATTTTTTTAAATCTTATATTATCATATGCTGTTATTATTTTTTTTTTGCCTAAAGCAAAACTTAAGAATTGATTTATAAAGAAAAATATTCAAGTTTTCAAAAATGTTTGTGTAAATATGAAATAAAAAAAAAACAGGAAAATTAATTTCATTCTATTTAAACAAAAATAAATATTTTTAGGTCACAATGTATACATCTTGAAAAAACTCTAAAATCATCTGCATCAGGTGAAATCTTTTATTTTTAATCAGGTTAGATTTTGAGAAGTAGGGGTGTTACCAAGCAGATTTTTATATTATAATGCTAATGATGTTAACTTAGAATAGTCATATATATACTGTCAATCTTTTATTTGTAAATATTTTTGTTTGGTTAGTTTTTAATTTAGTGTCATTAAAAATGTAAATTACTTCCAATATTGCTGTATTTAATATATGTAAATATTAATGCCAATAAAGTGTGATATTGCTACATTATTTTTGTGTAGTATTTTATCACTACACACTCTACTGAAGTCTAATCAATATATTGTATTATTCACTTGGTAGGTCATCTTCCTTCTGGACAAATTTATTATTATGTCTAAATAGCTTTTAAAATATTACTTACCTCATTGTGTGTGAAAAATCTTTATCTCTTAGAATTTTTAAATATATTATCAGAAATAATTTTCAAGTTTGCTACATACAGAATGTATATACGGCACCTCTATATCTGCAATCTCCATATTTGCAGTTTTAATTATCCACAAAAAAATAATACATTAAATTTTTGTTTACATTGTATATGCAGTGCATATAACATACATATAGATGGGTGTTATACACATTTTCAATAATAGGTATAAACAATTATATGTTTGTATGTATGTGGATAATAATAATAATAATGAACCATCATTATTTTCTATGAATTTTTGCATCCATGATATGGTGTGAATCCAAATGGAAGACTATATATTTTTCATTGTAATGGCTTGTTAAAGATAATAATAAAAAAAATATTTATTGCACATTAAGAAAAATGTTGAAAATAACTAGAGTAGTAATTTTTTGACAAAACTTGAAAATATGGTTAAATTTTACTCACTTTCAAGATTTTTCATATGTCTTTACCAAAGTTTTTATTTTATTATCATTTTATAACTCTGCTTCCTTAATTCTAAATATACAATTATAACCTGAATCTTATCACTATCTTTAAAAATTTTGTCATATCTTAAAGGTTATTTTGATTTATAAATTAATATGCCTTTGACAGAATAGCTCAGTTGGTTAGAGCTGTTGCCTTAAAATTCAATATTTGAGATAAAGATGTAAATTAAACTCCTATGCTACTATTGTCACTAGTCAGGCCAGCAACATGTTAAGAAGAGTGAAGAATAATACCACTGGAAACTTTGTGTTATTACTGATGTGAAGATGTCAAACTTTCAACAACAAAAAGTAATTTTTTCACTTTTTGAATTTGAGGACTTTTTTTCCCTACCAACTTTTTATCAAATGATAAAATTTAAAATACTATGGCCAGTTTTATTTAATTATTTTTAAGATTTAGTTTGATTTTATTGTATATTTCCATCATTTTCATAATCCTGTTTTAACTCTCTCCCTAATTTAAATTTATAACCTAAATGTATTGTAAACACAAATCTTATCTATTACTAATTTTTTTACAAGTTTGTTAAATTATCATTATTTAAATTTTTTTATCTAGACAAAAAATAAATTGCCTTTAAATAATCCACTTTTAGGATTTTGCAAATTTCTTTCTATATTTCCAACTACTTATTAACAAATCGGGGGGGGGGGCTAGAAACTATTGAAAGAATTTATCCTATGATAGGTATTTATAAAAAGTTGTGACAATCATGAATTCTTTTACAAATGGCATCTTTGAATGTTTTACAACTGAAATTTCTCATCTAGCTCATATATTTAATTTTCAGTTATTGTTTTCTGAGAAGTTAGCAAATATCATGCCCAGTGAATGAATGAAAACCATATCAAGTACTCCATTTTTAAATGAATTTCTTCACAATTAAATAGGGAACTGTCATTTGCTGAATTTTGTGTTCTTTATAGTTAGATATAATTTAAACTGTTTATCTTCATTTTTGTATATACTCAATTGCAAAGCTGCCAGAAGAAAAATTTCAGAGGCGTCATTTATGAATTAATATATTAGTTTAAATTGATTGCAATGGAAATAAAACATGCTGTCAATAAAGGAATCATTCCACATTATGATTCCTAAGTAAGAAAGTAGAAAGCATTTGAGGCAATTTCCTAATTATTGTATTTATTTAAATAGTACAGTTAAATACTCATACAGATTTCCACTATTAGAATTTATTAGATAGTTTCTATCAGGAAAAATCAAGAAATTGTTACTAATGAAAATATACTATAAAAAATAGTTTTAGTTTGATTTAATTCAAATATAATGTAACTGTAAAGAAAATATGTATTAGCATGTAATCCATGAATCTATTTTAAAAATAAAATAAAAATACCCCAAATGGTCTCTTAAATTAATATATGAGAATTATGTTTTTTCAAAAAAAAAAAAAAAAAACATGATTTTGATAGTTATTTATATCTTGGTTTTATGGATATTGAGGCTTCCTCTGACCAGCATAGTTGATTAAACTAACTTTAGCCACAGTACAAAAAAAAAAAAAATCAGATATCATATATTTCCAAGGGAATTTAGTCAGCTTCTAATTTAATTAATAATTTTGTGTTGAATATATTAACTCCACACTAACATATAAAGCTGCTATTGAACAGAGGATAGTATTTGAAGCTATTTTACAACATTCACAAGAATTTCAAAATGTAAATGAAGAAGCTAAAACAAACACATGTGAATGTGTAGATGACAGAAAAGTTTGGTAGAAAGGAGCCCAAGAATTATTATTGTTATGGAAAGAAAAGCCATATTTTTAAAAAAAATGTTATTTTATGTTTTAGCTGCAGAATGATGGATCATTTGCCACAGTTACGTAAAAACAAGTGATGAATGACAAAACAGGATTTACCAGTAAAAAGTAATTCAAGGGAAGGAGTATTTAAGAAATTTCTATTATAACTATGAAGAAATTGAAAAAGTGCAGATACGCTTAAAATGTTAAAAGTAAAGTTTTGCAATAACAAATGTCTAAAATTGATTTACCATTGAATAGAAAATGAAGAGAGGATTGGCAAAGAACTTTAATGTTTGGAAAATCTCAATGTTAAAATTGCTACAATAAAAATAAATATCCAAAATAAATTTCCACTGCTATATAAGTTGAAGTCAAAAATGATTAACAGCAAAACTATAGCAAAGTGCACTAAAAGGAATAAAGGGTATAATGTCATAAAGAATTGGTAAAAAATGGTGGCCATTTAAATAACCAAATAATTTAATTCTGGCAATTTGGAATCCCTGGGAAGTTTATTGACTTGCCATGAATATATTCTTAAGATAGACTGTGTAATGCTTCTACCTAAGGGGAGGAAATATATTCTATAGCTGCTACACAAATGGTAAATATGCTTTGTACATATGAAGGAACTACTTTTTTCATACTTTTGGTGGTTGAACCTAAATAGTGATATTTTAAAAAAACTAAGTTGTCAAGTTTGCCAACAGACAGGGGGGCCACTTGGTTAAAAAATATCAGCACTGCACTCTTAGTTTTGCTAATGAAGAAAACTTCAGCAGAATTATTAATGAAACAATATGTGAGAAAGTGCTTATCTATTTTAATACCAGATAAAGTAAAAAAGATTTGGAAAACATTAGATTTAAAGTTAAACCATATGGATTAGAGATGTAATTAAGAAAAAAATGGCTATCAGGAATAATTAGTAGAATTGTGTCAGCACAAATATGTGAAAATTAGATGACAAGAGTTTTAAGATGCCATATTAACCATATAAGAAAATGGCAATCTGAAATATTAGAGGATATAGTTACTACTTAAGAGTACAGATAAGGGTAATAAGACTGATGTTTCTGGTAATATAGAATTAAAAGCACCAGATAACTTCAGGATAAATAGTAAACAGGAAAATAAGACTGCGGTGGAAGGTTATCCATCTGTTATAAAGCCTATCCAAATATACAGGAAGCCGGCAAATTTATAAGATTATATTGTAAATAAAGCAAAAGCTGCAAAAAATTTTTTGGGGTAAATAAAATTTTTGTTATTTCTAAGAGTGAAAAGGAAGTAATGTTGTATACTGGCTAGTTGTGATTATTTATTAAGCAAAATTGAATACATGTATGTGTGTGTATAGGTTAGGCAGTGTTGAATCACTTTAGAAATAATATGCAGAAAAAAGAAAATTAGTTATTGCAGGAAGCAAGAGGCTAATTTGCATTTTAATAAAAACTAATGTTATGAAAATTTGCAATTTTATTAAAATGTCTGCTGTACTTTTAATGTCAGTGAGAAAACAGTAAACTTGAACCTGAAGAGATATCAGAGAAATAATAAAATGAAATGGGGGGAGAGTTGAGTTGAATGCAAACTAGTGAAACTCAAGTGTAAAGTGAAAACTGATTGTGCAGTATTGGCAGTGGAAATGAGTTTCAGTTCAAATCTAATTAGACTAACTGGAGATGTGTGTGCAGAAAGGTGCTTACAATATATGTCTATATCATTTGTCTTGTGAGATATGAACTGTTATGTGGTCAAAATTGATTTTATATTCAATTAGAAAATTGCCTGTTGATCTACTAATCCTCTTCTAATATAGTTAATTAAAGTAAATAAACTTGAATTTATTATTAAACTATGGTGTTTATTTTTTTAAACAATTTTTACAATTATCCGATTGCCAGGTTTTAGTTTGGCCCTGGATACGTATAAACTAACTATGAAAAGTAGAGCTGCTTTAACCTAACCTAGAGATGCAGGTAGAGGGGGTTCGAACCTCACCTCCTCTAGATTGCTACTAAATGACTTACTCCCCAAACCTCACTAAAATTTATTCTTAATGTATGCCCGGAGGTCACAGAGAGACAAGACTCTAAAGGAATTTTAGCATGTATGTAATGATCAGGTTTATTGTAAAAAAAAAAAAACAATGCTACAGAGTTTTAATAATAGTGAATGAAAGACAAAAGAAAAACTATTATTTTACATTTGCAGAGTACAACGAATTGATTATTTGAGCTGCAGGCTATTTCCCTGCAACTATATCCAGGTATGAAAGAAAGACCCTTTAAAAAATGACTTCACATTATAAGTTGGGAACATTTCTAGCCAGTGGACAGGTTACATGATTGAAAGAGAGAGACAGACATAGTTAACACTATGATGAGAGTACATGATTCTGATAGCCAGCCAAACTAACTAACATATTCTTAGGAAAACATTAAAAATATCGTCCTCTGCTACTAATAAAAAATTCAATAGTGACCACTCCCTATGGATATTTTCAGTCTTGATTTAGATACTTCAATAATATTCTGCAGAGAACGTTTTTGAAATAAATATAAAATATTGCAGACTAAGATGACAAAATATTGCGGGAAATGATGAGTCCTGAGACACAAATGGCCGCCAAGAGGCTCTCCACTTCTAAACTGAGTTAGAGAAAATGGAATTCGTTCGCTAACTGCATGATCTAAATTCAGGCATGGAGTTTTGTTGCTTATGTCCAGTTCTATATATATGAAAGATGAGATCCAATTTTTTATTCATCTTCATTGCTATCCCGAGGTGGGTATGTTAGCTTATGTAGACTTGGTGAGGAAAGTGCTGAAATGTGCAGAGACATGCCCACAGATCACCCAGTATGCAATATAATATAAATACATTCCAACGACCTTTAAATTTAAAAGAAAATCCTTAGTTGGTAAACATATACAAAATATGAAAGTCTAACCAAAAAAAAAATCCCTGATAAAATAATTATTTTATTTCCCAATACAATTAAATCACTTAGGCAAAGGGGCGGACATGTTAAAAAATATTAGTTAATGTTCAGCTAGCCCACCACAGAGTTAATACAAATCCCTTTCTATAACTTTAATATCGATAAATACGAGCGACTGTACTCTCTCTTTTACAGCTAGATGAAAAACGAAAGTTTTGTTATTTTACATTCTTAAAACATACACATATATGTTTGTAACCTTTTTTTGAATAGAGAAATATATATGGCAAAGAAATATAGGTAAGGGCCTCTTTTTTTTTTTTAACAAAAGAAAACAATCGGATCTTAAATCATTAAATCTCAAGTCCTATACCAATTAACTAGAAGTTAATAGGTAACACTACATTATTAATCAAAGGGGGGGGGGGGAATTTACACTTTCTGCGGTTTTTTTTTTTTTGTCTTTAAAACATATATATAAAATGAAATGCTTAATTATAAGTGTATAATGGCGACTAAGTTTAGTGAGGCATTTTCACCTAGCTTAAGATTCGTCGTCATTATACATGTTAAGCCCAATACCAATTACAATTTTTTTTTTTTTAAATTTACAAAATGTTTAAATAAAAAAAACATCTAGTTTTACTTTGAGAAAAGACAAACACATTTCAAATAAGAGAATAGTTACCGGTTACTAGAGTGTGGTGTCAAGATGGGTTCCGTTGATGTTGCATGGCGGTTTTTTTTTTCATATTTCCATAGAAAGAATTAATTATTACAGGGTAGGCATTTTTCTTGGTTCTTCGGCTGGCTTACATCTTTACGACTCCAGTCCCAGAGACGGGAGAATGAAGGCAAAGAAAACTACCCCAGCATTTCTGTAGCATAACAAAGTTCTGGATTTGAATACATGTAGAGCAAATAATCTACAGCAATCAGGAATTTAAAAAAAAAATATTTTTTTTTTTAAAGAATAATTTTCAGCCAATTCGAGAAAATCTTAATATAAGAGTCCTTAGCAAGAGCTTCAGCAGATTTTTTAAATTGAAGAACAAAAGAAAAGTTCTTTATTTATACCACTTTTCCCCAATTGTGTTTTTATTTTCTTTTAATTAAAATCTTTCATAAAATAATTGCATTTTTTAATGGGTTATGTTTAATTATATCTCTTTCTGCCATCATATTTTAAAATTAAAGAAAAATTTAATTATCTTATTTTTTCATTAACTTTTCCCTCTCTTAAAATAATTTCCCTTAAAATAATATATAACTGTTGATGCAGGTCATTCGTTAAGTTTGAGAAAAACATACATTCACTGTGGTTGGACTTAGGGTCTTACTTGGTCCACAGTGAATGGTGAAGCCAGCATATATATATATATATATGTATGCACAGCTTCAATACATACATACAAATTATTTTAATAATAACCGTATTTTAATATATATCTTAGTAAATTATACCTGAAAGAAACTTAATTATATTAATTTAAAAAGCCTAGATTACAAAGATAAATATTCTTTTATAGACATTTTTTTTTTTTATTTGAAAAAGGATATTGTGATGGAATATTTATAAATAGTACAGTGCTTATTTTGATTATCAGTAGCTTTAAAGTTAGTTACTATAATATTTAATAACCTTTCTACCTACTGATGCAAACAGCTTGCTACATTTTTCTGATTTTTGCATTCATTCCCTGCCAGATACCTCTTCTTGTAACATTTGGCACTTTATTAACTTGGTGGCCCAATAAATCACCAGGAATGATTCACCTTTATATATATATATGTTGTCAATCTGATACAAATTCTTAAATGTGAGTTTGATCGAGCCTTTGAAGGTCCTATTTAAATTTGAGGATTAATCAAATGAAATCAAAAAATATCATTGCACAGAAAAATTAATACATGAAATAAAATCTGAGAGTACAGTAATTAAGTAGATTAATTAAAATAAAAATTAGAATATGATGTGCTAATAAAAGTGAAATTAATGAAAGGCAGGTAATAAATAATACTGGTCATAACAAAACGGCTTAATGGAGATGAGGATGCATTTTTAAATGATGAAAAAAAAACTAAAAAATTATATATAATAAGAGCCAAAGTAAATATACAAGCTGAAGAAATGGAAATTGGGGAAGGGCAAATGTCATGATAAAACCTTAGAACCAATGATAGTAGCAGATATCAAAGATATAGGCTACAGGGGACAAAACAATTTTCTCTGATGGTAATGAAAATGTTTGGGAAAATATACAAACAAATGAAAAAAGTAGCCAAAATCTAATGGAGAACACATTCATCCAAATAAATAGAATTGAATAGATAACATTCCAAAGAAAGTAATGAGTTGTCCAAAAAGATGCACAAAAATATGGAAAATGCAAGAAAAGAGTAGAGGAAAAGTTAAATCAACCTGAAGCAGCTCAACAAATGAACAAGATAAACAATGAAATATAGATTCTGGAAGCTGTCAGAAAAAAATTTGGGTGCCTGAACAAACTGCCAAGTGGAAATAAATTGAATCATTCAGTACCTGAGATGCAGAACAAGAGGCACTGATGCAAGACTGCAGAAATTAAGATGACAATAAGGATAGGTAATCATACCAAAATATGGAAGAAGCTTAGCCAGCATAAAGATTAAGATTAAACAAATAAAGAATAAGTCCATCTGAAGTGTAACAAGGTGCGGACTGAGGAGAGCAATGGTCCGCCTAAAGTTACAAGAGAAATGGGTATATATATACTAATAAGACTATTAGCTAATAAAGTTACTAATAAGTGTAAATATTAACATTTAATGGTGATGGGAATATTTTAATATTAACCGTATATTATTCATATATTTATTTAGAGGTAGTTGTTAGACTATAAAAGAAAAAAAAAAAAATAAACATCGTAGAACTCGTGTTTTGTTGGGGTGTTTGTGGTATGCGAATATATATATGTGCGTGATTGATATACTTCGAGTGGATGGCAAATTGGAACAAAACGAGATCCGTCTGAAATGCGAATGTATTTTGATGCGATGGCGACCGCAATGACGCAGTCATGGTCTATTCGGATGACGCAACCAGGGATTTCGCCGGAGGGGATCCCGAAAATGGATGAGAAAGGACGAGAAGAAAAAGGATATAAAAGAAAATAGAGAGGGGATAAGAGTCTTCTTGCACGGGTCCAGAAAGTAATCAGAATAAAAGTGTATCATGCATCGAGTGGGGTAAAAACCTCAACTTGACAGGCGATGAAGGCCTGCCCCACAGTCCAGAAGGTGCTGCAAGGAAGAAAATCAAAGAACGCCGAATTCCGGTTATCGACGGCAAAGAATAGTGATCGCTACGGAGAAATGAACCACGAGATCATCCAGCTATAGAGCCTTTATCATCGTAACCCATGCTTTTGGAATATTGAGGTAACGTGAACTTTATCAATTGCCTATTGAATTGCTATTACCACACAATCCGAGTGTTAAACGGATTGTGTCATCCATTGGAACTTTGGAATAATTTAATTTTCTATGATTAAAACCTGTTTTAATAAAATATACCAACTACAAAGTCCGTGGAGGCAGTTTAATAGACGAACAATATTAATGTGTTTTGTGGGGCCTATTAAAATCCAAAGAATAATTTATTTAATCCGTACATGTATGCGTATGCTATAACATTCAATGAAACACGAGTTGTAAATAATGGGGGGTGGGTCAACTAAATGAATTTTAATATTTTCTTTTTGTTGTATAATAAATTGTTTTACATTAAAAATATCTTTGGAATATTTTTCTTTCGCTTTGTATTTATATTATGTCAATCAAGTTCATAGTTAGGGGCTAAAAATGTCATAATTAAGGTAAAACGTATACTATACCTCGAAGAACCAGCTTATAAAACTTTAGTATAGGGTAGCGAGCGCACTCCTCCGAAACTAGTCGAGAACTTCATTCTGCGCAGGGAAAACTAATCGATAAGGTTGGATTTTTAAATCGATTTAGTTATCAAATATACAGTTGATTACGGATATTAATCCACTTCCAGTTAGAGACAGTAGTGTCGGAATCCCTAATTCCCGTCCACGGTCTATTGACCACCACTCCCTGAGATGAGCTAGGCTAATGAACACCACCCCTTTTCTTACTTACCGCGAAAGGTAAAGCGACAGCAAATATTTATTGAGTCGCTATCGGGGTTTATTCTGCATTAATAGAGTCCCGCGGTGTAATTCTTATTTGTTCATCGCAAATAGGTTTGGCGCTTGGAAGCAAACACGCTATCCATAAATATGCCCGGGAATCATGCAGAGACAAAATAAATTCATATATCTATAAGGTTAAATCTTAAGTTAACTATAGCCAGTCCTATGAATTTATTAATACGACCCTTCAGCGGGCAAAGCGGTTCGTTATAACTGGACGCCGCAACTGTGGGGCCTCTGGAGAGCGAGGGGGAATAGGAAGATAGTAGAAGGTTCAAATAAAAGAGGGCGCAACGACCAGTGGATTTGACACGAAGTCGGGATATTGAGCAAAACTCCGATACTTTCACGCATTTTACGAGGTTAAAGAAAAGAAAAACGGCGAATGATTTAAAATTTTTTTTTTTCCGCGTAGATTTTTTTTTGTTGTAAAATTTTTTTTTATTGTTAAAAAAAAAAAAAAAAAAAAGACGAATGGAATATATACATGTTAGAGCAATAACACTGGGCCTTATTAACACGCTGGACAGGGATATATATAGATATTTTTATACGTTATCTGAGTTATTAATAAAAACTATTGCTGACCCTAAGGGTTTAAGAGGGCTAAATAGAGCGTCTTGGTGAATTTAGAAGAAAGGCAGCATAGATCGATAATAAAAGAATGGGAAATACGATGTAACAGCACATGGAAGCGTAGCACTATAGAGTAAAAGGACAGAAAGCAACAGCACTGGATGGGGGGGCGAGGTAGTCAGAGCCTGTCAAGATAAGCTAGCATAGAAGTAATTAACATTAGCGATAGCCAACCATGGAAACTCGGTCTAAGGGAAAAACGGACGAGGGAGGGGAAGAAAAGGGAGAGATGATGAGAATGATGGAAGGAATTATGAAGAAACTAGAAGATATTGAGACACGATTGAAGAAAATAGAAGACGAAATGGAGGGAAGAAAAGGGAGTGTGACGAGCGAGCAGGGCGAGGCCGAAGAGGGGATGGGAAAGCCAGGAGTAAAAGAGGCAAGACTAGCACCTAATAAAGAAGAGAGTGTGAAATATGCGCCTGCGCCGGGCCACGTTAACTCATTTGTGAGAATCCGACCTTTCTCAGGGGAAGTGGGGGAGGCGCCAACTGAACATTTAAAGAGCCTGACGAGATATTACCAAGTGAACCCCATGGACGAAAACAGCAAACTGGCTGTTGCCTGTAGCAATCTCACAGGACACGCACAATCATGGTGGGACTCACTGTTCAAACCTCCGACCACATTTCAAAGATACCAGAAGGAACTAACGGACGTCTTTTGGTCGGAGGATCGGCAGGAGATGGTACGTTATCGAATTATGCAGGAGAAATACACGGAAGAGAAACGAGAAAGTTTCACGCAGTTCTTCCATCGCCAGGTGGCGCAACTCCGAACGTTAAACGCTTGTAGGTTGACAGAGGTTGGGATCATTAGGATCATAAGGCAAAATATGCCAATGAGGGTCGAACAGATCATGTTGGGAACGGGAAAGACGTCGATAGAAGGAATGGCCGAGGTACTTACGGGCGTGGATATAAGTACTCACAATTACGGGTTCGATCCGGGGAAAGGAAACCTGGATATCCGCAAGAGATGGGAAACTGAGGCTAAGACAAGAGGGAAACTCGACTCCGAGACGGCCAGACCGCCTGGGAAGCCCTACCCCAGCGGGAATCGAGCGCCGGATTAACGGAGGCTCCAAGTAAGAGCCTGTCAAACCCATAGTGCGTGTTTGAAGGCTTCCGAACGGGGGGGCATTGTAACAAGGTGCGGACTGAGGAGAGCAATGGTCCGCCTAAAGTTACAAGAGAAATGGGTATATATATACTACTAATACTATTAGCTAATAAAGTTACTAATAAGTGTAAATATTAATATTTAATGGTGATGGGAATATTTTAATATTAACCGTATATTATTCATATATTTATTTAGAGGTAGTTGTTAGACTATAAAAGAAAAAAAAAAATAAACATCGTAGAACTCGTGTTTTGTTGGGGTGTTTGTGGCATGCGAATGTATATATGTGCGTGATTGATATACTTCGAGTGGATGGCAAATTGGAACAAAACGAGATCCGTCTGAAATGCGAATGTATTTTGATGCGATGGCGACCGCAATGACGCAGTCATGGTCTATTCGGATGACGCAACCAGGGATTTCGCCGGAGGGGATCCCGAAAATGGATGAGAAAGGACGAGAAGAAAAAGGATATAAAAGAAAATAGAGAGGGGATAAGAGTCTTCTTGCACGGGTCCAGAAAGTAATCAGAATAAAAGTGTATCATGCATCGAGTGGGGTAAAAACCTCAACTTGACAGGCGATGAAGGCCTGCCCCACAGTCCAGAAGGTGCTGCAAGGAAGAAAATCAAAGAACGCCGAATGCCGGTTATCGACGGCAAAGAATAGTGATCGCTACGGAGAAATGAACCACGAGATCATCCGGTTATAGAGCCTTTATCATCGTAACCCATGCTTTTGGAATATTGAGGTAACGTGAACTTTATCAATTGCCTATTGAATTGCTATTACCACACAATCCGAGTGTTAAACGGATTGTGTCATCCATTGGAACTTTGGAATAATTTAATTTTCTATGATTAAAACCTGTTTTAATAAAATATACCAACTACAAAGTCCGTGGAGGCAGTTTAATAGACGAACAATATTAATGTATTTTGCGGGGCCTATTAAAATCCAAAGAATAATTTATTTAATCCGTACATGTATGCGTATGCTATAACATTCAATGAAACACGAGTTGTAAATAATGGGGGGTGGGTCAACTAAATGAATTTTAATATTTTCTTTTTGTTGTATAATAAATTGTTTTACATTAAAAATATCTTTGGAATATTTTTCTTTCGCTTTGTATTTATATTATGTCAATCAAGTTCATAGTTAGGGCTAAAAAAAT
The DNA here is from genome assembly GCA_028023455.1 of Epiperipatus broadwayi. Taxonomy (NCBI): domain Eukaryota; kingdom Metazoa; phylum Onychophora; class Udeonychophora; order Euonychophora; family Peripatidae; genus Epiperipatus; species Epiperipatus broadwayi. The sequence goes on from JAQFVV010000016.1 coordinate 5,058,946, forward strand.
GTCATAATTAAGGTAAAACGTATACTATACCTCGAAGAACCAGCTTATAAAACTTTAATATAGGGTAGCGAGCGCACTCCTCCGAAACTAGTCGAGAACTTCATTCTGCGCAGGGAAAACTAATCGATAAGGTTGGATTTTTAAATCGATTTAGTTATCAAATATACAGTTGATTACGGATATTAATCCACTTCCAGTTAGAGACAGTAGTGTCGGAATCCCTAATTCCCGTCCACGGTCTATTGACCACCACTCCCTGAGATGAGCTAGGCGAATGAACACCACCCCTTTTCTTACTTACCGCGAAAGGTAAAGCGACAGCAAATATTTATTGAGTCGCTATCGGGGTTTATTCTGCATTAATAGAGTCCCGCGGTGTAATTCTTATTTGTTCATCGCAAATAGGTTTGGCGCTTGGAAGCAAACACGCTATCCATAAATATGCCCGGGAATCATGCAGAGACAAAATAAATTCATATATCTATAAGGTTAAATCTTAAGTTAACTATAGCCAGTCCTATGAATTTATTAATACGACCCTTCAGCGGGCAAAGCGGTTCGTTATAGAAGTAAATAAAATGTACGTACAATGGAAAAAAGTGAATTCAGACATCTTTTACAGTCAGATATCTAGCAATGTTTGTCAGTTTTTTAAATTAAAAACTTTTGCAAGACAAAAGTCTTCTATTAAGAATCGTAGCAGGTAGACACTTCATGTGAGGGAATTTTTTAACTAGAACAAGAATACTTTCAGAAATTTAAAGAAGCCATTCTTTAAATAATCTTTTAATATTAAAAAGGAATTGAGCATCTCAAGAAAGATATAGAAAAATGTAATATTTTGTCTGAAAACAAGTCAAATGTAATGTTTATACCAAAGTATCAAGCTAGGTAAGAGAAGTGAGGTACAAGGTTCCTAGTCAGGTAAGACAAATGCTTATTGATACTGACAAAAATAATTTAACAGGCATTGGAGTTACGAAACACTTGATATTAGCAAACAGTTATCTGAAATCTCAGAATGGAAGATGAATTCAAATTCTAAAATAAATTTGCTACAGAAATGAGATTTTATATGAATGTGAAAATCTCCCTGCAATCATGAACAGAAATTTTTTACAGGTAATCCCGAAAAGATAATAAGTCAACCATGTAATAAAGCCAACCCCAGCGATCATTATTGTCTTGTGGTAGCTCTACATCAGTGAAAGTAATATAGTAAAGGGGATTGAATAGCTAATGGGAAGTGGATAAAAAATAGTGAAAAAGATATGCATTAGCAAATGTAAGACTGATGAACGATGGGCTAATGCAGACTCTAAAGGAAACTGAAATATTGCACTAGCCTGTGTCATGCAAGCAGATCTATATGGAAACATGAACTTGAATAGCAGTCAGAAAAGTGTCATAAGAAAAATTTTGTTGATGCTAAGAGGGAGAGGTGATTTATGCCAAGATCATTAGCGAAACGAATTGTGATGGTGGATAGCTTAGTCATGCACTAATTAATGATTAATCAAATACACCTGGGTCTCATTTTACACAATAGATAGGTTCCTCAGAAAACATGCAAACCAAATCGCGCAAAAATAGACATAACTTACATTGAAAAAGGGGGGATGCGGTCTGTGATTTTTCAAAATTCGCGTAAAAGCAAAGCACCAACGTAAAATTACTTTAAAATTTGTGCAAAAAAAATAAGGAAATAAAATATGACTAATAAAGGATTTCAAATTTGAAAAAAATTGATACAAGACAAACTTTTTTTAACTATAATATTTAATTTTATTCAAAATAATATATTTTTATGCATAATTTACAGTACAGTAATTTACAATTTTTTATACATGTTTTAATTATTATGATTTTCTGGTGACAACGTAATCAGTAATTAATCTTTGAGACGATGATTTTATTAATTGTTTATGAAGCTCGTGATATCCAGACATACAATCATTTAGCTCTCGTTGGAATTTAACAGCATGTTAATGATTAGTGTCATTAATAATAAAATAATAATTGATTACGTTCTTTTTTAAAAAGCAAAAACAGAATGTGATTTAAAATGCAAAATTAACACGCACAATGTTTGAACAAATTTACATTATAATCTTGTAAAATTTAATATGTGTATACATAAAATGTGGAATTTATGATTTTAATTTCATTATTGCATAAAATCTTACTATTATAAAGCACTGAAAATATTGAAATTACTAAGATGAAAGTTGAATTCCAATAATGTGCTATTACTTTCAATATAACGTAAGTGTGCAAAATTTATTATTTAAAGTAATAGCGCATTATCGGAGATCGACTTCCAGTGAAACACGAATTACGTAACTTCAAAATCGTATTAAATAAGTCCGCGTAAAAAGAGACCCAGGTGTATGAGCAAATTAGTCATATTGCTAATTAAAATTACTTATCAAACTCTAGTGAAAAGGTACCTTTCTGAAAATAAAAAAAGTAGTAGAGAAATGCAAGACATTTTATCTTGCCAGGTAAATAATACCTGTCTCATTAAAAAAAAAAGTCTTCAGACAAACTTTGAGCTGTCAAAGCATGTGTTCCTAGTTAGTGACCATAGAGCATGATTAGTTATAATATTGAATCATAATTTGGAGATACAAACAAACTGATAGTATACAACACTCCCTGTTTGACATAATAATAATCAATAATTGGATTGATGCAGACATTTAATGGAGAATATCATTAATAACATTTTCTGAAGAATTAAAGGAGTTGCTGAATATTAAAAGTGAATAAAGATTTTGGTCAGAATGTATCAATAGCGACTGTTGATATATCATACCATTATCTCTTTCTATTCTCAATATAAAACATGGGACAAATTACATATGTAAGATGTTTTGATATACAAAGAACCAGACCAAAAGTAGAAAATAATGAGAAATTCAAGCTTCTAAAACTAAAACTTGTAGCTTATTTTAAGGATAAAAACAGATAAAACTGGATAAAAAGACAAAGATAAACTAATATAATAAGCATATTTTGCTCCATTCATAAGGAGGGGGTTATGAATATGGTCACAATATTTGTACAAATTTAAAATTAAAATAATTATGCACAAAGTAACTTAAAAACAAAGGTTTTGATTTGAGCACCACAGTTTAAAACGATTAAAGAAAGTGTAAATAATATATATATAGTGACATTTAACTTTTGCCTTAAAACTGAATTTTAGGACTTGTGTTAACATAGTATTTTTTTTTACTTATTTATTTTATCAACATGTAAACGTGGTGTGACAATAATAGAGTATTTATGTAACTCATTAGTCAATTTTGGATGTCTATTATAAGGTCTACAACTTAAAATTTAATCTTTAAGGATAATTTTATAATATTTAAATCTCTTAAATAACTTTTGTAATTTTAAAATGCTTAATTATAAAGTTATTACTCATTTAAAGTGTTAATAAGTTTAGTTTTAAAATATTGAAGTTGAAATCATTTTAATCCTGTTGTTATAATTTATTAAACTTAAATATTAAGATAACTTTAAAGATGAATTTAAATTTTAAGACTAGGTTTTGCATATTTAAATTACTTATTAATAAAGTGTGTTATTTAATGTTAACTGTATTAAAGAATAAATAGTTCAATTAAATAAGCTTAAAATTTTAAATCAGTAATTTTTCAAGTCAATAATTAATTTCCATAGTAACTTTTAAATAATGAAAAATAATAGGATATGTGAGAAGCTAGTCAATATTTTATTAAAATTTCCTGGTTGGGATTTAATGTTAAAATTATTTTAAACATTTTTATTTTAAAAGATATAAAATAGTCTGGGAACTTAAAGAAAAATATTTAAGGTAAATATTATACTGCAATATATTATTAGCTAATTCACTGGCATTTTCAATAAAATTCCATCATTTTGCACTATTTCTTGGTCATTTTTTTAAAATCATTTTATGCTCACTTTATCTTAAATTCCAAGCCTAATCTATATTTAAAATTTTAGTTTCAAAAAATCCACATTTGGCATTATTTTAGTGAAAAAATTGAATTTTGGCTGCCATATATAGTATTACAAAGAGCCAACTATCCATCCTTATTGACTGGGAGTTTTTAATTGTCAATGTCAGAAATCGCATAAAATGTTTTATGCTTTCATAATAGATTATGAATGCAAATATATTATTCATAATAATTTACACTTATAATTAATTTTCTACAATACTGTACCTAAATATAGACTTTTATTAGGAACTATTTAATTTTTAGAAGAAAAATAATCAAGAGAAATGAATAATGTTCGGTTGCTATTTGCATATCAATGACATTCAGTGACAACTAGCAAAATAACTATTTTCATAATTATTTACATATTTATATTTATTTTTCACACTGTATTAACTATTAATTGGCTAGATTTAGATTTTTATTTAAAATATTCAATTTTAGAAGAAGAAAAGATAACAGAAATGAATAATCAGTTATTCTACTTCTAAGTGAAGAGAAATCAATGGTAATTACACATTGTAATTGGTTGAAAAATAATTCTTTTGTTTTACTGCAGGCAATTTTTAGCAATATTTCTTTCATTTTTTTATATTTGGATTTTTTTCTCATTATACTTGAACAATTTGAATGTAAACTAATTTGATTTTGAGAAGCCAAATTATAACAATTCTAATTATTTTACATTATTTTTATGAATAGAAATGTAATTGACAAATGAAGTTTTACCCAATCTGATGAATAAGAATTTCCATGTCAAAAGATTAAACAATGTACATTTTACTATAATGTTTTTATTTATTATAATATATTACAATTGCTAAATAATTTGTTTAAAAAAGTATAAAGATAATGTAATAATTAATTGTTTAGACTTCCTGTCTAGACACTTTCCAGAAAGCTCTCTGGAAATATGTAAATTAGGTTTATTTTTAGCAATTTTTTATGGATAATGAAAAAGTTTGTAATCTTAAGATTAGTAGGTCAATTGGGAGGCAGCTTAGTTTACATCAATCAAAATTGATCACATGACTTGCATTATTTATCTTCCATCTTTTATTTTGAAGTGTAATTTTTTTTTAAGATTTAAAAAATGTGTTGGTAAAATAATACTTGTCCAATTTTCTATCTAAAACTTTGGCACTTTAAAGTTTATCAAACTATTGCAATATGGGAAAGCTTATCCTAGACTTTTTAAGAATGGAATCATTTTCTTCAGAAACTGCTTTAAAAATAAAACAGAATGAAAGGCATTATCCATGCTATGTACAGACATAATTTCACTAATGCATTATCTAAATCATTATTTAAGAAAAATAATTACTAAAATATTAGAAAAGATTTTAAAATTATTTCAGTCTAATATTAAGGATATCCTATTCATTCTTATTAGGAACTTTATGCAAGTTTTATAATTAAAGAAAATTAAATATTGTAATATATCTCAAATATGTTCTCTTCCAGTGGTTTCATTTTACATAAAATAAAGACTTACTTGAAATTGAAGGACTATTAAATAGAATAATTATATGAATATTAAAAAAAATTATAATTATTGCCAAGAAAATATATTAGAGTTATTGTATATTTGCTTTATTCAAGAAATTTACTTAACTAACATATGAGTGGAATAAATGCTTTATTAGAATTATATTGAAATAGAAAAATATAACTTGATGAAAATTAGTCAGCTTATCTTTAGCAAAAGACTTAATTTGTTTGGTACGCCTAGCTATTGAAAATGTTATATTTTAAGTACAATTATAATTCAATTATTATTAGTATTGCCAGATACTTATATCCATCATAAATGAATAGTGACAATGTTGTAAATGATTTTGTTATGTATGCATTAGAATTTAAAGAATGAAATATTTCTCTATATTTGACTTTACTTATATTTATTCTCAAGAATTAATTACATTATTTGTCATTATGTTTAATATATGCTCCAGAAATATGAATTTAAATATTTATTCTTCAATTTATACTTTTTTTATTGAGGGAAATGTATATGTACATCACAGTAAGAATCTTTTTTGTTTACGTTCACTATACATCTGTTACATTTATTACATTTGTTACCCTAATTTTGACAACAAAATTCCATTTGTTACATTAATCTTGACAAAGTAATTTCCTTAATCAGAGCAATAGACTCCTCGTTTGATGATGAAGATTGCGATTATTAGGAAGCTGTGATTTTTTTCGATTTCCACTGATACTTCAAGAATCTCATATAATTGAGTACAATTATTTGTTGATTATGTGGTGATAAATTAAGATTGATCTGGACATAGAGCTCCTCATCCAGTGGCCAAAGCTGTGCCCAAGTGTCTCTAAAAAATTTCTCCAGTGTTAGCAAGCAATTTTTGTTTTACTTTGCAGATAAGGTTTTTACATAGTGTCCATGGTTCGGCACTAACTCATTTGAATACAAGATCATTCCTTGTCAACCACACATGTAGCAACAAAATCCCCATCCTAATCATGTCTTTAAAATTCAGAATATTTTTGTTACCCAGTGATACTCTATAATGTTTTGCCTAGCTGGACTTAAGGAGGGGAAAGTAGTAAAAATGTGACTAATAGTCCTATCCTCTGTCCCACACAAGCTATATAATGGTCCAATTCTGGAGTAGCCTCTATAATTCACCAAAAAATGGTTCATCAGCAGATTCTAGGTTAACTTTTATGATGAAATCAATGTTCTTGGCTTCTAGGTGCCAGTACTTTGACTTTTTGATTAGATTTTGTAGTTAGATTAATCTTAGCATGCAAATCAGCAATATTTCTGTTCATGAGTCTATAAATCTGCCAGTAGGTATTTTTGTTTTGAATGATTGCTGTTGCAACCTTGAAGAATTTATTTCCATTTGCTAATAGTTCCATGGGCCACTTACTTTGAATGGGTGATGGTGTGTGATGATTGCATTGGCAATTTGGCATACATCATCTTCAGCATTGTTAGTGATTTCTGAATGTAGAAAGTGTTGAGAGCATGCAAACCAAGCCCATTCAGGTCTTTCAGCCTCTGTAACTTGGCTAGACTGATGGTCACTTTTCTCTTCTACAAAATGACAGTGCAGGCTGAATTTATTGCATTCTGAAAGGACCTGGTTGGCTTAAGGATCAGCATGTAATAATTGATCCATGGAAGCATCATCATGTTGATCAGTGCTGCCTTACCAGTGAGCACCAAGTAGATTCATGAAAGAGCACTTGCTACTTTCTTGGTCTTCTCCAGAATGTTGTCTTGCAGTGCTCTTCTCATAGCCAACCTAGGCAGTGCTACAGGAAATCCCAGGAAGTTCTGAGGTTTTCCCGAGAATTTTGAAGGAATCACCATTCCCCCGTAGACAGCAGATTTTCCAGGGTTTATTTTTATCCCAAATCTCCCAGTGAAATAATCTAGAAGCTGGTATAACATCAACATACAAAATGTGGTGAACTTCTTCTCTTAGCACTAGGATGAACACCCCTGGAAGATGTTTTTCTACAGCTGTTATCAGGGGGTTGACATAGGCTATAAAACAGGTGTTAAATGGTGACCCCTGGGGTATCAACGTGCAGTTTGAACCCAAGGGCCAGGGAGCCATTAAATGATTTATATATAAATCTATTTAGCAGCAAGTTGGCGATAATTCTGATGTAAGCTTTAGGTACTCCATAGTGCTTAAGTAGTGAGAATAACTTAGCAGGCACTACAGAGTCAAAGCTGCAATCTACCTGTACTACTATACAATCAGATGCTTTCTTGGTTCTTATATGTTCCACCAATAGGGAAAATCCTACTGCCTCACTGGTGGATGGCCCCTTGTGGGAAAATTAGTGCAAAGAGATTTTTCTGAGCAGCTGCTGGATCTTATCCTTAACGAGTGACTCAACGGTTTTGACCAACAATGGTGTTGTTTGTTAATGGTGATGGATTTAGTGGCTTTTTGACAAATGAGACAAGTGCAATGGGGTACAGTTCAGGGATGCTTTGAAAGTCCCTGGCCAGTACACCAATGACTCGATGGGCTATTTTTAACTGTAAATTTACTCAAATGCAGCAACACAAATTGCGGGATCCCATGAAGGACCGGATGTATGTGCTCTGAATAAGACTATAGCCAATGGAGAATCTGCTGCTCAGTAGTGGCATGGTCTTGCGATGGTAGTTCTTTCTGCCATACATCTCCTATTTCATATTTGGAACTCTGCAATTTCTCTCTGAAATGATCGTCAATTTTACTCAACATTACATTGGCTAAGTAATTATGATTGTCTACAGATAACATTCTAGGAGTAGGCCTTTTTGTGCACTAATTGACCACCTCAGGTAGCTTCACGTCCAGTTGTTTCTCATGGATAAATAGGTCTTGACTCTTTTTACTGCAATATTGCAAGCTGCTTTTGTTTATCCCTGTATTGTTTTTTAAGGCTAAGAATTTCTTCCACCCTGGCTTCTGTAGATGTTAACTTGCTAACCCTGTCCACTATGGAATCCAGTTCCTTTAGCAGTCTTGTGGGCACAAATGCTGACCATGCAATTGATATTTTTGAAGATATTGTTAGAATGTTATCCTTATCTTTATTTGCACTCTTAGTGTTTATTTTAGATGTGTAGATCTTGTAATTGTGTCTATTTTCTTTTCATTTTTGCATCTCAAGATATTAAATCCAATAAAATGTTTAATATTTAAAATTTTAATTGTTTAAGTGGCTCAATAATATGGTATACATCTTCAGCATTCACCATTAAAAGTGATTGGTAAGTTTATATTTTTATTCAGGTGCTACTCATATGGGATCTCAGGACCTCTGGGCCCATGGATTTTCTTATATTTCAATCCACATCTGGTAGTCAAGCTACTCTGGATCATTCTCATAATAAATGGCATACTCTGTATTGGGTTATCCCAATACATCCGGCCTTTGGCTTCACCATATTTGTTCTAAGAACTGCCTGAATAAACAGAGGGTCTTAGCCATCATTTATTTACCAAGGAAACACGATCTCCAAATATAGATGGCGTCAGTACCACCATTCCTTAAATATATTTATTTTACATTGCTTCCAACATATTTTGATGCTATAATAACTGAAATCTGCACTCTGCTAAAACATATATATATATCAAATTTGTCTGTCTTGGTAAATATTATTTTCATTTCAAACTTTCTTAGACTCCGAGCTTCGTGATTTTGTCATATAATTTAAATGTTGTGATTTAGTGAAATAAAACGTCATCCCAGAAATGTCAAAATAAATATTTGTAAATATTTTGTCATATCAAATGTATCATCAATAATGAATCGCAATCTATTTTTGCGAATATATATATTTCGGTCATCACCTACCCTATCTATATATGTATTAAAAGCGTCAATACCAACATAATGTAAATCTCTATAAGAGTGATTGGCATGTTAATACTGCACTGAAGCAATTGTTGCTCATCATTTATATATAATAGTTGTAAAGAGCATATTATAACTGCATGTATGATTCACATTACATATCTGTGTGCTGCTATGGCAGATCCATCTCATTATCACATGTACCCATGTATATAACATAATATACTGTTTATTGTATTATTAATTTTTTTTTTTACTTGTCTAAGTCATTTGAATCACTTCATTCTCTACTTTAACTATGTAAATGTGTTTATCTTACGTTCCCAGGTTTATGAATAAGGTTCAAACCCCTAGCTTAGAATAATTAAGTGATATTCCTAGTTTTAAGTTAGTTAAAATAATTTTTAGCTAGGCTATTATAATGTAAAACTGCAGAGTCTCTTGTCTTCTATTCTGTCTGTGGGCCAGTATAAAGGAAGAAACTCCAATGTATCATCATGTATGTTATTCAATAGGTTATTGATTTGGAGAGTGGGGAATAGATTCAAACTCATGATGGACCCGGACCTATTTATCTCAGGCTTGACTGAATTTGAAGTACTTTCCCTAAATTCCAAGTTATGTTAAATGGATATACATTTTTGTCCGGTACAGTATTATGCCATGGTTTGTTTTTGGTGTAAATGAATGTATATGCTAAGTATTTTCCTACATGTGAGGATTTTCTATAGACTAGTTTGACTTTTATTATAAAGGATTTTGTCATAAGAACATCCAAGAATACTTATTTATGTTCTTATGATTCTGTTGTGAATTTAATTGAAGATGATGTTGTCCATGATGTTTGTAATAATGCTCCACGATGTGCTTATATAGCAAATGTACTATCAAAATAGCAAAGCCAAATTTTAGGTAAATATGGGTTAATGCTTATAGCTGTGGTTTCAAATTCTCTGTAAGTATTGCTAATAAGAGATAACTATGGTGAGCCCATAGCTATCCCTTGATTTAATTGGAAGAATTTAGTGTTATACTGGAAGTGTGCTTGTTATGCAGAAAGTTAATAATTCAATCGGAAGAGTTGTTTTGGTTTGTAAGCTATTATCATCATTCATCCATTTCCTTATAGACAAAGCTTCACCACAGGGCATATTAGTGAATTAGCTTTCTACAAAGTGTTTTGAATCCTTGACAAAGGACTGTGGTTAAACTTTAGATATTATGAAAAATTTTCTAAAATTGGTCAAAGGAAAAAAATCAATTAACTTATATAATGTAAATTAACTTATATAATGTAAATTTGAAGAAGTTATTCCTAAAAGTTTGCAACTAAAACTTTCAATTCACTCCCAGGAAGCTGAGAAAATTACTCAGGAAGTAAAGTTCTTGTTAAAAGAAAGAATAAATGCTCAAAGATTAATCCAAGTTTCAAACCTTGTATTCCATTGGTAATGTAGAATGTTTTTTAAAAAATAAACTTATTAGTGAAGACCATAAGTTTATCACAGTAAAAAATCATATTTTGTATTACACAGAAAAATAAAAGAATGTCAAAAGAAAAAACTTGGAAATCTACACGTCATATCAAATATCATACTGTACCAAATAACCTCACAACTTCATGTTAAAAAATCATTGTTCTAAACATCTAACAGATGCTGAAATTTCTGCTCTAGAAAAAGGATTAAACTTTGCTATCACATCATCTAATATTCCTTTATTAGATATAATGGCAGCATAATTACATTGGAAAGTAAAGAGAATGAGAAAAAGTAAAAACTGAAATCAAACTTTCCTATGATAAAAGGAAAACTATTAAAAGTCAGTCAAGATAGACAAACCTATAATCATTCTCCCTGCTAACCAAAGCAACCGTAGTTGTTATGAACACAATTGATTATAACAAAATACAAGAAGTTCTAACAGTAGGCCAATACAAAAATGTGCCAAAAAATTCAATATCAAGTACAGAAACAAAGGTACAAATATTACTCTGAAAACATCACAGGTACTTCATTGATTCAGAAAAAAGTAAATTAACATTGTATTTCAGGAAAATTTCTCATCGTATGACCTGTCTAAAATCAAAAACCTTGTTCTGTTAAGACCTATTGTTAATTAGAAATTCACCTTGCCAAAACTGATTTCTTCTCAAAGGTCTCAATACTTTGATATACAAGACACAATCCTTTGTCAGGGGTTTAAAGTACTTTGTAGACAATCAAGAATATAAAAATTGAAAGTGCCATACTGTTAAGTTTTGATGTGGAAAATTTATTCACAAATGTGCTCTGTGATGAAACTTTGTGCTATATACAGGGGTAAGATTTGTTTATCAGCTAAATATGCATCTGCAATAATTTAATCAAACAAAAACATTAACTAAAGTAATAAAAACAAGTTTATTCACTGTCTAATAATGAAAATAAACTAAAATGAATGAAATTAAGCAATTCCAATAATTGGCCGCATGGTAATCTGTTCATATGTACAAATATTAAAATCCAATTATCTGGTACGTCCATTTACTTTAGTTTTAACACAGATATTCTAATCTTAATCTAACCATTTTACTGACTTTTTCAACATTTAGTGCATTGCACTTTTCTGCTTACAAGGTTACACAATTAGTGCACACATGATTGTATAAAATGCTGCTCTATCCTGGTAGAACTTATCCGGTTCAAAATATGCAGTAGAGCTCATTTTCATAAGTTGATTTTGCTCAATATCAAATCTAGATTTTCAGCTGTATGTTCATTTCATAGAGTACATTTGTACCAATAATAATTTTAATGTCCTGTTTGTATGTAAAATACAAGATTTTAATTAAACTTAATTTACATATATATAAACAAAATCCACTAGAATAATTCTATCAAAATTAAAAGATTAATTTCCTTTGCTATAGCCAGCTTACAACGTATTCAGTCATCATGAGTAGCACACAACAGTAACGTTTTCATGTGAATGGCCAACTTTCCATAAATTGTGAATACTAACACAATTACACTGTATATTCAACACATTATCTATACTATTTATAAAATACGATTCCTTAATTTTTCTTTTCTTCAAATCATTTTCCATATGCAAAACAAAAACATTATGAAAGCAGAATTCTTCACTACAAATATAGACAATCACTCCTCCCCCACTCTCAAAAAGTTCTCAATTACAAAAAATAATCTTGCAATCTTGTTGGTTGTCATCGAACTCTGGTGGGAGATAAATCTCCTTTTTCCTCTCTTATATCCACAAGATCCGATAAATCTGATCATTTGATTGTGAACTTGTTCCTGCTAGTTCTGATTGATCAGCTTGATTAGCTGAGGGCATTCCTTTATTTCGTATTTTTGAGATGACAAGCTCTTCATGAAAATTCTGCAGTTTAGTAAATAACATAATTTGGGCATTATCCACATTCTATTGTTTCATTCTGCTAAGATTGTAAATGGTTGACGTGTCTTTTCAGAATTTTTCCATTTTCAGTTTAATTACTTGAATATACTAAGAAGGAACTTCTATTACAATATGAGAAAAACATTTCTTTTAAAATATCATAACTCTACACTAGTTCACCAATTTTAAGCTTCTCAATATCAAAATTATTACTCATAATAACTTTTATCAAGTAACATCTTCATTAAATGTGACACTTGTAATGCAGCAACAACAGTTCAGCTGATATTTTGATTGTCGACACACTGAGAATGAAATATTGATAAAACATCATGTCAACTAATGCTACATGTATATCTTTGTGAAATGTCACTTTCAAATGTTGCACTACCTTTTTAGTTAAGTTATTTAATTCCACATAAGGGGTGGTATGATTTATCTCTTTATTGGAAAAAAACTCGCAGAAATTTTGCTTTGTAAATCCTGTCCCATTGTCATATTATTTCAGAAAAAACCTGACTTGTCAAGACTCTTTTAGGACACAATACACCCTGTGCTCACATTTTTAACAAGCTTATATTCTGCCCATTTTAAATAAGAATCAACTGCAACTAGGAAAATATATCCATTCGCTGGACCCACATGGTCTAAATGTAAGCATTGCCATGGCGACATTGCTTTTGCTCATAAAGTCTCTGGAGGTAAATCAGCAGTAGACTGGCACTCAACACAGATCTTAACCATTTGTTATACATCCTGTTTCAAATTAGGCCACCAAACATGAACAAGGTAATGCCTTCATTTCCACTGTCTTGATGTCCTTGATATATCAAACTAAGCACTTGCTTCTGGCTACTTGATCCATCATTAGAATATAATCACTTTTTGTAGATAGACTTTCATGAGCATTTGAGATAGACCTTACAATGTTATTTGGTTGACTTTTAGGCCATCCACATTTCTCAAGGTTTTATATCCAAGATTGTTATTAGTCTACAGCTTTTGACAACCAAGTGTCAATGTAATTTACTTCTATAGAATTTTGCTGGAATTCACAAGCATCCATAAAATATGCTAAAGCATCAATGTGACTAATATCTTTTCCAGGCTCATAAATTAATACATAATCATATGCTGCTAACAAATTAATTGAACAAATGAAGTGCTGGTTGGCATGTTCAGGAGTTTTCTTATCATGTCCAAAAATTCCCAGTAATGGATGATGATCTATGGAAATATAGAATTTATGTCCATACACATATTAATACTTTTTAACAGTGAATATTATAGCCATGATTTCTTGGTCAAATTGACTATAATATTTTTCAGCAGCTATCAGTCTTCAAGGTGTAAACAATAGGGTGTTCTCCTCCATAACAGCAATGTAAAATGAATGTCCAAAATGAGAAATATTGGTTATAATAATCACTTCTTGGTTGTTGTTATAATGTACAAAAAGCTGCTTAGATGTTAGTAAATCAAAGCTAAATCATACTCTTTAGTCCATTTTCAGAGCTGTTCTTTATGCAGTAGTTCATACAATGGTTTAAAAACATGTGATTTCCCTTTCAGAAAACTAAAAGTTGAGTAATTCTTAAAAAACCTGCAAATCTTTTACATTCCAAGCTTTGGAGCATTTTTGACAGTTCTAACATTTTCCAGGTCAGGATATTTTCTTTTCTGTTTATAACATGGCCTAGAAAATTAATTTCACACATAGTTCATATAGATTTAGAAGGATTAATCCTAGCTCCAACTTCATCCAGTCTCAAACAATCATGCACATCCAATTCCTTTTCTAAGCAATTCCTTGACTTGAAATAAACCATCCATTTTAGCTTGAAACATATTTGGAGCAACCATAATCCTGTAAGGAAAATAGTTGCACTTATAAAGTCCCAGATGGGTACTGATAGTTAGTTCTATCCATATTTGATGGAAAGTGGACTTAAATAAATCCTTGCAAAGAATCATGCCTTCTGAAGCGATGCTAAAACTTCATGTACGCTTGGCACAGATACACTTCTTTATTAAGTGTTAACACAATAATCTCACAAATGAATACTCCCATCTACATTCATAACTACAACTACTGGTGTAGCCCATCATGAATCATCAAACTGGAGACAAAAGAGCTTTATTGACCATATCTTTAATAGTTTGTTCAACTTTGGATTTTAAGGTGAATGAGACCTGATGTGGTTTGCATACTCTAGGCAGGGCATAATGTACTATTTCCAATATCCACTGGACATGTTTTTAATTCAATTCATCCTGGATTATTTCTGATTTTTGTTTCCACCTGAGGTCTCTTTTAATTATTTCAAGATGAATTCCTAGTGGACAAAATCAATTCCTTCCTAATAGAAGACTTGCACTACTCTTCCCAATGTATGATAAAACAATAGCTTTAGCATTAATATTCACAGCTATAGACACTTTTCTACATAGGTCAACTTTGTTGCCATTGACATGTGGCTAATACTTGCAAATTCTGAAATGTGTATTTTCTTTTACTGATGTCATTAATTTTTATCCAACCTTTACATGACAACAAAGAAGGGCTGGCACCACTGTTCATTTCCATTGTAATTTTACAATAAAGTCTAAAGCAATATTCCCATTATCTGTATCATTAATCTTATTAACATATTTTTTCCTGCTTGATCTGCCTCCCCACAATTTAAAGTTTGGACTTAACTGCATTTTACAACTCTCGTCTTTGTTTCTGCAGACAAGAGCTAAATGTCCTTTAACTTTACGGACATTGCATTTCTCAATTTTAAATTTACAAAATTTCTTAACATGATGACCTTGTCACTTTTCCTTGCCATCTTCAAATTCATAGCCACAGTCAGTACTTTATTTACAAAAATCAAATTGTTCTGCACTCTGATTAAAGTCTGAAATTCTGATGCTTCTAACATTACTTCCTGTGCCAAATATTTTTTGAGACTACCTTATGATTCATATTTGTCTCACTCGGCAAAGTTTTCCTCAGGCCATGGTCAAACATTCTAAATAATAGTTGGTCAAGGAATGTCTTCTAATTCGGAGGCACATTGGCATTGTTTTGTGAGTGTACAGTGCTATATCATAGTCTATATGACACTCACAAGGTAATAATTGTCTTCTCATCCTAAAATGCAGATGAGATACTCATTTCGAAGTTGGCTGAAAATAAGCATTTCTCTTTTATCTCTTAATAAGAAATGTCCTCAGAAAATTTCAGGTCACACAATTGTTTTGACCCTTGTAAAACATCTTTACCAGCAAATAACAAAAGCATAGCTATTTAGTCTGCATCAATTTCATTTATTAGCATATAACACTCGATGTGCTCAACATAAACTTTCATGCCATGTTGTTATTACTGTTCAACATTGTCATTATTTATAATTACACTGCTGTTTCACTTGCTTGCATTATTTATCAACAAAACTTAAAAAGGTCCTTATTTCATAAACCGATGACTACAGCCATTCAAGTGTATAGCTGTATATGCATCTGCAATAATTTAATCAATCAAAAACATTAACTAAAGTAATAAAAACAAATTTATTCACTTGCTACTAATGAAAATAAAATGAACAAAACACTTTAGCTTCTTTAACTGATTGATTTGCCAGGTGCCATATTGAATTTTTTAAAAAAAAGACCCGAGACATAATTTTCACAATATCTTGTTTTAATTATGTTGGAGCAAAAAAAAAATTACATTATAGAAACTAGAAAAACTAAGGAAAATAATGACTAAGACAAATAATGATAACCATTTAAAAGGTAAGGATAAAAAAAAAATTGCAACATCCGACATAATTATTTTGTTCATAATTTCTAATTTTTTATTAACTAAGTTTAAATTACATATTCATTGATAATTTCTATGTATTTCTCACAAAATTATCTTTCAAACCATATATAACTTCTTACCTAAGATAATCCATAACTTCATAATCTCCAGAAGAATTTGCATAAGAATTCATTTTTATCTTGTACCCCAAAGGTGACAGATCTAAAAGGCTTCTATAAGAAAAAGATTCATCCTAATAAAAGATACAAACCAAATCATTTCCAGAAGATGGATATGCATTTGTTATCATAGCAATTGGCTTCTTGTCTATCTAAAACTAGAAATTGTAGATTACTGTCTGTATCACTGATAAAATGAGTTTCATCTCTTTATTTTATATTTTGTGTACATCAGTGATGTTTATATTCTTTATGCACACCAGCGATGCTATCGTGTTATATGTATTGTCCCACAGAGATATAATTTATTTGCATATACCTCATTTGCTAGCTATAGTATTGAAAATAATGTGATGCAAGATGTGGCAAAACTACTGACTCCACAGCATGAGTATCAAGGCATAGGCAAGAATCAGAATTTGATTCTTTGCCTGCATACAATTCCATATAGTATATGCATAACCATTGTGGCTACCACTAAACACATACCCTTTGAAATTTCTTTATTGGTTTTAAGTGTTTATATTTTCACACAGTACTATGCCCAGTAAATTTTGTCATTGCTTTATCAACTGCAATATTTCTGTGCATTAGATAATCAGTTTTTAAAATTTACATTTCTCTGCTCTATATGTGTAAATCATTACTTGTTATACAAACACACTAATATGAATATAAACATATACCTTTTGAGAATCATTATATCTATACTCAAAATTACACTACAAAAACCCACCAATACAAATGCAAACATTAATATACCATTTGTCAAATAATTTTAAAAAATTTAAAATATTAAAAATAACTTAACGATATTCAGCAAAACAACTTTGGTTATATTTGAATTTGTTTACTGTATATTTACAATGAGGCTCCAGGTGTGTGAAGAATGCCTGTATTTCAAATATTTGTATAATAAAGAGCATAAATGATTTAATATTATATAATTTATATAGTACACACACACCAATATAAATGCAAACAAATTACTATACCATTTATCAAATAATTTAAAATATTAAAAATTAAAATTAATAACATACAATATTCCGTGATTATGTTTATGTCACATTGAAGGCCTTCATATCTGAATTATCAGCATATTTTTAATCCATTATATTAGGGTTATAAGGCCAATAAAGATTTTTTGCCTTTATTGCCTCATATAAACTAGTGAATTGACCAGAAAATAAAAAAAATAAATTCATCTAATTTTAAAAATAAGTGTAAAAAATTCAAATTTTATCCAACATCAATGTAAAATATATCATTTGAAAACTAATAGAAAGAAGCATCAAATGTTGAGATTTCTGTTGATGTCATGCTTATAGTTTTTATGTAATTTAAAAAAGAAAACAAAATTTCAAACAATCAGCTGAAGCGAACAGTTGACCCGCACCAATTATTCAAGCAGTTAAGCAATTCCAATAATTGACTGCATGATAAACTGTTCATACATACAAATATTATGTACAAGTCCAATTGGGTGTATATCCATTTACTTTGGTTTTAAATATTCTAATCTTATTTCTAATATCAGTCTAATTAAATTCTGAAAAACATAGTTAAGAGCGACCTGTGATGATCATTGCTATATACAGAAAGAATTATCTAAAATTTGTTTTAAAAGATTTTTGAAATCTTTTAGGCTAAAAAAAAAGACATTTTAAATTTAAATCCCATAGATAATCAAAACAATTACCTGAAAGGGAAAAAAATTATCTATTTTTTTTATGAAAAAGAAAACTTTATTAAAATGTTTATAATTTATATCATCTATAATTTTATTTATACGCGTTATATACATGCACTTTTACGAAAAATATATTTTAATAATTTGTATTATTATGGCAAAATGAAATATATGATATAGATGAGTGTGCCTGCAGTTAAATTTGTACACACATATATGTTAAATGTTATTAAATATGTATAAAACTGAATTTTATTTATAGTTATGACAATAAAATAATACATTATATGGCATCAATGTGTGATTATGTGTATAGGTACTTTATGTAAACCTATTGGAACATATATGTAAATCATAATGTAATAACTTGGGTTGTGTGTAATAATTTTGTAAATCACAAATATGATAATTTTTTTTAATGGGTACATTAATCAAAATTGGAAGATTTAATTTATATGTATAGCCATATTCTAAAGATGTTAATATCATTTTTTTTATTGTTGTTAATAAACATGTATTCAATTTTTAAAAATTGTATTGCATCATCTCTTGGTCATTATAAGTTATAGATCTTATGTTCATTGAGCAAGATTCAAGTATAACGGTCCAATATATTAAATAGGGATGTATTTAGTGCTTAATTAAGGGGCATCCAGTATGATTGACATATCCTGGAATGGTGCTAAGATTATATTCTTTAAAGCCCATGAACTAATTTTGTCTTTATTAGAATTTTATAGTTGGCCAGTACATTAAGGGTATTATGTGGCCAGAGCACTCATAATGTTCAGCATGTTTTAATAGTCCAGGATTGTTTTGATGATTATGTATTCTGATGGATGAGCAGTTTGTTAGGGCATCCAAATTGTTTAAATAATTGCCCAAGCTGGCAAAGGCTCAATAGTTAGCCTGGTCTACAGGAAGAACCATTTCAAATCCAGTCACAAGATTGACTGTTGATTTATATTTTTTATTATTCAAATACAGCCACAAGATGGACTGTTGATTTATTTTATTGTTGATCATTCATGATAATGAATGGTTATTTCTTTTGAGAAATTTTTATAATTACTTTACTTATTGATAATGTTGATTGATGTATAGTTAATCATGGTTGCTCTAAGGAGTTAACTGGGCTGATCTCTGAGAGATCTCATGCTTCCTAATATATAACATTTCTTTTATATTTTGGATATTAAACATTACTTTAATATCTCTTACTTCAATCATTACATTAACATCATTTGAAATATTGTATTGATGTATTTTGAAGAGGATAACTACCCATCTTCCCATCCCGTTACAATATTTACATATCCAATAATAGACAAATGCACTGAATTATCTTGATAAAAAATACTGGTGAAAAATTTAATTATTTTAATTTGAAAAAGTCTAGGTTTGACATATTAGATAATTTGTAATTTTATAAAATACATATTTTTTGTATATATATCTGGGTCTCGTTTTATGCTGATTTTTTAAATGTGATTCATGTTCCTTCTTAATAGATATCTTTTATGCAGGTTTTCTTTTATGCGATAAAGTTCATATTTCACTATATTTATTAGATATCAAGAAATTTAAATTATTAATAATTTATTTTGGTTTGAAATACTTTTTTTTTTTTCAAAAATATGTTATATTAGCAGCTAACGGGAATATAGCCTGAAGTTATTTAGAGTCTTAGCTTTTACGTAAATAACCTACTTATACTTATGAGTAAATAATAATAATAATAATAATAGATTTATACTTACGAGTATAAAAATATTGCAATAAATATTCAAAAATTTTAAACTATTAGAACATATTTTGTTAGATATGACAGAAATATTTTTTTAGATTTTTAAAATAAATAAAGAAGATTTTGTAAACTGAAAATAAACTTTCTAATGATAATGTATAATCTTTTTGTTTTGATTGCGATCTCATTTTTTTAATATGGAAACAAAATGTGAACATTTAAATTTTATTCTAGTAGTAAACAAAAATACCTATCAAGTGAAGACAAATTTATTATTTTCTGATAAGTAAAAATCATTTAAACATAGATAATATGTTGATGTGTGAGACAAAGAAAAATGTCAGTAAATGCTAAAATCTGAGAGAATTTGCTGCAATGAACCTCTTAAATTCCAATGAAAACTAAATAGTTATGTGTCTGGATATTGTGAGCTTTATAAACAATTAGTAAAATCATTGTCTCAAAGTTTAATCACCGATTACATTGTCAATAAAAAATCATTAACACAGCACAAGACTAGAAGTGGTGCTAGTGACGAATCTGATTTCTTATCAGTTCATAAACGAACCACATATTGTCAAATAGTGATAATGATTAAAATATATATGAAAAAATGTAAAATTAAATACTGTAGTTAATAAAAAAAGTAAAAGAAGTTTATCTTGAATCAGTTTTTTTCAAATATTTGAAATTTTTTATTAGTCATACTTTATTTCCTTATTATTTTTATGCAAATTTTAAAGTAATTTTTCCTTGTTGCTTTGCTTTTATGCAATTTCTGAAAATTACAGAGTGTACTCCCCATTTTTCATAAGTTAAGTCTATTTTTGTGCGATTTTTTTTAATGCAGGTTTTCTGCGGAACCTATTTACTGCATAAAACGAGACCCAGATGTATATTTTTTTTAAATTTGAAGATTTTGATCTTCTCTTGTGAAAATAAATCAAGTCGCATATGAAAATAAAACTTTTTTATTTTTAGCATCAATATTTTTTCTATACATTATCATTTAAGAAACGAATGAATTCAAAATGTTGGTCAAATAGTGTCAAGTCTATAATTTAATGAATGGGTAATCAATTGATACTAGTGGATAATAAGTAAAGTTAAAATTAATCTTTGAACAAAAGATAATATATATCTGATGAATATACACATTCAAACCACTTAATAATGTAAACATGTATAGCTGTGATGTAATTATAATGATCTTTTTATTTGCATTAATAAATATCTTGTAAAATTGTTAATTCAGCTTATTCTCATATATAGTTGTTTTTTCTCCATGATAAATTAAGAGTAGATAATGTAAGCAATCATCATTTCTTAAAATTTATGCTTTATAATAATTAGAATTCAAAAGCAATAAAAAATACACAAAAATTAGAATCAAATTTGCAGGATAGTCCTTCATTCTGAAGGTAATGTCCAGTGCTTGACTCTTACCAACATCAGATATAGATAAAAAGTTATCTTTGGCAGATTATATTCTTTCACAACCATTTAGAGTCGATTAATGGACCTGGAAATACATCAAGTATCTGTAAAAAGACTTTAGAACAGAATCTTTTTAGATATTATAAAATCCTTGGCTTGATCATCTTCAGTAACATAAAAGTTAATTAGAAAAAGTAGTAAATAAATCTGCAAGCTATCATATGATACACTAAGTTCTCATTGCATTTTTCTAAATAATTATTAAATACCATTTATTTACATTTGCTAATTTTTGTCTTCATATCTTGCCAGATTACCACTTCCATTATAATATATAGAATGAAAAGGATTATAAGGATCTGTACTAGTTTATCTTTTTTTTAAAAAAATGTAAAAGATATAACATAAATCATACATAGCTATCATTCACAATCTTACCTGGTATTTATGTATGCTTGTGCAAAAGTTTTCCTAATTCTGTCTTCATTTCATTATGAGAAATTTTTGATTATCTGATATTTCTAACAGTTATTATTAATTAAAAAGCCAAGTTTTATTCTCCAATATTTGAATAGTTTAGAAATAAATATCATACATATACCTATATATTTTTTTAATTTCCATATACTCTCATGTCTATGAGAGCACACTTTAACAAATGGTATTTACAACTACCAAACATTTAGTGTCAATTAATTTAATAATTTTAAAATAGTTTATAACCTAATAAAATAAAATAAAAATCTAGCACATTTAAATTGAAATTGCAAGAGGAAGATTTATTGAAATCCCAGAAATGGTGTACAAATAAAATAACATAAAAATAAAAAAAACTTGCTCATATAATTAACAGTAAATCATATATACATTTTTAAAATTTAAGTTTAAAAAAAAAAACAGATTGAGAGGAAAAAAGAAACTACAATAAAATTAACATTAAACAATAATATAAAGTATAAATGCATGACTTATAGTAAAGTACTACAGGTTAACTTTGCTTAGTCTGTAAAAAAAAAAAAATGCTCTAGGTAAAACAGCATTAAAGATGTGAGAAAAAGTTTTTTTTTAAATGTTCATTGTCGCAAAAAAAAAAAAAAAAATCTTTTTACATCAATTTATTTAAAAAAATACTTCTGAAAGTACACCAATGGGTAAACTATTTTAATTTGGAATTATTCTTTTTCTAATACCCTAACATGTCAGCATTTATATAAATGAATTGATTTTACTGAAGGGCATTTAAAATAGTGTACAAGTTAGATTAAATTAAAGTAAAATAAATTTTCGATGTGATGTTTTTTTGATCAATTTAGATGAAATAGAAATATTCTACTCCAAATCACAAACGTTTCTTAAAACTTTCTCATACAAACAATAATACCGTCCAAAACCAATTATAATTTTCTTTGTCATTAATCATTTCTCAATTAATTGTGATATTATTTGTTAGATTGAAATAAATGAATCCTGAGATTTTTCAAATAGCAGGGAGGAAGAAAACAACATAGTGTTTCCCAAAACAAGAGAACCTAATTCTGTACTAATCAATACTGTACATCGCTGGCTCTGATACAGAGCAAAATGAACTATTACACACAGACCTGCACCCCTCCCCCCATAAAAAATAAAAAAAACATGACATAATTTAAATTTGCAAACAATTGCCTAATATATAATTAAATTATATAAATTTGCATATATGAACCATTAACAAAGATATGAAACAGACTATTAGATATAACAAAGTTATTAATATTACTAAAACAGTTTTGGATCCTATCAACAGTGACACATTGTGGAAAGCAATATAAAATTTATGATTAATATATGCAAAAAAAAACTTTTCAGCTCTGAGAATTTTAAGGTGTGTTACATATGTGAATTCAGAAAAAAAATATATATACAAACAGTGAAGGAACAAAAGCCAGTAAAATATACCCAATTGATGTCAAACT
This sequence comes from Epiperipatus broadwayi, assembly GCA_028023455.1. Classification (NCBI taxonomy): domain Eukaryota; kingdom Metazoa; phylum Onychophora; class Udeonychophora; order Euonychophora; family Peripatidae; genus Epiperipatus; species Epiperipatus broadwayi. The sequence goes on from JAQFVV010000016.1 coordinate 5,082,493, forward strand.
TTAAAAAATTAAGCCAACAACAAAAAATAAAATAAAATGGCTTGTTCCACCAGTCTTACATTTATTACAAAATATGCTCTTTTTCATATGTAATTAAGAGTGATGGTCTGTTTTTTTTTAACCATTATATATATATAGGGTTGTATGTATACAAACTTACAGTGAAATATGAAGGTACTTGTGAATGGTCATTCGTTAAAAAATATAGTGAATGAACCATCAAAAATATATATGTATAATTCTGATTTAAAATAAATATTTTAATTCTCTCCAGTTTAAAATTTATTAAATATTTTACAAAATAAATAAAAATGAGGAGGAGGCAATATATATAATATACATATCTTTAAACTTCTAAAGTTTTTTTTTTGGTCAACAGTTCAGAATGAAAATATCAACAGAGGAAATAATGAGCTGCATTACGATAAGATTACTTGTTATTAGGACGCTTGATTGACTTGCTAATCTTTTCTTCTTCCACAAGTTGCTGACGAAAAGAACTAACTCTCTCTACATAAAAAAAAAATATATATAAATATTTTTTAAATAATTGTGTGCATGTATACATATATTTTATAATGAAGGGACTTGAACTCACATTTTCAAACTTTCTACAGCTATGCACTACATCTTATACAAACGATACACATGACTATATACATGCGAAAAAAATAAATGATCTCCAATATAAGTATTTTGCACGGAACAAGCACTCATCAGTGGGTCCAGATCACAATCTCCCACACATATATATATACAATCAGTGCTCTGTTTATATTAAGATAGCAAATCTTCAAACCTAATATTTCTTAATATAAACTGAGCACTGATTGTAGATATGTGTGGGAGATGGTGGTATGGAACTGATGAGTACTGGTTCATCATGAAATACATATATTGGAGATCATTTATCTTTTTCACATGTAAGTAATCATAAGTATCGGTTGTATAAGACAGAATGCATAGCTCTAAGCAGCTTTAAAGTTGAGTTCAAGACCTTTCTAATTACATTAACTTTAGTATAGACAATAGTTATATTTAAATATACATACATATGTACATTAATTTAATTTTAAAGAGATAACGATATGACACCCTCTGCACCAGTAGTAAAAGCTCATATTACAATTGTATTATATTTTTATATAAGCAGATTGCAATACTCATTTGATAGAAATTAATTAATTGAAGACCATTACTCTCTAGCCAAGGATGATTGCATGCCCATTTACAGATCACTATTAGGTAGAGTTAGTTGTTTGATTATGAGCTGTTTATTTGAAAAAAAAAACAAACAAACAACCCACATCTGATTGTAACCAAAAAAACTTAAAGGTTTTTATATGCTCCAGATTCAAATCATATGTCAAAATCAATACAAATTGGTATACTAGACCATGAGATCCACAGCTTTCAACCATCACAGTCTTATTTTGTTTTTGTTCCAATTTAAAATTGTGCACTTGGCAAATGAATGAATTGGTTGGTAATGCCTTCTTCATTAATCACTCAATGATGGGCTGTAGGAGAGGCCTAGTCATTTAAAGACTTATTTTTCTACATTTTTTTTTAAAAAAAGAGAAAATATATAAAAAATAGTTATATAATAAATATGGATCATCTTAAAGATTACTAAAATTTACACACTAAACTAATTGCTGAAAAAGAAATTTACTATACAAACACTATGTTTTGATTTAACTATACATTAAATAAAATAATTTTAATAAAATGTCTGGCATTATCTTCTTTAAATGTAGGGTTCATACTATATCAAAATGTATGACTGATTTAAACTACTAAAGTTCTTGACTAGTCTTATTTCAGACCAGAGTCATGGTTTTACAAACTACCCCTAATGGATTATGCAATGTACCCTTAGCATGAAATTAATTTCATGAAAATTTTAATTCAATACTCACTATTATTTTTATCTATATCCCATTAAGGTCCATAAGACCAATCAATAAAAAACTTTTATAAAATGTGAATCCTTTCTATCTCATAATTAAACATTCAAGAACAAAACAATTCTAATTCATTTATTTAAATTTGCTTTATTTCCACAAGATTGAGCTATTTTAATCAATGTTAACTAATTGTTGTGAAGGAAAATTCACTAAACAGTTTCTCTTCTGTTGAAGCATTGTATTAATGCAGATCTGATATATAAGCAATCTAATGATATATATATATAGTAACTTTATATTTTGGTACAAAATATAAATAGCTTGATAGAACTAGTAAAAATTTATCTTTTTTCAGGTGACTTGATTATCATGGCTGTGTTTTAGTACGCTTGTCTCTTGTGTTCAAATTTATTGAATGGTGAGACTATATCATTCCATTTTTTTTATTATTATATAATTTTGTTTTATTGTATTTCCCTTTCTTTCATATATTAGTTTTGCACAGTTTCCAAATACTAAGTCAGATAAACTGTGCTTAACCTAAAAATGTAAACCAATATCATATTACCTTAAGCATAGTAAGATAAATTAAAAACAAACAAACAATTATTTGTTTTTCTTCTCATATAATCCTAAAGATTATTTTGGTTTAATTGAAGGATTTATTTAATTTCTTTTAAATTAATTTATATGATAGGATAAGATAAACACCTTTTTTTTTCTCTCTTTTTTTTCATTTTTTTTTTTAAAAACAGATATGCAAATGGAAAGAAATTTAATTGGCTAAGAAAAAATTAGAACTGCCAGAGAGATTTTTTGTTTTTGAGAATTGCTGTAATGTCAGCAAGTGTATAATAAAAAATTAAAATATTTTTAAATTTTCTTTTACTGTTAAACACATAAATGAAAATGAAAACTTCTTTTTTTTAAAAAAGAAAGGAAATGTAAAGATAAAGAAGAAAGTTAAAATTAAATTTCTCTTAAGCAATTTAAGTAGCAATATTATCAAGTGCGAATAGCGAAATGTATAGCTAAATCCTAACAAATCCATTCTGGTCCACCAACTGTGAGTCTAGCTGCTGATAATCTTCCATAAGGTCTCCAACTGAAATGCATAGGAATTATGGTTAACTGTGACAACAGGAATAGTAGCTATAAAAGCACTTAGTACTGTTGTGAAAATGCAAAACGAAGTACTGTATTTAACTTTGGATAAATTTTGCTCTTATGAACTTTAACATACATGAGAGTGTTATATATGTGCGGAAACTTGGGATATAGTGCTCTATTTCCACGATTTTGACACTTAGAATGTTCTATATGTACAAAATGGGATTGCTGTATTTAGCTTGGGATATAATGTTTTACTTTATGATTCTAACACCTCTAGTAATATTATATATGTGCGGAATAAAATGCTGTCTTAATATTTTGTATGCTAGTGCCTGAACGAAGAATTAATTATAATCCCACTCTAAACTTATATTAGAAGCAAAATTGTGAGTTTATCTTCTTGAAATTACAATAGTGTTCAAAGAAACAACAGCTGACCAGAGAACTATTTTAGCTGTTATAGCACTCATGAGATAATTATTTTGCTTTAATAATCATTCCTTGTCCTCGACATTCATAAATTAAAGATAGTAAAACATTTCAATTTCGGAATAATCCCTAAAACAAAACCATGCAATTTTGTTAACTTACGAGGATAATTTGATTTAAATATCTATGCTAACTCTCAAATATCATGAATTCTCAGAGAACCAAATCAACTAAGTTATGGGAATTCCTTATAAATGGAGAAGAAGCATATAATCAACTTTTAAGATTCAATGTTGTTTTAAAAAAATATTTATTTGAACTACATTTGTCATTAAGTTTAAAAAGTGTGCTATTAATTAACTGGTTAATAGCCAATGGATTTAAATAACATGTATTTGAACCTGGTGTAGTAATTTAATGAACAAACATTTTATGTTATCTTGTAAATATGTAAAGTTCATGGTATATATAATTTATTGTGTAAAATAATTACTTGTTAACTTGGGTGTAGGGTCTGACGAGAGTTAATTTAGGGAACAGCGTTTGCGGAAGGTCTCATGATTCATACAATGAGTCTATAATGTATCATTATCACATGGCTTAATCCTCTATGTCTTTCTAGGATTTTGTGCTTATACAAGTCACAATACTAGGTAATATTCTTTCATGCCATTTGGTCTATGGTCGCTGTTAGTTCAATTGTTTCCTGTAATAGAGTTTTATCACATTTTTTGGTCTTGAATTACGTTTGTAAAACAGCATGTGGCTTCCAATTTAGTAGATTAATGAGGGTGATTTATTTCTAATTTGTCTGGGAAGTGAGTGTTCACATTATACTCTTTATATCATTCTGCGTTGATCGTTAATCCGCAAAATAATTATTTATTGTTCATGTAAAATTATGAATATTGTTAACCAATTACTATTTTCATATTTATTGAGTCATAAATAAATGTTAATTTGATAACCTAACTTATTTGTACCATTGTTATTAGTCACATATAGAGTCAGAAATCCAACATAGTAAATAGACCATAAATAGTAGAGCACATCTTGTCCCTGATGATGATGTATACAAGGTTTACTGGAGTATCCAGAGAGTATTTTCATGTTTATTCTTGGGTATTTTGTGATGTATAAGATATAATAAAATGCCATTTACCTTCTGCATCACTTCTGCTTTGCTTTGTCAATTTTGGAGTATATCCAGAATCTGTTACCTCTATTGATATTCACAACATTAATACCTAGATTAATAATAAATTTGCTAGCCAGTAGAACAATTGAACCTATTTTCTAAAATTATAACAGATGCCTTATCTATCCCTAAGAGTTTCATTGCTATTGATTTAATGTAATATTTGGGTTAATGAAGAAATAACTTAAAATTCAGATTGTTTATCTTTCATTGCAAAGCATTTGCTCTATATAGCATTTATGTATTTTAAACCTGAATACATGATGAGCTATTGTTTATGATGCTATGGAACAGATTATAATTATTACTATCTAGTTTAATGGTCCATATTAATCACGTAATGATTGACAGTTTCAGAGATTATACAATCTTGTCTATGATGGGCCATCGGGTCTTAAATGAATAAAAAATGTAAATTAAGGTCATAGTGTAGTTTTAAGAAACAGTTATCGAAAGAATAATTATAAATCATAAATTAAGATTTGAGAATGTTGTTTGAAATCCAGTAAGTAAGGAGAATTATAGTTAATTAAAAGAATAATACAGTTTAGTTAGGTAACTTGACGTACCTTCAAATAATGCTGCAATTAGCCTTTGCTGTGTACCCTGGCCATGACACGATTGTATAGTAATAGCTGTGTATTGTACTATTAATTTAGACTGTTACAAACTGGAGTAAGGGCTTTTCGGTTACAATATATTGTAACCATATGTTTGGGCTCGATTATGTCAAGCATTATTTAAGTAGTCAAATGTGAAAAATTTAAAATTTTAATCAACAATAATTGTAACATATTAAATTAATGTATTATCTTAGTGGTATGTAATAGTAGTTGCCAAGTTACGTTTTAAAATTGAGTAAATTTTAACAGTAAATCTCCTGAGAGTGATAAAGACTCAGACTGTTCAAGATATGCTAAGCCCTTGTGTAAGAGATTTCATATGCAGTTTGTCAGGTGAATTAATCTTCAATAATATTAAAATATTTTATTATTATTAAATAATAGTTAGGAATATTTAAATTTATAACTCTTCTAAATCAACATTTGTAATCAATCCTTAAGCATATATTTATTGTGATTTATGGTAGTAGTGAACAGTCTGATTAATTATTACTAATGACAATAGGGGAAGAAGTATTAATTATAGGCACACACCATGTCATTGGTCTATTTTTAATTGTACCACAATTCAATGTAATAAAAAATATAAATAACTTAACATAAGTAGTAGAGGGGGAACTATTAATAAAAACAAGAGGAGATATATTAATATTTGAAACAACAAAACTAAAGAAACCAAGAAGGAGCTGAAAAAGTGATAACACTGGATTTAAACTGACCAAAATCAAAATATATTGTGACACTTGGATTATGGAGTAGAGACTCTTAATTCCTTTATGCATTATGACCTCCTTATCCATCGATCAACATTTGCCAAGATTTTACACTGGTAGAAAAATAGAGACCATTTTGAAAAGCAAGTATTTTACCAAAAGGGACCCTGAATTTGAAATCGGACAAGAAATCGTAAGCATGAAATTTTATTCCACATATCATTACAATTTTTATCATTATAATCATTATGTACATTTAAAAATCACAAGTCAGTTGTTTAAATGGAAAAAAAAAGAAAGAAATATTCTGTGCGCTCATTTATAAAGTAAAGATAAAATACGTTTTGCTTTTTATGTCAAATAGTAATAAAAATCTGATTTAAAAAAAAAAAATTTGGACAAAACTTTTAAAATTCAAATTAAACAAAGTAAAATTTACTTCAAATGAAGTTTACTGATTTTATAGGATGTGTGAATTTAGTTTATATCTATATATTAAAAAATATTGTTCTGATAAAAATTTTTTTTTTGAACGCTAGTTTGCTTCGTCATTAAAAATGAAAATTGAAATACATTTACAGTACTGATAAATGCAAAAGAAAATGTTTAACTCACAGTTATTAAATGTCTTTAATGGAAATCCAGATAAGAGAAAAAAACAATAAACATTATATTATTAAAGAAAATATTTAATAATATTGATATAAAAACATAAATGAATAAATATCTGCTTCTTAATAACTGAGGTGGAATGCTGGAATTAATATTAGTTTTAAGTATTAACAAACGATTTCAAAATATTTTGAAATGGAAGTCATCGCCAATTATTTAAAATATATTACCATGGATAAAATAAAATTAAAAAAAAAGCTTTTGTGAAAGTTTTCTCTTGCTATCAAACTTGAAGCTATTATTAAAACTACAATTTAGTCAAATAATATGGATCCAAAATTCTACAGAAAATAATTATAAGCGCTATTACATCGTTATTTTACTGCAATAAAATCTTGATGATTTGATTTTACTGTATTGGGATAAATGTAAAAAAAAAATATGGATGTGTCATTTGTAAAATGTTTTGCCCATAATGGCGTCATTTCCCTCGTCAGTCAGCTCATAGTGAAGGAACTTAGATTATGAACTAGGGGAATAAAGTAAAATATGATAATGACTTTTTTTATGTTTATTATTATATTATACTAGTTTTGGATAGGTTATTAAGGTATATATATATATTTAATGGTATAAATTTGTAATGAGTCTGAAAACAGACAAAGGTAAAATTACATACATTTATTTTTTTTTCTTTACTGGTTGATGTAAAATTTAACTTTAAATTAAGTATGTTTAGATAGAGAGATATGCCAATCTCTTACATTTATAAGAATAATTTATTGATATTCTATTTATGGGTAAACAGACAAAATAACTTGCCAGAAGAATAATAGTATTTACTCATAATAACACAATTATCTTATTATATGGAGTTTTCCATATAAGCAGGGATACACTCATTTTATATCTTTGTTATATTTTGCCTATAATTTAATATATCCACTTTAGTTTATAGAATTTGTGCTATTTTTCATTGACTGTGTGTTTCTTATTAATGCAAATTTTTTTATGCTTTTAAAAATGTTTTATAGTCGGTTGACTTACAATACTTTTGTTGGTTCAATACACTATTTAATATATATATTGTGAAGTAGGATATTTATCTTTTAGCTTTTACTGTGAGAATTATTTTATCTTGCCATTGTTTTGATGAGATTTTGTGCTAGTTTCCATTTTTTTACATGTGAGAAACATATAATTTCATCAAATATTGTATCATTGACATTGTGCATGGGTAGATGGAGTATACTCTCCCACTGCTTATTCCATGAGAGGATTATATTGTCGAGGCTGATAATTAATTAATGCTTAATTAGCATAGTTTAATCCCTAGGTAGGATTATTTTCATGGCATGCATTCTGTTTCCCTGTGTTGAGATGATGTCCACACACTTTATACCTAGGAAAAAGGTATTGGAATCTGCCATATTATTATACAACTATATAATGTTGTTTTGAAGAGCCTTTCTTTATTGTTTGATCCCTCATGATGATGTTTAATTATTTTCCACCGTATATGATGAAGTTCTTGATGTTCTAAAATTATATGGCAATGATAAGATAGAGTTAGATTCAGGGACACTTGTTTATCTATAGTGTTTAGCTAAGTAAAATAGTGTATGTATTGTGCTGTTGTACTTTGTCAACAGTTTACAAGCAAACCAGCAAAATTTACTAGTAATTTTAAAACTTATTTTATGTATAGCATAATAAGAGATACACATGTGCAATGTCATTTTATTGCCATCAAGCAGTAGTTCGCCGATGGATCGGTAAGACATTTCAATAGTTAGAATGATTATTTTATGGACATAGGCAAAGTTTAGTATCCTGTATACATTTGACTTCTGGTGTCTGTTTCCATATTTATGTAATAAATTTCTTCATGCTAAACAGTAATAATTGTCATTTGTGCTTAATATGATAATTGCCATTATCAAATTATTGATTAATAAAGTTTAGTTATATTTTAATGCTTTCAATAGCATACTATAAATGAATATTATGTTACTAAACATATCAGTGCATCAAAACTGATATACCGATACTCAAATGAAATATACCTTGCTTTATATTGTTTCTAAAATAGATGTATGTTTTTCAATTGTTTATTATTTTTAAAAAAGTTGTAAATAGTGTAAATAAATCTTGTTTTAAAATATATTTAGTTGTCTGTGGTCTTATTGCTAATCATCATCCATATTATTATCCGCTATCAACATATTATTTTATTGTCTTAAAATCATCATTAATTAATAGAGTATATTTTATTATGCATTAATGTATTATAATAATTTTGTAAACTTTTACATTTAAAGTACATTTAGAATTTATGGTTTATTGCTATAGATCTTAAGCCCATGTCTTATTTTAAATAATATTTTAATGATCTATTGGTTTTGGAATAACCTGTTTATTTGAGTCATTAGATACATCATTCACTGATCTTGATCATATTTCCCATGATTATTTAATAAAAGAGAGTTTGTAAGTTATTGTGCTTACTTTATTAAGAACTTATTTGTACTTCATAAAGCTTAAAGTTCATATTACTGTTGGTATTGGAATTGCCAAATATTGTTTATTAATTCTATTTTGTTTTATGAGCTGTTTTATTTGTTATATTTGGGTAGTGGCAAAATCCCTCTCACTGACCCAAGTATATCTTGTAAAATGATAATATTTAAGTTATTTGAACCCTGAGAAAAGTAAATTGTTAATTCTTAATTGTAATTTTGAATTTATGGTAATTTTTATGTCTTAAGTTATTTGTTGTGCTTTGATTGGAGTTATGTTTATCTTTACAGTTTTATTAATTCAGTATAACTTTAAGATGTAAATTTCTTCTTTAATTTTAAAACTTATAATTTATTTTAACTTCATGGTTAAATATTCTGGTTTAGTCAAGTTTAGAATCCATACTTTGTTTCATTTTGCCTTAATATCATTTAATACAATAGTAGTTTATAGCCCAGGATCTCATTCTCCATCATCAACATTGTTTTCATATTTCATCTTGATCTTTCTTTCTTTTACTTCTTCATCTTCATTTTATTTTAATTCATCATCATAAATGAATCATCCTTTATTGGCTCCTATTCTATTATCATCTCAATCATTCATTATCCTAACACATTTTCTTTCTCTTAAGCTCATTTGTTTTCATTACTTAATTATTATTTATTTCCATCATCTATTTATCATTTAATTCATAATTCGAATTCCATATTCATCTCATAGACCCAATTATTAATTATTTATTGGTTTACAAATATTAAATTTATTTGATAGTATTTTGCTATGGATTATAAGGCTAGTTTAACAGATGTCGATACTAGAAGTTATTATCTTCATGGACACTTTGTGACCTTTCTTAGATTTATTGTTTCATGCTAGCTTAGTTGGTTTTAAGAAAATAATATCTTTATTTTAACAGTTCTTTTTATGCATATATTGTTAATTAATATTCATATAGTGAGGTTTACAATATACATATATGAATAAATATTTGACTGCAAATTGGGCTTCATTTACTGTATTAAAACATCACTAATGGCCTCAAACTTGATGTGTCTTATTATCTTGCAAAGAACAATATTATGGGAACATGTGTTATGTCTTCCTCTTAGAACACCTACAAAGAATTATTAATCAAATGGATGTTTAAAGGTTTTGAGGATATATATTAAACATAAAATATAATTTCATATTATGATCTTCAATATAATCATTAACAAAAAAAAAAATTATAATTACAGTGTTTTAGTCTGCTAAAATGTTCAGAACTGAGAATATCAGAAAATCAAAAATATTTCAGTAGTTTACTATATAATATATGTATATATCTCTTCTTAGTTTGAAATGGAACCATTATGAATATTTTTATTGGAATAGTTATTCCTAATAATTAAGTTATTAAAAAACATGTTATAATCTTATCACGACTCTCATGTAGCACCACTCAGAAATACCAAATAGTTCTATAAATGTAACTGAATGGTATATTGCTGAATTCATGCTATTTACTTTATAACTAGACTGCTTTCTTTTACATAGATTAGTAAATAAATATGCTATTAAAAAATTACTGAAAAAAGATTTCTAGTACATTAGCTACCGGGACATGCTTGATGGCACTGATGCCATCCAAACAAACATCAATTTACAGTTTCTGGGGCTACATAAAAAATGTGGCAAAATATTGGTGGAAATTTTCTTTTTTTTTTTCTCAATAATTATAATGTTTTTTGCTTATAATTATAATGTTTTTATTTATTATGGGTTTTTTTTTTTTGCTTACATTAGCTACTGGGACACGCTTGATGGCACCGATGCCATCAATACACTGTTTCTGGGGCTACATAAAAAATATGAAACAAATCAACAAATATCAGTGGATAGATTTTTTTTTCTCAATAATTATAATGTTTTGATTTTTTTTGCTTATAATTATAATGTTTTTATTTATTATGGTTTTTTTTTTTTTTGCTTAATTACAAGATTTTCTTTTCTGATTTATTATATGTGTTTTTGTGCTTAATTACAAAAAACAGAAAATGAAATAACCAAACAATGAACAAATTACAACAAAAAAAAAAAACACCTGTAAAACTTCACACTAAACTTGTAATGTTGACTTTTTTTGTGATTCCTTTGGAATATTCATGCCAGATAAGATCGCCAGAAACAGATCCTCACCCTTGTGTATCTTCCGCCAGATGAACTCGGTGAGGTAGTTATCAGTAAGTGTCTTTATGTGCCATGATGGTTTCTAGTAGACCATTTAAGTGCACCCCAAAGTTGCGTTATGGTTTGAGTGTGTGCGCCTGTTGTAGGATCCACAAAATTGTACCGGTCATTGACCCTTAGATGTTTGAAGCCTGCAGCTTCCAACTCGGATGTTTTGTAGGCTTTCCAGCAGTCTGAATAAATGCTAGATACAGGCTTGATGTTTTGCCTGATGGCCTCAAGAAGTGCAGCTGCAGACCGATTAAGAGCTGGTACCGCAAAACACTTTTGTTTCCCTACACAGTCCTCCGAATAGCCATTACTGTGGAAGCATTCTTTCTTGATGATTTTTACTGTGAGTAAACAATGTCTCATCCACCTCAACAATGGCACCAGGTCCACCGATTTGACAACAGGGCCTAGAAATCACATGCTCATGGCAGATTTCGTGAAGACCATTGTTCCACTAAATCACAGCACTCTCGACAAGTCTAATTCCATTTGTGCCCTTTCTATGGTCAGATCTTCTCGATTCCAGTAGTAGATTAATCTCACAGCCTTGACGAAGCAGATTCTGGAGCTGTCGAACCACATATTCTGTTGAATCGAACACATTCATTTGCATGCACAAAGCCATTGAATATTTCTACCTTCGTGAACTCTCATCCACTTTCCACAAACACATTTACTGTCAGATGGCAATACATGATGCTGTTGCAAAAAAGCCAAAGCAGCTGATTCCATTGATGGAAATTGTCAAAGTTTCAAACAAGTACTCATAATGTCAGCCATTTTTAACGTTGTAACAGTTCTCGCGCATTACATGAAAATAGTGGCTTCTCGGTTGGAGGAATATTTTTTACTGTTATTTACAAATAAAATATTGTCTTAATAAAACGAGTAATGATTTTAAAATTAACATTTTCTACTTGTACTTTCATTAAGATGTCCTTAATTAGTAAACATTTGACATTAATATAGTTTTGTATATTTTAAAAACAACCACCCGTAGGTAATATGCTATCCAACTGTCATCATTATTTCAAATGCAATACCAATCATGCCATAAGTTGGATAAGGATATAAATGTCACAACTATACAGAAAGTTGAGGTGGTGTGTAATAGATCGCCATGTCACTTACCTAACTACACAGAAAGTTGCAGTTAAGGTGTGGCCAACTAAATGGTGTATTGATGTTTGTTTGCATGGCACCAGTGCCATCAAGCATGTCCCGGTAGCTAATGTACTAGAACTGAAAAAAATATTGTCAATGAGACAAAATCTATGTTAATAAAACATTTATTTTCAAAATTATATATCACATTAAATCAGGAATTCTTACCCAGTGTTCCTCAGAACACTAATGCTGCATGATCGTAGTTGAAATGTTTACAAATTCTAAAGATCTTCAAAAAATTAATATGATTATGAAAATGACTATGAGGACTAGCCTTCAAGATAGTATTAAAGTCAATAGAAATTATTGGGGCCTGTTGCAGAATCTGCTCAAAAGCATGGGTAATGATTCAACAACACTGGTCTTATTTGTTGTAATAAATGAGGTCTAAAATCTACATAACAGTAATATTTATAAAATCCTTTTTTTAAACATATATTTTTAAAGGCCCGGTAGAAAAATTATATCAGGCCCAGGTTTGCTTTCGACAACTCTATCTGAAATGGCATAATGTTAGAAATAAAAAATAGAAGTGATTGTTTTGAGTTGTTTATAATTTTATCATAATATCTTAAGTTTAATAAAAAATAGGAATTATGTATAGATTTATTTATAACACAAACAATTTGCTATTATTTTTAAAGGGCAGATTATATTCTGAATGATTATATTAAAATAAATAAACATGACTGAAAAGATAAAATGATGAGTCAGTGTTTATGTACAGAATATTAAGAAATCAATCTAGTTTTAACAAAAAGTTATACTTGGCTAAATTTGGCAGATTTATAGCTGTTGAAAAATATGTTGAACAAACAAAAATCTCCAACTTTAAAACAGTTACATGATAATGATAGCAAGTGTATGGATGTTTCGTCCTAAAACTGTTATATATTATTTTTTGTTTTCCTATGCATTGTATGTGGGGGAAAATTGAGTATACTACTAAAGTGAAATGAGATTTCACAACTAAACACTCCAATCTCGAACCCAAAGATAACAATTAAACAAGATAAAAAAATTAATATAAAAAATTATAATATTTGATAAAAAAAACAACAAAAGAAATTGCTTCATATAAAGTAGCAGGATTAATTGCGTTAAAATTAAATCCACAGACTATAGTAGAATCACTAATTTTACTAGCCTGTTGTGAAGTTGTAAAAATTATATTTGAAGAAGATGCAAAAACTCAAATTTTAAAAATTTCTCTTTCAGATAACATTATCAAAAAAAGAATTAAAGATATATCAGACAATACTGAAGAAACAGTTGCCAAAAAAACTTTCTAATCAGTATTTTGCTTTGCAAATTGAAAAATCAACTGAAATAAGTGATAAAGCTCATTTTTTAGGATTTATTCATTCTACTAAACAATACAAAATACTTAAGTCAACTTTTATGCTGCAGAGAACTTACTGAAAATACAAGATGATATAATATATTTGACTCAATTAAATTATATTTAGAAAATTTTAAAATATCTTAGGAGGTATGTGTTGAACTTGCATGAATGGTATTCCATCAATGATAGGATCTATTAAAGAATTTGTTACTTTTCCAAAGAATAGAAAATTAAATTGGAAAACTTTAGTTTCTAAAACACTGTCAGCAACATTAAAACCTGTACTTAATCAACTTACAGATATGGTAAACTATATTAACACCAGGCCCTTTTATATACCAATATAAGATAGTTAACCAGAAATAAAGTTAACACAGTGAATGAATTATTGATCTTTTTCCAAAATAAAAAATAGATGTCCTCACATTTACTAAGGCTGTAACCTCAGGAATATGCGTCTGAAAACTGCGAAGGTAGGGACCTCTACAGGTCTTAACCACATTTTAATAATGATATTTGGTGCTCAAATCAAGTTATTACTAGTATGCAAGGAAAAAAAAAGAAATTATTTTGACATTACTGTATAAATTATCAGCACTTCAAAAAAAAAAAAAAAAAATGTCAGTAAAACTATTTCTTTCATAAAAGAACATTTAATGTTACTAGAGGAAGTGATCACTTAATACATTCTGTTAAATACTGAACATTATGACTAGACACAAAATCCATTTTAAACTAATAATACAGGCCACAACTATTCTTCAAAAGAAGAACTAGCTACATTGGAATCAGATTTCACTTTAAAAATAAAATTCTCTGAAAAGAATCTGGAAGAATTTTGGATTTTGATTCAGAAAGAATACTCACTTCTTTCTCAAAAATCTCTTAAAATTTTGTTACAATTTTCAATAACATATTTATGTGAATTCAGTTTCTTGGTACTGATTAATATAAAAACCAAAACAAGGAAAGGGTAGCTATATATTACATGAGACCCAGTATTGATTATATTTGTTCAAAGTAAAAGCACAAATTCCTCATTAAATTTTAAAAAATAGTAATTTTAAAAATGTTTTTGTATAATTTCTATATATATAATAAAAGGAATATTTATTATTATTTTAATATCACTTCTTGACAAACATTAATTTTATTGATTTTGATGTTCCTCGAGTTTTTTCTATCATCCAATGTGATCCAGGACTTTGAATTAGTTAAGAACTATTGCATTACATAAGCAGAAAAATCATATTACATCAAACCAATACTTTATATTTGCAACATGCACAGCAATATCCTGTGGCATATGTAATTTTTCAATGTATAACTGGTTCCATACTTTAACAAAATAATTTTAGGGACTTATAGGCAGTTTCAAATATATTTAATAATGACAATTCAGAAATACATGGTAAGGAAAATAATATCAGTATTCATTAAATAAAAGAGGATAGCAGAATGTGATGGTATAATACCCTACAGGAAAATTTCCACAAGTTTATAACTCAATAAAAAACAACTGTAATCAGTTATCCATTTATTATCCCCTCTTCTCAATATCAACGAGTTATTTACCCATAAATTGTTTCCCATCCCATTCTGTAAATTTAAATATATATTTCATTAAATTTCATTATGCCTTTTGCAGTTTCTGCATAGCTTTTATGTTAAATTTTAGATCTTAAATCAGTAAGCAAGCATTGCACAACATATTTATTAAAAATCTTCTTCCAGATACATTGTCATTTTTTTTTTTTTACTATTAGATGATATCTTCTTCCTAATGCATTCAATCCAAGTTCCAATTTGTGATTAACTTCATCATTAACATTTCTATACATATATTAATAAAATATTCATGGCTTTTATAATTTCAATAAATTCAAATTTATTATAATCTTTAAATTTTTTCCTTTGAATATCCCTTTAGTCTTTTTAGTGTATATCACTAGTTCTATTTCCATACTTTCATCTAACATTTATTTATTAGTTGCAAAATTGAGTGATGTAAATAATCTCCATTTATATACTATTTCTTTTGAGCTTCCATTTTAATCTCCAAAATATTTCCAATAAAATTGTTGTATAAAGCTTTGAGGAAAACCATATCCTTTTATTAATGCTAATCTTCTTAAAATTACCATTCAGATTAGCTGTTTTTGCATTTGAATAAAAATTCATATAAAACTGATAATACTCTACGTTTATATTATGACATTCCAAGTAGAAATACTTACATTCACATCCCTTTTACAATCTACAAACATAAACCAAAATTGTAACTCATACTCTATACCCTTTTCTGATAATTTCTCTTAATATTTGAATTCAGTCCACGATACTATAAACACTTTAATATCTAGCTTGTCTCTATGGTGGGTTTGAAATCTAAAGTTCTACTACAAAAAAATCTGTAATGATCATAGTAAATATTTTATAATAATATCTCTTCTTTCTATTCAAACTTTGATCCACAATAAATTGAATAGATATATATTGAACAGGATGCTATATCTGATTCAAAGGTCCCTTCGCAAAATTAATACAAATTGTTATTTTTATAAAATTATTTAAAAGTTTATAGGATATAGCACACATACACAGCTATATTTTAAAATGCAATGGTTTTAAATTTTGTCTTCAACAAATTTTATTTGTTAGTTTAAAATAAGTTTCTTCTGACACTTTTTTTTAAAAAAAAATCAAACTGTAAAAACATTTCAAGTTAAAAGTTTTAATCTTTGTTTTTTTTTTTAAAGAAAGCTTTTAATTTTGGAAAGTTAATTGCATTAGTATTTCTTTTATTTTAGTTACAATCCATTTTTAGTTCAATTTTAAAAGCGGAGATTTAATATTTTGTTGTTGTTTTTCTATAAGATAATCCCTGGTTAGAATTCTTAAGTAAGGTTGAGAGGGATATAAAGATTTGCCCTGGGCTAAGGCTTACAATTGAAAAACAAGAAAGTTTACACAGGAGACAGAGAGAGGACATAAATTACCCCAAAAATTTCGGACAATTATTCTTGGCTTACAAAGCTAATGCTGCTTGAAAGTGATTGATTTAGCTTCTGATAATTCTGCTATGGGTATTCAAACCTACAACATGTCTTGCTAACTTACCTAAGGACGGACTCCTGATTCCAAGCTGTTCTTCTGTCATGCCATGAAAGTCTGAAGTAAAAAGGATCCCGAAATATGCCTCTACACTTGCCACCGTGAAGAAATGAAGATATCTAAAAATTTGAACTCAAAATAACTGTGCGCACTTTTTGAAAAACTCTGTGAACTCTTCTTATTCTTTCCAGGGCATATAAATCTTTAGTTAGATCTCCGCTCAATCTAAAAATTAAATCTGTTGTATAAAGTTTTACTAATTATTCAATCTCATAATTATTATATGTAGTTGCTTTTTTTGTATTTATAGTGTGTCTTGGAATCTTAGTTTTAAGATTCCAAGTTTGTTTTCAATTTTATTTATTGGGGAGTGTATTGTGAGATTATATTTTATATGCTTAATATGCCTTGTCTTTTTTATTATTAACCCTTACTAAATGCTCTGGCAGTTTTTCGTAATTTCAGTTTGCTCACCTGTCCCTATTTTATCATCCAATAATTAATTTTAAATATGTTTAATTTGCGTTTCTCATAAATTGTAAATCTTTTAGCTGCCTGCTTATTGTATTTGTTATTCTAGTTTTTCTGAAGTTGGAGATTTTAGTTTCATTTCTAATTATGTAAGACCATATTGTTTTTTTTTATCTCTGAATTAGGAAACCAGAATTGTTATTCTTTTATAAATCACCAGCAGGAAGATGTTATTAATCCCCTTTTAAATTTTAGGTGAGAGAACGAACTCTGCTGCCAAGGTATTTCATTTGTAATATGTACTTTACTCATAGACACTCTCAGATGAATACGCTTATAAAAATCTAGGTCAAACTTTCGTATTCTGTTTGTAGATTTACTTTAGTTTGTTTATTGAATTTAATAAAATTTTCAAATTAGTTTAAACTTAATTTTGCTGACATTGGTCTTAATGCTTTTATTTTCTCAATTGTCTGAACAATAGTTAAGATCTCTTGCTGTCTCCCTGGGTCTAGTCGGTGCAAACCATCATCACCTTCCACTTTTGATCACGGTAAACAAATTTTCCAGATATGCAGTGATCTAGTGGCGCCCTCCATGACCAAAGGTAGATTGAGTGACCATTACAATATATTTAATTAATTCCACATTCATCAATTTCTTCTATTAAAAATTTGCCACTTTATTTGAATCAAAAATCATTGCAATACACTGTTGTCCAACACATCATTTATTACATATGGCCATTATAGAAAGAGAATGTAATGAAATATCAATATGTATAGTGTGAATAGTTAATGTATAAGTGAGGTTTATCTAACAAAAATGTGCAAGATTTTTATTTTCTATAATTTTTAATATTTTACTGTTGAGATGTTTTTAATAAGAGGAATATGTTAGTACATTAAAATCCCAATAATCTATATAAATAAAAGAGGTTAAAATGGAAATGTAACAATTAAAAACTAAACACAATAAAATTCAATGTATTTTGATAACGAACACAAAAAATATGCATACAGAAATAATATATTTATACAACTGAAATAAAAATCAACCAATAATTTGCAATAAGTATGAAATACTTTATTAAACAAATTAATAATAAAAATAATATGTAAAATAAGTAAATATATGTCTGATGCAAAAAAAAAAGAATGGGGGAACTAATTATTTATATTTTACTTTACTATTATGCAGAGTAAGGTATGAGATAAAACTCATACAAAAAATGTGGCAACTTAAGAAGTATTTTATCAGTCAAAATCTTAGCATTCTTTTGTGCATGACTAGAAAATTAAATAATAGTATATTTCAGTATATGTGTTACGTATGTATATGTGGAACTGAAGAAAAAATTAGTGAATGAGTTCTGAGAACAATAGAGATAAAATCCCTAATAAAAATAAAACTTTCATATACTGTATAAATAAAGTGAATTCTAAAAAAAATTGTATAAATTATAATAAGAAAAAAATATATAACAGCAATATAAATATATTAATACTTATACATAAAAAGCCTTTTTTTGGCACATGGTTTTGTTTTTGTCAAATATTAAACATTTATTTTAGCATTAATCTATTATTGCACATAGAATGCTATTTAGTATTGTATGATAGAAGTAAAATAACAACAATAATAAAATAAAACTAAATAAAATTATGATACAGAGATTCAATGAAAGTTGAAATAATTAATTATATAGCATAATAATACACAAGATAAATAAAACACGCCTTATAAACTTTATATATTCTACTTTATTATATAATTTTCCATTCGTTTTTAATTGACAAGGTATTAACTAAAAATATTGAAGTTTTATAAATATTCATGCAATTATATTCTTTTTGGATCTTTAACGTAATTTAAAGGTTAATATTTTTTATAGCATCTATTTTATGTCATATGTTAAGTAATAAAAATATTAAGATTTATCATATTTTCTATTAACTGCATTGCTATGTTCTTTGGTTCTTTCAACTAGCTGTTTCTCTATATGTCCATAGTAATTCATATTGCAATGGTCACAATTAATAATATATACAATTCGATTTTTATATTTTATATCACTTTTTATTTTACAATTACTTATTTTTTTAAGACTTACTATTTGGCCAATCAATTTTTTATTAATGCATTATAAATTTTGGAGTTATATGAAAGTTTGATCCATTTTTTATTTTAAATTATTGTTACCATCATTATTATAATCATTTTGCATTAAAATGTTATTATTTAATATAGATTTTTTGCAATTAAATATTTTTATTATATCCATAATCTTTATGTAATTTAATAAATTGTTTCTTTTGTAAATCAATTACATTTTTATCTGTATAGTAACTTTTTTTTTTCTTTAAGGAAAATATTTAAAGGAATATTTAAAGATAAGTTCCATATTTCAATTAAATTAAATATACAAATTAGTGTTAGAATAAATATTTATATTATTGATATTAAAATAAATCATTTTTATTTTATTCATTTACTATTGCTCCTGCACTTTTATTAAAAGAATTAATTTTATCTAAATCTTTTAAAATATCTTTTTTTTTTTTTCCATATGTCATAGCATCGGCCGGGACGCGAACCCACAACCGTCTGCAAACAACTACTTGCTTGCATGGTGGCTGTGATACCTCTCGGCTAACAACGCTTAAATTATCTCTTTAAATTTAAAATATATCAGAAAAACATAAAATAAACATTATGTACACATTCAAATATTAAATTTAAGATTTTTGCCATTACTGTAACTCATTGGAACAGTATGTATAATCTAATATAATTATTACATTATTAATCTTATTTTAATTAACTATTTCATATGTTTACAATATTATGTATTTCATAAATGTATTGTCCTTTTAAAAGTTAACTTTGTGTGTGTGTACTTTTAAAATTAAATAGAAAACTATTATTTTTAAAATTGACACAAAATCTTAAAGCTATAACCATGCGAGGCAGCATCTGGAATCATAAAATTTTGCTTTACAAGATAGAAAACTTAAAGATATTTTTATAGCCAATAAAAATTTTGAAGTTATCTGCATTAATGTATTTTAGAGATATCAAATATCCATCCCAATATATTAAAATCATTATAAATATTATTTGTAGTTCTTATTTTACCAATAATTAAAATATCATCAACAAATTTAGAATAATGTATTATTTCTTGACTAATTATTCTTTTTTTAACTATAATACTTTTTTAATTCATAACTACTATTTGCCAATACATAATTCATCCTTTATACATATTCCAAAATTCATTATATTTAAAATATGAACTATTATGTATTAATATTAAACTTTCTTCTATAATATTACATATTGATTTAATTTTTTTTATTAATATTTGTATACTTTCAAGTGTTGGGATACTTGGATACATTTTTTTAGTATTCTAGATTTGTTCATGATAATTTAATTACTGATAATAAAAGAACTATGAATACTATTTATAATGTTTTTAATAATGACAATATTAAATTTACAAAAGTAGAATCTAAAAATTAAATTAAATATTTAGATATAGAAATTTATATAAGTAACGATAACACCCAAAATTATAATAAAACATTTTATTAAAAAAGATAAACTAAGAAAAATTATTCCTATAAACTCACAACAAATATGGTTACAAAAGACAGAAATCATTAAAAATTTTAAATATAGAAATGATTAATATAATATATATAAAAATGTAGATGATTTGTAAAAGAAACTATTAAATTATATAAAAATTATGAACCTAAAAATATTAAAAACATAGTTTTTAATTGTAAAAAATCTATATTAAATAATATTTCTGGGCAAAATGATTATAATGATGACAGTAACAATATTTCAAATAAAAAATAAATCAAATTTTCCTATTATCCCAAAATTTATAATACATTAATAATAATTGAAAGGTTGCTAGTCTTTCACATGCGCCTACCGTTGTCTCTCAGACAGCCAATCAGATTTTAAACAGCTGTCTTAAGAACGATCAGGCCTTGACACATGACAGAGATTTTGATAAGAAAAGGATGATACCAACCTTTTCTCTACTTAACTTTATATATATATAAGCCAGTCTTAAGAATCTTGGCCTGAAAGCTTGAAGATATAAACATATTCATTTATTACTCACTGAGTTTTTAATTTACGATATTACAGCACGAAATCTTAGATTTACTACACCGCAATTTTCTAGATGTTAATATAATTTATCAGCAACGTATGTAAATAACATTTGTCTAAATCACATGTTGTTATTAAATTAGTAATAATTGAAAGGTTGCTAATCTTTCACATGTGCCTACCATTGTCTTTCAGACAGCCGATCAGATTTTAAACAGCTGTCTTAAGAACGATCAGGCCTTGACACATGACAGAGATTTTGATAAGAAAAGGATGATACCAACCTTTTCTCTACTTAACTTTTTATATATATAAGCCAGTCTTAAGCATCTTGGCCTGAAAGCTTGAAGATATAAACATATTCATTTACATACGTTGCTGATAAATTATATTAACATCTAGAAAATTATGGTGTAGTAAATCTAAGATTTCGTGCTGTAATATCGTAAATTAAAAACTCAGTGATATGTTTATATCTTCAAGCTTTCAGGCCAAGATGCTTAAGACTGGCTTATATATATAAAAAGTTAAGTAGAGAAAAGGTTGGTATCATCCTTTTCTTATCAAAATCTCTGTCATGTGTCAAGGCCTGATCGTTCTTAAGACAGCTGGTTAAAATCTGATTGGCTGTCTGAGAGACAATGGTAGGCGCATGTGAAAGACTAGCAACCTTTCAATTATTACTAATTTAATAACAACATGCGATTTAGATAAATGTTATAATACATTAATAAAAAACAAAAATTATATTGATTGGTCAAAAAATAAGTGTAGAAAAATTAACAGAAAATTATAAAATAAAAGCTGATATAAAATACACAAAAAAAGAATTATATATAAAATTAATTGTGACCATTACAATATAATTTACTATAAACATACAGGGAAACAGTTAGATGAAAGAACCAAAGGACATAACAAGAGATGATAAATCTGCTTTGTGTATACAAAAAAAGAATTATATATAAAATTAATTGTGACCATTACAATATAATTTACTATAAACATACAGGGAAACAGTTAGATGAAAGAACCAAAGGACATAACAAGAGATGATAAATCTGCTTTGTGTATTTACTATATAATATATAGATACACTACAAAAAATATAAAACCTTAAATTGCATCAAAGAATATAAAAAAGAAGACAAATATACAAAATATATTATGTTAAGGGTAATGGAAATTTATAAAACATATATAAAGTTGTATACGGTATTTTTTATTTATGTTATATAGTTAATTCTTTCAATTTTTACTGAATCTCTATATCATAATTTTATTTTTATTCATATTTTGTTTAGTTATTGTTGTTATTTTACTTCTGTTATAGAACACCAGATAGATTTCTATGTGCAATATTAGATTGACTTTAAAATAGATATTTAATAATTGGTAAGGACATAAAGACATTTGCTGAAAAAGGCTTTTTATGTATAATTACTACTATAAATTTATATAGCTGCTGTATATAAATAATTTATATGAAAAAAACCAGCATTTATAAATATATGATAAAACAGTATCCCTACCTTTAAAACTTGTTAAAGCATTAACTTTTTCAGCCAAAAGCTCTTCTAATTGTTGAACATAAGCTAAAATCAAACAAACAAAGAAATAAATAAAAAACTTTACTTACATTGTTATTGAAATAGAGATAAAAAATCATAAATTATTGTTTTTTTAAAAAAAATACAGTACAGCCTCGATTATTAAACATAAATGAGATATATGGATGAATACAAATTTTGGATAATATTTCAACATAAATTTGACATCTTTATTTGCACTGACCAGTAATCCTTTTAAAAATACAGTACTTTATACTATATCACAGGGTTGGCCAACTTTTATGCTCATAAGATCTACTTTTTATTTTAAAAATGTGTTGCAATCAACTTGTTGTCATAGGCGATTGACTTGTTTGTCATAGCCATAGTCTAAGTGGAGGGAGGTGTGAAATACTATTTTTATATATCTACCTAGTAAAAAATAACAATTATTTAATGAGCCAAAAAACTCATGTCCGGGGGAATTAAAGCAACATGAGTAATTATTAACAATATTTATTTCTAGAATTTTTTTTATTTTTATTAACAATATTTATTAATTCAAATTAGCTACATTAAGTCAAGATTAAAAATATTATTTTTAATAATGATACGACTTAGTGAACTTCACCTATCTAGAATTGAAAAAAAATTTAGAACAAAAACAAAAAAAACTTGAAAATCTGACTTAATTTGTTTCACTCATTACCCGACAGCTCTTGCCAGATTGGCCTCACGATCGACCAAAATTGGCTTTGCGATCGATCGACCGGTGGATCACGATTAACTTGTTGGACACCCCTGCTATATCAAACACATTTTAAATAAAAAGATTCCATTATTGTAATTATACAAACAATATATTTTATTAAAATACAAGAAGATAACTGTAAACATTATGGTCAATTTAACATTAAACAATGATCCTAAATTGGAGATTTCTCTTATTTTATTTGTCACATATATAAACATAGTCCAAATATATATATATTATTGCTAATATTTAATTTTGCAATACTTCTTTAAATAGTGATTTTTTAATTTTTTCATCAAAGATGTTAACAGAAATAAAATGTCTTATGCTGTAAAAAACTGACCAAATATCTAATTTTGTGTTTTCTTATAGTCAGATTATTAAAAATAAATAGTTTTAAGGGAATTTCAAGATTATCTTTGACAAGGATTAAATATTATTGCTTGATCTCATTACTCTATTACTTTAATATATTTTGGGCTAAATTTGAGGGATCAAGATACTATTTTAAGTAGAATGCAGAAATTATAATTGATGTATCTGTCACCAAAAAAAAATACTTTCCTAACTATCAATCTTATTCCATTCACCATCATATTCATAGGAAACTATGTAAAAACTCAAATGGATATAGATTAATATGAATTTCTTTATCTACATAATCATTATTGACATCTTTCTTTTCATTCAAACATAATCTATCCTCATTTTTAACATGAATAGCTTCTGAATAATGAAATTATTTCCAATAAATCACTTCTTTCACCATGATAATAATAATCAATGTAATTTGACATATAGAAGAATATCTAGTTATTTGAGATAAAATCTCAAAATTTCCATTTATAACTTTAGCAGCTAATATGGTTGCTATTCTAATGTTTTCTTTTTGTTTTAATTTCTTCAAATTTAATGATATTTTAATTGTTAATTTTCAAATGGAGATTCTAAAAAAAAAAACTGTTGAAAATTATTTTCCCTCTAAATATACAATAACCATTAAGATTTTGAGCATACAATCTATTGTCTTCAAGCAATATGCTGACATTTGCACATACATGTATCTTGACTATTCACATATTTATGTAAATATACATTGTGTAATAAATGAGATTAAGAGTGAAGTGATCAGCATATCCTCAACACAGATTCAAAATGTGGTTTACTATTCTTAACTAGAAATCTATATAATATAAACCTATTAAAAACCTTTACTATTTGACAAGCCTGATAATGATTTCTATCTCTGAATTCAATAAAGAAAAATAAATTTCAAAATCTTTTAAGATACTAAAATAAATTTAAAGTAAATAAATAAAATGATCTATCCTTATAAATTATAATCACACATTATAACTAAACAAATTAAAAATGTCAAATTATAAATATATTTAATATACATGTATTTATGATTTTAAAATACTGAAGAATAGTCTTTATATATACCACTACTACTAATTAAAATAAATTTTGTGATAATTTTTAAAATGAATAATGTCCTAAATTATGTTTGTATACATAAAAATAATGATTGATTAATTATTCCATTTAATGTGTTTAATGTATCAAAAATTTACAGAGAACTCAAAATTCATTGCCTAGCTCAATTTATATTTAAGAAAATAAAATTGGCAATCATGAGATTACTTTGTTCGACAGGAAATTGAATGATTTTCTTTAAGAAGAAAGATAATTATTTTAAACAAAGTTTAATTAATTATGTATTAGAGATCAGATGAATTTGCTTTTCATAAATTAATTTATCACAATATTAGAGTAAATTCCTTAAAAATTGATCTTTTATCAAGATTAAGCTTTATTCAATGTTTTTGATTCAAATATTTTAATTAAGAATTTTAAGAGATTAAGATAAACTGACTGTAATAACTTTTAATATTTTTTTAAAAAATATAATCTAAGGAATTTTGTATAAAAATATTGGTTTAATTAAAAATAATTACTAGCTTATTTTGATAAAAAAAAAAAATTGTTTTGAAGACAAACTGTATAAATAGCCAACTTGAAAAAAAAAAAAAATTGTCTTTTCTGTCTTGATTGGTGTTTACCAGGAACAGCCTTGCTATTAAATAATGTATTTTAAAGGTTTTCAGGCAATTGAAGCAACCACCACATGTTGCTAAAGCCACTCAATAATTTTTTTCCGAATATGGATCTCACAATATCTAGCACTATTGGCTGAAATAATTCTAACTTCATGCCAACTAGCGACACATATATAACATTGCAGCTACAAGAGACACACTTCTCAACAATAAAAGTTAATCAAATTTAATATAAACTCTAATCTGAGAATTTAAGAAATTGACTGGTTATAAATGGAAAATCATCAACAATATTTCACTAGTGAATGACAGGACATCATCATTTCAAATGTTTTGGGTAATTATTTTTGTTATAATTGATTATATGTATAAAAATTTAATCCCAGTTTCATACTGAAATAATCTCTTATAACTTAATTGATTCAATTTTGTATACTTATTTTATTATTTAAATGATAACTCTTTGGATTTTAGCCTAACGTTACAATATGTAATATTTTACTAACCAAATTACAACATATATATATATATCATGGTATGTCACTGAATATTTAAAAATGTAAAAGCTATTTAAAATTTTCATTATCTTTGATAATTTTATTCTTTCAAATTTAGTTATGTATAATTCATTATACCTTTGAATGTTCAAGATAAAAAATCAATCTTATTGGATGAATCTTTCTCCTCAGATTTAATGTTTTCTTTTAAATGAGAGATTTAATTAAGATTTAGCTAACAAAACTTATATCTCTGAATTTATCTAAATTTAGCTTATTTAAATAATATATGTATAAATTATGTGGAATATAGTTATGCATGGGCTGATGCCAATGTGTGTGTATACACATATGTAGTTTCACTAGGCTATTTTATTCAGAATTTTTAGCAGAACATCATTTTATGTGTATCACATATGCATGTGAAATTAAAGTATAGAGGATATATATATATATATATGTGTGTTTATATTAAGATCCTGTAGATTTTTATTCACCACATTTACAATTATATATATATATATAACTGTTAACCTCCCCATGAACTTATAATTCCATGCTCGAGACCTTGATTATTCGCAGAATGATTCTGTTTCTACTCCAGATTTTAGAGGCATATCCCCCTATGAACATATACTTCCCACACTTGAGATTTGATTTTATATGTAATCCCTCATGCAATGATTGATTTGTGCTCTGGGTTGTTAAAGTATTATATTGTTGTACTTTTAATTTGGTATAGGATCAGATGCATATTGAAGGCTTATTTTGTGATTGCCTTCACATTGTGAATATTTAAATTTAATTTAGTCTGCTTTTTTATTACTTGCTCTTTCAAGTTAAGAGCAAAATATATAAATGTGCCATTTTAACTTGGCTCACACATATCTAATAACCAGATAAACACTATCGTTATTAGAAAATAGTTTTCAGAAATAGTACTGAATTAATTATATAAGGTTTTGTTGTTATTAATATTCAAAGAGGTATCCAATGTTAAATGAGATATATGGCAACAAAAAAGAGTAATTTCAAATTTATATAAGTATTATAGATGAACTGTTACTAAAGCTGTTTTGTTTGTTGTTTAGAAAAGTATTTAGCATTTGTTTACTTTTGTCTGCTCTTGCCGATCTAGAGGTGTAGAAGTCTGTAGTTTAATATCTTTACCAGTAAACTATATTACAGTGTCTCCTAGACAAGTCTAATGACCCCTTCTGGTGTTAATCATTGACCATGCTTACATAGTGATATCTGTCCATTACATTAATATATGGATCCAAAAATTTACAGAGGGCTCAAATTTAATCTTTTTCTAATCACTAAGCCATTTATAAATCATTATTTAATTTAAAAAACAATTGACTTTTAAAATAATACAATTTATTAGTTTCAGAAAAAAATTAATAATTTGTTTTTGCTACTCCATCATCTTAATATAATGAAAATCTGATTTATTAATATTTTTTATATATGTTCTACGATGTTTTGTGTATCTCTTTTTTAATATTCTGATTGTACCAGCATACATAACTATTTATTAAATAATAAACAATAAAATTTTCATTTGTAATTATTAACTACATTACTTTACTAAATTGTCTCATTTCTTTTTCTTTCACTGTTATAAATTATTTTCAATTTTCTAAGTGATTGGTGGCAATGTTTCACTTTCTTTTCATTAAGTTTGACATATTTTTTAGTGTTTTTTAATTGTTTATTTTTCACATTTTAAAAGATTAAACAATATCTCAATGACGTTCTAGCTATAATTCATCTTCCCTTTCATATTCTCTGTAAACTAGTTCCTGATTCATATTTCCTTGCACTGTTTTATGAATATATCTAATAATAATATAAAAATGTTTAAAAAAGGCAGATTAAGAGAGAACAATATTTATTATTACATTGACTTTTAATATTATTGTAATACATATGGCAACTCGATGTAAATGTAATGTATTTACAAGGACTTTACAAATGACTACATGTAGATAGGTGATAATATACCTAATTTTAACCTTAAAGCAATATATTTAGAATCAAAATAAGATATTATGTAGATATTTCATATATAATCAAATGGATTTACATTAACATGTGTTTAGGTGAAATGATTATCTTTAATGGCAAATCCTTACTATTCTAACACTTGTTATTATCAATAATAATGTAAGTGCATTTTAAGAAATATATAAAATGTCAAAAGCATAAGAAGGGAAATTTTATCAAAGAAACAAAAATTACAAAATTTTAATAAAAAAAACAGTTTTATTTTGCAGTGATCTGATCAAAATACTTTATTTTTATGTAGTACTTTGACAATAAAGCCTTTTAAAAAAAAATTGAACTTGTTCTTCGAATGCCTATATTTAACTATAGTTCTGCTGGCAAGAGCATTTATTAAAATTTTTATATTTTTCAATTGTTTTCTGTAAGAGAAAAAGTAAACAAATTATCATAATTTTTGAAACAATATAAACAGCTATATACAAATACTTCTTTCTAGACTACCTTTTATATATATATAAAATATTTATTATTTATTTATAAGTAAAAAATAATAACATTTAGATTAGTATTAAAAATATTAATACTTTAGAATTATTTTATGACTTAATGAAATGCAATAAAAACAAATTATTCCAATTTTAATAATGTTAGAAAATAACTGAATAGTTGCGGAGACATATTTGAATTTTATCATTTTCTAATAATACATTGAATAAACTTTTGGTTTAAATGTTTTGTCAATTTCACAAATGTTAATAGATATA
This sequence comes from Epiperipatus broadwayi, assembly GCA_028023455.1. Taxonomy (NCBI): domain Eukaryota; kingdom Metazoa; phylum Onychophora; class Udeonychophora; order Euonychophora; family Peripatidae; genus Epiperipatus; species Epiperipatus broadwayi. The sequence continues at coordinate 5,111,709 of JAQFVV010000016.1, forward strand.
TTCTGGAAATCTGTCAAACAAAACAAGGATATTTCAAAAATAACATTAAATTTTTTCTAAAAAAGTTTTTGTGCTTGTTTTCTTTTATCTTTCACCTAAATCATATTTTTTTTTATATTCTATAATAAGTACAGATTAAAATGATATTAATTTACTTAATGAAATATAATTGAAATAATTCTAGATTTGTTGAGACTTTAAAAAACAATTTATAAGTTTATTTGTTAATAAACAATCTCTGAGATGATCTTTATTAAAATTTTAAATATAGTGCATAGGTCTACATATTATTAAAAATAAAATTCTCACAAAATTATTAATTTTTGTTTTTAAAATGACATATATATTTTTAATTATTTTATTCAAAAGTTTCTGATGAATTAGTAACACTAAATTATTTTGGATAATACTAAACAGAAAAATAAAATTGGTTTCAAGTGGTGTTGGAATAGGACATAGCTTCACGAGATTTAAACAATAGTTTGAGTTTATTAAAAATACTCTTGAAATAAAAAATTTGGAAAAAAACATATGCAAAAAGTCATTATAAAATAGTATAATAACAATGTATAAAAAAATTAGAATAAAATCTGAGATTTTAAGTATAGTAACTGAAACATTTGAAATAAAAACTCCAACGTAGTTTTTCAATTTTTATGAGTGATCTTTGAATTAGTTTCTAGATATGCTAGATTTTATGGCAAGATTTTAAGTTTAAATCAATGAAAAAAAAAAACAGATTGCCAATAATTATGCTATTCTTCTCAATTCAAACAATGATCTACAAAATGTTCTTAAACTCTGGTAATTTAATAGCCAGTTATGGGAGAAAAATCTTCAGTAACTCATCGTCAATATAAAACCATTTTAATAACTTGGTAATTTTTAAAATGTAAAAAAGCAGATTTGATAGTAGAGATGCAACACAGATTCCACTTTGTTACTACTGCATTTACTAAATTAGAAGATGAGGTTTTCATCATAGTGATAATTATTTTAATTAAATCATTTGTATATAAATCTGAATTTTCCCAAATTTCTTGTATGAAAATGAGGTGCATGGACACCCTATTGAAGTAACATAAAAGCATTGACAAAAATTTCATTTAAGAATCCTCTTCAGTTTACTGGATGTGATGTAAAGCACAACTTCAAAGAATTGGGCATATGAAATAAATCAATAGTTAAAGCACTTTATAAAGCAGGGTTCTACAGCGAATATGAGCATTGTTTCTTTATGAGAAACAAATTCTATTTACAATATAAAATTTATATCAAAGGCACTCTAAAAAAAGTGTGACATTATTTTCTTTCATGATGATAGAATACAATGAGACTTACAATTACGATTGAAGTCTTTTAGAATGAAAAAATTTGCCACAGAAGTTAAAAGATATTGATGCTTCACTAATCATCGCAAAATCTAACTTGTTCTGCTTTGCCTTTTTTCTCTACCTTGGTCCTTTTTTTTATATTGGAATTAGAATGATGTTATTTATTTAAACATGGCTATTAATAATGAAAAATGATACATATATAAAGTGAATTTAAATACATTAAATAGTATCTTTGGCTGTATTAGATATGCATCAACTTTTATAACTATGGAAAACAAAAGTAATAATATACATTTCTGAATTTATAAGATTTATTTGTACCTTTATTGTTAACGGTAATTTGTTTACCATCAATTTTCCTAAAAATATAAATTAGACAGAACCCAAATGCATTTGGAGTCTATATATTTTATGCCTACAAAATAAAATCGTTATTATAATATCATATGGTTTCTGCGTTTCTATTGCCAATGAAAATCAGAAATTTCTTTTTATACTGATAAATAAACTCTTGATATATACAATATTAATTAATTATTATTTCAAATGTTTTCATGGTTATATCAAGCTATACAGGTGAACTACATTTTTCTTACATTTGTTTATTTAACAGAATATCTAATCTCTTTAAATGCTTATTATTTCTGCAAATTTTAATTGTAAATTTTACTAAGGTTTTTAAAGTATATGTTTGTGGATAAGTACATATATATATGTACATTTTGGCCAAGGTAAATTATAATTTTAAGAATATGAATTTTAAATAATGATTTCAGGACTAATTCTATTTCAGTAAATAAAATTTCAATCACATCAATAAATAATATTAGTTCCGATTTTTTTTAAAAATTTTTTGATAAAAAAAAATTCAAAGAATAGTACTTATTGTACAATAATAATGGTATATTGTGCTATATAATATCCTCAATCCTCAGACCACTTTCTGGCTTTTGCCTTAGACAGTGAAGATTAAGATACAATGCTGAAACTAATTAATTTACTTATGCATTAGAAAGTTATGTAACACTGTTGTTGGGTTGGTATGTATATGACATAAGTTTATAAAACTCACCATCAACATCATAGTCCACCTCATTGGTCATTCCTAATAGCTGCTCATCTAATTTAATCCATTTGTGGGATGCCTATCAAAAATAAATACATTTATTTATTTATTCAGTAAATAACATTTAAATAATACAGTAATATAAACTCCATACAAGAAAACTCTTGACCAAGTTTAAAATATATATATATAAAACAAATAAAATATTATTTAATATAGTGCAAACAATTTTTTAAATATTTTTAAATCAAATAACTAGTGTTAAATAAATTCAAAGAACATCCTTGCATAGATTTATTAAATAATTTGGGATCATTATAATCAAGCTGCTTCTGACTGGAAATCACAAGAAAATTTGATATAGTTAATTGATAATAAGTAGATAATTGTGCATTTATAACAGAAATTATAGAACCTAAGTGAGAACTACAACATCAAGAATTGTTCTATACCAATATAAATGAACAATTCTAATATATGTTATATAATATTTTTAACAGATGGGGCTCAAGCACTACCAAAAATAATATATATTGTATAATTCTGTAAAACAGATAAAATAGATTTTTAAAAATAAACCATATCAATCAAACAGAGATATTATAACATAATAAGCTTTCATCAAAAAATATAAAGAATAATTAATATGCAATGGCTATAACAGACATGATACCAATATATTTTTTCATATACCTTACTTTCTTAAAATTTTCTTTAAAATAAACAGCTGTTCATTTCAGTACTTTCTTCAAAAATCATATTAGTTTGAATTTAATTTGCATAGTATAAATCTGTATGCCCTTTTTTTGAGTGGGCTTAGGAGTATTTGATACCGCTTGTAGTCTAAGTGTGTTTTGCAAATTATCACTTTTTTCTACTGTTTAAGACAAATATTATAATACTTATTGTAGGCTTACAATTAATAAAAAGCAAATTTTTTCAATATAATAACTGATTGTAAAAAAGCAATCAACTGATTTAGAGTTAAAAGCTATTCTAAACAAAAGTAATTTTATTTCTCCATTTTTGTGATTTTATGGATATTTTTAAAAATTTTTTTTATACAAACATGTGCATTTAATAAATTTATAATTACAATACTGTGACCGTCCACCTCTCTATAACCGAGATTACGGGCTTCGAAATAAACATGACATAGCGTAAGGCTTTATTTGTTTTCTTATATCGACAGTTATTCGCTATCCACATAAGGGGGCGCCAGATACGATTATTTAAGTGGATTTTAATTACTCGCATCACCTTACATCATGTCAAAACGATTCCGAAGTCTAATCCCACCCACTAGCTCAAAAACTCCCAGCATGGACCAATAAGGTTTCTCAAGGTCGTTACATGATTGTTTCGAGGACGACTCCTCCCGGAAAAGACGCATTGTTCGCTAATGAAAAATCAGCATGGTTTTCTAATTAGTCAACTACAGCATAAGATTTATTTATTGGTTGTCACTGACCAATGAGGTGGTTCGTTTACGCCCCGAACAATAGGCTTACAAGTTCATCCCCCCGATATATCATATATAATATAATTATTTGACGTTTACTTCGATTGATTATAGACCCGCCCGCTCTTAAATCTATCTTAACTAAGGTTAAATAAGAAACATCGTGACTTACGGCACGATGTTGACATAATTAATAAAGTAAATAAATTGAAACGAAAATTAAATTTAACTAAATATACTTCAAAGATAAGTCATTAAAGAATAATAAACTACGGTTTTGAGTGTGTGTGAAAAGATTTGAGAAATGCTCGACTTGATTAGATATTGAACAAATTTATTAAAATATGAAAAGAAAACATTATTAATTGATTTATTACACACGCGCACATACATTCACGCTCACAGAGAATCATAATTAAATATAATGTGATTATCGAGATAAAGTTCTTTTCTATTTGAGAAAAATATCTTATCTTTCCTTAGATTCACTTAAGTTCAAAGTTCATGTTTACAAAGTTCTACTACAAAGATAAATTATCATGATGAGGAAAGTTTTAAGATTTGTTTGAGAACTTTATGTTGGTTAATTATGAGATTGTGGAGTTTATAAATTGAGTGAGTGAACATAATATAAAACATATTTACCTAGGATTTGATTTGGTTTTCGCTGCTTCAAGTGTTACGAGGATTTGAAGGTGTGCTTTCCATGTGGAGTGATTTACTGGTTTAAACGAATATCGATTGGTCTGGTCGAGTGTGGGTATTTCACGGAACATTAGATTATTAGGAGCATTAACTTCACAGAGATGTTATCGAGATTTCATAGTCGGAGATATTTCAGTAGCGGAGCGATCAATCGCTGAAGGGTTTATTAGCCCTCATGACAATCGAGTCTTGGTATTAATTTCATGATGATCATCTTAAATACTGGAATAAATCAGCTAATTCAGAACAACTCTATTGTGAAAATAAAAGATAAGCATCGAATAAAATGAGCAGGTGATAACTCGGAATACAGAGAGTCGGAAAATAAAATAACAACAGCAATGATAACGTATCAATCGAAATGAATCGAATCGAACCATTGAATAGGTTTTGACTGGTATTTATAAGGGTTGGTCCATATCTTGGGATCCAATCTACCCCCAGAGTTCCCTATCCTGGAGTTGTCGTTCAGGTCGCGTTTGAGTACTGTTCACTCACTCTTTGTGCTAAAGGCAATATTTATTTTGAGACAATCTCATTTTGCAATCTCACTCAACAACCTTATTCCTTAACTGAATGATGTGTGTGGTGTGTTTTAGAACAATAAAGTTATCTTAAATTTAGAAGTCGAGCATTTAATCTTTTCCTCAAATCTTTTCTATAAGTTTTATTCTAGTTAAAACTATATTTCTAAAATAAACATTTTTAAATATCCCGTGGTGTTTTTGATTGACAATTATATTTTTACTATTTAGGAGAGCGTATTATATTTTATTATTTAGGAGAGTAAATTATATTTATTATTATTTTTTATTATCTAAAAACTTTAATCATTTAATTAGACGTTTACCGTCTGTATTTTATCAATGTGTTTTATAAATGTATTTATGAGAGAAAAAAAACTATTACAAGTTACGAAAATAAATTACGAGTGTTTTAGGTTGCTTGCTGGTGTGTGTGTGTTTATATTTGTCCGTCTGATACAATGCTTCCTAGATTTAATACTGATGTAACGCTGTCTCGTTACAATACTTATTGTAAATAATGCTTATAAAAAAAAAATCAAATTTGAAATGAGAATAGTAGTAGTCTGTTATGAAAACCATTGCACCATTGCAGATTAAAACTGATCTAGGTAAAAACTTAAATGAATGGACAAACATATAATTATTTATGTAAGGGGGAAAAAAATCAATATGATTTGGTCATAATAATCTAGAATCAATAAATACAGTCAATAACAGCAATTACTAATAAATAAAATAATAGTACAAATACAAACACTATTGCAATGCAAAAAATAATTATTACAAATAGTGATATCCAGAGAATATGGTACAAATTTATAAGAAAAAATGTATGACTTTTGTTTTATTCAGATTAACTGATAAACAATTAAAAAATAATCATTTGTTAACTTAAAATAAATCACCAAATAATTATTTTTTTCAAGCTAAGTAGATGAAATTGCAGCACAAGACAAAGTAATACTATCTACAAAAGCAAAAAAAAGTAAATTCTAAATAAAAAAATATATTATTTATGTAAATTAAACGTAGGACCTAAGACTGAATCATGTGATACATTATGATGAACTATTGTAAAAACTAGTAACATCAGGAATATCTATTATCAGCTTACTATCCTTTAAATAACTTACAAGCTAAGAATCGAAAAAATAGAAAAATCATACTAATATAGCATTTAAATAAAATGTTATAACAGAGACTAATACTATTACATTAGATAAATCTAAATAAATATACATATAACAACAGTTTTGAGATTATTATCTAGAAATAATATAAAAACATCCAATGTACTTCTACCAGTAACAAGACCATATTAATGCTCAGACAATATATTATTTTGTTAAAAAAATATGACATTTTTTTCTTTAACTACTATTTTCAACAGTTTAGAAACCACGAAAATAATAGAAGTTGATTTATAATTATCAAAAAGTGAAGGATCACACTTTTTAAGTTGTAATAATATTAACTTGGAAAGATTAAATTAACAAAGAAAAACAGATAAAAAATAATTTATTTTTTATAAGAATTTTTGTTATTAAATTGTCTAATCCAGCGGAATGAACAGTATTTAGATGTTCAATCATATATAACAATGAAAATTAATAATGTCCATACATAAAAAAAAAATTAAGGTAAGAAGTAAATGACAAATCTTGTTTGATACACTATCTATCTATTGGCATATATAAAAAAAAATATTAAGCAAATCAGCAAAATATTTTTCATTATTTTGAATTTCCAATAATAATGTGTTTTATAAATTTAATTTGGTTTAACAAAGATATTTTTATTAAAGAAATAATCTATTTCCATTTCAAAGAAATACTTTTTTTTTAAAATGTCATAGCATCGGCCGGGACGCGAACCCGCAACCCGGGCAACTGCCTGCAAGTGCAAGGCAGTCGCGCTGACCTCTCGACCACCAATACTTTTATCAATAAAATTTTGTTATTAATATTGACATTTTAATTTCCTGATATTAGATTTGATTTCAGTATTTAATGTTTTTAAATAATTTCTTTGATTCTGAGTATCTTCTATTGTTGCTTTTCAATTAAAAATAAATCATTGTTTTTGTAACTAAAGATTTACAAATATCCTAAAATTTTAAACAGATGGTTGCAAAATGATACAAAATAAAAACTTCCAAGTAAAGATGATTCATAATTAAGGATTGATCTGACAAATACTATAATTCAATATTGATTGACAAAATGATCAAACGTGTAGATGAAGCAGCTTGATTAAAGACATGACTTTACAGTAAACTCATGTAGATTATCAGGTAAATCTATATTCATGTCATCCATAAGCATTACTGAAGAATAGAATGACACTTGTGCATTATTTATATAAAGCAATGACAATAAATTAGTAAAACTCAAATTAATCAAAATATGTTCTACAGAGACAAGTGTTGAAATACGATAGTTCAAATTAATATGTATTTTTATAAAAATCATTATAGCTCTTGAAAGGGAATGTTTCCGAGGAGAAAGTTATCTTGAATATCCACCCAAAATATATAAATACTGCTCTTCCATAAAGATCCAAGATTCATTAAAATTCTAACATCATAAAAAGCCATAGGAAAATTATTTAAATAAACTATAAGTTCATTAAAATTAGCTCTAATAATTCATATATTTAAACAAAAATATTAAAAATAAACAAAATTTCTTCTTGAAAAAAGATTGCATTAGGCTTCATTTTAGGAAATAAATGCCAAAAATGCTATGAACAGTTTTATTTTTTATTTAAAAAGGAAATAATTAAATCAATCCATTCTGTATAAAAAATAACTCTGCACTCTCGCATTCTTTATTTTGCTAATCACAGAAGATACCTAATCTACAAAATAATACTTTCACTTATATAAATACATTAATAATTTTAAATAAAAAAAATCAGATTCCAACATCTATGCCAAAATTCAGAAATGAAACATTTCCATAAACTAATATATCATGTACAAAATTAAATACATGTGATGACTAATTAGACTGTATGATTTAAATGTGTCATTGTCTTATGACTAATAAAATAATGTCTTTCAAGTATGTATGAACTCATATAGTTATATAAAATTTTTTTATTTCAATTCACATAAATTTCAATATATTTATTTATTTTATTTATCTTCTTTTGAAAAGATATAAAAAAAGATAAAAATTAGAAACACATTTAAATGAAAATTTCAAGAGTTCTCCATATCAAGTATTTATATATTTATTTATTGTTATCATTTAATTTTATTTATTTATCTGCATATATTTCTATAATAAAATTATATTGTTTTAATTACTTTGCAGGTCTCAATTTCATTTATCAAGATATTCATTCTATTTTGGAATTCATAATTATCTGTCCATATCAGTTATTCAGATGAATTATATTTTAATTTCAACATGTATTCTACTCATCATTCCGGCATGCTTGCTCTATGGAATGAAATGTGAGTAGCAATATTTATCAAGGATTTACATAATATAAATATCCTGATTTACATGGTGCATATAAATTAGAGTAGACAAATAAATTTGGATTAATTGATTAGAAGTTTTAGTACTCATGCACTAGTAGATACATATTTTTTAACATATGCCCACTATTTAAACATATTTGTATAGATTGGTTTAAAGAATCCCACAATACCGAATAGCCTCAGCTATCTAATCGATTATCATCAGCTTGCCCCTATCATTACAATAGATATAATTTTAAAGTAATTTGAAGAGTTGTTTTATGGTATATTTAAATATGTTAGTAATATTTAATATGTACATGAATATGTGCATTTTTTAAAATAAGATATAAAACTAAAATTTATTTAAGAAGTTTAAGAAAGGTAAAATCATAATTTTAATTGGTTTTTATTCATAAAAGATATATAAAGTAAATTGATTGAAAATATAATTGACGTATACTTAAAAAATTTGAAACATTAATTATAATATATATATATATGAAATATTGTGAAAAGTTACTGCAACTACCTTTATACATGAAGCTAAAAAAGAAAAGTACTTCCCCATCAATAAATGTTTTAAAAGCATGGATAGTCTATCTCCACTTTGAGATTATCCTTTAAATAAACCAACATTTATTGACAATGCTTGAAATGCGAACCTGATTTTTAAATAAGCATATTATTTACACAAGTTCAGATTATATATCACAGAGAAAAGAAAGTTTATCATTCTACCTGCAACACTAAACCTTATTAGTTGATATATATATATATTATAATGGTCGGATATGATGTGGAAGTTGAGTCTTACCGTATCTGCCATACAGGGCGCCACCAGGCATTTGAACCTAGAAAATTTATATAGTAGGCAGATACGTAAGTTAAGATTCACATTTTACATGTTTTATTCTGACTGTCAGCCCAATGCCACTAGCTCAGTGAGACACAGAGATTTATAAAATAATTCTTATCTAAAAATATTTTCAATATTATAAAAATAATAAAAGCCACTGCCAGTAATAACATACACAAACATTTATTTAAACATATATAAGATTTAAAATTATTTTAGTATCACTTTTACTTTAAAATTTAACTTGGATTTTAGAATTTAATTTACGTTTTAACTTTTTTAAGTTCGCACAGATGAGTTTAATATTTTATTAGTGTCGAGTATGAATAGACTACATAGATTGCATTTGAAAAGAAAATATTCTATCCCTGATTTAACCTTAGGCCAAAAGTTTGCAGTCAAACCAACGCCAATCTATCTGATATATCGATGTATTCAATGCAGCATGAATACGACAGCGCCAATACCATACTGTCAGGAATGTACATCTGAACAGCATGGTTATAGAAGACATTGACTCTCAGCCAGACAGGAATACTACATCTGTCTGACGAGAAGAGCAATAAAAAAAAACTCCATAGGAAGGGACTGCGTTTTCCATCTTATTATCCCATTCCATAGGCAAAAAGGGGGTGTGCGGCGTATAATGCGATCCTACACGTAGTGGACCTCATACTACATTTACTAATTACACCAATATATCTAATCCATTGACCCAATTTAACTACGAAACAAATAACCTAAGATTACCTCCCTTAAACTAACATAACTTTACGAATCTATGCAGCCATTTATGCCCGACTTAAATTTAACATTTTTTTTTTTAACAAAAAAAAAAATCATAACAAAAATTTAAAAGAATGGAAAATAAATTAATGGAAATGATTTAACAAACAAATAATACATTCAATAAAATAATTAATAAATAATTTAGTCAGATAAAAAATTCTACTTCTATTTAAATATTAAGAAGTTTTTGGAATTAAAGTTCTTACTGTTTTGAAAATGTTCATTAACTATATAGTTCTGTTTTTAGAAAAAGTCCGTAGTTTCTAATTGCTTGTAATTTGGAAAGTGTTAATTCCCATGAAGTCATGAGGAGATCAGTGTGCAGTTAGCCATTGGTCTTTTATTGTAGCTGGTATTTAATTGCCGGGCCCAGATGTCCTATAGTCCGCAATCCTCCAACTCTCTTCGACTTAACACATATCACCTCTCTCAATCACATCTCTTTCCTTTTATAATCAACTTTCGGATCGAGTGTGCATTACATCATGATGATGATGACCCTTTCATTGAGGTCCATTTCCTGAGGGATTTCTTTTATTGGCTATTAGTTTCTATTGTTTTTTCTCTCCTATCTGACCTTTACTTCTACATTTTGGAATGCCCAAGGGCTAGTTTACTTTTACTAATTAAAATAATCATTTCCATTTTATACAATATAATTAATACATTTTGCAGGCTTAAACCTGCATTTATATATGTAATGTATGCGGGATTCGAACTCAGACTTTCACACAATATAATTAATTAAATTATTGTACATTGTTTTTTATCTTTAAATCTTTCAAGTCCTTTTCTTAATAGTTAGTTTTAAAACTTTTTCTTTAATAAAGTTTTCTTTTAATAATTTTTCATCTGTGTGATTTTATATATTAGAGTTTAGATGATTTTAACTTTCAATTTTTAATTCTTAAAAACGAAGTTTTTATTTGCAAACTTTTATTTTTCGTGACTAATTTTTAGAAAAAAAATTAATGTAACGGCGTATGTACCCGTTACAATATATATATATTATATTTAATGTTTTCATAGTTGTATGATATAGATAAATTATTATTTTTGGGACTAAACAGTGTATTATTTTGCATTACAATCCGACATTTCAACGGACTAGCATCCGCCATTATCAAGATTAACTTTTGAAAGAAAAATCATTAGATCTCAAACAATAATGCGAGATGAGATTCAACTTGAAGTAGTTCAGCATTTACAATATGAGGCTTATCAAAATGTTTATTTCGCTCAGTTTTTTCACCTATTAATTTTAAGTTAATATTAGAAGAAAGAGATAAAATGAGAGGTTTCCACATAGCTGGAATGCGTTGTGCTTCGTCAGCCCTATTTAAACTAGTAGGTCTCTTTAATATTTCAATTGACTCTCTCATGGTTCTTAAAATCATATCTTTCCAAATTAGAAATTTATTTTTGTATTGTCAAAATCAGGTTTATGACCCGTTACAAAAATAAATTGCTAATTTGGAAAGATATGATTTTAAGAACCATGAGAGAGTCAATTGAAATATTAAAGAGACCTACTAGTTTAAATAGGGCTGACGAAGCACAAAACATTCCAGCTATGTGGAAACCTCTCATTTTATCTCTTTCTTCTAATATTAACTTAAAATTAATAGGTGAAAAAACTGAGGGAAATAAACATTTTGATAAGCCTCATATTGTAAATGCTGAACTACTTCAAGTTGAATCTCATTTCTCATCTTGCACTCAGTCACATTTTTGTTTGAAATCTAACGGATTTTTCTTTCAAAAGTTAATCTTGATAATGGCGGATGCTAGTCCGTCGAAATATCCGATTGTAATGCAAAATAATACACGGTTTAGTCCCCAAAATAATAATTTATACATATATGCAATAATTATCGATTTATACATACATATATTTATCGATTTATACACATATGAAATACTGTAGCGGACAATTACTCTGCATGTATGGTATAAAATTGACATGCACTCTTCTGACAATAAATATCTTAAGTATAAAGAAAGTCCACCTATACTTAAAACATATTCTTTAAATAAACCAATATTTATTGACAATGCTTGAATTTAGGCTTGATCTAATTGCAAGCCTGACTTTTAGTCCACATATTACTTCCACAAGCATAGAGAAGAGAAAGTTTCTCATTTTTAACTACCTGCAATATCCAATCTTATTAATTGTCATATATGTAATAATTAATAATACAATAATTTATACAAATATGAAATATTGTGGAAGACAATTATTCTTCACACATAAGCTACAAAATTGGCACACACTCTCCCAGTCAATAATTATTAAAAGCATAGATGATTTATCTGTGCTTAAAATTTATTCTTTACATGCACTCTTCCATCATTTATGCTTGGAGCTTATTCTTTAAATAAACCAACATTTATTGGTGATGCTTGAGAATTTAGGATTGGATCTTATTCTGAGCTCGTTTCTTTAAATCAGCACATTACTTGCACAAGTATCACAGGGAAAAAAAAGTTTCTCATTTTTAACTACTTGCAATACAGAACCTAATTAATTGGTATATATATATATAATTATTAACATAGCAATTTATACACTCTCCCATCAATAAAGGTTTTAAAAGCATAGGTGATCTATCTATACTGTAACAGTAAGAATTGTACCTTCACGTAACAAAATCTAGAACACAGGCAAAATACACTAAAGCTGATTGAATCCGGATACTGGGGTCCAGAATCCGACCAACATTCAATCCTTTCACCTCTGCTCAATGATTTAATACCCTATGGATGACATTCCTCAACGTACACAGACAATCAATTTACCCTTGGTCCGGCAGTCACTCCCGGTGGAACAAGAGACTCATAAATTAACTAGTTTATCACTGATTTGGTCAGACATATACACATATGGCTATGTAATTAATTATAGAACTTAACAGACTGATCTACATATATATGAAATGGTGTATGTGCAATTAAATATAGAGTTGGATAAAATGAACTCACGGACAATAAAATATGCAAACAAGTTATAATTTTAAATATTATTAATTTAACAAAACAATAGCGAACAATAAATCAAAACATACCAAATTATATGATGGGAACGTGAGATATAACGCTCACAGGCGTTAGATAACTGCTGAGATCAATGTTACATATCTCATTATAAGCGTTTAATAATGTGTAGTGCGGTATTGGAATTTCATGTCTATATTAATTAATATGCCAAATTTCTAGCTCTTTTGTAGTCTGCCAGATCATGCGGAACTTTATAGCCAAAGTTATATAACTAACTATCATAGCGCTCCTATGGCGTCTATTTAATACAAAGTTAAATTGAGCATGTAATTAGGCTCAGAGATACGCAGGTTAGCGTGTTAGCCTAGATTAGGATATACTCTAATGCTAGATAAGCATTTAATATAAAGGGAGAGAAAACTGGTTTATGATAGGTTTACCTATATCCTCTATGGCACATATTAAAATATTAATTAAGCAAAAAGGTGCGAATGGGTCATTATTCACGGGCTTCAGCATCGAATGCTAGGTTTGCCCTAAAACCGCTCAACTTGCTACGAATATGAACATTAGCAGTTCAGGTAGTCGGATAAGCATTATGAATCCTCTAGGTCCTTGTGCCCTAGTTCTAAAAGTGTGCTTGAACCTGAACTAAAGTGGATGAGTTTGGCCTCCACCAACACGTCATCAAGAATCATGCAGCAAGCTGATAAGTGGACATTGCGTACTTTGTAAGGACACATCCACAACTTATACATATATATAACGCAAATGAGTAGAATTATATTACCGTGCCTTAAAATTAGATAGCGTCTATTTGCATATCTATACAATCCGGTTCTCAAATTTAGTATTTTAAATATACTATTTAGGGACTAAATTAATTAGTAACCTAGTTTAATATTATCACCTGCATCTCAACATATATAAATCTAAGGAGGGCAAAGCATATTTGCGGGGATAATTATGAATAAAACATTAAAATATGCTTTGAGAATATCTCTATGGCTAGTTCCGATGATATACGAGTTACATATATAAACCTTTATAATTCATAACTAGAATTAAGCAAACTACAATTTTAACTAGATAACTGATTATTGTAATATTAATACCCAAAACTTAATCAGTAAAATAATAATATGATCTCGAAACAGCGAGTGAGCATGAAGAATAATAATTCAATTAGTTAATATTAAATTGTAGCGAAGATTAGAAATTATCTTCGCGAATCGATAAGCTAAAATTATATTTATAAATACTCACGGTTTCGAGTCATTTGGCATATTAAATACATATATTATTAAAATGATAAAATCATAGAATAAATTGAATAGATCTAGAAATAGGGATAAAAAGACCGCAAAAAATTATACATTTAAAATAGATTATTAGAGTTTTAAAAAGAGAATTCGAGTTTTACATTTTAAAAGAGAATTCAAGTTTTACAATCAGGCAAGTTTTAGCATTTTACAATCAGGCAAGATTTAGCATTTAACAACCTTCTTTGTAGATTTTAGTAAAGGTGTTTGGGAAAGGCAGATGTAATAGATAGCTAGCTTTTAAAAGAAAGAATTTAAAGTCACAGTTTATAGACAGAGCTCTGAGTGAAAATTTACCATTCAGTTGATTTCCATTGCAGTTAGTTTTGAAGCACTTGGGACGATAATAAGTTGACGATGATGATTGAAAGTTAATGGAGTTTGCTTGGCTGGTATACGGCATTATATTTTAGGCATTATGTTTCATCGGACCGAAGTCTCCCATTCACCGCGAGAAGAGCGGTGATTTTTAGCGCCTTCCTACTCAATCATTTTAAAGTGAAACCGACATGGATTCTGCTTACAAATCACTTAATATATATCTCATCTTTTATTGGCAACAAAACTCTTAAATATTTATACTTTTTAAACTCTGTCCATCTGTTAATTTTTACGAGCTTGAATGTAGCTGAAAAGTCCATTTATTTATTTTAGCAAAACATATTTAATATTTACAAATGGTAGAGAAACTCATTTATTTATTTTAGAGACACATTTTTAAATTATAACAAGTAATTTAGATTTTGTTTTCCTGCACAATGCGTGACCTACTTCGAAAATTGTTTACAAGATCAAATGTTATTTTGGCAAAATTTACTTTCACAATTAGTAGAAGACTTATTTTATAATCATAAGTAACAGAATAAATGCAGAAAAACAGGAAATATACATAAACGATTTTAATAATACAACAATAAAGTTGCTAAATAATTTAACTAAAATATTTCTTAAACTAGAAATATTTACAAAATGTATTTCTTAAACTAGAAATATTTATAAATGAATATACATATCTGTAATATATATACCATTAACATAACAATAATTTAAACTAAAATATTTCTTAAATCAGAAATGTTTATAAAATAAATAAATCTGTAATCTATACGTATACTATCAAACTACAGACATATCACTCGCATATATAAATACGCGATTCTGCATATATAATAATTTAATGCTATTTACATGAGTACTCTGAGAGGGTTTAAACTTAGCATATGGATAGATATGTGGGTAAAATAAGTGAAACGGGCAGATGGATGAAACTGACCATTTCAATACCTAGAGCTTATTCTTTAAATAAACCAACATTTATTGATCGTGCTTGAATTTAGACTTGATCTAATTGCAAGCCTGATTTTTAAATCAGCATATTACTTACATAATTAATAATATAGTAATTTATATACTTATAAAATATTGTGGAAGACAACTACTATTCACACATGCACTCATTCATCAATAAATGTTTTAAGACTCATATCACTTGCACAAGTGCTACAGGGAAGAAAAAGTTTTATAAACTACTTGTGATACAGAATTTTATTAGTTGGTATTTTAGCAGTCTATCTGTGATCCTATTCTAAGAATTTAAGTGAGAAAAGGTTATTAACCCTTGCTTCGAGTAGGTATATTTATGAGCATCGGACAAGTCTGATCTCAAGCGCCAATCTTACCAATTAATAAAAATTATTCCCCTCGAAAACAAGAGAAGGTTCCAGTGCACCAGACAAGCTCAGTCTCAAGGTCTGGGAGACAATGTCTATCGGGAGAATGGAGCCTATGTTATCCTATAGAGAAACGTCATTTATACACTTTTATAATTTTCCTATCTGCCCAAAGAATCTTATTATTTTTTTTCTTTTAGAGATATGCGGCCATTAACACCAGTCAGCATTTATAAATAATAACCCATAAATTATAAGAATCTCGTAATTCAAATAAATACACAAGTTATAGCTTAAAAGTCTAATATTTATTAATACACGTGTATACTAATATCTCAAGCATACGACTCAGTCATTCCGATACACATATATAATATCAATATACACATTCACGAAAGAGTGCAACTATATATCAGAGTTGTATTTATTAAATAATTTAATCTATTTCTATAATTCTTTTCTTTAAGTTGGGACAAAGCGCACATTTCTTAATTTAGTATTAAACCATTATATGTTCATTCAATATATATATATAGAGAAAGACATAGTTACCTCCTTTGATGGCAAACATTCATGTATTTAAGGTGGAGGATCGGTAAGCTTACAGTATTACAATGGCAATTATCTTGGCGAGAGTTGTTGGTCTGAAAGATGATGAAAGATTCCATAACATTTACACATATGATAATCCATCATAGAGGTGTTAGGTAGGATTCTAAAACTGAGGGCACGTAAGTTCTTGTTGTTTGGAGCTCCGCGATCATTTCACTTGCTTGAAATAGATGGCTAAAATCTCCATGGATAAAGGTCATCATGGTAGGCAGGTCACAAAATAGTTGTACACTGGGCGGGTTTAACGAATCCACATGATTCTTTTACCCCAGCATTTCAGTGGAATCCATTCTTATTAATTTTTATTAATTAATAAAATCACTTTATTAAAATTTACTTTCCACGCTTCTTTCTCTATAACGGTCACTTTTCCGAATCTCTCCAAAATCAAAAAAATATATAGTTCCTTTCTTTTATCTCTCTTTCACCTCACCCTTTTTTTTCTATCCATACATCGATGACCATTATCTCAGGAATGTTTTTAGCATGATCAGGTTTCCATTGACCCAAAATACTTAGTGGCCAGTTCTTGGAATTCTGACAAGTTTCATTAACAGAAATAGCCTGTCGCACAACTTGCAACCTCTTTTATTACTCTCTCCAGCCTTATATTTTAATTTGTTTTCGTTAAGAAACATGCACTACTAATGACATTATTACAATAACTATAACTTACGGTAATAAACAACAAAATATATAAAACAAAAAAAAATAAAACTCCGCACATAACCGCTCCTCTTCATCTTCACATACAAACACGTGTAATAAATATATTTGTATATGCTCATGCCTTTAAATGGTTAATGTATTTCACTCACACTCTTTTGTAACAGGGTTTGAATGAATATCTATAAATTTTCTCGCATCTATTAATTCAATCCATAACAACCACAATAAACACCCTTTTGTAATCATTAGTATCTTGTACTTCCTTTAGTACCTGTATTCGAACCCAGCTACTGTTACAGTATATATGTTATAATTAATAATATTGTGATTTATACACATATGAAATATTGGGAAGGCAATTATTCGTTACATATGTGCTATAAAATTGATACACACTCTTCCATCAATAAATGTTTTAAAAGCATAAATAATCCATCTATGCTTAGAGCATATTCTTTGAATAAACTGGTACAGAATTAAATTGTAATTAAGATGATCAAAATTAATCTGGATGCCTTTTGTCAAAAATAGTATAAATGCCTTTATTCAAGAAATAAGCTATCTAGTCAATTATACCACCTCAGCCATATGCTATTCTGCAATGAGAGCACTGCCATATACCAATATAACAATTCATAAGTATTTGATGTTTCTCTTACTTGTATTATTTATTTTATTTTGTCATTTTCTTTAATATTTTACTTTAAATATTATAAATTAACTTACATTAAGAATGACTGAATAGAATGCTAGATGCACAAAGATATTTTAATCTCCCATCCCTCACCTGGCTCAAAGACCTTTTTCTAAAATACAATCCGGTCTTGCATGTCAATTGAAACTTTACTTTTGCAATGTTTCATTTTAAGTATGTATCTAAATCACAGAACTCTCAAGCCATAAAAATAACTATACGTGTGATTATTTTATTGATCCATTATTTTTCAAACTTTAATTTTTCTTTATTTACCACTGATAAATAGCTGGTGAATTCCAATATTTTTCTATAAAAATAGATTTTTTTTTTAGATTCCAAATAATTTTTTTATTATTTTATTAAAAAATAACAATCATATTATTTCCCTCTTTGAAATTCAAGAAATGTTTATTACATTAAAAAAAAAAAACAATCATATCATTTCCCTCTTTTAAGTTTTATATTTCAAAGGCAATGCTTTCTTTGACTTTCTCATTTGCCTACTGATTCTTTACTACAGAAAATTTTTGGAGGAAGGGTGGTGGGTGGCATGCATGCTTTTGTTTTGATTTTGGTTTAGTAGTGTTGCAAATAAATTCTATATTTGCAGAGAGAACAATTTGAAGCATATTTATCAAAAGCAAATAAATGGCAATATCATTATTTTTTTTAATTTATAGAATTAAAGCAATAATTCTTTATAATAAATTAATAGTAAGATTTATTAAACAGGGATATTTAAACTTAGAATTTTCAGTTTATATTCATGCTCCACTCCATCTCAAAAAACCGATATACCACACACATGTCAAAAAGACAAATGATCCTCAATATACAAATTTCATGCAGAACTAGTACTCATCAGTTGGGCCAGATTAATATTACAATAACAATTTCTTAATGAATAAGCTTCAATCTTCTCACCCTTCCAACAATTCAATCATCCATTTCACTGAAAAACCAATGATGAATCATCAAAACCCTTGTTGGATTTGATATTGTAATCATACCCATGTAAACATTATATCAATCTAACCCCTCATATTATCGGACCATTACGCATCCATTTATATTAATAGAATGATGTGCTGGCCCTACCCTATTTCCAACGTATAATGTAATTAACTTATTCATTCAGTATACGAATAATTACTTTATTAGAAATAAAGGGATCATTCTCCATTTAAAACAACCAATATACATGAGCACACATGTGTGAAAAGGATATGCCCCAACTGATGAGTCATGTGTATTGAACATGTGTGTGGTCATGTGGATTGATTGTTTGAGATGGAATGGAGGATGAATATAGACTGAAAAATTTTAAGTTCAAAACCCTCTATTTACTATAATAAACATTCAGTATACTGAATGAATAGGTTAATTACATATTGCCTTGGAAATAGGTTACATCATACTATAAGTCCAGTCCATATCTTTTCTATTAATATAAATGGATATGTAATGGTCCGATAATATAAAGGGTCAGATTGACATAATGTCTCCAATGGTATGATTACAATATCAAATCCACCAAAGGCTTTGAGTGGTCCATTGTTGGTTTTTCAATGAAATGGACAAGAAATGTTGGAAGGGAGAAAAGGCTAAAGCCTGTCCATTAAAGTTTAAAGAATTGCTATCTTAATATAAGCCAAGCACTGACTATATATGTGTGGGAGATTATGATCTGGCTCAACTGATGAATGCTGGTTCTGCATAATATATATCTTGGGGATTAACTTTTTCACATGTGTGTAGTCATGTGTATTGGATATCTGAGTAGATGATGAATATAGACTGAAAATCCTAAGTTCAAATCCCTCTATTAACTATAGTAAACATTCAGTATACTGATGAATAGATTAAGTAAGATTGATTTTTTAAAAATAAATATAATTATATGAACTAGTGACTCTTCTGCAGTATATTTAATTGTTATAAGCTTATAAATAAATAAGTTTCTTTAATCAATCTTATTTGCTTGAGGAAAAACTGACTTTCTCATAAACTTTAAGGCATTTGGGACAGTATAATCGTGCTACTATTGCTTGTGGCTTTTCTTCATTATTTTGCAATCATCTATAAAGTTAGTTTACAAACACACTTTTTTCTTGCATATATATCATTGCTAAAACTATTAGTATAGAAAAAATCTAGAAATCTCATTATCATAAAGACCCCATATAAAATTTGAATATGTGCAAGGTAACAATGTTCTGATTGGCTATATATAATACAAAGAAGCTGATAACATCACTGATTAGTAGATTATTTGGACCCAGGCATTTCAGAGTTTTTTGTTTTAGTATTTCTGAAAGAATAATTGTAATTTTCAGTAATTTATTTACATACTTTAGCTTACTTATGCAACATATTTATAAAATATTTATTTTAGAACAGAACACTGCATGATTAATTTATTTGAAAATTTTTGTTTTTAAGAAAACAAGTCATAAAAGTATAATTATGATTAAGCAGTTGTTTTCACTGATTAGCAAGAATTGCTTTCATAAACACTTATAAAAAAAAATTTGTAGAATCTAAATAAGTTTACATTTTCATTCTTTTACTATGTTTTAATTAGCATTTCTTTCCATTTTTAAAATGGAATTCAAATAAGAAATATTTTGTCTAATAATTTTTATGAATTGACAAGGTTACAATTTACTATAAAAAGAATATGACTGAAATTGTCATTAAGATCTTTCAAATAAGGGAGAGGAGTTGGATTTTAAATGAATTTTAAAATGTAATTATTTAATAAGAATTTGTAAAAAAAAAGTTTTAAATTTAATTCAAAATTATATAAATTTAACAATATAGAAAAGATAAAAAATTTCAATTGACAATTTTTTTTATGATAATATTAGCATCAAATTCTATTTTTGTTTTCTCCACAAGCCCCTGTACAGCATGCTTAATTTTACAAATAGACAAGTTACTTTGATCAAGTTTTAAAAAAATTATTCATTTATAATTTGATTTAAATAAAAATTATAATAGCTCAAACCATCTATTTAAAAGCATTTTCAAGAATTTAACCTTTCAGCTGTTCATGTTTTTTTTGTGAGATTATCTAATAGATGGTTGGATTAAATTTCCAACTTCTTAAATGATCAAATTTTACCACTATTTGTTAAAAATATATATTTACAAATAAAAATTATTCTTAAAAATATTATTTTAACTTTGCAAAGTTGGGAAAAAAGAATAAATTGGAATATATAATCAGAACAATATTTTTTTCTTATTGGATATAATTACCACATTGCTGATAAAAATATTAAATTAAAAAAAAATTGTTTTAATTCAATTTCTAACCACACAAATCATTGTTCAGATTATACAAGGTAACAAAATTTTATTTAAAATTCTATTTACAATTATTAAAAAAATATGTTATAGTAAATATGAATGTGTTCTTTTTGCAACCAATTTTACATTGTGATTGTATATTATTGATTTCTCTTGATCTGTCTTCTGAAAGTAAATATTTGTGAATTAAATCTGAATCTAATCACAATATTCTTTTCAAAACACAAATATAACACAAGTATTTTATAAAAATGAGCATAAGTATGTAAACAAACTATAGAAAAAATACATTTTCAAAATGTAAGCAAAAGCAAGAGCACTCTCATAAAAAAACAACAACTACCAATTAGTGACATCAGTTGACAATCTTGAGACTTCTTTTTTAATTAATATTATTTTAGATACAAGTTTTATTGGCAAATAAGGAGTGAGATAATCATGAAGCTACCAGCAATGTTTTTATCTGATCTTAAAACTAATGCAATTGTTTCCTTACAAAGTTAAGTATTCATTTGGTACTTATAGGAAAAAAATAACATTAAAATCTTTTGTTAGCAGTTTATATACCAGTTTTTTTTATTAATTAAATAAAGATCTAAATTAAGTTTAAATTTTGCACAATGTTAACAACTCATAAAAGTCATAGCATGCTAATTCTTGCACTTCTTTGGTTTTTTAACATTTTCATATTTATTTTAAAGTGCAGGTCTACAGCTTGGGATTGATGAAACATTAGAAAATATAATGTACATATACATTTGTGTGTGTGTGATTTTATATTGCATTATTAAACTAGATGTTTAATGTTTATTAGTAATAAAATAAATGTTCATATCTATATATTTATTCACTTCATATTTTTAGAAAACAGATATTTATGAATATGAATATTTTTAATTTTCAATGCACTATTTTTTCATGTCTGATAGCATATTAATAAGTAATAAAATTGTATTTTTGCACGAATAGAAGGGGAAATAAACAAAATAAATTGGATTTTTATTTCCATTTTCCTTCTTTATACTAATTAAAATACTGAAGATATTTAATAATTGAGAATCATATTTGAAATCATTTAATTATGTAATGAATTTGACTTTGTGTAATATTTTTAACTGTTGTAGTTTGTTTAACTTAGCTTTAAAAATTTCAATTATTGAACCTTCATGAAAAGAAACATCATCCATATAAAAGCATTTTCAAGAACTTAAATTGAGTACTGATCTGGCATTGTCATTTGGTAAATAATGATATTACCTATTTCCAGTCTGGAAAATATTCCAATTTTTTTATTAATTAAATAAGGTTTTGAATTAATATTGCAATATAAAAACATTTTTCCATTTCAAATTATCTTCACATGGTTTACATCTTATAAATTAAGAGCAGTAACAACTCATTCTTCAGTTTTAAATATCGTCATATTTATTTCACAACACAACCCAGAGACTAAAACTGAAGAAATTATGAAAATGCAATGTAAATACTGTACTGTGCATGTATATACTGAAATAGTATTTTGTGCTATCTCAAGTGTAAATACAGGTATATATATATATATATTTAATTTCATAGTTAGTTTAGTGATGTCATTAGTTATAAGTAAAATTTTATAAAAATATATAAAACGTATTATCTTATATTTAACCAATTAAAAATTTTTTTTCGATTTTTTTTAAAATTAATTCAATAGATTATAGTTCGAGATAAAATAGTTTTCTTCTTAGAAATTCTTGGAAAAAGGTGGGATGGGGGAAAATTAGAAAAGGCCGAAATTAAACTCTATTGTTGAAAACCAAGCTAAATACCAAGCTGAAATTAGAAGTATTATAAATGAGTCTATCTGTTGTATATTCGTTAATTAATCGCAAATTTTTAAAATTAAACATTCTGAAAGAAAAAAAAGGACAGACATTTAAGTGACAACATTTGCTAAAAGTAATCCAAAAAGTGCGAATCCTGTTTGGAAAATAAAAGTAATTAAAAGTGCAGATGGGGGGGATTGGAGAAGAAAAAGTATAAATTAAGACTTCTTTTATTAAGAATTATTAAGAATTTATTATTGAAAGATATTACTGCAAGTTGCTATTTTAAGAATTATGAAAATGTTCTCTAGCTAGAGAAATCAAGGACTTCTCTCAGGGGAAAACCCTGTCTTTCTAGTCGCATCTGCTGTGTTCTAAGGAATTGCCATCTTTGGAAAAGTGTGAAGCCAGCCAGCTAGCCGAGGATGTTTCAATACGAAAAAGGACAATGGTGACTCATGCAAGAAGTTACGTGACTGGATGTGATGGACTGATAGCTGCCCAGTACTTTGGAAATGTAATTGCATTTTGACATGAAAAACAGGTTAGACAGGAGAGGGAAGGGAAATCAAAAAAAAAAAAAAAAGGTATAATAAAGATTATTGTATATTCATACTTGCATGTCTCTATTGTTATTTTATTATAGAATAATAAATTTGTAAACAACTGCATCCTTTGGAATAAGAGTTTACTGGAATTAGAGTCCATGAAAGATTATGCTATACAAAGATTATGTGGCCATGTTACATAAATAAATAAACACTATGATCATAGAATAACCTTCTCGGTCTGGTTCTAGAATATCCGCCTAGTGGTGCCCACATATCAGTTACTATAATCTTGATAATTTGGTGGCTCTAAAGTGTTTTGTACCATCATAACATAAACAAATATATAGGTATGTACATTTTGCAAATAATATGTGAAGAATGTTTCAAATTATAATATCTATAAAACCAAGTTAAATTATATTTTATGCATACACTATTTCACTGAATAATCATATCCATCAATTATTCCCTTCTATATTTTTTGTTAGAACTTTGGGTCTCATTTGATCCTTCGTGTCAGCCGCGGGATGGCGCGATTTCTAACCAAAAACACATTAATATAATGTTCCTGGGCTAGCGATTCTCTATTAATATTGACTTTTTTTGTTTGTTTACAAAGTTTACTTTCTTTCGTTTCTGAATTATTTTTCCCAAATAATATTTTTGACAATGGGATAATAATAGTTGTTTTTTTTAATTTTTATTGAAAAGAGGGTCTTTTTTGGTATGTGTTCAAATAGTAATTTGTGTTTTTTTTTTTAAATAGTATTACTGTTTTTGTAAAATTGGATTGACAAAATTCAAGAGAGAATGGGTTTTTTTGATGGATCTTTAAATAATAATTGACATTAATTTGATAGGTTTACATTTGATTGCCGACAACAATTAGTGGGAGGGGTGTTTTTGTGTACGATTAAATAATAATTTATGTTACTTTTATAGGTTTACATTTGATTGCCGACAACAATTATTGGGAGAAGTGGTTTTTTTTTTCATGTGTGTATGTTTAAATAAAAATTAAAGTTACTTTTATTGGTTTACATTTGATTGACAACCGATTTGACTTCCTTTTGTTTATAAATTATGGTTTTGTTTCTACAAATAAATATTTTTGACAATGGGACAATAATAGTTGTTGTTTGTTTAATTTTTATTGACAAGAGGGTGTTTTTTGGTGTAGGTTCAAATTGCAATTTAGGTTACATTTAAATAATAAGTTACGGTCTTACTTTGATCGGTTTACATTTGATTGCCGACACTAATTATTGGGAGGGGTGTTTTTTTGTGTGTACGATTGTAGACAACAATAATTGGAAGAAGGGTGTAACCGTTTAAAGAATAGTTTATGTTACTTTTAGTGGTGGTGTACATTTGATTGCTGACAATAATTAGTGAGAGGGGTGGGTGTTTTGGGATGATGATTAAATACTAATTTACCTTCCTTTTATTTTACATTTGATTGTCAACAACAATTATTGGGAGAAAGGTGTTGTTTTTTTGTGTATGTTTAAATAAAAATTGAAATTACTTTTATCGGTTACATTTTGATTGACAACCGATTTGACTTTTTTTTTTTTTTCGTTTATAAATTATGGTTTTGGTTTCCCAAAAACCAAATATTTTTGACAATGGGATAATAATAGTTGTTGTTTCTTTCATTTTTATTGACAAAAGCGGGTCTTTTTTGGTGTATGTTCAAATAGTAATTTGGGTTACGTTTAAAAAATAATTGCTTTACCTTACTTTTAGTGCTTTACATTTGATTGCCGACAACAATTAGTGGGAGGGGTGTTTTGTGTACGATTAAAGAATAATTGTACGTTACTTTTTTTTTTTTACATTTGATTGCCGACAATTATTGGGAGAAAGGGTTTTGCATTTTATTTTTGTTTGTGTGTATGTTTAAATCAAAATTTAAGTTACTTTTATCGGTTACCATTTGATTGACAACCGATTTGACTTTCTTTTTTTTTTCGTTTATAAATTATTTGGGTTTTCCCAAATAATATTCGGTTTGACAATGGGACAATAATAGTTGTTGTTTCTTTAATTTTTATTGACAAGAGCGAGTCTTTTTTGGTGTATATTCAAATAGTAATTTGGGTTATGTTTAACTAATAATTTACAGTCTTACTTTGATTGGTTTACATTTGATTGCCAACAACAATTAGTGGGAGGGTTTTTTTTTCTATACGATTAAAGAATAATTGACATTCCTTTTATTTGACCGTTTGATTGCCAACGACAACAATTATTGGGAGAAGATGGGTTTTTTTGGGCTATGTTTAAATAAAAATTTTAGTTACTTCTTTTATTTTACATTTGATTGCCAACGACAACAATTATTGGGAGAAGAAGGGATGTATGTTTAAATAAAAATTGCAGTTACTTCTTTTATTTTTGACATTTGATGAAGGCCATTTGGAATCCCTCAAACATCTTGCCTTTACGAAGTGAACCTTTCGTCGGCAACAACGAGACTTACAAATGAAAGTCAAAAGATGTTTTTGGATCTCAAATCTGCATATATTTGCCGCACAATCCAATCTTTTCTTTCAGCAGCAGGATAATTTTTTTTTTTCTGCTGTAGAAATATTCCAGCGCCGGCTTCTGTGTCTGGCAATTCCCATCTTTTCAAGTTTTCAGCGTTGGAATTAGCCATCTTCTTGGTCTCGGAAAATTTCTCACTAAAACGTGACTCAAAGCGTGATCGTTAAAAATTTTATGCTACCCACCCTAATCGAGAATTTAGGAGGCTTACAGCTTTACGAGAAACAATCACGACACTGTTAAAATTGTTAAAAGGTAACAGTACATCAATTTGTTTTAAAAAAAAAGGCCCCAATAAAAATTTAAATAATTTTGACATGATCAAATTAACACACCCTCGTACGATATTGTTACGTAAAATACATAACACAGCATTACAATATAGTGCGTGACACAGACAACTATGGCATTTTCCTCTGCTTTTAGCATCGGAAAAAGCCACACCGTTAGCCGCTAAGCTGAGTTAACAATCTTTCTAGATTTTATTGTAGAAAGAAGACTTAACTCCGAGTTAACAGTCTACCTTTTAGCGTAGAAAGAACACTTAACTCCGAGTTAACAATCTTTCTAGGATTTATCTTAGAGAGAATGTTTAAAGACTTGGGTGCTGCCGCGGAAACGGCATATTTCTAGAAATTTAACTAGAAATAGCGCCATCCCGCGGCTGACACGAAGGATCAGATGACAACCGAATTTTGTTCTATCATTTTTATGTAATTATGAATTGAAAGATCTACCATATATTATTTTCCAAGAAAACTACTTTATTCATAAACTTACTATGCATCTTAACAATGTGGATCTTGTTAAATTAACTATGCATCTTAACAATGTAGATCTCGTTTAAATTTATGAAATAGTTCTAAAATTGAGATGATCAATAATTTTTTTCCAAGAAAACTATTTTCATAAAATTGCTATATGCACCATCTCAACAATGTGAATCTTGTTAAAATTTGATATAGCTTTAAAATTGAGATAATCAATAAATTATGTTAAAAGAATTATTTTTTAAGAAAATGGTTTTATTTGTATGCTTATTAGGCATTTTAATGATAAAAGGTTTATTAAAATTTATGATATAGTTCTAAAATTGAGATAGTCAATAAATTATGTTGAGGTGACAGGCAATGAAAAACTACTACTAATGATTTTATGATATAGTTCTAAAATTGAGATAGTCAATAAATTATATTGAGGGTACAGGTAATGAAAAACTACTACTAATGATTAATGGGATATTAGTTAATTATAAAACTTTATCTTGTTAAACCAACTCATCAACAGAAGAAAATCTAAGCATGCATACAAACTATTGCCATAGCCACTTACCTTCTCATGCTTCATAACTGCTAAACAATCAATTTTATAATTAGTCATACTGGAGATTATGGAATGCATGTTATATCTCACAGATAATTCATTATAGTTTTAAACAAAATATCAAACATGGCACTATAAATTATAGTTTTCAAGTTACAACAATTTTTTGAAATGTTATACTTTAAAAAATATTTTTTTTATATATAGAGAAAAAAAGAGACTGAATAATACAGGGTCAAAATTTTAATTACTACGTACTTCAAATGTTGATGCAAAACTATTTTTAATTATAAAAAAAAAAATTATATTTTAGTTATACTTTAAATATTGGCTTATAAAAAAAATTAGCTATAATTATACATATGATCAATATATATATATATGATTTTCATGCAATATTTATATGTATGCATATAAATATATGTTCATAAAAATAAAATGACCCAATTTACTTAAGTACCATATTTTATTTTTCCATCTTTATAAATATCATAACTAAAATAAGTAGTTGAAAACAAATTACTAACAATTAATATTTATTTTGTTAGGAAAGAATATGCTAAAAAAACTAGTCAGAGATTGTATTGGATGACTGAAAGATTCCCATTTCCAGAAAAAAAAATTATTATTAATGTAATGAATATGTTTAAAATTTAAAACTGTTTTAATTTTAAAACAAAACTAAATATTTAATGCTGCAAAAAAATTTCAGAATAAAATGTATGAACTAAATTCAGTTTACATTTGTTATTAACAGTTCAGAATTTTGTATAGACTCAAATGTGTTTTATAATATCTTAGTAAAGTAGAAAATAAAAAAAATTGCAAAGTTAAGTTATTATGACTAAGATTAAAATGTATAAAAGTAAAAATTATAAGACAGTCAAATTTAGATACATTATAATTAAAAAAAAAAAAAAAGCATATTTACGTTTTTTGCATCATAATTGAGAAAATAATATTGTTTTAATCAACTATTTAATTAAATTAATATTCAAAGATCTTTAAATATGAATCTCTGACATTAATTCACATATCAAACTATAGAAATTACCAACTATTTCAAATGAATAAATAAACATTTATCATTCAAGCAGGTTTAGCTTCAAGGACTTCATTATTTCTAGGATATCCATAAGTTTTTCTTGCATAAGTTAGATAATTTATTACTTTTTAAAAACCACTTACAGTTTAAAAAATAACAGTTGAAATTGTTAATGAGATTAATTATACTTCTGCAGATATTAAATTTTGGATGGATATTTTTCTACTTTTACATTGGGAAAAAAAAAGTTATAAAACAAAAATTTTACATTTTAATAACATTATCATTTACAAATAATTAAAAGTAAAACTAAATGATAGAACTATAACTTTTCAAACACAGTTTTCAAAAATCTTTTAAAAGTAAATTCAATAAAATGTACCCACCTCCAAAATATTTTTATGATCATCAAGAACATCTTCTTCCATCTCCTGAAGATGAGATACTGCTTCATGAAATGTGTATAAATCTACAGACAATTCTTCCTCATTCTGAGATGCTAATAATGCTAAATCACTATTCTGTGGAGATAGTGCACCTCGATCTTCATTGATCTGCATATTTTGATTAGGTTTAAAATCAGTAGCTGGTCCTAATTCTTTCACTCTAGAAAGGTATAAAATCATGAAGACCTTTTTAATAAAACTTATTACATGTTAATATAATATGCATTAAGAAGTTTAAAAACACGAAACTAGTAAAAAAATTAAATATGTTAAGTTCTCTGACAGAGCAAATCAGAATACCTACACAATAGGATATTATGACCAAGCAAGTAGTTTGCCATTTGCCAACACTTTTATCTCACAATTTTATTTTATTTTACCTTTTTACAATATTAAGATGCATATATACATATACAATAATGAGACATTTTTAATAAATAGAACAAATGCTTATTAAATATGCAAATACACATTAAGGTTAGGAGAAAAAACAAGTATTTTTTTTTTAAAAAAAATATTTTGTGTAAAACTAGTTTATAAACATTATTGTTTTAATGAAAAAAGTGAATCCTATTTGTTATATTAATACTATGAAATATTATTTTGTGTTTTAAAAAGGTAGATAGATCGTGTTTAAATGCTAATGTTAACTTCTTTCAATAAAATTTTAATGTTTTATTTGCTCAATATATTTATTATCTATGATGTTACCCATAATAAAATATATAAAGTACACTGAAAGATAATTGGAATTGAAAACAATGTTAATCATTATTCCTATTTATTACATATGTTTAAAATCTGAATAAATAGTAATATAAAATAAAAAGAGCATTATTCAGAGAACCAAACACACAAAAGAGTTCAGTATTAGACTGTCATTAAATACTGTAAATATAAACACAAGTTTAGATAGTTTTTCACTTTCTGGTCTATTTCAAATCTTTAAATAAGTTCAACCAAAAAAAGGAAAAATTATTTCTACACTAGCGGAAGATGTTTGAGAAGTCATAAATTATTTAATAATGAGGATTAACTTTTTCACCTGAGCATTTTTTGGCTCCACAACCATTCATAAAATGATATTTGTGAAGCTATATTTTTGTTGAAAAATGATTTCTGGAACTTAGAATTATATTCATGATAGTAGAAAATTTATCTAACATTTTGAATTTCAAAGATTAAGTCCCAATTTTTTCTTATCTTCATAATTCAATGTTACTTATTAATTTTAGATTAAGCATACAAAATAAAAAAAAGACCTGAAGTTAAAGTTATGTTATGTATCAGTTTACAAATTTATGTTTAATATTTTGACTTTATGCAACATCCTATATATTATTTTGAATTGTTTCCATAAATACACAATGTAAGCAATAGAACATGAGTTTTAATTCTTAAACCAGATCTTTGAACATTCTTCTTAAGCATAATATTGTCAACTTTTTCATGAAACATTGCTTTCCATTTGATATAAGACTAGCTTTTAAGGATTCAGAAAATCTATCAAACTGTTTCAATGAATTTCAGCCAGCATGATAAGTTTTGGATCATCTGATTGTTTAAAGATAACATTGTGAAATGGTTTTTCAAAAAAAATTAATAACATTGACATGTATATGTTTTCCAGTTTGGGCTGCTAGCTTGATAGTATAAGAGATAAGTGATAGCAGCTGAAAGAAAGGTGCATCAGATCCTAAAGATCCAGATACAATTCCATGATCCAAATCTCTTTACTGATGAAAGTCATAAGCTCAAAACTAACCTGGGGATATTGGATAAAATAGCACAGCATCAGTATTTATTAAATACTATTATTTGACATCTATTATTACTTATTAAAATTTACATAAATGGCAAAGAGATAGTGAAAAAGTATGTATATCTTTCAGGTTTAGAATGTGACAGTTACTAACTATTAGAATCAAAAGATGTGCTATATAGCCATAAATCCTCACATTCATTCAAGCAAGCTACAATTCATGAAATATTAGATTCACTATGAGACACAACTTAAAAATATGACACACTAACTTTGCTTCACATTTCTTGCTGCTGCTATTGACATTTCTGTCAGGTATTCTGATATAGATTTCCTGATGTACCCGCATTATATAGAAAGTATCTACTTCTGATAGAATTGTTTTAGTTATGTACACTTTTCATTCATCAAGGACATCAATCTCTATATAAATTTTATTTTTAAATTCTAAACAGCATTTGCTTTATTCCTCCTAGATAATGATCAGTAATGATTCTCCAATTTCTTTTTACTTGGGGAATTATAATCATTAGTTGGAAAAGTTATGGGTAATCTACATTATGAAATATAGAATTAGGCTATTTACAAAAAAATTATTTGTAAATCAAATGAAATATTTTGTTCACATATAGTTTCCATTACAAACAAATTCAATGAAGTTATTTTCTTTTTTTAGCTTGAATGATAATATCCATAGTTAGACTCATATATATTTATATCTCCTAAAATATTTTAAAAAATAACAATAAAATACACCCTTTCATTTCTTTTGGTAAAAATATAGTGACCAACTTAAAATAATATAAAAAGTATATTTAGATTTGGAATAGAAGATTGAAATAATATATAAATAAGAATAATGAAATTCTCATCACAGTAGCGCTCTCACAAAGTATGTACACATGTATAATTAAACTTTACAAGTGTCATAATTTTTCAACAGAAAATATATAATTCACAAAATACATTCATTACTTCATACAATTTTTTATTGATAATTTATATTGTTAAAAAATAATAATAGCCATTTTATTTGTGCATCCATTCATGAACTTACTGTCTACCAGATAGCATAAAATTTGAATAAAAAACTGAATGTAGCTTCATCCCTGACTTTATATTTCAAGATAATAAATTATAAAATGTGGATTCTTATAATAAAATTTTACATGCTATCATAATTGCTCAAAGAAAAATAATTAACTTATCATTCAGTGATTATTCTGTTTATACCAAAAGCAAAATTAGTAGAAAAACAGTTACATGTTTACTGAAAAATGCAATTTCATAATAAAATTTTCATATCACATCACAAAGATCACACAAATTATTGGAAATTCCAATAATTCAAGGGATTGCAGATAAATTTAATTGTGAGAAAAAGTGGCAAAATAAAGTAGGTAAAACTAACAGACACAAAAAAGATTAAAACTTGCAAAATTAGTACATATATTATTCAATTGATATATTTTTGACTTTTGTGTCTATATTTTTGTTTGTTCATAGTCTCTTTCTGGATTTGCATCCATAATAGCTCATTTTCCCCAATGCCTAAAGGATAGTTACACCCCAAAAATGTTACCAATTTCAGATATAAAATTTGCAGTAAATCTTTAATGTGGATTTCACAGTATTTATAAAATTAACTTATTCTGATCTCCCTTGTTTATATGAGTTTTCAAGCCTCTATCTCTGTTATTTCACAATCTTACAAATGAATTAATCTGCAATCCATAAGCTGGATGTAATTCTTCAATAATATATTGTCATAGTGAAAATTTCACTAGTAAATTCCATTTTTCAGCAGACAAATCTTTCTTGCATAGATTTTGGTTTTGATAAAAGCTAAACAATTACTGGGCAATGACAATCTACTATGTGCATAACTATCCACATTTTATAATTTATTACTTCAAAATATGAAATCACATGTGAAGTGTACATTCAATTTTGTACAATTTGCAAGTATCTAATAATAGATATACCAAATAAAATGTCTAATATTGTTTTTTTAATAATATATGGAATTAACAGAGGATTGTTTAAAATTATGAATATATTTTGTTAAGTAAACTTTTCTTTTGAGCAATTAGGACAGCTTGGAAAATTTAATTAAATGTGCACATTCAGTTTTGAGAGTCACTATATCAATCTATCTATGGTAATGGTCACTCAAATAAACAACTATGTGGAAATAATATGGGAAAATTCCCTTGCAATAGATAAACAGAGAATAATTCTATATAAAAAAAATTTCAATTGATGACTTTGAAAATTATATTAATATAGAATAGAATTAAATCAGTAAATTATGCATCAAATTAAAATATAATTCAGATATTATGACCATGTATTTGTTTCTAAATGGCATTTCTTGACTGTAAAGAAATCTGTTTAAAAAGAATTTACTGACCTTGCATACAGGTAATGAACAATTGCCAATAATCAGTTAAAAATTAAAATATATAAATTCAAACAGAATTGGAAATACTAATGAAACCTTTTAAAATATGATTAACATTTTTTTTATGTGTTTTTTATTTAATAAAAATCAATTGATTAAACCATCAATCCCGATACAAATTAATTAAAAAGATTATCAAAAAAATAAAAGCCTTTAATCAAAAATCAGCCTCTGTATATGAATACAATCTTAAATAATATTGCTTTTACTTTATATAATTTGATCTGATGTTGTATGCTATATTTATTCAAAAACATTTTGACTTGTAGCATACTTATACTCTATCTTAAATACAATAAATTATAGATCTACATATGATTTGACCATAATCGCCAGATTCAAAGTAATGGAACTGATACATAATGGATGATGGTGTTCAAATGGAACATGAAGTCTTGAATAAAGACTTTTTGTTATTTTATAGTACAATAAATTTTTGAATAATGTTCACTTGCAGTATTTGTGGTCCTTTAATTATTAAAGCTGCTTCATTATTCTATATGAAAAATTGTTTCTTCAATTAGAAACCACATAATACTCATATTTCAATTTAAACATAGGGTTGATGCAAATACTATACTTCAATCATAATCTACAATACTTAAATATAACAATTTCTTGAAGGATTGAAGTAAAATTACATTTTATCAGATTGGTTTCAATCATAATTTTTTTATTTTATTTCCTGATACTTGATTATTTAAAGAAAGTAACTACTATAACTGTGTTTTTAATATCTTGCTTTTGTCTTTTTATAAGTCTTGCTGAAAATGTTTAAAAATTGTTTTGCTAGTTTTCACTGAATGACTTTGAATCAATAAATGTGATAGAATGAAAGGCAACGCTAAGTTATTCTATTTCTGTTTTTAGCACTATATCTGCATTTTATTTTTTTCATTAATGATTTTATATTGCCTTCATTTTATATATTTTGGTTTACTTAAATGGAAATATAATAATTATTTTTTTACTATTTTTTAATAAATTAAGATTATATATATAAACCAATAAAACATATGTCTTCAGTTTAAAAATATTGCTGTTTTAGTAGCATATTTTTTCTACCTTCTCTTGACTAGATGACAAGAGTTCAATAAATCCTTATCCTGTGTTTTCCTATCCAAAGTCGTCAAATTAGTTTCAAGCTTTGCTTTCATCACTGAAAAGCTTGGCACAGAGTACAACTGGACCTTAGTACATAATCCACCTTCCTTGCCTATCATTTACTTCCATATTATACTATCAAGCTTTCAGCCCAAACTGAAAACATATCAATATTTTCAATCTAAGGCAACTTGCTTTAATAATCATATAAATTTGAATCCAATTCAGTTTCTATATATTATAATGTGCTTACTGTTAGTCAAAAAAAATGTGAAAAAATATACTGTTAAAAGAGCAATATACACAGTGAGATGTGAAATGGCTTCTCCTTTATCGAAATCTCTCAGCCACTATGCCTAGAAAAACCTGCTGGCCAGCTTATATTCCCTTTCCATTCCCCACACTGTTTTTCCCATATTTTTCTCTATTCTGCTCCAGCCCATTTCCACAACATAATCTTTGTCCATTCTATGATCTTCATATCTAAATTGCCCTTAACTTTTTCCAAACTCAATATAAAAACCAAGAACCCACTTTCTGTATAATCACTTTGTTTATATTTATTCTCCCACAATTTCATTATTTGTATCCTTTCTGCTTACAAGCATTTACATTCAAATAGAAAAGGCCTAATATTTTCCATGCCTTCTTTATAAGTCAATTATTTTATATAGCACAATGTTTTTTATAAACTATAATATTTAAACAGCATTAAACTGTTGCACATGCGCTTTGGATTTTAAATACAAAAATGAATGAATACTAACACTTCAACCACATGATAAAGTCTTTGGAAAAAATAGTTGTGGTTGAAGTGTTAGTATTCATTCATTTTATATTTAAAATCCAAAGCGCATGTGCAACAGTTTAATGCTGTTTAAATATTATGCCTTCTTTATGTAACTTGTATGCTAAATCACTCACATTTCTCCATTTTTATGTATATTCTGTTGCTAATGATCCTGTTCAAGCTTTAATCAGAAACCTACTTTCCTTGCTATTATCATATAGCATAAATTAACTCACAAGTAATATTCGGTTTTTCTATATAATTCCTTTTTACTCTCTATACTAGTTCTCCATCACCTATTTTTTATTACAGCATTTATTCTTCTATTCCATTCTTTGCCACTATAACATTCAACAAATCTCGTAACACAATCATAACACCTTTTGTGATATAAAGTCTTTATCCAAATCTTCTGCATATCATACTACCATTCTCACTCATCTTGTTGCCTGTCCTTTACTCATAACCCAATTAAATATTATTTCGGCTATTTTCTTACTATCCATAAATCACAATCTACTAAATATTTTCATTTTACTTTTTGCATCTCTCATATAAAAACTTGACCGTCTCATTTCTCCTTGAAATGCCTTCCTTCTTTGCCATCCAGACATCTGCATCTAACGCATGTCTTCCTACTTCTCTTTGTATCCTTTCTAAATAATCTAGCACCTCTTTACTAACAAATAATACATTGTTACCATAAGTTAACCCTGTTACCGCCACTCCCTTCCATACAATTCTTGCTACATCATATTTATTATATAAAAACACTGTTAATTTCTTTATCAGTCCCTTTCTTTTCTTTGCTTCATTTATCAATTTTTTCTTCCATTCATCCAAGCAATTTCTGGGATTATTTAAGAAGATTCCCAAACAGTTATACCTATTCATACAGTAGTGCCACCCAGTGCAAGCCATAATAATCACTGCATAACAGAAGGTTTGTGCATAAAATCCTGATCTAGAGCCTACTCTTTCAATACCCCAGATTATTTTCTAGCTTGTGGCTTTCATCATTGAGGCACTTCGGAGATGAGAGCACTGTACCTAGATCTCTGAACCTATTGCAACCCTCTAGCAGCCATCTTTTACCTATTTAGTTAACTATAAAGCTATGAGCCCAAAATGAAACAATAATGTTTTCAATTGAAACTAATTTGCTTGTATAGTCATATAGATCTAAACTCAGTTAATATATATACATTGTGGTGTCTTTGGTTTTTTAATAAATCATAATTATCATCACCTTATGGGCATGACTGGTACTAAACCACTCAAACATCACAAGATCACAATTTACTATGCTTTCACAAGCTATGTTTTCATTTCGGGCTCATAGCTTTAGAACCAAATAAATAGGTAAAAGATAGCAATTGGAGGGTTGCATTAAATCCGAAGATCTAGATGCACAGCTCTCACATTCAAGAATCCTCATTGACGAAAACCACAATCCAGAAAAGTCTGCAGGTATTGGATGAGTAGCACTAAATTGGGATTTTATGCACAAACCTTCTAGCATCCATTGATTATTAAAGGTTTGCACTGAATGGCAGTACGTAAACCTAATAAATGGTGATCATATGAAGTTTCAGTGGTTTAAAACAGTAATATGTATGCTGAAACATGTCATAGGTCAGGGCAATATTTTATTGGTTTATATTAAACCTTGGCCATGGTAGAGAGGTGAAATTAGTTATTAAAAAAATTAGACACTTTAGTATGTAGAAATTGAAATGGATCCAGATCTATATGGCTATACAAATAAGTTGACCTAGACTGAAAGCATTTTTTATGTTTTCAGTTTGGACTGATAGCTCAATAGTATAATATAGATATGAATGATAGGATCTGGAAGGAAGATGCATTAGAACCTAAATCCAGGTGCACTGTTCTAAGAACTAAAGTTCCTCACTAATGAAAGTCACAAGCTTGAAACACTGAAAAATTTGGATAGGAAATGGCAGATTAAGATAATTATTAAGCACTATGATCTGACAACTATCACTGCTTTCTAAAGATTACTGTAAGTGGCAAAAAATGAAAAATATGCTAATATATTGTAACCATATGCTTTGGTTCAAAGATAGTAGGTTTTATCCAGTGGATAAATGTGTAAAATTTTAAATTTTAATTGATAATAATTGGTTAAGATATTGAACATCAATGTGTAGAGACTAGTTATAGAGTGAAATGCTTGTCGATTATAATTTTCCCACTAAGCAATAGCTCACTAAGAAACATCTTAAAAAGTGATGATGATCTTGACTGTTTGTGAGACACTGGGAAGTCTGATAGAGTGGATATAAATCCCATAAACATTTTATCACATGTTCCAGTGGCAGCTATTTCAAATATTGTTTTAATAGTATTAAAATATTATTGGGAAGCATAAAAATAGTTAACACTTTATTTTATTGGTATTGTTAAACAATAATTAAAAAGAAACAATAAAATCAATTTATAAGTCTTTTAAAATTTTTATAAACAATCTTTAAATATACTATATTTTAATGTAAATTGAAATGCATCAGTCTAGATGATTCTCACTAGAGGGATCAAACTTAATTTATTCACATTTTACAGTGATTGGCTAATTCAGAACCAATCCTGCCATGTAATATAAAGTATATAATATAAAAGTTTGTAGGGGGAGGTAGACTACTCTCAAGAAACGTAAATGGAACAAGACTACAACTCCACTTCTGAAATAAAATAGAAGAAATAAGCTACAAAATAATTTTTTTTTTTAAATTAATGGGGACAAAATTTCATAGATATATGGATTTGAATACTATGGAGTAAACTTAATCACTCTGTGAAATCTCTACATGAAATCTCTACACTACTTTTCATCGATCTTAGATTCTTAACGTTGCCTACTGAAGGAAACACTGGAAGGACCGCTATTTGAATAAGCATTTGCCTTAAACATGTACTATTTGGAACGAAAAATAATACCAGAAAACGTAAGCATTTATTTTTGTTTTCTTTGTTTTAACCAATTATCAGAACTAATCACAACACAAAAGTTATTTAGACTGAAGAAAAAAAAAGATTGAAGTACTTTAATTTTCGCGCTACCATTAATTAAGCAGAAAAATCCGTTTGTGTATAAATTAATATTTCAAGAAAGTATTCTAAATCATTTTAAGAAAAGTTTCAATACATAATGAAGAAATTAAAATTTCACTTTAAATCATATAAAGAAATTAGTTTGAAAAGAAAAGTGCATAAAGTATTTCTTATTTCATTGGGGAAAGAGATCGTCTGCTCTGATATTCCCCGGGAATATCACGTATATATATATTATTATTAATTGCTTACTATTAAATCAATTCTGCTTAACATTCTTAAATATGAAATAAATTGCCAATAATAGTGAATAAAAAAATATTGATTTTTTTCTTCTTGATTATACAACATATAAAGTAATAATATTTTAACTTTAAAATTACCCAGATTATTTAAGATTGTAACCATTACTGTGGACGGGAAAAACAAAGTAAACAAAATCCATAAATGATTTAAAAGTTTATTTTCAAAGATTGTAATAAACTGATTGTAATTGTGCTACATTTGGAAAAATATATATATTACATATTAATTAAAATGAAAAACAAAGTAAACAAAATTCATAAATGATTTAAAAGTTTATTTTCAAAGATTGTAATAAACTGATTATAATTGTGCTACATTTGGAAAAATATATGTTACATATTAATTAAAATCGCCTAGAAGATCGTATTTATAATTAAATAGATTCTTCTCAGTATAACTTAAAAATCATAATTTGCTGATAAAAGGGAAGTGAAAAAAAATATTTATTTGTTTTATCGTTAGTAAATAACTTACAACGTAATAATATTTTAAACGGTTTTAAAATCACCCAGATTATTTAAGAGTATAATAGATCTTCGCGCAGAAAAAAAAAAAAGAAGAAAAACAAAAATAGACAAATTACTAGATATTAATTAAACCTATTTTTTGTTTTTTGATAATTTTAATTAAACCTATTTTAAATGACTTATTCTTGAAAATGTTTTAATATTGCTTCAGTATGCTTACATTAGTACACAAACCGATAAAGGATTTATATTGCCATTGGAGAACTGTTTGATTTTTGTCTGAAGATGTTAACATTGAACCGGATAACCAAAATATATATATTACTCAGGAATGTTTGCTTATCATATCCGTTTTCATATTGTTTTACTTATAAGAACGAATCAAACTTCGATAAAGTAATATTTCTTTAGTTTGTTAATTGCTATATATAATATTGTAATGCGTTTTTATTTTTTTTCATGTGTTATTCAGACATTAGTTGTTTTTTTATATATCAAGGTGTAGAATATACTAAGTAATGATGTAGCTGTGTATAAAGTATATACATTTATTATCCATATTTATATTATTTTCCCAATGAAGGGAAAGCATAATGTTAAATATTATTTATCTGGTAAGAAAGAGAAATGTTTATCTCTTTCACTGCTAGAACAGATGTTAATATTATATTGAGGAGGGGAACAAATAGACCCAAACTGGTCAAAAATATACACATAAAGATACCATTGTTCTATTATATAAAATAATTTAATAAGTATTTTTTTTTATTATTGCTTAATTTGGCTTATGAACGAGAATGTCTGCTTTAAATACAAAATGTAGTTTAATCCTCCTTGTTTACGTGTACATACTTTCTATAATAAAAGGTATAATTATTATTTTGAAATAATTAATGGATTTTACTGATATTGGTGGTCTGTTTATAAAACATTAACAGTTTCTGCAATGTGCAATGGAATATTTATGTTTCCACTTAGATTATTAGTGTTGTTTTACCTTGCTATTGTATTGATCAAAATTTGTGATAGATTTTATGATGAGTTAGGGCTACATATAAGAGCCTTAGATATAATAATAATTAATATTGTACAGGAATGATGGTCCCCATTGTTGATTAATATGAGAGGATATTGTTGGGGCTGATTAAGAGTTAGTGCTTAGAGCATAGTTAAGCCTAACAGAGGATGATCCCATGGTCTGAATTCTGTTTTCCAGTAAAGAGGCACTGCCCACACTTTTATACCTATGAAAAGGTATCAGAATTGGCCATATTCTTATACAACTATTATGTTGTTTCTTGATATACAACTATCATGTTGTTTTGTAGAGCCTCCTTTATTTAGATCCCTCAAAAAGTTATATAGTTAATATTCCACTGTGCATGATAAAGTGTAGTGTGTTTTAGATCGAATAGCAAGGTTAAGATAGTCGGACTGTGGGACACTGATATAGATATTGTGTTGTCTAATTGAAATGGTGTCTTTCTGATGTTGGGTAATCTTCATCAGTTTATAAACAGACCAACCAAAACTTACTAATGTTTGTAGAACTTCTACATAAAGAGCAAGGTGTGTACGTGGACAATGTGGATTGCTTTTCAACAAGTAGGTATTTACTGATGACTTAGTAAGATCAGTTAATTAATAAATGGTTAAGTTGTGGACATAGTGAATGTTTCTGGTGTCATGTGTGCATTTAACTGATGATGTTTGCCCCACATCAATGCAATGAATTTTTTTTTTATAGTAAATTATAATAAATTATTATTTGTATTGGAATGTGATAATTGCCCTTATCATAT
Organism: Epiperipatus broadwayi; assembly: GCA_028023455.1. Classification (NCBI taxonomy): domain Eukaryota; kingdom Metazoa; phylum Onychophora; class Udeonychophora; order Euonychophora; family Peripatidae; genus Epiperipatus; species Epiperipatus broadwayi. Next base: position 5,152,701 of record JAQFVV010000016.1, read on the forward strand.
TCTAATAACTCAAACAGCTACAGTTTGATATAATAAATTGTAATTTATAATTTTTATTTTATTTAAAAGTTGCGTATATCCAAAGGATATTAATACATTTTGTTTGCAATTTCAATGCTAAGATAGCTCAAATAAGTTTAACTATCTTAGTCTACCTAATAAAATAATAAAGAAACATATCCAAAAGGTTTATCATATTGGTTGGTCATTACTTACCACATCATTAATTTCCATCCCTAATTTTGGAATGGATTTATCTTGTTTCGTGTAATGTGTCTGAAAAAGACTTGTACATAATGTAAATAAATATTGTGCTAAAAATTTATTTAATCATCAGTATTCTTATTGCTAATCAACACACCCACACATTATTATTGTTATTGCTATCGACCTATCCTGTGATTATAGTGAAATTGTCATCAATCAATATTGTAAAAGTCACTATATGTAGATATATCAGAATAATTGTGTTAAGCCCTATAATTTATGAGTATATCTAGGGTATCATAACTTAATAATTAAACATAATAACCTAAAGAATATTAGTTTAAGTGATATATTAAAAGATTAAAAACCTAATATTGGTTTGATCAGTTCATTTGAATCCACAGATCTATCATTCACTGGTCTTGGTCGCCTTGTTCCTAATTAATGGAGAAAGAAAGTTGGAAAGCTATTACGTTTAGCTATTGAAAAATTACTCTTACTTCTTGAAGCTTAAAGTTTAGCATAGTTAGGGAATTTATTTGAAATTATTGAATATTGTTTAGTAATTCAATTCAGTATTAAGAGCTATTTGGTGTGTGTTATGCTTGGGTAGTGGCAAAATCCCTCTCACTGACCCAAGTCTATCTTGTATATCACCCTTTAAGCTACATGAACCCTGAGAAGGATAAATGATATCAATTTGTGATAGGTTTGGAATTTATGGTAAATTTGTATTCAGTTAATTATTGTAACTAGAATGGAATTGTGTTACATTCACCGTGAAATATAAGGTCAACCAAACTTTAAAGTATCTATTACTTCTTTTGTCTGAAATGTATAGCTGGTTTTGATTTTATGGTGAATATTCTGGTCTTAGTAAGCTTAGAATCTGTATTTTATTTAATTGTCTTATTATTATTTAATTCAATATCAAATTTAGAGTTCTGTGCATAATCTTTCATCATCATCATTCCTCTCATCTGTCATTTCAATCTTTCTTTATTCTTTTTTTTCATCCTAATTCATTATCCTAATTCACTCATCATTCATTAGCTCTTATTCCATTCTCATCTTAATCATCCATTAACTCTTACACATCTTCATTCTCAGACTCATTTTTATTTTATTATTTAATTATTACTTATTTTCATCATTCATTTAATCATTTACATCCTCATTTACTTATTGCCTAATTTATACTTCTAACTTCATATTCATTCCATCGATCTAATTATTATTTATTTATTAGTTTGACAAATATGAAGTTTATTTTATAATTTTTTTTGTTTATCTGCTTGTTTGTGGATTTTGAGGCTAGCTTGACCAGAAATTATTAATCCACCTTGTGATCTTCTCTAAGATTATAATTTCATGCGAGCTTAGCTAATAAAGAAATCATCTTTAGTTTATCATTTATTTTAGGCATATATTCTAGATTAGTTGTAGCTAGGAAGGTTACAGAGAAAGATATGGTTTCCAAACGTATAAATTGGACTAGTTAGATTAGCGGGAAGGCTACAGGGAAGATTATAGCGCCTAAAATGTGCGGTATGATTCAGTTACGATTACAGCAATCTAGAAGATGGTTACAATTGGGATTATGCCATGCAACATGGTGGCTTGATTGATTGACTAGGGATTATGTACGTTATATGGGATTATGGCACCCAGAAATGTGTAGAACTGATTGTCCAATGATCAGAGGAGAAGGTTACAATATATATATATATATTGAGAAAGATTGTCTATCTCAATTTACAATTAAAAAAATATAAGTAGCTGAAAATTTATAAGCTGGAGTGTCATATTTTATAAATTAAATTTAGATTTTATCATTAAAGTTAAGTTTCTATATATTATAGGCGCACAGACGTATAGGAAGAGATATGTATGTATTCAAAAAACAAAAATAATTGGTTTATTTTTTTATTTTGGTTCAGTTTTAACCCCCCCACTACGACTAAATCTAATTTCAAAATTGGAAAGGAATAAAAATCCTTATGCTGCTCTTCCACAAAATAATAATAATTCTTTACAACAGCTATATAATCAAATAATAGTTTTATACATAAAAAGCTTTTTTCAGCACCTGCTTTGGTGCCCTTTTCAAATATTACTAATCAATTTAATGTTAACGAATCACCTAACAAAACCATCCAGTGTTCAATAATGAAAAATTATATAGGTTGTTATATATAATAGTATAAAAAAAATGCATGTAATATTGTTTAACATCATGTTCAGATATAATCAATTGTTTTGTAATTATTGAATTTATATGAGGGTTTTGATTTGTTTTAATTATTTATATTATTATTGTTTGTTTTAATTCCATTATTGGACACTGGATGGTTTTATGTCAGGTGATTCCTTAATGTTACTTACATTAGTAACATTTAAAAAGAGCACCAAAGCAGGTGCTGAAAAAAACTTTTTACGTATAAAAGTATTATTTGATTATATAATTGTTATAAAGAATTATTATTATTATTTTCATTATTGAATCTAATTTATTCCAGCTAAATAGCTTAGTTAAATAATCAAATAATATTAGATACTTAAATGATTTCATTCATAATATTTAATATATATTTATCTGTTCTACGAATATATTCTGTTCTATGAATATATAATTAATAAACATTTTATCTTTCCAAAATAAACCTTTTTAAAATACTATATATATAAACAGAAAAAGCAAAATTTGCCTTTTTTTAAATTTATCTTATAACTTGGTACTATACACATACACAGATATTACTATATATGACAGCCATCCCTTGCCCACCTGAACATATGAATATGTTTATATCACTACAGACGTTCTATATATATTCTAACAAGAAAAAAAATGACTGGTAGTTATCTGCAGATGATCATGCTACATTTTTGATCATTCTAATGTAAGGAGAGTAAAGTAAATGAAAATAATATATATATACTGACATTAGATAGACAAATGTAACTTGAGGAGAATGATTATGATATTTTATCTAAGAGTTGATACACCAAATGTAATGGGATGATATAATTAAGATTATAATAATAATAAATGTGCAACCACAGATGTTAAAAAGTCATATTTAATTAAATGATAATGTAGATTTTTTCCCATCTTTTAATATCATTAGGTCATAAAAATAATGATCAAATGAAGTACCATTTTATATGTAAGTGATTGCATTTAATTCCTTTAGTGATAATAGTTGCATAACCAAATTCATCATTTATCTAAAATTCAACTCATTTGATTGACTACAGGATCATCTGGTAAAAAAATATAACTTTCGATATAAATGGGTAAAATCTATTTACCATGAACACCATTTCCATGAAATAAAGGCCATTTTTATAGACCTATATTAAAATACTTATAAAAAAAAAATTACATTGTTATTGTTTTCAGGTGCAATCTGAGAGTAGAGAATAGCATTTATAACACTAATTATATACATATAATCACATTTAACTGCTTAATTGAATAGCATGGAGAATGAGAGCATATATATAAAGAAGATGGAAATACTATCTATTTAATATATATGTAATTAATTATATATGTAAATGTTACACACACACATATATATATATTGAACCGTGTTCGAATATGTGCATTCGAAACACCGGTCTCTTAGGCAGAGAAGAACATACTCGGAGAGTATGTATGCCCAAACGATAGCTATAAAGTATATAACTAACGTTACATTTCCAGGACATAGCTTCTTCTCGGCTGTTGAGTTGAACATCACGTCCAAAGCACTTTTTTGTTTGTGTATAACTACAGGCGCCAGCTGCTTATTCTAAAAGAATACTAAAAGAATAGACAAAGCACTTTGAACAGTGGCCACTAACTCAACGCCTAAATCCACGACTAGCTCAGTTGTTTGTAATCACTAATAGATTATACTTAATTAGTGGTTAAAAGACTTGATAAAAGAATTGTAAAAGGAGTTGATAAAAGAATTTGATAAAAGGAATTGATAAAAAGAATTGACCGACAAATAAAGTTTAATTTTAAAGATAATTTATTAACTAACATTTATTTACTAAATTTAAACATTTTATAATTCTAATAAAACACACGCATATTTTAAATTAACATTTCTAAATGGTTTAAATATTCCTATAGATTTAATAGCAGAACACTCTAATTTAACTAATAACTATTGATATAATGATCCCGCACTTATTAACTCATGTACACACATAATAATAATAAAATATTACATAGCATTTGGAATTTAATCACACATATCAATAGTTCATGTATGTATGATATAAAGTTCATATAATTAGACTCTTGAAAGATTCGTACGAATTAATGCAATGCAATGGCTATTACAGTACAAACGAAATAAGCAAATGTTTTTACCTAGGCTTTTGAATGTTGACGTAGAATTTTGTTCTTTGGAGGCTGCTTTCGGTGAAAATGTTTCCATTATGAATGCTTACCAGCCGGCTGGGACATTTCCTTGCCGAGTTTCCTGATTTTCATGATTATTACTATCGGAGACAATTAGATACTGACGGAGATTTTCTAAGATATGTTAAGCTGACATTATTTCACGGGCAGATCTGCTGTTTTCTAGGACATCTGGGCTGGAGATAAACGTGCGTTCCTAAGATCTTCTCAACACTGCATTTTGTTTGTTAACTGCTCAATTTCTGAACTGCACTCACTCAATAAATTTGTGAACTGACTTGTCTCAACTGATTGTCCGATAAAATATTCAGTATTTATACCAATGACGTGTTGTCCCTTTCATATCCTCCGGAAAATATCTGTTGTCGAAATTCTTTAGCAATTAATCCTTTGATAAACGTGTTTTGGAAGATTGTTTAATTAGTAATAGCCATGCAGAAATGTTGTTTTATATTTTAATTAATTAATAGCCATTGCCGTGTTTTTTAATGATAATCTTCTTTAACTTCCATTTATTTATAATAACATTTATTCTATTGTTGACAATCGCACATATATACGCACATATATTAGTTTTAACATTATTTTTTCTTTAATTAAACTTGAATGAAAAGAGATTTGTATGTTTTAACTTTTTAAATTATATTTTTACGAATACTAATAAAAACTCTTTACTTCCTTTTATAACCCTTAGTTTAATTTTCCTTACCAAGACTTCCCCTCCCCCCTTTTGATTAATTAATTGTAGCTTTTTATTTCAAAACTAACGCTGGAAAACTATTTGATTCATTTTTTTTTTTCGAAAACAAACTGAAATAAACTCAACATTTAATTTTATGTTTCTCTTTTATGAAAAATTATTTTAATAATATAATTTTAGATAAAATTATATGTACAATATCAATATTGGTACAATATATATATATATTATACAAGCAAAATAACATAGTATGTATTTTATATCTAAGTATGTAATTCTGAAGCAGTATTTCATTTGCTTATACTGACTATTTTCTATATATGTAAATAGAGGGATTTGGGACTCAGGATTTTTCAGTCTATTCATCTTCCATTCTATTTCAAGCAACCAATGCACATGATCATGGATATGTGAAAAAGATGCATGATCCCCATTATATATATTTTGTGCAAAATCAACTCATTAGTTAGTCAGATCATAATCTCCCACACATAAATGCAATCAATGCTTGATTTATATTAAGATAACAATTCCTCCAGGCTTCAATCTTCTCACCCTCCCAAATATTCAACCATCCATTTCATTGAAAAACCAATGATGAAACACTCAAAGTCCTTGTTGAATTTGATATTATAGTCATACCCATGTAGACATTACATTAATCTAACCCTCATATTATTGGATATTACATATCCATATATATTAATAGAAGGATGGGCTTAACTTATACTAAGATGTAATCTATTTCCCCCAAAAATACATAATTCTAAGGTAGTATTTCATTTGCTTACACGGAATGTTTTCTATATTTGTAAACAGAGGGAACTCATGATTTTTCAGTCTATTCATCCTCCATTTCATCTCAAACAACCAATACGCATGACCACACACACGTAAAAAAGATGATCCCCAAAAATATAATTTGTACAGAACCAGCACTCATCGGTTAGGCCAGATCATAATCTCCCATACATATATACAATCAGAGCTCAGTTTGTATTAAGATAGAAATATATATATTGGGAATCAACTCATCAACCACTAACATATTAAAATAAAATTCATTAAGATAATATTACAAATTTCAGATATTTTTGCACAACAAGAGTGTCAATATCTAGTTTGCTAAGAGTAGTTGTGAAAAAGAGAGAAGTATAAAGGAAAAAAAAAATTTTTCTTCTCTCTCTTCAATTATTTTACCTATTAGTTTTTAACTTTTAAAACAATAAGAGATAAATAATTAAAATTTTTAACTAATGCATATCGATTTGTTTTTATTTTTTTTTTAAAAAAAATGTTTTAACATTATTGTTAAAGAAGACTGTTTATCATTAATTACTACTGGATTTTGTTTTCTCTTTATCTCTCTAAAACAAAAAAAAATGTTAAAAATAAAGTATAATTAAGGATTACCTTGTTTCTAATAATTAAGGAGAAAAAATAATTAAAGGAATTTGTCAATAATTAGTGGTACATGGAGTTTTTAATTATTTAAAAAAAAAAAAGGGAGAAAAATAAACTTTTGTAAAAATAGAATCAGTTAGTTATGGTTTAAAGCTATCATTTCTGAGATATTGTGAGATTGGATAAAAGATTGTTCCAAAAAATAAAATAGATGTGTTACAGCAGTAGGCCTGTGTCTTGTGAGTTATTTTTGATCAAGCTGTTGAGGAAAATGACAGTAGCAGCTCAGCTCTTGAGAGAATAGTAAGACATTAAGCTTGTAGTACGAAGTAAAATTAACCTCACTACTAGTTTAAAAGTGTTTTTGAAATGGAGTTGAAGAAAATTGTGCTAAACTTTAGCTAGAAACTAAGCATCACCAAACCAACATGTAGTCTGTTCACTCCAAAATAAGATGTAGAAAAAGATTACCTATGAATAATTTTTAGCAAGTTTTGTGTCCCCCTCAGTCTATGCAAATCTGATCTAAAAATTATTACATTGCAAAATAGAAATAATGAATAAATTCAACTTGTATTAACTTAGCTTGAAAATTATTATAGTGTAAAATGAAATTAATGAATAAAATCAATTTACATTAAGTTGACTTGAAAATTATATTACAAAATGAAAATAATAAATAAATCCAATGTGTGTTAACCTGGCCTGAATATTATTGCATTGCAAATTGGATAAATTTAACTATGTTAATCTACCCTGGAAATCTGTGTTAATTAGGAAGTTATCATCATAACAGAAATTTCAAGCTAGAACTTCTATAAAAAAAATTATTTAAACTCAACACTTGATGCTTTAAGAAGAAAAAACAAACAGAAAAAAACAGAGTGAAGGACTAAAAGAATAAAATCTATGGTAATAAGATATTGCAGTATGCATAGCTACATTCATAAATAATTTTTATTATCAGTAATAATTAATAGGAAGGAATACTTTTTTTCTTGTTGTTAAAACATGATTTTTTTATATATAAAATTGATAATTGATTATAATGAATATTATATTTGCTTTGTACTGGATATATTTTCCCTCTAAAAATATAAAGAGTATGGGACAAAAAAAAATAACAATTTTAGATAATTTTAAGTTTTTATCTTTTATTGTAAAATGTTTTTCAGCTTTAATCAGTAAAAACAGAAATAAAGTAAATGTTAATTAATTTAATACTAAGAATCAACAACTGGTTAATTTTATATGCTGATTTTTTTTTCATAGAAATGTTACATTTGGGATTGTCATATCTTTTCTGAATTGATTATTTTATTAATTAATTTCATTGTTTAAAAAATAATAGTATATAATGTCTGTATTCCTCTAGCTATCTGTTCTATGAAGTGGCTATGCGTGTGACTTGATTTCATCATAGCATGGCATTTTAAAAGATTTGTATCTTATCCAAATAAAACTATTTCAAGTAAGACAGATTAGGCATATACACCCGGGTCTCGTTTTATGCGGATTAATTTAATGCGATTTTGAAGTTATCCGATTCATGTTTCTTCTTAATATCTTTGTATGCGGTTTTCTTTTATGCGATAAAAATTATTAGATCAGAAGTGGAGCGCCGATAATGCGCTATTATTTTAAATATTATAAATTCAGTGCACTCACATCATATTTAAAGTAATAGTGCATTATCGAAGTTCGACTTCCATCTAATAATTTCAATATTTTAAGCACTTTATAATAGTACTATAATAGATTTATGCAATAAACAAGTTCATAATTCACTTAAAATCAGGATTTCCCCATTTTATATACACACATTAAATTTTACAAGATTATAATGTAAATCTGTTCAAACGTTATAGATGCCTACACTATGTATGTTGTTATTTTTGCATTTTAAATCACGTTATATTTTTGCTTTTTAAAAAAAGAGTATGTAATCAATTAATCATTTAGTGTCTGCAAGTAATAAATTTTACAAGACTATAATGTAAATCTGTTTAAACGTTATAGATGAAACATACTATGTATATGTTGTTTTTGCATTTTAAATCACATTCTATTTTTGCTTTTTATAATAACAGTACGTAATCAATTAATCATTTAGTGTCCGCAAGTTTATTTTTAAAAAGAGAGTAACAGTGGTGGACACAATTAAATTTGACAATTAAAATCTGATTTTTAATTGTAATTAACAATTTAAAAATTACGTAATGTGATCTTAAATTAATGTGATTTAAAGCGATGAAATTTGATTTTTAAATGGAATTGAAAATTAAAAAATTAAAGACAAAAATAAGAATTTAATTTTTGTTAGTTTTAATTACATTTTGCTCAACAGTGGTGAGTCGGTGTCTTTTTATTATCGTAAGTCAAGTTCTTATTTTAAACTTTTAGTTTATTCTAATGGAGAGGAAAAAACACCCCACAAAATGAATTTCTTTGGAAACAAAAATATCAATTTTAGATTGCTTAGCTAAATGGAAAGATCAACAGCGATTGGAAAATGTTTTAGTTGTATTTCCTCTTGACTTCGTTTAAGGGAAGCTACAGTACCTCACATCACATCATGATGAATCTGATGTCTCAAATAGTGATAATAATTAAAATACTGTACATGTATGAAAAAAATGTAAATTACGCATAAAAATATATTGTTTTCAATAAAATTAAATACTGTAGTTAATAAAAAAAGTTTGTCTTGTATCATTTTTTTCAAATTTGAAATTTTTTATTAGCCATATTTTACTTTCTTATTTTTTTTTAATGCGAATTTTAAAGTAATTATACGTAGTTGCTTTGCTTTTATGCGATTTTTGGAAAATTACAGTATGTATCCCCCATTTTTCAAGGTAAGGTAAGTCTATTTTTGTGCAATTTCTTTTGTGCGCGTTTTCTGAGGAACCTATCTAACGCATAAAACGAGACCCAGGTGTACATTTGTTTTCTCTTCTTCAAAGCAAAGTTCCTAGGCTAGCTCATGAGCAATAATGGTTAATTTTTATATATGTGGGGTATACATTTGTGTTTACATACCCAGAGAAAATTTCATCCATTAAACATTATGTATTAGATGTTAGTTTATAGTTGGCCTGTACTCTCATAATACCATATAGCCAGAGCATTGACGATGACCAGTATATACCACAATTGCAGCATTTCTTATTATTAGATATTTTAGCACTTAAGTATGTGACTGCAGATGGTTGTTTCTAGATAATCTTAAGTTTAGCACTTGCTAGATTATTAGCCTATATATTGATATTGAAAATCCAGTCTTGACAAATGATTATCCATTAATGCTTTTGATAAAACATTATTAGTATAACTAATTATTTCATTCTATGCTGATTTTCTCATACTCATTTATTCATGGGGATGACAATAATTTCTCATCTCTCCATCTTTGCCCTACTCATTTGTTCCATTACAATTATAAAATATCCATTAATTTTTTCTCAAGTATTTAATTTACTCTGAAAGCATCTCCACAAATGTGTTATATTCCTAATCATTATGATAAATGCTAAAATTAATATATTGGAGCAAAAACAGAAGAAAGAAATCTAACTTCTTTAACCCAGAAGATTTTATAAAAAAATAAGAGATAAGATTATATATCTTAGCTTAAGATTGTGCTTCATGTTTCTACCTACTAACCCGTATTCAAACCCCTATATCCCATCCCGCTCCTTCTGTCGTATATTTTTTATGTATATATTTGGAATGAACGCCTACATTTGTAGTTTAACTTTCAATATTTATGATTATTAATTCTTTTTATTAATTATTAGTTCTTTTTTTATTAAACTATATAGGTGCGATTCATATATATATATATAGGAGCAAAATTACTAACAAAAGATTGATTTTTTGTAAATATTTTATTATACGTCATTTTTTAAACTTTTTCTTTTTAAAGTACTTTTTCTATTAAACTGTATATTTTTATAAAATCCAATATGGAAGATGCTGCAGTAATTGTCTAAAAATAATTTAGGGTTGGAAGCACTATTGTTTTAATCTGGGGTAGGTATTTTTAATTAAAGTTTTACTTAAAAGGGGATTAAGATTAGAGATACTTTTATTAAAAACATGTTGTCAAATCTATTTCTAATCTGGAAATAGATTTGAATTTATTTTTGGATGTTATCTTACTGTTGCATCTTTAAAAACAACTGATAAAAGAAAAAGTATAAAATGACTGAATTTTGAATTACAGGGGGGAGATTAGCTATTCTAGTGAAAATGATTGTTAACATCGCGGTGAAACTTAAAATGATGTAGCAGTAAATCCACCACTCTTCAGCGGCCTCTGCCGCTAATGTAATATCCTGCTGCCCTGAAATGAAGAAAGGTCTAAAAAGAACCTTAGAATGCTAATAGAAGTTTTCTGCCACCGAAGTACTTGCATTTCAATTGTCGTGCACGTGCAACTACTAAATTGGACTCTTAAAATTGCAAAATAAATTATTTCCAAACTGCCACCATTGAAACTAAATCTAGCTTGATTATTAATCTCGAATTCTACTAATCAAGATTTCTCATGTATTATTTAACTTTGCTTTTTATATAAATCTGGTGAATGTAATTTTGCTCTCAAATGATTTCGTTATATTAATCTATCTCATATGCTCTAACTTTCTTTAATTTTGGTGCGGTTAGTTATTTATTACTTGATTTTATATATATATGCTTTATTATTATTATTATTATTATTTTTCCAATCTCAAACAAACTGGTGAGCTTAATTTATAAAATCTTTTCTGTCTTTTAAGTAAACTTTCATGAATCAAGTTTATTAATGTTCCCTTAAAATATAACGTATTGTTAATTAATACACTCGCCAGATTGTTTTACGAGCCAACATTCTATTTATGTTTTAATATAATATATATTGTAACCTACTAGAATGAGATGGGGGTATAAGAAAGAGAAAAGAAGAAAATGCTAATAATGAAATGAGAGAGGGGTGTGAGAAAAAGAAAGAGGAAGAGATAGAAAAGAAAATGCTAATAATGAAATGGAGCTAATGATAATGATAAGAATAAATGATGGAAAAGAAAAGAATTGAGGAGGAAGAGAAATGAGGAAAAGTAACAGAAATGATATATGTAATGGAGACAGAAAAGGAATGAGATGATTGAAAGATATGAAAGAGAGATATAAGAAGAAGATGGAATAAAGGAGAGATAAATGAAATGAGATGATAGAAGAAACTCTTAACGAATGTTTTAAATAGCTGAGATGATAGAAAGATATGAAAGAGAGATATAAGAAGATGGAATAAAGAAGAGAGAAATGAAATGAGATGATAGAAAGAAATGACATGAAAAGAAATGTAATAAAATTGAAATGAAATGAAATAAAATATAAATGAGACTCTAAACGACTCTGCTCAGTGGGGTTACAATAAATTTAAAGAAAAGAGATGATGATCCAGAGATGTATAATCAAATAAAGATCAAATCCAATACTGATGAACTATAACTACTACAGCATATTAATATTTTAATAAACCATACAAAAGATTATCTAAAATCACTAATCAATGCTTAACATATTAGTCCTACCAATAGATTATACACTCTCTGAATAAGACCTATGATGCTGTGCTTTAAAATATTATCTTACAGAATTATATTTACTAAAACAACAAGAGTAAATAACTTCAGGGATTTTAAAACTAACACTCTTGTGTAAAATTAAAATTTAAGTTAAGTTGCCTAATAATGAATTATTATGATTAATAAATAAATGACATCTTAGCTGACCATGAAATAATTATAACATGTACAATCTTAAAATAATAAACAAAACAAATATTAATTCACAAAATTTAATGAATCAATTTAAATTTAACTAATAATGGCCTATTATCTAAGATATTACTTGAGCAAAAAAAAGAGCAAGGGTACTTTTAATGCCTTTCCATACTCACAGACAACCACTAAAGACCTCAAATTCAAATGAATTAGAATTCTTTAAATATATCAGATTTAAGATGATGATAGATGATGTGCAGTAAATATAAGATAAGGTGCAGCTTTTAAAATAATATTAATAAAAATATTCTTCTGAAGTACTAATATTGTTAATCTGATATTGCATAATCTTTAGTCTGAAAGATATACTGATAATTTAAAAAAAAAAATAAACTTTTAACTAAGTATTTAATTAGGTATCTGCTATAATGCAATTATCTGTATTTATGATTCAATATGAGAATCATTTACTTTAACATAGCTTTTTTAATTTTCAAGACAATATTAACTATATTTAATTAACTTAGAATATATTTGTAAATTTCTGAATTGACGATTCAATAACTTTTATATTTTAAGATTTTGTGAACTTGAACCCAAGACAATAATATATTCTCATATAAAAGCAAAACAAACAAAACAAAACTTTTGAAATAATAATAATTTGACTTATTAATAATGAGAAGACATGTTTACAAATGTAGTAGAATACAAACAATGCCAATACCGCACTAAGATTTAATAATTATTTGGACTCTTAACAGTTTTATTTAACTTACACTAATACACTTACTTTCTTTTAATAATTATATTTTTCTCAAAAAAAAAAAAATCTTAAATTTTAATTATCATATGTACTTAATAAGCACATTACCATTCTTCTTTACTAGACTAATTTATACCATTATTGTATCATCTAATAATCAGAATGACACACAGAACTAGGTTTATATTGAAAACCCTAAGCTTAATTTTATACTCCTAAACCTAACAAACGCTAAGTTGGAATAAGCATATTCAGCAATACTTTTGAAAAATATCATCACTAGTTTCACGGATATAACTAATATCATAGCTAGATATACGTTTAAATCAGATTAAGCTAATATTAAAACTAAACTAAATTAAGTGTATGGGACAATCATTCATCAGAGATCAGTTATATATTTTTTTAAATAACTTTAGTCCACATAAAATTATTCCCTCAACAGACTTACAAATCCAGCGGCGAAATTTTGGATGAAAATATTAAATTAGTATGTTTGAATTGCCACTTATACCATATGCATATTTAACATACTTTAAAATAAATATAACTTATTGTTGGTTAGCTTGTGCGTGATAAAACTATCATAGCAACACAATTCAAACACTGATATACTCATGAGTCTTAAATTAGCTACAACTACCTGAAGAAATACATTTCCTCAAACAAGCATATCTTGTCATCACAAATCTAAAACAAATGCAACATCACCTACTGTGGTGGAATTAGCATTAAGTCATCATGAATGATAGGCAAAAAAATATAAAATACTAAGCTTCTCAGAGCTGGAAAAGAATGTGGTGGTTTCCAAAATACCTAACTACAAGGCAAAACTAAGATGTCTGGATTCATCTACAGTACATCTGGGAACAGGAACACACACAAGAAAAGCACAATCCTCTCATGGGATTTCCAATGCTTATAAATGTGATCATTATCACTGAAAAATACAATAAAATACCCTCTTTTTTGGGGACAAGCACTATCAAATCATGGAAATACAATACAATAAGGATGATTTTCTCTAATTCATAAGCATATTCAAAAATTATAAACTAAGCCTAACTCTTGAGGCTAACAAATACTAACTAATAGCAAGATATATATACTTCACCTTAATTAATTAAGTTATTCCTAAGAAGTTTAAAAACACAAAACGTATATCCAATGTTCGAACCAAGAAAGCAAACTATGTGTCAACTGACTACTGTAGAAAATACTTTAAAATTAAATGCATATAAAATTCTAGGCAAGGCACAATGCACACATAACAAAATATTAAATGCTAAAATATAATAACTAGTGGACTTTAAAATTGTAAATTAAATGCAAGAATATTTACTTCTCAATGAATATAAAATATTTGTAGTTATTCTTAATATAACATTCATAAAACAAATGAATGGATATTCTCTGACAAACTTCTTTAGTAAATTTAAAATAAAAATTGAGTAAAACATCCCATTATATGAAAATAAGACGGTGATATTTAAATCTCTATAATAAAATTATTAAATAGAAACTAGCTACTGTAATGCTTGATAAATAAACTAAATCTACTTAAGAATGGCAAAAAACATTTGCTCATTTAAATAAACCTATTTCGTTTTAAAATTATAACTCTAGTTTACCTGTATATTTACGCAAAAGTGTTACAAAAAAAAGTTAATAGCATAAATATTTTTATGGTTTTCTTTTTTTTAAAACCAATAAAGCAGACCATAAAGAAAAAAAATAATAATACATTAATTTAAGTTCATATTTCGGCTCCATAATGATTTTTCCATTTCATAACATGTAGACAATTTATCCAGGTTAAGATATTAATCTGAATTCGAAGCTTCAATTAATACATTTATACACTGGCAATCATTTCCAAACGAAAATGTTCAATAGTTTATTAATAATATTTTTTTAAACAATTTAAAAAAAAAAAATTAAATAATAAGATTAAGCCGGCATGAAACAAAATAAATTCTTCAGCTGAACACACTTTAATTTATTTATAGGATCCCGAGTTCAAAATTGCATATAATAATAATAAGATCTTTCTATCTGAATTTCTTTATCCTCTTTTAGGAAAACGCTTCTTTTGAAATATAATTTTTCTTAAGTACATTTCCTAATAATATTCCAAGACATATTTATTTTTAAAATTAATTTCCTTTGCTTACTTTTAAATATGAGAGTAAAAATTTTTTTACTGTTCAAGACATTTCTCCATTTATATGCTATAATTAATGTCATAAAGTTATTCTTAAATACTGGCAAGTATGACCATTTATAATGTACTCAATAACTATAAATTCATTATTAATCCTTACAAATTGCTTTAAAGTTTTATTTCCAAATACGTGTCCTTTTTTTTTTACTGTGCAAATAAAAATTATCCTTATTTTACTTTCAAAATAGTTTAATACAACCGAACGTTTATCTATGGAAATGATTAATAGTTTGTTCCTTAACCTTATTTCCAAGTAAAGAAAATTAAACAAGTTAATGTCATATAATATGTGAGATGCTTCATTTACTTTAGACATTTTTTTACTATAATTTCTATGCCTTGACTGAAATTCAAATTGTCAGAAAAATGGATTACCTTTCTTTTAGTCCTCCATCACTACAGGACGATTTTAAATATTTTAAACAAGTTCTTTAAAAAAAATTACTTTTATTAATAAAATTTTTAAGATCCACACCAATTGAATCAAACAAGATCAGCCCCTGGATAGTCCCTCGATCTCCGTTTTATCTCACAATTTTTCATCCACCTACAATTCATTTAAAAACCAATAAAAAATTTTTTATTAAATTTTAATATCCTGACAAACCAGCTGTGGAATCAATCTACTGACATAATCAATATAATTTTCCCATACCGCGTGACCTTCAGCTGCTAAGTCAAAATTTTAATATTACAAATATTATGCAACAATTGTTTTCTTTTTTATATTTTATACACACAATAGTAAGAAATATAAAATCTAAAGTTATACCCCTTCTTAAACCCTTAAATATTACATTAAAAATAATTTTATCCACACATTTGCTTTATTTACTTATTTTAAACAATATGGGAGTTAAATAATTTTTTATTCTTATGTTTCCATGTCTATGCATGCACATATTCTTACATACGTCTGGCTTTACATTAATTGTTTAAAATTATTTTTAGAATTACAACAATAAAATGTTAACTATTATTTAATCTAACTAACTTTTATAACTAGAATGCTAAACTACAAAACTAATAACAAATATTCTTATTTTCTTTTAATTAAATCTTACATATCATTTCTTTTTTTAAAATTTCTTACTTATTCCAACTTAATAATAATATCTTATTATTATTCTTTAAACATTAGAATAGATTATACAGTAGTTATTTTCGAATATATTTACTATTTATCAATTCACCATTATTTTCTTTTTTTTTAATATTTGCTTATGTTAAATTATTACCTAATATCCCTTATCAAACCAACTAATATTATTAAAAATATTTAGATTATCCTATTTTAATAATTAACTAGTTTAATTTCCATTTTTATCATCATTATTTTTTTTATCCAAATTTTTAAACAAAAGGTTAAGCTAAGATAACCTTGATTACCTCTTGGAACTAAGTGACACTTCAGTTAGGTACAATATATATATATTTGTTTAACTCTGGATTTTCTACCGGGGTAAATCCAGAACTCAAGCTAATTAACACTCTGAAACATTTTATAATTATTTATTAAATTCTGAAAGGGTGAATTATAATTTGTTTTCTATATATAACTGCTAATCTTACTTCATTTTTCATACTCTTAAAATATCAAATATAATATTTAAATATTCCAGTTATTATAAAATCACGAAGTTGGGATTGAATTATTTTAAATATCAGAAAAGGGATAGGGATAAATCTTAATGGTTTTTTTTACTAAATAAAATCTTCATGTATATTTTAATAAATGAAATTTCTCTCTCTATATATATTATAGCGGCAAAGCATATTATTTATATAAATTATAGTATTCAAACAAGGGTCATCTATTTTAAAGCAGTAAATTATATTTCATGCCATTAGTGACATTTATCATTACTGCGTTGCCGACATTTAGCCTCTCTTCGTATATATATATATATATATTACATGCTTCTAGTCTTCTAATCTGGGGGTTGCGACAAGTTCGAACCCATAGATTTCTTCTCGTATCTCATTCCGTAGATAGTTGAGCTATCCGGAATCACATTCATTTCATATAAAATGCCTCTGGCGGTGATCCCGTAAGTTTGACACACGCTATGCATATTCACTTCGTATAGATAAAAGGCCTCTCATGTCGGTTATACCAGCAAAAGTCTGGGTCACGCCATGCCTATCCACTTTTCTCTAAGCACTACCCAAGAAGGGGGTGTGAGATTTCGTTTTTCATCCAGAAGCATGACCTTTTCCTCTTAGTTATTTTTAGGCTATTATGTCAGCACTGCAAACTTCTTCGTATTATTTCTTTTGCTTCATGACCCAGTTTTAATGCTCTAATATTAAAATTGCGCTCTGCTTAAAATATATATAAATGCCAACTACTACTAGATTTATTATTGTTATAATATATAAATTTATTTCAATCTTACAATCCCACCGTCCGTGGTTTATATATCTATTTAAGAGTATATATGCCTTGGGAAAAATAAAGCGTTCGTCTTACTATTGTTAAAATAATTTTTCATTAAATATTTTGTCATAGTTTCAAATATAATCTTTCAAATGTCTTTTGTTTATTTTCACGACCTCAATGGCGTGAAAATAGTTTGTATTTATATCTATAATAACTCTCAAAACGCTCCCCTAAATTATGTTAGTCACCACGTTTCAGAACCATAACCCAAAGCGTTAATAGCAATTTTATATAACTTCTTTCTAATACTGATTGGCATCTTAATATTGGACCCACCAAAGATGTGTGTTTATTTATAATATATTATTTAGCTAATTAATAAAAGAGCATATGAGAAATAATAGCATGAATGACACTATGTAATTATCTACCGCTTGCTCATTCACGCACATACTAATGTACTTAATGTATAAATCTATAATAATTTGTCTTAATTTTAATTTTTATTGTCTAACTTATTTGAGTAGTTCGAATTCCTTTCCTCCACTTCCACATATTACAGCCATGCTTCTGTATATTTTAATATAGTCATAGTTAATAGATGTCTCATTGTTTTGTTCAGCTTTGCTAGTCGTCCGGATTTAAAATTAATTCTCTTGTGCCATCACTACTATGTTATTCATTAGGTGTTGGATCTGGGGCTTAGAGAGTGGGTTCGAATCCAGGCTGGTCCCTGATCTAAATTTTGGGCTTGACTGGGTTTGAAGTTCATTTTGTGAGTTCCAGCTCATGTTAGATGGATAAACATGTTTTGACCGGCACAAACAGAAGAAAGAAATCTAACTTCTTTAATCCAGAAAATGTTCACCTCCCACAAGATTTTATAAAAAAATAAGAGATAAGATTATATATCTATATTTACAGTACACCTGAGTCTCGTTTTACGTGTTAGATAGGTTCCTCAGAAAACACGCGCAAATGAAATCGCGCAAAAATAGACATAACTTACATTGAAAAAAAGGGGATGTGGTCTGTGATTTTTCAAAATTCGTGTAAAAGCAAAGCACCAACATAAAATTACTTCAAAATTTGCACAAAAAAAAAAAATAAGGAAATAAAATATGACTAATAAAAAATTTCAAATTTGAAAAAAATTGATACAAGACAAACTTTTTTAACTATAATATTTAATTTTATTCAAAATATATTTTTATGCATAATTTACAGTACAGTAATTTACATTTTTTTATACACATTTTAATTATATAGCTATTTGCCGAAAAACACATTCGTTTGCAAACAACTAGCCCCAACTTCACACTCATGTTGGGTCAATGGTTTTCTGGTCACAACGTAATTAGTAATTAATCTTTGAGACGATGATTTTATTAATTGTTTATGAAACTAACAACTAAAAATTAAATTCTTATTTTTGTCTTTAATTTTCAATTCCGTTTAAAAATCAAATTTCACATCACATTAATTTCAAGTCGCCACAAGTAATTTTTAAATTGTTAATTACAATTAAAAAGCAGATTTTAATTTTTAATTGTCAAATTTAATTGTGCCCACTGCTATTACTGACCTTTTAAAAATAAACTTGTGAACACTAAATGATTAATAATTGATTATGTTCTTTTTTAAAAAGCAAAAACAGAATGTGATTTAAAATGCAAAATTAACACACACAATGTTTGAACAAATTTACATTATAATCTTGTAAAATTTAATGTGTGTATACATAATATGTGGAAATCATGATTTTAATTTCATTATTGCATAAAATCTTACTATTATAAAGCACTGAAAATATTGAAATTACTAAGTTGAAAGTCGAATTCCAATAATGTGCTATTACTTTCAATATAACATAAGTGCGCGAAATTAATTATTTAAAGTAATAGCGCATTATTGGAGTTCGACTTCCGGTGAAACACGAATCGCGTAACTTCAAAATCGTGTTAAATAAGTCCGCGTAAAAAGAGACCCAAGTGTACAACAATAAAAAATAATAATTAACATGTCAATTTTATAATAATTATAACTTTAAGTCTTTTAGAAATTGAATGAAGTATACAATTCTTATCAATAAATGGGCTTGGTAATTTGTAAATATACAAAGTTATAGGTATTTCATATATTATATAATTAACCTGTCAATGGCAAATGAAAGAGTGGTTTTTACTTTGATTAGTGATATCCAAAATACGCAGACTATTGTTTGAAATTTCACAAGATTATCTGCAATCTTTGGATAGAAAGTGTTTGTTTGATAAATCCATCAATATGCTTGATTCTCAATCCACTTTTAGAAAGAAAATTTAGCATGTTGATTGATGTCAGGCAAGCAGTCAGACATCATTCTAAAGTCTGTAGGTTTGTCAGCATAACATATTTCCACTTTCAAGGAATTGGAAAGTAAGAGACTGATGGTCAGGACATTTCTAAAAGACTTCACAGCTAAATATCCCATGAACTATAATAGCTTCTATAAGGGAGACCATAGCATTAGTTTAGGAATATATGAAAAAGTATTTTTGCAAAGTTAATCCTCAATAATTACAAGTGGTATGTGGTAACACAAAAAATTTTTTTGTATGTCTTAATTTCATAGAATTTTATAAATTTAACAGATACCCAACAGTATCTTTTTAGGTGTATCTGTATTATGCAAAAAAAATAAAATGCAATTAGTTTGAATTTTGCTCATATACACTAAATTTTATGCCATTTTGAGGGGATTTAACAGTATCTATATAACTGTAGGGTTAACATAATTTTATTCCTCTAATTTGTGATCTATAGTCAATCTTTTTCACTTTTGTATAAAAATATTATAATACATTTTGTAAGTAATGTTCATAATAAATAAAATCAAATGTATTTCATTATAACCGATTGCTTTTACTAACAGAAAACAATCAATTCATCCTAGTTAGGAGCAGTATAAATGAAAATAATTTTATTTCTCCATTTTTTGCAATCTATAATTATATATATATATATTAATTTTTTTATACAAATATCATATTTTTGGTTAGTAATGCTTATAATAAATCAAATCAAATTTACTCCATTATAACTGATAACCAATCAAATCATCCCAATTAGAAATGGTATAAAGAAAAATAATTTTATTGCTACATTTTTTGGAGTTGATTTTTTTTATACAAATATTATAATACTTATTCCCAAAAATTATGTGCTTTTACGCTTGTTAGAGAAGCTATATTTGTTAATATTTATTTATGCTTAACGTTTTCAAAGCTCCATGGCTTCATATTCATAGCTGTGTGCAGTTGATAGTAATGAGGGGGAGTATTCTAATTTATACTAATTGGTTAGGTCTATGTTTTAGTATTTTATTGTTTAAATTTTGTTTAGATTAGTTTGACCATCTTTTTGAAATGGCGAAACAGGTAAGTATGCTTCCTTTATTTTACACCTATGATCATTTCTCTCTCTGCACACCATTCTGGGGTTGGAGGATTCGAATCTATGACCGGTGGTCTTTTCATGCTCCAAGAATGCTGATGTAGTCTCTTTATTATTCAGTGCCCTTTTATACATATATATGTGCTGGGATGCTCTGTTTGTGATGGTTGTTTTTGTTTCCCCATAATACAAGGCTCTACACCCGCCCTGAGGGCATTGTATTTGATATACCATTTGAGATGTTGATTTGGGATCTAGTTTGTCTTCTGAGTTGTTTATGAGTCTATTGGTGTTGGCTGAAGTGCGGAATCCAACAGTAAATTCTTTTGATAATGTTTTGACTAAATGTTTGGCAATGTTAGGTATATATGGTATAGTTATTCATGGTTTATTATCTCTGATTCTCTGATTCATCTTCGCTTATAATAAATAATGCTTATAATATATAAAAAAATCAAAACTGGAACTCTTAATTATATCATATTTTTCTTAGGAGCAGTAACATACTACTAAAATCATTACCTTAAGCAAATGACATTGAAGCCATTACAGGTTAAATTATTACCTTCCCCTCATCATAATGATTAGCCAGTAATCTTATCATCATTACTGCCGATTTCTTTTAGCTATGATTAACTTTCAAATCAACAACTAATCAACTCTACAATATAGACTAATGCTGTTTAGCAAATGAACTATTTTAAAACAATAAAAATTTATTTGTTTATATAAGATTTTTCTTTCATATTTAATAATAGGCTTTTACAAAAATAAAAATTTTAATAACTCAATGTTTTTTAGAGATTTTCAATACTACAACAAATCCCTTAATCTGCATGTTTAAAAATATGTAAATATTATAAACCAAATATTATTTTTCATAATGTTATCTCAAAATAATGCTCTTAATCTTCATGATCCACCTATTATATTTTTCATTCAGCAGTATTTTGAGCCTATTTATTAAAAAATAGGTAGATATTTATATTTGATTTGGTATTTTTCTCTTTTAAATCAAATTTTATAAAACAATATATAGTTTTCCTCCTCCTATCACAAGCTAAGTTACTAATAAATGTTATGAATCAATATTGAAACAGTATTTCATTGCCAAAGCACATACAACAAACAGAAATAGCAATAGAGGCTTAAAATATAATTACTTCTCTTAGAATAGAAGTAACTCACACTTAAATTGGTTTTAACAGTTTGAAAATATTGTGTGTGTGCATGAAAAACATTTGGTACACACACAGACTTAAATATATATATACTTAATTTTTCTTACTAAATATTTAAATGGAAAAAAAAAAAGTAATTTTTTATTTTGTTTGTTATGGGTTAAGATTGTTTTAAATTAATTAAAATGTTAATTACTCTCATCAAAGATAATCTTTTATACAGAAAAAGATTGAATATTATTTTTAAAAGAGAAAAAATTAGAAATTGTTTTGATCAAAAAATTTTACATATTAATAAACTATTTTTGGTATTAAAAAAAAATGTTTTAATTAAATTTTAAACTTACAATTACACAGGATTAAATGTAAAAAAAATTAATGATTTGGTTTGACAAATTAAAAAAAAATTCTTTTGCACTTATTTGTAATTAATAAAAATACAAGTCAATCCCATAGATAATAAAGTTCTTAGAAAAATCTAGGCAAAGAGAAAACCTAGTAAAAAGTATAAGGTTTAAATAAGCACTAAGTTTCAGTGGAGTTCTAGTTTGTGAAAGAGAGTAATATTATGTGTATCAGTTTTTAATGATGAATTTAAAAACTCAATCTAATAGCAGCCTATTCTGCATGGAAAAGTAGAAGAAAAATATTGATTTCCCCAAATTTCCTGGGGAGTGCCATTTAACAAATTCTAAGTGCCAGTAGCCTATAAAAATGCAGAAGATGAAGTCAAATTTCCATCAGATATATACTATATCTAAATATGAAAATGTGAAATAAAATTGTCTAAGCAAACAAATGTTTTGATGCAGTTCAATGCAATTTCATTCCCCATGATAGATGGGAATAATGTAGCTATGCATAGTTACATTTTGCAGTTACATCATACATTAAATGTAACTGTCAAATATGAAAGCTAACAATCAATCACATCATCATTCTAAAACTCTCAGTAAATAAATTGTTAATATCGAATATAACATTAATAATTAATAGCAATTTAATTCTAAAATCCCAGAAAATAGTGTTTTGTTCAATTGCTGTGCATGAGTTTCTTTGCATTTAATCACAATCAAATATTTCTATACAAAAACAAATAAAAATAAAAAACTAATTTGTAAAATTAATTTCAGAAAATGAAAAAGAGAGAAAAAGATTCTTAAAATTAAAAGATTCTTAAAATTATCAGTTCCACAATAAAAGTTTTAACTAAGACATTTATTTATAAAAAAAATAAAGAATTTCAGAATAAAGTTATAGATTTGAAAGAAAAATGATAATAACAGTTTTTTAGTATTTTCTGTTTTTCCTTTTTCTATTTTGAATGACAATTAGTCATCATATTTTTTTCTTTCCTGTGTTTATTAAAAAGGCAAGTGCTGATAATAATTTTAAGGTTGGTGTTTATTATGCTGTTTATTAATAAACATCTTATAGAAAATTGGATTGAAGTAATTGAAGTTAAGCTATAAAAGGCTGTAAGTAAAAAAAATTAGGTCAGTCAAATCGTCTCCATATTGTGAAAAGCATCAGAATGTGAATATACTCTGAAAGTTGAAAATACAGAGAGTGCATTATACTTTGTATTGTAGTCCTTGAGTTATTTATGGCAATGTTTGTTAAAATTTCCCTCATAAAATGTATTTTATGGTAATATATAAGCTATTTATACAGTGCTAAGTTCAAATCAAAATAAAAGTTCAAACAGGTTTACATAAATTACTTAGCACACAAAAAAAATTCATTCATAATGTTTTATAAACAGAGATTATTTTATTTTGGTGTCAATTTAGTGAAGTTTTATTAAATTAGAAACAGTCATAGTTGAGAATTTATCTGTTAAAAATATTTTACAAATTATTATTATTAATAGTTTAGAGACGGAAAAAGAAAGAAGGGGGGTTACAATTTATAAAGTTAAGTTTGTGAGAGTGACAAGTAAACAATCATATTTTTTTTATAAAAATGAATTATAACACTATAATTTAATAAAAGCAAATTGTCTACGAAAAGATCAAGAATCAATAAAAGTATTAAGCAATCGGTTCAGATATTGAATCAAATCCATTTACTTCTGTTTCTAATCACGACTCAATCCTTTTTTTCTTTTCAAAAATATACAGTACATATAGCCATATAATTCTATAATTAAAACCACTTCTTTTCTTTTCAAAAACTTTATTTGATGTATATATATATCCACTTATTTCCAACGTTTCGACTATCTTTACTCTATAGTCATTTTCAAGGATCTAGAAAAAACATATTACATTATAAACAAACTTCATATAATAAAACCAAAAAAACAATATAAAACATATAAACCCTATAAAATTTAAAAATAAATAAAATACATTAAAATCAATTAAATTTAAAACACAAAACATACACCACACTTACTTGACTCCCTTCTCAAAAAACTTTCCCTTTTTACATTTTCTTTTATCCAAAAAAATAATTGTTACAATAAAAAACTTATTTCCTTTTTCTTTCTTATATACTTCAAAAATGAATTTATTTCCAAAAATAATTATTTATCCATTACTTATCCAATTCTATTTAAAACAGGTTTATATCTTGTTATATATAAACTCTATTTTACCATTATTTTTTTATACAATCTAATCCCCTCCAACATTTTAATCTTAAAATCTGTATGTTGGAAATAAATGGATATATATATATTTAAAGTTTTTGAAAAGAAAAGAAGTGGTTTTAATTATAGAATTATATGGTTATAGAGTTTTATATATGTGTATAAGTGCATATGTGTAAAATATATTAGAAATTTTTAATTATAGAAGTAATTAATAATCAACAGAAATAATGTGGAATCTCAGTGGAAAGCTCTTTTAAAGAATTATTATTTTGTTTCAATATCTCAATCATAGTAGCCAATTCCCATTCAAAATCCTGGGTTTAAAGTTAGTTTGCTATGCATTATTTATTTTTATTAAAAACATCCATTTTTATTCTTTCAGAGGGATTTCCACGAGCGGAAATTTTTTTGACAAAACCATGTGATATTTGTAAAAGTGTGAATAAATAATTTATAAAACAAAAGCAATCAATCAATCAAAATTTAGATATAATTAGATTGGCAAGTCAATCAATCAGGAATGGAAGGGCAGGATCCAGACAGTATAAAAACTCAATCCGTCCTTAAGGAGGGGCTCTCTTCATCATCAGTCTATCTAGAGGAACCTCGTCAGGTTAAAATATCAATTTTTTAATACTAAAATTTTAAGTTTTACTGGTTTTTTTTTTTTCTGGTTCTTTTCTGAATGAGAAACTTCATCAAAAATTATTAATATTGTAATAGTGAGTAAATTTTTATATTAGGCGTATGTTTGTTTTTCCTGAAGTTAACTAATTTCATGATATCTTTCATACAATGGTAAGCAGTTTTGGCAATCGGCAATCAATGAAACTTAAACCGCAGAGAAAATTTTGCTTAAAGAAAATTGAGGAAAAACTGTATTTTATGAATCTTTATTTCGAACATGTACTTATTAAATTGGATGGATCTGATTATTTGTATTATCAACAATTCTGAAAAAAGATAATATTAATTTTATTAAAAATAAGTGTGGAACTGAATTCCAATGCTAATGTTATATGTTAAATCCCATTTGAAGTACTTACGGTATCGTTGTGAATCAAAGTAATAATTTGTCAATGGAAAAGGAATGACTAATAAAGGAAAAGAAATATAATCAGTAACTAAATAAAAATGCTACCAACCTATGACAAAATTAATGGAATATATGGAGAAATACGTGGATGAATGAACTTCTTTCAGGGAAACTACATTAAACCAACGTATACTGAAGTAGTCAATCTTAGCTTAATTTAAGATTGAGCTTCATGATGTCATCTACTAACATGTGTTTAAACCCTATATCCCATCCTGCTCCTTTAATCGTGTATATATATTTTATGTATATATTTGAGATGCGTGCCTAAAAGTTATAAAATTTTAACTTATGCATTTATAAAGTTTAACTTTCCAATATTTATTATTATTATTATTTTTTATTAAGGTACATAGGTGCAGCTCAAATATATATATAGGAGCAAACATACTAACAAAATATTGATTTTTTTAAAAAATATTTTATTATACGTCATTTTAAAACTTTTTCTTTTTAAATTGTTTTTCCTATTAAATTGCATATTTTGTCAAAATCCAAGATGGAAGATGCAACTGTTAATTGTCCAAAAATAATTAAAGGTTGAAAATATAATATTGTTTTAATGTTGGGAAGGAATTTTTAACTGTTTTACTGAAAATAAAATTAGGAATGGGATTAATAGATTTTACTTTTGTATAAAAATTTTTGTCAAATCTATTTCAATCTGAAAATAGATTTGAATTTATTTTTGAGTTATCTGACGATTGCATCTTCAAACAATGAACAAAGAAAACTTAAGATTTTAGATTAAAGATTAGATTTGAGCTAGAAATAAATGGAAAGCATTCCAGAAATACCTGAGCAGTATATAAAATGGGCTAATTTTAATCACCAACAGATTAGCCACTATTTAGAGAACTGTGCTGTTATAACCCACGCTGCTTTGAAATCTGAAAATGATCACGTAAAACCAATCACATTCCCAACCCTTGTGGAATCATCTTCCGCTGCTGTAACATCCTGCTGCCCTGAAATGAAGGAAAGCCTAAGAAAAGAACTCTGGAATGCTGAATGAAAGTTGGTTGTCACCAAGAATTCACAATGCCGTACTTTGAAAAATGGACTCTTGAATGGTGCAAGGTAAATTATTCCAAACCACCACCTTTGAAACTAAATCTAACCTTCCTAACTAGTCTCAAACTCTACTATCAATTTCTCCTAATGTATGATTTAACTTTGTAACTTTTCTAATATGTAAATTGCTCTCAAATAATTTCTATAAATTTAATTCTCTCATATGCTCTAACTTTAACTTTGGTGCAGTCATTTATTTATATGTATTTATTACTTAATTTTACATGTCTATCTTACTTATTAATATGCCAATCGCAAGCAATCTGACAAGTTGAATTTCTAAAATCTTTTCTTTTTAAGTAAACCATCATGAATTAAGGTTATTAACATCCCCTTAAAACATAATACATTATTAATTAATATACTCGCCAGATTGTTTTACGAGTCAACATTTTGTTTGTTTTAGTATAAAAATTTGTTTAACTCTGGATTTTCTACCCAGGGTGAATACAGAACTCAAGCTAATTAACACTCTGAAATCGTTTAAAATATTATTTATTCAATTCTGAAAGTGACTTATTAATTGTTTTCTATATATAACTGCTAGTTATTTTCTTTTTCCATACTCTTAAAATATCATAAGCTTAAATATTCAGTTGTTGTAAAATCCATGATGGTGGGATTGAATTATTTTAAATAGCAGAAAAGAAGGGGTCAAATCTTAATGTATATTTTACTATTTCAGTTATTAAATAAAATCTTGTATACGTATATAAATTACAGCGGCATTATGTATTATTTGCATAATTATGGTATTCAAAGTAGGGGCATTTATTTTTAAAGCAGTAAATCTTAGTCAATGTTGTTAGTGACATTTATCCGTACTGCGTTACTGATATTCGGCTTTAACTTCATGATTATATATACATGCTTCTTAATCTGGGGGTTGCGACAAGATCAAACCCATAGGTTTCTTCTCATTTCCTGTCCTAAAGATAGTTGATCTTCCCAGGACTTATTTCGTATAAAAAGGCCTCTGGTGGTGATTCCAGTATGCCTGGCAGATGCTATGCTTATTCATTTTTTTTCGTATAAAAGGCCTGCACATGGTGATGTCCACAGCATGCCTATCCACTTTTCTCTAAGCACTACCCAAGAAGGGGGTCTTAGACTTCGTCTTTCATCCAAAAATACAACTTTTTCCTGTTAGTTTTTCGCCGATGTCAGTACTGCAAACTTCATATTATTTCTTTTGCTTCATGACCCAGTTTTAATGCTCTAATATTAAAATTGCGCTCTGCTCAAAATATATATAAATGCCAACTACTTCTAGTTTTATTAATTAAATTGATTTCAGTCTTATACAATCCTACCATCTCAATTTAGTATTTTTGTATTTAAGAGTATATGCCTTGGGAAAAATAAAGTGTTGGTCTTACTATTGTTAAAAGAATTTTTCAATAAATAAATATTTTGTCATAGATTCAAATATAATCTTTCAAATGTATTTTGTTTATTTTCATGACCTCAGTGGCGTGAAAATAGTTTTCTTATATATATAATGAATCTCGGAATGCTCCCGAAAATCATTAGTCACCACATTTCAGAACCGTATATAAAAGCGTTAATAGCAATTTTATGTAAATTCTTTCTAATAATTGATTGACATCTTGATATGGGACCCACCAAAGATGTGTGTTAATGTATATCTCTTATTTAACTAATAAAAGACCATATGAGAAATAATAGCGTGATATATAATTATCTATCGTTTGGTAGACTGCTTTCTCATTCACGCACATACTAATGTATGCAATTAATTCATAATGTATGCAAATAATTTGTCACTATATTAAACTATATATTTTTTATTATCTAACTTATTTGAGTTGTTCGAATTCCTTTTCTCCACTTCCACGTGTACAATCATATATATGCATTTTTTAAATTTAGTTAATATTGAGTCTCATTGTCTTCTCTGCTCTCCTAGTGGGCCAGATTTAAAATAAATTCTCATGTGCCATCACTTTATGTTACTCATCAGGTGTTTGATCTGGGGCTTATGGAGTGGGTTCGAATTCAGGGTCCCTGACCTAAATCTTGGGCTTGACTGGGTTTGAAGTACATTTTGTGAGTTCCAGCTTATGTTAGATGGATTAACATGTTTTGACCGGTACAATACGTTTAAACAGAATTAGAAAAGCTGGTTATCATTCACTATGAAATGTAATCTAAAGCAAGGAACTCAAAATAAATAAAGAACTTAATAAAAAAAAAAAAAAATTACATCCAATTGTAAGGATTACCAATGTATAAAAGGGATTTCATAAAAAAAAAAAGATCTTGGATTAATATTTTATGCATTTAAAAAGAAAAATGGATTATGTGCTAAAACTTCTAACAGAAAAATAAACTTCAAGGATTAATTCGCTCAAAGTTATTAAAGTTTCCCAATGGCTTATGTAATTCAATATGTGTGCACACAGAACAAAACCAAAAACACAGAATAAAACAAAATAAAGCAAAACACAAAATTAAAGGAGATTTGCAGCTGCAGCAATATGTAAGAAAGATCCAGAGGATGATTTAGGAGGACTGTTTAAGTATAATTTTATTACATTATTATTTTTCTAATATTAAATTTAAATAAATTAGCGAAAGAGTCAATCATATGCCTAAGTTTGAATTTAACTTATATTAAAGTTTTTGTAGTTTGAATTAGTATAAAATTTTGAAATATGCCTTATTTAAATATTAAATTGATGCTTTACCCTTAATTAAAATAGTGAGAGATATAAGTAAGAACGTTTATTATACGAAGTGTTTTTGAAAGATCAGGTATTATTAAATATTTATGCATATAGATATTATATTTTAAGATGGAATGCATGTTGTGATAAAATGCAATAACTATGTTCCAAAAGTGAAGAAAGATGATTTTGCAAATGATACGCATTTCTTATTTTATTCTTATTATTATTAAAGTTAAAATAAGTTAGATGTAAGCTGATTTATGCATAGAAAATTGTTGGCTCACATGTCAGTGCAATATTTCAGGGGAATAGTTTAAGTGTAAAATTTTATATATGTATACAAATTAGTGTGAGACTCTTGTTTACATCGTTGGTTAAAGAATCACTACCTAGCTAGTGAAGTTGTAGCTTGCTCGCTCATTAAGATATTTAGTAAAATTTTGTGAAGTATTTAGAAGTAGTGGATGAATTTCCCACTTTGTTATTTCTACACCATAAGATGATTTCTTTATTGATAGCCAGAGTGTGTTGGGCATACCCATGTATCCCTGAATGACTAGCAATGAATCCTAGCATACCTTAGCCTTAATAAAAAGGTAGTTTTCTCTTATTCGGGTCTTTGCCAATCCTCATGTTAATGCTGACTTTGTTTCCATATAGGTGTAAATTATTTAAAATACAGTAAAGTATAAGTTGGTTTACAGGATCGTAAAATTAATTTGATGTTTCTTGATGAGTGTGGTTTGAATGTGCGATTTATTGTATTGAGACATTGCTTTATTTAAATGCTTTATTTCACTAATAAGAGCCAAGAATAATGATAAGGTTAAATATTGAATTTGAGAATTAAAACACGGGAAGTAACAATGATAAGCAGTGTGTATCCAAAGGTCTATTTACAACCAGCTGAGAACTCCACTTGAATAGTAAGCCAACTAAAGTATTATTATTGTAGGGACATTAGTATATGATTTGTATGCATGTAAAAGAATGATTGATCTGAGTGCCGATTCTTAAACACTTGAATAGTAGTTTAATTAACGTGAGGGTAAGGAATGCATAAAATATCTTCAATTTAAAAGCATATAGTTGAGGCATATTAAGTAGAATTAATTAATGTAAATTACTGGCTCCTTATTATATGAAGAGTTATCTTCCTAAATAAGATTATTAATTGTAAAATAAATCATTTATTTGAAATCATAAAGTTATAGGGAGAAATTTAATATTTATTATCTCTAAATATTAAGAATTGTTAAAGCAAATAGTATAATCATTTTGTTAAAGCAAATAGTATAATCATTTTTCTATTCCATAGCAATTGTAAACCCCAGTTCATTAAGAATTAAAATAATATTTGTTATTTTATAATGTAGCAAGATCAGCTATTTATTTGTGTAATTTTTTTTATATGGTTGAAAAACAAGGGAAAGCTATGAGGAACCTTGTAAATAATGCAATTTTTTTTTTAAGTTTATGTTTGTTAATAAAAGTGTTATTTTAAAATAAACTTTTGCCTATGTCTCACTGTTTTCTGATCTAATAAACTCTAGAAATCCCGATGATGCACCGATACACTATCACAGGGGTGGGCAATTGTTTTGGCTCGGGGGCCACTTTGTGGAAGCGAAGGTTAGCGGAGGGCCACACCTTTTTTCATGACACAATAAACACACTGCTTTATTCCCTGTATTACCAAAAAAATATTTGTTTGTCCATCCTTCATTAAACACACGGCATTCATCACTGATTTTTACATTTTTTTCAGAGGGTTCATGGTTTCACTAAAGTTGGAAATGTATATATTTGCTAATGCAAAGACAAAATTGAAAGTAACCAGATCAACTGGAAAAGCACTGCACATGTGTATTGACGTAGCCATCATAGTGGAAAATACAAGATGAATCTTCAGTCACACACAAAAAGGAAATCTCAGTTCAAGGCAGATTTTTCTGATTGTCTTGGAGGGCCGCATAAAACCTCTTAGTGGGCCGCATGTGGCCCCTGGGCCACTATTTCCCCACCCCTGCACTACCACTTAAATTTGAAATATGACTTACTTTGTTATATTATACCAGGTAAAATTTATTTAAAAGATTATTTTATAAAATTATTTGAACACTGCAAATTCAAATCACAATTGCCGAATGTTAGTAGAATAATTCTGCATCTTTGGATTAAAGATTTATAATATGCAGTAGGATTATTGTGTGATATAGAGTGGGTGGATGGACATAAAATCCTTCATCCATCCGCTGTATTCAAATACCTTCCCAGATAAACTTGTTAATAATTTTTTCTTTAGTTATCAAAGTGTTTATAATATTTATTTTCAAAATTTATATTTAAAACTTAATCTTAATTATTGGAAATTTAGAGTAAATGGACATTGGCTATATTAGATTCAGCCAAGGTCAACTATGGATGTAATCACTGGAATAGTATTTATTTATCACCAATAATTCGTAACACAGTGTATAGACTTTCATGCCTTTCTATTCTGAAGCCCTGAGGAAAGATTATCATAAGGGAAAAGAGAGCTAGCAAGATGGAAAATTTTAGAATGAAATGAAGTAGTAGTAAAGATGATTTATGAATGCGAGTGGGATGGAGGGATGGATTGGGAGGATGATGATGGGCATAGAAATATTTTAATTCTTTAAAATCTTAATTGTGACTTTGATGGTAAAGGGATGGGAGTGTGCTGAAAGAAGTAAAGTACAGTGGGGAGTTCCTCCTCTCCAACAAATATAAGAATTTATGAGATTATTAGTATTATTTGTAATCATGCTCTCAGTGTTTTTATTTGTTTAGTAATTATTTATTAACCCATTCATTAGATATTATTTTAAATTATTATATAAGTTATTGATAAATAATGATTGGCATAAAAAAGTTTCATTAAGGTTGCAATTTGGCATCCTGGCAATTATTATTAATATGCTATCCCAGCGATCCTGAGGGTATCTGCTCCCAAGGTGTGTGTGTGCGCGCGTTCTATTGCGATAGTTCGTGAAGTTATAGTATATATATATATTGTAAGGGTACATTAACCTAACCACAAAAATCACCACACACGCCAATATTAAAGATTAAACCTACCAACATAATCTTTAAGATATAACTATACAATAACTAAATTTGTGTAAAATTGTCAGTTAAAATTATATTATTATTATTATTTTTTTTTTTTTAAAATTATATTATTGACAATACTGACATATATATATATATGCCAAACCTATAAACAGAAGCAAGTAAAAATCTCAAAAGACAAAAGAAAGAAATCATTGTTAAATTATTTTTTTTTATATTTATTATTCCAGCATAAAATTCTATAAATGTCGAAATGACGTCAACAGTGAAAAAAGTGCGATCTTGACACTCATACATCAATCAGAACAACTTCATTCTTTTTAAGCAAAAAAAAAAAGGAGAGTAAATTACGTCTTAAAATTTTTTACTTATCTTAATTTATAAAATGAAATTAGTTATCATCTTAACTGTCCTCAATAGTAGAGCTCATAAGCCACTATAATTACACCTTGAAAAAGACAATTAAGAAATCCACTATCGATTTCCATAAAGCTTACATTTTAATTCAAGTTATAAGTTAGAAAACAACAAATCATGCATGGCTAGAAAGTGATAAAACATTGTGGGGATGGTGCTGCTTTTCATGCAAACATGATTCCAGATATGATTATCATTTCAAATGACCATAATAGTAAAAAGATCTACAATGCGCCACAATTAAGCAAAGAAATTCTCTCAGCATAGGAAAGATAGTTATAACAGAATCTGAATCACCAACACGAAGATCCGGATGGTGACCGAAGACTATTCGATGAACTACTATCCAGTTCATGCAAAGGAACTTTCCTAAAGGCAAAGATACTCGGATGTTTTACAATGTGAACTACAAGACTTTGAACTATGGCTAGACTACTATGCTGGATTAACATCTCAAATTATATTCTTATAATTTTTTTAATTCTTATTTCACTTGACAAATTGGTTTCTTTCTTTTGAAACAGAGAATCATTCCATCCAACCATCAATTATTCTAGAGGGAAGGGGAACCATCAATTCTTTTTTTTTTCCACTTAATAATAATATTTAGATGCAGCTTCCCAAACTCTCTTGCCAATTGATTCATTAATCTACTGACTTGAAAGGTGAGACTTTATTCTTATCCAATATTAAATTAAGCTCTCACACTTTGACAATTACAATATTTTTTATGTTCAATGCTCGGGTTCAATTAAGTTAATTATTAATTATTTGTTATTCAGAATGAATAACTCAACCAGTTCAGAATATAACAGCAACCTTCAACAAATTGTAAAATATAGATAGACAGACCAGAAATTAATGAGCAACTGATCTTAGAAATTTTAGTTAGCAGAGTTAATTGTTAAAATATAGGTTTTTTTTCTTTTTTATATTGTATTCGATGTAAAGTTGGAATTATTAAATTAGAATGGTGAATGACCGTCCTTTGTAGAGATCAAAGGTATGAGTTAATAAATAGTTAATGAACACAAATGAAGGATGATCATACCTACACAATTATTAAATTAATCAAAACATGTTATTTTTGTTATAAAATAATCAAACCCATCATCAAAATTAATTTGTTAAATATTAAACATTAAATTAAATTAGTTGTCTGTCATTAGATTTTTCTATTTTCCAATAATTCACATTATATATATGTATTCAATGCACACATCAGATACGCAATAAATATACCTTGAAATAGAGTATGCGTACATTCTTCCTGAGTTTGAACTCTGTGGAATAATGAGGATCAAGAAGAGGTGAAGTAAGGGAAGTTATGTAAGTGTGAAATTCATCCTACTCAATCAGTAATTATCATAGAATCACTTCATAAAACCCATGTAAATCGTCAAATAACTGACTTGCTTTATCAGGTTTAATGCCATACCTTGAAGACCAAATGGGTGACTGCAGTTAGATAATCTCTTCCAGAGGAAATGCTGCCCAAATCTGCGGGGCTCTTAAATAAGAGCACAGCAGCATAGATTCCATCTCATTACAATATATATATATTGTAACAAACGGGTTCGAATACGCGCGTATGTGATATTACTAATTGCTAGTGTTAATGTGGAGCGACTATGTATAAACAAAAAAAAAATATATATGTAAATGGTCATTCGAACCCTGTTACAAGGAGTGCGAAAGTTATGTGTGTAGGTATATGTAAATATAGTGTATGTGCGAGTGTACAATATACGTATGTAGTATCGGTGATGGTTACAATCAATTATATATGTAGAGCTGTATAAAGTGTAATTGATTATTCGTATATATTTTATCCGTAAGTTTTTTTTTTGAGTTTTAATAATATTGTCGGTAACACGTGTTTTCTTTTGTTGAGTAATCTCTTGAACATATGAGGACCGAAATAGAAATGAATTAATTGCTGTAGGCAGTTTAGTTAATAACTGGCGTCGGGAAGTCTGAAAGCTGGTCAGGTGGGTATTTTTTTTGAAGAACAATGGAAGAACTGATCAGTGGCGTATGGATACACAGAGAGAATTTTGAAAAGTTAAAAGTGAAAACAAAAGAACTTTTTGTTGTGCTCGAAAGGAGATATAAAAAAAAGAGAAGAGACGCGGCTTGAACTCCAGATTAGGAGGACGTGTAAAATATTTCTTAAGAAGTTTTAATATTTTTTCTACCCAAAATGTCGGGGTAATTCTATAGTGCGGGTTTCGTTAATCGGCCCAGTGGACACTTGTCGTGAAACTCACCTGAAGCGGACTTACGAACTGCGTTAATAAAATAAAGAAATTTTGTTTCATCGGAGAAATGGTGACGAAAGATCTTTGAAAATTTGGACCTTTTTGCAAAGCGAGTGAATCAACTACTCCACCTCTGGGATATGCTATTCGATATACCCTATTGGAACTATTGGCCATCCGTTATATCTACCAGACCAGTTTTCTTGGCAAGGTATAAATGCGGACTTGTCTTTGATCGCGTGAACTAAGGTAAAGTGACGTGGCACAAAAAATGTGTTCAGTGAATGTATCTTAATAAAGAAACTAGTGTTACCTCAATATTAATTACTATATTGAGTCTCTTTTAAAATTAAATAAATTACAACATTAAATAAACAGCTCTGATATATATATTTGCACTATTTTGATGCGTGTATGAATTATATATATATGTGTGGAGAGAATAAATGGGCTGTACGCTTGAATATTGATATTTATATGCGTGTATAAATGGGATTTATTGGTAATGGGTATGGTCGTGAATAGAATAAACCCCGATAAGATCCGGGTTAGATTAATGGATTTTATCCAATAAGCTATTGCATATAATAATAGACATGTAAGACGTAGTTAGTTTTGTTTTAGCTTTGTTCTCTAGTTAGACTATCGTCCCCAAACCCTGAGATTGAGCTGGTTCGGTGCGCTACCATAAACAGATATACATACCAGAAACCTTATTTACGTTTTCGATGAGATAATTCTTATCTACGGGTAAGATTGGCGCGTGAGATGGAATCAAACCATGCTCACAAATATCTTTATTCGAAGCTTCGGGTTAAAGCCAACAATGGCGGTTTTATATTATGTCGGTGGGTGTTATAATATATATATATAAAGTAAATATTAAACAAATGGCTTGCTGGGAAAACTTATAGCACATCCTGGGCTACATGGCATTCCACGAAAAAAAATGAAGATAATTCAGTTTGCATAACCTAACATGAAGAAAAAACTTCATTGTTCCATTCCAGTTCTATCATATATGTATACTTAAGTGTGCTTTACCAAGGGAGAAGAAAAAAGATTTATTGAGAATGACCAGCAAAATATGGACTGAACTTTAAAGAAATGTCACAACCCATTTTATCAATTGATAAAACCCACAATTTTCTAAAACTACATAGATAAATTTGTTCTCTTATACAAGGCATAGAACTAACTAGAAGATCAAGAACTCATTTTAAACTTGTGAAAAACTCCATGAACTAATAAGTAAAATAAAAGTCTTCTCAAGAATGATTATCACCTGACAAAAATATTACTTTTATGGGGTTTTTTTTTTTTGGAATAACTATTTTGCTAATGAAAGATTATAGACAAAGGTCAAAAAACTAAAAAACAGAACTCAAAATAAAAGTTACCATTTATTTTGTCACTTTCTTTCTCTCCATAGTTAATGATTAACCAATATCAATTTATTTGTTTACATTAATGCATTTAGTCTAAATATTATATATGTTTACTTTAGAATAAGATGTGTAATTATATTTTGTAATTTTTTTGATAAGTGTACATAACTTTTTTTTTAAAGATGATTGTTATTTTTTTTTTTCCACATAGATAATTTTAATCTTGATGTGGCATCTGGATAATAAAATATACTATTTTTTTTTTTTTTGTATATGTATTTACTTAACTTAAAAAAAAAGAAGAAAAAACTGTAATATTATTGTTAACTAATGATGTGGATGGCTCATCAAGAATTGTAATGTTAATTATTTGGAGGATGTGAAGATAATTGGCATGTTACTACTGGAATAAAACTGCTATTATTAAAACTGTTTTGCTTGAAAGTTAACTAAGCAGTGCAACATTACCAGTGAGTTTTATGAATTCCTAAAGTTATGATTCAATGCTAACAGGATCTCTTCAAAGGGTATAAGTTTAAACCCAGGTTGCTAGTGGCACTTTTCTCGGTCTTTAGTAATATTACCGGCGAAAACTAGTAAGTATTCTAGTCACCATAGATAGCATAATTTATATCCAAATAGTGAGCAGGAAATATTACTGCATGGAGTTAACATTATCAACAATAGGCTTTAAGCTGATAATATTCTTTGGTATGCTCATCATAACATATGACTGGACTAGTAAGCCAGTTACAGTTATATCCAAGTGTGACCTGAACATGATAGTGTAGAGGGGTATGCATTATAATAAATAATATATTTATTTTCTATTTATATAAAATTTTTATAAAAATTGTATCCAATGTTTCACATAACTCTCTCTCTCTCTCTGGAGATGAGATTATAGAACATTGCAATAAAAGAGTGTCAAAGTATTGTTGATACTTCTTAAACTATGGCATTGGCAAATACTTTTGAAAAGTTTGTGGACATCAAAGAAAATAAACAAATGGTTAAATGACCAAATTAGATCTAAACTCTTACTTGAAGAAAATATAATATGGTTGAGATAATTCTATTTGATTACATTATGAGACAATCTAATTTATTTGGCTAGAAAAGTTGGTGGTATATAAAAAAAATAGTCAGCAATGAAATGGGAAGACTCAATCATAATGTCTTTGAATAGGCGAAAAATCAAATAGATGACAGATAATTCTGCCAAAATGTTATTAATTCTAGATGATATCATTTTGACAACACTTAATATAAAAACATGAATTCTCAAACCATGTTTCAAGAGACTAGAAAAAATAAACAAAATATAATTAAAACAATAAAATGAAAATCTTTATTAAAAATAGTTTAAAAAAAAAACAAAACAATTTAATGATTGTTCATTGAACTACTCTATCATAAAAACAACTTTATCATTATCTTTTAAGGTCAACTCATATTTATAATTCAAAATATGCAAGTTAATAATTGCAAAATTTATGTCCAGGTTTATATATATTGTAACGTTTTTCACGTTTAGTTAGGCCTTCTATTATGCATTAGAATGCTCGAGTTAATCAAGCTATGATGAAGAAAAATATTTCATTCATATTTCTAAAACCATAGCTATATTTCCTGATTAACTCAACCTAATACTACTTAGTATTATGATTGGAATTGCTGACGAAGTTAGTTTTAATTTATAAAAGAGGGTGC
This sequence comes from Epiperipatus broadwayi, assembly GCA_028023455.1. Classification (NCBI taxonomy): domain Eukaryota; kingdom Metazoa; phylum Onychophora; class Udeonychophora; order Euonychophora; family Peripatidae; genus Epiperipatus; species Epiperipatus broadwayi. The sequence goes on from JAQFVV010000016.1 coordinate 5,191,532, forward strand.
GATAGTCAGTAGACTCCTAACTTCCTTGTAACCCATAATTTTGAAGCAAATAGCTAAAAAGAACACGATTATGATTTCCTGTAACTTAAATTTTCAGAGAATATTACTCCTGGGGCTTAATAACTATCGGCAAAAGTAAATTATATATTTAAATTCTAATAAACTAGCATTAATACTGCACAATGAAGTTAATATTAAAGGTAAATATTTTATTAATACAAATTAAAATATTTAACAATAAATTAATATAATTGAAAGAACACAAATATGCTAATCCAGATAGTTAGGTAACATAATTAAAACAATTTAACAATTAATGTTCACTTCCTAAGTTTCTTCTAGAAGGTCATAACTGAAAATCCCTTGAATAATACAGCAAATGTCTCTATCGTTGTATATTATAAGCCGATAATTAACGTTAGTTTATGAGTATTTTAGACAATCTTAGATTACCGGTAAGTTTGTGTAGATTCTTGTAGTATATATGTACTTCTTGGGATCCCAAGCTCATTGGAAGTTAACAGGTTTTAAATTGTTCTTGGTCCGTCCTAAGGTTAGTCACAAAAGCTTTTTGGGTTGATGTCTTCATGATAAACATGTCAGCAAAAGCTCCGGTCCACTCCTGCATGATGAATTATTTCAGCATAGAATGGTCCTGGATCTTTCGTGAACCAGGACCAGCCAGAAGAAAAAAAAAGCGTAGACCCAGTTTGAAGTTTTTCTGACCTTTTATAGCCTTCGGTCAGTTTGACTTCTGTGCATATATTTCTTTTGTTTTGTTATCAAAATACATATTAGTAATCTTGTACCTTCTTTCTTATTTTTGATATACAAAATTTATTTTTTTATGAATTACTTCCACTATTTTTAATTAGCATTAGAAGAATCTTCTCTGATTGTAATCTTTTAAATTTGGAATTTCTTTCCTTTTGTTTATCTAGATTAATAATCTTAAAGTATTTTTATTCTTTCCAATTTTAACTTTATTTTCAATTGAATAAATAATTTGAAATAAAAAACAACTTTCATTGCACATTTTAAAAAATAAATTATACTAACTAAAAAAAACTAAATTGCTTTAAATTTTACTTTCCTTAGCTTTTTTAAATATTACTAAATGCTAATGTATTTGAATGACACACACACACACATATATATATATAATGGTTCAATATTCCCAGGCTAAATAATCAAGAATAAAATATGGGATTGAACCAATTTTATTCTTATTAAGTTTTAAGTCTGTATTCTGGTTTTTCTTTTTTAATGTATTAGTGTTACTGATATATTTTGTAGGCTGTCACAAGAGGCGTGCAATTTTAAATCTTGCATTTTTAGGATTAACACGGCAGGAACGAAAAATATTTCCCCATTCATCTGTATCCTTTCCACACAAGCGTAAGACTAACAATAAGAAGCCCAAGTCATAAGCACATATGAACATTGTTCATCCTTTTGAAGCTTATATGCTCATGGCAACTTGGTCCGTCCCATTTCCAGGAACCCTGCTACAAACAGACTAATAGGCATTTAATGATGGTCTTATATTACATACTGGCATATAAGGACTCATAAAAGTAGAGTAGGGGTGTAAAATTTTACGTAAGATGCTATATTAAAACAAAATAATAGCACATAAATTAGATAATAAAAAATATAAGTAAAATCGATCGAAATCAGGTAATGAAGGTAAAAACAGAGATATAGACAGAGTATTATAAGATGACAAAAGAGAGGGAGGGTGTTGGCATACAAAGTTATTATTCATAGGCAGTTAAAATAGATACCGATTGAAAGAAGGGGTCCTATGGTCCATGATAGATGATTATACCAGAGAGTTTACAAGGACTTATTATGTACACCCACTATTTGTATGGACATTATGGAGTTAATAAATTGGAAGGTTTATTGAGGTCATGGTTCCACTGGCCGAAAAAGAGAACACAGGCTGTCAGCATAGTAAGTGCATGTGAAACCTGCCAAAAGACAAAACCAGCAAATGAGTCATATCAGGGCCCATTGAATCCTATCATTCCTAACAAACCAAATGACCTGATAGCTGTCGATATTTATAGGCTGTTACCGAGTTTTAAAAAAATGAATATGTACTAGTGGTACATGACATTTTTTCAAAGTGAGTGTCAGCATAATCCTTAAGACACAATAGAGAAAATGGATAGACTTAGGGCTATTTTGTCAGACCACAGCACACCTTTCACATCTCACAAATGGTAAGAGTGGAGAAGATGGAGCTAAAACACACTCATACATACGGAATCCGCAGTCCAACCCATACGAGTAGATGATGAGAGTTGGGACGCCTCTTCAGGATAAATACTGCTTCCAACCATAGAGAATGGCTGAAACAGCTTCCCTGGGTATTGAATTTCATAAATTGGTCTTGTAATGAATCCATGAAGTTTGCACCTATAAGACTTCAATTCAGACAAGCAGTACCTTGATTATATAAATTTCCATTATCCACTATCCCAGAAAATATTGATAAAAGAGATCAAAAAAAGGCTACAGTGAAATTGGCACACTGCACCAAGTTCAGGACACTGCGAAAAGGAGTCACGACTGACAAGTTTAAAGAAGGAAATACAATATGGGTAAAGTGAACCCCGTAAGTCAAACTGGGAAACATATTTTCAAAAAATTCCAAAACTTGTATGATGGGTTACCAGCTTGCCCAAAAAGATGGCCTGAATGTCTTTACTTTAGAAAATAGTGAAGGAGAAAGGGGTACCTATAATGCTAGGTCCCTGAAACCGTATAAGACCAGGACATGGTAGAAGAAGGTCTCTATAAAGATTGATGTATGGAGAATAAAATAAGTTCAAACCTCTATTTTATTCTCATCCCCTGGCCCCGGTGGTGTTGTACCATTTACATATATATGATACAAGTAAAATTTAAAAATCATCAATGAACATAATTTAGTTGCTTTTTTTTTACATCACTATTATTATTATTTTTTTAGATAATGTATAATGAAAGTTATTTCTTGTTTCACAATTAAAAGTTAAAATTGGAAAGAATGGAAGCATGTACAGATTGCTAATGCAGATAGACAAAAGAGAGTGATTAAAATCAAAGTGATATTTTTAACGCAAATTAAACATGGCTGAAATAATTTATAAAAAAAAAAAGACTTTGTAACTAAAAACTAACAAGAAATGTAGAAGATTAGAATAATAAAACAAAAGATAAGAAAAAATGTGCAGGAGATCTCAAAATGATTGTGGTGTAAAAGAAGTAGACAAGTTTGGAATTGGTCTTTTCACCCATATGTGTTTTGGGCAGCTTCTCGTGGACAGCATTTTTGAAGTAAAAAATAAAATACCATTACTTATTACTAAACTAAAGCTATCCTCCATGTGTGAGTAGAATCAAATTATTTGCCAGCACCTTCTCTCAGAAAAGTCACCAAAAACTTCATCTAGCTTTACCCAAATATGGATCAGAGATATGGAAGTAATACCAGAATGAAACCATAAACCAATATTGAGGACTACTCATCAAAGAAACAGGATTGTTAGGATAGGCGAATATTACATAATCACTGGAAGCTTATCAGTAAGTTAATAGCCATAACTCCTACCTATAGATAAAGAGATTTGCAAACTGAATTTTAAATAATAAAGTTACTGTAGATAAAACAAAAAGAGAAACATTTGTTATTTAAGACTTCAAAGCAAGATATTTGAATTCAATGATTAAGATAATTATCTGAGTATGCGTGTATGTATTTCTTTCTAATATTATATTTTTATTATTATAGTGTTTAAATGTTTAATGTGTTATAATAAATCTTTACTACGAATATAAAACTTACATTGTATGTGCTTAATTTTTAGTTAATTATGTTATTAATTTTGAGTGTTGATTTTGTTGTTTAGTTTTAGAGAAGTGTATAAATTACCTTGCCAATATGCTTTATTAATTAAGCCCTGGGAGAAATATTTTCTTAAAATAAAATAATTGACGTGAAATCATAATCCCGATCTTTGTAAGCATTAAAAACTGATTCTACAGACAATTCAAATCATAAATAATACTAGATCAAGTTAATGAGGAAATATAGCTATGTTTTTTTTTTGGAAATATGAACAAAATATTTTTCTTTTTCATAGCTTGATTAACTTACGCATTCTTGTGCATAATAGAAGGCTTAACAAAACATAAAAAAATATTACAATATATATAAAGCAAAATGATATATAATTTAATATTACAATAATTACTTATGTTTTAAAAAAAAGGGTTAATATTAATTATGATGATTAATCCTTCCACATTTCCAGCATTTCCCCACCATTCCTAGTGTCAATCTGCGTTAATATTTCAACATTTTAATTTTAGTATTAAAACCTTTATTTAATGTTATAAATCAATAAATTGATCTTGATTTGTTAGAAATATAAGCTTTCAAAAAAATAAATAAATAACATGTCTATATAATGAGAACAATTACTTCACTGGTTAATTGTCATAATTCTACTTTAAAAAAAATGTAAATTAGCAAAATCTTTATTAAATGAATTCCAGTTTTTTAAAAATTAAAAAGTCATCATAGAGTTGTGAAATTCTATTGAAAATTGAAAACTGCATTCATATTTATTAAATTAACAAAAAAAAATATTAAATACTATGGTGCTTGTCAGAGTGTAAAGTTCATAGTTTCCTTTTTATTGTTAAATTTTTTTAATTTAAAAAAAAATAAACATAATTTTATGAGATCTAAGTATAAACATGAATATATTTCTTTGAATAATTACTATATAAATACTTCGTATTAAATATTTAAATAAATTACAAAATTATACAATTTTTTTATCTTCATTGGTAATAACAAAGAAAGGGAAGTTAGTAAGTTTGTTTACACAACCAATATTAATAAATATATCAATCAGATAACTTTTAGACTTTTGATGGTTCATTTATAGTTACATTTTCAATGTTTTTTTAAAAGTAATAGTAATAAATCAATATTTACTTTATTTCCAAGTTTAATTGTCAAATATAAAACCAGCAAAATAATGATAAAGATAGCCACAAAAGTGATTTAATGCTGAGCAATATACACTGCTAATAATCAGTCATTAAATATTAGTTTTTTTTTATCTTCATAGCTTTTCATTTTTAGTGAATATTACTATCTCAAAAATATATTATTGAGTGTCTACAAACATAGCTATTTGTTAAGTAATTTAATAACTCAGTGATAATGATAATGGATGTCTCACAGAGTAATGTGATAGATAAATTACTTTTCTTGGTCTTCTTTACAATATTTTTTCTCTATAATCTTGATTTTATAGTCAAAACCTGAATTTAATTTATTAGCTTAAAACAATATGAAGATATCAGTAATCCACAGAACTAGTTCACAGAGAAAAACTTTATAGTGAGTTGACAAAAGCCTAGACTTTGCTGATTGGTGGATTTTTGATTTTGGGTATATACACCTTTATCTATCTATTTTAGTGATAAAAAAAAATTGTATAATATATGAATATTGCATAATAATTAATAAAACATTAAATATATTCATGTTTACATTTAATTTTTTTTTTAAAAAAAAATACAAGTTAAGAAATGTGAAGTAACAGAAAAAAACTAAGATAATTATGATGATGATGTTCTGTCAAACAATGAAGTATTTAATTTTTGTGATAATTAAATAAATATAAATGCAATTTTAAATAAAATTTCATAGATAAATGATGGCTTTATAATTATTTGTTTGTGTTTAAAAATTGGAATTCATTCAAAAAAGATTTTGTAAATTTACTTCTTTCAAACACATTATGACAAAAAAAAAAAAAACAATCAGAAATAAGTCATTGTATTTGTTACATATTTCACATTTCTATTTTAGTTTTTATATTTGGAAAGTTCAAACATAATTTTATAAACTCTTTTTGTTTGCAAACTTATACTTCCAATAAATTTAAGCTTAATATATTGATTCATAATACTGATTAAAGATTTAAATACTAAATCAAATTGCCACTAGAGGAAGATGAAAAACATTGAAATGTAAAATAAATGTTGTTTTTGTTTTGTTTTTAAACAAAAAAAATGCATTTTTAGTAAATTTTTATTATAAATATTTTCAGAAATAAAAAAAAAAAGATTATTTATTTATTTGATATTTCTAGTCATGTCTATTTAAAAATTCTGATAAATAATAAATATTGAATAAAAATTAAAAAAAAAAAATGCATTTAGCTTTTTTATGTTAAACTATAATTAAAAACAAACACAATTTAATATGGCATAATATATTTAAAAAACCCAATCAGAAGATTATTTTTCTTTAAACATGAGAATTTCTTATCAGATTGATACTTCTATCTAAAACTAAAATTTAGAAACAGTTGCATATGAAAAAACAGATTCTCTCAATTAATAATATAGATAAGTCAAAATATACAGCTTACTATACAGAAATAACAAGACAATCAGAAAAAATGGTAAATAAATAATTTTATCTAATCATTAATTTATTATAAAAAATAATATTTCAATTAATCTCAATAAAACTTTTAATACAAATAAAGGTAAAAGTTGCAGACAAACAAAAAACTTTTTCTTTTTTCAAAACATAGTAGCAAAATGAGAAACGATTAGGATTAGGTTAATATTTCTAATACAAAAAAAAAAAAGTAAAGAAATATTTAGCTCTATAAGAATTCTGATTTTTATTTCTTTTTTTTTTTTTACTAGAATAAAAATATCATTTGAAATTTTTTTTTAAAAAAAGGACCCATGCAAGCAAATAATGTAGCAATGATTTATGAGAAAAAATGAGTTTGAAACATGATGGATAAAATGCTGGGGTCTTAAAAAGTAGACAATAAATGCAAAAAAAAAATTCATGCAATTATGATGGATTGAGAATTCTTTATATTTTTTTGCTAAAAAAAGTAAAAACCCACTCTATAAACTTCCAATACTTTGCAGGATATCATTTTTTTCTCTCTCACATGGAAAATTAAAATTGTTAGATAACTTCTTTTTAAAATCTATAGAGGATTTGTATCATATTTGTTTCTCAATTATTTATAACCAAATTAGCAAGAATCAGAATAATTAAAATATACATTGAAAATCCCTATATTAATACATCTATATGTACTACGCAAAAAATAAATAAAATAAATGCAGTTATCTAGCATCCTTTATAAATAAAAAGTTTATATATTATGTGATAAATAATGGTAAACACTTCTAGTCATATAAACAAGTCAATAGTTGACCTACCTATCGGCATAGCGAAGTGTGTTTAAAGTATGTTCACAAGAACTCATACCAGGTGAAATCATTGCAATCTAAAAATATATAATTATACACCTTAAGTATAAATGTAAACTGCTGCATTATTTTTTCTTTTTAATAGATAAATTTTATTGAAATGATTACACATATTTGGCCAAATAATAAGTGGTCAACGTCAGAATTAACTCTAAAAAAAATTACAAAATAAAGCAGCAAAAAATTGAAAAGATTTGATAAAAAATAATAATTGTATAAATAAAATCCAAAACATTATTATTTTTAATCATAATTATATTTAAATTATTTCACAAATCAGTACTGATATAGTATGCAATCTATATTAAGTTTATGATATACTGCTGATAAATGCTTTAGTAATCAAAACAATGAAAAAATTAATCCATAAAAAATTACATGTATGTATTTATTTAGCTAAAAAAACGGTAAAACAAAAAATATCAATAATGCACATTATCTTATATAATTGTAATAAGTGTAGCAAATGTAATTTATTATACTGCATTTGGTTGAATAAGAAATTTTATAATTTATTACTGGGATAATAACTGAAGAACACTTCAATTTTGAAATGGAACTTAAAAACCAAAGTCTACATTGAAATTATTTTGAGAAGAAAAAAAAACTGCACATTTTAAAAAAGTATTCAACTGTGATTTTCATGTAATTTCTTCATTGCCTTGATGTTAAAATACATGTCAAGAATTTTTCCGATAAATTTTTTATTAATTAGTTTTTTATTTCTTTTATTTAACACACTTACTCTATCAATTATTTCTTTATTAATTACATTTGTATAACCTTTGCTTATCATAAAACCTAAGGTAGATCACATACTATAACATTACAGTTGACCCATAAACCGCACTGTATTTTTCCCAATATGTATAACATACTGCTTTGTTGATAAACAGTGATTAGGATAGAATATGTATTGTTTATGAAACTGCAAGGTATCAATTAAAATTATAGTATAAACAAAATTTGTAAAAAATAAGGGAACAAATTTAGATATATTTTATTGAATGTGTGTTCACTCATCGAGTTAATGAAAAAAAAAATGTAATGTATTTTTATTCATTAAATAAGATAAATAATAACATGTCTAACATACATAGAAATTAAATACATTCTAGGCAATATATAGATTTTTTTTCAATATTTTTTTTCCCTCTTATAGAGACATAATAGACTAATCTCTCTTAATCAAGAAATTACAATCTCTTTAAATGTTTTTAAGTGAGTATTAACTATAAGTATGTTTAAAATTTTGTAAAACTTTTAACAATACTTTAGAAAATATTTTATTATGCAAAATATTATACATCAAATTTGGAAAGGATACTAAGGGAAAATAAAATCTATATCTTTTCAACACAAACAACATTAATTTTATTAATGAACATGATTATTTATAGCATTCTGAGACACAAAAACAGCTGCTGGTGTAATTTAAAATTCATTTACATTTATATATATATAAAGTAATCATGTATAGTGTTCAAAAATGAAAAATGGCTTTTCGAAATCATAAAATGTATTAAATTTATGAATTTTAATGTGATTTTTGTTTGTTTGTTTGGGTAACATTTAATTGAAGTCATGTACTTTGATACAGCACAGTTCATGGTTTTACTATACTCATAAATCAATAATAGCAAATTAAAACCTCCAAAATTTAAATTCAAAATTATGTATCTATACACAAATGTTCAAATATATACCTAATTATTTATATATATATTAGAATGGAATGAATAATCAATATGTTTTATAAATAAATTTTGAGATTGAAATAATGCTGGGGGTTCTTCTAAATATGTGTATAGATATTTATATCTATAACAATATCCAGGTTATTAAAAAAAATCAGATATTTATTTTTGGGTACCATCCTTCTTCCTCAAAACCAGGACCAGCGAAAGGTGATAAGCAAGACATGAAAGTGTTGATACAAGAGGGACATGAAAACTATGCAGAATTACAAATACATTTTTGTTGTTACAAATATGAATTAATTTATGAATATTAATTAATGTGACTCGATTCATTATTTCTATAAAATAAACAAATATAAACATATTAAAATAAACAATCACTTCTTGAAATGTGATTTGTCAGTTATGACTTCTTACACACTGAGTTTACACAATCCATATTTCACATAGTTTCTATGTGGTACACAAATGAAACAATCCATTTTATTATTACTAATATATTGTGGTTATTTGATATATTTAAAACACTAATAATAAAAATAACTCCAAAATTTTTATTGGTTTATTGTAAAAATAATATTATCTTAAATGTACTGCATCAAGGAAAATTTAAAAAAAAAATCCAAGATGTCTCCCCCATATTTTTATAGCATTTGAAATTCTTGTAATAATTTTGGAAAAAATCACGATTTTCTATTTAGTTTTAAAAACAGCACAAAGATAACTTTAAAAAGGAAAAAAAAGGGACAATACACTAATAAAATACATAATATTGTATACATGGGAATAAATTAGTTAAAATAGGATCAGTAAAGCAATATTTATATTAGTATACAAATAATGGTAAAACTATTTACAGCAGTGACAAACTTTTAATACAATAATTAAATGTGATTGTGCATTTATATTTAAATATAAAGCAATACTATTTTAAAATATTTAGGTAGTTATTTTAAATAAAATCTTAATTATTATGAGAACGATAAATAAAATAATTATTTATTTTAATATCTGTAATATAAATATTTGTTGTAACATTGTGATTTGTATATTTAATTTTATTAAAGTATATTTTATTTAAATGTTTTAAAATGACATTTACATACCTCTCAATTATCCTAATAAATAAACAAAACATCTGAAAAATATTCATCAGGTAAAATGCATTTAAAAAAAAAGTAATTTAAAGATGTTTTTGAAATGGAAAATTATAAACTATTTTGCCAATGCTAATACATCAAATAGTTTTTTTTTTTTTTTAAGTGTCATAGTATCGGCCAGGACGCGAACCCGCAACCCTGGCAACTGCAAGGCAGTCGCGCTGACCTCTCGACCACCAATGCAAGACTACATCAAATAGTTTAAAAAGCAAATATTAAACAAATTGTAAACACCTGCATTTTAAAAATTAATAGAATTACTCTTTGTAAACAATTTTCTTGGAAATGCTAGCGAATTTCACTTCTCAGGAAATTAGTAATTATTCACTCTACAACACAAACAAATGAAAAACAACTAGTTTTCCACATAAATGGATTGATTCAAAAGATAAACTTCTATTATCATTTATTGTTTTAACAGATCTAATTCTTCTCCATTTTCTATCATTTTATAATTAAAGTGCCAAAGGATTTCAATCTTTTTTTTTTTAAAAATATTCTAAAAAATTTCACCAAGATAAAAGTAATTGGAATTCTTAAAGATTTTAAGTGAAATTTAGTTTATAAAGAATATTTGTTTTTATTTATTATTATATATAGTTGCTTTGTTGAAACAAGAGTTCTCACAAGAGGAAAGCTCAAGTAAAAAAAAAAAAAAAAGAGGTTCTATAGATAATGTAACTTATATATATTATTATAACTTCACTGTCAGAACTTAGTATGTGTGTAATTTGTTTTGATGATATATTGTTAATTAATATTATTATTTATCCATAATTTAAATATATTTTATGTTTTATTGGCCTCTAAAGTTGCTAGTTATTATTAGAGGTCATACAATATCTAAAGAGTAAGTATAAATTGTATTTATATATTGGACTATTTCCATCAGTAATGAAAGTCTTTAAGGAAAATTTCACTTTATTTAAATATTCTGAATACATTCAACTGTTAGTAATAGCACACAGGTTAGTTATTATATGCACGTTTTGAGAGATATAGGAAAATAATACCTTTCGAAATATTATGCATATACTAACCTATGTGCTATTACTAATAGTTGAATGTATTTGGAATATTTAAATAAAGTTAAATTTTTCTAAAAACATTCATTACTTATATTAGATGATGGAAATAGTCCAATAATAAATACAATTAAATCATCACAAACTTTCAGGAAAGCAGTAAGTATAAATGATAATATAGTTTAAAATATTTTACAAGAATTACCCATTTTGTTTATCAATATAGGTAGGTACATTAAAGACTGTTTGAAGATTTATATAATAAAATACTTTTTTGGTAATAAGACTGACATTTAAATAATATTATTGCTTAGTAGAGGAAAGCTTCTAGCAACATGTGTCATAATCTTTTATTGATAAATGTTAGCTTAGATAAGTGTCTTGTGCAATAAAAATTTATTTTAAAATGAATTATTTCAATTTAGAAATGCACTTGATATTCTAACATATATTCATGAAAATGATTTGACCATTTTGTACCCAAATTTGAGCATATCAACTCTTCCTATAAGTGTAGCTAGTGGAAAAAGATCATTTTCAAAATTAAAAATTATAAAAGGATTGGCTGGTAAATTTCAGTGATAGCTAATGATGTATGCAATACTCTTTAGGTATTTATGATAATGTATTTAAATTGAGTTCTGTAAAAGCTTGGAAAGTAAATTTATAATTATGAAATAGTAATTATTTTCATTTTCATCTTTAAAAACATTAAAAGTATATAAAATCATATAGCCTTTGTTTTATTTTTTGAAGGGAGGGGGCAATCATTGTTTTGCATAAGGGCGCTGACAACCTTTCCTCGAACCATGCTTAAAGCATTCCATTTACCTCCAGTCAAAGCTGAGGTAAAACCTGTGAATATCGGCTTATAAAATAAATAATTTTTAAAGTATGTATGAGAAAAAATAAGTCCAAAATTGAACAAAATAGCAAATTTACTAAATGAAATAATACAAATATTCTTAGTTTTCTACTTATATAATAAATATGTAATTACACTAAAATTAATTTCATTCTTAAAATACTGCAATAAATGCATGTCTGTCTTTCAAATTTATAATCAATAATTAATTAGATATCTGAAAAGTTTAATAATTATTTCAAGTTGACATTTAACCCATTATTTAATGTACATATATATATATATATGATAAATGACCAGAATAAAATAGTTTCAAAATTAGAAATGATTATTTTTAAATACTTTAAATATTTAAGGCAGCAGCTTTAAATATATCACACATTATTAAAAGTTAATAATTGCAAAGCAAAGGTATAAATTCAACTGCCTTTCTTTTATAACCAGCACATAAAAATAAGAACTAGTCAAGTGTTGTTAGCCGAGAGGTCAGCGCAGCAGCCTTGCAAGCAGGCAGTTGGTTGCAGACGGTTGTTGTGGTTTCGCCTCCCGACCGATGCTATGACATATAAAAAAAAAAAAAGGACTAAATATATAATTATATTGCACCCACCTGAGGACCACTTCATAAAACATTTGAGATAAATATATATAGTCACCACTCTTTTGTCATGTAGAAAAAACTGGCTATATCAAATTTAGGTCAAAAAAACTATCTGACAACTAAAATAATAATGATTATGACATAAAAATAATTAATGAAAATAAACAATAATAAAATTATTAACAGTGTGGAAGAGGAAAATAAAGATATGAATAATAATTAAGAAATAGCAAGTATAATTATGTTAAACATGATAGTTTCAAATTAGGCAAATAAACTGACAGGTTGGCAAAAGGTTAAAAAAAAAATTAAAAATTCATTGATGTCTAGAGTATGAAAAAGTGTAGCATGGAGAGATTTCAATCAAAATTTAATAAAATATTTAAAACAGAATTTTGACAGGAAACAAAATGATGACAACAAAGACAAATAATGATTATAATAACCATTATAAATACTCACAAGATTTAAAACCAATATAGATTAGCAATTAAAGGAAATACAATTAACACAAAAACAGAATAGTTAACTCAACAAAAAAGATAGGAGCTCAATTAAAAAATTAAGAATAATAAAACCACAGAAAATATATATAAAATGAGAATAGAAGATATCAACCTTTCAAATGTACAAATTACTTATGTAAAACATTAATAAGAACAAAACTGAAATGAATACAAAAATGGATAATAAAAAGTGAATAATATATTAAATAAATATAAAAATAAATAATAGTAATAATGAAAAGATGATTTAAGAAATGAATACAATAATGAAAAAAGAATCGAAATGAAAAGATAATAAAACAAATGAATACAAAAATGGATATAACAAAGAAAAGATAATTAAGTGATTGATAACTTATAAACATAATAAAAATAAAAAAAAGATAAAAAATGTTGCAGAAAAATATAAAAACTAATTAAATTATAAATATTGTAGAAAAAAACTATAAGTAATGCAAAAAATTATCAAAAAAATGTACAGATTTTGCACTAATATTGAAACAGATATTACTGTCCTTCTATCTGTTTCACCTTTATGCCTCCATAGACACATCTATGCCGGTTTTAAACACTCTTTAGTACACGTGTAAATGTATATACACAGTGTTATATGCCTTTACACAGCTGTATATGTGTTTACACAGTTGTATATATATTCACACAGCGATATATTCATTTATACAGTTATATATATATAGTCACAGTTTTATATGCATTCAAACAATTATATGTTTATTGTCACACATACAAGCACCTGTAAATGATAATGATATTAAATTTTGTATAGATATATTGCAGCATTTATATAAATAATATATTGTATAAGGGTTATTTTGTTTAGAAAATGTGGCTAAATATTCTTTAACACGCTTGGTTTAGGTAAATTATAAATCACATGCGAAATTCACAGATTGGTAATAAGACTATTTAGAATAATTCGCAGGTGAGATCAGATGGTCCTTAGGTTATTGACATTGTTTTAGAGCTCATTCATTACAATTGTAATGAATTTCTTTTCCCAGATCAAACCAGTAAAAATTTGGCAACAAGAAAAAAAAAAGAGAGATTAGAATCAAAAGAGACAGACTGCTGTAAAACTTAGAAGAAGTTTGAATTGTGTTTTAAAATAGATAGTCGCTGGCTTTTGATCTAGGGAATATAGATATCGCAGATTTTTATTTAGAATAATTCGCAGGTGGGATCAGATGGTCCCTAGGTTATTGACATTGTTCTAGAGCTCATTCATTACGATTGTAATGAATTTCTTTTCCCAGATCAAACCAGTAAAAGTTTGGGCAACAAGATAAAAAAAAGATAAGAATCAAAAGAGACCTAAGGCTAAAACTTAGAAGAAGTTTGAATGGTGTTTTAAAATAGATAGTCGCTGGCTTTTGATCTAGGGAATATAAATATTGCAGATTTTTTTTGAAAATTACTCTTTAGCTTGCTTTCCTGTAAATTATTGTGGAGACCAGAATCCAAAATGATCGAGTAAAATAATATATTTACTGGCTCCTAAGCCAGATGGCTGCTCTCAGTTTCTCTAAACATACCTTTGAATAGACTTTCCAGCAACCTGCATGGAGAATATGAAGAAATTTAACCTATCTGAAAGGCCACTGAAGATTATGATGCTGTCAGACGCCCTATTCCAACCACTATCATTGATATACGCTTCAAGTCCAATCAAGGAGGCAGAGAGATGGTAATCATTTTTAAAAAAGCTGCGGTATGAACTTTAATCTATAAATTCTTATAACACTTTAAAAAGAACGTTCTATCTAAATTATAAAAAAACTCTTTAATTTTTACCCTCTTCTAAAAAGAAACTATCAATCTGTGTAACGATATATATAATGTAAGAAAAAAAAAAGATCACTTACTTTAATTTTATAAACTGCTGAAATCTTTTATGAATTAAAAGATTTCATATTTTTTTTTTATACTCATTAAATGTCCGAAATTTATTCTCTTAAATTCCTACAAACTAACGGTCTTGCCTAATTTCAGTAATTTTAATATTTTGTTTAAATGCATTTTGTTATGTTTAATATGTGATAATATGCTCAGATTTCGAAACAATGAAACTAAGTAAGTAATTTATAAAGGAGATAATTGTGATCTTCACTTAGACATTTTAAAAGCATTGTTTATTTTATTAAATCATTGTTTCGAAATTATAATATGGGTAATAAACGAATGCGCTAACCACTCGTTATTATCATAGTTATATATATTTTGTAAAATCGTATTTTTTCAAGGTTTGCTTAACCGATCTTATATTATAACCTTTGATATCTATTAGTTGGAAGGGGATATATATATTGTCTAGAGATGATAAAGTATATTTGCTAATGTTTGTATTAAGTCCCATCGAATATACTTTCCCTCCTTCATTAAGAATATTTATATGCAGATTCAGGATCTTAACTAGATTATTTTTATATAGTTTAAGCCCATTTTATTAGCATACTTATAATGCTAATTTTAAGAACTGTTTTGAATTAGCTTGACAGATAAAAGCTATCTGTTTTAGGCGCAATTAATTATAGGCATACTTATTGCTTTATATATATATATATTGCGTGCATTGCGGGTGTGTTTTTAT
The DNA here is from genome assembly GCA_028023455.1 of Epiperipatus broadwayi. NCBI lineage: Eukaryota > Metazoa > Onychophora > Udeonychophora > Euonychophora > Peripatidae > Epiperipatus > Epiperipatus broadwayi. Next base: position 5,207,320 of record JAQFVV010000016.1, read on the forward strand.
ATAGTACACTTATATGTGTTACGTTTTGCTGCCTCTGACAAGGGTTCACGGTAACAAACCGCCCCTTTATTTAGTTCGGGTTATGGCTATCTTCATTAGAACTGGGGGCGTGAGGACCCAGATTTTTCCTAAAGCCAATCCGACTTCCTGAACGTTATGTTCATATATCAATAGCAGCAAACCGTCGGTCTCAGAGCAAACCGAGCATTTGATGCTGAAACTCTTGAAGAATCACACACTCGCACTGCAAGTTTATTTCTTTAATATTTTATATAGTGCCATAGCGCATATATGTGGACCTAATGGTAACCAGTTCTTTTTCCCATATTAATTAATCATTCAGCTTTAGACTGGAGTTTGAATCTGGGTTATCAGATTGAATCTGCATGATTCTGAGTTTATTTAGTGGCTCATTAATTAGTATATATAACAGCCTTTAAAACTGGCTGTACTCATCATCATCTCTACTAAGGTATCAACTTCTAACTTAAGCAAGTCAAGTTCATAAGATGAGCATATTAAATAATTAGGCATGACCTCTATAACTCTCACACACATGTATTGTAATATATTTAAAAGGGAACAGATGTACTTGGTAACAGTCCCAACTATTGTAACATGCTTGCCTGTGTTGAATACCTTGTGAAGATTATACAATCCCTGCCATTATGATATTTTGTGTTAGATCATTTGTTATTGTTTTAATAAATTCTTTTAAATATAAACTGTTGTATACCTTTCTTGCTCAGACTCTAGATCAAACCAAACCACAGTATCTTATCCAATTCATAGTATTTTATCCAATCCACAGTATATTATTAAATGTCACAGTTCATACTTCAATTTCTTAATGAGTTTATATGCTGTATGTGTATGTTTGGTAATTAAGATTAATAAGAGTGTTGAGTGTTATATAACACTTATTTAGTTAGGTTAGTAATGACCTTAAGTCTCGTGTTTCTCCCTGTTCTATATCGGCTCGCGGTTAAGTGAGAACTGAATGTAGCCCCAGGAATGTCACTCATAAGGTGTTAAATTTGGAGTACTGGCAGATGAGTTGGAGTTTGGTCGGATTAGAGGTCTCAACCACCTCACTACGGTCAGCTTTGGTATATTTTGCTTGGGCTCTGAATTTTGTTGCATGAGTGTACAAATCTGACTGTTACAATATAAAATGAAAGAAATTACTGGGGGAAAAGTCTATTTTAAAAAAACTATTGGAGAAAAAAACTCATTTAGCAAATATATGAGAAAACATTGAATTGGAAAACCATTATTCTGATAATGGAGTTAAGTATAACCAATGAAAATACAAAAATTGATATTCAGGAGAAAAGAATTCCTTCTATATAACATTTGACATCTAATATTAAATATTTAAAAGGTGGTAAAAGCTTTTCTGGTTGTGAAATTACTTTTCACATAATATGATGTCTTAAAAGATGGAGCACAACACAGTTAAAATAAAAGATTTCACACATAAAAAAGAAAATGGGAAAACTATAAAATCTAAAAAGGGATATCAAAGTGATGCAATACATAGAAAGAGAGTATGTTTAAAATAACAAAGAAGAACTTATAACAGTATTGGGTCAGTACACACACTTTGAAGATTATTTGTTGCTTGATCACTGTATTTAGAAAAGGCCAAGTTTGAATTAAAAAAGTAATAATCATAAGTTACCATTGGTAAATGAATAAAATCCTATAAGATTCTGAGTTTAAATTATGAAAATGAAAATATCCCTTGATTATAAAAATTCAATGATGTTGATTTAATGAACTAATTGTTCCTATAACAAACTTATTAATGCTCAGTTATAAATTAATTATGTTTATGTGTAAACAATGAAAAAAATGTTTTATAACTTGAAATATTGTCTAAAAGGGTTGGTAAAAAAAATAATTAAAAATCATGCCAACACTTGGAACTTATTGTTGATAAATAAAAATAAAGATATTTGTTGGATGGGTTTTGTATGTGACACTTTATCACCTTATGCTGAGAATCCATCTAATCTTTATATACATTTGAAAAGTCATTTAAATTTTTATCAGTAGTCTAAAAACTTGGTCTTTCATATTCGGTGAAGCTATCTGACAGTCTAATTTGATCCTTCTCAAAAAATTATTTATCATATATACAAATCCCTAGTCACTTTACTGATTAATTACTAATCTTCCACATATTTTTACCAAATGTAGACTTTCTGGATAATTTTGTTTTATTGATTAATTTTATGACCCACTATGTGTTGCTAAATTCCTCAGCCACATATGAATTAACTATATTGGATTAAAAACTTAATAAACTTCATTAAGAAATTTTAACACATTTATGGATGGGCTTTGTCATTTATATAAATGAGCAGAATAAAATGCCATTTAAAATAATGTTTTAACATCCTAAAAGACAAACTAGGTTTCAAGTGTAATATTTCGATATAATAATATAAATATGATACTGTATCATAATCAAATTAAGTTTATAGTTTCTGTAATTTGCAAAGTGTGAAGAAAAAAGAAGCAACAGTTCGATTATATAACAATAGAAACCTCAATTTAAGACCTATTAATTTGTTTTCTAAATGGAGTGTTTGTTCCTTGGGGGACAATGAATTTAAAGAGATACATTTTTTCCCTCCCTTTAATGTACATGTTGTTTATTATTAGGAAATAAATTAAATAAAGTGCTGCTACACACTTTACATACCTGCAATTGTATATGATAAACGACTGTTATAAAAGCCTAGAAGTTTTTCTTCTGCGCAGTCCAGCATAGTCTGGCGCGAAGCATAATAGTAGAATGGCAGACAGAATAATAATCTGTTTAGGAGCTGTGAAATGGATAAATTGTTTTCTAAAGTTGCTATATTGTAAATAGCAAAAGTGAAACTGTGTAAAATACTGGGTTGATTGTAGTAAGAAGAAAAATTAATTTAATTCTATAAAGCAACATAAAATTTGCTTTTGTCATCATTAACTATAATATATGTAATTATATTAACACTCTTCTTTCATTATTGTTGAATTTGTTATAATAAATAATTATATATAAAATAACACAATTGTTTACTAGTTTTATTTTCCGCAAAAAGGAGAAACCCTCAGACATGGCAGAGTGGCATAGTTCGACAACTCAAAAACCATAACTAGAGTGACGTACTTCGTAAACTCATTACAAGAAACTAATTAATTATGGCGGCTTTTAATTCAGCAATTCACGAGTTAGACATAAATAACATCGATTCATGAAAAAGTTGTATTGAGGAGGTGGAATATTATATGTTTATAAATAAGATTAATGATAACTGTTATAAAATCTGCACACTTCTGTATTTTGCGGGACAAGACATTATTCAATTGACTAATAGGCTTATTGATCCAAAACGTGCAGAAGACCTACTATGTCAAGAGTTTATACAAATATTGAATAAATATTTTGTTCAAAACTTTAAAAATAGATAACATGTATAAGGCTAAGGAATGCAGTTGCCACAAGAAAAATACATGGACTTCAATTTAGCATTAAGGAAGTTAGCTAAAGACTGCGATTTTGGTCCAGAAATAAATGATTCTCTACTGGAGTAATTTTTGTATGGGATGGCCAACAATAATTTTAGAAAGGTTTTATTGAGTGCTCCGGATTTAATGTATAAAAGTGCCATGGATAAATGCATCACACAAGAAACCATGTTAAATATAGCATCAGAATATACCAGGTCTCAATCTCCCGAAAAGATTTCATTCATTAAAAAAAAAAAAGAACATCCCGATTCCCAGTAGGTGGATTAAACAACAAAAATGTATTTCCTGTGGAAAATCAGGACATGTAAAAAACATTTGCAGGCATAAAGACAAATTATGCAGAATTTGTAACACTAGAGGGAAAAATATGGGTGATTTATTTTGTAAATTATGTAAGGAAGGAATAAAAAATATTAGGCATTTGTTAATTGAATGTAAATGTTTGAAAACAGAAAGGGTACATATAATGAAGTTGTGGAAAAATAAATATGAAAAGAGTGATTATACAGAAAGTGAATTATTGGTTTTTATGCTGGGTTTGGGAAAAGATAAGGGGGATTTAGATATAAAGGTTATAGAGTTGACAAAGATTATATTGTGGAAATGGGATAGAGCAGATTATGGGTAAATTTAGAGTGGGGAATGTAAAATAAAGTGGCTAACAGGTTTATCTGGGCATAATTGCCGAGATATTCTTGACTTCGTTTAAGGAGAAGCCATAATACATCACATCACATCACCACATTTTAAAGAGGATGAATCAGCTAAGAAAAATTCAGATTATAAATTTCAGGGTGAATAGGAATACAGGAAATCATTTATCAAGACTGTAACTAATAGTGATGCTAAAATGGATCACATTCTTTTAGATTTGCTAGTTTTAGTAAACGGGTAACTATGGAAGTTAATAATGGTGCCAGTTTGTTGTTAATCTCTCATAAAGACTGGATGGGGATTATAGAAGACCATAAAAATAAGTTTGATCTACATTAAACAGATGTCGTAGTAAAAAATATAAATGGCAATAAAGTCAACATTCGGAGAAAAATTACAGTTCCAGTAATGTTAAATTTTAGGCAAAGATTTCTTCTGTTATATGTTGTAAATAAAGATATTATCCCATTACTAGGAAGAAACTGGTTTACTCCCTTAGGAATTCACGTGAATATTTTAAAGACTGTTCATGTGGAAACTATAATGAAAAAGAGATATCTGTAATTGTTTATGTCTAGATTAACAGATCTTAGAACAAGACCAGTTGATATAGAACTGGTGAAAGATGCAAAAGTGATTGTTTGTAAATCTTGTAAGGTGCCTTTTGCATTAAGGGATAAAGTAGAAAAAACAATAATTGATTTGGTGCCTAAAAGAGTTTTAATACTTACTGAAGATTCGTCCTGGGTGACACCTGTAGTGACTATAATAAAACCAGACAATAGTATTCATTTATGCGGTGATTATAGTATCACTATTAACAAGTACATAAACAAGGGATCTTAATTGGTTCTGAGTGTATGAGAAGTGCTAGCGTTATGCAGAAGGCTAATTATTTTGCCAAAATAGATTTGATGGCAGCTTTTCATCAAATCACCATAAATGAAAATACAGCAGAGTTACTTATTTTAACTATACATAAGGGATTATTTAAATGTAATAAATTATCTTACAGTTTATTGAATGCACCAAATGTCTTCCAGACAAAAATGGATGTTACTTAGTTCCAAAGATGGCGTAATCCTGTAACTGGAGATTTTGATCATTGGTACAACAGATGCTGAGCTGGAAAAGTGATTAGATCTAGTTTGTTCAAAACTTGCACCAGCCAAGGCAAAATTAAATGTTAATAAATGTATTTGGTCTACGAGAGAAATTAAGTTTCTCGGACAATTTATAAATGCTAATGCCCACATAAGAATATAAAAATATTTCTAGGACTTTCTCAATTTTTATGAAAGTTTACTGAAAGGAAAATCGCATTTTTTATCTCGGTTGTATCAACTACTTGCAAAAAAACAACATTGAGCTTGAAATAATGAACAAGACAAGGTGTTTAAAATTCCAAAAGATTTATTGGTGCTCATTGATTAGCCACCGCACGCCAGTTTGTGTTGCTGATTCCAAGCAAAAGCACAGAAATATGCCATTTACGCGGTCTATAGAACAGTTTTGATCATATTAGCCATTAAGCAGGCTTAAATGGCATTGCACACAAATATTACGGCCCACTTTTGTGCTTCGTGGTACTATGCAAATAGCGCACACTGAACAGATCGCTACGGTATGATGTGAGGGTATATAGAATTCAAGTGGGCATAACTCTTTTCATGTGCATTCGAAGTAATGATTTTTCACATGACCTGATGCAGTTTTAGATAGTAATAATTGTAAGCCTGTCGCCATGCTTCTGTACACATTTTTAAGGTGAAACGAATTGCAAAAGTGTATGTCCCAGCACCATTTTACAGAATTCACACACAAAAAAGGAATTTTGCGCAAGATCAGCTACGAGACTACTAAAACGGCTGTGGTTTGTCATTGTTTTTAAAAGCATAAGTTTGATGTGATCAGACGGTAATTTTAAAATGGAATTCTTACATTTTATTAAATAATGCAGTTTCGTAAATTTTTTAAAATAGTTTTCAAAATGTCGTAGCAGAATGTTTCTAATCTATATTTTTTGTTTGATCAGAGTAGTGTATATTTTGGCTGATCCTTTGGATCATCAAAACCATCAGTCCCCTTCCCTGCACATTCCAGCGCTATATGCTGACATGTATTGGATCGTCAAAACCATCGATCCCCCTCTCTCTACATTCCAGCGCTATACACTGACATGTATAATGTAATTTAGAAATTAACATTTTCCCAAAAAAAGTAAATGCACTTTTTTAAAAAAAAAATGTTTTCAATAAATGTAAATCCCTATAAAATAAAACAAGTGAAAGCATTATATTTATTTGTTTTTGAATAAATAATAACAAAATTGTAAATCAGCCCCATAATGTTATGTCTATTGGTTTTTGACTAGCAATAGATTCATCAAGAGGCGTGTGGTGGCTAGTCGACTAGAACCGATTTATTATTTTCAGAGACATTATTGGTACATTACCATAATGATTTAGCTATTAGTATTACAACGGACACATCTGAATACGGCATTGAAGCTGTGATATCATACCTGTGTTATGAAGGTGAATGTCCGATTGCTTATGCCACTAGAGGGCTGACTTCTGTGAAAAAAATTATAGCCAAATAGATAAAGAAGCATTGGCAGTGGTTTTTGTAGTTAAGAAGTTCCACCAATACGTATATGGGTGGTGTTTTATCGTTTACATCGATCATCAAGCCCTAATGGGAATTTTTGGTTCTGAGGAAAAAATCCCCGATCATTTAAGCCAACATATATTTGGATGGGTCAATTGATCTATAAACCAGGAAATAAGATTGGACAAGCTGATGCTCTGTCCAGATTATTAGATAGTAAGGAAAAGGTATTTGTATTTGAATTATATTGACACATGAATTTCAAAAAAGAAAACAGTGCAGTCATAGCAGATTGGATGAAGAGTGATAAAGGTAATATGGCTGGCCAAAGAAATGTCCTGCAGAAGTAAATAAAACAATTTGGACAGCAAGAAATGGACTCTGTCTGTAATGGCTGTATTTTGAACAATGATCGCGTGCTTGATCCTACTGAAGATAGAACCCACGTGTTAAATCTATTATATCAAGGCATCCAGGAATTGTGGGAATGAAGTCGTGTGTGATGAGGCAATTTGACTGATATCAAGAACTTAGTTAAAAGATGTTTTAATTGTCAACAGACAGCCAAAGTACCATCCAAACAATTGGAAACATAGGAAAAATCTATTTCTCCTTGGACACACGATCATTTAGACTATGTTGGTCCATAGAACGGACATTTAATACTTCTTTTGATAGATGCTTATTCACGTTAGACTGAGTATATAGATTGGTCCAAAATACTAGCACTGAAGGTACTATCAGTATTTTAAATGAGCTATTTGCTACACACGGCTCTGAATTAAATGTAACCAATAACGGTACTGGCTTTACATCAAAATTTTTTTAGATTTCTTGGAAAACAGAAATAAAACATATTCTTATGCCTCTGTATCATACTGAAAGCAATGGCATTGTAGCACAAGCAGTACAAAATCTAAAGTATACTTTAAGAAAATTAAATTTAAAAAACATGCTTGAAAGTTCTTAGTGCAAGCCATGTATGCCCAACATTTCACACCTTATATGGAAACTGTAATTGCTCTTTTCGCACAGATTTATCTCAGTTGTTACCTGTCAGTGCTATGGGTAGTAAAATTCCTCAAGCAACAAAATTCTTACCGGGTGAAACAATTTGGATACATGACTTGCTAAAACATGAATGGATCCCCGGTGTTATAACAAAAATATTGTCAAGGCAATGGCAAGAAATTCAGAAAACATGTTAATCACCTTTGCTATTGCTATGAAAACCCTATACCAGTTGTTTACCTAAATACATTGTCTGAAGATAAGATGAATAAAAAGCATATGAATGAAACTGATCCTAGTAGAGATCTCGATTTAGAGACCCCTAAAAAAGTTATGTGTGAAACAATAACAAGGAGGAACAAGTCATATCACAGTTGAAGATAGTGAGAAAATCCCTAAAGCTACTAGAATATGACGACCACCGATTAAGTTTAAAGATTATGTTTGTTGAACAAATCATTTATTTCTAAGAGAGGGAAAAGGAATGGAGTGTTTGTGCATTGGGAGACAATGAACTTAAAAAGATATTTTTTTCCCTTCCTTTAACGTTCGTGTTGTTTATTATTTACTCTAGGAAATAAATTAAACAGAGCACTACTATAAACTTTACGTTCCTATAATTATACAAGATAAATGACTGTTATAAAAGATTAGAAGATTTTTTTCTGCGCAGTCTAGTGCGAAGCACAATAATAGAATGGCAGACAGAATAAGTGTCTGTTAAGAAGCCATGAAATGGATAAACTGTTTTCTAAGGTCGCTATATTATAAATAGCAGAAGTGAAACTGTAAAATACTGAAGCTTGAGTGTAGTAAGAAGAAATTAATTTAACTCTATAAAGCAATATAAAATTTGCTTTTGTTGTCATTAATTATAATATATGTAGTTATATTAACACATTCTTTTCGTTATTGTTTAATTTGTTATAATAAATAATTATATATAAAATGACACAATACTATACTAGCTTTATTTTTCACTATCTGATTGGTTTCTAAAAAGGAGAAATCCTCCAGACATAGCACTAAATAAAGCCCAAAATAATGTGGATAATAGAAATAGAAAATAAAATTTTATAAATGCAGACCAAGTATATCTATCAAATAATATGAAAACCAAGAAAGTCAAAAAAAAAAAAAATCCAGTGGAATATACACATATCATCTAATTATGGCAAAGCAGTAAATGTAATAGCAAATTGAAATTATTGTTGTTTTTCCTGCAATTTATGCAACAAAGTAATTTATGTATTGAAACGATAACTTTCAAAGCCCCTATCGTTTCACCATCAAACCTAATGACACTCTCATCTGTGCTAAGTTCGAACCTATTTAAATGTTAATAAATTTACAATTCGTTCGTGTCTGTATAAACAGTATGATATATTTATGTGCAAACCAGCGCTATAATTAAATAGGATTAGTAAAATTATAGCGTAGTAAATTGATTTAATATTTCTAAAAATGTTTATTATATTATTTAAGTTAAGTGTAAATTATTAATTTTGTTGTTTAATATTGTAATTTCGTATGTGGATATATAATCTGTGCTATATAGAAGAAAGACATGATTTAAAATATGTAAAAGCCATTATCTAAAAATAATATTGAATATGTTTAAAAAATTGTTAAAAGATTTCTTGTTTTAAATATATTTCAGGGAAAAGTTTCTCGAAAATATATTTAAAAGCTATATCAAAATATATTTGTAAATTATTTTAAATAAATATGTTAAAAATGTTTTCGTTTTAAAAAAATTGTTAAAATGTTGTTTTAATGTAAGATAAAAATAAAAGCTGGTCAAGTAATTAAAAGATTTTTGATTGTAAACAAGTGTCATTAACGACCATACCTGGAATCCGTAAAAAGTAAAACTAGTTCAAAATTTACTAATTAAAATCTCCTTAGATAAGAGTAAGTTATTTTAAAATCTAAATTGGACAATTGTTTGCAACGAAAAATCTTAATTATAATAGCTTATGGAATGTTTCTAACATAAGTTATCTAAGATTTTAAAAATCTGGATTGTAAAATTGAAAAATATTTAATTAGATTCCTGAGTTTAGTGGGTCTTGAGGCGATAGATTCCGATAAGGAAAAGATATAAATACTCTGTATTTTTAACAAGGAGGACAGCCATATTGTTAGTGAGAATTGCAGCCTCTTTCACAATTGTTAATGTTTAACATGTCCGGCTAAAAGCGGGCATCTTGTTGCTGTTACTCCGCGGGAGAACGGGGTTTCTCTTGTCGAAATGCCTAAACCACCATCATGCCGATAGAAGAGACGAGCCTAACATAATGGGAAAGATGATGCCGCCCAGTCAAACTAAACCAAACCTACAGCAAGAACTTGCAGTCCAGATAAATAATACCGGTACCATTTTATTTTTCAAACCGCAGAGCTCTGTGTAATTCTTTATGTAAATATATCTATATAAGTTAGCTAACTTTCTTTTTAAAATAATTATAAAACTAATATGTACCCAAAACTTAAATCCATTTAATTAATATTTTAAATATGTCAATTGCTATCAAAATTTAATGTGTTAAAGTTTAAATAATCTGACTAATTTATATTTTCCTTTCATTTAAAGTACATTATAAGTGTCTAATTTAAAGTTATATCACTGCGGTTGTGTCTATATTTCTTTGCTTATTTTAATTAAATGCTTATTAGATTTTATATGCCAATATTTCGAAACAGTAGGCACTTATTTTCATGTTTTAAGAAGATATTATTTGAAAATCTTCGTGTAATTTATTTATAGCATCAACTTTCTGCGCTGTTTCGAAATCCTATTTTTTTTTATTATTTAAACGATTTAATATGTGAAATGTGGCTCTTTGATAATCAACCATTTAAAAACTTAACCTTTTAGTTTTATTTAGAATTAAATTTAGCCTTGATCGTATTTATAAGTATATTTGACATTTAAATTCTTAAGTCCATAGAAATATACTTTCCCTCCTTAAATATTTATTATCTATAAGTAACTGAATAGATCGAGCATGTCAAAGTACAGATGTATTAATATTCCCTTTAGTAGCATAGACATTTATTACCAGGCTACGCAAGAGTTGCTCCCAATTTGATAGAACTAATATGCTATTAACTCGTATTTCATAGTATGAAATATACTATTCTTTGCTTGGCAGATGTGATATTTTATAAAAATATTCTCGTTTTGCTGCTATACGTAATATACATATCTTAAGATGGAGCCACGTTGTTGCCAGCACATCTTCTTTTATAGGGTAGAGCAGTAGCGAAGCCTGAGCCAAGGCCAGGTTAGCACGTAAGTCCCCCGCCATTCCTGAACAAAATGTTTCTTTTCACGCAGCATTGCGATTGGTTACAGGGTACCGGTGTTTGTCGCAAAAACCCTGAAGTTATTTCATCCATCCGCAGAGCGACTTTTCCTATTATTGTTTACCTGTGCCATAGCGCATTGGTAAAATCTTATTTCAGCCAACTCTCCCACCTTAACATAACGCTTTCAGCATTCTGAAATTTTCTCTCGAAAGCCATGTTCGATCGATCTTACTTGAGCTGGTTTATGCGCTCGTTATTAAGTCATATAGTATATTTTAGTAAATGAATTCATGATCAAAGTGTAATATAATTATTTATATACCAGCCACAAATGTAATAGGATTTGGCTTAACTAGAGTTATAGACATAAAGTAGTGATTAATTATGTATCAATTGTAAACAATTCGTAAGATGGGCATATGTTAAACCCCTCTATGAAATCTAATGATTACTTATGTAAAGTGATTTTGAATTACCAAATGTTTGCGTACATTCGACCTGAAATATGTAAAACTTATCAATTCCATGCTAATTGTAAATAAATATATAATTAATTTAATGTATTTCGTTCTCTGTCTCGTTATTGATCTAATTCAATCCAATTCTAATTATCATTTATAGCCTATACATGTGAAAACTATGCATTAAGTTAAATTAGATTAGTGATCTATTTTAGTCAATTAAGAACCTCTCTTTTAATTACCAGAGTCTTATTGCTTCTCCGTGACCTATGTTGGCCATGTGGAAAGAGGTATACTACGTGTAATTTTAAGGTGGTCATTCGTAGGGTCTCGAGTCTTGGAATCCTGACTTACGAGTTGAAGTGTGATCGGACTTGGGATGTCACAGTCCTAGTCTGGTCAGCTTCGGTCTCTTTTGCTTGGATTCTGAATTCTGTTACGCGAATGTACAAACTTGACTGTTACAGTATATAAATATTTTGGTTAATTTATAATATATTTATTTCATTTGTTTTGTCATAAACCATATTTGTTACGTTGCACATTTTTATCTGTTATACAATAATAAATCTTTAGTTAAAATTCTCTGTCAGATACACTTTTTATTTTTTAAAATACATTTTATATTAGGTTGTCTTGTGCATCATACTGAATAAATTGTGCTCCAAATATTATTTTTAGATAATAAATGTGAGCCATGTATATTAAAAGAGTAGCAAAAAGTCCATCAAACAAATGATAATGGTCTATGACCTTAAAGCTGGATTGAAAACAAATAAAAGCTGAACTTCATTCTATATATCTTTCTTTCTAAATATATTAATATATATATGTGCTCTGCGCACAGATAATGAAGCTATTAGTAAATTGTCAATGAAATTATTAAAATTTTACTGCCAAGCGCTTTTGGGACAGTCTACAGTCCCATATTCATAACTCGCCATGAATATGGGACTGTAGACTGTCCCGAAAGTGCTTGGCGGTAAAATTTTAATAATTTCATTGACAATTTACTAATAGCTTCATTATCTGTGGCAGAGCACACATATATATATTAATTTATTTAAGCGTTAATGAAGTAAAATCTTAACTATTTCTAAATATACAGAATTCTACTATTCCCAACCATGATATAATTGATCTGAGTTTTCACTATCTGAACTTTATTCAATCACATAAAATGTCATACAAATGTGTGGCCAAGTATATAATCAAAATAACCTATTTATATGTATATCTATACATATATTATACTTTAATAATATTAAGAAAACTTTTAAAATACATTTACATAAATATAAAAAACAAACATATGTACCATGCATGTTTTGGAATTATCTCCTATGAAAGAATCTCTTAATACTTGAGTTAATTTACTAGCGCGGAATGGCAAGTGAGCTCCTTTTCGACCAAGTGCACGAATACATTCCTGTAAATATATGTATGTACATATTAAATATATATTAATGATATAAGACCTATTTCCATTATATTCCTTTATATCATTCAATAATTTTTCTGATTAGAACAATAAAATATTGCACATTATATTAAATATTATATTTAATAGTAAAGCCTAAGGATGAAGCAGCAGTGAAAATGTAAGACAATTTTATATGAATAAATTATTGAAACATAAAGTTCATGTATATTTTGTAAAGGAATTGATTCAGTAATTTGTATTCTAAACATTCAGATGATTTTTACAATTTAGTTTTCATAAAATTTAATATTGATTAAGCTTGGTAAATTTTTGTAAAAAAAAATAAATTCTATTTTATTATCTAATTTAAAATTATAATATAAAATGACTAACATACATAAATTATATAAAGTATATGTAAAAAAATATAACTTATTAGACTAATATTTGAATGTAAAAATATGAATGTGTATATATACATACAATTAGTAGTAAATTTTTAATAGGATTTATGATAAGATTAATCCCTACTTATAAAATGGACATATATAGATGTATATATTTGGAAAACAACTTATTAAAATTACAACATACTTCAAACTAAATAAAAAAAAAACAATCAGGTTAAGTTTTTCTTTATTAGATTTATTTTCTAAAAAATTATAATCCACAATTAGAAAAAAGATAGTAAAAGCTAGTATTTTTAATTCCATTTTTACAAATAATAATTTTAAGAAATTGCTGTTTAGAAGCTATATCTAATCCAGTATATATAAATAAAATACACTAAAAAGTGAAAAATAAATTTTCTTCAGATTTTACTTAGTCTTGATATTAAACAACAATAACAATGATAAAAAAAAATTATATTACAAGCTTTTATTGATTGTGCACTGAAAAGAAGAAAAAAGTTTTTTCAACCACAATTGGGATGTTTTAACTTGAAATAAAAGCATGGTGGGGAGGGGGCAGAAATTAATTAAGTCAATCTCATGCTATAAAAAAATAGGGATTGACTTAATTTCTGCCCCCCCCCCCCATGCTTTTATTTCAAGTTAAATGTAAAAATCCCAATTGTGGTTGGAAAAACAATTTTTTTTTTCTTTTTTTAGTACAGTCAATAAAAGCATTTAATAAAAAAAAAATTATCTTTATTATTTTTAAGACTTTAGTATTGGCAAAGTAAATAAAAATGTAAAACTATATGGTATTTTAAATTGATTGGACACCTATAGTTGATATATATTTATATATTGTAACGGATATTGGTTAAACTTCAATACGATCTTCCTGTTATATCTTGGCGATATACGACGTTACAATTCAAGCAGAGAGCAAATACAATATGAATTTAACTTTATATCTGTACCCTTGATCGAACCCTGAAGCAATATGAACGTATTATCTCGACATTATCTTTCCCGATCAAGAACTCTTGACTGCTGAACAAAAAAAAAACTATTCCTAAGAATAAGTTAACAAATGTCCAGCGCTTGATATATATTTTTAAATTTTTAGACTACCACAATACAAGAAGCACAACGAATATGTACGTCCCCATTATTTATTCATTCTTTTAAAATAAATCATTAACATTTAACCCACAAATTTGGCAGATTTCCCCCCCCCCCATAGCTTGGTGACAGGAGAATAAAGCAAGTCTAGGCAACCTTTAATAATAATAATATTTAATAACACACACTGATATTATATAACAATAAAAAAAACACTAACGAAAACATTGAATATTAAAGTGATATTAACAGTTCTATCTCGGAGATTATTCTTTTCAAAATAGTTCTTACTTTTTTCTTTTTTATATATATATATTTAATGACATTTAAGTAATAGAAAATGCATGCATGCGTATTTGTTTGCTATAGCTAAACGTTTACCTAGGATTTGCAGATATTCTCGTTTGCAGTTCTTCTGAGCACTCTATACCGTCTTGTGGGATTTCACCCACTTCTTTTGCAGAGATGGTAGATACTCCGCAGACACTTTGGCTGGATGGGTCCCTTTCTCTTTTTTTTTTATTAATTTATGTTGCTAGTTCTAGTCTCAGTTCCACATTGATTCTTCTTAGTGTTTTACTTACTTTCATATCTCTCAGCATACAGAAGCTACGGTCTATCTAGCAGGCGAGGCACCGATGTCATTTCATCGTCAGTGGTCAGGCGGGTCAAGCACGAACCCACGTCCCTTTAAAGCCACGCATTTCTTTTATTTATTTCTTTGCTGCTGATCTCTCTAATTCCAAAGTAGCAATGGTTATCTCTCCTCTTGTTTTTTTTTTCTATTGTTTATTGGAATTTAATTAATTAAAACATTCTACAATTTCCACCGAGTAATTATCAGTGGAAAGAATGTATAATTATAAATGGAACCTTTTTCTTTAAATTTGTTCCTCTATTGTTCGTGGAATATAATTAGTTAAACATATTTTAATACCTTCATTTCACACAAATATATTATTTTTAATTATTTTTTTATTTCAAGTTTACAATTCATTTTAACTTTTCCTTCTTCGACAACTTCTAATGATAATATATTTCAAATGTTTTTTCCTTTTCTATTATTATTATTTTTAATCGTTATTTCAATCATATTATTATAATACGTAGTTTAAAGAGAGAAAGAGACACATTTCTTTATGCACCCCCCTCCCCTTCTCTTACAATAAAATCAGAAGTAATTTTCAAACATTTAACTAAATCTCAACTCCTTTTTTTTCTTTTTCTTCAAATTTCTGGTAACTAAATAATTTACCCTTGTTAATAGGCATACATGTGACTACAACTTTATGTGGTCATCACAATATATATTGTAACAATCCTGTGGATTTGAAAAATTAGTGTTTAATAAAGAAAAAAGATAACTTTTTATGAACTTATACTTTAAATCCAAATAACTCATAGACAATACAAAATATAAGAGGAAATATAATTTATTTTAATTATAAACCATACTAATGGTCAGATATGGCTATATTTATAAAAATATTATAGACCATGACCATCTTTCCAGACTATTAAACCACTCATAATTAATTTAAGGGAACTTAACTCCTCTACGGATTAGAATTTATTCTGGTTTAAATCAGGATGCTACCCAATTATTAGAAAATCAATGTAAGATTATACATCATCAGTATTTGTTAAATTAGATGACTAACTTGGTTGAGTATGAAATCTTATTTCATACGCTATTACAAAGTTAATTTATTATTTTAAACAAACAATATTAAAATAATTCATTTACATTATGGTATATAATTTAATATTCAAATGGTAAGAATTTATGAGATGAAAGACAGGAGGCTGAAATTTTAAATAAAAAAAAAGTTTATTATACAATAATATTCAATGATTAAACTGGTTTACATTATTCTAATAAACTTAATGCTATATGTTAAGACATACAAAATATTATTTGTTTTAAACTATAAAATGTAAATAATATAGTACATACCTTATTAAATAGAGGGATCTGAACTTAGGATTTTTAATATATACATCCTTCACTCCATCTCAAACAACCAATACACATGCGACAACAAATTGAAAAAAGTAAATGACCCTCAATATACACATGTCATCATCATAATCAATCAAGATAGCAATTCCTTAAACTTTAATGAACAGGCTTCAATCTTCTCACATATCCAACAATTCAACTGTCAATTTCATTGAAAAACCAATGGAACACTCAAAGCTCTTGGTGGATTTGATATTGTAATTATAACCATATAGACATTACTTCGATGTAACCCCTCATATGGTCCAACTGATGAATGTTGATTTTGCACAAAATATATATAATGGGAATCATTTATCTTTTTCACATTTGTGTAGTTATGTGTATTGGTTATTTGAGATGGAGTGAAGGAAGAATATAGACTGGAAATCCTAAGTTTAAATGTCTATATTTATTATAACAATATTACCTATATTGAATGTATCGGTTAAATACATATTATCTTGGAAATAGGTTGCATCGTAGTATAAGTTAAGCCCATCCTTCTCCTATTAATATAAAGGGATATGTAATTGTTCGATAATGGTCCAATAATAAATGGGGTTACATTGAATTGTTGGATGGGTGAGAAGATTGAAGCCTGTCCATCAAAGTTTAAGGAATTTCTATCTTAATATAAGCTGAGCACTGATTATATATATCACTAAATATTTCTGCATTAAGATATATATATATATTCTTTACGTATATATATTTAGTATGTGTATATAATTATATAAGAAATCAGTAAGTAACTTTTCTATTTAAAATTGTTCACATTGTTTTTTATTTAAAAAATAATATTTTTTTTTTTTAAAAAAAGCTTAACTAAACTATATTATAAACATTATTACTTAAATGAAGCTTACAATTGCAACTAAGAAAACTCATGAGCATTATTTAACCCCCCCCCCCCCCAACTGTTTTATATCACTTTCATAGAGATTTTTAAAAAATTTACAAAATCTCAACAAATTATCTTGAACTTAAATTTATTAAATATTGATTTTAAAATATTATAAAAATGTTAATAAATTGAAAGAAAATCTTTATACCACCCTCTCATGAGTCTTAATTAAAACAAAATAAAAGTTCTACAAAATATTTTTAAATTTGATGTGGGGAAAATATTAATTATTTTCAGTATTTTTCCATGCTCTGTTTCATATCTAAAAAAACTCAGTGATCTATTGAAAAGATTAGTGAGATTTCAGATTTCAAGCAATTCTATTGAATTTAAATATATTAAATCTCAAATTTAAAATTTCATTCTAACTTAAAGATCAAAAGTTTACAAACAAACCAATTTTTTAACTTTAATAAAAGCATTTAAAAAATAAGAGCATCTTTATGTTTATGCTCAGAGATAATCTAATAATATTTTTAAGCATGAGTGCCTCAAGCTTTTATTTTTATCATATAATATCAAGTGGACTATAAGAGGTAAAAAAAAATGTTTTTTTTTTTTTTTACCATTTAATGCATTTATTCACATAAATGCATTTCTTTAATTTCTTTTTAAAACATATTTTGTATTTTCTACTTTTAGTTTAACATTAAACTAGAGAGCAAAATAAAAAATTGACAAATTTCAAGCTATTTTTAACACCAAAAATAACTTTTTGAATGCATCAATTTAATAAACAAATGTAGGCCATTTTATTCACTTTAACAAAATTACTAAAACTTAAGTTTAATTTTAAAATGTCAAAAATCTCCCATAATTCATAAATTTAAGATGCTGTTTTTTTCTTTCTAGCTTAGCTGACTAATTTTTCAAATTATATTATGCCATATTTGATGATACTTTAATATCACTGGAAAAAATTATGAAGTCTCAAAGTTTAGAATTTTACAAATATAGATATGTTTTTTTTTTTTTTTACGAAGTGATCTTCTTTTGTAATTGTTTAAGTAAAAAAAACTACAAGTTGGATTTATTAAAAGATAAGTAACAGCTACCTTTTTTTTCAAAGATTTATTTTTTAGTTGTTTTTTTTAACAAACTCTTACTTTTCTATGAAGAATAGTATTCTATTTTAATATTTTTTTATCTTTAATTTATTTACTATTAGTTTTTTTGGTTGTCGTAGATTAGTCGCCAAAAGCCATCCGATGGCGCTTTACCTAGTTAAAAGCACATTAAAATGCCGTTTACTAGGCATACCTATTAGATAGGCCTACATATATATGCTGTCGGTAATATTATACCGTAAACATATATACATATTTTACGAGTTTTTTTATCATGACCATTATCTTTCGCAATAAAAAAAGTCTCTCTTTGACATCTTGTCTATGCTTAGCATTTAGCTTTGAAAATTTAGCAATTTACATTTACAGTAGTTGTTTTTTTTAGGATTTGATAATTTATGTATAAGTAATTATGCAAATGTTTGTTTAAAAATTTTTTAACTTCTTTCAATGTATGAGTTAGTTGTTATTTTAAATTTTAACATTGTAAACAACAATCAGTATAGACGGGGTCAATTGTCAAAATATTGGGGAAGGGTATTTAACAATTTATCTGAACAAGTAACGTCACTCGCGAGATTTTAAAGTTGAGAATTCTAAAATAGCCACGAGTGCAGTCAAAATATTGACATTTACAGAATTGCCGGCCACGGAGGCCGAGGCGGTGGAATTTTTTCAACATCACATACTCCCTTCTGCAAGACAGTGTATATGCGGAGTGGGTATGGTGTTAAAGAAATACAAAAGGTATAAATTTTACTGCAAATCACCTACCTGTAAACGTACCTGTTCTCTTCGAAACAGTAGTTTTTCTGAGGGCTCTAGAATTTCTTTTCTGAAAGCATTACAAGTCATATACTACTGGGCTCGAGATGATTTAACAGTCCAACGTGCTCATGAGGAGTTGCAAATTTCAAGAGACGTGGTTATCTATTGAAATGCTGGACTGCGTGAACTGTGCCGAGAGAGTATACTGTCTCGTCCCTCTATTAAAATAGGTGGGCCGAATAAGACGGTGGAGGTGGACGAGACATTATTCACACATCGTAAAAACAACCAGGGCAACATACTACCACAGCAATGGCTATTCGGAGGTATTTGCCGTGAGACAGGGAAATGCTTCACCATGGCCGTCGCCTCACGCTCTGCAGTCAATCTCGTTAAAGCACTATGCGACCATGTTGAATGTGGCTCCAGTTATATCCGATTGCTGGAGAGCGCCGGTTTCCACCATCTCAGAGTAAACCACCGCTACAATTTCATCGACCCTGCAACAGGTGCGCACACCCAGAATATAGAGCGCCTACAGGGTTTACTTAAGTGGAAAAATAAGAGGAAATGTGGCACAGACAGAAAAGACATTGACAATTATCTGGCAGTTTCTGTGGTGCCGCATGCACAAAGGCGAAGATTTATTCTTGTCTATATTACAAGAAATAAGCAATAGGCAAGAGCCACCAGCAACAGCAGCTGGATCAACACTCTCATCAGGAGAGTGTTCCAGTTGTTGTTAAACTTTAGGTTTACCATGTAATTATTCTAATTGTATGCAATAGTTGTATTTTGTTTACTTTTTATTATTAAACATTTTTATCAGCCCAAAAAATGTGTTAGTATTATTTATTGAAATATATTGACGAATTAAATGTTCTTCATTTGTAGAATAAATACATGTTTTTACTAAGTTATAACAAAAATGAAATTAATTTTTGGTTTTATATTTAAATTTAAAAAAAAAAGTTAAAAATGAGAATGACAACATACGATTAAAAATTTTTTATTCTTGTGTGTTTCTATTTAATAATAAAAAAACGATATACTTAAAAAGAAGAGCTGGAAGGCGGGAAATAAATAACAAAAATTTTACTTTTCAACAATGTTTCTTTTTATATAAAAAATATCAAATTAAAAACACATTTAAAAAAAGGTTTCTTTCTTTAGAAATAAAACGATTACAGCATGGAGAGAGTGTGTGTGTATTTGAATTGGATGAATGTTGTTTTCATTGGATTTTTATTTCAAAATATTGAAATATTCAGGTTTTGTAAAGTAATAATTAACAGACTTTTTACATTAGTGTATTGAAGTTTTAAGTAGTAAATGTTGCAAAGATATATGTATAAAATGAGTTGGAATTAGATAAAGTACTGTTCGTAACATTCAACGAGACAAACAAGATTGTAATGTGTATATATGTTTGAAATAAAAAAGAGCGTTAACACTGTTTTTTTAAATGTCATAAAAAACATATATTATAAACATTTCTTATATATATATATTTGTCATTGTTTAAAAAAGTTTTAGTTTCTTTCTTTTCTCCGACTACTGTTAGACTTTGTTGAATATAGTTTACGTTTATTATTATAAATTATTTTATAGATGTTAGTAAAAAAAAATGTTTGCAAAAATACGATTTTGATATTTTTAATTTTAGCATTACAAACAACAGAACAATAACTCTAAAACTAACCCTAATCCTAAAACTAACCCTAATCCTAAAACTAACCGTAACAAGTTTTACTTTTAGTTGTCATTCTATTTAAAATAAAAAATAGCGGTAAATAACAACAACAACAAAAAAACGTAACCCCAATAAAAAAATCTCCAATAGAAAATTGAATTTTCTAATAAAAAGCAAACTAAAAGACGAATGTTAATAAAAAATAATATTTAAAAAAGATGATTTTCTTTTTTTCCGATTTTCTATTGTTTTTATTTTCGCATTACAAAAAACACATCAAAATGATTATAATTAACTTAATGGCCCGGGAATGATCATATTTTATAGTTTAAGCGTGAAAACAGTGCCATAGAGTGGGATATAGTAGCTATTCGACGACAACCGTTTTTTTTCTTTCTATAGTAATACGAATAGATGGCAGTATCATAAAAAGTACTAAATCCCCATATAAAATTTTTTTTTTTTTTAAAGAAAAATTATTTGCAAAATCTAAAAAAATTTATTGTCATCAAGAATACATATATATATATATATACACAATGTTTTGACTAGATAGGAAAATGACTTACAAACTTTCAGAATAAGTTAAATAAAAATATACAAAAAATATTTATTTCTTCATTCTTTCCTTACAACTTTTCCTTCTTATTTCTGGAAATAAATTCAATTTTTTCTCTAGCCTGTTCATGGTCCTAACAAATTCATTTTTACAATAATTTTTAATTCATTAAAATTTTGGATTCTCTGTGATATCTTCATGAATTGATGTCAATCCTGAGAAACAAGACTCGTATTCATTTCCAATTTATTAGATTTATTAATTCAGATGCCTGATATTTTAAAATGTCTCACTATCTTTAATGAATGAATTATATGTTAAGTTACCTCAACATTCCCTCCACCAGCCATAATAATGTCATTTTAAATCTATACTAAAATAATGGTTTTAAAAAAATGGAAATACAGTGTATTCCTATCTTAAAATTCAATATATAATTTTCTTTGCTGTAAATAAATAATTTAGTTTTAGAAATATTCAATATACAAGCTTTCTTTCCTTCCAATATAGACTTCTTTTCATCAACCAGACTATTCCAATTTATAGTCTCAAAACGTTTTTATTAGATCACTGAAATTTCTAAATACATACAATAAAAACTTCACAATCTTAATGCACTCCTCCCCCCTGCATATACTTTTAAAATTGTTTATTACATAAAGATCCATGATTTCACATTTTTCTGCATTACTTCTTTTCTCTCTCATATTTCAGCAATATACATTGCAAATATTATCCATTATTCCACAAATAAATTCATCCCAATTAATCTCAATTTCTATAATTAGCACAGGTTAACTTCTATCTTTATAACATAAATCAACTTTTTCAATACTATTTCATTCTTACTAATAATTTGTCTTTGCTTCAATAAGTAACTGTTTGTAATTACTTTAGACTTGAATATTGAAATATTTATTTTGCCATATATTAAACCAAACAATTTATTTTGCAATTCCTCTAATTCTCTATACCATCTTTTGATTTACTATGAATTCAGTTTCTTTTTTACACTAATTTAAACAATTTTTTTGTAAATTTCATAATCCCACTTTTTGTAACAACTTACATCAAGTTTCCCTTAACTTTTAAACCATCGTCTAATTATAACATAATTTGTCATTAGTTGATTTTTTATTTTACTTCTTTATTTTCTTCAAAAATAATTCCATTTTT
Organism: Epiperipatus broadwayi; assembly: GCA_028023455.1. Taxonomy (NCBI): domain Eukaryota; kingdom Metazoa; phylum Onychophora; class Udeonychophora; order Euonychophora; family Peripatidae; genus Epiperipatus; species Epiperipatus broadwayi. The sequence goes on from JAQFVV010000016.1 coordinate 5,230,008, forward strand.
ATGATATTAAACTATAGTCAAAATTTATATTAGTTAAATAAAATGTATTTGCAATTCTACTTTTGAATTTATTTTAGATTAAAACATAATCTAAAATCAGACTTTTTCCAAAAAATTCCAAATGAGATATTAAAACTATGACAAAGTTTATTGTACATATACAATTAATTATCAATATGTATGAATAATGTTATATTCAAGTCTTCCACAGAGATAATTAAGATTTAAAATCAGAAATCTATACTCTATACCAAAATGCTGAAGAAATCAAGAATCATGTGAAATCTATATCTTAACCTCCTAATAGACTGTTAAAACTTTTTTATTAATGTATATAAAAAATTATTTTAAATACATATTCAAAGATACCATTAAATGTGCATCTTTTAGTTAAAAGCTCAATATCAAGATTTAGCGTGGTCCCCCCCCCCCAGTGTTGAATGTAGATTTTTTATGTTAAATACATCAATTTACAATAGACAATTTAGTATTGTTCAATAAATCCATGAACTGAAATTTTCTATGAAGCCTTATTCCCAAGCCTATGAGTAAATGGATGATTAAAAAAGATTGACTGTTGTGTAGAATTGCAAGTCTTGTATAATGAGATTTAAAAATAATTTGGATGTGTTTGCAAGTTAGGTTTAATATGAAGTAAAAAAATAAACTGGACAATTCCCAAAGCTCTTTCTGTTAACTAATTATCCATATATAACCTGCCAGATTATCAAAGTACCAGTGAAGCAGCATCTATATTGGTGATGATCTTTCATCTATCTATTAGTGGTAAATTGCTTTTCTATCAGATATACTTATATGAGTGCTGTCAGTTGAACAGTCAATTGTCAGAATATGTTACTAGTAAATTAACAAATCACATACCAGAAATTTCTTTGCCTTTTTGAAGGGTAGATTATTAGTAGAATAATGAATTGGCATTTATTATCAAAATCCTCAACTAAATCTGCAAAGTATCAATATAATTTCTTGAATAGTTTGAAATCTGAATTTTACATTCATTATACATGTATAAAACCGATGGGCCCTTAAACTGACTGCAATACCAATTCTGTATCATTCTAGGTATTAATAATTACATTATAATAGTCTTCTAATCTAATTAAAATATATGTTGGCTGAAAATTAACTGTTATTCCCATGCCATTTTATATGTTCAATGTGTTCATCCAATTTACATCATTCATATAGACTGGAACATTTTCTCTTTTGAAAATTAGAAAAAATTAAGAAATATATTGTAATGGGCACATACGACGTTACATTATTTTTTTTATTATTAAACATGAAAAAAATAAAAGTTTGCAAATAAAACTTCTTTTTTAAGAATTAAAAATTGAAAATTAAAATTCTATACTAAACTCATATATATATTGTGCCAATGCCAAATTGGCACATGTATATAAAATAATTTTGTATAAAAATTATTATCAAAATCTTTCGGAAAAAGGAATTTTAAAGTTACAATTAATTACTTTAAAGAGGGGAGAGAAAGTTTTCCTATAAAAAAACAAAAAAAACAAACTAAGAGTTTCATAAAAGTTAAAGAATATTATTATTATTATAAATTAAAAGTTTAAAAAATATATAAAAATCTCTTTTCATTCCAGTTTATTGTAATAGATTATATTAGTGCGTGCGAATGTAAACAAAAGTATGCATGTAAGAATAATATAAAAAAAGAAAAATGAATAAAGAAATGAAATGTATTTCAAAAGAAACACAGTGGTGGACTGCTAATTAAAGATATGAAAACAACACATTTTAAAATGGCTACTACTAATAAAATATTCAATCGAAAAACACGTTGTCATAATAATTAATCTAAAGGAATTTCGACAACACGTATTGCCGGAGGATATTAAAACAAAAACACGTCGCAGGTATAAATAGACTTTTTTCGTTTATCAGACATTCAGTTGGAGTTTGAAATTCAGTCTAGTTTTACTGTGTCAGTTTACAGAAATGCAGTGCTGAAAAGCTTTTGGAAATATACGCTTGCGCTCCAGCCCTTTTAGTCCAATAAGATCATCAAAACCTGCCTGAGAAATAATGTCTGGATAACAACACAGAAACCCTCCGTCAAAACGTGCAGCTGTCTCCAAGAAGAAACCAACGGATTACCATAAAATCTCTTCCATAAACAAAATCTAACCGGTTAGATACAATCCATTAGAAGCAGCAGAAGTAGCCACCGACAAGAAAAAAAAATCCTAGGTATCTGTTTTATTATTATTATTTACCAGTAGTAGTCACCACTGTAATCCGTAAATATTGAAGATTAACATTATATGAACTCTATCATACATAAAAGGAACTATTGATGTGTGTGCGAGAGTCTCAAATGTCATTAATGTTTTATTATTATTTTTGCGAATGAGAGTTAATTTAAATGTCTAAGATTATGTTGTTTTGTTCATGAAATATCCTATCATATGTAAATTTAAAATGTGCGTGTGTGAAATTTGGATTTATAAAATGTTTAGAATGCGTTGATGTTGGTTAGTAAATTATATTTAAACTTAATTGATGTTGATTGAAATAAATTATTTTTAAATTTAAACTTGATCTGTCGGTCAATTCTTTTATCAATATCTTATTACCAATAAATATCATTGATTAAAATTAGACTGGGCTGGTTAAGGGAATTGTTTCGAGCGCTGGATTATGAGCCTACTACCCGAATATGTTAGTCTTCAGACTAGCTGGCGCCCCGGGGTTTACCCCGAAACAAATAAAGTATTTGGATGGTAGGGGTTTGAATCTAGCAGCCGAGATGGGCCATTGTTGATAGTTAAAGCTATTAATAAGATCTCCCATTTTGCTCGAACGTGCCGGTTCGTTCACCTAACCTTTATAATATTATAAATGTATTGTGAAGGAGTTTGAAACCGACGAAACTTATATATACGTATAAGTAGGGGGTTTCAGCGGTTCGACCCGGTACAATATAAAATCGCACAGATGAAAAAAATTATTAAAAAAAGAAACTTTATAAAAAAAATAGAAAAAGTATTTTAAAAGCAAAAACTAAAAAAGATTTAGAGATAAAAATATATCTTTAAGTTTGGAAAACAAATTAATTAATGTTATTGAAAAATGGAAATGATTATTTTAATTAGTCCAAGTGAACTAGCCCTTGAGCATTTAAATGTATAAGCAACGGTCAGATAGGAAAACAATAGAAACTAATAGCAAATAAAAAGAAATCCCTTAGGAATCGGACCTCAACGAAAGGGTCTTCATCATCATGACATAATGTTGAGTTAATCCGCAAAATTAATATAAAAGGAAAGGTTTGGAAATAAAAAATATTATTATTAAGAGAGGACGGGGATGTGTTAAGTCGGAGAGTTGGAGGTGAAGGGATTGAAAGATGCACTTTCAATTCCTTCAGTGGTTATAAAAAAGAAAGAAAAAGAAATGACCGATCGTTTTCTACATTAAGGACCAGCTAAAGTAAAAGACCTTCGGATAAGTAAAAAACAACGGCTAATTGGATACCAATATCTTCAGGACGGCGTGGGAATTCCCGTTCAAAATTACAAACAACTACAAATTATGGACCTTTTAAAACTATAAGAACTTTAGATAATTCATGAACATTAAATTAAAAACGTGCCATATTTAAAATAATTGCAATAGAATCCTATCTGACCAACTTTATTTATTAATAAGTAATTTTAATTTGATGTATTTCTTTTGTAAAATCATTTCCATTTTTTTTTTTTTTGTTTTTTCAAGTTTTTATTATGATTTCTGTTTATCGTTAAATTAAATTATATAAATGTTAAACTTAAGTCGGGCATGAATAACTATATAGATTTGTAAAGTTATATTAGGGGAGGGTACTCTTAGGTTATTTGTTTCGTAGTTGGATTCGGTCAATGGATTTGATATATTAGTGTAATTAGTAGATGTAGTACGAGATTCGCTACGGGCAGAATCGCTTTATATGCCGCACACTTCCTTTTTGCCTATGGAATGCGATCGTAAGTCGGCAAAATGACCGCAGTCCTTTCCTATGGAGTTTTTTTTTTATTGCTCTTCTCGTCAGATAGATGTGTATTCCTATCTGACGAGAGGCAATTTCTTCTCTTAACCTATTTTGTGTTGCTGTATTCGTGTTACATTGAATGCATCGATATATCAGATGGATTGATGTTGGTTTAACTGCGAACTTTTGGTCTAAGGTTAAATAAAAATATTTTCTTTTCAAATGCAAATCTATGTAGTCTATTCATACTAGACACGCTAAATAAAAATGCATTAAATTTAAGTTGGGTATAGACGCTTGCATGGATTCATTATTGGTTAATGTTTTTGGTTTTCATATTTGATCAAAATATATAGACATTCGGTAAATAATGATACCTTACGGTGAGTATTTAAAATGTATTTATTCGGATGTCTTTTAAGTTATTGGTGTCAATGTGGCATCTTATGATGAATGCCACTGGGTTTCTTATAAATTTCCCTCTGCTATTCCACCAATGATTTTATATTTTGATCACTTATGTTTATTTTGAAATGTTTTTAACCGTGTAATCTGTGTAACCGATGTATACTCAACATTATAAAACAAACTTTTATAAATCCATCTGTATGAACTTATAAAAATTAAAATGTAAATTTATAAAAATTAAAATGTAAATTAAAATCAAAAATCAAAGTTAAAAATGTAAGTTAAATTTTAAAATGTAAAACTGATACTAAAACAATTTTAAATATTATATATATGCATAAATAAATGTTTGTGTGTATAATTACTGGCAGTGGCTTATTTTATTCTTTTTTATATATTCTTAGATAAGAATTTATTACAAAATATAAATCTCTGCTATTCCACTGAGCTAGTGACAATGGGCTAATGACCGGAATCAAAATATATAAAATAAAAATTTTTTTTTTCTTTTTGACTTACGTATCTCCCTACTTTATAAATTTTCTAGGTTCAAATGCCTAGTGGCGCCCTGTAGTGTAGATACGTTAAGTCTCCTATTCTGCGGATCATTTTAATATATAAAATTTTAAGAATATATACATACAATATTCTAAATTATGTCTAATAATATCTTGTCAGAATGAAACTTCGAATAAATCTCACTGAATATGTTAAAATTTGTTAAAGAAACTTTTAAGAACAAGTCAAAAACAAGATTCTATAAGAAAACATCATTTTTGGATTGGTTTTGACTCTCATCCCTCTCAATTTTTTGAACTGTGATATATATTTGTTGCATTATTTAAATTTTATGATTATTTTAGATCACAAAAAATCTATTATATTAAATTGTTTACTGAAACTTAAAACCTAGCTATACTTTAGAATTAAAAAAGACCTTAAGACTACTTGTGCATGTCATTCTGAATGGGTTAGTAAAGAAAATAATAAACTTGAAAATTTCATTATTCTTTATAATAAAATATTTTTGTATATTTGTTAATAATGTTTTAGATTATGTTTATTTAAATTTTAAAAGTTGGAAAATTTGATGGCATTCAATTTTTTTTTTTAAATGAACACAATAATTTGTCTGATGAATAATCAAAAATTATTTTGTTAAAATAATGATTTGCTTTGTAAAATATCAGTGTTTAAGTGGGTGTAACATCTTACAATAAGTTATTTATTAAACAATTCTATCAATATTCAAAATTGAATATAAAATATTATAGATAAAAGTTATAACAGCCTTTAAACAAACAACCTACATTACGGCAAAATCCTCTCCAATAGTTTTCCATAGAAAAACAATGAAAAAAAAAGTATTACTCACCAGGCTTCAATTGGCAAGATGAAGCAGTTTTCCATCCTTGTTTTACCTATGGCTAAAAACAGCTAGATAATCTTTTTATAACTAATATTGATTATTAGGCAGAATCTCAGGTCATAAGCTCAGTAAGCAGCACTACCACAATATAGTGAGACATTTTATAAGACAATTACATACATCTAAGATATTCAATTTTCTAGCAATACAAAAGTCTTGGATTTAAATAAAATGGTCAGTCAGATTGGATGTGTTGTAGTTAAAAACACTACTAAAAACTGCTAAATCACGATTAATATAAATATTCTCTAAGTTATAATATTTTATTTGTATTATTTTTAAATTCAAAACTCATTGAAGTGTACAATAAGCAAATATCATGTTCTGTTAATAAACATATTTTAATATTATTTTCTAAATTACATCAAAAATGTATAAATTTTTCTTCCCATACCATATTCAATTATCAAAAGATTTTTCAACTAATAGAAAAACCTCAATCTCTTTCTATCAAGCAAAATACAAATCTGTCACACATAAAAGCACAGACAATAATTGAATAAAATCAACCTTTAGTGCCAATAAACTTTTATTAATTTCTGCTCCCTCCATTCTTGTTTGTCTATTTGAACTTGAAGTATCAGCTCCACGTTCATTACCTATAATAAAAAAATAAATTCAAAAACAAAGTAAGTCATTCATATAAAGATGCACACACACACACACACACACAGGTCTATAAAATATGTAAGCTTTAATTGTCAATTAACACATACAAAAAAGCAGTAAAAAATAATTGTTACAAACCATCCATTTCTGGGCTTTAAAAATGCCAACTTTACTAAGAATTATTTTTTGGAATACAAGGAAAAATGTTTATCCTTGAAACATCACTAGATGATATCACTGCCTTTTCCCAAATATAAAACAAAATATTTATAACTTTTGGAAGTGAAGGACAATTTCAAAATTTTCATTTCATATTTGTTTTCTATATACCACTTTATCCACATATTCCAAATTCAATGATTGTATTAAGTGCTCATTCTTTTCAAAACCATTGCTCAGTTGGTCTTGCATTATAATCTTGTGCAAACATCTATTCTTCCATGAATATATTTTTTCTTTCTGAACTATAATTATGTGTGCTTTACTTACATATTGAATTTCATTACCAATATGTTAATTATTGAAACAAATTTAAAGTTTATATTTAGTCTTATTAATAATACATGTGATCTATTCCTAAATATATATTGTCTACTGACAAACATGGACTCATACATTCTTTACATTTTGATTTCATATTTAGATTTACTTGTAATAATTCACCATTATAATTTTAATAGCCTTAATAATCGAATGTTATAGTGATCTTGAAATCATTACATAGATGTGTATACATGCATATACAAAGCACCTTAACATAAGCAATATATGATTATTATCTGAATTTTTCTTTTATATGAATAAAAAAAAAAAGTTAAACAAATATTTGGCTAAGATTAAATATTATATTAATTCATTTACAAGTAATTCTCATTTTTTAAAAATGTCTACTGAAAGTATAATTTTCAGATATTATTTTTTGTTATTGTTACAGACTATCAATACCTTTATTTATAAATAGAAATTCAATATTAGTATTTCAATTACATTTTATTATTACAGTGGAATGTATGCTAATAGAAAAAAGCATTTACTACCGATATTGGATATTATGACATCAATATTTTATAAATTAATGAAATGTGTGGGGACATACTATTATCTATATATATTCACACACATTCAACTGATGGCGTAAAAAAATGTTTTAATAAAATTAATTTTCTGAAGTTTATCAGCAACTGTGCAAGTTCGAAGCCAATAAAAAAATTAATTTAGTAGCATACAGAGAGGATTTATTAAATATAGGTTTTAAACAGAGCATCATCAACAGGAAGATCATACAGTTTCAAAACAAAACGACCAACAACACACTCAATGTGGATAGACAGAAGCTATTATTGCCATACATACACAAAACATGTACAAAAAATTTTGTTCAATTTTCAGTAGAAGCTTTCAGTTGTGCTTTCACACCCCTTCTAGTTCCAACACAAAAGACTGATTACCTCTCACTCAAACTCCGCAAACAGTCTACAACATCGCATGCTCTGACAAAAATTGTAAAGCCTCATTCTATGGGGAGACCAAAGTAGCACTGGAAAACAGATTATCTCAACATAAACATTGTATACTAAGGCATAATCCGATCCAGCACACAATTCCATTTTTGCACAGCACCAAAAGCTTGCAGGACATCCATGTGAACTGCAAATAATCAGTTTACTCTGCAGAGAGAGAGAAACGATTTGAGAAGAAAGATAAAAGAGACCTAATTTATCACAATAGACAGCAATGCCATTAACAGAAAGGAAACATGGTATTCTATATCCAGGAAATGGAATACTTGAACCTTGCATATATTTCCATAACATTAAACAATCAGTTACTTCACAAAAAGCTATGATTATGAAAGACGTGTCTCTCGAAAGCGCTCAGCCTATGGTTTAATAGATATTAAATATTAGTTTTGTATTTATGTGTTTATAGTGCTAGCATTGAATTACAGAATATCAACCAAACACACAAAGTTTAAAATTAAGTTTGTATTACAAATTTTACTATTTTAACTTTTTGTTTATTTGCATTTTTTTTGAGTAGCATACAAATGAAGTAATATATATTAATACAGTATATATCATTGTTTCACTATAATTAAATGTTATAATGTAGATGTATCAGGAACATTTGTACATATTGCCATATCTGTAAGTCAATGAATATGGTGAATAGAAATGAAGTAAGGTAAAAACAAACTAATATTTAATTAAAAGATGCATATATATCTGATAAATGGACACATTAAAACTATATAATATACTGTAATGCTATTTAGTGTTCATGAAAATTGTGTTTACAATTATTAAAATAAAATGCTCATTAAGAACGCGAAGGTTAATAGATCAATAAATAAGTTTATAAAAATCTAAAGAGTTTTTTGTTAAACAAAATGGAGTTTGCTTTCGAAACGTAAAACTAAAAGTCTAAAGAGTTTTTTTTTCTATTATTAGTAGTTTAAAATAAAAGTTACAATTAATTAATTTAAAAGTAATTCTAAGGAGAGAATTTGGCTTAGAAAAGATTAAAACTATAGCCGTTTCAATGAATCTTTACATAGATTAAAATATATATCTCTTTTCATTTAAATTATTAAAGAAAAAAAAGGAAAGTAATCTTAAAACTAAATAATGAGTTTATTTGAAAGAAATATATATGTGCATAAATGATGAGTCGATTTTAAACATAGCAAAATGTGTGTATGTTGATAAAATAAATATGTGCGTGTAAAATATTAAAATGAAATAAGAAGGTTAAAAAATTAAAAACACTCAGCAATGGCTAATAAGTTAAACAAACTCCATAAAACAACAAGTTGCAATGGCCACTAATTAAAAGATTTCCAACAACAGGATTAAAAGCTTATTTAAAAAATTTCAACACCAAATATAGCTGGCGGACATCAAAATGACAACAGGTCATCATATAAATAGTCCAGTTTTTTCATTGGACAATCAGTTCAGATCAGTTGAGATTAAATCAGTTCAATCAGTCAATCGATCAGTTGCCAATGCAATATTAAAAGCCTCAGAATCATACGACTTTTCTCCACCCTGAGTCCGATGAAACAGCCAACCCTGCCCGGGAAAAGTAATGCCTGCCTAACAACATGAAAATCCGCTGTCAATATTTAATTGTCTTAAAGAATAATGCCACGGAGTATTAAGCATTAAATCTCCACAAGAAAACCTCAAATCTAACCAGTTAGAAATATTTTCATGTGAAGTAACAACCAGCAAGAAGTCCACGTTCAAATCCTAGGTAAAAAATAACATTTTTCTTATTCCCATTTCTAAGTAAAGTAGCCATTGCAATAATTTGAAGCCTCCCAGAGTCAAATAATAATGAGCTCTATAGCATGCATAAAGAACTGTTGATGTGCGTGTTTTGAAATGTTGTGTCTGAATACTTTTTGTTATATTATATTGATTCATGTATTTATTTAAATGCCTTGTATATTTGATGCTTCATGTTGTCTTATATTTTATGAATTAAGAATGTGTGTGGTCATTATAGATAATTATCACTGTCTAAATTAATTAAGTTCTTATAAAAGTAGTTAAGAATTACAAAAATAAATATCTAGTTAAATAAATTATCTTTAATTTTGTCGGTCAATTCATTTTACCACTAGTTAAAGAAATAATGTTATAGTATTACAATATACTGAGCTAGTCATGGGATGTTTAAGTGTTGAATTAGTTGCCATTGTTCAAAGCGCATTAATTGCTTTGGTAATTAATTGGCGCCCAGGGTTTACTCCGAAACAAAAAAAAGTTCTTTAAAAATGATAGGTGTTGAATTCAACAGTCTAGAAGAAATCTGTTTCCTTCAAATGTGGTCAGTTAGATATATTTTACATATATATCTGCTGGATTGGACACAGGTGCTCTTTGAGTACTCTCTTCTCTGCCTAAGGGGCCGTGGTGGAGCAATACGTACATTGCATCAGGTGAAGATCAAATATATTAAGAATAAATTGTCTCATATTTTGTATAAAAGTCTTATAATTTTGCCTTCATAAAGTTATTGTATTAAAGAATAAAGCATATAGTTTGTTAACTCCCTCAGTGATCGTATAAATACTCCACCCGGTATCAAGTGTCTCCAACATGGGAGCAGAACCTCATAAATGATAGTAATTAAGTACTTTGTTTACTGTTTATAAAATAAAAATATAAAGAAATGCTAAATTGCGTATTTTAAAGTGGTATAATTTTAAAAAAAAGAAGAATTAACCGAAACTATTTTTTTTCTTTAAATGAGAAGAGATTTTGATATTTATGTTATTTAAAATAAATGACTCCTTTAAACGAAGAGAGAGAATTAGAGACAGTTGGATATTTTGGGCAGCGTTAAAGTATTAAGAACGGGTAGAGAAAAAGAACAAGGGGTGGATCAGTCGTATGTTCTGTTTTAAAAAGAAATAAATAAACAGTTCGTATTTAAATTTAGTGAAATAGAAATATTGTTTCAAAAATGGAGGAAATAGAAAAAGAAGATATATCTGAGACACAAATGTTGATGAAAATGACGATGACTATGATGAAAGAACTACAAGAATTCAAGCAAGGTCAGCAAGAACTCATTGCGGGAAAAAAGGGAAAGGTAGAAAAAGACCGAGAAATTATAAAGTTAGATTCTGTTAAAGAAAGTCAAGAAGTTGAAAGGATGTCAAGGTGGTAAGAGACATAAGTGAAGGAAAGAACGAATTAGAAAGTGTAGATCAAGACATAGTAGAGCCAGATAGTGTTAAGCACAGTAACATGGTAATGAAAATAATACAGATAGAAGGTAACGTAAGAGTTTTCATGAGGAAATAAAAATAAAAAAGTAAATGTCCATGTTCATTTTAAAAGTAGATTTAAGACAAAAAGAAAGCATAAGAAAAAATATTCTCAGTTTGAAGAAATAGAGTTTTGCTAAATATAAAAGTTTTCTAATTTATGAGGCAGAAAATAGGACAGAACGATAAAGAGATAACATAATAAAGAATAAGCGAGGGGTAGACAAAGGGGGAAAGTTACTTTATATTATAAAGTTAGTAGGTAGAAAGAAAGAACCACCTGACGAAGCTTAGGAGTTAGTAAATGGACGGAATATTAAAGTAACGAAAAAAAAACAAAGGACCGGAAATGGATAATAAATTTAATGCAAAAAAAAAAACTTTCACGTAGGTGTTGAATCTGAAAATTTTTCTATTTGAAATTAATAAAAAAAAAGGGGGAGGAATTGTTTCATAAATAATAAAACAAGTACGGTACTTTTGAAATCTTTTAATTAATTTATAATTTTCTCTTATTTAAGTGAAAACATATATATCACACCTTGATAAAATTTCAAGCTTGTTTTCAAAAGGGATTAGAAAGAAAAAAAAAGTTTTTAAATTTAGTGTTGTTAAAGGACTGATAAAATATTAGCTGCAAGGTTGGTTACAATATTTTGTTGCAGCTTGTTAAAGTTTGCAGCAGTTGATTTAGCTGACCATAGAGTTGGCAGAATATTTACCATGAACTGATGTAGCTAAAGGCCGGACAGTACATTAAGGAACTGCTACTATTTTCCTTCACAGGAGTTTGAATTCACATTGAGAAAATGATCCATTTCTTTGTGCTGAAAGTCATAGCCTTAAATGTGGAGAGGACAGTTGCTTGCCTGAAATCTATCAAACCAAGACAGCTGCTTGCCTCGAATAACCCTAGATAGAAAGAGACCAACTACAGACCAACATTTTACATGGATTATATTTTTCCTAATGATGACAATCACTAAAACCAAACTTACCAAGAAAAATCTCCCAGCTTGCTCAGGGAACCCAGCTTGCTGAAGAATTATATATATGAGGACATATCTAAAGGCAGAGAAGCACAGATAAACATATATACAGCTGTGGTGAGTGGAGTTACATATGATAACAAAATTTTAAATAATTTCTTTAGTAAAATGACATTTTGAAAGTGATGCGTGAATTTGTACTTTTCATTTTTGTGGTGAGTATATAGTTGAGCAGGGCTGCCTGGATGCAGTGTGTTCATGATGCTCTGAAGTATAGGCTCGGCACTATCCAGACCTAGATGATTGAGCTCCTAGAATAGTGCAGCAGTGTATATTGGACTCATGAATAAACCATGGTCTCATGGATAGACCTCATGTATAGGCCCCTAAGACTCACAGGAGACGAGCAGGGCTGGCTCAGTGCCTGATATTTTTTCTCTGGATACTCCTCGTGTATGATCACTCTAGGTACAAGAGAGGTAGTGCTTAAAGAGGTATTTTCTCGCGACCTGCCAAAAATTGACTATATTTTTTTTTTTAAAAAAAGGAAACTTATAAACTGATAAATAATTTTAAATTATATCTATATTTTGTTTATAAACAGGTATAGGCATGAAATTTATGTATGTTTTCCAAATGGAATCAATTAGGAAAATATAACTTTATTATTGTAACAAATTAAAGTATGTAACTATTTGTCAGTGTGTCAATACACGCACACATGTAAATTTTTAGACATTTATAGTAATTTTTTATATATTATTTTATATGATAATTGTAATATGTCAATTGTACTGCATATTTAGGTGTGCGCATATATGTCAATGCTTGTCTAATAGGACATACATGAAAATTTTAATCATTTTTTGTTATTATTGAATATTAATTGTATATTATAAATCGCGCATTTGTACGCATATATATGTAAACCATAGTAATAACTTGAATTGTGTATTGTAATTTTGTAAATCGTAAATGTGATAATTTTTTTTTATTGTATATGTGAAGAGCCATAATAATATTTACTTTTTTGTTATTAATAAACTTGTATTTAATTGTTAAAATGTGTATTTAGTGCTTTTGGGCATCCAGAGATGATCAATCATCATCCTGGTTGGCGCAAAAGAGTATACTCTTTAAAGCCCATGCACTATATTTTATTTTAATTTAGTCTTAATAAAAATTTAAGTTTATAGTTGGCCAGTAATATTAATGGTACTTAAGTGGCTAGTTGATTGATGATGATCAGCACGTTTTAATGTTCCAGTATTATTGTTTAGATTTTTCTGGTTATGTATTCTGATGGATTCATACTTAGTTTGTGCCTCCAAATTAATGGTTAAACAATTGCCCCAAGCTGGCAAAGGCTCAATAATTATCCTGGTCTACAGAAAACCCATTTCCAATCCAGTCACAAGATTGACTGTTAATTTATATTTTTTATTGTTCAAATCCAGACACAAGATGGACTGTTGATTTTATTATATTTAATTGTGAATGGTCATTCATGACAATGAATGATGTTTTGAGTAGTACTTATAATTACTTTTACTTTATAATGCTAGTTGATGGTTAATTATGTTTTTAGTTGCTGGCTGATCTCTCAATGATCTCAAGGAGATTCTCTAATCTCATGCTCTTATAAACTACTATATTACTTATAAATACTTTTGTAAATTATTGATATTTCATTTAATTTACTGGGGTTGATGATGTTTTGACATCACTCCAGTTCAAACTCATCTTCTTACCACCCCATCCCATTACTATATATTGTGCTGCTAATGAACAGCGAGCGGTACATGTTCGTAAATTTCATAAATTATAAAATTTTAATATGAAAAGAATTTATAATTAGTTTAAACAAAAATACTGCAGAATTATTTTATCAAGAAATGATTAAAGTAAAAATCTTGTTTGAAATAATTAATTATAAAAGTTTAAGAAAGAGAAGTATAATTTAGAAAGTTTAAAGAGTTTTTTTTATAAGTGTAGATCGCCACAAGACAAATCAACACGTCATAATATTAGGTTTTACTAGTTTAAAATAATGAAAAAAAAAAAAAAACAATTTGAGGGGAAAGAAATTAGCTAAATAAAAAAAGATATAACTAAGTAAAGTTTAAAATTAAAAATATTTTACATGAAAATTAAAATGCTCTCTCTTCGTTTATGCTGGTTGATGGTTAATTATGTTTTTAGTTGCTGGCTGATCTCTCAATGATCTCAAGGAGATTCTCTAATCTCATGCTCTTATAAACTACTATATTACTTATAAATACTTTTGTAAATTATTGATATTTCATTTAATTTACTGGGGTTGATGATGTTTTGACATCACTCCAGTTCAAACTCATCTTCTTACCACCCCATCCCATTACTATATATTGTGCTGCTAATGAACAGCGAGCGGTACATGTTCGTAAATTTCATAAATTATAAAATTTTAATATGAAAAAAATTTATAATTAGTTAAAGAAGTTTAAACAAAAATACTGCAGAATTATTTTATCAAGAAATGATTAAAGTAAAAATCTTGTTTGAAATAATTAATTATAAAAGTTTAAGAAAGAGAAGTATAATTTAGAAAGTTTAAAGAGTTTTTTTTATAAGTGTAGATCGCCACAGGACAAATCAACACGTCATAATATTAGGTTTTACTAGTTTAAAATAATGAAAAAAAAAAAACAATTTGAGGGGGAAGAAATTAGCTAAATAAAAAAAAATATATAACTAAGTAAAGTTTAAAATTAAAAATATTTTACATGAAAATTAAAATGCTCTCTCTTCGTTTATTTAAAAGAAATGAAAATATACGTGTCAAAGTTAATTATGTACAGAAGTCAGAAAAAATGTGTGTGTAAATGAAAGAGTTGACTTTTCAATACATTAAAAAGAAAAATATATGTGTATGCATATAAAAAATAATATTGAATTAAAAATGGAAAAAAAAGGAATATAAAAGTTAAGTCAAACTCAAAGATTGCTCGAATGATAAGCATAAATGGCATGGGGATAAATAATTAGCAATGGCTACAATTAAACAATGGGAATAATTTAAAAAGTTATATCTCATCCACAGTTAGAATAATCTAAGAAGGCATGTAAACTAAGATACAGTGGGAATTTAATTAATTTATATTTTTAATCAAACTGATTTGGAAGGATTAGAACAATAAGAGGGCCCCATAAAAATAGGCCTGAAAAAAACTTATCATCTTTTGGCAGTGTTATTCCAGTCTGTGCAAATGAAAATTATTTTTGTGAACACCAAGAAAACCATGTGTTGCTAATCAGAAGTATACCACTGTACTCCAGTCTTTAATTAGTCGCAATGATCATCTAACAACCTGAGCCACTCGAACATCTATCCGCTAGAATGAAATGCAGCAAGCAACCACATTTGAGAGCAATCCAAATTCCGACTGGTTGGTAACACAAGTTCTTCACAGGAGAAAGAAAACAGAAGTCTATCCAGAGGAATGCATATCTGAAAAACCTATAGGTAATAGTAATTTCTTTATTCCCATTCTTAGGGTGTCATTAAATTATTATTGTAGCCACTGCAATCTTTGAGGTATCTGGAGTCAACTGAAATGAACCCTATAACTAGCATAAAAGAACTATTTATGTGCAGGTTAATGTAATGAACAGATAGTCCTAGAATTTTCCGAATCATACAAACCAACAACTTATATGACAGAATGTGTGTGTATTGTATACAATATTTTAATGCTTCATGTTTATTTGTAATATGTGTGGCCAGTGTATTATGTGTAATCACTATTTTATTCAGCGAAGAGATGAATTAGTCACTAATCAATTTAAAGTACAGTATTTAAAATAAATTATTTTTGTAAATTAGTATTTTGTCAGTCAATTCTTTTACTAATACCACTAATCATCACTTAGCAAAAAATCTATTAAAGCAGTTTATTATATTATTCAGCGAAGAGATGAATTAGTCACTAATCAATTTAAAGTACAGTATTTAAAATAAATTATTTTTGTAAATTAGTATTTTGTCAGTCAATTCTTTTACTAATACCACTAATCATCACTTAGCAAAAAATCTATTAAAGCAGTTTATTATATTACTTTTCGATTGAGCTAGTTGGGATTTATCAGGTGCTGAATTAGTTGCTGTCATTCATGGCATGTTAATTACTTCTTGTAATTAACTGGCGCCTGAAGTTTATTTCAAAACAAATAACGTGCCTTGAATGACAAGGGCTGAATTCAGCCATTGAGAAGATCTGTAGCCTGGAAAAGTGGTTGCAAGCTATATACGTTATACATAGCTTCAGCCTGGCAACAAGTACCCTCTGGATATTATGTTTCGCTGCCTGAGGGACCGATGTGATGCAATACTAAATTGCAGCTGGAGTAGATTGAATTTAGAATACATATTGTCATATTTTCATATATATAAAGAAGTCAACAATTTGTTTTGGAATTTTGTTTTTTATTAGAGAAAATTTTATTCTACATTCTTCTTTTAATATTCGATCTTTCTCCCACCAGGTTCAATATATATTGTACCGGTCAGTTTAGATATCACTCACATTTTACATCTCTTTGAACTTCTTTATCATATCTACACAGTACATAGTATTATTATTACGCACAAACTCCTTTTGTACAGCCTGCTAGCTCACGGAGATTTACATGAGAAACCCGGATAAATTACTTAAAACTACTGTCGTCACAGATCTTTACTTTACTAATGGAATTTATATATAAATGAATAAGCAAACTCATAAATAAATTGTCTAACTAGGATAAGAATTTAATAAGTATGTGTGTTTAAGCCATCAAATCAGCAATACAATATCTGGGATTGATAATAATAAAAGCAATATAGACTACAGGTTTGTTTTACAATACTGTTTAATATAATTACATAATTGGTTAACATGATAAAGCTACTTTCCTTACTAGTTTCTAATATTTGAAAAACCTTCAACATTAATTTAAATGCTTCGTTCAATATAAGCGGGTAAGATCTATGTGCCAATGAGGTAGTGATGTGTAAACTATATATAACTCACTGCTATTAGATGCACTAATTTATTATTAATAAAATTAATATTTTATAAACACCAAATAATATCTTTCACAAAGGAATATTTGATTTATATGTCCACAATATGGTCTTTTAATTATATAATGCTTTAACATGAAACAACTAACAAATAAATCAATAATTAAAACATGGATTTGTAAAATATTGCGTACGTTTAGAAATTCACTAAAGGAATCGCTTTAAATCAAGCGGGTTATCAACATTAAAAGGGATAACTAAACAATAAATCACTTTGATTTTGACATACTTCACTTCGCCACAACTTAAGAGGTAACTTTAAAAGAAATATATAGATCTTGAGAACAAAAGCAGTACTGACATAGCAGGAATAAAAACATTGATAAGATTGATGCAAATTTCACCATTATATTTGAAAAACAAAATGGTCACTCTACGTTTTTGCAGATCGCAACCTGGAGAGAGCGTGCTCGGTCATAAGGAGAAATGAGGTCAGGACTTTTTTCACCCTTCAGCCTTACTGTCTGACTATTGGGAATCCTGAAGAATGGAAATCCGCATTAATAGCTTAGATTTCCTAAAATACATTTATTAAAATAATAGCGAGTTCATTGAACTTAGAATAATTAATTTGCTTATGCCAGCAATGCCTATATTGATGGAATAGACGCTTTATTCACGTCCATTACTTAAATTAAATACTAAAATAATTGTCAAAGCATAGCGACTTGAACTCTTTCAAAATCAAATTGGAATAAAACAATCACGATTATAATGTCGTACTAAATAGCAATAAAAGTAATTACTCCCTTTTATTTAAAGATTTCCCAAACACAAATTTCATTTAAAACCCTCTTTAATCTCTCGTCAAAGTATATTATTTCTATTGCAATAAATATTCATTTCCTTCTCACAGACTCGAATTAGTACTCTAATAACAAAATAACACACAATATTCATTTTATTGACAGATCGCAATTATGAAGTATATGTATTATTGGATTACATTTAATAAAGTAATTCCAATTTGGTGAATAAAAATGAGCTAAACAAATATTCGCTCATTTGGGAGAGTATTAAATCGACCAATCAATCACGGGCCGATTGGAAATATTTAAGGAAGGTTTCAATTCACCGAATTAGATTTATTGGTGCATAGATACTTAAATATTTAAAACATAAATTAATAAATAATAGGAAACTGCCATAAGAAAAGAAATATAAAATAAAAAGGCATTTTAAAGAGAATATTACGAAAGCCATTTAAGACAAAAAAAGCGAATTATATATTTTAGAAAAATTCTTCTGGCAGTAATATTACCTTCCAACAAGTCCTTTCATGTTTAGGCTTCATAACTGCTTGCAAGTTCCTTTTGGAGAGTGAAATGAGGCACCTTTCCATCGATGAAATAGCTAGCTATTTTTTTTATTATTCAGCAAAGTTCATTCACCAACAGTTCTATTTATGATTTCAGGAGGCATTAGATAATTTCATGGTAGCATACTGATGTTACTGGGAAAGGCTCGGGGAACAACAACTATGTGCCCCGATCTTAGCCTACATTTTTGCGTACATTAAATCATAAAATATATCGACATTAGATTCAAACTGCAACTCGTTCACTATAGTAATCTCATCCTTATCACTCTCTTTTTTGGGGGTTATTTATACTATTTTAGCATTGCTCCAGGATATTCTATTTTTCCATAGCTTCAAGCATTGTTCTGTCCATTCATTTAAAATTAATATGCTCTATTGTGATTCAAAGATACACTCTTCTGATAAATCTTTTAAGTCTTTTGTTAAGAATCCATTTTTAGTTCGAAAATGGATTACTAAGATAAAATAAAATTAATTTACGATAAGTCCCTTTGTTGAGTAGCCTACGTGACTTTCCACATTTATCCAAACGAATGTGACTTTTAATCACTAAAATTTAATAGAAAAATATATAAGTAGTTTTTAAGCAAATCTATTTAACGGACTTTACTATTCATATTTAAAATACGCGCATATATATAATACCCACACACAAAAATATGTAATAAATAAATCTTATTTTATTAGAATTACCATTATTTAAACCTTATTATAGAAATTAAAGTAAAATTAACACATTCATTATTAAATGAATATAACAAGGCTAAAGAAAAAAAAAAAGGCTTGGTGTGTGTATGAATATAAACTGTCCGTTAAACAAATTTACTATTAAAAAGGTAGAGATCAGGTTTAATCTCAGAGATCAGGTTTGATCTCAGGTTAGTGCTAAATAAGGCATGAAACTTGGATCGAGTTTGGATCCAATCGTTTCAATATATATATATTGAATTATAGATACTGAAATGCTTTTATACCATATAATTACTATTAGGTTAGTATTTTTTTAAATAATATATTTAGAAAATGTTTATTCATTAATTTTTTTATTTCATTTTTTTAATCAGGTTATCCCAACAAATAATTAATACCAAAATGCCATCATCAAAAACCTTCAGACAGGTTTTGGATATATTTTGAATTTAATGAGTTAATTTTTTCCCCATAGAAATTCATAATTTCTTATTTTTGTGTAAAATTTTGATTTGGGAAGCATTTTGGGGGAGCAATTGAGCTTGTTGTTTGAAACAAAGATGTACACATAAACTTTTAAAATCAATTATTTCTTCATTTTTTCCCCTACTTCATAAAATTATGGCAATTCATTCAAAATGGGATGGTTCTTTCAAGACATATAGTCTTGCATTACTGAAAGTGATGTTCAGTTGTAGATGGCAAAGAAACATCAATTTGGTCAAAATCATAAGGATTTTTTCCCCTCTGACATCAGTTATTAAACACTCCCTGGATGACGACTTTATAGCTTTCAGAAAATGAGAGCGATTATTTTTTGCTAAAGGTCATATCTATGTAAAAAAAAAAAAAAAAGTTCACATATGTTCAAATACATATATTAAATCTGCTTTCAAAAAAAAAAAACAACTGATGTCTTATTCAGAAATTATCTAATTTCTAAAAAAGATTGTTTTTTGTTTCAAACTTGAAAACCAAGTAAGTAAATACTGTTTGTACATTTTAGTAAGCAGCCCAACCAAGCTCACCATGTGAGAATATTCATGGAATATTAACGATTAAAAATAAAAACAACTATATGGACTGGACATTAGAAGTTGCCCGGTTTCTTTTCTTTAAATGCCCTATGATGAATCAAAAAGACTTCCTTCAATAATCTGTGTATATATGGCAATTTGTGAATATATTTCTAAATATATATCACAAAAAACTACACACAACAATTCATGCATATACACATTCACATCATACCTGCTAAATCTATAAGAGAAAATTTTCCATGTAATTTTTTTGTTGTTGACAATCTAAGAATAATTTGAAATACTGCATGAGACCGTGATGAATGCTGATTAGCTGAGGTTTGTCCAGAGGTTCTACAATTATTGCCATGTTGAATTAATTTGAGCACATCATCTACACATTCGACTGTTTTTTCTTCTAAACCAACTATTTGAACTTGTTGTTTACCATCTTCTAACACCCGTAATTTGGCTTTATTGTTCAGCAAGTCAAAAACCTTAAAACATTAATGACAAATAAGTTCATTAATATTATTATTTACAATACATAAATAATTATTACTTGAAATTATAAATCTTCATATTTCTTATAAATAACCTCACATAACTACAAACGAACAAAAAAAAAATTGCAAAAGTTATTCATTTATCAACACAGGTTAATAGTCCAACTGTTTTATACTTTGTATATATATATTTACCAATGAATTATCATATAAATAAAGGGAAGATGAAATAATATTTATTCAATATAAAAAGATGAGATTCTTACAAGTGCTCATATTTATAACAACGTATGTCTAAATAAAAGACGGATCTCCTTTTATTTTAAGTAAACCCAAGACAAAAAAACTATTGTGGGTCTATTAGAACAAATAATTTAGCTTAAAGGTTATCAACAGTAATTGACAGTTGCCTAGCAACACTAATGTTAATATATATATTTTTTTCATATGTCATAGCATCTGCCGGGACGCGAACCCACACCCGTCTGCAACCAACTACTTGCTTGCATGGCGGCTGCGATACCTCTCGGCTAACAACGCAAGACAAAGCTTCTTTAGTTATTACATGAAAATAACCACACTTCTTTGTTCAAAACATTTATTTATAAATAGAAAGAGATTATTCATGTATCATGTTTAAAACACAGAGTATGTTATCTATTATCAAGGGTGAATTATATTCAGATGAAAAATGGAATTCTATTTACATCTGATCAGTTAAAAAGAAGTACATTAGATAAAAATAACAAACACAATAAATTTTCAAATCAACCAGTTAATGAAACTACATTCTAATTCACTTAACCTTTTACAAGGCAAGAAATAATTTCTATTTATTTTAGTAACTTTATAAAGAAATTGTTCTAATACAAGAGGGTGGGTAGTCCAGAAACACTTGCAAAGTGACTCGTTTTAACACTGTAATGATCCGCATTCATTTAAGGAATGAGAGTAAAAGCATCTAACTGTAATCGAATTTATGGCCTTCACATAGAATGATGCAATATAAGTTTAATCCATGATTGAATCTATTTCAAATAAGATAATTTAATATTAAATATTTAATACAGATACAACTTAGACCAGTTCATCCAATCTTCACCTCTCTTGATTAGTCCATTATACTCAGTATTCAAACTCAGGGTGAATTTTGCATTTAATTCTCTTCAGGGGTCCATCAATATCCTGTAGCAATAATAATACTTAATATAATTTCAATAGATTCTCAAAACTACTTTCAATCAAGTTACCATGAAGTTAAGTCAGGATGATATATATATATATTGTAAAGGCTGGTAGTTTCCAGAAGAGATAGGGGGGCGTATCTTACTATGGTCGGACATTGGGTCTTCAGATAGGATGCAAGTGATTACGCGATGAAATACATAACCTATGATTGTACCTACTTCCAATAGACTAGCTCTACCTATTTTTATTAACCTAGATACAATTTGGGTCAGTTCATCCAATTCTCACCCTTTTCTAGCCATGTTATACCACAGTATTCGAACTCAGGGAATAATTGCTTGAGCTCTCTTATCGGGGAAGGAGATCACACTAATAGTAGTTATTGCACCTCTATATAGGTGATAATTGATTACCAAAAATCAATTAAGCATAAGATATATAAAAAATATGTATGTGCAGTATAAGTATATAGGTATTAAAAGTTATAATAAATGACTTAAATATGTATATGTATTTCCTCTATCATATTAATAATATTGATAAGTGTAAAACTAAATAAGATAATAATGTTTACGATGGGTATGTGAATAATGAAGAATTATAAAGCTGATGTTGGTTTATGGAAATAATGATGAGTTAGAGACCAAATTAAAATAACGAATTATATAAACATTTTTGATTAACAAAAACAAATATGAATAACAATTAAATCTGATACACTTGTAATTTATTTTGTCAAGGATGAATTTCTACCATAACAATATCTATAATGATATTAATAAAAATAAAATCCTTGCCCCAAACCCAATGGTAGAAGTTCATGTACTTGACTAATTATTTACAACGAATATTTAAAATTATAATATGGATATGTGTTTGCAATTTTAACTGGCTAATTTACAATATATATACAAACATAAAAATATATATATATCTTTGTTGTCTAGATAAGTCAATGGTTATAAATCATTCATTTAAAAGTAATATAAAAATAAGCTTAATAATAAAATAAATAAAAACTCTATCATTGTGTGTTGCTTACTATAAGATAATATTAAAATTTCTTACCTCTCAATTTCCTATATGTTGTCAAAAGTCAGTCAGATGGGAGGTCAAACTAGTAATTTTTTTATTCTTTATACAATTAAAGATGATAAAATATATATATATTTAAATCTAATACCCCCCCCCCCCCATTACTCTCATACAGAATTTCTCCAAAATTATAACACATTAGCTTCCAATTGTAGAAAACAAAAATAATACAGAAAGTTTACAATAGACAAAAATAATAAATCAAAAATCACAATTCTTATTCCATTATGTTAATTAAAATTCGAAGGTCTGCTGGAAACTGTTTACTTGCTAAATAAATTCCTATGAATGGAGATGAAGTTCTGCTCCCGTGAAGAATAGAAATTTCTTGTCTGGGTCAAAAAATAATAATGTTCTCCAATTATCCTGTCTTGGATTTGATTAGACATTTTATCTAAGGCAAAAGATGGTTTTCAAGTTTCTTCCAAATGGGCAGGTAAAATCTTTAACTTTTCATGGCTTTATTGATGACGTATTATTACCCCATGGTATAAACTTTTCAGCAAGCAATCATGATATAAAAATAATATATATTTATTGATTCATTTGCTTCTCAAGATTTCAATGACGATATTATTATATATCAAAACAATTAATTATTGAATATTACTGCAACACACAAATTTAACTAAAATTGTCTAAGTAGCAAATAATTAAATTTTTACTTTCAAATTATTTCTTCCACTTCAAACGACTGCTTTAAAAATTCAGCTTTTGATCATTTTAATATTTTTAAAAAATATATATATTTAAATTCGAACATTCACATTCATTTTGTATTTGAATTTATTTTTAAGCAGAAAAAAAAAATGTTCTATCTTCGAATGCAGAAGACAATATAACAATAACGCATTGTAGGTCGCGTGAAGTTTTTCTAAGCATTTTAACCTTGACATTTCCTATTGCTTAACAGACATAATGTAAATAAATGGGATTATAAATAAAAAATAATAATTTATAAATATTTTAAATTCCATTTCTACAAATGGTTGCTATGTGTTTAGATTTTAATTCAGTCATTGTTTTTTTTTAAAGTTTATGTGTAAGTTTTTTGTATAGTTTTCCCCAGTTAGTACCACATAACACCTTTTATTCCAGTATTAGTATACCTATCTGTTTTTTTTTCTTTTCCTAGTAATTTAATAGTTTTTATTACTTCTTTTAAAAATAAAAAGATGTTTATGTAAATGTATGTGTTGGAAAGAAAAAATGTTTATATAATTTGCTTGGCAATTTATTGGTTAAACAATATGTCTATGGGGCTCCAATTGGTAGAGTGTCTTAAATAATTGGATGGTGTATCAGGTTGTAGCTCATCACTACAACACCCATCCACTTACAGGGTTAAAATTCACACTTATGGATAGAATTTTATCACTAACATATAAGTACGTGTTTGTTTAATGCTGGATTGAGTTAGGTTTCAATGAAGGGTTTTAAAAAATTTACTCCAATGTTGCTTAATTTTATCAGCTAGTCTTTCAAAATTACTTTACACTTTCTTTTTATGGTTAAATCATATATCATTTAAAGTGTGATTTCAACTTAGGGTTTTTTTTTCTCCTTATTGGTGGTTATGTGGACCAAACAATTAACCAGTAATGTGTCTCTATTTAGATGGCACATAACTTTATTTATTAGCCTTCATCCTGCTCCTTTTTTGAGTCTCACTGGATTTTTTGAAGGTCTAACTAAATATTAGACCATCCATTATTCTGTATGGATTGACTCTTCTATCTCGGTTAATGTCAAGATAACCCAATGCTTTTAAAGCATTAACCCGAGTATATCCTCATCAACAAAAAAAATAAATATAAATATAATATCCCTAGTTATACTCATTTTTTTTAAATCACCTAGATATAAATATAGATATTTTCCCTGATATTGATTTTATCTCTTACTATGCTTTAATTATCACTTCTAGTTATTATTCCAGCTGGGTTGTGCATTCTATAAGGCAACTGTATGTTCACGTGGAGATTCCAAGATATGGTTTTAAGACATGGGCATTATATGTTCCTCGTACCTCTCCTCCAATATCAATCCAATATGCATTATGACCAGATTGTTTTACTATTGTAAATGATCCCTCATATTGATTGAAAAACTTATGGTACATGTTATCTTGCGGTTTACTTACATGCGGAGTTTTTATCAAGACTTTGTCCCCTACCTTAAAATTGTATTATACCTTTCCTTTTTTATCTTTATTTCTTTGGTCAGCCATTTTTTTCAGCCTTTCATATGCTTGTACTCTTTCCTGTTCCACATTTATTTCTGTGGGATATACTGGTATAGGTATGAGTTGGTACATTCATTGATTGTCTTACATATGTATACTTTTATTTAAAAAAAATATTATATTGGAGTCCATTGCATTCTAATGCTACTATGTTAACTTATACCATACATTTGTTTTTATTAACCATAAATAATGGTTTAGTGTTAAAAAAAAATTGTAGTTGCATCTATTTATGCTCTAACTGTTTTTGAAACATTCTTAAAAACAATTTTATATATTCTTAAAAATAATATTTATATAAAAAGTTAACTAAATTAGCATTAACTTTCTAGTATTAAGTTGTTGTTTTTTTAAACAGTATATTATCGCAAAATAAAAATTTATGTTCATAAACTTTTGGGTTGTCCAGTGTACAAGTTCCAATCTTTGAGGTCCATCCCTTTATTGGTTTTTTAAGCACTAGCATTTCTATGCCTAATGAATGTAAAAGGACCGTCATATGTGTTGCATAGTTTATGAAACCGGCAATCTCTTTGTTTAGTGATTTCTAATGTGGCATTCTCTACCATGTTCCAATTGTCTTGCCTATCTGGGCCATCATGTTGATAGTAGAGTGCACTTAATGCCACAGCAAACATCTAAAATGGTCATAGCCTTTGTTATTATCAAAAATTCCTAAAGTAGTGTGGTGATTGTGGTGACTTATCATGGTAGCAGTCTTGTGTGTTAATAATACTATATTCTGATAGCTACTATATAGTTCATCAGTATCTTGTCTGGAGAATATTTTAATTCTGTTTTGATGAAAAATATGAGTATGATGGAATGTTTTTAAATATATATCTAATTCATTTTCCATCTTATCTTCTTCCATGTATTTTTCCATGACACCTTTAAAATATGAAATTGTCTCACATATTGTGAATTTATTAAGGTGGTTAGCCTTAAGAATTTGAGAGCTTAGTTTTACTTGAGATGTGGCAGTATCATCCAACTGTTCTTGTCTCACTTTATGAGATTCATGATCTATATCATACTTTATATTATATAGGGATAGGTTTGTTGAGTGGCTTGAACTCTCTATCTGACTTTGTGAATATAGATTACTTTTTGTCAATGTCGATATTGTGTTTATAGAGTTAATTAGCTGGGTAGGCACTTGTATAGTTGATATCAGAATATCTATGTTAATTTTAAAAGGATTATCCCTTATTTCAAGTATTACCTGTTGAGAGAAAATGGATTCTGGGTTGTAGTCATTTATTCCACTGAGATTTTTAGCAACAATCTCCAAATCATTTTCTACTTCATTTTCTAATTTTTGACTATCCTGAGTCTCATGCCTTGTTTCTGTTTGTTGCATTTCCATGATTTCTGAATCTTGCAAACTCTCTGCTTCATTCATTTCAGCAGTTTTTTCTGAGTTTAACAGATTTTGATCAATCACTTCAAAAATGTTATGCTGATTCTTTGTGTCATTATTCTGCTGTGTGGTAGGGTAGTGGTTCTGATGGTTTTCTTCTGACTTGCTCTGGATATCATGGTTTTCTTCTGACTTGCTCTGGATATCATCATCACATTCAGTTTATGGTTCTTGTTGTTGGTTGTTCACACCAATCTGTGTTATATCATCATTTTTGCTTTTTTTAGTGGAGTTTATTTGGGGAGTTGGTATTGGAATAATTAATTAGTTTGATCTATATTTGGTATTGCCTTTTCCAAAGTAAAGTTAATATCATAAGGAGAAGCGTCTCAAATAGGGGATATTTGATGTGACCAACTAGGTCCCAAATAGGAGTCATCATCCTTGCTACTGTCTTTGAAAACTACTTCTAAATTGTTTCCTAACTTATCTCCATTCTCATAATTAGTTTGTGTTGATCTATCAATCTCAGTAGGCTGCATTCCCATTCTATATGCCTTTTGGTGTAAATGAGTTTCAATTGCTTCAAATCTTTGATTAGTGGCTTTGTCCATATGGTCCATCTGGTCTTGAATTTCTTTTATGCCTTCAATTATTGTTTCTAATTTTACATCATTTGGAAGAGCATCCAATTGACTAGAAGCTATCTTTTCCTCCAGATGCTTTACATTTTGACTCATGACTTCAAAAGATTTGTTATTCAATTCCACTTAATTATTTAATCGGGAGTGAAATTGCTCAATTTTGGTGTTAATGACATTAAATTCTTCCTGCATTTTGATTTGGTGTCTATCCTGTTCAGCAAATACTTCTTCCTTAAAATGTACATGATTTTGTTGTACTTCTTCATATTTAGCATCTAGTTGGCTGGTGATAGTGTGCTTAAATTCTTCTAATCTCTGTTGACACCTTATGTCTTTCTCATCTATATCTCTTTCCTCATTTCAAACATAACCTCTTTCAATTCTTTATTATCTTTTTAAATACTATTTAAACCAAGAGATAATCGTTTCATATCTGCAGATAGTTTGCTTTCAAATTCCTTCATTTTTATATCCATATTAATGTTTAAATTACTGAAATTGGTTGCCATTTCTTCTCTTAAACTACTGCTATTACTATCTATCTTTGTTACTAAACTACTGTTATTGGTTGCCATTTCTTCTCTTAAACAACTGTTATTACTATCTATCTTTGTTACTAAACTACTGTTATTGGTTGCCATTTCTTCCTTTAAACTATTTATTTTACTATTGATTTCCATGATCATTTGGACAAGCCGATCCACAGCTCCACCATTTTCCACAGTTTGTGCTAATGTAACTCTATGTGCTTGTATGACTTCATTGGTATGGGTCTCTTGAGTTTGAAAAACTATCTGGCTTTCTTCCTGCACCTGTGGGAAATGTTCAGTTTTGGTTATAGACCCCCCAGATGCTTGGCTATACAAAACTTCTTTCTCAACAACAGTGGTAATCATTTCTATTTCACTATCACAACTACTCTCTGATTCTGGTAAATGCTTAAGATCCATATTTAATAAATATTTCTTACTTCTGGTTAACATTAAAATTTTATTTATAAATTTAAAATATATTATTTGGTTTTATTAATACAAGTGAATATATATATATATATACCATAGGGCTTTATATGCCATCTTTTTGCCATTTGCATTTAGTTTAGATTTCCCTTATGTATGTAATTTTTATTTCCCATTTTAAAAACCTGATCTTTTATTTTCCCAGACTCATCTATTTTAACTACGGTTTAATCAATGATTATTTATTTAATGGTTGGTCTCGGCTCATTTCATTATTTATATCCCTCAAATTTCACTTACCATTCTAGATAATAGTTTTTATTTGATAAAACTATTTATAATAAAAAAAAAATATTAAATACACTTTTCAAAGCTGTAATTATATGAATCAATTATGTGTTAAATGTGTAAGTTTATAGAGGTTATATATATGCAAAACTGATTTAAGATAAAAAAAGATTTCAAACCAAAAAAATTATTATTATTATTTTTTATGAGTTCAATAGCTGGATCTCCTTGGAGACTTGATATTCATGCCAAAACTTTGGGCGCCAGATGTAACGGGCTGGTAGTTTCCAGAAGAGATAGGGGGAGCGCATCTTACTATGGTCGGACTTTGGGTCTTCAGATAGGATGCAAGTGATTATGCGATGAAATACATAACCTATGACTGTACCTACTTCCAATAGACTAGTTCTACCTATTTTTATTAACCTAGATACAATTTGGGTCAGTTCATCCAATTCTCACCCCTTTCTAGCCACGTTATACCACAGTATTCGAACTCAGGGAGTAATTGCTTGAGCTCTCTTATCAGGGAAGGAGATCACACTAATAGTAGTTATTGCACCTCTATATAGGTGATAATTAATTACCAAAAATCAATTAAGCATAAGATATATAAAAAATATGTATGTGCAGTATAAGTATATATGTATTAAAAGTTATAATAAATGACTTAACTATGTATATGTATTTCCTCTATCATATTAATAATATTGATAAGTGTAAACTAAATAAGATAATAATGTTTACGATGGGTATGTGAATAATGAGGAGTTATAAAGCTGATGTTGGATATGGAAATAATGATGAGTTAAAGACCAAATTAAAATAACGAATTGTATAAAGATTTTTTTGATTAACAAAAAAAAATATGAATAACAATTAAATCTGATACACTTGTAATTTATTTTGTCAAGAATGAATTTCTACCGTATCGATATCTATAATGATATTAATAAAAATAAAATCCTTGCCCTAAACCCAATGGTAGAAGTTCATGTACTTGACTAATTATTTACAACAACGAATATTTAAAATTATAATATGGATATGTGATTGCGATTTTAACTGGCTAATTTACAATATATATATATATATAAACATATATATATATCTGTGTTGTCTAGATAAGTCAATGGTTATAAATCATTCATTTAAAAGTAATATAAAAGTAAGCTTAATAATAAAATAAATAAAAACTCTATCATTGTGTGTTGCTTACTATAAGATAATATTAAAATTTCTTACCTCTCAATTTCCTATATGTTGTCAAAAGTCAGTCAGATGGGGAGGTCAAACTAGTAATTTTTTTATTCTTTATACAATTAAAGATGATAAAATATATATATATTTAAATCTAATATCCCCTCCTCTCTCATTACTCTCATACAGAATTTCTCCAAAATTATAACACATTAGCTTCCAATTGTAGAAAACGAAAATAATACATAAAGTTTACAATAGACAAAAATAATAAATCAAAAATCACAATTCTTATCCCATTATGTTAATTAAAGTTCGATGAGTCTGCTGGAAACTGTTTATTTGCTAAATAAATTCCTATGAATGGAGATGAAGTTCTGCTCCCGCGAAGAATAGAAATTTCTTGTCTGGGTCAAAAAATAATAATGTTCTCCAATTATCCTGTCTTGGATTTGATTAGACATTTTATCTAAGGCAAAAGATGGTTTTCAAGTTTCTTCCAAATGGGCAGGTAAAATCTTTAACTTTTCATGGCTTTATTGATGACGTATTATTACCCCATGGTATAAACTTTTAAGCAAGCAATCATGATATAAAAATAATATATATTTATTGATTCATTTGCTTCTCAAGATTTCAATGATGATATTATTATATATCAAAACAATTAATTAATGAATATTATTGCAACATGTAAATTTAACTAAAATTGTCTAAGTAGCAAATAATTAAATTTTTACTTTCAAATTATTTCTTCCACTTCAAATGATTGCTTTAAAAATTCAGCTTTTGATCATTTTGATTAATATTTTTAAAATATATATATATTTAAATTCGAACATTCACATTCATTTTGTATTCGAATTTATTTTTAAGCAGAAAAAAAAAATAATGTTCTATCTTCGAATGCAGAAGATAATATAATAATTAATAACGCATTGTAGGTTGCATGAAGTTTTTTTAAGCATTTTAACCTTGACATTTCCTATTGCTTAACAGACATAATATAAATAAATGGGATTATAAATAAAAAATAATAATTTATAAATATTTTAAATTCCATTTCTACAAATGGTTGCTATGTGTTTAGATTTTAATTCAGTCATTGTTTTTTTTTTTAAGTTTATGTGTAAGTTTTTTGTATAGTTCTCCCCAGTTAGTAACATATAACACCTTTTATTCCAGTATTAGTATACCTATCTGTTTTTTTTCTTTTCCTAGTAATTTAATAGTTTTTATTACTTCTTTTAAAAATAAAAAGATGTTTATGTAAATGTATGTGTTGGAAAGAAAAAATGTTTATATGATAATTTGCTTGGCAATTTAATGGTTAAGCAAATATGTCTATGTGGCTCCAATTGGTAGAGTATCTTAAATAATTGGATGGTGTAGCTCATTACTACAATATGGGTATGTGTATTCAATCTTATTTTATTATGAAAATAAAATAAATAATTTAAATAAATCAGAGACTTTCTTAAAGTAAAAAAAAAAATTAACAATATTTATCTTAAAACAATTTAAATTTATCTTTATGTAATAAAATTTATTATAATGAGTGCTTTACATATATTTATTTGTACTATATTAGTATATAAATTTTAAAATGATACCTTCCCATATCCCATAGTAGATATGTATTATAACACAAACAATATTTAATAAATTGTAAAAAAAATTTTTTTATAATTCCAAAGATTATGATAACACGAACTAACTAAATTTAAATTAAACAGTATAAATATAAATGAAAACTTTTGTAATAGCTAATCCTTTTCAGGAGGTTCTCCCATCTATGGATGATCCCTATTGTTAAAAGAAAAGACTTTTCATCCAAGGATATTAATCATTTATACTGAATAATAAACAAACAAATATTACTAAATTAATTTAGTAACAAACAAAAATTCTGTCTTGTCTTAAGTGAATAAATTTAATATGAAGAAAAATAAAATCTTACCTACATATTAATTTTACTTATTAAGCTGCTCAAGTTGCTTTGTAAGGAAGTCCTAAATTTTACTAAATAATAATAAAATTAACTAATGATCTTTGCACTTTCTTTTCATCTAATGATTTTCCAAAATGGGTTATTCCAACATAAATAGATTTTAGAAGCAAAGCAAAAAAAATAGATAATTATGGATGGTGATACACTAAGATGATATGATGTATTGAAAGTTTATGGTATTGTCCTATTCATATTTCAAAATTTGAGTAATAATGTTCCTTAAGAATAAAGTTCTTTTATTTTCCAGTCATCAATCATCGGTGAGGCAATCAGTATACTCTGTTAAATTTTTTTCGCGTGTAGACATTCCCTTTCATAAATTATTTCGCTATAAACTGAAATTGGATATTGAATTATATAAATGAAATATATATACATATTAGGCATTTCAGTAGGAATAAATAATTATACTGTTTTATGTTAGAACAATAGCATTTGACCCTATGGCAAATTGTCTTTACTCACGATGCATTTTCTATAACTTGAAATTTCCATAAAATAATTTTGTTTAGATATATAAATGTCTTTGATGATATTTATCTTCCTTAAAATATAAGTTTAGAACGATATCGTTAAGAATCTCTCTAATTATTATATTAAAGATAATTTCATTTTTGAAATTATTAATGAATATTAAAGAGTAACTCTCTAATTATTATATTAAAGATAATTTCATTTTTGAAATTATTATTAATGATATTAAAGAGTATTTTTTACTCTTTTCTTGAATGATATTAGAGTTCCCTGTTTACGAAGATTTTATAAAGAAAATTTGTTCAAACTACTGATCCATCTTTTTAATGTGTTTGGTATTCGAACACAGGACGATAATTATGCGTAGTGACTAGTTCATTTGTAACAGATAGAATTAATTTGGAAATTACTTGATTTAGCCTTTATAGTGGAATTGACTTCTGGTAATTAGCACATGTTAAATTACTATTTCATTTTATAATTTTGTATTCGATTATTGTTAAATGTATAATTAATAATTATGTAACCGAGTTCTAATTTTATTTCCTTCACATTTAGTTGCTAAGATACGACCTGATCTAAGATTATCTCTATGTTTTGAGTCTTGATTAGTGATGTTAGTTAACTTAATAAATATTTTATACATATATATGAATGATTGAAATATAAGCATACTTTTGTTATTAAAATCTTATAACATAACGTTTAAGTTATATACATGTGTATATGGGTGTTTTAATGTAAAAGGATAATGTATTTACTAATTATAAACTTACAATTATGTTTTTAAGTTTATGGTTTGATATTGTACATAAACAAGAGAGCTTAATAAGATTTTAAGAATAACTTACAACACTTTTATCATTTTTTTCTTCATCACTTCTAAACCCAATTCATTCACTTGTGACAAGACAGAATTTTTGTTTATTACTAACTTAATTTTGTAATATTTGTTCATTTATTATTCGATATAAATGATTAATATCCTAGGATGAAAGGTCTTTTCTTTTAACAATAGGGATCATACATAGATGGAAGGTTTTATAGAAATGGAATCTCCTCTAAAAAATTGGATATTATAAAAGTTTTCATTTATATTTATACTGTTTAATTTAAATTTTGTTTGTTAGTGTTATCATAATCTTTGGAATTATAAATTTTTTTTTTTTACAATCTATTAAATATTGTGTTATAATACATATCTACTATGAAACATGGGAAGTAATTATTTTAAAATTTTTATATACTAATAGAGTAAAAATGTAGGTAAAGCTCTCATAATAATAAATTTTATTATATAAAGATAAATTTAAATTGTTTTAAGTTAATAAATATTGTTAAATTTTTTTTTATTTTAAGAAAATCTCTGATTTATTTAAATTATTTATTTTATTTTCATAATAAAATAAGATTGAATACACATACCCATATATATATTGTAATAGTATACATATGTTACATTATTTTAAAATTAAAATAAAAGGGAAAATAACTCTTAAATAAAATTCATTTATTAATAACTTAAAAACGGAAAAATTAAAAGTTATCTTCAACATATATATATCACAGATGAAAAACTTAAAAAGAAAAGTATTTAAAAGTAAGAAATTAAAAAAAAAAAATAAAGATCTAAAGATTAGTACTTTTAGTAAAAAATTATATAAAAAAAAATAAAAATAAATGTTAATTAATTTCTATTTTAAGAATCATGTTTAATCTTAGTACATGGAAATGATTGTTTTATTAATTAAATGTAAAGCAAATTAGCCCTTGGGGTACGTAAATCATTGAAAGGTCAGATGAGATATAAAAAAATTAAAGATTGATCAATGCAAGCATCAAGCCACGCACAGGCCAAAAAGAGGATCAGTGATGTCGTGTTCAATGATCCATAAAATTTAATAAGGAAGGCCTAATACTATAAAAAGAAAAATAATTGATTACTGTTTTAATCTGACTATTAATCTTGCAACTGTATTGTGGACTCCGTGATGTAGGGGTCTTGCAATAAAAATGAGTTTTCTTTGCATGCACCAGCCGAGGACTCCCAATGACAGTTCCTGACCAAATGAATGGCTTGTAGTGGTTATGTCTCCTAAAAAAACTTTAGCAAATATGATCAGTGATGGATTTCATAATTCTGGAGGAATCACCAAGATCTCTCATGAAAAGTATGAACTTTTTTTTAAAATATATCTCTTCAATAAATAGTCAATCCGTAAGAAAATATAACTTTTAAATGAACTCTTATCTAACTTAAAAGAACTAAATCCGTTATTAATTTTTTTTATTATGTATTAAGTTAGCAAATTAATCATTTCCATTTCTGTTTTTTTATTATTATTATGTGTTAATTAAATTATTAAATTTAAAGTTGGGTATAGATGGTTGCACAGAGTCATTAAGTTTGAGGTTAGGTCATTGGGGTTAATTTCAGACTATTTGTTTTGTAGTTGAGTCGATGCTGATGGAGATATATCGGTGTTTATATCAATGTAATACATAAAATTAAAAGCATGTCAAGTGCTTGAAAAAGAAGCTATAAAGAGTGCAAAAATATTAAACACTTAGCACTTTCGAAGCGGGTTGCCTCATATTCATAGCAATACTGAGCAGTGCAGAAAAGTAATGTGAAGTGTGTTAGCATACAGGGCAATGTGCCCAAATAAATGCAAGGCCCCAAAGGTGTAGCCATATTGTTGCAATGAACGCGGATGTATTTTCCCATGCCATTGATTTCCCTTTCACTCTATGGATACAAGTACCGCTCTCCCATCCATATGAAGCACTTCTTTTTTTAATGTTTTATATATGATTCCTTCGCCAGACAGATGCACATTCCTGTATTGGCCGAAGATCATTTCTTTCAAATAATATCATGCTGTTCCTGTCAGCATGGTTTTAGGCTAACATTTTCATATTGCATTGGTTGCATCTGTATATCAGGAAGCTAGGGTGGTTTGCTACGAACTTTTAGCCTGAGGTTGGATATTTTGAAAAGTTTTAATTGTGCAATCTATGTAGCTTATCTATGCTCAACATTCTAAAATAAAAATATTATATAAACTGTCCATCTGTAGGGACTTACTAAAATAACAATTTAAATTTAAAATAAATAATAAAATCTAAAGCAAGATTAATTTATTCCTCAAATTTAAATTTATATATGTGCGACAATAAATATTTTTGTGTGATAATTACTGGCAGTGGCTTATTTTATTTATTTAAATATTAAATTATGTTATATATTAAATCTCTGTATCTCCTTGAGCTTAATATCCAGGGCTAACGGTTTATAAAAGTGAGATCTTTAACTAGAAGTATCTGCCTTACATTATAAATTTTCTAGGTTCAAATGGCCTAGTGGCGCCCTATATGGCAGATAGGGTAAGAGTCATTATACCCTGACTGTTATAATATATATACATCATCCTGACTTAACATCATGATAATTTGATTGAAAGTAATTTTGAGAATCTATTGAAATTATAACCCCTGAAGAGAGTTAAATGCAAAATTCATCCTGAGTTTGAATACTGAGCATAACAGAATAATCAGGAGAGGTGAAGATTAGATGAACTGGTCTAAGTTGTATCTGTATTAAATATTTAATATTAAATTATCTTATTTGAAATAGGTTCAATCATGAATTAAATTTTTATCGGATCATTCATGGCATCCTAAATGAAGACATAACTCCGACTATAGTTAGATGTGTTCATCCTCATTCCTTAAGGGAATGCAGACCATTACATATGGTGCCAAACTTTAGGGGCATAAACAATAGTTTACCATCAACTATACCCATTAAAAAAAATTATAAATAATTTTATGGAATATAACCATGATCGATTCATTCAAATAAAAACAATAATTTCAAGCATCAAAGGATGAGATAATTTTAATGTGAAATCTTAAAATAATTATAAAATAGGGGACCTTAAAATAAAATAATAAATAATTAAATAGATGAATCAGATGTTTACAAGGATAATTTTAAATTACGCATTAAATTAATAACATCTTAAAAAATTTTTTTTTTATTAAGTAGGAAAAATTTTAAAATTACACTAAAAAGGAAAGATATAGCATGAAATCCTATGACAAATAATCCCTCTTCGTTAATAAGGAATAAAAAAATTTATAACCAAGATAAAACTTAATTTATGATTACAAGAAGTGGAAAGAACTTAGTCAATACAATAATAAAACATGATAAAAAAGTACGAAATATTAATATTAGTGAAGAAGATATTAGGAATATTGAAGAAAGATCTTCACTGATCCAGTTATCAGGAATCACTTTGACTGAGAGTAATTACACTACACAAACACCCATTCCTGATGAATTGATGTCTCAAACCAAGGTTAAACTCGATGACGAAGTGTCTACAGTAACTACACTCAATATAGCATAAGCTACAACAAATAGAATGTCTGTAGAACAAATGTTCCAAACCCATCATAAATATGAATTATAATATGAAAAAAGAAATAAACCAAAATTTGAACCAAAGGATGAATAATTTAAAATAAAATTTAAAAACAATATGAAAAATGTTAAATCAAAATTAAAATTGGATATGAAAAATGTTAAATCAGAATTAAAATTGGGAAATGAAGGATTTGGAGAATAAATTATTTAATGATATCGAACAGTCATCAATAGGTCTAAATAATGTTCAAAGAGATAATATCAAGATGAGACAAGCCCTAGCAGAAATAAAAAAAGATCTTGAAGAAAAGGATAACAGATATCAATAGAGATTCAAATGAATTGTTTAAAACCAGAGAAATTTTTAAAAATGAAATAGATGAGAAGCAGGGAAAAATACAAACAGAAATGCAAAAAGAATTACAAGAAGTAAATTTTAAGATTAGTCAAATCTATATGAAACAAATTAATGATTCAGACATTAATGAAAAATCATTGAAAGAGTTGGATAAAAATTTCAAACAGTTACAAATTAAAATAACTTGTATAGAAAATGAAAAAATATCGAAAAACCCACAATAGAAAAATTGGTGGAAGGTGCAACAGAAATACATGATAAAGTAAATTGTATGGATGAGGCATTTAAACAAAAATTCAAGTTTATTGAAAATACACTTGCATGTCGACCACAACATAATGATATTCAACATAAAACACAGATAGATAAAGAAGGAAATCCTAAAGAAGATCAAATAGAGCTCATTTTTAAAAACCCATAAAGATTAATTGATTCAAATATAAAATCAACAATAATCAACCAATGGACAATACTCACAATTATTACAACAACATATACAAAGAAACAAAAGGGTACTATATTCCATAAATTATGTAATACCTATAAAGGATCATTTACCTTCATTAATAATTTATTAATTATTCCATTTAAATCTTATAAATATATATTCTTTAAATAAAACAAAATACATCTGGTCTTAAATCTGCATTTATTTAGTTATATCCCTTTACAAAGAATTTCAAAAAATATACACCAGTTATAACAATAGCATACAATTGTGCCATCTAGTACAAACCATAGTAATCAATGGTTGCTAGATTTGTACACCAAAATTTCTACTCAGCTTCTCCAGACTAATTTCTAACATATGGCTTTCATTATTGAGAGTAGGAAAGGGTGGTCATGTAATGTTTTAGTGTCTAATATATCAAATACCCCCCCCCACATATATATATATATAATCTGACCTAACCTATGTGTAGCTCCACTACACATCATGCCAACCACGTTGGGGGCCATAATCTGACCTTACCCTCGTGCATCTCCACTTCCAGATAGTATATGATATAAAATAAAACGGGTTCTATCTCAGTTAATAATTAATAACTAAAATATTCAGTATTAAAATTAAAATATTTCACTAGCTCAAATTTTAAATACGAATAAGGTTCAGTTTATAAAAATAAATTAAATAAATATTTAATATTTTCATGAGACTTGAAGTGAAAATACAGGTGACAAGATAGATTACATTGAGCCAATATCCTACAGGATACTACCTCAATGGCATAAGAACACTATCCCCCCTTATTACTATTTCAAATAACAAACTCATAGTATTCTTATGACTTTAATAACTTCTACTCACTAAGATTAAACTAATAATGAAGTCTTAATCTTCTATTTGTAATAATCTAGCTCAAATAAAATAATCTCAGGTTCATAAAATTTATTCTAAGTT
This sequence comes from Epiperipatus broadwayi, assembly GCA_028023455.1. Taxonomy (NCBI): domain Eukaryota; kingdom Metazoa; phylum Onychophora; class Udeonychophora; order Euonychophora; family Peripatidae; genus Epiperipatus; species Epiperipatus broadwayi. The sequence goes on from JAQFVV010000016.1 coordinate 5,268,543, forward strand.
AATTTTAAAATATGGTAGTAAAATATGAGAAGGGATTTTATGTCATAATCTACTACACTGAAACTAATAATAATAAATAACAATAATAATATTCTTCATTGTTTAATTAATTCTGTATATCTTTTCATTTCGTTATATTTTTATTACCATAATAAAATAATGAAATAATATAATATGATCTTTTATCTTCATGAATATAATAAATAAATACGTGGTAGCATATGATAATCTGACAAACAAAATATGTGTGGCAACTGATAGCATCTGATTCAGTATACTATTGTGATAACTGATTTATGACCAATAAAACAATGTCAAATTATAATTATTTAATTAAAATGAATACCAATAAAATATTTAAATTCTTAAAATAATTCTCTATTTATCTTTTTGTGCAAAATTATATATTTGTTTCGATTATTATGCATATATCGTGTTTTCATGCAGCTATGTGGAGAAATAAATAACTCTGACACAAAATTTTTGAAATAAAATTTAACAAAGTTTATTAATAACAACAAATAAATAAACAATTTATTTACACTATTTACAGTGGATATCCTTAACTTTTTTACTTTACAGTTTGATCTACCGGGTTATAAAAAAATAATTTATATTTCAATCATGTCTTTATTTAGATTTAGGACAAAATTAAAAAAATAAGTTATTATTTGGTTTCTCATTACGGTTAACTTATTACAAATAAATTTATCTACTTTATTAGCAACAGCATTTTATCCTTAATATTATTAAACTATCTTATTTTTTAAAAAAAAATTCATACTTAGAAAACATTCCATAGAAAACAAAATTTTATAATGAGTATGGACGTCTCAAAATATTAAAAAAAATTTCATCTTGCAAAGTCAAAGATGTTACACAAAAAATATTATCCAAAATTCAGTACTAGATTTTAGTATTTATCACACAATGTTTACTAATCATAATATATTCTTCTTTAAGCCTTACTTTAATATGATATAAGTGTAATCATTAATATATTTCTGTTAATCAATAAACAAAAAATATACTATGCATATTGTTTACATAATTTACTTTGTACTATTGTATTTTAAAATATGCAATACGTATTTTCTCTTAAAAAAAAATAATACTAAAGCATTTTAAATTTATTATCACTTTAAAGAAAATATCTTTGTTTAGATACCTTATTTTAAAAAAAATTTATATTTCATTTTCGAAATAAAATTCAAAATATATTCTATAATTCTTTTCTTTCCTTAGGATACTTTGGATCTTCAATTTTAAGTTATAATATTCTGCTCCTTATAAGCAAATAAACTAATCTTATCCAAAAACCGATAGCATAACCTTAGTTCTAAATTATTTATCATTTCTTTTAAAATATCTTACTAAACGATGCAGTTACATGAAATAAAGATAGCAAAAACAGATGCATAGGATTAAGGAAGAAAGCTAGAGTATTACTCTTAACATATCTCAAAAATCATGGTACAGTGCGAAGAGGTATGACATTTACTTGCCTAATATCCTCTAGTACAGGGATGATGTTAAAGCTATTTCTTCAGCTTTATTAGAACATCAAATATTTAAAGAAATATAAACACTGTCCAAATAAAATGTGTATCAGTCATAGGGCTTTGTTAACTATGCTGATATTCACATAAAGACTAAATATTATTTCCATTCCTTATAACATCCTATTTTTTAAAAACAAATACATCATCTTGGTTTCCTGCTAACTATAGTACTTCCAAGCCACTATCTCAACATTATTTCTCAAGATTTTTCTACATCTTACATCGATAAATAACTATCTGCATTTACAAAACAATAAATAAAATTCATTAATAGTTAAACAATCTTACTATCCCATAAGAAAAGTTGCTTACTTCATTGCTCTGTATGTTTAATCATATACAATCTACTTAGACAATATTTGAATATCCCATAACATAAAAATTTTAAAAGAATCACATAATTATTTGTTATGTTGGATTATATTACTAATAATAAAAAAAAATCAAAAAAAATTGTCGTATGCATATTTTCAAATCAATCCTATCTCATAATGTTTTTTAAAATGTTGTATAAAATGTGGTACATATAAGTAAAAAAAAAAACTTTTATACTTCATTCTTACTATCCATAGATGATCTAAAGAAAACACAAAAAAAAATATACATTATAAAATTATTAATAGTTATTATTATTACCAATAACCTTTATCTAGTCATCGTGTTCAGTAGGCTTTTCTTTATCCACTTGAGCATTGCAGATATAAACAAAATTCACACCCATACACTTTATATTAAAATATTTTTAGCTAAATTATTAGATTGTTATATTCTAAAATTTTAATATTAATAAATTAATGTTTTTATATTTTTCCTAATCTTATATAAAAATTTAGATTTAAACTAGGTTAACAAAATAAAAAGAATCAAAACTATAGTTACATATTTTCTTGACGATAGTTCCTGATAAATCCAAAATGTTTATCATTTTTCTCTAGAGGTTTAAAAAATGTTCTCCAAGCGCATTAAAGTTTAAAATAAAAATAATTATTAATCCATTTAGTAAAATTTAGAAAATAATCCTTGGTTTTAGTATTTTTAGGACGATAATATTAATTAATCCCGTGAAGTTTCTTAGTCTTCTCTACCACTATTCTCTGCGTATCTGATGCATCAATCCATCTAATTTAACTTTAAAAAAATTCGATAAACTTTTAAGTACTATTTGTATTTCCATGGATCCATCTTTTATTCATCTATGTGTTCACTTTTTATCTATGTTTCCTTCTTTATACATTTAAACTTTTGTTTGGTATTTTTTTATAAATCTCTTTTAAAATAAAACTTCAAGTATTTTTGAACAAATCTTTTCCAAATACATTTTAAATAATTCGAAGAACGGATATTTTAATATCAAAAAACGCTTCTACAACATATTTTCCTGGGCTCTTTCTTTAATTCTTGAAAACACTTTTAAAAATGCCACCTTCAGAAAGTATATAACACTTTACTCCTTTGAACATAATATTCTATAAAATAATTCATGAGACATAACTGTCTTATCACCATTTTAAAATAAATCTTAGATAAACTTATAAATAATACGTTTCAATACATTTTTTAGACTCCGTATAATGTCCGAACTGTGGTTTTTATGTACCAGAACAGTTCTTCGGTTAAATATTAATAAAGCTGTATCAATAAATATTTCAAACATTTTTACAGTATTACAATTTCTATCCATTTTATTCCACCGTATATCCATTTTTTATTGCAAAGTTTAGGTTAAACTTTTAGATAAAATACGACTGATAAAGAACTTTAAAAAATTTAACAAAGCATGTTAAACGAAATTATTAAAATATTTTTTAGTTTACACTCTCTTTTTTGCAAGTTACTGTTAAAAATTATCAATTAGTTTTTTTTTTCAAATAAATTATGAGAAAGTACTAAAAAAAATTGACTAAAATAAAAAATTTTAAAATACTATCTTTTGATAGTTATAATTTACCTTTCTCCGGTTTCAATACATTATTAATCTCCCCCTATAACTTAGTTACGACGATATTTATAGTCTGTAAGAATACCTATTCCTATTGGTTAATTCTTACTTTAGCTTGAGAACAAATTTACATATTTTCAATTTCAAGTGGAATTGAATTTCAAAATTAGAAATTGTGACGTAATGAACTTAAAATATTATTTAAAATATTACTTTTAAATAAATTATTATTTTATTAAAACTATTTAAACATTTAAAATAACTTTTAAAATAACATTTAATAACTTATTCCATTTCTTAATATTCAATTTATCTATTTTTATTTAAATAAAATATTTAATTTTTATTATAACGGTATTCGTCTTTATGATACTATTTAAAACATTATATCATTTAAATATGCAATAACGACAGTTAACTTAATATTTATTATTATTTGCTTTTATGATAGGCAATAATTCCATCCAATTCTATAATATAACTTTTAAAATATTTTAAACTTTGTTATTATTTCAAACAAGCGTGTGTGCGAGAGCATACATTAAAAATCACGTGATTAATAACTTTGACAGACGATTTTCAATCTATTTCTCTGCCCAGTTTTATAAAATTGATACACTTATTATATTATATAAAATAATTATAAAAAATTTGGAAGAACAATTTAGAAAATATAGAATTAAATACAATTCTCACCATCATAAAGATTATTTTTAAAACATACTATATTAATTTTTGTTTATTAAATATGATTATAAATTTAAACACTGTATTTATTAACTTATCAGTTTTAAACTATTAAAATCGAATTTATTAAATATACTTTTAATATTTATAGCTGTGTTATTTAATATGGCCAGTTTTTACAACCATATGAAACAATATTTAAAGCTTTATATAGCTATTTTTAAATGGATTTTATATACTACATATTCTCTTTAGCTTCAAATTGTACTTTAAAGATATAATTGACTTAATACAATTAATGTATTAAAAGAACATATTTTAAATTTAAATTTTTTTTAGTAATTGACTGTTATAAACTATTACTGACCTATAGAAAAGGGCACTATATATATATATAGTATTATTGTTTCTTTAAAAGATTGTTTCCTTTAGCAATTTCTACATTAATTCTTTGTTAGCTAGATATTCTTTAAATTTTTGATCAAAACTTTGATATAATTTTAGGTATTTCAGTCACAATTTAACTTTAATCAACTGTGTAATTGTTTAGTTTTTTAAAACTATTTCTTATTATTTATAGCTATTAAGTGATCTTGTTTTATATATATAACATCAATAGCACTATAGAACAAAAGAAAAATCAAGCAGTGTAAAATTATTGGCCATCCTTCTTCTCACTGCTCTTACATGAGATGGGAAAGATATCTATGCAATGACATATTTTTAATAATTAATGAATGATATAAAGTAAATCAAAATTAAAGTGCAATAATATTTAATGAATATATGTTATTGTGATTAAGAAATGATGAAAGTCAATTATGCAATGGAATATATACATATAAATTTCCACTCCCACTAGATTGCAGAATAATATATGTAATTATATGTTCATTCTCAAATATCACATAAGAATATTAATTAAAAAATAAAAAAATGTTACAAATTAAAAAATAATAATTTTAATTACCAAAATAATAAATACTGTATATGCTATTATTGAAAAATTAAGTTCAAATTTAAATAGTTTAGATAGTATGGTCACAATCACAACAACTCTTAATATACATATAAATACAAATTCTTATATACTTATAATTATGAATTTGCAAAGTTATAAATATAAATGATTAATATACATATTTCATCACTATCTCCCACCCATATATACAATCAGTGCTCTCCAACTTTTCAGCCATCCATATCATTGAAAATTCGAAGATGGAACACTCAAAGACATTGATGCCAACATTATTATCATACCCATGTTGACTTCAAGTCACTCTGATCCCCAACATATAGGACCTTAATATGTCCATTTAAATAAACAGAAGAGGAGGAATGGGCAGAAAACAAACTAAATATGTAATATTTAAATACATGTATATTGTCTATACAGAGCATTGCTTGTATTTATGTGGGGGGTGGGTATCTGGACCAATTGATGAATTGAAGTCATTTATCTTTTTCACATTATGTGGCCATGTGTATCAGTTGTATAAGATGGAGTGAATAACTATAGGGAACTTGAAAGTTTGAGTTCAAGTCCCTTATAATTACATTAAGTTTAGTATTTAAATATTATAAATAAAAAATTATTATTCTTTCCTTCATCATTATTTTATTTCTGCTTGAATAAAATTTTGTCATAATGTTGAACTACATAACTGCTATGATGATTAATATAAATCTTATTTAGCAGCTGAATTTTTTAAGACATGGGAAAAAAAATCTTTGTTGAATTACTATAGCAATATTAATACAGCTTTAACTTCTTTGAATATATCCATCAAACACATTTATTTCTAGAGAAAGTTGGGAGAAATGATATAAAATTTGCAGTTAATTCAAATGGTTTTATTATATCCACTCATCATATAAAAGCTTGAATCACCAGATTCTAGTCTACCAAAGTCCTGTAGTCTGAGTTTGATCTAATATTACTGATGCTGCTCTCACTGTAATTGTAATTTTCATAATTATTTTTGCTGCTATAACCACTATCTGTACTACCACTCTTTCTTCTGCTGCAACTCCTACTAGTGTCTACTATCATCCTGTCCTGTACATCGATTTCTCTCTTATGGATTAAGCCTGTCATTCTATTCTTTTCTCTTTAAAAAATCAATAATATACTGGTCAAATCTAGGATATCAATTTTAACTGTTAAATTGATTCTCAATACACAAACTATGTAGTTAAAAATAATAAAGATAAAATAAACAGATTTTAATTTGTTTTAATTATTTTGCCTCAAATTAATTTAAAAAAAACAACAACTTATTTTTTCATAATATAAATATAATTAAGATGTAAGAAAAAACTAATATTTTTGTTTTATAACACACAATTATATAAAATAAATTTGTTAATTTATATCTTAGTAAAGATATAAAAATATTTAAAGATTTAAATAAAAAATAAAATATAAGTTTTTTTCATACAACACAACTCTATATATGTTGTACATCATAATGGGGCATAAGATCTAATTCTCTCAATATGTATATAACAAAATGGTATTTTAATTACATAATTATTATTATTCCTCACATTGCCTAACAATAACCTCTTCTATACATTGGCCATGGCAATTTGATCAAAAATGTTTTAGATAACATTTTAAACAGTATCTTAATAAAACTGTTACTGAAATGTAATAAAAAAAATAATAATTGTATAATCAAATGCTTAGAAAGTAAAATAAGATATGCCCTTCAAAGTGACAATAATCAGTTCAATAGTTTCACTGTTAAATATATTAAATTTTTCCACACTTTAATATATGGGCTTTCTTAAATTCATGTTAATTAACACTATTTAATAAATAGCAATAATGAATTATGGATTATTTCCATATTATCAATCATTACATTTGACTCTTTTTAAACAATTTAATTTAGAAAGAACAACTTGAAGCCAAATTTCAATTTCATTACCATACTTAAATTCAATATGTAATAATACAATTATACTTATCCCCATATATCAATCAAAATGTTTATACATATATGTTATAATATTTTGAGCTAATCAGCTTAATTACTAATGTTTTTTTAATAAGTCAACACTACAAATTGTATGTTAAAATACAACTTCACACAAAAAAAATTCAAATATAATGAATCTTCTGTGACGAAATTTTTTCTTGAACTTTGTTTATCATATATTTCAAAAAGGATAATACAAACATAAAAATATATTAATCTAAATTATCCAATTTTTGATACAAAGAAATAAACAGATATATATAGTACGGGTCACTGCTTTCTTGCAGGTTATTTATTATCAGAAGTTAGAGTAAATTATTTGAACCTCATATGCTAAATGATAACACTAGTCTATTTATATAAACATATGAATTATTTCATAGTTAGATATTAAAATAATATTGCCCCAATATTTCTCAATTTTATTTAATGAAGATGACTGAATTAATGTTATTTAGTTATATTTCACAGTCAACTTATACATACCTAATATTACACAGAACCTAAGTTCATGTTTCGAGTCCCTCAAGGCATATTTGTAAGTGCTGATATTGATCATCAGCATTAAATGCCAATTCTTATTTAATGAGTAAAGAATTATGCAATGAGAGAGGACAAATAAAGAAAGTACAAATAGACTACCAGTATAGCAATTCCCTATATTAGGTCAGCGTTATAGAAAATAATACTTATCAGCCTGAGTGGTAGTTATATTTCATTAGAGATAGACACAAAATGCTATTACTTTTATTAATATTCACTTATTATTTTTTTTAATAAATAATTTAATGAAATGATTGATGGTCAATTAGGTAATTTAAAAAACAAATCAATTTATTTTACACACACAAAATAATACTTAATAATAATATTGCAAAATTGATCATTTTCCCAGTTACATATTATAAATTTTCCTCATCAAATACGGATAATAAGAATACAAAAAAATACTAATAACACAATACAAAACAATAAAAGCTATCAATACAATTAATCCCATAGAGCCCCCCCCCCTTCTCCATGACTTAGCTATGGGTTAAATCTAATCTTTAAACATTTTCTCAATTATATATCCTTCCCTTTTATTCATGCGGCTTTCACATTTAGATGTTTTTGTTTGTGAATCAGCATATGCACACACATATATGGATGTGCTTTTTCACACCATTAACAAGAAAAGCAAAAAAATATAAGTAAAAAAATTCATAGTTTGTCATACAATTGATACTCTAAACAAAAACAAAAACATTGTTTACATTAATTCCTGGGAATATAAACCACTAAACATCACATGATCATCATTTCTTGTGCTTACTCATAACTGTTATTAAAACAGGCAAAATTCTCTATACAGTAGCGCCACTTAGTGCAAGCCAGAGTAATCAATGGATTCCAGACAGCTTGTACATAAAATCCCTATCTAGTGCCTACTCATCCAATATCCCCAGACTAGTTTCTACCTTGCAGCTTTCGTCAGTGAGGAGCCTTGGATCTGAGAGCATAAAATCCCAATCTAGTGAATGAGTTTCTAGCTTACGGCTTTTGTCAGGGAGGAGCCTTGGATCTGAGAGCACTGCACCTCAGATCCAAGGCTCCTCACTGACAAAAGCCGCAAGCTAGAAACTAGTCTGGGATACTTGATGAGTAGGCACTAGATAGGGATTTTATGCATAAGCCTTCTGGCATCCATTGATTACTCTGGCTTGCATTGAGTGGCACTACTGTATGGAAAGTTTTGCCTGTTTTCCTGGTAATATAACTACAAAATAGGTAAATTTACTGATAGATGTGTACATTTAAAGTCTATCTTCCATTATGTTCTCATCGAACTTTCAGGCACAGGCAATTCATATGTAACTGTCTTTTCATTCCTTTTATGGGGAATTCCATTTGGCAAACTGATAATCTTGCAGCCCACAAATAGCAATAAAACAACATGATTACATAACTATTGTGGATGACAAGTCTGATATTCTCTGATGATCTCTACTCCATAGTTATTATTTCGCACTAAAGATTTTAGTTTATCCATAATAGATACTTTATAACACACAGAATCCTTATTACAAGTCTTTCAGTTTTCAAATCAACTACTCCAGTTAACTCTTTCCAAACTGCAGGTCACTTAAGGTTTTACTTTTACTGTCCATTTTAAAAATAACATGAAAAACAGTTCAAGTGACCTCCAGATTATGCAAACAAGATATAAGATCCCTATTCAAATCCAAACTTTTCTTCTTATATCTCTTTTTCATAAAAAAAAAAAAAAAAGAAGCTGACTCATTGTGCAGGTGGCCAGTATTCCCCTTCCATTATCTTCACTTTGATCTTGTAACAAAAAAAATTTCCACTCTATTCAGGCTATCTTTAAATAGCCTGTAATTAAAATTTTTCTAACAAGTCGATAGCTGGATCTGACTAAAACAAAAGGCAAATATTGTACCTGGAGTCAGTACAAAATTTATTTTATTTTGATTAGATAAATAAAAACAAATATATAATTAATCCATTCTTGGATATTTATATGCTTTTTCTCTTTCCTTTCAAAGAAAAAGACATTTTGTTATTTCTTAACATTCCATGTACTACTTAACCACCAAAAAAAAAAAATTATGTAATTACAAATTTATCATTATCACCCATTACCAATCCACTGCATGATGAAGATCTCTGCAAGTTAAATTCATCTTCTCCAATCTCTAGTCTCCACATCACCCCTGCACACTCTCATTTCATCCATCCATCTCATATGTGAATTCTTTCTAGGTCTTTTTCGATCTCTTGGAATCCAGTTTAAGACTTCAATTGTCCATCTATTATCATTTCTTCTAGGAATATGCCCAGCCCAACTCCACTCCAATCTCAATGTCAGTAACACCTGTTTGTTCTCTTACCCATGTATTGCATTTTCGATCTCTTTTTGTTATTCCTATACTGGTAAAACACATTTCTTAAAACACTTTTTCAAACAGATAGACATATTACCCATTAATATTATTTCTACCAAAAGCACTCCAAACAAATCCAATTCTATGCCTAATTTCATCCATTATGTTACCATTTGTAGTAATAATCTGACCAAGGTATTTGTAGTTGTTAACTTCTTCTAACTCATTATAATCAATCTTTAATTTCAGCTTTAGAAGAAATCCATTGAACATTACTTTAGTTTTTTTAACGTTTACCTATAGTCCTACTTTCTTACTGTCATCTGATTTGCAAAAACAACTTCTACAAAATCTAAATGATTTAAATAATCTTTTACTTTTACTCCTTTAGCTTCCCATTTTAATTTAAAAATACTTCTTGCAGTATTGCTGAAAAAGTTTTGGAGATATGGAATCACCCTATCTTATATCCTTCCCAATGTTAACTGTCCTAACATCATTATGTAATCTAATTGTTGCTGTTGCATTTTTATAAATATTCTTCAGAATATGACAATATCCTGGATCTATACTTGATGATACAATGCTTTAATTACTGAAGAAATGCTTAAAAAATCAAACAGTTCATCTTTATCATTTAGACATTTGGTATATAACTTTGCCAAAAAGTTTTCTATATCTTTATCTGCTTCTTTTAATATATCAATTATAATTCCATCATTACCTGGAGTTTTACCTTTCTTCATAAATTTAATTGCATGTCTCACTTCTTTATTTCAAATCGTGGGCAATTCAGAAGATATAATAGTTGTAGGAGATACTTGTTCTTGATTACTATATCTTGATAGCACTCTTTTACCCACTACATGATGTCATCTCTCTGTTAATAATAATTCCATCTTTTTTTCTTATTGCAGATATGTTTCCTACCAATATCAAAATGTTGTTTTACACTCATAAGACTTTTATTCTCATCTACAGCTTTCCTTGCTAGTTCACAATTATACATATATTATTATCAATGCTTTTTCACAATATTTTACAAAATTTGATATTCTATCCTTCTTAATGCATCATTTTTATATATCTACATATTCATTCTTTTCTTCAAAAATTCTCTAGTCTCAGTAGAAATTTTAATGGTTAATTGCTCCTTTTTATTACCAGCTATCTTTGTTGCAGTTTTTAAAAGTGTATCAGTTACTTTCCTGTTAATTTCATTCAAATGTGAATCATGTTCAAAATCTGCTAATATTTGAAAACGATTTGCAAGTTCTAATTTAAATTCATTAGAATGCTTCTGAAGATTAGGAATGTCAACTGTGAATATTGTTTTTTTTTAATAATTTTTGGCTTTTTAGTTTTGCATTAACCTTATCGTACATCTTACTAATCAATGGTCACTTCACTAATTAATAAATTGCTAATGTGATTACATATAGTATGTGACCTAATGACTTTCTAAAAATAAGAAAAATGATATCATTTTTTCTCTTTTGGAAAAAATTTAAAATTTCAAAGTTTAATTTTAAACGACAATTTTGTTAACAAAAATATAGATATATATAATTAATATGATGCAGATATATCTATTTTGATCTACAGACACATTTATACTTACTTTAAACCTTTTTCCATTTCTCTTTTTATTAATGTTTATTCATCTTACTTACTTTAAACTTTGTGAAGCGGTTCAAATTGCTATGGGTTAGTAGCAAATGAAGTACTTAGGTTGGTTAACTGGTTGGAAGGAAGATAAAACAGACAATGAAATAAACGTATAGATGGATGGATAAAAGTTTTTAAAAAAACCTTTTGTAGATAAAAATCTTACTAGTTTAAATGAACAGTAAAAAAAAAAAAAACCTACAACTTCCTAGGAATGCCAATTATAGGATAGTAAAAAATTTTTAATGGTTTCCATCCTTGCTTAACTATCTAACTTATAATAGTGAGATCCTTATTTATTGGCTGTGTTAACCATGGATCAATTACTCATCTTGGATTTGAATCTCAGATCATTAACAGAAAATGGATTCATTAACCAATAGGTAGGTCATAAAGCCAATCCAATATATACATATAAAAACTTAAACTAAGTGAATGTAATAACTTCATAAAAGTAAAATAAAATCAAAATAATTAAATAAAAAATACTTAGCTGCAATATAATTTGAGTGCTAATCTATTCTTCCGCAAAACACAATCTCAAAAGTTTGTTTATAAATATGTATTGTATATAAAGTTAAATGAATGATAGAATAGCAATGTTTTAAATAACTAAATTGTTTTAATTATATTAATAATATTAGTATAATTATTTTTTTATTAAATTACTGTTATGCATATATGTGTGCATGTGGATATTTTCTTGAGTGTTTACATACTCATATGCATAAACTACATAATAATTCACAATATCCAATTTTAAAATTATAATAAAGTCAATAATAATTTATTATTTAACACAATTAATATTTATAATATCTTTACATAAATTTACAGACAATTTAAAAATATTCTAACATTCTTCAGACAATTTTACATTCATAAGTCCAAATTATGTCAATATTGATAAAATTTAATAATTTATGCATATGTGCACATTTGTGCATGCATGTGGATATTTATATTTGTGTATGTATATATTTATGGGCATTTACTACATAAGAGTTTAAATAATAACTTATTACTTAATACAAAAAATACCCAAAAAAATTAATATTCTATAGACAATTTTACGCTCATAAATGCTGTCTCAATATCAATATAATTTAACAATAAATTAAATTACTTAAAACATTGCAAAGTCTCATCATTAAATACATAATTTACAGATAGCTAAATGTAGTTTATTTTATTTTGTTCTCATACATATATATCAAATTAAAAAAAAAAACAAAAAAACATCTACTTTGCATATACATCTTACCTTGCCACTATAAATTTCAAAAAAACTTGAAGAAATTTTCAAGTTAAGTTTTTTATATTTTGGCTGATTTATTATTTGAAAAACATCCCTAGCTGTAAAAAATAAATAAATATATAAATATACATAAAAGTACACATATGCATAAGTAATTTGTAATTGGAGTAATTAATATTTTAAATAGAAAATAACTTAAAAAATATAAAAATTATATATGAATAAAAGCTATAATATTTTAAGTATTTTTTATTCTACTACCAATAAAAAAAAAAAAAACTTCACATGAAACATCAAATTATATACATATTCAACATAGAATTCACCTTCTTTAAGTAAATTACCAGCAGAAAGTTAGAATATCCAAAAACTAAAAATGTACAAAAGATATTGCCAATCCTATTAACATTTGGTTGTCTTTCAAAAAAATAAGATTATCATCTACACTCCATGGGATTTCTTACATCAAATTGCAATCTAATTCCACTAAGATATGAGAGTATTTAAACATGTTTTCCAATAGTGACTACAAAAAGAAATCATTATTTTTCATAGAAAGACTGAAGCAGCCAGAATAATGTATTAGTTTCCAGAAAGTGACAGTAGATAAATTGAAGAAATGCAAAGGTTGAATTATAAGAAAACTTTACAACAAATTTTCAGCACCAGTAAGTTTAAAGAAAATGATTTAATGTAAGCAATACATAGTGGTAAGAAATGGGATATTATGAATAGCAATTAATCATAATTTAGCCTGTATAAGATTAATCTCATTACCATTAAATCTGAAATAAAAGCATTAAATAAAATCAATGATTATCAAAAAATAAAGAAACCACATCTTTATAACTACAGGCAGTCCCCTAGTTACAAACTTAATTGCTTCCTGACATGTTTGGAAGTTGAAATTGTTTGTAAATAGAGATCTGTAAAAAAAACCATCAAAAAGGGTTTTCAAAATACAGTATTTATTTTTTATTGACTAGTATCTGGAATTTTGTTTACAAATTTATCAAGAGTTAATTGAATTGTATTCTTTTTATTCTCTTGACAAAGAATTCTGTAACATTCTGTGTCTTTTTCTATTGCCCTTCATACAAGAGATATAAGCTGCCCTAAGATCACATTCTTCCACGATGGTCAAAAATTTGTCAAGATGCATGAAGGCTTCATTCATATTCTTGATTGTCAAACTCTTAACAATAAGTTCATTATCAGATTCTTCATTTTGTATTTCATTCATCCCTTGTAGTTTAATCAAGTCTTCATTTGACATAGGTTTTGAGTGGGATTGCATTAACTCATCAATATCTTTATCAGTGACATCTAAATTTAATTCATTCATTCATTATATTGACTATTTCAGTTGTGATATCTTCAGGAGTTTCTTCAATGTCCATAGAAGCATTCACCAATTGTGGATTCAGTTGTGATATCTTCAGGAGTTTCTTAAATGTCCATAGAAGCATTTACCATTTGTGGATATATTTTTTTCCAATAACCTTTCATTGTTGACTCTCTTATTTCAGCCCACGCATCCCCAATAATATTTATTGCATTCCATATATTATAACTTTTCCAAAAATCTCTTAGTGTAGGTCCACCTTCCTTGTCAATTGCCTTGATTGCTTGAATCATTAATCTTCTCATATAATACTGTTTAAAAGCAGCGATCACAGTTTGGTCCATAGGTTGTATTTCACTTGTAGTATTGGGAGGGATAAACACAACATTAACTTCTGGATATAAATTTTGCAGGGATTTTGGATGTCCAGGAGAATTATCTAAGAGCAATAGTGTTTTAAATGGCAAATTATTCTCATTACAATATTACCTAACAGAAAACACAAAATGTGCAAGAACCAATCTTGAAAAAGCCTGGGTTTTAGGATTTGATTTCCAAATAACTAGAAGCATTCTTTTATCTTTTCCTTTCAATGCTCTAGGATTTTCTGTCTGATAAATTAGCATTCGCTAAAATTTAAAATCAGCAGCTAAATTACCTCCAAGAAGCAATGTTAATCTGTTTTTTTTTTAGGTTTATGCTCAGATGCAACTGATTCTTCCTTTGCTAAATATGTATGTGCAAACATCTTTTTCCAAAATAATCCTGTCTCATCTACATTGAAGACTAGGCATGGAAAATAAGCTCCATTTTTAATAGAGAAAGTGGAAATAAATTCATTGGCAGGTTTCTTATTTGCACTGGCACCTTCCCCAGTACATTTAAAATTATTTAAACCAGCTATTATTTGCTACAAATTCGGGTCTTCTTTTAATTCTTTCTTCCAATCTTCACGCAAACTAAGAGCCTTAGCTTGAATAATTAATAAACTCACTGGGATGTTTTTTTGATGTTGATCTTCAATTCATAAAGCTAAAGATTTCTCCATTTCATCCATTACTCTGCCATGTCTTTTTGAAACAATCTTTGAAGAAATATTTCCACAATTTTTAACACATTCCTTATTTTGTTTTTCACAATGGTATATATTGTTGATCGGTTTAAATTACCTGAACGTGCAATTAAAACAAAAGATTCAGCATTTTCAAAACAACTAATTATATTCATGTTTGTCTCGATCATTTGGGGTTTATGATACCTTGATTTCTTTTTAGTTGTATCAACACTGTTGTTTTTTCATATCTCACTCATGTTTTTAATGAATAAGAATGAAAAAAAAATCACCAAAATAGAAATATATACAGTGTATATGTAACGTAATCACATACAAACTACTTTTAAAAATAAGCACTATAATCAAGTCAGTCTGTGATGATGCTAAAAATAAAAGTAATCAATGTCAGAGAGATAGGAAGATTTACTGTATTTTATATGTTTTTATTGTTCTCTAAAATATACTTTTAATTATTTTCTAAATTACAAAGTTTATCTTTCTTTAGAAAAAATTCCATTATGAATGTATGTAAAAGTGTTTTTAAAGTCCAAAAGCAATTACGTAATAGCGAAATGTTTGTAATTCAAATGTTCGTAATTAGGAGACTTCCTATATGTCCTTCTGGTAAATTTTCCATTTGTCCATTGAAGTCAATGGTTTGAAATTTCAAAGTCTGTATATAAAAATAACAATAGACCCAAAGTACATAAATATGTGTCCTGAGTTATAATTGCGGGTACCTTACATTTAATTAGATCTGGTCTATCTCTCTCTCTTTTCATCTAAACATTAATGTGTAGTCACTGACTAATGTTACATACAATACATGATACAATAAATAGGTCTTTACAAATAATTCTCACTGTATTATCCAGTGATTATACTTTTATCTTGTTAATTAAGATTCAAAACATACATGTTTGATATTTTGAGCCATAAGATTAAACAGAAGAATAAAAAAAGGACTTGGATGAGACATTATATATTAATTTCCTCTATCAGAAGCCCAATCTATAAAAAGCAGTCATAAGATTGTGTTTTTCTGCTATCTGATGAACAATAATTTTATTTGGTATACATTATGATTTTTATAGTATAGAAATGTCATCACTATATAATTAAATGTAATCTTGGAAGAGCATGTAATGTAGATTAGTTAAATAGGTACTTATAACCTAATCGGGCTTGGCCATTTGATGGCATTCTGGCTCGCCAAAACACCTAACAAATGCCGTTTACAAGGCCTGACTTATGGCTATAGAAAACATCTAATGTTTGTCTTAGCCATAAGAAGGCCGTTGATGATGACGTAATGCAGAAATAATACGGTCTATTTCTGCTTCGCGACAGTTACTATGAATCCACACACTTATCTTTCGTGCACAGTTTGATATATATGTGTGTATAGTTTGATTAGTCAAATTTTTACAATATACGTTACACAATCTTTGTATTTGTAATGAATTTAAGAAACCTGACTTTATAGTAATTTTCCAAATGGCCACACCCTTATTTAGAGAAGGTGTAATGTCTAAAAGCTTGCCGAGGGTACGTCAACAGAATTCAGCTGAGTTCGCGTGCGAAATCTCGTTTTCACGTGAAATACCACGTAGTTAATAAAATGGCTGGCGATCGCGTAACTTTTTCCGCAGTTGCTGAAAACAGAAGCCGAGTATTTCTGCTGTTCAATAAAAATATACACGATTTTTTGTAAATTTCATAGAAAGCACATATTATAAACATGTTTAATAAGTAAAGAAGACATTTATATGTGTTTGTTGTTGTTTAAAAAAGTTTGAGTTTCTTTCTTTTGTCCGACTACGGTTACAATTTTGATATTTTTTATTTTAGCATTACAAACAACAGAACACTAACCCTAACCCTAAAACTAACCCTAAACCTAACCCTACACAGTTGTTTTGTTATGTAGAAAGCAATAATTAAGCGAAAGACATCGCTAAATAGACATTGCAAAAAAAGTTCTAGCAATCAATCAATTAATAACTAAAAAGGAGGAATGATGATAATTTGTCCAAAAACAGTGATTTAAAAATAAAAAAAAAAGGTTGTCGTTTACTAAATACAAAATTAAAAAGGCATGGAAAAAAAAAGTTATAGCAATCAATAAATTAATAACCAAAAAAAAAACCCAGTGATTTAAAAATCACACGGCCCCGTAAACCGTACATTGTATTGTTTTTGACTGCCAGTAAAAAATTAAAAAGGCATGAAAAAAAAAAGTTATAGTAATCAATTAATTAATAACCAAAAAAAAAAAACAGCGATTTAAAAATCACACGGCCCCGTAAACCATACATTGTATTGTTTTTGACTGCCAACAACGCCACAAGTGGCCAAGCCGACTACGTTATAATTACCATTAAAAAATTATCAAATTCCTATCTGAAATTAGAAGATAATGACAAGTACCTATATCTATGCCAGGTATTTTTGTATGGAATATCATTTTTTATAATAGCTGGTCATATTTATTACATATAATCAGTATGACGATAGCTTGTTAGTAAATTGTTAAACTTTTTAACTCATGTTAAAACTTCTGAATGGTAATTCCATAGCAAAATTGCCTGCTCAATTTACATAATATCCACAAAGAATTTAAAGATATTACTAAACAATGCCAGAAATAGCCCCTCAAATATAATTCCATAAATTAGAAAACCAACCAACGATAAATGGTAATCTTATGACATCTGACTGTAATGTACATGATAGCAATTTCAAACAAGATAGTGATTGCTATGATATGATTCTAAATCTCATTCATTAATCTAATTAATATATTGCTTTGTAAAATTAAAGATATCATTTATATGCTTTATTGTTTAATATATAGGTGTTAAGAAATTCATGGTGAAGTTTTAACACACAATCTATGATGATGACAATTTTAATTAAAATCCACATTCAATCAGTGGGCAAAAGATTTTTTTTTTTTTTCAGATAATAAAATCACAGCTTATAGCAAACTAATACAAGCATGATCAAATATTTGAACCCTTAACACTCAGTAATTAGCAAACTTCATGATTAAAAAGATCTTTGCTCAGCAGAAAGCAATTTAAAAGTTGTTTTATTTATATATATGAGTACATCAACATAAAAACTGATATTATATAAAAACTTGTGGCTAATAACTAAAATTTGAAATAGTGTACATACATTCGTTCTTATAAATTTTTATATACATTAATAAATTTCTACCTAATAAATAAATGAAGTCAAATGTTTGAAATTCTGACTGTAGAATATAAATATTATCTTTACTAGCAATAATTTTCATAAAATAAAATACTCCTGTTTGGTCATAGTATATTAATTATTTTGTTAATAAATTACATATAAATAAAGCAATTTCCAAATGCTGATTTACACCGTATGTAGAAGATGATACAAGATTAATGCCATTTGTAATAAGGAAATATTACAACTCTAATATTTAAATTCAAATATTACAAAAGCTATAAACCAAGTATGCATGTTAATAAGTGAAAAATGCAAGATGTTCTCAATTGTCTGACAATAAATTATTATCATTTGGATAATTCATCATCTTAAGATTTTATTCATTTATTCTTACAATATTTTGTAATTCTAATGGCTTCCAATATTTAGTTGTCAGATATAATCAATTCTTGGAATCCATACTTGCATTGAAGTAGTTTTGCATTTCTTTTCTCCAGATATCTTAATTTATTTTTCATAAATCCAGGAAACATTCAATGTCATTTTTTTTAAAAATATACAGATATACTTAATATTCACAAAATTAAATAAGCACAGATATTTTATTGTACTTATTATATATATAAAAAACAATTTGGCAAATATTAATTCTACTATTTTATAAATATATACACACTTTTAAAAAAAATTTCATTAACAAAAAAAATATTACATTTATCAATATATAGATCATGCTGATCAAAAATAAAGAGAACTTAGATTATTATAGCAATCTATATACTTATGTAAAGACAGAAATACAATAACAAAACAGAAACTATTTTGGATTATATATGCAGTTTATTAAAAATTGTAGAATATAATCAAAATATATTAGCCATTTATATCATATAAATGTAAACATAGAATATTAATTGTAATGTATAATATTTATTCTCTTTATAGAATATACAATTTTAGCAGTTACAAAACAAAACAAAAAAAATTAACAGTGCAAGAAATTATAACTACCTTTTTTATCTCTCTTTTTTTTAAATGAGTGATTAAAAATCTACATTTAAAGAAATTGCTAATTATAAGTTTTTTTAAAAATGTAATTTACATATATATAACACATTAAATGTAAAAATAAAATAAATTTGTTTATGGATACATGCATTAAAAAAAAAAAACAATTTAAAAACTACATTAAAATCCACATAATGGAATTTTATTTATACAATTTAAATATATTTACACAAAATATCAATGTTTTCCTTTGTGCTTTTTATGTAGGAAAGACTATCATAAACAATTTAAATAGTTACAATTGTTTTATTTTAGATAAATACAAAATATGCTAATAATAACAACAAAAAAAATTATATTTTAATAATATAATGATTAAGTATAATAAAAATATTCATAACAACAAATTATATAACTTATATTTTGATATCTTTTAAATTACTATTTTCTTTTTCTTTCTTTAATACTTTTTAACTTGATTTTTACTTCCTTATAATTTTATGTTTTTCAACTCAATAGATAAATGATTGAATAATTTAGAAACAGTTATTTTTCATTTTAATTCCATATTTATTATAAATTTATTTAACGCACATTGATTACGTAAGTAATATTTACTAAGGCAATAAGCCTAGAGCTTGTGCGGTTAAAAATGTGTAAGAAAATAATAATAATAATAATGTGTAAGCTTGTGGTTTAAGACCTGTAGAGGTCCCTATCTTCGCATTTTTAACCACACAAACTTTAGGTTTATTGTCTTAGTAAATATTGCTTCCATATTTATTGTAAGATTTTATGATTATGTGAGAATCTGTTTTTAAAACAACATTTCATATTGTTTTACATAAGATATTTTGAAAGTATAATTATAAACTCAAAAAGTTCATTAAATAATATAATATTTTTATAATCAATTTTTCCCCTTGTTATGTAATTTTCTTCTGTTAAATTAACTATTATTTTTTGCAGTGATATTAGACTTTTAATATTAGAATAACTGGCATGACCATTATCCCTTATCTTAAAAACATTCACACAAAAATTTATGTATAATAACAAGAATATTCAAAGAGAAAAAATCATTGACTTTGTAAAAGCACTGATCCAAAATATCCATTATTTATTAATTAGAATATGAAAATGATGTTTCCAAGACATTTTCCCATTTATTATCATTACAAATTATATTATTAGTATATATGCAATCAAGTAAATGTAAATGTATGTTAATATTTTTATATTTCATGTGAGAAGAACATATTAACATATATTTTGTTTTTTTTTCTCCACTTATATAAATTCTTTTATCATGATACCAATGAACAATTTGTTAAAGTTTTATTAACATTTTTAAACTGCAATATCAATATTTTTATTTACACTCATAAAAGTATCATCAGCATACTGCAATAGTGACCCTATAATATTAATATTTCCTAAGTCATTTATAAAACTAAAAAACAACAATGCACTAAGTAGAGAACATTAAATAGCCCCATATAATTTTGAGATTTTAATTATAGCATACCTATTATTTAAATACTTTTTGAATAAGTTGAACAATTTTCCTTATTCTATAATTTTTTAAACGATAAATTAGTTGTTTATGTTAAATGATATTACAGACCTTGTACAAATATAAAAAAATTATACTTTCAATTTTTTTTTTTTTTTTGTCATTTATTGTAGTATTAATTTTGTTTGCAAAATTCACCAATAACAATATAGTATTTCTTCCTTCAATTAAACTATATTGATTTTTATTAAAAAAAATATTTTTATTTACAAGCTTTTTGATTATCTTATGAATATAATTTTCTATTATTTTAACAATTATATAAAGATAAATACAGTCATACAATTGTCATAAATATTTTTATCACCAGACTTAAACCATGCTCTCACAATAGATGTTTTTAATAATATAGAAAATTCATTATAGTCTAATGTTTTATTAACCACATTAAATTATATCTGTTAAAATACCATTATTACTTTTTATATCTATCATTCTAATTTTAACTATTCCTGGCTTTAACTCTATATTCTTTTATTATTCAGCTCTTCATTATTTTCTTTATTAAGATATGGCACAAGAATCGAATAGGTTGGCTATTAAAGTTTTTTTGAAATATTAATATCATGATTAATTTTTTTTGAATTTATTAATTCTTTTTAAAAATATAATATTAAAAATATTTGCTAAAAAAATACTATTATTTACACTAAAATTTTTTTTTTTTTTAATGAAATGGATTTACTAAGCAATACTTCATTTATTTTTTATTGTTTTTTTTTTTAATGTCACTTTTATTTTCATCAAATTTTTTTTTTATAGAATAATCCTTTCTTTCTAATCACAGAATTAATTTTATTTCATAATGTGTTTTATTCAAGAAGTAAATTATAATTTTTTTTTTTGTTTACTCTTTCCATAATTTGCTTTTTACCTTGTATTAATTTCAATATTTTTCTATTTATCTAATTTACAACATTAACGTTTTTTGCTTTTTAATCAAAATAATTTCTTGTGATTTTTTTATATAACTCATTGAATATTTCTACAAATTTCTCATACATATTTTCTGACTTCATTCCAGTAACTCAACAAATTTTCTAATCAGTTTTTTTTTTCTATACAATTTTAGTATTCTCTATTTTATTTTGTATTATAAAATAATGATTGGCAATCTTTTCTTTAACAACTACAGTGAAAAACTAATTTTCCTTAGAATTGCAGTTATGTGGTTAATACATGAAAAATATATATATATATTCGTTATAATTTTCTCTTTTGTGATAAATTTTAATATGATAAATATCATAAGCAACTAACCAATTGATACAGTTATAGTATGCACTCTATCCTTTTCTTATGTAATTAGTGGAATCACCAAAGCTCTTCAAAAATACTAATCAATAAATCTTTCATTAAAAAAAATACAATAAAAATGATGCATATTTTTGCAATTAATACATAATATTAAGCATTATTGATTGATTTTTATGATATAAAAAATAAATATCCTAATAGTAAAAAATTTATTATTTAGCAGTTGTTTCTTGCTAGCTTGGAGAAGGGGTGAGGGACCTTGAGATCTGTAATCTATGTATGATCAGGAGAGAAAAAATAATATAATAAAAAACCTTGTAATCTCAAAATGAAAAATAAAAATCTAAAAGCTCCTCACTGATGAAAGCAATAAGCTAGAAACTAGTTTGGGGGTAATTGGATGTGTTAACAATGAATAAGTATTTATTAAGCACTATCATCTGGAAACCATTGATCACTAATGCTTAAAACAGATGGCATAAATGTAGTGAGATTGGAAGAAATTGTTATTATAGAGCAAAAAAGTGTAAGAAATCAAGTGTTGACTTGTTAGTCACATGATGTTTTATTAGATTAACATCAATTCTGGCCAAAGAATGAAGATGATTAAGGTTATTTAAAAAAAAATTGAAGTCACCATAGCATATAGTATGAAACTACATAATTATGCAAGGAAAATGGTTTGGATTGAATAAAATGACAGGTTTTTCAATTTGGGCTGGCTGCTTGATTATATAACAAAGAGAAAAAAGTAGCTGCTAGAGTTAAGGTTCAAGTTCTCTACTGAAAAATAGAAAAGCTCCTCAGTGATGAAATCCATAAGCTAGAAACTACTGGAGATATCTGGATGGATCAGCACTGAATAAGGATTTATTAAGTCATACCATCTGGCATCTATTGATTATTAAAGATTATACTAGTAAGATTGGAAAAAATTGTTAGCCTAAAACTTTTTAACCATGATTTTAATTCATCTATAATCATTATCTGATGTTTTGCATATTATTAGTAGTATAATTTTTATGCAATTTAATTTAATTTCCAACATTTTCAGCAAAAATAGTTTCTCTAATAAAAATTAATATACCTCTGCCTTTTCTACAATTCCTAACAATATACAATTACTTTTTATAATTTAAAATATCATACAGATTAACTTCTTCATTTTTTATATTATTTCAGTTAGTGTCAGAAATCAATTACATTAATGTAAGAACATATTGTTGCAATTAATTCATATCATTTTTTTCTTATTCTACTAAGATTAACATCAAGTATTTTTTTTCCAAGACAAATTTTTTAATCTCTATTTCTCAGCCTGTTATATCAATTTTTTTTTCAAATATGACGTTGATATCTTTTCATATTATAAGTCTATCCATTTTTCAGTAAAATATATTTAAAACAATTAACATACAAATTACAAGTTACTCATAATATCACTAAACATCACATGATCACCATTTCTTTAGCTAAGATTGAAAATATTATTGTGTTTTCAATTTTATCTCATAGTTAAGTAGAGATAAAAGGTGGCTGCTGAAGGGTTGCATTAGATCCTAAGATCTAGGTGCAGTACTATCAGATCCAAGGTTCCTCAATGACGAAGGCCATAAACCAGAAACTAGTCTGGGGATATTGGATGAGTAGGCATTAGATAGGAATTTTATACACAAACCTTCTGGCTTCCATTGATTACTCTAGCTTGCAATGAGTGGCACTACTGAATGGATAGTTTTGCCTGTTTTAATACTCATAATATCACTTTCATTAATTATATTTATTAAATGGACTCAACTTCTGCTTCAAGTAATGGCGGGTAGTGAAATATCTTTAGTGTTTGATTTACGGGAACGATTGTTTAAAATAAAAAAATTAAAATGGGGAGAAAGTATAAAAAGAACGAGAATACCAAAGTAAGTATTTGTGAAGTTAAAGATAAATTTAAAGTCTTAGATAATAATAATCTGGAGGGAAATAAAAATCATAATAAGAAAATGGTGTTTAAGGTGCTGAGAAAAGAAAGTAAATTAAGGAAAACTAATAGTGATACTAATTTAAATAAACGTAGAGAAGAAAATGATAATAATAGTGATAGTATAAATTTAAAACAACCTACAAATAAATCAATAAATCAAAAAAACAATATAGCACTTACAGAAAAAGCAATTATTAGCAAAAAAAAAAAAAATGAGAGAAGCCTAAGTAGTAACGTTGGACTAAAAAATCCAGAGTGCGTAATACTAAATAATAGTAAAAAAAAGGAAAATGGATAGCGATAATAATTTTGATTCAAGTGAAGTGTTGAGCTTACAATCTGATGCAATAAAACAAGCTGGATTAAGATCAAAATTAATTAAAAAAGGAGATGTATTAGATAATCAAAAAGACACAGTGAATAAAACTCAATTTATTGATGTTAATGATAACTATGCTGATAATATAAGAAGCAAGAAACTTACCACAAAATCTTTTATGAAATTGAATGAATACTGGAAAAAGATATTTGCAAAGTGTATGTCACCAAGTTCATCAATTTTTAGCTTAGTTATTCAAACTAATATAATAACAGGAGAACATATACTTGATAAACCAGATATCAATGAATACTTAAAGGCTCTATATTAACACGGTCAAATATACTTTTTTTCCTGCTAGAGGGTTCGTTTCGATTGAATATTTCAATAAGAAACAAAAATATAAAGCTGAAAACTTAATTAAGCAAATTCAAAATAAAATTTTTTTACTATGTTACAAAAGATCCTAATCCATTGGTCTATGAAAGAATACTGCATACACCTCCAAGTTTCAATGTTGAATTTTTTAAAATCCAACTAGGGTATTATGCTGAGATAATAAATATGGAAAGAGAAATGACGCCGGGCACAGCTTTCCAAATTCCGTCAAACTCATGAGCAGTAGTACTTAAATTAAAGAAAGGAGTAACGAAAGAACAGATACTACATAAAATAAAAAAAAAGATCAAATGCTCATTTCCATAATAATAAAGGGTAGATCATTATTGGGATTTAAATGTAATAGAGTGGGGCATTTTCCAGCAGGCTGTGACACTGCTAACTGCATGAAGTGTAATAAATTTGACCAATTAAATCACCTATGTAATGTATTACCATCACTTAAGACATGGGATAATATAGTTAGTAACAGAGGAGATGAACATTTTTTTATAAAAAAAAAATTGAAAATTAAAAAAAAGGAAATATTGATGAAGTTGAATTGTTACCTAGCCAAAATGAACTATTGCAGGTTGGAGATGTCACAGGTATGGATAGTCTTATAGATTCATATGATGAGAATAACACACACTCACAAATTGAAAATGAAAACGAAAACATGGTTATGATAACACAATCGGTAGAACTTATCAACCAACAAGTAAATGGTAATGAAGATAGTATGAAAACAGCAGAACTTGGCAACAAGCAAGTAAATAGTAATGAGGATAGTATGAAAACCCTCAAAAGAAATACACATCAAAAGTTTAATAAAGTTACAAAAGATAATAATGGTGATAACCAAATAATGGTGAATATTAATTTGGCAGCATTAAGCAATGACTCCTATGATAATAAAGAGGATGAATTAAAAATTAAAAGAAAAGATGAGGATGTGGGATGTAATATGCTAATTAAATGATTATTAAATTACCAAGATATGAAGAAATCACTAAATATAATATCTATGAATGTTAGAGGAATGAATGCAGGTGATAAAGTGATTAAAATTATAGACTACACTGCTTCCCAAAAATATGACATTATAATCTTATCAGAAACAAAGATTAGTAGCAACACACCGATTACTGAAAGACTTGCAAAGGCAAATGTGTTTCTGTACAAAATAAATACAAAATCAGCACAGGAAGTTGCATTACTAATAAATATGAGATCAAGTATAAGAAACATACAAATAATCATGTTACAAATAAATTTTATAGTGATTTCCTTTACCTTTTGTGATAGGCTTCATTACCTAATTGTGGTATACTCGATTAGTAAAGGTAATAATATCCCTAAGTTAATTCATGGTATACAAAATAAGTTAATGCAGAAGCTGGGCATTGTTGTGGTGGGAGGTGACTTCAATTGCTCCTACCGGGATATTCCTAAAAGCCTGGAAAACAAATTAGAAGCTCTTGCAGTATATCCGTTGAAAATGAAATATGGTAAGGATGCCTACACATTTTTTAACAGCAGGTATACGTCACTAATAGATTTGTTCTTTGTGTCGAATAGTAAAGCGAAAGACTCGTTGATTGAAAACTTCTCTAGTAGGCTTTTCTGATCACC
Organism: Epiperipatus broadwayi; assembly: GCA_028023455.1. Classification (NCBI taxonomy): domain Eukaryota; kingdom Metazoa; phylum Onychophora; class Udeonychophora; order Euonychophora; family Peripatidae; genus Epiperipatus; species Epiperipatus broadwayi. Next base: position 5,295,292 of record JAQFVV010000016.1, read on the forward strand.
TAAGAATACTACTGGAGATAAAAAATTATGATGTAATAAAAGATAAAGCCTATGTCTTTACTATTAAAAAAAATATTATGAGCCAAATAAACTTTACAGTTGATCAAATGTCTAACATTTTGATAGCATCAAACTACTATACAAGACAATCAAAGCTACCTCCATGTATTGCATGGAATTGCATGGAATAAAATGGAAAAAATTTATCTCAAGCCTATGCCATAATAACACAAATAATACGTTAACACAAAATCAATGAAAAATAGAATTATTGAAATCAATAAAATACTAAGTACTATATCCGACCTCAGAGAAAATAATGATTTAGTGAAGAAATTACAACTAGAATACAATGATATATATAAAATAATGCAGGAAGAAACATATATACAAAGAATAAGAAAATTAATCCCAGATCTTAACAAAATAGTAAAGCCAACAATTAACTATGTGAAAATATACATCCCTCACACCAATGGTATCCCATTGATGATGACAGCTGAAGACTCCTTGATATCAGGTGATGAGGTGGATCAATATATGGTTGTGATATTAAAAGAAATCATGGGCAAATGAAGGATTGAGAGTAAACAATTCTCGATGCAATTAAAGCAAACTATGAATGGTTACATATCTCATCAGGAGGTTTTGTTGAAATAAAGAGATTAGAGTTGCAAACAGTATTAGCAAATGACGAAATCCCAGCATCAGTGTATAAGCAAATTGATTATCTTATAATTGGCTGTTTATTAAAATTTTATAATCAAATGTGCTCAGAGATTTTTGACTGGCCATATATTAACAACAGAATAATCTTCAGCATTAAAAAAAAAAAAGAATATGTAAATGCCCCGTTTTGAAGAACTAAGAAATATAACAATTGAGGATATTGATGCTAAAATCATTGCTAGAATTTTACAAAAAAAATTATTTAGAAATGTCAGTAATAAGATACTAATGGCGCATCATGCAGTAAAAGGCAAGAGCAGTAAATGTGGCTATTTAAATCCAAAAAGCTATCAAGCATGCCAGGACGCATAATTTAACACAGTATTTTGCATTACAAATTGATTTTAAATCTGCTTTTGACCTCGTTAACTGGTCTTATCTATTTAATACCCTAAAGGAGCTTATAGAAGATGATCAATTCTTATTGAATGCAATAAAAAATTACAGTATGAATAATAGAATAACAATTTTATGAGAAGAACATAGTTTTTTGCCCCAGATAGAGGAATTCCGCAAGGATCACCTTTGGCAGCATTGTTGTGTGCAATTTATGTAGATCCCATGCTAAAAAAAAATAGAGGCATTAATAATGAAATTTACCTGCCCCACTTGGGAGATTCCGTAAAGGTCATGACATTTATAGATGATATTATAATCATTTTTGAAAACTGTTATAATATTGATGTTGTAATGAATATAATCAGAAAATTTCAGGAGGCAACTGGAGCGTTAATTCAAGTAAATAAATCAGCAGCTTGGCAATTGGCAACAGGGAAAAGAATTCCCAATGAGTTTGTAGCCCTACCTAAGTCCTTCCTTAGCCTCCCATTATATTTATCAAAAACTAAGATGAATAGACTATTAAACCAATTAGTCACAAGGAAAATAGAGGAAAGAATTAATGGTTTTATGCCTTTTAAACTCTATGAAATAACTAAAACCAAAATATTTAATGCAAGTGCAATGGGAGTGCTAGGATATTATGGCCCATGGTTAAAATTATATAATAAATCAAACCTAAAGATTATACAGATGGCAAAAAAATTCATATGGAGAAAGAAAACTTATCTCCTCTCTACCTCACTTTTACAGCTTCCAATAAATAAGGGTGGTCTCAATTTAATTGACCCAAAAGCTTATGTTCGATTTATTACTGCTAAAGCTTATATGAATATAGCCAAAGATCAGTCATTTAATCTCCCAAATGGTGACCTATTTTTTATTAACGAAATAGGAGCTGAAAAAAGATCGTATCTTACTGATATGTTGATGGCATATAAAGATTTACAAGATGAACTTGATGTAACCACCCTAGATGGTATTAGATATAAAGATTTAAAAAAAGCAAATAACGAAAATGAAAATAATTGGTTAAATGTTTTAAAAAAAATTTCACTCAATATATACTCATCAGATACCAATGAGATTTATTTTTAAGTTAATCAATGGGATCCTACCTACAACTACCTATATTAATAAAAGACTGGGATTGAATTTGAATGAAACCTGTATTATGTGTAACAGGGGCAGTGAAACTTTTATGCACTTGTTTGAAGATTCCTATGCCTTTAGAGAAATTAGAATGAAGGGTTTTCACAGACCTATAATAAATATCAAATATCTTATGAAAAAATATGTTATAAACTTCAACCCGCACAATGCGAATGTAATGATCCATACGTTGAAATCATTGCGGGCAATAAGATGTTCACTTTTATTTGATAATAAGAAATTCAATTGGTTAAAAAAAATGGATAAAGATTGGGAGAACTACTTTAACTTATGCCTAAAATATTAGCCGCAAAAAGACCTTCCAATGTGTATGGGGAGGAATTGCTCTCTCCAAATGGGAAATCTGGGATTAAAACATATAATAAAGAATTGTAATGTTGTTGTTAAAAAAAAAAGGGTCTAAATCGTAAACAGTGACAATTAACAGGTGACAGGAAAGTTAAGTGAATATGATGCAATGTGTATAATGGGGGAAGTGAAGGATAATACTGTTCCTTGTTTTTTTTTGTTTGAACTAGAAATTTATTTTGTAATTATGTAAATATATTATGTTTTAATAAAGTTTATTACTTAAAATAAATAAAATTATTTTTGATTCTTTTTTTTTTTTTTTGCAGAAAATTTATTTTTAATCCATACATTACTATTTTTTTTCTTTTGCTTTGTGTTTTATTTTTCTATAATCAATTTTTATTTACTTTTATTAAGGCTTCATTAATGTAAATTCTTTTATCTTCTTTATGTTGATTAATAAAGGCATTATAAATGTCTTTCTTTTTTAAAATAATATTTCTACTCAGATAGCCTTTAGCACAATATATTTAAATTTAATTTCAAATATAGGATCTTCTTTTCAATTAAATTTATTCTTTACTGTTTATAATATTAGTTATATATGTATAATCAAAATCTTTCATATCCAATTAATTTTTAAGTAGATAAACTATATCAAAATTATTTTCACTGACTTACAGATTAAACCAGTTATTTCAAAAACGAAACTAATTTTTTTTTTTTTTCAGTTTATTCTTATAATCCTCAAAAATTTGTAGTCTATTTTTAATTTTATTTTTTTCAATTATTCCCCCCCCCCCCTTCACATTATTCTTCCATTTTCATATTTTCTTTTTTAAAAATAATAAATTTTCCATTATTTGTGTTCTATTTAGTTAATCAAAATAACTTTTTATATCATTGTTATCATTATTTAATTTCAGCCATTGTATATATTTAGAAAATTATTAGTTTAATCTTCTGTATTAATTTTTTTTTGTTTTTTGCAAATCACATATTTCTGGACTTTTGCTCATATTTTTTTGCAAATACATCCTTTCAATGCTGAACAAAAGAAATGACAGATTCTTGATAAAAGTCTTTATATAATACAAAATTGCCTTCCTCTTCTAGTAATAGATGGAAAAATTAGCCATATTTAAAAATAAATGGAAAAAAAAAAGTTCAATATATTTTATAGAATGTCATCACAATCTTAACGAGAGATATTTTTTTTGTTCTATAAAAAATAATTACTAATTTAGAAGTATTTTTAAACATATACTGATATAAAACTAAAATCATTTTTATGTATATAGAAATAAAATCAATTTTAGGCATCCATTAGAATAAAAACAATTGAACAACTAATTACAATTATTAAAATTAATCATTTGCTTGTAAAAAGCTTTAAAGAAAGAGGCAGAATTATCTCACCATATTCCATTATAAGTGTTCTCATATAAATCATTAATATTGAAATTTTATCAATTTTCTTCAGAATTTGATAATATCCTGAATGTTAATCATGATCTTTAAGTACAACAAAAAATATTTACAGAGTCAAATGTTTTTTCATGATCTACAAATCCAAAACAAAATGATAATTCATGAAAAGTAAAATATTCTATAATTTCTTTTAGCACTTGGATGTATTCTATTGTGTTATAATCATTTCTAAATCCAATTTTGTACTTTTGATTGGTTTGAATTTAAAGTTCCATATTAGTATTACTGATGAAAGACTGATAAGTCTATAATTTCTAATGTCAACTTTTTCTTCTTTCTTAAACACTAATATCACTACTGCATTACTTTAATTACTTAATAAAATTCTTAGAATTTAGACATTTTATGCCTAAATTTTCTAATTTCAATCAATTTTTATAAATTTCTTAGCCTGCTTTTCTAAAATACAGGCAATAATATCAACAATTTTCTGGAGATTTTCTGATTTAATAAATGTAAAATGTGAGATTTCAATTGACATTATTGTATGAATTTTAACAAAATTCTTCCAGCTATCCATATAATTCACTATCTAAATACTTGTCCATTTCTTCAAAAGTTAATAATACAGTGTGATGATACCTTTTTCATTGAAATCAGTAATCTGAGCTAATAAATCTAAAGAAATATATTAGCTATTGTATTTTTTCCTTTATCATTTTCTAATCTTTATAGCTCTTAAAACTTTAAATTTATTTATTATTATTGTCCATTCAATAACATTATTTTTAAAATCAATTTTATTATTATCTAATCACAACACAAATACCAAAAATCTAATTGTGTACATTCACCTAATTTTCCAAGAATTTGTTACTTCCAATTGTGATAACCTCCAATAACAAATAAATAATATTCATCACATTTTCATTACATAATTTACAAAGGGATTGTTCTATTTTAAAATGTTACTGTTATCAGAGCCATTGTTCAAGATTTAAAAAGTAGACCAATTTCTTTACTATTAATATAAATACTCATTTGTGACAGTCTACTTATTTTTATATATATCACAACCTTCTGAATTCATATAATATAAATAAATAAATCAAAGCATAATTTTAGTCTGCAATTAGTATAAATATATAATTTATGAGTTTGTAATAAGAGAGAGTTAAATAGCTTCTTTCTAATCAATAATTTGTTTTAGCAACATTCGGTAAAAGAAAAGGGGGGAAGATTGTTCAAATGAAATTGACAGTTTAGTAACAAGTAAGAAAAGACCATTTTGTATGTCTGAACATAACAATGTTATATGTAAATGTATATTGTAACGATATATAAATATGCTGTTACATTAATTTAAAATAAAAACTTTTAAGTTCGCAAATAAAAATAAATTTATTAAAAGCTAAAATTAAAGAGTTGTTAAAAGTATATATATTCGCACAGATGCAAAACTTTAAAAATATTTTTTTTTTTAATAAATGGAAAAAGTGTTTGAACGTATATTTTTATAAAGAGATTTATATATTTTTGTAAATGGAAATGATTGTTTTATAAATTAATTGAAAAGTAAGCTAGCCCTTGGGGCTCTTGTATAATTAAAAGGTCTGATGAAAGATAGATAAAAAAATAAAGAAATTAGCTTGACCAATGGAAGCACCAAGCCTCTCGGACCTTAATGAAAATGATTGGAACAGTGACGTTTTGTTTTTTGAATCTGGAGGATTACTATAAAAAGAAAAATATTGAGTTCCAGACAGTTCCAGCTTTATTGTTTTTGAGAGTCATGATAGGACGCACATATCACACTCTCTATTTTAAAAATGTACTGACTGTGATACCGGAATGGAACCAGCTAATGCCTCCTCCAGAATATCAGACCGGTCTTCCATAAAAGTCTTCGTGGGAATTGACAACAGGAACCGGGAGCTCTTCTACTGTAAGGTGTAAATGGAAAGATTTTAATACAAATAATTAAGAACTTTAAAGATTTAACAAGCTAAACATAAATGTTTTTTTGTTTAAAATGAACTCTTATTTGATTTTCAAATTGATAATTAATGTTTAAATTATATATATTTGAGTTTGCTAAAAACAAAAAAATCATTTCCATTTTTTTAAATTTCTATTAATATTTATTTCTATAAATTGTTTAAACGCATGAAATTTAAGTTGGGTATGGACGGACGATGCATGGATTCGTTAGCAGTTAATTATGTTGTGGTTTTCATATTCGATTAGAATATATGTCATCGATGTCAATGCGGCATCTTATGATGAATGCCATTGGGTTTCTTGTATTCCCTCTGCAATTGACGTTATCGATGACTTTGTATTTTGATCGGTTATGTTTATTTTGAAATGTTTTTGATTGTGGAATCTATGCTGCCGATCTATACTCAACATTATAAAACAAATTTTATAAAATTCATCTGTGCGAACATATCTAAATGTTAAATTTAAGTCGGGCATGAATGGCTATATAGATTTGTAAAGTTATATTAAGGGAGGGTAATCTTAGGTTATTCGTTTCATAGTTGAATTAGGTCAATGGATTGGATATATTGGTGTAATTAGTAGATGTAGTATGAGGTTTGCTATGTGCAGAATCACTGTATACGCCACACAAACCCTTTTGCCTATGGATGGGATTGTAAGTCGGCAAAAAGGACCGCAGTCCCTGCCTATGGAGTTTTTATTTTATTGTTCTTCTTGCCATACAGATGTAACATTTCTGTATTGGACAAGAGTCAATGTCTTCTCTAACTATACTGTTCAGATGTCCATTAGTATATAGTGCTGTTGTATTTTCATGCTACATTGAATACATCAATGTATCAGATGAATTGACGCCGGTTTGACTGCGAACTTTTGACCTAAGGTTAAATAAGGGATAGAATATTTTCTTTTCAAATGCAAATCTATGTAGTTTATTCATACTCAACAATCTTAAAATAAATATAAATTTCATCTGTGTAGATGATTTAAAATTTTAAAATAATAAATATTATTCCTCAAAATTTAAAATGATTCAAAATTTATATGTGCGTAAATAAATGTTTGTGTGTTAATTACTGGCAGTGGCTTTTATTTTTTTTATATATATTTAGATACAAATTAATCAAGTTATTTATTATCTCTGCATCTCCATGAGCTAGTGACATTGGGCTAACGGTCTAAATATTTAAATAAAGTGGAATCTTAACATCGCGTATCTGCCTACTTTATAAATTTTCTAGGTTCAAATGCCTAGATGACGCCCTTGTAGTGCAGATGTGGTAAAATTCGATCTTCACTTTCATTTGGATCATTATAATACGATTTAATCATATTAACAATTTGACTATTGAAATATATATATTTTTTATTGAAAATAACATTTTATTAAGGTTCAAATAAAATACTACTTAAGAAAAGTATATCATATTTCACAATACAAGTTTAATTAATAAATAATAAAACTATTAGTCATTATTGCAAATAATCTAAAATCCAATGAATAAAAAACTAATAATGTAATAAAAGCATATAATTGTAGAGTATTAATTAAGTTTTTTTTTAATCAGTGAACTAAGTAAGGAGCATTTTTATTGCAATTAAAGACGAAATAAATAAAAGTAAAAATAACTATAATGGAATTTTTTCTTATGATTAGATTTTATTTTAGTTAATAAAAAAAAAAGAGGTATATAAGCAAATAACCTTTTGCAAAAATAGACTCAATTGGTCAAAGTTTAATGTAGTCATGTATGAGATAAGATATGATTGGATTGATATAGGATTGTTCCAAAAATAATGTGAGGCAGGTAAACGCAATAAGTCTCAATGTCTTGTGAGGAACAGTCATTCTTGATTCAGCTACTAAAGAAAACAGTAGCAGCAGTTATTCTTGATCAAGTTGTTGAAATCAGTAGCAGCAGACTTTCTTGACTCAACTGTTAAAGAAAACAGTAGCAGTAGTCCAGCTGTGAAGAGAACCTACAGAAACAGTTTTATAGTCTCAAATAAAACTCATCTCACTACTTATTTTTTAAATTTTTATTAATTAAAATGGAATTCAGGAAAATCAATTATTAAGTTTTAGGTAGAAGGCTGAGCATCATCAAGCATGACTGTGCTGACTGTTCACTAAAAGAAAATGAAAAAGACACAGGAAATAATCTGTAACAAGATTGGTTTCCATGCAAAAGCATGGCTGTCTCATTCTGCATGCCTGCAAGTTATTACATTGAAGAAATGAATAGATTCAGTCTATGTGAACCTGAAAATATTCTATTATAAAAGTGGATAAATTTAACTGTCTACATTACCTTAGAGAAAAATTATTTGAACAAATTTATTAATAATATGTCTGACCATTATTAAAGATGATTACCCTGGAAATATGTGTAAATGGAAAAGCTTATAAAAAAAAACCTCAACATAAAAATACAACCCTGGATGTTTACAATTAACTACCAAAGAAGAATTCAAAATAAAAAAAAATCATGGTAATCTAAGGTATTGTAAAGTGCATATTTATATCTACACTTACAAATAAATTTTAAAATAAGTAATAATTTATATTTTGAACAATGTTTATTATTTTATTTATTTATTGAAACATGCTTTTTTTTCTTTACCATATTTTCTCTCAAAAATGTAATTGCATAGGACCATTTCATTTTAATAAGAAAAAAGAAAAGGGATTTTAGCTAATTTAATTTTTTTTTTATCTTTGAAATGATGTTTTACAATTTCAATCGTAGGGAAATAAATCTATTTAAAGTTAATTAATTGAATTAGTAAGAGTCAACAATAAATTAATTGAATTAGTAAGAGTCAACAATAAGTTTAGATTCTTGCTCTATGAAATTATATTTTTTGATAAAATATATTGTAACGGTGTGTATATACATGTGTTGCGCAGACGTGTATGTATATACAAGTAACATAATTTACTTGTAGTTTTTTTTTTTTTACTAAAAAAAATATAAATTTAAAATAATAATAATTCAATAGTTTAAAAAAAAAATAGAGGGAAAATTTAGAGATAAGTTACGAATTAGTAATAATTATAACTTGTCTTTCTTTTATATATTTTTATTTTTATGATCTGTCAAAAATACTCTTTAAGAAAAAATGTTTTTAATTAAAAAATAAAGTTTCTGGAGATTAAAATTCCAGACTTTAGTTAAACAATATATCTCTAATTCTAATCTCTGTAATTAAAATTAAAAAAACAGAAAATAAAGAAATGTAAATTGTAATTAAATTTTTTTAGAGATAAAATGTATTGATAACACGGTTGAAAATCGAGCAAAGGTGGAGTCAGAGAATATAAAAGGCACACATTCTCTATTGTATTCGGTTAAGTTTGAGTTGAGAAGTTCAGAGAGTTCAGTTCAAGTTATTAAAGAGAATGATTGGCTAGAACCGAACACTGGTGTTCAATCGTTACCTCCGCTCTTCTCCCGTGTGCCATTAGCAAAATGCTGTGATAAATTACTGTAACTTGCCTTCTCCCAAGTTTCAACCCACCCTACTGAATTAAGTGAAAAGACATACCGTAGAACAAGACAACAAAAAGCATCCTCCATGTTACCAATAACTGGACCAAGAAACTAACTGGATCCGAGGACAATGGGGTGATCACCCACATACAAAGAATAACCAAGAATTGACATACCCATATACAAAATCCAAGAACTGTGCATACCTACCATGGAAACCAAAAGCTATTTGAACTGCCTATGGAAATTAAAGACAATGTTGAAACCACACAAAAGCTCAAAAAGATGTGCTATAAATCCTAGGTAAATATTGTTTTATATCAGTATTAAAACTTTTATATTTCATCTGAAATAGAATTCGTAAATAAGCATGCAAAAATGTGTTTGTATTTTATTATTTCTTATTATATTACATTTAATGCTTATCTTTTAATAAATTTGTTTTAATTATTAATGTCATTTTTCCATTTTTCTCTCTCTCCATTCATATAAATAAATGTGTAGCTGGTCTCATGTTAAGAACTAGCCATGGGTCAAGCGCTTGAAACGTGTTAATGATACTTCATGGGTTCCAATGTAAGTATTGGATGGTGCCCTGAGTTTTAAACCCGTTATAAATATCCCCATGCAGCCGGGGAGCTACTTCGGTCTAGAAAGATGACTGTCAGTTTAATATTTTATTAAATCACAGTCTAACCAGGGGTATGATTGATTATTTGTCATATTTACTTCCCTGCTTGTGTAACAGGTCCCTTAAAAAATCATATTGTAAATTAATCATATGAGTTTTGTAAAAAAGAGTAAAACAATAGAAATTTAAGAAAGTTTAAAAAGTTCTAAAAGTTTAAGGAGTATGATTCCCATTACAAATCTCGTCCAATGTGAGAGCACGAACATTCGTTCAAATTTAAAAATGAAAAATGCATAATATAAAAAAAAAATAAAAATTTGGCTCACATAAATAAAAATATATACAATTAAAGTGAAAAAAAAAATTTGGTTGTTTTCTCATCCCTGGTATTCGCCTTAAGATGTCACTATTTCTAGGTAAATTCCTAGAAATATACCGTTTCACCGGCCTTCACCCAACAAAAGAGGAATTTTTCTATGTTATAAACGCAGAAAAGTCCTCATGTTATGTTGGATGAAGAAGGCGGCGACAGAAGCCAACACAAAGAGACTTCTTTCTATGATAAAACACAGAAAGAGTTCCTGCTGGCTGCCGGTTATGGCTTTTTTTCTATGCTAAAAGCAAAGAGAAAGAAATGCCTTGATTGGCTGCCATAGTAGTTGATTTTGCTCATTATTTTCTCGTAATAGTAGAATATCTATTTTCTCTGTAGTTTCGGGTGAGAGTGTGTGTATTAGTCGTATTTTTTTTTAAATTTGATAAGACGTCTATTTTTTTTAATGTGTTGTAACTTACTTTACTGTTGTAAGTTTAGTAATAATGTCCTGAAGATTCCATTACAAAGGGGTAACTCTCAAAAATTGCTTTTAAGGGTGCGAAAGGGAGAAAAAATTAAAGGATCACGCGAAAAGTACCGTTTTCGCGAGAATTCGTCCGTGACCAGTTACTTTTGCTATATATATACGCCCAAACAAAAGCAACCCACTGTCTAATTATTAGGAATTACTTGTCCGAAAAATAAAATTAGTCAGGTATTATTATTATTTTTTTTTTGTTACATTTATTATTTCAAAATAACATTAGCTTTTATATCTACATACTAACAAAAACAACCCAGTTCCTGATTAATTACTGTCTTTAAAAAAAAAAAAAAAAAGCAAATTCAATGGGATTTGATTTTTTTTCAATGGAGTCTTTGAATTACGGTTTGTTTGTTTGTATATATATACAACATTTACCAAAAAAGAAACCCACTTTCTGATTAATTACTGTCAAAAGAAATGCAAATTAGTCGGCTATCATTTTTAAATTTAGTATTTCAATAATGGTACCCTTTTTATATAGAAAGACTTAACAAAAACAACCCACTTTCTGATTCATTACTGCCTCCCCCCCCAAAAAAAAAAAAACGGAAATTAGTCGGGTATCATTTTTCAATCGAGTCTTTCAATGACGGTCCTTACTAATAGTAATAGGGTATCAATTCTAAATTGTAGTATATAAATTACATTACTTTTGATAGATTTAGAATTACGTCTTGCTTTTTTAATCAAATGATTGATTTACTTTTGACCAAAAATACCGTAACTTTAAAAAAAGACACACATAAAGTCCAAAAAAAAAAATGAGAAAAAACCCCGTAACTTTAAAGATACACACACACAAACTCAAAAACAATCTAAGATTAATAAACATTGACTTATTACGTCTTGCTTTTGAATCAAATTATTGATTTACTCTCGCAAAAAAAATACCGTAACTTTAAAAAGACACACCTAAAGTCCAAAAAAAAATTTGAAAAAGCCCCATAACTTTAAAGACACACACACAAACTCAAAAACAAGATAAGATTAATAAACATTTACTTATTACGTCTTGCTTTTGAATCAAATTATTGATTTACTCTTGCAAAAAAAAAAAAAAAAAGACCGTAACTTTAAAAAGACACACGTAAAGTAAAAAAAAAAAAAAAAATTAGAAAAAGACCGTAACTTTAAAGACACACACACACACAAACTCAAAAACAAGATAAGATTAATAAACATTTACAAAAATGAAAAAAACTAAGATCATATAATAGTATTAGTTAGTAGAATATTTTATTACAAATCTAAGAAATCAGATCTTTTTAGATCAAATCGATCATTTAGGTCCGGCCCAGAATCGTTATATGTATATGTTTTTGATTAGCATCAGCGCCATCCTGTGGCGAACACCAAGGATGAGAAAACAACCAAAAAATTTTTATGAGAGACGAAAAAGAACAAACGGCACTAATAATAATTTTATATGCTATAAAAGAAAGATACGTGGAAGTAGTTTAATGAAATGATATAGTTGGTATTAATGAAATAATATAGTTGGTATTAAATAAATAAATACATTATAGATACAGAAAAATAAACGCAGGTAGGCATTGGCATTAGGTTAGGAATCGGCAGGCAAGTCACATTAGGGGGAAATGTAGTGGGAAAATTGACCGAACACTCGTTTGATTATAAATTAAATAAAATAGAATTTAATAAACATATTGATGTGAATAAAATATGTATTAAATATATGTAATATAAAAAATGTTGAGAATATTAAATGATAAGAAATAAAGCCAAAATGGAGGTTCAAGATAATGAAATAGAGAATAGCAAGATCATAGCTTAATAACTTGCATGTTTGAAAAACAAAAAGAAACAGCCGAAGAATATAAAAAAATAGCCGAAGAGCTTAAAAACCAATATAATGAAACGAACAGAAAATTGCAACTGCAGACTGAAATGCTTGAAAAATTTAAAAAGCAGATCATAATGGGCTATGATAAAATAAAAGAATAAATTAGGGAAGAAATAAATGAGAGTAAAATACAAGTAGAGAATAAAATAGAGACTGTTTATGAAGTGATACTAGAAACAAATAAAATCGAACATGAAGTAAAGCTAGTTAGTGAGAGAGGCAGTAGAGGAAACCAAAATAGAAAATAGCAAAGTAATTCAGGATATAAAAGTCGAAATTACTAATTTAACATTAAAAATAAACATAGTGAAAATCCGCAAAATGAACTAAAAAAGCCAGATAAGCTGAGTACAAACACACACGTTACAAATAATCTATAATCCCATGAGTCATTCTGAGAAATACATTTATAAAAAATTGAAGATGATTTACGAAGGCCCATATACTATAATCCATCAATATGACTGCAATGCCCGTGTGATGGCCAAAGGTAATATAGAAAAAGGAATGTTTATCGCCAGATCCCTGAAGTTAATTGGAGGGACAAAAAATAAAGAACCGCCTGACAAAAATTAAAAATATGTAATCTGACGGATTCGTCGGCTTGACCTAGTTATTAACGACCATGGATTTTGAATAATAAAAAAATTATTAAAGTTAGTTTTAATAATGAAAAATGAAATTAAAAAATTGACAGAAATAAATTTTTAAAGAACTTAGTTTGAAAATGTTAAATCAAGTTATGTCAAAACCCTCAATTATGTCTTCTCGATTATTGAAATATTCCAGCTCATAAGTCTAAAACATAGTGGAGAGTGACGCAAACAAAATAAATGTGTAAAATCAAAATAAACAAGCAAAATAAAAATGTTCTTTTAAAATAAAATATAAAAAAAAGAAGAGTTAAAAATAACGCTTTAAAAATAAAAGTCAAATAAACAAATGTATAATAAAAGTACAAATGAAAATAAATCAATATCAAAAAAAAAAAAAAAAAAGTGTTACATTAAGATTGAGGTGTGTGTGAGTATTTGGGCAAAGATAAAAATTTCAGGCCCAATTTTTGGTTAGATTGTCTTTTCTTGTGGTAACTTTGTTCTGCAGATGGGTAGTGCGAAGAATAAATAATACTGATGATGATGTGCCAGTAGAAAAGTCCTGGCATATAATAAATAATAAATCTGGAAGAAAAATGCCCAGTAACCAAATAAAATAAATATTTTTGTAAGTCGAATGTGCAATAGAAATAATCCTGCCATTCGCAAACTTAAAGTCCCTGTTCGTAATCCGTTGTGCACAAAAATGCCCATGTTGTAGTCACGACTTCTGCAAAAAATTAAAACTTGGTTTAATCAGCACAAAATCGATCTGTGTATTGAATTGTCTAATACTTTGCTGCCTGCCTCTCTTAACATTACATTTATTACCTAATGATGAAAACAAAAACTAAAATGCTCTCTAGAAAAATAAAATTAGTAAAAATAAGAATTTGAAGTGGTCAATACTTAAGAAAAAAGTAATCAACGCACTTAAAATTCTCAATTGGGAGGGGGTGTGATGTAACAGTATGTATATACATGCGTTGCGCAGACGTGTGTGTATATACGAGTTACATAATTTACTTATAGTATTTTTTTTTATTAAAAAAATATATAAATTTAAAATAATCATAATTCAATAGTTTAAAAAAAAATAGAGGGAAAATTTAGAGATAAGTTAGAAATTAGTAATAATTATAACTTGTCTTTCTTTTATATATTTTTATTTTATGATCTGTAAAAAATACTCTTTAAGAAAAAGTGTTTTTAATTAAAAAAATAAAAAGTTTCTTATGATTAATTAAAATAGTTTGTACAAAACTAATCTAACTCTGGAGATTAAAATTCCAGACTGATTAATTAAACAATATATCTCCAATTCTAATCTCTGCAATTAAAATCAAAAAACAGAAAATAAAGAAATGTAAATTGTTATTAAATTTTTTTAGAGATAAAATGTATTGATAACGCAGTTGAAACTCGAGCAAAGGTGGGGTCAGAGTAATATAAAAGGCACACCTTCTCTATTGTATTCAGTTAAGATTGAATTGAGAAGTTCTGAGAGTTCAGTTCAAGTTATTAAAGAGAATGATTGGCTAGAACCAAACGCTGGTGTTCGGTTGTTTCCTCCACTCTTCTCTCATGTGCCATTAGCAAAAGGTTGTAATAAATTACTCTAACTCGCCTTCTGCCGAAGTTTCAACCTGCCCTATTGAATTAAGTGAAGCAGACATGCCGTAGAACAAGACAACAAGAAGCTTCCTTCATGTTACCAATACCTGTACCCGGATCCGAGAACAAAGGGGTGATCACCCACATACAAAAGAATAACCAAGAACTGTACATACCCAAATACAAAACCTAAGAACTGTACATACCTACCATGAAAACCAAAGGCTATTTGAACGGTCTATGGAAATTAAAGACAATGTTAAAACCACAAATAAGCTCAAAAAGATGTGCTATAAATCCTAGGTAAATAATGTTTTATGTTCAGTATTAAAACTTTTATATTTCATCCGAAATAGAATTCGTAAATAAGCATGCAAAATTTGTTAAGTGTATACTATCTAATGTGTTTGTATTTTATTATTTCTTATTATATTACATTTAATAATTATCTTTTAATAAATTTGTTTTAATTATTAATGTCGTTTTTCCGTCTCTCTCCATTAATATAAGTAAATGTGTAGCCGGCCTCATGTTAAGAACTAGCCATGAATCAAGAGCTTGAAACGGGTTAATGACATTTCATGGATTCTAATGTAAGTATTGGATAGCACCCTGGGTTTCAAACCCATTATAAATATCCCCATGAGATGTTTCACGTTTCATGCAGCCAGGGAGCTACTTCGGTCTGGAAAGGTGACTGTCGGTTTAATATTTTATTAAATTGCAGTCTGACAGGAAGTATGATTGATATGTAATTATTTGTCATATTTACTATCCTGCTTGTGTAACGGGTCCCTTAAAAATCATATTGTAAATTAATCATATGAGTTTTGTAAAAAAGAATAAAATAATAGAAATTTAAGAAAATTAAAAAAAGTTCTAAAAGTTTAAGGAGAAGTAATTCCCATTACAATATGAAAGTTGGAATTATCATATCATCATGTCATTTGTCAATTTTCTTAATTATTTATAAGTCAATTTTCTAAATAATTTTTTTAAAAAAAGTTATAATGTCTTTATTCTTCCAGCTATCTATTCTATGAATTGGCCATATGTATGTCTTGATTTCATAATAGTATAGTGTTTTAGGAATGTGTAAATTATACCAGTTGAATTATTCAAATTTAAGTAAAGTAAGCTTGTACATTTATCTTGTTCAGTCATAATCCCTAGAGTCTTATGATGCGAGAGTTTGTGTCTGGATATCCAGATGTTTAGCTGATGCAAAGAAAAAGGTCACCTTTAAAATCCATTCATTGCACTATTTTTTAGATTAGAAATTAATTTATAGTTGGCCTGTACACCCATGGTACGTATAACCAGAGCATTGACGATGATCAGCGTGTATGTCCTAAGTTTCGTATTGACTACTGAACTTCTTTTAAATCCAGCCATAAGGAATAAAGAATGTTAATAAGTTTATTATTCTTGTGTAATGTTGGTGATGCAACTTATAAGCATAATAATTGTTATAACAACTTATATTTCAGTTCTATGCTAATTCTTATGTTTTTTTTATATTTATTCATTTGTTCTACATTTGTTCACTGATTCTGTCAAATCATTGCTCATTCTATATTTTATTTAGTCAATAAGAATAATGATGATATTTTTCTATCTCCCCATACAATATGTATGTATATTATTTTTGTGGCAGTTAAGTTTATTTTTAATTTCTTTGTTTTTCATAGTACTCTCTAAGTTTGTTTATAACATATGCATGTGCAAAATAACATATACATGTAAGATATAATATATACTTGGGCAGTATTATATGTGATATTAAATAGTACAAGGGCTAAACAAAGAAGAGGATATAAATGTAAAGAATATAATAATGAGGAATATATATATATGAGTAAAGAAAATCAATTAAAAATTCATGAGTTATGCTTACCTAAGTTTGAATACAGGCTTGCAATCGGTTTTAAAAAAAGGTAATGTAAATAGAGAAGATAGGAAATATCAAGATATCGAACTATTAATAGTGACATTCATGGCAGGATTGTTCTAGACAATAGACAGAATTCTAATAAAGGAAAGTAAGTGAAAGTTCTAAATGATACAATATGTATATAAATATTCAATCTCTAATATTTTGTTATCTGCCCTCTATATTCTCTAACTTTCAATCTTTTATTTAAAAAAAAACTATTCCCTTGTCCCAATTTTTACTATGTATTAACTAATAATCCTCAGAAAATATTCATTCTATTTTTTAAACATTTAAATAGCATAATTTTTTTTTGCCCAATTCTTTAGTATACTCTATTATCTTCCTCACTTTCTATTGTGTCCTTTCTTAAAATTCAGTTAAAAACTATTTTAGCTATTATTTTTTCTTATTCTTTTTGTCCAAAGCGAACTCAGTTACATAATATAAATAAAAAACCTTTTCTTTCGTTAATGTTAAAACATGGCTACTAGTTTATTTTAGTTATTCTATTTCTATTCATCAACTGCAACTTAGTAAATATTTTTCAATTTTGGGAGATTTTTAATGTAAAAATATGACTATCCAAATTCCACTTGAACTGGTTTATTTGCTATTAAGTAAACAAAATAAAGTCACTTCTATCACAAGAATTTTACATTTTGAGAATTTATATGTAAATTAACATAAAGAAGATTAAAGTTCTTTCTCTTTGTTTTCAAATTTATAATAAAAATATTTATTTTTTTTACATATATTTTACAATATATATAAAAAAAAACTTGCCCTTCAATAACTGTTTTGAATATAAACCTGTTTTAACAAAACTTGAGAATAGTTTGCTATTTAACACAAGAAAATCTCTGATTATTATCAATAGTAAAAATAGCAAGAAATAAAAAATATTTTGTTTACAATCAGTTGTGTGTATTTACAATATACTGCAAAAGAATAACTAGATAAAAGTGCTTTTTATATATACAAATATAATATTCATTACAAGCACTAAAATTTATATCTTATAATAATATCTGGTAAAATAAAAATATACACAGAAATAGTAGTTCTTAAATAATATTTAGCTTTATTACTGCCTAGCATGCTTTCAATATATTTTTACTATATCATATTTATGGCATATAGTGATGTGATTAAATGATCCTTTATATCAATGTTTAATTAACTGTTCCCTTATTCAATTTTAATTTAAAATTTAAATAGCCCATTTCTTTGAAATTGGTATAATTGTTTATTTTTTGTTAATAGAAAAATGGTCACCAGCTACTGCATACACTTCTTTATCTTCCACTTTCTATCGTCTCTTTCTGTGTACACTATCTCTGCTTTTTTTAGCTCAAAACTATCATCAGTTTTCCATTTGTGATCTGTAAATACTAAAATGTGTTCTTGCCTCTGAGGGTTTTATTGTATAAATATCTGTGTTGGGCAAGTCCTGTTGATAAATTGCCCTCGACTCCCCATAATAAGCAGCACTGCAAGTTGATTGACTGAACTTAATTCTATAGACCACTTGATGAGCTGATTCATTTGGTATAATGTCTTTAGAGTTATTGATTAATTGGTTAAGTGATGGAGCAGTTCAAAAGCTTATATTAAATTTATTTTTACATATATTTTTTTAATTTATGTGGATTCTTTACAATATAAAGTAGGCTTATTCAATTTTTAGATTTCACTTGTTGGTTGGGATGAGGATTTCTTATTTTTTTATAGAATCTCAGCTGATAATCGTTTTTCTATTAACAAAAAAAAAAAATCTAGCTATTTAAATATTCAAATTTAAATTTTAAATTAAATTTGAATATGTGAACAGTTAGTTAAACATTGATATAAAAAACCATTTAATCAGATAACAATATGTCATAAATATGATATAATAAAAATATATTGAAAGCATGCTAAGCAGTAATAAAGCTAAATATTAATAAAAAAAACTACCTTTTCTTTGTGTATTTTCATTTTACCAGATATTATGTTGATCCAGAAAAGAAAAAATTTAATAACAATTGAATTACAAATTTTATAATAATGCGATCCATTAGTTTGCTATAATGGCATGCATCATGACACACATAGATATATATTTATTCTACAATATTGGGCACAAAATCATATTTTGTGTGTATCACGTCAAATTAAACTTAATTTATAATACTAAAAGAAAATATTATTCGAAATATAAAGTTTATAGATATAAGTGCCTATATAAATGTGTGCATTTACTGAAAGACATACCTTTTTTATAAATAATTAACTTAATAAATAAATAATAACACAGGTTTTTTTTTTTCAAAACTGATCCATTAATTCCAATATTTAAAAATTATAGTCCCCCATACTGATTTTTTTTACAAATCTTATTTCTATGAATCAAATTTTGTCTCTATGTATATATGTCATTCTATAATATCATTTACATTTCAATCTTTTTTCCCATAATCTTTTTCAAGAACTATTTCCAAGTATTGTTTTATAAAGTTATTTCATTGCATATGGAAATAATTAAAAATATTTCTTGAAAATGGCCACAGAATATTGTTGAAATATAGTTTGAACTATAAGATGATGTATAAATAAATATAAAGAAATATGGTTCAGAGAAAAAAAAAAGATTTATAAAGAAAATATGTTTGTAAACTGTAATTTTTGTACACAAATAATTTTAGTTTTAAAAAATATATGTAAGATAATAAACTTTTACATATTTACCAGCCAATGCATAAATTCCTTTACTACAATCTTGTGTTTTTCCATTAAAGTCACCACCCATTGTCTAAAATAATTTATTTCAACAAGTATTTATTTAAATTATATTAAAAATAAATTCAAAAAGATTAATTTATACATGCTTAACTTACATGCGTTTTGCCACTCCCTGTCTGTCCATAAGCAAAACATGTAGCCATTCCTTTATCAAATATTGTTTGAACTAGGGGTCGTGCTGTATACCTAAACATATATATATACATTGCAAAATAAAAATACTTTTTATCAAAATACAATAATAAACAATGGTAATAAAGTTATTTAAAAATAATAAAAAAAAGAAATATTTTTTAAAAAACCTACAGACTGGCTCAATATTTTGAATTGCAGTTCAAAATGTACAATACATCATCATAATGAAGCTTAGATATATAACATTCAATTTAAAATTAGCTCTAGTATATATTTCTTTTAAAATTAATATACTTTTCATCAAACGAAATGCTCATTAGAATTTTCAATTTTCACATATAGAGACAAAAATAAAATAAAAAAACTTTTAGTTGATTAAAATTATATGGAAAAAATCAGATAACTTATGCAAGTATACAATACTGTCTAATCATAAATTTAAAAAAAGTTTAAAAATTTGTATATCCAATCTTGTTCAAAAATCATATTGAGAATTTTTTAAAGAAGTGCTTAATTGTGCAAATGAGATGAATTTAGCAATGAATCATATTGTAGTACAGTGATTATATAGATTGTTAAACCTATATCCAAGTAGAAATTTTAACATGCAATTTAAATGCTACCCTTTTAAATATGTTGTCACATATTCATGATTTTTATTTTGATTATATATGTGTATATGTTAGTATCTTTAAACTATGTACACACAAGAATCTTGAATACAATAATTAATGCATATTGACAAATATTTCCAAAGTAACTGAAACAGCAACAATTGAATGAGTTTTAAATTAAGATTCTATTCTTTTTAATTGTGACTATAAGTAATTAAACATATTACATTCCTAATTTTATATAATAATAATAAAAATCATTCATAGTTTAATATAGTGACAGATTCAAAAACTAAACATTACAATTTCCCATAGGAGGATAAAAATTTTTAAAAATCTTAGTTTTGATGAAATAAGAATTGCTATGACCAAATAATCATTTTAATGCTCAAAAATTAACCCCACAAACAACATTTCATAACATTATTTTTATTTAATGGACCTACTGCAATTGAATAAACTATTATTTATTAGCTAAAATTTTAAACACTGAACATTAATATGGATTATTTAAATATTTCAGAAAAATAATTAAACAAGACTAGCTTAGCACACATTCTATCACCACCCCTTTAAAATTAAAGGAAATTACTAACACTTATTAAAGCTTGCCACTATCTTCATTAATAATTAACTTCTATAATTTCAGGAAAAAAAAGTGTTTATATTTTGAAATTGATACTTTCTAATAATCTCATTATATGTAAAAAAAAAAAATTAACATAGAAATAAACTTCCAAACAAGCAAAAAGTAAAATTTCTAAGAATGTAAATAAAACCTAGATTTTTTTTTTTTATAAACTACATTTACGAAAAAATGTTTTGTATTCCCTCTGAAAAAATTTACCTAAAACATTACAATGAAAAAAATGATTTTGAGCTTCAATAAAATAATAAGATAAATAGATAATAATGATGGATTATTAATTTAATGCTAAAAAAATAAAAAAGTCAAAACAATGCATGATCAAATACTTTCCACACGAAGGATTTAATAAATATATAAAATTTATTTTTTCATATAGTTTTTGAATATAATAATAAAAAAATAATTTAATTATAGATCAAACTAAATTTTAAAAAAAATTATAATAAAAATTTTGTATTGTTTTTGTCTAAATAATACTAGAATCTGTCTAAATTTTAAAAAAAAATTTTGTTAGGAATACAAATTTCTATTATTATATTTCAAAACATGATGATTACAGTTATTGAAAAAAACATTAATGAATGAACATTCATTTTGATCTGTAAGGTCTCAGTAAAGCCAGTCCATCCAATTTACTCAAAATTTATGAACTTCTTCACAATAATTCTTCAATACATACCTAAATGATTACTGATAAATATATTTTTTCTGTTAGAAATTATATATTTTTTTCTAATTTTAGATGCAATAAAGGAAATAGTTTATGGTAGACTAACTAGTAAATATGGTCATATGTTATGCTGCCAATTATGTAAGGGCTAGATATATGTTTTTCAAGCCTTCATGTTAAAATTCAAAATTATTTATCAATATATATCTATAGTTAATAAGTTATAATTTATGCAAAGCTGATTAAAGACTTGAGGCACTTAGATTACCACACATATGTCTATTACTATATTCCAATCTGAACTCAGTGAAACAGTGATATAATGAATAATGAGTATTATGAAATAAAAAAACAAAGAACCAGCAAAAGTTAATGAAAATAACATTTAATTAATAAGAACTTACAATAATATTTGATATGCAATTGGCTATTTCTCAGTAAGTATATAATAAAATATACATTAAAACAAAAAAAAAAAAAACAACTAAATATGTTAATTAAAAATATAATAAAAATTAAACTTTTTATATAACAATTTTCTATACCTAGTTGTTTCAATATAAATTTTATTAATATATATTCACTACATTTCTATTCTATGTCCACAATTTTACATTTCTAGAAATATAAATGATTGTTTTTATACTTAAAAGCACAATGGTTGTATATATTGCAAAAATAAATTAATCTCTTCTAAAAATGTAATTTTAACAAACTAGGTCTCTTAATTTTTATAAAAATATTGTAGTTAAGTCTTTATAAAAGATATTATAACCATAACATTTGCTGATATTTATCAGTAAAATAAAATACTAAGCATATTTGTAGAAAATTTCAGTATTTGGCAGCAATTATTTCTCGGCATTATATATGTATTTTCATTTAGCATTATAAAACTAAAAAAATATTGGCTGTAAGCATAATTTTCTTTTGCTTTTCATCTGCCTATGTTGATAAATCATATTTTTCTTAGCTGACTTTTTGTTGTCTCATGTGACATTCTTTTAATATACCCAAGCCAGTCAATCTGTTGGATTTAATAATGTTGTCAATTATAGATGCTTCATATTCATTATAAAGCACTTTGTTTGCTTTTTTCAACCCATCTTTACAATATTCAAAGTGTTATATATATTTTACCTAAATAGCTGTTTCAAATCTGAATTATAAAGAATATTATACTATATAACGGCACTTTATCTTCTTGGCTTTTAGATTAATGTAATTTGGATATTAAACTTTGCAAGACAAAATGCATCTTGTTGGTAGCCTTTAATCTAGTTCAATGATATACAGTCTATTTTTATTCATGACCCCTTTCCTTAAGCAAAATCTCTACTTACATGATGTCTAAAACTTTTTAACTAATTAAGAAATATAATGAAATACTTAATTTAAGAAAAAATAGTTTGAACAGATTCACATGTAATTTACATTTACATAAGTAAAATATAATTTTATGCATACTGAATAAACAAAAAAAAATTATAATGAAAAAAGAATTTTGATAAATTTATGGAAGAATAAGTTTCACATTAATAATTAATGTGAAACTTATTCTTCCATAGAGTTCATAATTGCTTCTATATTTGGGGTTACATTAGAAATGAAGAGCCATAAATTATTTTTTGGATTTAATCATAATTGATATTTCATTTTAAAAATTTTGAGAAGTAAATTTCATATAAGTACACTGCTACATATTCAATAAAAACTTTTATTGCAGATTTTATATCAAGATCCTCCGTATATTTAAGAACATAAAGATTAGTCTTATTATTTTACCAATGTATTTTTTAGAATATTATAAGCATCATTAAATGAAATTTTTTGCTGTCTTTATGTTATGTTAATACAGAATTCATGCTTCATTTCTATAGACAGCTCTATCTACAATTTAATTCAAGTATTTATATTACTATAATGATATAATCTATTCTTTAATTTTAGCTGAAGCAACAAAGTGAATTTTGTGTTTTAGCTCAACAATCTGGTATACATTATATGCTTGATGAAGCATCTGGCTTTTTTTGAACATCAATGACTATATTATTGTCTTTATAAATTATGTAAAGCTATTCTGTTGGCCACCCTTTAAATTGTCATAAATATCAAGATATGTATAAAATATCTTAGAAATTCTTTTTTTTTTCTTTTGCAATTATTTAAAATTAATTTAATTAAACATGACAATGTAATAGACTAAATTTCAACTATAAATCTGTTTTCTTTTAAAAAAATTAGGATCAAGTTTGTAATGACAAATAATAAGTTTTCACTTCTATATATATATAAATGCAGGAAAGCATTCAACATATATATATATAAGTACAAACTAAAAGTATTTGCCATTTTATGAGCACTACTTTACATATCCAAGTATATTCAAAAGCATAATAATAAAAAAAAAAAACTTTTCAATTTAAAATAACTTAAGGCTTTGCTTTAATATTTATAACAATTTAGTAGATGTGCAGTATACAAATATAATATTTAAAACCATGGCCGAGTTATCATTACAAGAAAAAAAAAGGAAAAATCAAATATTACATGTCAACATTTGAGAATTTAAACTCAATATATAATTCATAAGCAATGCAAAATATTAAGTTATTTAAGTACTAAAAATACCTAAAGGCATGAATGCAATAGGTGCATGCCAGAAAAAGATAATATTTTACATACAAAACTGCACAAAATTTACTACTAAAAAATCTAAAAGATTAAAATTTTACTGTCTTATATACATACTAAAACATTATTTTTAATATATTTAAAATTAAATACTATTATATATAATAAAACAAAAACTCATTTAATATTATTTTAAAATGTCAATTATTCTTTTAAATAAATTTTTTTTTTTCACTTTTCCTCTTTCTCTATAGAGTGTCTGTATTTGTGGGTCAGAGATTGATTTGTATAGTCATGAGAAAACTCATCACTATTGAAATCACAACCTATCTCAATTTATATTTAAGAAAATAAAAGTAGTTGACAATCATGAGCAGGAATCAGATTTTATAAATTAAATTTAGATTTTGTCATTAAAGTTAGGTTTCTATATATTATAAGCACTCATACATAAATAAAAATATGTGTGTTCAAAAATACTAATTAGTTGCAGTTTTTTGATTCAGTTTTATTTAGTTTGTTTTAAAAAAAAAAAAATTAAATATATTTTAATTCAGCTAAATAAACTTGTTTAAAAGTTGTAAAAGTTTTAAATAAAGTTGAATTGTAACTAAAGAATAAGATTAATTACGAAAATTTTAATACAGTTTATCACAATAGTAAGGTAAGTAAATTCCTTTTTTCTCTCCCTGAAACACTAAGGTAAATTCCTTTGTTTTATATTTTGTAACTTTTTTCAATTTCAATTGAACATATTTTTTAGAGATTAAGATAACAACTAGTTGTTTTACAAGTAAACATTTTTTATGTATGAAATTTTGTAAATATTTTACTGGCTTCTTTTTGCAAATTTAGTAATTATATAAATAGACAGACTCAGAAAATAATTGACTTTAGTCAATATTGGCAGCCAGAAGTCACTAAAGAACTTCATTTCAAGTATGGATCCCCACAACCAGAATATCTAAATCTACGTGCTGAATTAACTCCAAATCTTGTGCCAACCAGCTTCATGTACATGACAATGCAGCTACAATAGAAACATTTCTCAACAATAAAAGTCAAACAAGTTTGATACAAACACTACCCTGAACACGAAAACCAAACTATCCACAGAATATCTCGCTAGTAAACTATAAAAGAGCTCTTCTCTATCTATCCAAAGTTAAAATGTACAATAATAATTTTTTAAACTTAAGAGACCTAGTTGTGACAAGCCAGTAGTCATATTTTTATTTAGCAGTTAACTTATAATTTAATTCATGTAATTTTGTATATTTATTTTATTTATCTTTCGATGTTAATTCTTAGTGTTTACTTATACTTTATAATAATTGTTTTTAGAGTGACATATATCATGGTATGCCTCTGAATATGTAAAGATGTAGGTGCCACTTAAAATTTTCATTACTTTTGATAAATTTCTTCTTTCAAATTTAGTTCTTTATATTTATGTCTCTGAATGCTCAATATAAGAAAAAATCAATTTTATTCTTGATTCCCCCCCCCCCTAGATAGTTTTATATTTTTAAAAAAAAATTAGACTTATAATACTTATCTGCAGTATTATCACTGCTTTTGCCTTATGCTGTAATGAGTAATCTACCAGACATGACAACCTACACGAGACAGGCCATTTTTAGATCACATTTTCTAGACTCTTCCACTTCCATGGATGGCAGTGGAATCCTTAAATAGAGCTGCCTAAACATACAATCTTTACCAGATGATATTCTTGCCTCACTCAAGTCCAGTTCCAAACTTATTCATTATTGATTGCACTGCCTCAAATAAAATCACAACTAAGGATTGACAGACTACTAAGCCTGTTCTCCTTTTTTAATTCTTGAGCACTTGAGTTAATAAAAAAAAAAGAGAATTGGAATCAGAAATATTGTCCATGTAAATAAAGAAAGAAAATGTTGCACAAACACACAATCCCATTGTCACAATTAATATAATGAGATATCTGATAAAACTTAAGCGATTGAAGAAGAAAAAAAGGAGACAGAAAAGACTTTGTATTGGAAAACTTATCCTACAAGACAAGCAGTTCTTGATCAGACACTGTTTATTTGTTATTTATATTTGGCCTTCAGATCTAAAAATCATTTCACTATCGAACACCTGTAGAACCTGTTGGCAGCCTGAACACAGCATCCATCATGATACAAATATATATGTGGTAAAAATAACCCCAAAATTGCATTTCATGTTTTTATTTTTTAAAAAATTCATCAGATATGATGATTAGAAGAAAATAAATCCCTCTAGGTACAATATACTTAGATACTTCTAAATGTAAAATATAATTTTTAAGGCAAATGAATAACAAAGTACCACCAATGTCCGAGTTAAATGTCTATTTATTTGAGATAACAATAAAAGAGAATATAAACCCATATATGTTGAAGAATAGTGTCAGGGACAGCTCTAAAGTTATCATTTATTATGAAACTAGCTGTACCCGCAACTTTGCTTGCATTAATAGAATAAAAGAATATAACACAATATGTAGCTGTTCCTTTGGCTTCTATATTTACAAATTATTTACATGAAATAATACATGATTTGTCAGCAGCAATATCATAAAAAATATATCTTTTACAATCATTCATACTATTGAATTTGATTAACGGTGCTTGTCTTATAAATAAAGACGCCGTTCGATGGCGCTGTTTTCACGCTAAAACTATAAAATATGACCATTCCCGGGCCATTGATTTCAATCATTTTGATGTGTTTTTTGTAATGCGAAAATAAAAGCAAAACAAAATTGTCTTTTTTAAATATTATTTTTTATTAACATATACAAATTAAATGGTAATAATAAATGTAAAATAAAATTAACAAATTACAATTTGATTCGTGTTTTTTATTTTGCTTAGAAAAATCAATTTTCTATCGGATATTTTTTTACTGGGGTTATGGCTTTTTGTTGTTGTTTAAAAACTCATAATCGGAATAAAAAGTAAAATTTCTTAGTCTTCCATTTACATTTTATTTCTACAGAGAAATAGATATTATTGTGTTACCACTATTTTTTACTTTTTTGGTCTTCGTTTTACTTTTTTTTTTTTTTACAGACAAACAGATATTACCACTATTTTTTACTTCAAATAGAATGACAACAAAAAGTAAAAGTTGTTAGGGTTAGTTTTAGGGTTAGTGTTCTGTTGTTTGTAATGCTAAAATAAAAAATAAAAAAATTGTATTTTTGTAAATATTTTTTTTTAGTAACATCTATAAAATAAATGATAACAATAAATGTAAACTATATTCAACAAAGTATAATCATAGTCGGAGAAAAGAAAGAAAATAAAACTTTTTTAAACAACAAACACATATATAAAATGTCTTCTTTACTTATTAACCATGTTTATAATATATGCTTTTTATGAAATTTTCAAAAAAATGGGCAGAATTGCACTTTTCTTACTGGATATTTTTGTGTTACCGCTCTTTTTTACTTCAAAAATATACACACAGTAGAATCTTGTTTGTCTCGTGGAATGTTACGAACAGTATGTTACTTGACGCATTACCTAATTCCAACTCACTTTACACATATATCTTGTCAACATTTTCCCACTTAAAACTTCAATACAGTACAGTGTAAAAAGTCTGATAATTATTACTTTACAAAATCTGAACATTTCAATACTTTAAAATAAAAAAAAATTCAATGAAAACAACATTTCCATCAAATTCATACACACACCCTCTCACCAAGCCGTAACAATTTTATAAACTGTGCGAATTCGGAAAATTTATTTGCTGCGATGCAACATACATGCTGTACTGCGATGTGACATAGCGGCCTGCAAGCTGTAGCACAACAAAAAAGTTGTAATATAGAAAACGCGGGTTCGAATGTAGAGCCGTGGAAATGGCATTTTTATGTGTTTTAGCAGGAAAACGGCGCCATCAAGCGACGTCTTTAGCTATAAGACGAGAACCTGATTAACTTCTAGAATTTTAATTTAAATATTATTTTCTCATGTAATAAATTAATTTTAACATCATGGTATTTTGTTCATGCTCTACTTGCAATTAAGAAATTAAATACATGATACAAACAAAATTTAATCAATTTCAAATACATTTACAAAATCACATTTTATCTTACTTTAGCAAAAACTATAATTCTCCATGTTTCTATAGCATGTATCTGAAATGCTGGCTATAGCATATTTTGTAGCCATTTAAAAAATTTTCCAAGATCATTAATCTTTTAATCAGTACTGCTCTCTTTTTGCATTTTTATAAAGTCATTTGAAAATAGTTATGATTTTGATGCATCTTCTAAATTACCAAAGTTTTTATCAAAAATCCATAGCTTGTGTAATTCTCCAAAGGAAAAAAAAGGGGCAAAAAAATGTGCAAAATTCATTAAGACTGGTACAATATTTGTTGTGTTGAGTTATAAAAAAACAAACAAATTTTCACATTTCTATAGCAGCAGCAGCGATGACGACAACAACAACAATAATAAGAAGAAGAAGAAGAAAAGAAGATAGACTTGATAGTTAAAGATAAGTAATAAACATTAGATTATGTCAGATAATAATAATATGAAAGTCATGCTCATTATTATTATAATTATCTTTTAATGTTTATAATTATAGTGCTAAAAAAACAATTGCATTACATTTATACTACTCTAATATTTATCATATAAATAAAAATGTAATATATGTGGGAATCATTTATATTCTAAATGTTCTAGTATCTTATAATGATGTTAAATATCCTACAAACATGATGTAATTTTATATAACAAAATAGAAATCTAATTAATAGTTTAGTCTATTTCAAATTGTCAAAATAAAATCTATTTCATTCTTTGATGTTTTTTTTTTTTTGGCAGAACATCAGAAGTTGATCTTAACCAGACAAACTATTTTAGAAAATTTTATGATGGTCTTCAGTTAGTATTTTACTATAATTAATCAATTTTGTTTGTTATTTAATTTTTTTGCTGCAATGACTTCCCTTTGTTAATAAAGATCATGATATGACAACAAATAATTCTTCCATTGTAACTTTAGTGAACTCATGAGTGAGGATGATAATGTGATAACAAGGCAAATGTGTATGTAGTTAATTGCCTGAATATTTGTCATCATCGATTACAATTGCAGTGCCATCTTGAACAAACAAAAGCTGTAATATGAGAGTTGGCAGTTATGTAATACTTTGACACCTTTTACACCAATACATGTAGTAAAAATTGTATGTAAACAATTCCCCCCCCCCCCAAAAAAAAAAATCAGAATTTTAATAAATGACAAAACCAAATATTTAGTTCAACTATTTTGTGCTCTATAATAAAAAGTCATTATTTCTTTAATAAAAAATTTCACTACACAAATATAATTTTTACATAAAGGCAATGAATAAAATTTAAAAAGTTATATTTTAACTTTTTCAGATATTGAATCATTTTTTAAACAATTCAGCATCATTTGAATATTTCCTTTCCTCTTTATAAAAAATATGACACAACACTTTTTGGACTTAAAATTTTTTATCATTCTATGTCAATTTATGTGAATGTGTATGTCATTATTTTCAACAATTATTAATCCATTATAAAAAAAATCTGATGTTATTCTAATTCTTTCAATCATATCTTCTATTTGTGACAGAGTAACAACACATTTTCTAACTCATTAAGTATTATATATCTCTTGGGATCCAGTTTAGTATGATCAGATACCATCTATCGCATTCTCTACTAGGAACATATGCAGACTAAATTCATTATAGCCAATTAATTCTTTACTTGATATCACTGATACCTATCATCCATATGTTTTATTTCAAATCTTTCCTTGTTAACCCTAATACAATATGCTAGTCTCAATATTACTCCTATGTTATTAGTACAATATATTTGAGAAAAATATTTTTCTAGAAGTGTATAAGCATGTTTCCTTTTAATATATTATTTATACTAAAATCATTCATTTAAATGAAATTCTAAAATTAATTTCCTCCATTATAATGTTAACCATGACAATAATTGATTCCAAACTATATTAACTTTTAATTTATTAATATACTCTTCTCCTTTTAGTCTTTTTAACAGTTATCTTTAGCCTTAGATTTTGCATTCATCTGATAATTTTTAAAAAATTTTCTGCAATCAAAAAAAAAAAAAAACGTATTATTTGTGGAAATAATAAACACCTACTGCAAATTCCATAATTTAAGTATTCTCCACTTTTTTTTTTTGTTTTAAATCATTTTGTTTCTTAATTTAATTGCAAAAAATATTTCTAGTAAAATTAGCAAAATTCATCTGACAGCTTCCTTTTATCAATAGCCTTGTGTCATTGTGTAGTGTAATCACTACTGTTGCATTTTCATAAATATTCTTCAGAATTTTGACAATTTTATGGAATACCTCATGATATTTCAAAGCTCATACAGCCAAATGCTTTTTCAAAATTTAGAAATAAAATAAAAATTCAAATTCAATAATGTCATTATTACAACTTGAATGTATCTTATTATTGTACTATATAATATTTTTTTAAATATTTTTTTTTTGATAGGTTTGAATCCAAAAATACACTTCAGATAATTTGATATCATCTTAGTAAAGATCTTTTTATATAATTGATAAAAATCATATATGTCTGCAATTCTTAATATTCTTTTTTTCAATATCACTTTGACATTTTTCTCATTCCTTCGTCAGATAGCCTAGAAAATATCAATATTAGCAGTTCTTAAAATGGACATTGAGACACTATGGGGAAGCATCCAGATTTAATAAGACAATCAAGAACAATATAATAGTTTTTACAGAATCTCCATATCAAACATCAAAGATCTGAGTAGGCGGTTTGTTTATTGTATTACATTTACTACTATTTATTCTGCCTTATTAATGTAAATAATTATAAAAAATATTTGTGGTATTTTTGCTTGGGATTATTAATCATGGTTGCCTTAAATACTTCTATATATTATGTGATACTCAAAAATAAATTCATTATAACACATTCACAGTTCAATTTGCCACTTTTTCTACACGGACATCACCATTTTCTCCAAATAATTATTGATATATTAAATTATGTGGGTAGATTTTAAATTATACATCAATGGCAACAGTTTACATAATGAGAGTTACTGAAAGTATAATTTACATTCATCTAGTATTGCAAATATGTTAAAAATAAATATAAAAAACAACAGCATAGTAATATAAGGTGGGAGTGTTTTGGTGTATTGTCAATATAGTATTTTATTTTAAACTTTGAGGGAAAAATTAATATGAACGAAAAAAAAAAATGGATTTAAACAAAAACAAAGGCAGATGATGGGAAAAAAAAGAAATATAAAAAATATAAGTAGAATAAAAAATATTCTTAATGCATTACCTGCTCCAAGTCAATGGCTATAAAAATTCATTTGCAAATGAATAGAAACAATATGAATCCATTGATTCCTATTAGATAAAGGCCAATCAGTTAAATCATTGTAACAAGACTGCAATGTCATTCAGGACCATTAAGTAATGGCATAGCCATAATTTACTAATATATTTTTTGTACTCATAATTAATTGTGTGTCTCTAATAAACAATTTTTAAATTATACTTTATCAATAATTAATGTTTCTACTTCTGACCCAGTATAGTTAGACATTTTTGTACAAATGAAACCAAATTTCACATGTTTAATTAAACTCTAAATAAGCAAAAATTACAGTTATCATCATTATCATCAAACACCTATTTTGATGATACACAATATGGATGAAAAACTTTAAAGCCATTCTTCACTCCACTTTTCTTCATGATTCCAATACTGTTAACCCTATCTAGTCTGTAATGTTAATCATCTATGATATTTTTAGTTGAATTTTTTTTGACCCATTCATAATTTCAATAATATCCTTTTCCAAAGCATCTGCCTTGCTATATGTTCGAATGGCTTTCTTCATTTCATCAAATCTAAGCGTAGTCCTTATGTATCCACTTTCACCAAAAATCTATCCAAGATATCCCAAAAATCTTTTGATAACACTTCATTTAAAAATCAGCAGATCTGGCTTTCTCTTGTTTGTCAACATTTTGCTTGCATCCATATGTTGTAATGGATTATATCAAAGTCTATTTACACTTTACCCAAATATTTATGCTCCTGTTTTTCTATATAAACACAAATTTTGTAAACATCTTCTACCACTAAACATCACATGATCACCATCTCTTATGCTAGCACATAACTGTTATTAAACAGGCAAAACTCTTCATACAGTAGTGCCACCCTGTGCCAATCAGAGTAATCAATGGATGCCAGTAGGCTTGTGCATAAAATCCCCATCTAGTGCCTACTCATCCAATATCCCCAGACTAGTTTCTAGCTTGTGACCGTCAGTGAGGAGCCTGGATCTGAGAGCAATGCACCTAGATCTTAGGATCTAATGCAACCCTCCAACAGCCACTATAAAATTATGAGAATGAAATTGAAAACACAATAATATTTTCAATCTAAGCTCATTAGATCCTAAGATATAGATGCAGTGCTCTCAGATCCAAGACTTGTCACTGACGAAGGCCACAAGCCAGAAACTAATATGGGGATATTGGATGAGTAGCCACTAAACGGGGATTTTATGCACAAGCCTTCTGGCATCCATTGATTACTCTGGTTGGCACAGGGTGGCACTACTGTATGGAGAGTTTTGCCTGTTTAAACATCTTCAGTAGTAACAATTATCATAAATTTATCTGTGTATGACATTTTCTATCTTGATTTAGTTGGAGCTCAGCTAATACATTCCACTATTATCCACACTATTTCTCCCGCTAATGCCTTTACCCATATCTTGATTATATTCAGCCTTAGTTTTTCTGTTTTTACCAATTGACCTACCAGAATGACATAGCCATCTTACTGCAAAAAGTTTCTGGCAGTAATCTCATTCTGGTCTTTGGTCTCCTACATAAAAAAAACCCAATAGTACCAAATGTGAAAAATATCCCATATCCAACATTGCATTATTCTTCAAAATTAACCATGACATATGGATTCAAAAAGTCTTCTAATCCTATAAAAGTGAGAGTTCCTGTTGAAATTCCTTAATCTAGTTAAGGATTATATTTGGATTTATTTTTTCATTTCTTATTGCTCATCATATGTGTCTTAATCTCAATTCTATCTTGCTGGCATATGAAATCAAAACTATTGTTCTATAGATTAACACTTCCATAAATACAAGTAGAACCAATATGGGTTATCTGTCAAAAAAAAATCTATGATTAATAATGTGGCTTTGGTGATTACTTAATTAGCGGTTCCACTACAACTTAAGAGAAATGTGGATTCACTACCATAGAATTATCAATTTAGATTTTTTTCTAAACAACTCTGATGATGGCAATCCTACAAGACAAATAATCAATAAATTTCATCGATGCCTTTTGCCTATTAAATGTAAATTGTTAGGTTCTGATTTGACTTTAATGCATATAGCTTTTATTTATTATGTACAAATTTATTTAGTAAAATATTTTTTTTTAAAAAAATTATTATTGCATTAATTAGCAGCTCCCTTCTTTCATATTAATGTAAATATTGTGTAATCCAAACTTTATGCCAATCTCGATTTTCCCACACAGCCAAAGATCTACATGTGTAATCTAAATAAAGGAAGACTCTGCTAGTTTTATCCTCCTGTCAATTTCCTATTAACAACTGTTGATATGGATTTTATTAATTCACTTCCTAATGGCAGCAGTTCATATTCAAATATTATTGTATCATCTTTGTACATGTTTTTACAAACTTTGACCATCAAAAGATCACTTTTTTGTAAATCTGACAACAGTCCACTAGCTTTATCTTTTATTATAACTAATCTTGGTTTATACTTTCTTGTAATTTTTTTCAGGATCTCAAATATTTTATTAGTAATACTATAACAACTCTCCCTTTTAAATTATGTACATAATTTTTATTATGCTGTTTGTCCTCCTCACTCTCCTCTATACTTCTCATTTCAACTCTGCCTATTTTATAGGATAGCCTTTTGACAATTCCTTTTTCGTGAATCACTTTCCATGTTTCTATCTTTAACCAGTTAGCCATTCTTGATTTCCTTTCATCTCCCATGACCTTTTCAATACATTAATTGCATTGCTGTCACTCATCTTTCTATGTAACTACACTCAGTAATTGTATTGCTGTCACTCATCTTTCTATGTAACAACACTCGGTCAGACATTCAAATCAATTTGTTAATCTGCAAACATATTCTGATGATCTACTAATTATGTCATCTACATTCAGTTTCCGATATTGTATAATTTCATCTTCATATTCTCACTTTAAATCATTTACTGAATATCTCTTGCATAAACACACTTTTTTTATTTTCTTTCAACTATAATAAGGTCAATTTGGTTTCTAGCAATATCATCTGGTGGTGTCTAAGTGCACACTCTTCCTTACTGGTAAGAAAACTTTGTATTTGTGATAACTTGGTACTGCCCAACTATATTATGTCATACTGAATTTTATTTGGAAATGTTATATACACACCTCAACAATCCATATTTCTAAGTCACTTCATCTTACAATATTTTAACAACTTTGCGTTTCATATCACTCTAGATAATAATTATGCCTTTATTTTTACATTTCTAATAAAACAATTGTGAGACTTCGTAGAATTACTATAAACCTTCATTCATTACTATAATAGTTGATGCTTAATACTGTATGATTACTAGATCCAATAATTAATCTCTTACGTTAACAACAAGGACTTTTTTTTATCTACCAGATTTTACTCAAATAATGCTCCATTATAATATACCATGGTGAAACTTTCCAACTTTCTCAGATAGTATAAGAATATAATCATCTTCTGCGTTGTAATCCAATTTGTGTGGTTTTTACTTCTGCCAAACTGTAAATGTTTTCTAATTCTTTCACATTCAAAGTTATCAATATCTGCTTACCAATTCCTCAAATACTTCTGATATTTCCATTCATTAATAGTTATCTCTTTTCTCAATTTCAATTTCCCATTTACTTCCAACAGTTTATCTGCCCTTCCATTAGATCCTACATTTCCACAATACAATTTTGTGATCCCACATTGGTAACTCAATAGGACATCATTCTTCATAAACTAGATTATACTAAAACTAGCATAAATTATTTATAATTTTTTTCATCATTTAAAACAAAATCTCCA
The DNA here is from genome assembly GCA_028023455.1 of Epiperipatus broadwayi. NCBI lineage: Eukaryota > Metazoa > Onychophora > Udeonychophora > Euonychophora > Peripatidae > Epiperipatus > Epiperipatus broadwayi. Next base: position 5,330,966 of record JAQFVV010000016.1, read on the forward strand.
GTCAACCCCTTATTGTCTTTTAGGAATCTCATGAGAATAATAGGATCCAAGTATTTTCATCTTGCAACAGATCAGAATATTATTTTGCTATGCGCTTCTGCCATAAAACTTTAACTGTAATTCATGCATCTCCATCTTTTCACAACTTTCACCAAAAGTTAATTTGCCAATTTAGTTGATGATGCCTTCATACACTTAGTGAATAACATTTTATCAGAAGTATACTATGTTATTCTTCTCCTTCACTTTCTTTGCATATCTTCATATAATCATATATATTACTTACAATACTTCACTCATATACACTTTAATGCAAGTAATTTTCTTAACCTTCTTTATTTTCTTACAGTTTCGACTGTCCAGCAGTCTTCGTCAGAGCTTAATCCTCCTCACAGTTTTAACCTGAATTAAGGTTAAAACTGTGAGGAGGATTAAGCTCTGACGAAGACTGCTGGACAGTCGAAACTGTAAGAAAATAAAGAAGGTTAAGAAAATTACTTGTGTATATGAGTGAAGTATTATAAGTAATATATATGAATAATATTTTCCATGTCACTAAAAATAAAATATCTGTCAACTATCGTCATCTGGTTTAACTCTGCAGATGAACAAGTTTTATGAATATAGGCACTATTATACATTAGTAGTTAACAGATAAGATGCCATAGATTGAGGAGAATTAAAGATAGTCAGTCTATTTTGATGTCAGCTGCTGATCCATCAGAAATTCTATTGGTCATCGCCGTACAATTACACACACACATTTAAAATTTATATTTCTCCAAATGAGTTCAGAAATTGCAGTCTTTCATTGATCCAGTTCCTAATTTTTTACACACGTCCTCATCATTTGTTCAGTATTTATCAACATTAAATTACTTGATCTATAAACACAACTTTATTATCGTCCATTTTATATTAATGATTATTACTGAATCATTTATTAAACTAGAGATTAACATACTAATTCTAAACAAGATTAAAACTTTAAACTCACATAAAAAAAAAAAAGGAATGAAGTTGGATCAAATGTTTAATTTAATAAAATATAGACATATTACTTTTTAACCAGGTTTTTAAAATTTGAATGTGGACTAGGAATAATACAATTTCTAAACTTAAATAATAATAATGTAATAATTTAAAGTGGATAGTGTCAACCAAGTGAATGCAGAAAGTTTGATAATTATAAATCAAATTGTAATCTGTGTTAGCAGAACCAGATTAGTTCAGTTTGAAATGCATCTTGGGGATTATTTACTTTTTCGCATATCTTTATTCATATGTCCAAAAATATGTGATGGAATGGAAATGTTAAATACTTCTAAAAAAGATAAAAACCATGGCAAAAGAGGAATAAAATTGGAATTAATGATACTAAGTTTTATGTTTAATTAAAAAAAAAACATGTTTTAATCTTCACTTTGGATTAAAGTTCATAATTGGCTAGAAATATGATAATCTCTAATTTAATAAATAATTAGTAATGATCATAAATGGATGGTATCAAAGATGTATGCTGAAATTTTATTGTAGATCAAATTGTTATTAAAATAAAACAGCCTTTAAAGGGTACACTGCATGGCAAAACCTTCTCAAGCAATATTTAATAAAAGATCAGGGAATAAAAACAATATTCATAATTTGTCAGTTTTTGCATAGTGAGGGGTTTGAGGATTTTTTCCTTGTTTTTTTTTTTATAATCTAGTTCAGAATGATTAGATAATCATTTATTAATCAATAGTAATTAGCAAAGTTGGCCATGTGCAAATATTTAAAAAGAAAATTACAGGTTTAAGTAAAATTTTTCAAATTATATGCAGCCAAGAATTGAATTCAGTATTAAAGCCTAGTAAGAGAATGTATTAATATCAGGCTATGAGAATTATATATATTTAAAATATTATTAAGTATTAAACATGTGGTCCCTAATTTAATTATATTCTATAAAAAAAATATGTTAGATGTATATTAGAAATTTCTCTTCTAATTGCTGATAATAATAAAAATTGGCTAAGACTATAAAACAATTTTTATAAAATCCGTATCAATTCTATGGATTTTACACCCTTTCCCCCTTCTTATCTTTAAATAAATGCAAATTATAAATAGTCAACAAGTGCAACAGTAAATCCAATTATATATTTCATTGCATTAAATTGATGACAAAGATGTCAATACTATATTTAGACTGAATCTCAGAACAGTTAATATATTTTAAGCTTTCTACATAAAATACAACTTGACATTTTATTCTGCAAACTTACTAGGAGTTATTTCACACTGGCTTGATTTAATAAATTTGAACTAAAAACAATCTTACAGATGTATATTTGTTTGCAATCTATTTGTTACAAATATAAATTTAAAGAATATATATGTGAAATCTATTTGTTGCAAACATAAATATAGATGGTATGCAAGTAAAATAATTAAATACAGTATATATAATTAGGCATTAAAAAAATTAAATATTTATTCAAAAAAATCAAAAATAAATAATATATTAAGAAATAAAATACTGTAAGCTTTTAACCATCTAATCACTGAATATTTCAAACTTTTTACCTTCTACTAAACTAAAAAAGATTGTGCGTAATTTATTTCTAGTGAAAATTTCAACTATAGGTGCAGAAGCATTCATCTGGTTTTCCTAAAATTTTGTAATATCTAAAAAAAATTTAGACACAATTATGAAAAAGGTTTCCAAATTTTCACAATCAACTATACTGTATTATTTTTACACAAGTTATAAGGTAATAAATAAAAAATACAGTATATCGAAAAGTGTAATTGATAAAACACTATGTTTCTATTTTGTCTTATAATATAATTTTATTTTTTTTCCAAAAAAAAAACAAGTTTTCACATATTACAGACCACATTTTCTATAGTATTCTAAGAGGCTCTTAGAACCCTTTAAAAAAATTCATCAATAATTAATGCTATACAAAAGTATAAACTTTGAACATATATGAGTAAAGAAACACATTCAGGTATATTTTAATATATATATACATATACAATATGTACATACATCTAAATCCCAGAAACAACAACAAACAATTCCACAAAATTGCAAAATGTTTTTCTATAGTAAAAAAATTAAAATCATTATCACAGATTTGTAATATATCTTCAATTTGAGGGGGAAAGAAACAAAAAAAAAAAATTCAAAATTGGGAAAAGTGATATTTTACAATGTGTATTATTAGTATATATAAAAAAAATAAAATAAGAAAATACAATGTGTAAACTGTTTATTAATAAGCATAGTACAATTGCTGTAATTTTTTTTTTTTTTAGCAGTAATTTTAAACATGTCATCAACTGCTGTTGCCATATTCAAATTAAAATATCAAGATTAACATAACATGCACAATTTAGTAAAATAGGGCAAATAAAAATTTTTTTTTTCTTTTTTTTTGTGATTATCTAATGCAGCGTTTCCCAACCTTTTTTGGCTCGTGTACCTCTTGGTAGTACATCACGCTAAATTGTACCACTTCATAAAAATGATTGTATTTCATGAAATTTGTTATTGCGAGTGTGTTATTTTATTTGCATTATAAATATTATAGGGTGACCATGTATTCACATCACATAATGAGACAAATTACATTTAAACATGCCTAAACGTCACGCTGGATTATAAACTTACTGAAATTATAAACTCACTGTAACATATATATATGTGTGTGTGTGTGTGTGTTTTTGTTCAAAGTTTCATATTTATCTACTATTTTGACATATTTCGTTTACTAATAAATGGTTTTAATAAAAACACAAAATTATAAAAAACCAATTAATATGTTTTCTTATCATAATCAAATATTTTTATAAAATAAATTTAATGAGATCCTTGTGCTTGTTTCGAAGAACATAATTTTTTGAAATTTGGTTCAAAAGATGCGAGGTATACCCTTAAGTCTACAGCTGCATTCAATCTGTTTCAATACTTATTTTTTAAAAAAATATATGAAGAAAAAGCTCTTTCTACTAATTCCATACTAGTAAATGGTAATAATAATTTAAGATCTTTCCCAGAAAGTTCATATTCTTTATTAATTAGATTGTGTCGTTTGAATTCTACTTGTCAAGTTCTGTCACATGATAATTCTATTAAATTTTCTTTATCTTTTATTGATAATGATGTAGCTTTTTCTAAATTTTCTTCATAGAGGGGTTTGAAATCCAATTATCATTTGTGTTTTCGGGTTTTGGAAAATATTCCATGAAAGACAATTTTAATCCTGTTAAATGTGCTATTATATTTTCTCGTATATCTTGAGACAGACTAACCTTATTTTCAAACAAAAAATATGTAGAGTTTCAAATACTTCCAATTGATTGTTTTCGATACACTGTTTCCAAAAATCTAATTTCTTAATCATACTTTCAATTTTATCATTAACATTAAAGATCGTTATCGAGTTATTCTGAAGTGGCAAATTTAAGTTATTTATTTGCAAAAAAATATCAGATAAATATGCAAGCGCCTGAAGCCAATTAAAATCATACAATTTCGAAGAAAGATTAAAAAGACTGTCTTCAAACAAAACCTGTGCTTCTTGTTTAAGTTAGAATAAGTGGGTTCTATGGGGATCAATGAATTTTAATAAACAAAAACAATACAATCACAAACAATAACCTGTCACTTGTAAGCCACGTGGTGAAGTGAACGAGAATGCAGCACCATCACAACAGTGGCGGCGACATCTCAAGTTACTGATGGCTAACGGCTAAATTTAAAAGTGCACTTCAAAAAAAACGATATCGATTGCTGGATTTTCGATCCATCGACTATACATATTAACAACTTTATAATATTATTAATTAAAATAATTTTTATGAATTATAGAAAAAACCATTTCTATGATATTTTTATGATTTTATTTTTTTTTATGTCCACCATTATTGATTATTTTTCGTGTACCACCAACCAACAACTCGCGTACCACCAGTAGTACGCGTACCACAAGTTGGAAAACTCTGATCTAACGAGTAAAAAATTTTTTCCGTTATAAATTTAAGATGTTACATTTTGTCTAATACAAATGTGATTTTGTTAATTACAAGAGTCTAATGTAATTAAATAAAAATTTGATTCCCATATTTGCCAGTGTATAGGATGCACTTTTCACCCTCAAAATACATCTAAAATATGGAATACATTTTATGACCCAGTAATCAAAATTATGAGTTGAAATTTCAGTCATTCTAAAACTTCTGGTTTATATTAATATACATATATTGGATTTTGTCCTTTTTCAAACAGTGGTTTCGAATAAATCATTTCAATAATTTTGTTTCTGTTTTGTAAAAATAGTAAGTTATGTAATACACTTTTCATTTCATTACTGAAAGAGGAAGCATTTAAGTAAAATAGAGTTCAGATCCACTGACATCTCAAGGTTACAATGTGTGCGTGTGTGATTACACTTCAACAATGCAATGCAACATTTGAACTTTAAACATGGTAAATGGTGTTCAGTGATATTTTATGTTAAGATTTCATGGCAAAATAATGCAGATTTTGCTATGATATTGCATTTGAGCTATGGATGATTGTGCTAAAGAACATGGAAACAGGGAAGCATAGAGGAATTTGACTCACAGCCAACTGAAAAGATAAGAATTTGGAAACGACAGGAAGAGGATCTATAAAAAGCCATGCATAGTAAACACATTTTGCGATATGGAATTGAAAAATGGCCGGAATTAGAATAATTAAAAACTTGGTTAAAAGACAACAGAAGCTCGGAATTTTCAGTTTCACAAAAATAATTATTCAATAAGTAAGACTGATAGCTACTAACCGAGGCATCATTGCTTTTACAGAATCAACATCACGGTGTTCTACATGATTTATGTATGCAATAAAAACAAAAATAGCTCTGGAGATGAATTTCTGGATTTTGAGGATGAAGATTAAAAGGTGTTCTCTATTTACATTTTTTTGTTGATATAAATAACTATAAAATAAGTACAGTAAATCATTATGGAAATTCATGAAAAAATGTAAAAAAATTATAATTTTTTTCTTTAAAATGTGTATAAAAAAGAATGTGTTTCTTATAAACCACTGCGTCCTATATGTTGGTAAATACAATAATATATATGATATAATGTATACATTTTTCAATTTATTTCTGATGGAGATGTTTAGTGTATACTATTACTATGTTTAAAATAATGTAAATAAATAAACATTATAGTTTTTACAAAACTGTTTACAAATATGATGAGACTTTTTGTCTTGGTAGGTCAAATACTCTACTATTGCAATGATATACATTAAAAATAAGAAAGAAAATAGAATTTTAATTAATGTGTACAATTTTTGGGCACACAATGATTAAAACTTTTGACAAAAGTGTTTATGCTGAAAATTATTTGGATAAATCAGCAATTCTATTATGAGGTTATTAAATAAAAATTAAATAACCAATTTATATTTTAGTAAATGTAAACACTTTTCAATTTATTTTTACTGTAACTTATTACTGTATGTGATCAAAGTTTTATTAATTTTTTAATTATAAAATAATTAAAACTATTTTTTGATTAAATTGTTTGTTTATGATGAAAAGCATTTAGATAAGCCAATCATTCTAATGATTATGAGAGGATTAAATAAAAAGTATATCAATTGTACTACAGTTAATATACCCATTTCCAATTTACTTTCAAAGTTCTTCATTACTATATAAGTTCAAAATTATTTTCTTTTTAATTTTGCAATGAAAATTACTATAGTTTTTTTTTATTTGCATGAATCTTACTATTTCATGGAGAAAATATATTGCTTTCATAATACTAGCATTCTACATGTCCGCAATATTACAAAATGGCCACTATTTAACAAAATAGTGTTTTTTAAATGATAAGTATAATAAATAGAATTTTTTTTTTGGGGGGGGGATACTGGTTACAAATTGAGAACATTATGGCTAATCATCATATAAAAAATCATTGTATAAAGGGAAAAAAATTGCATTAACCATTTTGAGTTTGTTTTATTTAAAAACATTAATGCCCTCATTTTAACATATCCATTTTTTAGCAATTTTTATCAAAATCCTATATTCAAACAATAAAAATTATTCTTAAAAATAAAATAATCAAATTAATAATAATAATAAAAAAAGTGGTAATATTAGTGATAAAAACTATTTAATATCTGTTTTAATATTTTTATGTTATATTTTAGCCCTAAAAAAATTTGAAACTAATTTACAGTCTTAACTTATTGTATTTAAAATATTTTTAAACTGCTAATTTCACAGCTGTGGAAATCAAAAGAGAGTGCATGCTGTATCACTTATAGTGCACACAGTATCACTCATAGTGCACATGTGAAAAGAAGGTCAAGACAACAAAAAGAAGTAATACAAATACAAAATATCTTTCAATAAACAAGCTCTTTAAAAATCTGTTTTTTGCAGAAATTTTTTGCAGAAATATTTTAAATACAATAAACTAAGACTGTAAATTAGTTTCAAATTTTTTAGGGCTAGAATCTAACTTAAAAATATTAAGTTTTATTGCTAGTTAAAAGGATTTCCTCTGAAAATCAGAACAAAAACTGCAGCATCTATAACTATTCTTCTAATGCTTAAACTGACTTAGCATTTTTGTACTCAGCACAGCACGTATAAACAAAACATTGACTTAATCTATATTGTTTTTTTTCTAAATGTAGTGCATTATGCATCTACATGATACATTATCAGATAAATAATTTCCTTCCCCACAAGATGATAAAAGTGGCATATATTTAATTGAGAATAACAGATTTTTTTGTCACTAGCTATGCCAATATTAAAAGATTCTTAAATTTAGACTTAATTAATAGGAAAATAATATTTAATTTTCTATATATTTTTTTTTTTAAATAATAATGGGTTGTTCATTTAATTTAATATTTTTTTTTTATCAAATGATATGAAAATTTTAGACAATTTTCTTTAAATAATTCTCAAACATTATTGTTTTTATATAATAATATGAATATTTTAATAGATAGTATAAATGTTTGTAAAAGAGACAGAAAAGTATAAAATCAGATAAACAATTTTTGTTCTCTCTCTTCAGTAATTATGATTAATAGTTTTAATTTTAAATTTGAAAATGTATTAATAGAATAAAATTTTCTATGTAGTAAATTAATCCATAAATGTTAATTCTAACTTTTAAGAAATAAAGTATTAAAAGAAAGGAGAAAAAAAATTAAAAAAAATTAATATTTTGTTATGCTTTAAACATAGTTGTTGTTTTTCTTCTTTTCTCTTTATCTCACTCCAAAAGAAAAAGCAGTACTTTCAAAATCAGAATAATTAATCAGATTATTTTTCTTTTGGCAAAAAAAAAAAAAACTAATTAAAGAGGAATTTCAAAACTATGATTGGATTTTTTTTGATTAATAAAAAAAAGGAGGGAAATATCTAAACGTTTTTTTTTTTTTTTGTAAAAATAAATGTACATTTTGTTACATTAAAGACAAAATTATGATTGGTTCAAACCCAGCATTGTTACAAAATTAAAGGTGTATGAGTTGGTCAAAAGATCTAACTGACTTGTGAAAAGCAATCAGTCTTAATCCAGCTGCTGAAGACTGTAGAAGTAGTTCCTCATACAACTGCTAAAGAAGAAAGAACCAAAAATATTATTTAAGCTGTTGAAGTTTTAACTAAGCTGTTAGCACACTATGAGTTTAGTTATAAAAATATTTTTGACAATGAAAACAATGTGCTAAATTTAGAAAAAAGCTAACATCATCCTCCAAGTAACCTGCTTCACTGGAAAAAATATTTAAAAAAATGCAGCCATGTACATTGTTTAGAAGTCTTCAAGAAGAAAACTTGTGTGAAAAAACTGAAAATTATAAGTGCAAAGGATTCCAAATAAATTTAAAACCATGATTAAAGATATTTTTATTTGCACATTGCATTTTCATTTATTAAAATGATTTTTTTATAAATAATAATTGATAATTTTGAATAATTTCATTAATTTAATATTTTCTTGTGAAATAAACTTTTTCATCAATTTAATTTTTCTCTTCAAAATTATAAAGTTTTTTTGGGAAAATTTAATTTTATTAAATATAAAAATGTTTATTTTAAATTTGATTTTCCCTCCCAAACTTAATAGGTTAATTAAGCTAAGTTAAAGATTATCTCTGATTATAGAAAAGTTGTTTTCCATCTTTTATTATTTGAAAAAATAACTCAATGACAACAAAAGTTGATTAAGTTAATAAATATGAAACTATTTTTTTTGTTAAAATGAATAAGTTTAAATTTTCATATTATCATGTCATTTTTTAATTTCAATTTATTATTAATCAGTTTGTTTATTAAATAATTGTTTAAAAATATTCTAGTGTTAATGTCTTTATTCTTCAGCTATCTGTTACAATGTTCAGTGTGTGACTTGATTTCATACATCTTAGAGTTTGAGAGGTTGTTTTCAAATTATTCCAGTAAATTATTTAAAATTACTTAGTCAGCTGCTTTATTTAATTATCTTTTGTTCACAATATAGTTCTTAGAGTTCTTGTTTCCTGAGCAAGATTAGAGTATAGCAATTAGTTATATGGATATAGGGATTTATGTTCATGTTTGAATATCCAGATAATCTTGGATAGCACAAAAGTATCTTTAAAGTGCATGCACTACATTTTATACATTGTTCATTAGAAATTTAGTTTGCAATTGTTACCAGTACACTAATAGTACTAGATGGAGCATTGATGATAATTAGCATATTTCAGTATCTCAGCAAAATTTGATTTTTTAAATATTTGTTATGAGTAATGAATTAACATTTAAGTAAGTGAATTCAAATAAGTGTTGTACTTCTGCACTAAGATTGGCAGTGGCTAGATAATTTGCCTATCTATAGTGAACCCCTTTCAAATTCAGTCATAAGATTGACTATTGACTTTGATTTTATGACAATTGATCTTTGTTCACTATTCTTTGTAGATTGATGATGATATTATTACTCTCTGTAATGCTGGTGTCACACCTTATGGTTTTGTTCATGTTGATTTCATGCTCATTCCTTTTATATTTGATGATTTAATATCTCTCATGCCAATCAGTGATAATTTATTAAATGTGGTTAATGATGGTTTTCCATCACCCCACATTGAGCCCTATCTTGTTACATACATGGGGGACTACAAATTAAACACAATTCACCTAAAATATTTAAAAAAAACTGAAGGATACATTACAAATAAATATAGTAGATATTTATTACATTTCTATTTTTCTTTATAATAAAATATCTTTGATATATTATATAAATTAGTCCTCTAAATAGTAACATTATTTGTTTTATATATATTACATTAAAAATTTGCTAGAAGTTTATAAATGCAATTGTATATAAATTTATGTTTATGACAGTGTCATGTGTATAAATGCCCAATAACAGTTGCTAAAATTATTTGCATTTCCAATTTATAATTTATCAATATTATTATTATATAAATATTTGAGAACAAAATCTAATATATATATATTAAATAATATATTATTTAAATTCACTTGATTTAATGGCTTTATAGTTTTGTTATTTTTTTTCATAATCCTTTTCAGAAATATATTTTTTTTTCATATAGATTAGAATTCTCCAATGATAAAATGTAAAACTAACATTTATATAAGAATTTAAATTATGATTAGAATGTAAAAGTACATAAATCATTAATATTAACAATTAATAAACTTTACAATTTATTTTATTAAGACTGATTCCCATCCAATGTAGCTTTCCATAGATGACTATAGAATTAAACTGAAATTTTAAAAAATTGTCTATTTTCACAACAGAAATAATAAGAAAGATTCTCAATAAATACTCATATATTTTAAACAAAATTTTATTAAGATTTTATATAATCTATTTAAACAGCATTAAACTGTTGCACATGCGCTTTGGATTTTAACTATAAAATGAATGAATACAAACACTTCAAACACATAATAAAGTCTTTGGAAAAGATAGAATGGCCATCTATCTTTGTATTCATTCATTTTATAGTTAAAATCCAAAGCACATGTGCAACAGTTTAATGCTGTTTAAAATATCACAGTTTGTAAAAAACATCGCACTATATAAAATAATTGACTTATTTACATAATCTATTTAACAAAACTATTTCAAAACATATATCAAAATTAACAATTTATAAATAAATTCCAAATTAATAATTTAAAAAATAATTAAATTCTTTATTTTTTATTTTATGATAATGATTATGGAACATGTAATATTTTATTTTTAACATGTAAACTGTAGTTATTATAGAAAGTATATTTTCAAATACATACATAGTCAATATAACACATGTGATGCGCCAACAGGTTAAATTGATCATCCTACTAAATCTTTTTTTTTTTTAAAAATAAAAATAAACAGCCTAAATTAAAATAAATATCAGTAAGACATTTTTTTTTTTAGAATAAATATTGAATTATATTTAATCACTGTATAATTCATTTTTTAAAAATATATCTAATGATATTAAAATTATATATGCACACTTTTGCAAATAATAAAGGTTGTAAAAATTGATGATAAAATGCAAAATACAATATGTAAGTTATATAAAATCAATTGATTACCCATAAGTGTGATGGAATGTAGTATTTTAAATGATACTGCCAAATAGTTGCAAAGCAAATTGAAGAAAAAGAACAACAATAATAATAACAATAATGATGATAATAATATAAACAATACAATAACTGTTAATTATTTGCATTTTTTATTTTAATATTCTATTAACATATAAAGGCTTTAAAAATATGAAAATGAGTATATTAAAAGTGTGTTGTTGAATTATTTCTATTCTAATAAAATTGTTATTATGGGAAGACTTTAAAACCATAAGTATTTTAATAACAGTATTATACATATATTTTGAAATTATGCTTTTGAAATGCTTTTAGTAAGATAGTGTTGAATTACTTTTTTACTTTTGATTGTTTTGAAATTGTGTATGTTTGAATAAATATATCATTTCAACTACATATTGTAACTATTTCATGAAATTATTATTAAAGAATATAATGGTTGATTTCTTTTTAATCAATTTTATATTAACAATCATGTTTTTAACAGAAATCTTTTTTTTTTTTAAATAAAATATTTAAGAGAGTATTAAATAAAACACACATATAAAAATTATAATTCTAGGTTATTTCTAAATTCATTATTATCTCATACAATGGATTATTTGGGTTTGTAACAAGGAGTCAAGATATCTTGTGAAGTTTAAACTTACATGAAACTTAATTTTTTTTTTTTCTAAATGTTCAACTACAAAATAATTTGCATAACTTCTTTTTTAAAAAATTAGCTTTTAATGAGGATTTATAGAATATATGTTTTAAAATGAAAGCTTAATTCAGTTAGAACATTATTCAAATACCCGGCTGTCACTCAATAAAATAGATCTTGATAAAACTTGGCTATAAAACTTATAACTGATTGTATATGAAATGTATTTCCATCAATAATAAATTCAACTTATCTTTTTTATATATAGACAAGGCTCAAAACTGTTAACTAAAATTGGTAAATTCTACCACCTGGACAAAGATATAGAGAATTCTTAAAATTTCATCATTAGAATATATTATTTTACTAGGAAATAAAATTTACCTGAGTAACAATTAGAGATGATTTGAACACAGATTTTCAGGCTCCCTTCAGTTATCCACTCCATTTTATATAACCGGTACACATAACCACATACACGTGAAAAAGATAAATGATTTCTAATATATGTATTTTGTGTTGAACCAGCACTCATCAGTTGTTCCAGATCATTATCTCCCATACATATACACAATCAATGCTCAGTTCATATTAAGTTAGAAAATCTTCAAACTTTAATGGACAGGCTTCAGTCTTCTCCACTCTCTCCACACATATATATAATCAGTGCTCATATCAAAATAGAAAATTTTCAAATTTTAGTGGACAAGCTTCAATCTTCTCCACACTCCAACTCTTCAGTCATTCATATTAATGAAAATCTGATAATGGAATCCTCAAAGCTCTTATTGATGCCAATATTGTTAATACTGGCATCAATAAGGGCTTTGAGCATTCCATCATCAGATTTTCAATAATATGAATGATTGAAGAGTTGGAGAAGATTGAAGCCTATCCATTAAAGTTTGAAGATTTGCTATCTTAATATAAACTGAATACTGATTGTAAATATGTATGGGAGATGATGACCTGAACTAATGAGTGCTGGTTCAACATGAAATACATATATTGGAGATCATTTACCTTTTTCACATGTATGTGTTCATGTATATCAGTTATATAAGTTGGAACGGATAGCTGAAGGGAAAGTCTATATTCAAATCCCCTCTAATTACATCTAAAGTTTAGTATATACATTATACTTGTAGTCAAATACTGCTGAGTAACAATTGTTTGTTTTATTTGAATATAGAATACATTAATATAAACAGGCAGATTTCTACTTGTATAAAAATACATTTCATAAATAAATCCCAGTATACATAAAGTGCAAAAAATATGAGCCTAAATCAAAAACTGTAAGTTGTTATTTGTCTCATGCTGGATGAACAACTTTTTTGATATATTATAGTTCTTATTTTCATTTGTTAAAAAATATTTTTGTATTCTATGCGACAGGGTAATACTAAACATGCATTTGAAAGAAAAACTTATTTACATAAAATTCAATTTAAACTGGTGTCTTAATTATGTGTATATTAATTTTAAAATAAAATTAAAGAAAATACATAATGAAATAAATATTTTAAATAAATAAACTTAGGTGACATAAGAAATGTATTTTAAAATCACTGTAAATAAAAAATGTAAATTTTTCAAATCACAAAATTTTTATTATTTAGATACTATGATATGCCAAAGTTTAACAAATATTTTTATTAAACATGAAATTATTAAATTGCATACATTTTTATTTTCTAAAATTTAAAATTTATCTAAAGATTAAATATATATTTTTACTCACTAATCTTTTAAATGCATGCATTTACCTACAAATATTTTCATATTCTGCACCACAGCCAATGATAAACATACACCAATAAGTGTGGATAAACTGAAAAGATTATTTCAGTTGAAATACATATTTCTTCTAATGTCTTTAGGTATTTATTTGTGGGGAAAAAATTGTGAAGATTGTAGGTTAATGTTCTATTTCATATGGCTTGAAGAGTGTAAAAGTCATAAATACATTTTTAAAAAAAAGTGAGTAAAGATATATATTTAAATCTTTAAATAAATTTAAATAAAAATATATGAAATTTAATAATTTCATGTTTAACAAATAATTATTAAAGTTTGGCTTGCCAATTAGATTACTACATAAATATTTAATATTTATCATTTTAAAAATTGTTTGTTATAAACAGTGACAAATTTGTTTATATGTTTAAGCACAATTATCTGAAAAAAGATATGTAAAATTGCCAGGACCATCAGAAAAGACTGAATTACTGAAATATATTGTAGGGGCAAATTGCATTTTTTCAACATCTTAGAACAATTGTTTGTTGATGATTTCTTGAAATTTGTAAAAATCTGAAAAATTAATTTACAAAAATTATTTTATATATATTATACCCTTTCCTTAAAGAAAAACCTGAACTAAAAAAAATCCAGATAACTAGGATATAACAATAATGTATTACAGTTAAGTTGCGCAAACAATGACTATTAAAAAAATATTTTTATGACTAGTGCAAAATACACTGCTAACATACAGTATCTAATAAACAATATTTTTCAATAATTTAAGATAAGAAAACTTATTAAATAAAATACTATAACACTTAAATTCAACATAAATAATTAAGGTTCCAACTACGATACTCAATCTATTCATTTCATTAATAAATTCAATTTATGGCTAGCTCCATATTCTAAATAAAATACGGTTCTATCAAAATGACAAATATAATTATGAAACTTTAACATAAGACGTTCAGTAAGGTACACTGGCTTAAACATTGAGGATGCATCCCTAAAGATTCATTCCCAATGGCATAAGAATATTACCCCACCAAATTCACATAACAAAACTATCATGCAATATTCTCATGTCTTAAACACACACATATAATAATCCTAAAGTATGATTTATAAACTTATTACAGAAATAACAATAAACTACTTAATATTCCTTTAATAATAAAAAAAAATACTAAGTGGACATTTAATATTAACTAATAATTTCTTACTTATCTTTCAATAGAAAATTTACAATTCTCCAAAATAATAATAATAATCCCAGGTTCATTTCTAACAAACAAATAACAAAATGAATGAATTACTTAATACCCTGCAGTTAAATATGATGAGGGATTTTAAATGATATCTAACTACTTTTACAAAATAATAACAACAATAAGCAATTAAAATAACTTAATAACTCTCAACATTAAATCTATTTAATGGTTAAAGTTAGCAATAAAACATAAATAATATAATAAGATTTCAGGTAAACATAGTACAATCTTTCTTTGTTTAATGTGGCATTCTTAAAAAATATATAATGTATTTGGATATTGTGGCAATATTAATTATATCTTTCATTGGTTGTTTCAGCTTAAAAAAAATTATCAATGATCATATCTTCTGCAATAATAATAATATATTTTGTTACTTAATCAAATATAATAGAAATAATATCTAAGCAATCTTTAAAGATCATGTGCCAAATAAATAATATTTCAAATTATTAATTTCTATGAATCATGCATGTAAAATAAAAAATCAAATAAACAATATACAGATAAATCACAACTCGTCTAAATATAAGTTTCAAAAACAGTTAACAAATTTATTTATAAATTAAACAATATTATACTATTACAATATAATAACATAATTTTTAAAAAAAATTTACAAAAATAAAAATAAGAATTAACATTATTTAGCATAAAATATATATATATTTACAGTAAATCTTACAAATAAATACAAAAAATAAAATAATATAGCCTTCACTCAGGCCATTTCAAAATAAAATAAAACTTACAATAGTAATGACAATATGTAATTCTCATTCAATAAAATATATATTCTACCAATTTGTGTTGGGAACAGATACAATAAATTTCCCAATTTCTAAGAAAACTTAATATTACATTTATACTATTATAAAATATATATTTCTTACAATGTAATGCACAAATATAAGTTTACATTTAAAATACACATCTTAAAATTCAACAAATAAAATATTTTCCAAAAATTATTAAAGACTTTCTTTGCAGTTTAGCAAAAAATCATCCCGATATTTGAATATCAGAAAATTTTTAATAAAAAATATGAATATCTCCCTCTATAAAAAATGACTATTTATACAAAATACTTAGAGATAATTTCACATATTTTTGTAACTTAAATGGGTTTGAATTACTTATAATAAAATTTAAAGAACTATCCAAAAATTATATTTCGTGATATTTGTATTACTTTTTGTTTTTATACTCTTACATTCATCATATCATTCAAAATCATTTTCACTATTCTCACTTTTATTGATTTGAGTATGCATCTGTTTGAGTTTAAATAATCTCTAATATTTATATGAGTATCAATTTTTCCTCTCTGACAATCAAACATCTCAACATTATTTGCAAAAGAAATTTCTATATACTTCATCTTGCCCTCTCACAAAACTATCAACTTCATAGAGTTTAATCATTACTTTACCAAGTGATAAAACTATCTTTTACGATGATTTCTGTGGTGATAGATAGCAATTATAGTGTATGGTATGAAATAATAACAAGAATGACTCCAAAGGATAAGATAATATCATCATGGATATAGTGCAAAATCATAAAAATCGGTCCATATTCATTGGTCACATAAGATCCAAGTCATAACTCTATTGTAGCACTAATTGAAGATATGGAAATGCAACTGTCCATGGAAAATGATATACAGCCCTATGTTATCTGTATATTTTAATAACTTTATAGTATGAAAATGTGATTCACATACAACAGTTTTCAACATATCCCTAACACCTAGGATTTCATATGACTATCACTCTCCCGACCACCATCCTATATCTTCCAAGCTGAATAACCCACTTACCATCATAAAAAATACAAACAACATTCTAAAATAATTTCAAAAACACAATATTAAAGAAACAACAAAGATCTAAATTCATGTCAAGATGTTTTTTCTTTAAATTTCCATGTACAAACGATCTTGATAAAACATACATCAGTACTATACATTTATTTATTTATTATTATATAATTTAGAGATCAGTATTAGATTTTTCTCTGTATTTCAAAAGACAACATTGACAAAGATAAAACATTAATAAATCTTGAAGATGTTATCTAATGTATGCATATTCAAGCGTTCACATTAAATAAATTATTTTAAATATCCTTGGATGTTGTCAAAAAAAATCATACACATTCATCAATTCTTTTATAAAAAAAAATACACACGATGATAATTTCTATCAACAGTTCATTCCACTGTTTAATATTAAATTCAAACAATATGAAATATTAATTTAAATACTAATTAGGATATATTTCATTTTAAAAAAACAATTATTAAGCAAAATGTAATATAAATAATAAAAAGAAACCATCAATGATCTCAATCATCATTAAGATCATTCACAGCAATTTGTTACTTGGACCATACATTTAAAAAAAACAATCACGATTGTAATTTACCTTGTTCAGAAAATTACTTTCTGAATACCCATTTTAATTATTTAACACTCTAATAATAATAAAATTAATCTACTTTAAGATTAAATTTAAAATATAATAACAAAAGGTTAGTTTCAAAATCATATATATATATATAATATTCTAAATATTAATGTTAGACTTAATAAAAAAAAGAAAAAGTTTTAAAATTAGGAAAAGATTATTTTCTTTCCTACTAATAAGCTGATGGCTTGTCTGGAATTTGCTTGTCAGGAATCTTGCACCATTGCCTAGTTAAGGTTGGACACCTTTGAGAAAAAATCATACTCTTGTCTTGGCACCATTTGAATCAATTTACAAATAATAATAATAAAATCCAAGTAAAATCTAACAAAATCCATAAAAAATGTTAACCATCCTATAAGATAAAATGTTTATTTCAGTCCTTTCTGAAAATTTTATCCAGGCATTTAATATCTTCATAGAATAACAAATCAAAATCCATTTTATATGAAATATTTCCTTACATATGTTTCGGCCATTGTGTATAGCAGATATATTGCAGTAAATAGAACTAATATTCACATTTTCCATCAGTCAAAAACATTAGTAGCAGACATTATATAAATTATTTATTTAATACATTTATCAGCAGACATGTAGTTTATGAATTAAGATAAATATTTCTTTCTGTAAAAAATTTACAATATTTATCCTTTCACTAAATGTTTTTCTTTTCCAAGTAAAAATGACAGCTATATCATTCAAACATTTATTAACTGATACAATTTCAATCTTTTAAAAAGATGTAACAGAGCTCATTTATTTCAAGTAGTTATTTTTAAAGTATATAATTTATTTATTGATTTGATCAATAGAAAGTCCTGTTTAAAAGCATAAAAGACATTCAAAAGTTATCTTCTTCAAATTGTCTTTAAATATATTGTTCTTAAACATAAGTCCATTTAAATTACTTTAAAAACAAATTAAATGTAAATTATTACTATCTATTATATAATAAAACAAACATTCATCAACCATAAAACATTTTAAATTCAGTTTTTAAACTGAAATACAGAATTAATTTTCTTTTCTTTCTTTCAAATTTAATACTACGATAATGATTTTTAATAAATATCTGATTCCTCTTAATTAACTTTAATAAATTAGCTTCATTGTAATATGATAAAGTTATTTCACATAAATGTTCATTTAACCAGACATACTATTTATAAAAATGTCAACTTCCTTACATAAATCTTCTCCGGTCTTACTGCAGTATATTCCTTGACATTTGGTATTCACAATCCTAATATTTAAGTAACTACTATCATGTTCCATAGAATTATTGAGGTCGTAAGCTAAGTTCAAGTAAGAATAGACTGACACAGAAATTTTAAGTTTAGTGAATTATTATTTAAATAGTTATTAAAATTATATTTTCAAAACTTTTAAGTAAAATAATAATTAAAAAGAAATTAATACTATCACAATATAAAAAAATATAATTATAAATTTCAAAATATATCTGTAAATCACTGCATCACTAAAATCACTGTCTAAACTGGCTTTAACCTCTCTTTTTATACTGGTCTTAATCCAATGATTTAATTGGTCAAATATCATTTTTAAATTAAGTTTTAAAACCATGAATCACCAATATTAAATATTTTTGTCTAAAGAATTAAATAAACTTATTAAAACAATTTTTTAATATTTAGATAAAATGATAATAATTTTATTCATTAATTTGCTAATATTATCTCTAGACTTAAAAATTTGTTACACATTATTAAGTATCAAATTTTTATTGACAAGCTAAAATTTAAGTTTTTTCCCCCTAACTTTTTGTAAGCTTGGATTTCCACACAATCAGCTCTAATCGTGATACTTTCAGCACATTTTAAACTTATAATACATTAACTATCTTTAAATATTTTAAACAAAAATAATTATCTTAAACCTATAATATAAAACATATACTGCTACAATTAAGTTATTCTATATCTGTAGTATTTTTTAAAGATAATAAATAAAAATTAATATTATCTTTTAAACAACTTATTGTATCATTTTATATTTAATTTACTTATTTATAAATAAGTTTAAACTAATATCTTTATAAGCTCCTATCTAATCATTGAACCCCTGCTATCTATAACATCAAAATTATATGCTAGAAAATAATCAAAATTTAAATTTTTTTAAAATGTAACTACTTTTCCAACCCTACCTCACTATCAGTACCAATTATAAAGGTTACAATATGCAGTAAAAATGTTTTTAAAAACAATTTGAGAAATTTCTATATTAGCTGACAAAAAAACTTATAACAAATTTATTTTATTATATATTTCAGTAATTAAATAAAAGTGATAGGAACTTTAATAAACTTTATTTATTCTGATTATATTGAAACTGTCATTTAATTTTAATAACTAAAATTCCAATTCCAACAGCATACAGGCTTTTAAAAAATATGAAAGATTATAATAATAACAAGGATAGAAAGTTTATTGTTGAATTACTCTTAATAGTATTACATCTATATAATAATACAACAATATAACTTCCTTACATTTAAAATAAAATTATCTATATAATAATACATCAATATAACTTCCTTACATTTAAAATAAAATTATCACTTTAAGCCATTAATAAGCAACATGATTGGTGGAAAATGCAAACTAGATCCTGGATAGATCTAATTTCTTATTAATATAAGCCATCATCAATAAATTTAAGAAAAAAGCATACATAACAACTGAATATTCTTATATTACAGAAACACTAGTATGTTTTCCATATACAAACAAAGCAAAATGTATCAAGTAATTCTAATTATATATCATATATATTTTAAATCCATGAAATCTGATTACTAAATGCTGATTTTAATTTAAAAATAAGGAAGAACATTACTTGCATTAATAAAAGAATATAATATACACAGTAGTAATAATAATAAGATATGTGCTAATGCAAAACTAGAGACAAAAATTATTTAAAAAAACAATATTTACAGTTGATATTCCTAATCTTCAGAAACATTCTAATGAATTTAAATTAGAACTTATAAATCGATTTCAAGTATTAGCGGATTTTGAACATGATTCAGATTTGAATGAAATTAATATGTAACTGATACACTTTTAAAGACTGCAACAAAGATAGCTAATTGACCAATAAAACTTCTACTGAGACTAGAGAATTTATGAAGAAAAGAAGGAATATGAAGCCATACAAAAATGAAGCATTAAAAAGGATTGAATATCTCGAATTTTGTAAATTGGTGCAGAAAAGAATTCAATATAATATACGAAAGTATAACTGTGAACTAGCACAAAAAGCTGTAGAAGAGAATAAAAGTCTCAAGAGTGTAAAACAACATTTTGGTATTGGTAGAAAATTTATATCTGCAATAAGAAAAAAAGATGGAATTGTTACTAAAAAGAGAGATGATATTATGAAATGGGTAACAGATTTCTATCAAGAATTATATAGTACTAAATTTCAAGTACCTCCCATATCTATCTGAATTGCCCAAAATTTTAAATGAAGAAGTGAGACATGCAATTAAATGTATGAAGAAAGGAAAGGCTCCAGGTAATGATGGAATTATAATTGATATATTAAAAGAAACAGGTGAAGAAATAGAATTTTTTTTAGCAAAGTTATATACCAAGTGTCTAAATGATAAAGATGTACCAGATGATTGCAAGAATGCAGTATTAATATTAATATTTTAAAAAGGTGATAAAGAAGATATTAGAAATTACAGACCTATCAGCCTTTTATCAGTTTTATACAAAATTTTTACCAAGATAATTATGACTCTTCTAAAGAGAACATTGGATTTCCACCAACCAAGAGAACAAGATGGATTTAAAAGTGGTTTTAGTACAGTAAATCATATCCAGGTATTGAGAGTCATTATAGAAAGGGCAAATGAATATGAATTGCCATTATCTATAAAGATTTCTTCAGTGATTAAAGCATTGAATCATCAAGGTATAGATCCAGGATATTGTCATATTTTAAAGAATATTTATAAAAATGCAACAGCAACAATTAGATTACATAATGATGCTAGGAGAGTCAACATTGAGAAGGGTGTAAGACAGGGTGATTCCATATTTACAAAACTTTTTACAGCAGTGCAGCAAGAAGTATTTTGTGGATTAAAATGGGATGCTAAAGAAATGAAAGTAAATAGAGATTATTTAAGTCAATTAGATTTTGCAGATGATGTAGTTGTTTTTACAAATAATGATTTAGAGGTTCAGGAAATGTTGCAGAAGTAATCAGATGAAAGTAGGACTAAAGATAAATGTTAAAAAGACTAAAGTAATGTTTAATGAATTTTCTCAAAATATGAAAATAAAGATTGATTACGAAGAGTTAGAAGTTAACAGTTACAAATACTTTGGTCAGATTATTAACACAGATGGAAACACAATGGATAAAATAAATCATAGAATTAAAGTTGGTTGGAGTGGTTTTGGTAGAAATAATTTGATACTAAAAGGAAATATGCCTGTGTTTGAAAAGAAAGGTTTTTAATAAATGTGTTTTACCAGTTCTTACTTATGGATCTGAGACTTGGATACTTAATAGAAGAGCAATACAGAGACTTCAGACCACTCAAAAAAGCATGAAAAGATGCATGTTGGGAGTAACAAAAAGAGATTGAAAAAGCAATGTATGGGTAAGAGAACAAACAGGTGTTACTGACCTCATTGAAAAAATTAAAAGGCTGAAGTGGAGTTGGGCTAGACATATTGCTAGAAGAGATGATAATAGATGGACAATTGAAATCAAAGACCCAGAAAGAGACAACATGTGAGATGGATGGATGAAATAAAAAAGTGTGCAGGGGTGCTGTGGAGAAGAGAAGCTAAAAATCAGAGAAGATGGAATGAACTTGGAGAGACCTTCATCCTGCAGTGGATTGATAATGGTTGATGATGATGATGATATATGTGTGTGGGAGGGGGAGGTATTTATATAAATGTGCAAGTTACTGTTTATTACTTCAATAAAGAACTGGTGTTCTTCAAAAATTAAAACTGAATGAGAGAAAGCTCAAAGAACAAAAAAAAAAATAGAACTATAAAATGGTTGGTAAATTTTGATTGGTTAACAACAAATAATATTAGGGATTTAGCTAAGTAATTGTTTATCAACTAAACTAAATAACCAAATTGTTTTATTTAAATTATTTTACAATATTTGTTATGAAATGATTAGTATTTTAAAATCGTATATATATATACATGAACATATATGTAAAGATGTCTTTACAAGCATTATATATATAAATAGTCAAATATGTTTAAAAATACATATATATAAGCAACAAATATTACAAATTATAAAATTATCATAGAAAAGCCTTTTTCGGCAAATTATGTTTTTTGCCCTTTTCAATATGTCTCCACGATTTAAAGCATGTACAGCGACATCTATATCAATACATGAGAGAAGACAGATAAACAAATGGACATCTGACATGATTTATTATGTGATTTTTTTTTTCCTAAATTCTAGTACAAAATTATTCTGTTATATATATTGAATGGATATATATCCACATATATTGAAAAGGGCAAAAAACAATTTGCCGAAAAAGGCTTTTCTATGATAATTTTATAATTTGTAATATTTGTTGCTTATATATATGTATTTTTAAACATATTTGACTATTGTATACTTGAAGTGCAACATAAAAAAGAATTGGTTTTAATTCTGATTCTTTTTCTGTATATATATATAAATACTAATAAAAAAACACAACAATTACTTCTGTATAAAGCTGCTTTAATATTTCAACCAGCAGGCTGGCTTTCATCAGAAAGCACAGCAAAATGGCTATTTCCAGAATTTAAACACTAAAATATTACAAACATTTACATATCAGATAACAAAATTAATTCCTAACAACAATTCTCATCAATCAAACAACTGATAAATATGTCATACTTTTTTAACACAAACAAAAAACAGTAATTACATTCTTATAAAACTTTACAAAACTGAAACACACAGGCTTATTATATACCTGTGTCTATATATGTAATATATAGGGTATATGAGCACAGTTATTACATAGTAGAGATGTCTAACCATCCCTTGTATATGTATTCAATGAATTATGTCCTGTACATGAGGGGTCAGATTCACCTTAGGTCAACATGGGTGTGACAAGAATCTTAGCCTCAGGGTGGCCTTGAGCATTTCATTATCAGATTTTCAATTGGATGGACGGTTGAAGAGTTGGAGTCCAGAGTAGATTGAAGCCTGTCCATTAAAGTATGATGATTGGCTATCTTAATATATATCTGAACACTTATAGCATGTATGTGTGGAGATGGTAATCTGGACTAACTGATGATTGCTGGTTTAGCATGAAATACATATATTGGTGATTATTTATCTTTTCAACATATATGTGTTCAAGTGTATTAGTGTTATGAGATAGTGGAGAGTGATGGGTCATGTGAAAGTCTGTGCTCATATACCCTATATATTAAAACCCTACAAAAATAAAAATATCTTTACAAACACAAATTACTTATTCTAATACATGTATGTACAATATAAATAACACTACAAGAATTATATACAACAAAACTATACAAAACTTTGTACAAAAAAATTACAAAAAAACCTGAAAAAGACCTTTTTTAAAAAACTATAACCATAGATATGTTATTATATATTAACCATAAAAATATACTATTATATATATATACACACATAAAAAAAACACTACATATATTTTACTATATATATTTTATATATTTCTTACTAGTTCACCAATAAAATAAAAACAATTTGCTAAACAAAAATAACAAATCCCTAGGAAACTAAGTAATTCAAGGATGTCATATTCATACCATGAGGATATAATGTCTTAAATTTCAAAATAAAAAACTTTCCGCTTCCTTACTCTCATGGAAGAAAAATTATCTTTGAATATAACCACTCTTAAATCATCAATCGAGTGATCAGGTAAATTAAAATATTTAGACTTCGCTGACTCACCTATTTAATGACTCAAGCGCCTATTACATTCTATTAAATATACCAAGTTCATACTTTTACAATTGACATAGTTGGGGATATACCATTTAAAATCATAAATGGTATTTCCCTGAATCATCTTCATAACAATAATATGTTTGCATGTAAGATATCTCTTATCCTCACTTGAAAAACATCCCTTTCCTGTCACAAAATTAGTGCTAAAATCTGTCCTTACCAGTCTATCACTAAGTGTCCTATGTCTACGATATACAACTTTAGGTGGATAGGGAAAAACAGATCTTAGATAATCTGTGAAATTTAATATATTAAAATGTTTATAATATTTAGTTAATATTAGATAAATCATCATTAAAGGTAAGAACCAGCGGTGTACCTATCAATTGATTATTTCTTTTCTTAGACAGAAATAGTTCCTTCCTGTAAACTCTTGAAGATTTTACCACTACCCTATCTAACAGTCATTTAGAATATTTCATATTGATAAATTTATTATACAAAATCTTGTTATTTTGCTGAAGAAATCCCACATCACTGCAAATTCTTTTAATCCTTAAATATTGATTGTCAGGCATATTAATCTTTAAGTGCTTAGGGTAATTAGCCTGATGGTTGAAATATTAAAGCAGCTTTATAGAGATGTAACAGTGTGTTTTTTATTAGTATTTAAATATTTCCTTAAGTTAGTTCATATATTTATTATTTTCAAGCATCTCAAAGATAAAGAAATATAATGATTAAATATTTATATATTAATTTTTAATTCTATTCATAAGCAAAAGTCATTATCATTTTACATGTATACGTTGTCTATATATATATTGTATCTTTTGTTTAGACTAGACATGCTAAATAAAGCCAAATTCTTTAAAAAATATAAATTAAGATAAGTACAAGTGTTGTAATTGTAATAGTAATATCTAAATAGATTTAAAACTCATTAAAATTAATACATAGAAAGTTAAAGAATATTTTAATTGTTCAAATTATAGAAAGAAAGCAGAATAATTTAATATTGTATGGCAAAAATAAATGGTATTAGTTATAGTGAATATCCTGTTAAATAAACCTTTAAAAGACACTTATTTTTAATATAATACTAAATGTAGTCAAATAAATTAATAAATGTATCTTTAAAATAAGTTAAAATTGTGTAATAATTATTTATTAAGGTTCTTCATATTTTATGGTGTATCAAATGTTTCAATTTTAGTAATTGTTATTTAAAAATGTCAAAATTTATTATTCTAAATTTTTATTATTATATTTAATATTTTTTAATATGTATTATTATTGTAATTAAATATTCATTTAGTTTTATTTTAGATAGTAAGTTTCAAAATTGCAACATATTTGTCTGGAAAAAGCAGATCACATGATTGGCAATATGTGTGTATTATGCTTGCATGGATTCAGAGAACGTTTTGAATTGCTTTCTAAAAATTATTCATAAATAGAAACATATGTATATGATAAAATAAATCTAAAATAAATATTTAATTTTTAAAGATATTTCAAACTAGTGAATAAAGACAGAAATTGCAAAATTTAAGCTAAATATTTTCTTATAATTTCATAAATTAGTAAGAATAAAAGGTATCATTTTATATTTTTGTTTAATTATAAAATAGGTTGGGTATTAAATATTTCTTATATTATTTATAGGATGACACATTATTTTATTTCTAATTTTTAAAAGTACTTAATTAGGAAATATGTAAATGAACCTGTAATCTGATTATTTTTATCCAATCAAATCTTTTTAAAAAGCAGGTATAAACACTGTGTGTAATTAAGTTAGTAAAGAGAAGAGTTTTTAGTAATTGTTGTGTTTTGAAAATTATTGTATTAAATAGTATCAAGTTATATTACTATAGGTTAGTAATATAAGAAAAACTAACAGTAAATTATCTAAATTATTAATATATTTCTATTTTTAAAAAAAAGTCAAAGGATTAAGAAAACTAATATTTAGTTTAATAAAATGTGCAAATAAATCCACTAAATTTCCTATCAGTAAAACTATTTTGAAACTTGGTTGAAATGGTCTTGTGTAAGGGAGAATTAAAGATGAGAAACCGAAGAGTTTATGGAAGCACAGTTTTTCTAGTGTTATATGAAAATTTATATATTTATTTACATGGAGTATTTCAAAACTGTATGCATATATTATACAGAGATATGTTACATATAGTGAATATGTCTGTATTTATAAATTTAAAAACTTCTAAAATACCTTATCTGAAGAGAAATTACTGGAAAACAAGGAAAAGCAATTTACCCTCTGAACTTTATAAGACATTAAAGATGAGCTATAAAATATATCGTGCTCTCTATAATATTTATGACATTATTTTGAATGATTAGTTTAAAAGTATTTATCTTTGAAGCAACTTTTATATGTGGACTTGTGAAGAAAGTTATTTTGAAGATAAATGCTATGAAAAATATAATTGCTAAAAAGAAAATTGTCATATTAAATAAGCGAACATTAAAATATAATTACCTACTATTCTAATTGCTATGATTTAATTTTAAGGAAGCAAAAATGGTTAATGAAAGTAAAAATATATTTTATTAAGAATAAATAACCTTTTTAGTATTTAAAACCTGGATTCGTTTATAGCCTTATTGGAATATGAATTGAAAATGGAAAGATGTCTGTTTTATCCCGGAATTACGTAATAATAAATATGACCGCAAATAATGCATTTGTTCCCAAACAAATTGGAAACTCCGTACGTACATAAAAAAAAAAAAAACTTAATCTTTCAAAATGGATTTTTAAATACTATTGAATAAATAATTGTTATCCTAGAAAGATTTACAGAAACGGACTGTATTGAATATCTTTTAACAACAGGATGAATAATATTTTCAAGAATTTTACCAGTTTTTTAAAAGTCAACGATTTTTTTTTATTATTGTTATTTTTATGCGCAGGGGAAGAAAGTTTAAAAAAAAAAAAAAGCCTCGAACAATACTCATTGTCTAGCGACCGCATAACCCCTAGTTTATTAGCCGAACTTTTAAATAAAAACTTGTATGAAGAGGAGAAATACGTAACTTTAAATTTTATTATTAGTTTTTATTTATTATTTTTTAAAAAAATACTAATATTAGAATTACAATTTACTTTTAAGTTACATTAGATAAGGTGCATTATTAGACACTTTTAATTATCATAATTTTAATTTTAAAATCATGTAACATTTTTTTTTAAATTTTGGAAAACACATTTCTTTTAAAGTATGTTAGTTTATAATGAGCGCTGTGAATGTAATTTATGATTTTATATTATTTTGTAATTGGACTAGAAGACATCAAAATGTGATGTTTTAATCACATAGGTAATTTAATTTGTTTTAATTATCATATGGTATAAACCTTTACCCCGCTTAGCGATGGCATTTGGTCCTCCAAAACTCATCATTAAGAAAGAATATCGTATACAGAATACGTATTTATAATGGGGATCTATGAGAAAAAAACTAGTTGGCTGCTACAAAATTACACTAACTTGGGAATAAAAAACATATTAAAAAATTATTTATTGAATGCATTGTATAAAAATATGTAAAACCAAAACCCTTAATGTAATATGCTTGTGTAAACTATGCTGTATTATGCAGATATTCACTTGAAATATGTACATACTGTACACACTGTACTATATATGGATGTATATATGAATATGTAAAAAGGAAAAAAAAAACTTAGCTTAATTTTCTGAGTTATCAGTTGCACATTCTATTGCTGTCTTCTAAATCTTTTCCTGATCTTGGTTTTTTGGAGGAGATGCATCAGATGTTGATGGCTGAGAATCCCTGGAGAAAAAGTTTAGAATGGATAGTTGACGTGCTTCTTGAATTTTCTTTTCATACAACATGTTATAAGGTCTCATTATATGACTGAAGGCATTTTTAAATGTAATGCTGCGTTCCAAGTCAGGATCAAATTCATCCAAAAAGCTGTTCGTGGTCTCATGATATGAAATAAATTTTTTCAATTTCTTGATGTCCAGATTTTGCTCTATAGGCTTATCAATGATATTTTCTTCATTGCTTTCTTTTTCTTCATTGAGTTGTATTATTTCCTCATTAGTTAATTCTTCCATGTGTGAATCCAAATGCTCTTCAATATTATCATCATCAACTTCTGTAAATCCTGCTTTCTTCGCTAAGTCAAGTATATTTTTGCGTATGATTGAAGTGGTTTCCTTTTCAACTTCAGCGCATGTAATGAGTTGTGGGCAGACTTTCTTCCATGTAAGTTTAAGAGCAGTGTTAGTAACCTTATTCCATGCATTTCCTATAAAATCAACAGCTGTTTTTATATTGAAGGCTTTCCAGGGATGTGGAATTGTTTTATCAGCGTCCATATCCAAAGTGTCGACAAGATGCTTCATTAGTTGTTGAAGATAATACAACTTGAAGGTTGCGATGATTCCTTGATCCATAGGTTGAAGAAGTGATGTGATGTTCGGTGGTAAAAACACGAATTGGATGTTGCTTACATAATCTGAGATGTCTGTAGAATGTCCAGGTGCATTGATTATTAGTAACAAGGCCTTGTCTGTGAAATTTCTATTCCTACAGTATTTAGTGCTGAAAGGTGATAGATAAGTCTTAATGTAATCTATAAAAATTTCTCATCACCCATGCTTTCCTATTAGATTGCCATATAACAGGTAGTGATGATTTTTCAATTCCTTTAAATGCACATGGATTTTCAGAATGGTAGACAAGAAGTGGCTTCAGTTTTACATCTCCCTCCATATTTCCTCCAAATAATAAAGTAAGCCGATCCTTGGCTGGCTTGTAATCTGGGGCTTTTCTTTCTTCTTCACATATAAATGTGTGAAGGCATTCATTTCCAAAAAAGGCCTGTTTCATCAACATTGAAGATTTGTTTCATGATATATCCTCCTTCCTGTATAATATTTAATAGCTCAGATGGAAAATTTGCGGCTGCACTACTGTCTGCTGAGGCGGCCTCTCCAGTAATTTTTATATTGTGTAAGTATCCACGCCTCCGAAATCTATCAAACCATACATGACTGCCTTTAAAATCTAAATCTCTGACACTTTCATCTCCCTCATAGATCACTTTTTGTCGAAGATCTTGAAAGAGTTTTATTGCTTTTCCATGAATTAATAAAAAAGATAATGGCACTCCTTGGTGATTACGTGAATCGATCCATTGCAGGAGAAATTTTTCTAATTTTTCGAATAATGGATGCCATGATTTCATGATTTTTGGAAAGTTTGAAGCCACTTTGTTTTATTGTGTCTTTGTTTTTCAAAATGGTAGCAACAGTAGACACAGATAATCCCATAGATGAACATATATCACGATTTCTTTCTCCTTTTTCCAGTCGACGTAAAATATCCACTTTGATTTCCAAGCTCAAAGATTTTCTTGATTTTTTCATGGCCATGATGATTAAATACAGTACAGTGTACAGTATTTAAAAAGAAAAATTTTATATCACTACGAAAAAAAAAAAGTGTACTTTCACAGTTTAAAAAATAGAGTACAGCAAAAAAAAAAAAAAAAAAAAACTAAATTTGAATTTAAGTTTTTAAATTCTTTTGCAGAAGTTTTTCATCGTAATGAAAAAAAAATCCATACTGAAGAGCACTTATTTAAAATTTGTATTACAGTACATATTACTGTATACTGTATTTATGTTTATTACTTATTTAAAATTATTAAAATTAAAAACAATGTTTAATTATAAATTATTTAATTGAACATAAAGACTTATTACTGTACACGTAAATCAGTCAACTTTAGAAAAAAAAATTCAACTTATTTTAAAAGGGAAAAAAACCCAATTGTACTAATTTTCTAAAAACATATGCTAAGTTTATTTTTCTTTTATTTTATATTTGCTATAAGTCGATTGTTGGAATCTTAATAAATACAGTATTTTTAGTAATCTAATAGTGCCCCCTCACTTCCGTTCATGTAGAAAGAAAAACATTTATTTTAAATACAATCTGTTTTTCTTTTTAAACTTTTCTAATTCGATATTTGCGTTTTAAAATGTTGTTTTTCTTTTGATTTGAAACAACTTGAGTGTAAACAATATGTTTATTAACGAAGTTACAAAATCAATAACTATTTTTACATAATTATCCAGGTGTTCTAAAAATAATATATCGTAATTAAAAAACACACCCATGCAGTTTAATATTCATACTTCGTGTTTTCCTGAAAGTTTGTGATGATGGTATTTTAGTTGTCCTGTACCGTATTTATATATTGGAGTATTTCATCATCTAATATAAGTGTTGAATGTCTTTAGAAAAATTAAACTTTATTTAAATAATCCAAGTACTGTACATTACATCTGGGTCTCTTTTTATGCAGACTTATTTAACACGATTTTGAAGTTACGCGATTCGTGTTTCACCGGAAGTCGATTTCCGATAATGCGCTATTACTTTAAATAATAAATTCCGCGCACTTACGTTATATTGAAAGTAATAGCACATTATTGGAATTCGACTTTCATCTTAGTAATTTCAATATTTTCAGTGCTTTATAATAGTAAGATTTTATGCAATAATGAAATTAAAATCATGATTTCCACATTTTACGTATACACACATTAAATTTTACAAGATTATAATGTAAATTTGTTCAAACATTGTGCATGTTAATTTTGCATTTTAAATCACATTCTGTTTTTGCTTTTTAAAAAAGAACATAATCAATTATTAATCATTTAGTGTTCACAAGTTTATTTTTAAAAGATCAGTAATAGCAGTGGGCATAATTAAAATCTGCTTTTTAATTGTAATTAACAATTTAAAAATTACTTAGGGGCGACTTGAAATTAATGTGATGTAAAATGAAATTTGATTTTTAAACGGAATTGAAAATTAAAAACAAAAATTAAGAATTTAATTTTTAGTTGTTAGTTTTAATTAAATTTTTCCCAGCAGTGGTGAATAAATGTCTTTTTATTATTATAAGTCTAAGTTCATAAACAATTAATAAAATCATCATCGTCGTCAACAGAAAACCATTAATACCACATGAGAGTGAACTTGCCGCTAGTTGTATTTCCTCTTGTGAGAATAATTGCTGAGATATTCTTGACTTCGTTTAAGGAGAAGCCAAATACATCACATCACATGAGAATCTGATTTTTTACTAGTTTGCAAACGAACGTGCTTTTGGGCAAATAGCGATAATAATTAAAATGTGTATAAAAAAATGTAAATTACTGTACTGTAAATTATGCATAAAAATATATTATTTTGAATAAAATTAAATATTATAGTTAAAAAAAGTTTGTCTTGTATCAATTTTTTTCAAATTTGAAATTTTTTATTAGTCATATTTTCTTTCCTTATTTTTTTTTGCGTGAATTTTAAAGTAATTTTATGTTGGTGCTTGCTTTTACACGAATTTTGAAAAATCACAGACCGCATCCCCCCCTTTTTCAATGTAAGTTACGTCTATTTTTGCACGATTTCGTTTGCGCGTGTTTTCTGAGGAACCTATCCATCGTGTAAAACGAGACCCAGGTGTATATTTAAATAAAATTTAATTTTTCTAAAGACATTCAACACTTATATGTATACAGTATTATCAACATATTAAAAATCCTTCTCCTTTTTCTTTTCAAAAACTTTATTTTCTTATCTCAATACTGAACATCTATATATATACTGTATATACAGTATTTATATAATACAAAACTCCAATGCTTCAACTGTTTATCTTCATACAGTCATTTTCAAGGATATCTCTCTTCCACTGCTATATTTTATTACTCTTTCTTTTACATTATTTAATTACAAATCAACTTTGAAACGTTGGAGTTTTGTATTATATAAATATATATACTGTATATGTTCAGTATTGAGATAAGAAAATAAAGTTTTTGAAAAGAAAAAGGATTTTTAATTTGTTGATATTATTGTAGAACATATATATTTTAAAAGAAAAAGTGGATGAACATTTGCTCTGTTATTATATATGATGTATACAGTATTATAGATTCAGTAATTATAGACATTTTAAGTTTATACGTTCTATATTCAAAATACTGAATGCAGCACTAACATTGTGTTTAACGAATAAAATATTGTATGTGTATATAATTACAGCAAAGTCATTACCTGTATACGTATTACAATAATATACTTTTGCTTTTGGGTAAAATGAATTTAATATACCTATTCTCTGACATCATCAGTGACGCAAAATTCAAGATGGCTGCCAAAAAAAATTTTTTTTTACATTTTTTCCCGATCATTATAGTGAAAAATCGATTGTAAATCGAAGTAGTGGGTACAAATTGATGATGATCGCTATTGTGAAATATCGCTAAATAATCAATTGCTAAGCAGGGTAAAGGTGTATATTTTAAAAATTGCTTGGAATTTGAATATTCATATTATGCATCAGGAATGAATGGATATACAGATGTGTGAATTAATAACATATACAGATTTTCTATTAAGAGATATAAGCTATAAATAAAAATATGCATATATTTTGTTTTATATTATAAAGTTTGTTATGACTTTATTGATTACCACAATTTTGTATGATTTTTTGCTAAGTAAAACCATATTATATTTATTATAAATATATGAATATTGCCCATATATTTTAATCAAAGTCATTTGTATTTGTGGCTAAGCTTAAGTGTGTGAAACCATTTCTTAAAATATTCATGGTTTGATGAATTAATGTGTTAACTTTATTATTGGAAAAATTGCTTAGTTTATTTTGCAATGTAGATTGTTTAAATCTATGTGAATTTAGATTATAGTGAGCAGGGAAGTAGGAAATGAAACCCTGGATGTTTATATTTGTAGGATTTGTCAAGAAGATAGCAGAATTAGCCTATATTATATCAAAGTAGTTGTTATACAAATAAAATTAATGTAGCCCTGTTTAATTGTATTTAATTCCATGGACAGTGTTTGATATTTGTATTTTAATGTTCTGCAAGTGCTGAAAAAAAGCCAAGACATTATTTCCTATGGGTATTAGATTAAGTCGTACCTCTTGCTTCACACTGCTTTCCATGTGGATTAATTAATTATTTTATACTATTGAGTCTTTACTCTAGTTATTCCTTCATATCTATACATTATATCTCTATCTTAATTTCATTAGCAATGCATCATGGAGTTGGGTAATCTGAAAGTAGAATAAATCTGGGTCTCGTTTATGCGGTAGATAGGTTCCTCAGAAAATGCGCACAAAAGAAATCGCACAAAAATAGACATAACTTACCTTGAAAAATTGGGGATAGGTTCTGTAATTTTTCAGAAATCGACATAGAAGCAAAGCAACAAAGAAAAATTACTTTAAAATTCGCATTAAAAAAATAAAAAAAATACAGTATGACTAATAAAAAATTTCACATATTTGAAAAAAATTAATACAAGACAAACTTGTTTTACTTTTTTTATTAACTACAGTATTTAATTTTACATTTTTTCATACATATTTTAATCATTACCGCTATTTGACAATATGCATTCATTTATGAACTAGTAAGAATCAGATTCGTGATGTGATGTACAACTAGTGCCACAATCAGTCTTGTGCTGCGTTAATGGTTTTCTGTTTCTATATTAAAAAAATGAGATCGCAATCAAAACAAAAAGATTATACATTTATCGTTAGAAAGATTATTTTCAGTTTATAAAATCAATAAAATCTTCGTTATTATTTATTTTAAAAATCTAAAAAAATATTTATTTCTGTTAATATCTAACTAAATACGTTTTAAAAGTTTAAAATTTTTGAATATTTATTGCAATATTTTTATATGTATGTATAAATCTATTATTATTATTTACTCATTAGTATAAGTAGGTTATTTACATAGAAGCTAAAATTTTAAATAAAGCTTCAGGCCATATTCACGTTAGCTGCTAATATAATGTTATATTTTTGGAAAAAAAAAGTATTTCAAGTCAAAATAAGTTGATTAATAATTTAAATTTCTTGATATCTAATAAATATAGCGAAATATGAAAAATATTAAGAAGAAACATGAATCGCATAACTTCAAAATCGCATTAAAATAATCCGCATAAAACGAGACCCAGGTGTAATGAATAAACTTAGAATGATGAATTGTTTTAAAAGAAGGCAAGATAGGTTTTGAATTAAGTAGAAATGCAAATGATCTTGAAAGTTTAATACTGATGATGAACATGATAAAGAAATCATCACTATTTCTAACATATTTTTAAATGTTTTTTTTTAATATTTTACGATTTTTCATAAATCAACAATATTTTTTGAAATAATGCATATTTTATAAAGAAACATCAAAATGAAGAATGTGAAGTGTATTACGAATGCTTATATATTTCAGTTAATTTTTATATTTTATGTTTTTTTGAACATGAAACATATAATAAACTTAGAGTGATACCAAACAAATTATTTTAATACATGAACAAACATTGTTTTTGTTAATTTATATTTTCAAGAATTAACTTAAAAATATATTTTGATTGATAAAAAATATTAGGCTAAGTATTTTTTTTTTATATTTACTGGAAGTAAAAAAGAATATTTTCTTATTCATTTAACTAGTAATAAACAGAATATAATTATGTAAGGTAAATGATAGAATTTAAATATTCATACATGACAAGTATTCTTAAGTAAAAGTTCATAAGCCAGAGTGAAGGCTTACATATTAATGATTTTTATATTGATAAAATGTAATCTAATATATTTTTTTTGTTTAATTTTATATATAATTTGTTTTAACTTTAATAAAATATTTATTAGTGTTTTATTATAAATTTATTGTATAAAGTTGTTTTGTTAAATAGAATAAATTTGTTAAAGTTGTTTTATAAAACTTTTGTCAGTGTTATTATTGATCTATTCACTTCCACAAGATTTGATCCACAGTATTATCAAAACTGAACATATAACATATTTTGCACATTATAAATAAAAATAACTTAATAAATGATAATTGTTGTTCAGAACATGGTATTGAAATATCATATAGTATAATATTATTTTTAGTCATAATTTATCACTTAAATTACTGCTATATGATTAAGTGTATTTCCTATTGCCACCTATTGTTCAGATTATATCATACTTTTAACACACCACATGAGAAATAAAAAAATTGTGTTATTTTTATTATTATTATGTTGACTGATTACTGATTAATAAATATAGTACCAATTGTTAGTTAGATTAAGTTGTTGTTGTTGTTGTTGTTGTTGTTGTTGTTGTTGTTGTTGTTGTTGTTGTTGTTGTTGTTGTTGTTGTTGATGATGATGATGTTGTTGTTGTTGATGATGATGATGATTGATGATGTTGTTGTTGATGATGATGATGATGATGTTGTTGTTGTTGATGATGTTGATGATGTTGTTGTTGTTGATGTTGTTGTTGTTGTTGTTGATGTTGTTGATGTTGATGATGATGATGATGTTGTTGTTGTTGTTGATTGTTGATGATGATGATGTTGATGATGTTGATGTTGTTGTTGATTGTTGTGTTGGTGGGGGGGGGTGGGTGGGGGGTGTGTGGGGGGGGGGGGGGGGGGGGGGGGGGGGGGGGGGGGGGGGGGATATATATATATATATAAAAAAAAAAAAAAAAAAAAAAAAAAAAAATTATTATTATTATTATTATTATTATTATTATTATTATTATTATTATTATTATTATTAGGAAGCAATTTAGTTATAATGGTCCTAAATTATTTAATATGTTTATAAGAGATTGTTCTGTGAATTTAATGAGCACTAGTTATTTGATTTTTAAAAAGCATTTATGGCACTGGTTATATTATGCTAAGCATTAGTTTTATTTTGTTTATTTTATTTTATTTTTGTTTATACTGTATGTTATGTTGTAATTATTTACTACTGTTATTGAATTTCCAAATGTAATATCTGTATAATTTTAATATTTTATGTTATATATATATATTTATTTATTTTTTGCATTTTATTAGTGTTTTTTAGTAAATACTCGTTTATCTACTAAATATTAGTTAGCTTTACCTAATTTTCTTAAAACATCCAGTAGGAAGCAATTTAGTTATAATGGTCCTAAATTATTTAATATTTATTTATAAGAGATTGTTCTGTGAATTTAATGAACACTATCTTATTTGATTTTTAAAAAGCATTTATGGCACTGGTTATATTATGCTAAGCATTAGTTTTATTTTTTTTTTTTTTGTTTATATTATATGTTATGATGTAATTATTTACTACTGTGATTGAATTGCCAAATGCAATATCTGTGTGATTTTAATATTTTATGTTATATTTATACTTTTTTTTTTTTTGTATTTTATTAGTGTTTTTAGTTGTTACATTTAAATTCCTCACACAAGATTTTTCTTGTATGGAATTTATCTCACTATATTATACATTTATTGTTTGCTTCATAATGAATAAATAAATAAAATAAAAAAATAAATAAATAAATTATTATTATTATTATTATTATTATTATTATTATTATTATTATTATTATTATTATTATTATTATTATTACGTTTCAATAAAGGCTTTATTGATCTCAATGGTTTACATAAGTTTACATCTAGAAAATTTGAAATTTAACATACAATGAATAATATTAGGGTAAACACATATAAATGAATTTAGTGGTTACACTTTGTGGTTAATGGTCTATAACAATATAAAAATTAAAAAAGCAAAAATAATCAGTTCTAAAGTTTGGGGAGCTTATTTAGTTTTGTCCGCATGTCACTTTGAATATTAGTTGTATGATAGTTTTCTTTGCAGCATTCACAGCATTGATGGTTGTTTTAACAATGACCATGTTGCTGCATATAAGTGGGGGTTGGTTATTATTTTATCTATTTCGAAGGTGTAGCAGTTTGTTACTAAATGTAGCTGGGTGTCGTCTGGTGTTATTGCCAATTAAGAAAGTACATCGGGTGCACCAAAACGCATATAGAACAAATGTGGCTGCCCTAATGCTAGGTATTGATCTTCCCTGAAAAGCAGCTATTATGAGATTAATGATTGTACCCGGTTTTCTGTAGGTGTTACACATCATCTGTCGTGTTTGGTTAAGTGCTACACATTGATAAATAAAGTGGTCCAGTGTCTCTTCTGCTCGATGGCAGAGTCCACAGAAGGGGTCAATAGATATATACATTCTTTTATGATAAAGAAAGTGGGTTGTTGGCAAGGCAATGAGATTGATTTTCATGATAAAATCAAAGTATTTGGGCTCTAGAGCCCATTTTTTATATTCCTTGAGTAGTCTCTTGTTGTTAATTCCTAGTATAGGTTGTATAACATTAGTATCTGCTTCTCTGTTTATTAAACCATAAATATCCCAGTATGAATACTTATGCAAATACTATTCTGGAATCTTGTCTGTGGCTTTGCATTGGTATATAATGTTGGTGAAAAAGGAACCTTTTGGAGGTGGTCTATCTGTTGGAGTAACTTCTAGCAAGTGGTTAATTTTGGGGTATTTGGCAAGTATTGTGATTATTGAGTTCCTTAACTTCTGTATATGAAAAACATTGATGTTGTGCAAACCAAGTCCATTTTTTATTAGAGGTTGGCTAAGTTTTTTTGTGGAAATTGCTACTGTTTTTCTGGCCCAAAGTAGTTTATTATATATGGTTTTAATTTTTGAAATGAACCCCTTTGAGAATAAAATAACCGGTACATAGTAAGTTATTTTGGTTGTGATAAGCTGGTTAATTAACTGTACTTTAGAATATAGTGAAAGATATGCCTTGGACAAGGAGTTTATAATTTTTGTGGCTTCTTCTTTAAGTTTATTTTGGATATGGCATCTCATTCCTGTAATTCCCATATGAAATGGGAACCCAAGAAAAGAGTTTGGTTTTGATTTGTAAATTGATGTACATGGTTTACCAGTGTATAGAGACCAGGCTGTGGTTTTTGCTAGATTAAATGTTAATTCATATTTTTGTGAATATTCTTGTAATATCTTTTGGAGTTGCGGTATTTGTTTTTTTGATGTTAGGAATATGGTAACATCATCCATATAGGTGATGCATGTAGTGCGCTGTGTTGTGTCTGGTATCTCGATCCCAGTAAATGCATTTTGTATGCTTTTAATAAGGGGATTGATGTAAAATATAAACAATAGTGAACTAAGAGGGGATCCTTGGGATATAGATTTGGTGGGTGTAAAAGATGGTGAGTTTCTTCCATTTAAAGTTATATGGATCTCTCTGTTCAGAAGCAGGTTAGCAATTATATATAGATGTGTTCTAGGAATTTCTGTGTCTTTTAGCATTTTTAGAAGTGTGTATATATTGACTGAGTCAAATGCAGCTTCTATGTCAAGCTGCACAACAACGGGTCCATATTTTTTCCACTGTTTTACTGTTGCTAGAATTGCTTTGAAGAATAAAGCTGCTTCTGTTGTTGAAGAGTTTTTCTTTGCATATTGTGCTTCGGAGATAAGTGGCATTATATACGGTTCAATTTCATCTTTAATAATTTTCTCCATAATTTTGATCGGCAAAGGTCCCATAGATATTGGTCTGAGGTCTGTAATAGGTGGAATAATTGCTTTCTTTTTATTATAGGGTACTATGGCTATTGGATAGACACCCTCCATGGGTTGAATTTGTTGCGCTAGATGGTTTGCTAACTGACACAAATATTCTGTTGTGAATTTACTTAGATGCTTTAATACAAACAATGGAACTCCAGGACTACCTGGATGGCAAGCGTTTTGAATAGTATTTAGTTTTGTTGTGAATGGATCTTTTGTGAATGGGGTTTTTGTCTCTGGTGGGCCAAACAGATTATGTAGTATTTTATATGGTTGTCTTTCTTGTAATTTCTCTTTAAAATATTCAAAAATTGGCATAATCATATTGTGTCCTGCATATGTTCCACTATTTGTATATAGTGCCATTGGCACTTTTACATCTGGTTGGTTCCCCAGCGCCCATCTTATATAATCTCTTGTCCAAGTGTGTGGCCTGGTTAGGCATACCTTGCTTTTCTTTATTTTCAGATAGCTTTTGAGTTCTTCACATGCTTTATTGTATGCATGTGTAAGCTTGAATATATACTGCTGGGTGCAGTGTGATGGGTTAATCATGATTATTCTCTGGTGTAACTGATCTGCCAGAGACAAAAGTTTTGATGGTGGAGGTTGTTTTTTTGTTATATGGTTGATGTTAAAGGACAACATTCCCATAAATGCTAGATATTTCTGGACCGGGTTCAAAGTCATATCTTTGATTTTGTTTAGCATTATGTAGGTCTCAGAGAACAGAAATTCAGGGGTTGTTTCTGGAAGTAAAACTCTTATTGTTCTTGTAAGTGGAAAGGGTGATATTTGAATTTGGGCACAGTCAATTGTGACTATTTGAGCTGAATGATCGGAAAAAGTTGAGGGAGTTAGTTTTATTTCAATAAGGTGGTGAAGCATTGGAGAATAAAAGCACAGATCAATAAGTGAAGAGAAGCGATTATTGTGGAAAGAGATGGCATCATCTGGCAAAAAACCTTGGCCACTCATTAGTGGTATGTTTATTCTGTGAAGCCAATGTTGGGTAAATTCCTGATATTTTAAATTAAAATCTCCAATTAAGATGGTTGGGTTTGAAGTTGTAGCTAACCTTGAATTAATGTTTGCAATTATGGTATCTATTTTTTTATCCTGTAAAGGCATATATACAAAAACCAGATTTATTGTTATGCTTTTTTGGTTGAAGGTTGCAATTAATAAGTTCATGTCAATGTGAATTATTTTGAACGTTGTGAATGGGCAATTTCTAGCAATTATGAGTCCAGTTCCAGCTGAGGGAGAGGAAGAGTGTCTGGAGCATGCACAGAAACCTTCCATATTTAAATGTTTGGCTGGGTCAGTTTGTGATCCAGCATAAATTTTTGTCTCAAGTATACCAAGCAAGTGTGGTTGTATATCCTTGATCCAATGTTTTAACTTATTAATTTTTGAGGTTGAGTTCAAACCCCTGACATTGATTGCCGCAATTTTTATTTTCATTATATGTTTTTTGGTTGAGATTTAAATATTAGGGTTGATCTGGTGTTTCTTCCCATTCATTCTCATATTCCATTTCCAGATCTTCATCTGTTTCCACTGTAGTTGTATTGTTGTGATCAGAAAGGCTAAGGTTGGATTCTGTTTTGATTTTTTTGGGCCCTCTATTTTTCTTTGGTGGGCGGCCTGGTCTTCTTCTTTGTTCTGTGTCAGCTTTGGTGATTTGAGGCATATTTGGGGTGATAGCTTCCATAATTTCCATTGTTGTATTATTTTTAATATTGGGTGTTTGGTGTGTTATATATATTTTTCTTGATCACTATTACTGTGTGAGTTTATTTGTTCTTTTATTATCTCTTTTTCATCAGTATTTTTGGTAGGCTGACTTAGATTGTGCGCTATTTTTTCCATTGGAGCCTCTTGAGGTTGTTGACTTTCTGTTTTTTTATCAGTGGGGGTTTGAATTCTATTGGTTGATTTTGTTGATAAATCCAGAATTTCAGGTGCTGGCAATGTGTGTGCAGTTTTTTTATTATTCAATTGCTGTGGATCTGTGGTTTTTTTATTAATTTTTTCTTGTTTATTAGTTGTTTTCGTTATCTGTTTTGTACTGTTTGATTCCGGTTGGTGAGCTTCTGTTGGTTGATCTTCAGAGCTCGGTTGGTTTTTTTGGTTGATTTTGGTGTTGCAATCGATTGCTAAGTGTCCGGTTTCACCGCACGCAAAACATCTCGGCCTTAATCCTTTTATGTGAATAGTCAGTATTGCATTCTGGTCAATTATTTGTGTTGGAATATCCTCCGGGTTTACATTGTCATTCAGCTTTATTTTGAAATGAAAGTTGTTGCTGAAAACCAGTATGGGGGTGTCGGATAAGTAGATTTGTTTTATATAAATAGCTTTGCCAAATGACTGTATTAATTTTTGAAAATCCTGAATGGTATATCCGAAGTAAGTGTTTTTAATTATTCCGTTACAATAGTTTTGCAAGCTTTGATTGACTATTATTAGCGCGTAGTTTCCCAAAGTTTTTACTTTAGTTTGAAATCTTGCACGCTGATGTTCATCGAAAAACTGAATTGCAACGTATCGCGAGTTTGGATGCTCTCCAATACTAGAGACTGTATCCCACAATGCTGTTGCTGTCAGCTCCTCGTAAAGAAGCTCCCTGGGGAATTTATAGAGTGTTAAATTCCTATCAGTGACAGCTAACACTAATGACCTCGGTGAAAAAATTTTTTGGAAAGTTGCGAATAATTTTTTTGGGATGGTGCTGTTGAAATTAACGTTTATTTCTTGCAGTTCATCTTGATTCCATATCGTTGGGGAGGGCTCTTCATTATTGTTTTCCATGAGGTTTAAATTATTTATGTCGGCTTGATTTACCTTCCTAAATCTTGCTGTCTGTGTTAATGCTGGACTTTTTTCGATGCTGTGAAGCTGCTGGTTTATTTTTGTTATGTTTGCGTATGTTTTTGCGATAGTGGTAGTTTTCATTTTATCGCCGTTTGTTTGAGCGCAATTTACGTCGTTTGCTTCTTGACGCAACGCCATGCTTATGACGTTAGAATTTATTTTTTGTTATGAACGACCGTATTACTTACTTTTTGCTAGAAAACAACTGTTCAGTAATTACCATCGCTGTCTTTATCTATCACAGATATATATCACAGTTTTTAAGTGTGAAAAACGATTAGAATATGGGGAAAAAAAGATTATTAATAAGACCTTCGTTCTTGATGACTTAGGCATACACGCGCATGCGCATTATTATTATTATTATTATTGTTGTTGTTGTTATTATTATTATTATTATTACTACTACTACTACTACTACTACTACTACTACTACTACTACTACTACTACTACTACTACTATTATTATTATTATTATCATCATCATCATCATCATTTATTTAGGTGTAGTTGAAAATGATGCAAATCCCTCATCATACTTGGCTACAAGATGTGAAAAGTTGG
This sequence comes from Epiperipatus broadwayi, assembly GCA_028023455.1. Classification (NCBI taxonomy): domain Eukaryota; kingdom Metazoa; phylum Onychophora; class Udeonychophora; order Euonychophora; family Peripatidae; genus Epiperipatus; species Epiperipatus broadwayi. The sequence continues at coordinate 5,373,751 of JAQFVV010000016.1, forward strand.
TTAATGATTTCATTTAAAGAACCTGAGATGATTATATTTAAATAACAGAGATTATAATTTGTTTAGTATAATATATTAGATTATTTGTAACATTTTAAAGTCCTAAGAATACTATAGATTTATATTCTTATTTGAAATGGGGGGGGGGATAGTATTTTTACGCCATTGAGATTATGTTCTTTGGAAAATGTTCTCAATGTAATCCAATAACTATATCTTCACTAAATGTCTAATGACTATTATTAGTATATTATTTATTTATTTAATCGAACCATATATTCTTTATTATTAATTTTGAGCTAGTCTAACAGTAGAAATTAGTTTAAGATAGTGTTAATACTTGTTTCTATTACATTAAGATTTAGAGTTTCAGCCGAAACATTATTTGTGTATATTTTATTGATAGCTTGGTGAGGGTACAATATATATAATCAAATGAGCACGTATATTATGTACACTCATAAGTGTGTATACAAACTAGTATAATTTCATTTTTAATGTATTACGAATGTAAAAATGTAAAGATGCCTATCAATAATAATCAAGTGATTTATTGCTTGAGAGTTCATAAAAAATTTAAGCACCTATGATAAAATGAATTCCATGTGGAGAGTAAAATGTTGACTAATTTCACCATTCCTAAATAACAATTGCGTGGTTCAGTAAATCAAAATATTTAAATACTAGTCTACTATCATTTCTATATGTGATGAGTCACTTTATTGTGTAGTTTGTTCTTCAATTCATCTACATAATAGTTTGAGCATGTACTACATTCTATTAAATATAACAAATTCTCATTTGCAATTGAGATGACTGAGAACATATTTAAAATTGTTAGTATTATTACCTTTGATCATTTCTGTTTTCATAATGTTGATATGTAAGATATCTTTTATCATCACTTAGAAAATAACTTCCTTCTAATCTTGAAATATTAGTAAATTTTAATTTGTCTATCAGCTTTAAGTAGAATAAAAATATAAATTTTTAAAATACTTTGTAAAATTTAGTGTCGTAAAATATTTTTTAGTATGTAATTAATATTGAAAAATTGTTATTAAAAGTGAGAACATTATTAACATATTTTAAGTAATAAAAGTTCTTTACTTTCAAATATGATAATATCATATTGGTGATGTGTAACAATAAGGGTCCATATTTTCAAATTTATTGCACAAAAACTTATTATGTAAAGAAATAATTGTTATACTTCACTTCTACAAAATGTAACAAATCATAAATAGTACACTAAGATGCAGCTGAAAATAAGTTTATGAATTTGAAAAACAAAAACAAATTTAGGCTAAGCACTTTTGAGAGCTTATTTTACTGTTCTCATATTCATAGCTAAAAAATGTTATAAGGTAGAGGAAAAGATGTGTGAGTTTGAATATAATAGAGAATATTTAAATTTAAGTAAAATATAAGTTTCTCATAATTTAAATTCTTTTAACTATTAAAAACTTACTATAAGAAATAATAAGACTTGGATGTTTGAGTAGTTGTTATGTAAGATTACATAGATATAACTATCAGTGGATTTGTTCTAGGCCTCAGTTGTAAAAATATTATTAATGAAAAAAATTTTGAAGTCAAGAAAATGAGCTTCGATCTTATTTTTGATTGTAAAATTTATATTTTCATTAAAATTGTTTGTGAATCTAAAAAAATATATAAATTCTATCTACATTAAAAATATCATCTAAATAACTAGATCAGATATTTTTAATTGTACGTAAAAATGTTGGTATAATTTGATATTATTATGCCCATGTTGATATTTTGTTTTTAAAAGTAATACAGTGAGTCATAAAAAAATTTTAAAAATTAATAATGTAGTTATTAATAATAAATTGAAAGAGCATATATATACACTATGCGTGATTATTCATTCACGTTCATTCAAAAATTAAAAATAATGGCAAAGCATTCGAATTTCATCACAATTCAACATGCCATGAACAATATTCTTTTCCTTCAATACCCCATCCCCTTATGCTCTATCTAACTGATTGATGTTTTTAGGTTCATATTGACTTCAAATTTTTTGCAATTATCTCTACTTGCTGCTATTCATTTTAAATTCTCAGTTAAACATTTCAAACTTAAAGCTTTCTGATGCAATTCCAGACGGTTTTATAATTATTTTTTATGCCTCTACTTAATACTAGTTTTCATTTTATCACTCAAAAAAATACTTTACATTTTTTTTTTAAATTTCTTTAAACATTTAGTTTCATACTTAAAAACATTTTATTACATGAAATATTATGCGCCATATTGTGGAAAAAATAAAAATAAAAAAGAATCATAAAATGTTCTTCCATATAATTTGAATAAATATTATTAATAAACATGACTGTGTACGATGCTTTGAGATGGAAAATGACTGTTTCTGAATTGTAAAATTTATTAAATTTCCAAATTTTAATGTTTCAATTTTTTTGTTCATATATATATATTGTTTTATATTTTTTTCTTTTAGATAATGTACAATTACAATAGTGTAAATTGATACAACTTATTTTTTTTAAATTAGATACATATTTAAAGGCTGTAATGCTGATATTTTCAAGATTTTTAAATTGTAAAACAGAAAAGTTACAAAAATTCTTTGATTTAAGTAAGAGTAGAGAATTTTAACATTGTCCAAAATCGGAATCCAAAAATATGCAGTTTTTAATAATAAATGAATTAATAAATAATATCAATCAAGCATACATAATAGAAATGACTGTTCAGCATGTAGTCATATATATCTGGTTTATATCATACAATTTTAGATCAAAAATTTTATGTATTTACATAGCAATTATGTTAATAAAATTCTTTCCATTATAATAAATATAATACTGAAATTAACATAATATTACAACTACAGCTATTTCAAAATATATTTGGCATTAGTTTAATAATTATAATAAATATAAAGCTACATAACAATGTGTATTTTTCATCTATGACTCATTCGAATAATTAAAAATAAAAGCATTAATATTTATTTTGTATATAATTAAAATTTTACCTATCCAAAAATATACTTCTATGTATCTTTGTTTAAAAAACAATATTTTTAAAAAATGTTTTTGTGGCACGATGTCTTCCACTTCATGTAAAATAACTGACAAGATTATGTGAGTGCATGAATTATGTATGATAACATTGTGCATTTAAATTATTTCAAAGAGATTTTCTGAAGTTCTGATTGGTTATTTCTTGAGAATGGATATTACATTAACATATATATTTAAGACTACAAAAAGGAGTTTGCCGATAACTGAAAATCTACCGATTAATTCTTCCTTAAGACTTTAACCAACCAAGTAGACAAATTCCTAAGTCGCACCCCCCCCCCCCATATAGTCTCACTGCAGCTGTTATTATTATATGTATTATTCATATGGTGAATGAATGTATAAGGGCTGCTCACTATTATTCATCAGCTAGTTTAGTGAATTTAATGATTTTTTATCTTTGAATTTAAAACAAAAAAATACTTTATACATTTTCTTTCATTGCCTGATAGTTCTTAACTAAAACAAAAGTTGAGTTTTCTTAAAAATTGAATGTGTGTATGAATATATTTTGTTAAACATTTACTATCATAGCAAACAAAACTAAATTATAGCCTTACTTTCAGGACCCTATTAAAATAGTTGACAACTAAAAATAGAGGTGACTAAGAATCTCCTGATTGTGGTTCCAGAATGTCTTTCAATTATGTCATTTCATTTAATTACTTACACCTGTAGATAACTTATAAATCAAGAAAAATTGTATAAATTGGAAAAAAGGTCTAATATTCAATGATGACTGTTGGATTTTGTGAAACTAAAAGAAAAGATGAAGACTATTTGAAAAGTGCACATGCATTTCTTATAAAGGCACAAATATTGAAAGAATAATGAAGTGGGATTCTTTATAAATAAAAATTGTACAAACAACATTGTGAAAATTGACAGATTATTTAGAATGGCAAAATTATTAATTTAATGAAAAATACCAATTGCAGATAACTCTGGTCTATGCCGTAATAAAATCTACTTGTCTAGCAGCAAATTCTTTCTCTCTCACAACATTTTTGCCATCTAGAATAAGCTTTAATAATTAATAGATGTCAGATGCCAGTGCTTAATGAATCCCTATCCAGTTCTGTTCTATCCAATACCCTCAGATTAATTTCTGGCTTATATTTTTATCAGTGAGGAGCTTTTGAATTATCAGTAAGTAGCTTTTGAATCTAGGAGTAATGACCCAGGATCTTTTTGATCTAATTCATGTTTTCTCTAGCAGTCATTACTTACTTCTTTTTGTTTTATTATCAAATTAGCAGCCCAAATTAAAAAATATGTTAATATTTTCGATCCAAGCTAATTTGCTTGGAAATCTGAAATCAATTCAATATCTATATATTATGACAATCTCAGTTTTTAAGTAACTATAGTTATTTTTATTACTTTGACCAGGATGGTATCAAACTAATAAGACATCACATGATTCCTACTTACATCATGTGGTTCAGCTGCAAATTCTTTTTCTTTCACCATATTTTTACCATCTATAAAGAAGACACATTAGATCCAAAAAACTCCTAATTGATGCAAGTCAGAAATTAGAAAATAGTCTGGAGATAAAGATTTAAAAAGCACTACCATCTGACAGTTACTAATTATTAAAGCTTATATTTATTTTAAAAAATGTGGGTAGAAAAATAATTTCTACTAAACAGCATTACATAAGCAGAGGTTATGGCCAAGGAATAAAAACTACCAGATCCAAAAGCTCCAGTGATGAAAGCCGTAGTCTGAAGATATCAGATAAAATAGCACTGGATAGAAATTTAATAAGCAATTGCTATCTGGTATCTATTGATTACTAAAGAATAAACTAGATAGCAAAAATGTGGTGAAAAAAAAAAATTGCTGCTGACCAGCATAATGCAAGCAGGAGTCATATGATGACTTATTGGTTTTAAATTCTCATTGTGATAAAAAAAGTAGATTTTTGTATAGATGTTTGAAATGCTTTTAATCACCAAACAATTTAGAATTGTCATGAAACTGCTGGGGATAGATTTGGTTATGACGTTTAGAAATTAGAGATGAAACAGAGTTGTAAAATTTAAAAAAAACAAACAAAAAAACAGTGTCTATGATAGAAATAAATGTAGAAGGACCCAAATGAAATTATAGCACAATTGGATTATAATTTGACAAAAAATATGTATTTCAAGGCTGTAATATTTTTAAAAGATTTAATGCACAAACTAATCAACAATTAGTGAGATGTAAGACATATATTAATGCAAAACAAGAAACACTAAAGTTATTTTAAAAATCATTATTAGCAGTCGATATTCCTAATCATCAAAAATATTTCAATGAGTTTAAAATAGAACTTGCAAATCATTTTAAAATAACAACAGATTTCAAAGAACTGTGACAAAAATAAATGGTACAAAAAATCAAGAATTCACCAGTAAAATATCAATCAAAATAATGCATAATATATATATAAACATTTAAAAATGACTCATTAAGAAAAATGATATGGAAAAAAAATGATTTAAACTAGTATAAATGGGAATTGACAAAGAAAGTTAGATAAGAAAATAAAAGTTTCAAAAATATAAAACAATATCTTGTCATTGAAGGGATATGTTTTAGTATAAGAAAAATTGAAACTAATATTAAGAAGATGACACTTTGAAATGTATAAAAATGTTCTACAAAAAATTATATAGTAATAAAAAACAAAACAAAAAAAAAAATATCCCTTATAATTATAATATCTGAATTGTCAAACATTTTAAATGAACAGATGTGGCATACAATTAAATCAATGAAGAAGGGAATAGCTTAGAAATTAATGGAATCATTATTCATACCTTAAAAGAAACAGGTGAAAAAATAAAAATAAAATATTGGCAAAACTATACATCAAATATGTGAATAAAAAAGATGTATCAGATTATTGGGAAAATGCAATTACAATATTGATATTTAAGAAAGAAATTACCAGACCTATCAGACTTCTACCAGTTCCATACAAAATCTTTATCAAGATAATTATAATTTATTTCTAGCTAATTTTGGATTCAAACATCCAAAAAAATAAAGCTAAATTTAAAAATGGCTTTAGCGCAGTGGATCACATTCAAATATTTTAGCATGTTCATTAATTTATAGATGGCCAGTACACTAAATGGTATTTGATAGTCTAGAGCATTGATGATGATCAGCACTGATATCATGATCCCAGCATTGTAGTTATTTTAGCATTTACGTATGTGCAAGCATACAAAATATTAATAACTGCTTTTATATTATGCTCTAAATTTGGCACTGGCTAGATAATAATTAGTCTAAAATTTTATTGTGTACTTTTTTAATTAATTAATTAATTTTTAATTAATGCTGGTGATAATATATTTTCAAATTTATTATTTTTATTTACAATACTGAGTCTTTGCTCACATACAATGATGCTTTTATTAATGAGTATTCAGTATTTGGAGAGGATGATGATTGGCATCTCAGTTATATTCCTCATTATTCAAACGATTACAATACAATGTGTGTATGTGTATATATATATAGAAAATGTGCAACACATTCTAAATACATCATATTATTTGGATTTGAACAATAATTCAATTTAATAATATGAAAAAAAGATAAAAATAACTTTTATTAACAAAAACTAACTTTGATTCAAACTACCATAACTTAAGATTACTTTGTCTTATTGTTCACACTTGAATAATAATTTAGCTTAGCAGAATATTGTTTTTACTTTTAAATATACACCTGGATCTCTTTTTATGCAGTAGATAATAGGTTCCACGGAAAACTCCCATTAAAAAAATTGCACAAAAATAGACTTAACTTACCTTGAAAAATGTGGGATATGTTCCATAATTTCCAAAATTTACATAAATCTATAGCAACAAGTTAAAATTACTTTAAAATTTGCTTAAAAAAAAAAAAAGCAAATAAAGTATGATTAATAAAAAATGGTTCATATAACGTAATCAGGCTTGGCCACCTGATGGCATTCTGGCTCGCCAAAACACCTAACAAATGCCGTTTACAAGGCCTGACTTACGGCTATAGAAAACATCTATGTTTGTCTTATCCATTAGAAGGCCGTTGATGATGACGTAACACAGAAATAATACGGCCTGTTTCTGCTTCGCGACAGTTACTGTGAATCCACACACTTATCTTTCGTGTACAGTTTGATATATATGTGCAGGTAGTTTGATTAGTCAAATTTTTACAATATACGTTACACAATCTTGGTATTTGTAATGAATTTAAGAAGCCTGACTTTATAGTAATTTTCCAAATGGCCATACCCTTATTTAGAGAAGGTGTAATGTGTAAAAGCTTGCCGAGGGTACGTCAAAACGAATTCGGCCGAGTTCGCGTGCGAAATCTCGTTTTCACGTGAAATACCACGTAGTTCACAAAATGGCTGGCGATCGTGTAACTTTTTCCGCAGTTGCCAAAAACAGAAGCAGAGTATTTCTGCTGTCCAATAAAAATATACACGTCTTTTTGTAAATTTCATAGAAAGCACATATTATAAACATGTTTAATAAGTAAAGAAGACATTTATATGTTTTTGTTGTTGTTTAAAAAAGTTTGAGTTTCTTTATTTTGTCCGACTACGGTTACGATTTTGATATTTTTTATTTTAGCATTACAAACAACAGAACCCTAACCCTAAAACTAGCCCTAAAAGTAACCCTAAACCTAACCCTACACAGTTGTTTTGTTATGTTGAAAGCAATAATTAAGTGAAAGAAATCACTAAATAGACACCGCAGAGTAGCTAAAAAGGAGGAATGACGATAATTTGTCCAAAAACAGCGATTTAAAAATAAAAAAAAAAGGTTGTCATTTACTAAATACAAAATTAAAATTAAAAAGGCATGAAAAAAAAAAGTCATAGCAATCAATAAATTAATAACCAAAAAAAACAGCGATTTAAAAATCATACGGCCCCGAAAAACGTACATTGTATTGTTTTTGACTGCCAACAACACCATCAAGTGGCCAAGCCCGATTACGTTATAATAACCAAAATTTTAAATATTAAAAAAAAATTGATGCAAGACAAACTTTTTTTACTAACTATTTAATTTTATTCAAAACAATATATTTGTATGTGTAATTTATTTTACATTTTTTTATACATATTTCAATCATTATCACTATTTGACAATATGCAGTTCATTTGTGAATTGATAAGAAATCAGATTCATCACAAGAGAAAATACAATTAGTGCCAACTTCAGTCTTGTGCTGTGTTAATGGTTTTCTGTCAACAATGTAATCGATAATTAAACTTTGAGATGATGATTTTACTAATTGTTTATGAAGCTCGCGATATTCAGATTACTATGTCTAGCTGTTAGAGAATTCACTTCCACGAGAGCAAGTATATATATAACACGCTTCCGCGAGGTGTTAATAATGGTTCAATTTTCTTTTATACACATATATATATGGAGAAACTTTTAGACAGAAAAAAGTTACAAGCAAAAATATTTTAAAAACTTTTAAAGATACATTCTTTTTAAGAAGAAATTAAAAGTTTTTATTTTTACTTGTAACTTTTTCTGTCTAAAAGTTTCTCCATGTATATGTGTATAAAAGAAAATATAAACATACATATTTTAAAGATATATTCTTTTTAAATAGAAATTAAAAGTTCTTAAATATTTTTACTTGTAACTTTTTTCTGTCTAAAAGTTTCTCCATGTATATATATGTATAAAAGAAAATATAAACATACACATATATAATACCAACATATAACTATTTAGCTCTCGTTGGAATTTAAGAGCTCATTCATAATTCGTGTCATTAAAAAAGAAAATGATTTTCCAATTGATTAGAAAGTTGAAGACTTTCTCGAATCATTTTTGCTGTGAAACGAACAAGTTCCACTTCTGTTTTATTATCTTTTTCTAAATCTTGTGCAGTATCTAAATTTATTGCCAAACCTTTTTCCAACAGGCATTTAAAATATGTAAAATTTAATGCGTGTATATAAAACGGGGAAATCCCAATTTTAAGTGAAATATGAACTTCTTTATTGCATAAAAGAAAACCACATAAAAAGAAAGATATTAAGAAACATGAATCACATAACTTCAAAATCGCATTAAAAAAATCCGCACAAAAAGAAATCCAGGTGTGTATATATTTATATTAATTTTATTAATTATAAAATCCATTATTTTAATTACTATTAGTAATATCATATTTCAAATAATACATGTTTTATAAAAATGTTTTCAATATGGATGCTCTAAAAATATTATCAATAAAAATATATATATATATATGCTTTCATACAACTTAGTAGTAAAGATTTATAATTTTTTTTCAAATTAAATAGGAAAACACAAATTTCCATATTATAATTTTATATAATGCAAAATATTTATTTTTTAATAAAAAAATAAAAAATCAAACCTGTAGACTATTTCATTCGTTGAACTTTCATCAAATGAATAATCAAATCTGAATGTCTGATTTTCAAGATATTTTGTTAAGTCCACTTTTAATTTCGGCTCATGCACTACAGTGTGTTCCTTATTGGGTATAGTAATAACATCTACTTCTTTCCTAATTTGTTCTGCCAAAGAAAATAATTAGATTAATATAAGCTTTAATTAATTTAAATATACATAACTATTTTTTTAACATACCTTTTTTATTTAGGGGCCTTTTACGGACACAGACACATATTTGATGATCTTCTACTTGATCAAAATTAGTAATAGGCCGAAAGTCTAAAGTTCCTCTGTATTCCCGTATCATATTTAAAAATTCCCAATTTGGATTTCCTGGATCAATTTCCATCATTTCTTGTTTAGCTAGCCGCTGTTCTTCTTGCCGAGCTCGCCTTTCTTCACGATTTTTTTTCATTCGCTCCACTTCTTTAACACAATTAGATCTCCGTCGACCAGGAACATTTACACCAATTGAAATTTTCTGAACAGCTTGTATAAGCCCTGGTGGTGCAATTCTATTTTCAAGATGTCCATTTTGTGAAGGAGCTCGAGCATAGCTTGCTCTTGAGCGTGCTAAAGGAGCTAGTAAATATATATGCATAATAAATGCTATAACAATATTTTTTTTAAAAAAGTTTAAATACAGATTATATAATTTTAAAATATATATGAGTAGATTTATGCATTAATAAATTTCTATATTATTTTATAGGTTGAATAGTTTTACAAATGCAAACCTAATACTTGAAAACTTTTAAGTCACACAAAAACTATAAATTCTGTAATGCACTTATTTAATAAAAACAATTAATTTTAAAAAATCAAATCAAACTATGTGCTGCAATACATATTGATCTTCAATTATATACTTAAAAATGATAAAAAGTTTTGAATTTTATGCTAAACATTTTTAAAGCAAATAACAACAAAAAAAATCTAAATATTATTCACTTTTGTATCCATCAATATAATGTAGCAAACATATGCAAAGACTACAATTTACATACAGAAATTTGAATAGCTAAAAAATGAAATCAGTTTATCCATTACTGATTCTCATTATACATAAAATATAAAACAAAAATTTTGTAATTATATGCTTAGTATTTATTCTCAAAACAATTAATAATAGGGGAGGGGGAGGTAAATATCTAGTTGTTTTTATCTTCATTGTTAAGACAACTTACATAAAGATATTTATTTATGAAAAAGTTGAATTGTTACAAACAAAAACAGTTTAACTGTTATTAATTCTCAATTTTGTATAAAGAAAAATAAAAAATTTGCAAATCTCAGACAAGGCAATGACAGCAAATCATATAATAAATCAACATACATACCCAAAGATCACAATCTATGAAACAACATACAAGTATTGTGATAAAAGAGCATAGTTATTATATTTTTTGCCATATATGGAATGCAAAATTTCTTCATAGTCTAGTAAATCCAAATAATAATTTATTTATTTTTTCTTTAATTGATAATCTTTTTTAATTAATCAGCAACTGCTACAATGCATTTTAATAATAAGCAGACTACTGTTTTTAAGATATGTATTTATTTTATATAATTATTGTTTTAAATTTGATTTTTTTTATAAGCATTATTTACAATAAATAGTAAAGTGGCTGCATAATAGTCTGAGGCATCAGCAGAGCAAAAGCTCTAGCTCTTAGTCATGATTGGTGGCCAGATATTAGCGTAGACACAAGGAAAAATAAAAATAATGATTATGATTTTCAAACAACTACATTTCCAGAGAATGCACCTAGTGAGTTGAAACAATTCACAACAGTATGCTAAAAGAAAGATAAAAAAACCCACGTATCTTAATAACTTGTAGTAAGTTTAGAGATTAAAACCTTATCTCTGAGCTTGGGAGAAGTAATGATATGTATGTTCATATTTAAATGCACATAAATATATAGGTATAAACTTAATGAAAAAAATCTAACACGTTTAATAAATTACAGAATTTTAAAAGACTGATTCTTTTTAAAATAGTAAGTAACTTTTAAGATTAGAAAAAGATTGTTTTCTAAAAAATAATAAGTCTAATTAATGAGGGTAGAATACATCGTTCATGAAATAAAACAATTAAAGGAATTTGTGTTTAAATTTCCTTCATAAGATAAACTGAAATAACTCATTAATTAAAGTCAGAAGTAACGATGTAAATTCTTGTATGGAGAATTGAAATGAAGAATCACCTGAGGGGATGGACGGGAGTACAACCCAATCAACTTCAGGGATAAAAACAGTAAATGCCTCAATACGAATTGGATCAAGAAGACTTCACTTGATTCTCAGAGCTTAACCTGTGCACAAGGACATAAGCTGGAGCTGAATGTCTTCCTTGGCACAGTGAGTCAAGTGTGGAGAGGTGGCTCTGAATGTGGCAACAGGACTCTTACATGATGTATTGATCTACATTATTATTATTTATGTACACCTTTGGACCTTATTATATAAAATAAACGTATATATGTAAATAGTTAAAACACTATTAATTATCATTCAGTAAATAATCTAAATATTAACTGTGTAGTGGTGATTTGTACTTGTGGCAAGTGTCCTCTTAGATCAGCTAGACATAGCAAAAATATACTATCACACTTGACAATCTCAAATTTCTGTTTTTCATTCTATATTCTTTTATAGTTCATTATAATCCTTTATTTATTCATCTTAAATATAAAACCTTAAATTTCTTTCTTTTAGATCTTCCTTTGAATATCTTTCCTTTTTTAATTATTACCACTCAAACATTGAATGTAATTATGTAGTGTTAGTATTTTATTTTGCTTGAAACAAAAAAAAAACTTTCTTGGCAATATAGCTAGATTCTGTTTCTTTTCCTTCCTAGCAGCTTCTCATAGTTGTCAGGGAAAAACTGGACAATGCATCAAGGATAAGAGTTGATGTGCTACTTGCTTTGGTCTAGTGCTACATATTAAAACATATGGAATATAATGAATATTTTCATAACTTTTAATAAATCAAAATAATTAAAAAAAATATAGACACTTTTGTATAATTTTTAATTTAATAATTAATTCCTTTTTTTTCTACCAAAAAAGAGCAAGAGAGAGCCACTTATCTCCTTTGTATATTATTGACTTCATATGTATATGAAATCTTTTTGCTTTATTTATACATTTTTGGGATCATCTCCTCAAAGAAATTATAAAGTAATCTGTTTTCTAACTAAGGGGAAAATAATTAAAGGAATATATCAGCTCATATTTATTAAATAAATAAAATCTTTATATTTTCTGTGCATGGATATTTCACTCCCCGTTTATTTATTTTCATCTTGTATGTATATATGAGCATAAGTAAGCACAGATGTTACTTTCCAAAATATAATCACAATATAACTTTGTAATCGCTATGACAATTGTGCAATATATATATACCTATATATGCATGTAAATATGTGTGAAAATATATGCATATCTATAATTTGCATGTATTATTTAAAAAAATTGTATAAATGTTTATATATATAATAATAATTTAAACAACGTGTATAAAATTTTTTAAAAATTTATTAGAACTACTAGTTTTGTGCTATATTACTATACCTCTATTCAGAAAAAGGAAAAATAATATTGCTATACAGGTTTTATTGGTTGTTTTCTATATCTGATTATACATCCAAAATTATTATTCAAAACATAAATGTCTAAAAAAGTGCAAAATTGTAAATATGAAATAATTAAATAACAAAAAATAATTCAAATATATACATTCATTTGAATATAACAAATTATAAATGTAAAAATGTATATATATATTCATGTATAAATCCATGTATTATTTACAAAATATCTATATTTATATATATAAAAATTAAAATCATATGCATAGAAACATAAACTTATATGTACAAGTATATAAATATAATTTTATACAATAATATTTCTGAAGTAATCTTCATATGCATATATTATAAAAACCCATGACAAATGTCTTTCTAGAAGTCAAAAATTTTCAAATAAAACCACTTTCAACTGGCCTCCTAGATCTTAAATGGATAGTCAATAAATTATATTTTGGAGGAGTGAACGATTATATTAATGCCAAACTTATCAGTCTAAATATCATCAGCTCATAGTTTTAGATAAAAATGTAGATATGAATTCCATTAATTTTAACAACCTTGTATATAAGTACTAGCTATTAAATATATAGTGCTGAGAATATATAACATTTCCAAAGTAATAATCTTTATATATCATGTTAGTAAACTTGCAAATAGCACTCTCTCGTAACTTGTTAAACAAATGAAAAATGAACAATTAATTAATGATATTTCAAAAGACAATATAAAGCAATAGTAGCAATCTTAGCAAAGCCTGTTTATCCAGCTCATAGTTTAAATCACAATAGATATAAATTCTATCAATTTTAACACCACTGTAAATAATTTAATGTGTACTGCTAAGAATATATAATCTATTACTCATATAAGGTCTCTGAGATCAGATAAGTGCATTCATTTTAATATGAGAGAGCATTATTTGTAAGTTTAATAAAATGACATCTACAAAGTTTAATATTTTTGAAAATGTATATTTAATATGTAAAAAAGGAAGTTTAATAACAAAAGAAGTAGAGAAAGGGAGAAGTAAATAAAAATATAATTATGTATAATTAATATGTTTTATTATAATGAATCTAATGTGTTAATGTTTATATAAGAAAAAGATTTTGTATTTAGAGTATTATGTAAAGATATGTATTATTTTGTTGTTGTAAATCCTTGAAAATGACTAATGGTGTAAAAAACAGTTGAAATGTTGGAAATGTATAATATGTGAATTTATATTTATGTTCATTAGTTAATGTATGAAAATAAAGTTTTTGGAAAGAAAAAGAAGTTTATGTATTTATTTGCAGAGGATTCTATATAACACAAACATGAATATTATTACTTCAGAAATATTATTATATAACATCTTGAGGACTAGACAGAAGTGGGTTTATTTTTCATTTGGTTACACATTAATGAGAGCATTATTTGCAAGTTTATTAAAATTTCTAAAAAGTCATTCTTATACTGCATGCATATGAAAATTATATTTCAAAGATATTATATATTCTCAAAACCACATATTTAATAGTCAGTATTTATAAGGTTGTTAAAAATAATAGCATATATAACACATAAATATAAATATACACATACACACAATCATCAATATCCATAAACATTGAGAAATATGCATATATATTAAATATTATGAAATCTTGGATATGCACTTCTATACATAAATTATACAAATTTATATCCATGCAGAAATATATGTGCAAGTAGAATATATATATATTGTAATGGTATCCACTCTTTTAACAAATGATAATTAATCAAACTACCAATAAAATGAAAACCACAATATTTGCAAGTTAAATTTTAGTCTAAGAAGTTATAAACATCTAATGGGTATGACCACATACATAGTGAAGTGATTATACAAATTTTATTTTAAATTGACTAATTTATATATTCATAGATAACAATCAAACTGAACACACATAAAAAAAGAAGTCTTTATGCAGGTTCAGCCATGTTTCCTGATCATTAACCCATCATGTTAATAATATGATTAAATGACAAAATAGAATAATCTGCTTGGGATGAGAAATAAACAAACAAAGAAATTATTAATAATAACAATAACTTGAATTAACAAACAGAATGAGAATAATATAAAAAATTGTATTTATATCTTAGATTGTATAGAGAGCACGCATAATAGAAAAAATCTTTGCTGATTTAAAAAAATTCATAGAGCAAAAGTTTAGATTGTTCATTTAATTACCTATTATATCTCTGTGAATATAGATATATGTTTCTGTCTCTGTGACCTCACATTTCATTAGCTTGCAGATGTAGATATATGGCAATCAAAATCATTATTTTAAACATTTGCAAGCAATATTAATATTTTAATTCCTCGTGGTTTGTTACAGTATTTAATCTCAAGGGGTTTTCCCTGATATTAAGAGCATCAAAAATTATGTAGATTTACAAATCAATTCATAGAAGAATATTTCCATGTGATAATTATTTAGAGGGCAAGTTTTCCTTATAGCAAGTGTCACATCTTTTTAGCTTGAGATAGTAATTAATAGACTGGCAGAATCAAAGTTAATTCCTAAGACATTCCTTTGTTTACAGTTCCATAGTCAGCTACACCATTGGAAAGATCAAGTTATGGCATTCTGGACTTTTTACCACATAAACTGTGTTATCAATTTTAAACAATCATTATTTCTCTCTTATAAGTGACAATGAAATAGTAATGATGATTCCATCCTTTTTTGTAAAGCAGACTTTTCAATTGGTCCCCATAGCAATGTTATTTTAAAAGTTAACTTTATTTTAAAATAATATAAATTATGTGCTGAAATGCAATCAAAGGAAAAACTATAATTGAATTACGATAATACAAAGGCAGTTAAGCACTTTCAAGGGCTTTCTTTGTTCTCATACTCATAGCATTAGAATGAACATGAATGTAGGTATACATGCATATATAGTTGAAAGATATTCAATGTTTATGCATATTAGGTTGTCCATTTCTTAGAAAGGGGAAAGCAAGATTTCTTTCCTTTTAGTTGATAGAATTGTAATTATTAGCTATTTGTCAGGCTTCCTTGGTCTTTCACTTAGTGTCATTTTTCTCGATGCATGAGATGGTGGTCAATGAAGGCTTAAATATATGGCCAGTGATGTTCTAATGCTCCAAGAAAATCGACTTATATTCTGACTTATTTGCGGCTCCTCTATACAGATATCGGTGTTGTGAAAGCTGAATGGAGAGGGATGCATGTGACTCACTGTAATGTATGGGATTGCACCTGCGTGTGAGCATATAATTTTGTACATGGTGTTTGATCTGTCTATTCTTAGAGTTGTTTATCAATCTTAGTTGAAGGAGGAGTGCGGTAACTTAAATGATATGTTGGCAAAAGGATTTTGTTAAAGGGTCTGTCATCTTTAGACAGGTTTGAATTCAT
Organism: Epiperipatus broadwayi; assembly: GCA_028023455.1. Lineage (NCBI taxonomy): Eukaryota > Metazoa > Onychophora > Udeonychophora > Euonychophora > Peripatidae > Epiperipatus > Epiperipatus broadwayi. The sequence goes on from JAQFVV010000016.1 coordinate 5,390,318, forward strand.
CTCGCAAACTCTTGTTGTAAGGTGGTTGTATTTAAAACCTATGTTAGTTAAATCTTTCAGACATTGTTCAATATTAGCTTTTCGTGGAGTCAAACTTACATAGAAGATGGTTTCTATAAAATAAAAAAGACAGACCAGTGAATTTTTGAGACCGTGGATTGATTTGGTATGTGCAAAGCCTCAAATTTCTAGGGGTTTAAGATGCATCTTATAATTTAGATAAGAAATATCTCTATGTAATGGATATCAATATACTTCAATTCCCTGTGGTGATCTTCCCACTCTATAGTCCACCATAAGACTGATTTTATCTCGAGATTTGATTTAATGTCAAGAATTAGATTCAAGACCAGCTATAAAAAGATCATCTATGTATCGAGTATAAATAAGCTTGGGGGTGAGTGTGAAGTATACAGGAAGAAGCATGCATTCAAAGTGATTAAGATATATACTAGACATGATTCTGATAAGGAGTAGATTCATAGGCCAACCATCAGACATATAATAGTGCTAAGTGTTAAACATGACAATAATATTGTTATTAAGCCAGGTAAGGAAGTCAAGAATGAAGTTAATTCACATAGATGAATAATAAATGTTTCTAAGTTTGACCTTAATAATGTTAATGGAGATTTTCCTGTTGCTGGAGCCGAATAGCTTCATTATGTCAAGAGAAGTGATTTTGTATTACACTCCTAGTTTAGAGTCTTTAATTTGGTTGATAAAGTCAAAGGACAGCACTATAACCTAGTTGATCTGTTAACTATTAGTTAATCATTTTATCAGTGTTGTAATAGTGCATGCCCCCAGAATCTAACATTAATCTAAGCGGGGTATGTATTTGTCTTGTGCAATTTGGCATTGGCAAATATTTGCACAGAGGTAGCAGTCAATAGATATATTTTGTAATATTCGCCTTTCGTGAAATCTTTATTGTAGTATTTATATATTAAGTCACTTATTTATCTTGTACAACTTAGCATTAATAAATTTTCACAAAGGGGTAGCAGCCGATGGATATATTTTGTAATAATTGCCTTTCGTAAAAACCTTATTGTAGTGTTTACATAACAAGTCACTTATAAACCTATCTTTGTTCCATTTGATTCTAAGGAAAGTTGCTTATTTTTTATAATTACAATATTATGGATTACAATCTTCAGTACAAACAAATATTACAACTCAGTCTACCATTATGCATCATTGCTCAGCACCTCAAATTTTTGCAGACATGTGCACAATATAAAAACATCCCTAACTGTTGCAGAATTAAAACCAGCATGGCCATATACAACTGTGATAAATTTACTGTGCAGTAACAATTGTGTTTACTTAACAGGATTATGAAGGAATGTAAAGATGATCTCAAAAAGATGAAAAAAATGAGTAATAAAATTTCATTTAATACAGTTATTCCGGAGTATATCAGAAATAAATGGAACAAATTATCACTAAAGCTACATTTAAAATTTACACGCAAATTTGCTTTTCCCACTGATAAACAAGGAGCCAACATTTCCTTTGGAAAAACTACATTCGTAAACCTTACTAATAAAATGCCACCTCCCAATGTTAAGAATGTTCTGAAATTAGGACCGAAATTCATTGGCAGAGAATGGGATGAACCAGTCTTATAGCTGATGTTGAGGTGGGTTTCTTATACAATCCGGGTAAAGATCCAACTAATCACACAAAATGTAAAGTCTATCTGTCTCAAACCTATTAAAGCTGCTAATCTTAATTGGAGGTCACATATTAATGTTACCAAACATTTCCTTGCTGAAAATGATTTAACATGTTTAAAAGAAGACAAAGGGAATAGATTTGTCCTAATGAACAAAGCTGACATTAACAACAAACTGAATTTTCAGATAAACAAATTAAAATTCAACACATTTCCTAATTTCAATAAAAAGTAAAACAAAAATAAGTTCATTTGTGAATTATTACATAAAAAAACTGCATTAAGGCTTTAACGAAAGGCAAATATTACAAAATATATCAAACAACTGCTATGCTTCCGCAAATGTTCACCACCGCCAAGTTGCACAAGCCAAATATCTCACTTAGATTGATGTCAGATTTTGGAGGCATTCAATATTACAATACCACTAAAATGATTAACCAGGGTTAACAGATCAACTAGTTTACAGTACTTACACTATTAAGTCATCCTTTGACTTTATCAATCGAATTAAAGACTCTAAACTAGGAGTGGAATGCAAAATTGCTTCTCTTGACATAACGAAGTTAAACACTCCAGCAAAAGGAAAATCTCCATTTACATTATTAAGGTCGAACTTACAAACATCTATTACTCACTTATACAAATTAACTTTTGACTTCCTTACTTAGCTTAATAATAACATTATTGCCATGTTTAAAACTCATCAATATTATATGACTGATAGTTGGCGTATGAGTCAACCTATCCCTTAGCAGAATGGATTATTTTAATCACTTTGAATGCATGCTCCTCCTTATATACTTCACACATATACCAATGCATTTATACTCAATACATAGATGATGTCTTTATACCTAGCCCTGAATCTTTAATTCTTGACATCAAATTAAACCTCAAATTAAAATCAGCACTATTGGGACCATAGTGTGAAAAGATCATTACAGGGATTTGAAGTACCTTGATTATCCAGTTACTGAGATATTTCTCATCTAAATTATAAGATGCACGTTAAACCACGGAAAATTAGAGGCTTTGCACACCGCAAATCAATCTCTTCACACTCTCATAAATTCACCAGTCTGCCCTCTTTTCTTTATAGAAATCATCCCTATGTAAGTTTGACATTTTGTGAAAAGTTAATATTAAACAATATCTGAAAGACCTAACTAGCATAGGCTTTAAATACAACTATCTTACAAGAAGAGTTAACACAATTTTATCGAAAGCTGAATTCAAACCTGCCTAAAGATGAGATTCTGGATTCTACACCCTTACATTTCTTCAATCAACAAAAATATTAACAAACTCCTCTCACAAACAATTGCCTAAGTTACCATACCCCTCCTCCAACTAAGATTGATAAACAACTCCAAGCATAGACTTGATATAGATCAAATCCCAAACACCATGTACAAAATCATATGCCCCCACACAAAGTGGAATGCTATATGTTACAGTTAGTCATGTGCACCCCTCTCCACTCAGCTTTCACATTACTGATATCTGTATACAAAAGCCTCAAATAAGCCCAAGTATATATTAATTTTCTTGGAGTACCAGAACATTACTGTACATTTGAGCTTTCATTGGCCACCATCTCATGCATCGAGAGAGAAACGACTCTTAAGTGAAATATCAAGGAAGCCTGGCATATAGCTAATAACTACAATTCTTCCAACCAAAAGGAATCTTGCTTCCCCCCATTCTAAGAAATGAACTAACTTTGAATATCTTTCAACTATATATACATATACACTTATATTCCCTGGCCATACTAATGCTATGAGTATAAGACATAGAAAGCTTCGAAAGCGCTTGACTGCCGTTGTATTATCATTATTTAATAATAGCTTTCCCTTTGATTATGTTTCAGCGTATAATTTATATTTATACTACACTCGTCTAAAAAAATTGCATATATTTTATAATTACAATTATTAAATACACTACTTTATCATTTATTTACACACATGACTTTTATACATTCTCAAATATACAATAAAAAAATGATACACATAAAAGCCATGTATGTAAATTCCTCAGTCATGGAAGTTACAATATAAATGTAAAAATATTTATAAATGTACATATGCTCATAAACATACATATTTGTGTAGACACAGAAATGTATTTCTTCAAAATGCACATAAATTTTAACAACTATATTTCTTATAAGCTGTTTAAATCTGGTTATTATACAAAAATATATAACTTTGCATATTTTACATTTGCCTTACTAGATATTGATTTGCAATAGTTTTTTTATATTATTACTACCTTTACATACAATAGGTTTTAATATTATCTTGATAGTTTATGTATAGCATTTATAAAGTATAATCAGGAGCAGATTAAGTTAATTAGGTGTCTTTAATGGTAAAATTTATAAAACCCCTAAAAAACATTTAAAAAAAACTAATAAAAATATAAATATGTACTTGTTATTACAGATATTATATATAAATAATATAAATAAAATTATATAATATTACATAGATAATTTATAAATTACATAATTAAGAGACAATACTGAAATATAAACAGAAAATATTATAAAGTTGAATTTTCAGAGCTTTGATCTGAATTGTATCAACAAAATTATTTTCTCATTTGGTGCTTTCTCATAAATATCAATTCCATTTAAACACTTATGATATTCTATATTAACGGAGTTATATAATCTTTAATTAATTTAGACCAATAAGTATATTAGTAAATAAATCTTTAGAAATGTTATTTAAAGAATAGTTATTGGACATTTGCAGTAATCAATCTGATAATTTTTATAGATAATTCTTAAAAAGACCTAACATCATTTGCTTTTGAAAGTGTATTTTAAAGTGCTCCTTGTTTAATTACATTATTTTGTAATTTGACTTTTTTGCATTTCTTTGTTTTACTATGAATTTCTTGAAGTATCCTGCAATTAAGTTTATTTCTTTCAGAAGCATGGCTGTGTTATGAGAATTAAAGTGCTAATGCCAGATTCATTTGCTATAATTTGATGGTAATTTACTGTCAGTCGATTTATGTATATGACTGATATGATTCTTAGGTTTACTGCTTGTTTTATTTTAATATAAAATTATTTTTGGAAATCCTAGTATTGAAGATAAAAAGATTTTATTAAGTTTCTGCTTTTTATTTCCATTTGAATTAGATGCTGACAGTTAGTTTTACATATCAATTAATTTTGTGGTTTTCCAAGACTACAAAGTTTGCAAAATATAAATGGAAAATCTTTCATTAAACGTGTTCTAGCTTTACTGAGATGAAATTTTTCTGAAAGTAATTAATAGTAAAGAGATCTCTGTAACATATTAAAGTAGGAGTATCTAAAGGTTTAATATTTTTGCTGAACAATGATTTTGTTACTCTTTTTGAAATTAGAAATTTTATCATAATTTGCTATTATTAATTTCAAACCAGAAGCAATGAAATTTGCTTATGCGTTTTATTTATTCTGCCAAAATTACAAGTCCGACCATATCAAATAGACATATTACTTAAATGTTAAATACTGTTCTGAAAAATATTTCTGAAAATAATTGTAAAATCCCAAAATAATGTATCATTTGCTGGAATGATCCTAATATTTTTGATCTTGCTCCATATTTTTTTCTTTCTGTCAATAAAAGAAGTTTTCTGTAAGAAATTTCATAATTGAAATTCTTGTGCCTGTAATGAAAATTATTAGACTTACCAGTGGCAAATTTTGTAAAAAAAAATGTTAAAAGTTGCTGACTAATTGTAGAGATTATCCTTCATAAACCCTCACATATTTACTACCTGTAATATTAGATATATATTATTTGAATATGCTCATTTGTTTTATTATAATTAATAATTACTGTTAATGATCATTATTATGCAGAAACATAACTTGATTCAATAATTAATAACTAGTTTATTCATTACTAGATTTAACAGCTGTTGTTTAATTGCTGATTATTTTTCAATTCATTTGTTTTATCAGCTTAATTTTTGAATTGTGTTTAAAATTATTTAAAAGACTGGAGGAATTAAGTGATGTCAATCATTTACTTTAATCAATAGAAAATTTGTTATACCAGCTTAAGCTTTAGATTATTATCGAAAAAAATTAAATTAAAAATAATAAAAAAATTTTAAAAACATTCTTTCTATGATCTTACCTATAAGTTTGCATAGAAATAATTACTGTAATCCAATTTCTTATTAATGATTTTATTATGATTGAAATAATAATAGTAAGTGAATAACTAAATCCTATTATTATTTTAAAGAATGAAAAAAAATTAATAATGTAATCTTCTTCATTCTGGATTTGTTATTTTTAAGCAAAATAGATATCAGATAATATTGTTTTTTTTTTATCTATTACTTTAAAAAACAATTTAATTAACTATTTTTCATTAATTAGAGAATATTTGGTAAACTTCAAATACACAATATATTTAAATGCAAGATCGAAAAAAGGGGGTAAAATTAAATTTTATTATACACTATTTTTAAAAAAAATAATCATTTTAATTATCAATTAGTAATTTTAAAGAAAAATAGATTGACAGAAGACATTTTTATATATATTGCCCTATTTTAATAAACAATGTGATTATCTTTTTTTTAACTGGAAAAAAACTTGCAATCTCAGATTATTCTGGACCTTAATATTTTTTTTTATCTGCAAATCCAAAGTCTCTAGGAAATTGTCAAATCTGATACACCCATGATCTCCCTGTGTACAATGTTCACACTTTAAGATAATCTTACTAGAAAAGTGTATAATGCTTTGAAAGGATAGTGAAAGATGATGACCAACAAACAAACAGTCTGGACTTCATAATCATAATAATGAACAACCTGAAAACCAAACAGATAATGTATCAATCTGGAGAACTGCTATTCAGTTGATACAGATCTGACAATTATTATTTGCATATATTTTAACAATATAATGCTGTAATTCAATTCTTCCATAATATTTGTAATGTTTTTATTGTTATCAGACTTATTATTATTAAACCTTATATATTAATTTGTGACTATAATTATAATATATATAATCAATGAAACTAAAATTTGTTTATAATTTGCATTGAAATCAGAAGTTAGTATTTTTTATTTTGCTTCAAACTAAAAATTGTTGCTTAATTTTTAATATAATACCAGTAATCAACCAATTATTGCCAAATCTATCACATCAGTATTTTCAAGAGTATGTTTAAATGTTAGATATTTATTATGATTCAGGGAGATAATTAACCCTTAGGGCCCTGGGTGGCCACTTTGAATGTCAAAAAACAATTACAGGACATATAATTTTAAATGAAATTTCTAATTTATTACAATAAATATAAATATATATATATATACATTTTTAGAAAGTGCAAATATGAAAGAATGTAATAAAGCTGATAAAATAGTCATTACCAAAAAAAAAAATAATTAAAAAAGGAGATTTTTTACATTTTTAAACATATTTATTTTTACATTGGTTCACAAATTCTCAATTTTGAAAGGTATAACTTAAAATTACAATTTCATAGACAGCTTCATCACATGCATCTCAAAATGCTGAAAAAAATGATATATAATATATCTTACCTCAGGTAATTTTTCTATGCAAAAATTACAAAAACAGTGTGATTGGTAACTTCAATTTTTACTAGCTGCCCTACATGTTCTACTTTCACAACAGAGTATATGCTAGAAATGTTTGGTTGTCCTTGTATGCAGGTATCTGTTAGAAATATGTTTGGTTTTTAGTGGGGGAAAAAATAACAGAAATAATTTACAAGATGTTGAGGACTTTAGTAAATTATATAGTAATGTATAGTATAGTATAATATTATTATATATTACTTTTATTCTATTATATTAGTGAAAAATGGTGTGTGACCTAAAATGTGTATTCTTTTCAACTAAATAAAATGTACTCATAAAATAAATATCAAGCAAAAATTTCTCCAAGATAAAATGAACAAGAAAAATCAATAAATATCAAAATAAACAAATTTATTATGAGCACTGATTATATATGTGTGGAAGATGAAATATGAGAGTGGATGTCTTGGTATATGATGAGTTTGGATGTGCATGTTTTTATATTATTCAAATGTATTGTCTAAAATTCTATCGTATATATATATATATATTGTTTTCTATATGTATATATCAAATTCTATCGTATATATATTCTTTTTTGCATATATCTATAATTCTATTGTATATATATATTGTTTTGTATGTGTATATATATAATAAAGAGTTATAAACTAGGTGAGAAAAATAATTCAAAAAACGTTTTTATATTATTTTACCTGTATTTTATCATATATATATATAAAAGTAATAAAAAGTAGGTCATAAAACAAATTGAGGTAAAAGATTCTCAATTTTCAAATGTGCTTTTTATCTAAAAATTTATCGTTTTTATAAAAATAGTTCTAGAACTAGGTCAAAAAAAATATTAAAATAAACATTTTTATATTATTTCACCTGTTTTACCACCTGTATTATATCATATATATGTTAGTTTTAATTATATTTAATTATAGAAAACAATATTTAATAATAATAAAAATAATAATAAAAGGAGTACTCACAGAATCCTGTGTAAATATTAGCATGACTTTCAAAGTTGAATCCAATTATGAAGGCATCAAAAGGCAATATTGTTATGTATAAATCCAACAGTAATCCATATACGTTTTTGATATAATTTTTTTTATTATTTTTAAACTTTAACCTTTTTTTTACAAAAAATTTTATTTCTACTAAGAGGGCTTATAAAAGCCCTAACGTAACTTAACATAATTATTACACCGAAAAACAAGTTCAGTGGACCGTGAATCATATTTACGGTCATTAAATCTAAAAAACAAAAGAAAAAAAATTAAAAAGTGTACTTTACAAAAACTTTCATAAAAAATCCAAATTTTATCGTAAAAAAAAAGTTATAGCTCATTTTAACCGTTACAAGATGGCCGATCGAATGATCTGAGAATCGTATGTGTAATACGTACCGATTCCACGCAAACTTAGTTGAAAGTCTAAATTTTTGTTCAGGGGCTCGCAGGGGCACTTCGGGCTCAAAGGGTTATATAAAGAAAATTGATACAATTTTTAAATTCTTCTTTAATAAATTTAATTCTAAATTTATTATTTATTTTTTAAAGATATTTAATCTTTAATTTTTATAATTAGGGTATTTTCAATATATCTATTAATTAACATTGGTTCCAGTATACACTCTACCCAATAGTTGAACTACACAGTAATTATTACAAAAAATGACCAATAAAAAAATAAAATGTCCTTCCTTATTCTTGAATGTATGGTTATTAGTGTATATTAAATAAAATCAAAAAAATAATACATTTAATAATGAAAATAATTTATTTAATTAAAAAAATACAAATTATTTAACAAGAAAATATATCAGTAAGAAATAAGCCATTAAAACAGTAGCAACTGTCTTCATTCAATAGGGCCACCTAGTACAAGCCGTAATCATCAATAGATGCCAGAAGGATCAAGTATTTAAGTCTCAATCTTGTGCCTATCTTATCTAATATCCCCAGACTAGTTTCTATTTTATGGCTGTCATCAGTGATAGGCCTTGAATCTGAGAACAATGCACCTAAACATTTGAATCTAATTCATCCTACTGGCAATTCCTTTTTATCTATTTAGTCAACTATAAGGCAATGATGCCAAATTGAAAATACGAAAACGTGTTAACTTCAAGCTAATTTGCCTGTATAAACATATAGAAAAGAAATGGTGATCATGTGATTTTAATGGTTTAATACCAATCCTAGCGAAGGGGTGTTGGTGACTATAGTTATAAAAAATCAGACACCAAAATATATAGATACTGAACTGGGTTCAAATATGTATGACTTTACAGGCAAACTAGTTTGTATTGAAAATATTTTTTTGTGTTTTCGGTTTAGTTTTATCTGCTGGAGAGATACATTACATCCAAAGGTCTAGGTGAATTGCTTTCAGATCAAAAGCTTCTCAATGATGACAGTCATAAGCCAAAATCTAGTCCAAAAAATATTGGATGAATAGGTGTTAAAAAGGGATTTAAATGCACAAACATTCTGACATCTATTGATTACTAATTGCTACTATTTTATTAAGAAAAATATGTAGTCAGACATCCAAATTCATAAATGAAATAGCAAAAATAAAACCATTCATGGCAGCAACTTTAACAAATAAAAGCAAGCAAAATGACAAAGTTTAAGAAATAATGCAAAATGCATATGTTATAAAATGCACACAAGTCAAAGTGCATATTTATTAAATTATAGAGAACCATAAATTTCTAGTTCATTATTTTCGTATTATACCTCTGGATGACATGAGAATATTAAATCTCATCCTAATAATCTATCATGATAACTATATTACCTAAACCATTTTCTACACAGCCAGTACAAGTTCTCTTCATTTCTGTTATTTTTATTAAAATAATGGCCAAAGAATTTTATTACTAAGTGGTATACAATAAAAAGCAAGTATTGTGGCAATGAAGTTCTGATATGCATGAGAGAAAAATGAAAAACTCTAGCATCAAGAATCAAAAATAATCTGCATGTGACTTCTATTGAGTCAAAAACAAAAACATAAAAATGCTCTTTGTCACTACAAAAAGTGTTATTAATAAATCCAAAATGAATGCAGCAGAACAAAATAAAGATATTTAGATGCTACATTCAGTTACTATTAGATTTCATAAAAATATAGATTGGCAATAAGAATTCACAAAACTTATAAAGAAAACAACATAAAAAATGACTAAAAATAAGACTGAATAAAAGTATGGACAAAATTCTATTATCATTAGATGTAATGTCAAAGGTGCTAAGACTATAACATCAAAAATTTGAACATAAAATAACTCCCTTTAAACTGCAGTGCTATAATGTTGTGCTTAAGGAGACAAAATAATATTCATTATATATTTTCTTAAAAGAAAAAAAAATTGACCTAAGTTAAAATTGTAAATTTTCATTCATGTTTATTAAAAAAAAATAGATGAAGAAGAGAAAATAAAGCTATGGTTGGATGAAAAGTTGAACATGGCATCTAATAACCTTAAAAAACAAACTATACTTGTATCAAACCAATTACAGATGCACAAATAGTAGACTTAAGACAAAACTTGCAATGATAACTAATAAATTAATAAGTTAATTATTAACACTGGAATATTCGTCAACATATATTTTTAAAGCCTTTTTTTGAATTGTTTAAAGAAGCCATCAAAAAGAGTAAATCTTTTTTTAAACGTTCTTTTAGTAATATGTAATATGGTATAAAAGTTTATATACTTTCATTAAGTTCAGAGATATTCTATACAATAGTATTAAAAATAATAGCAATATTACTGAGATAGTAGTGAATTTTTCCGGGAAATGAAAATTTAAAAAAAGTAGTTGTGGTGAACATGTTTCATATTTTTAATAACAACAACAATAAAAAAATTATGAACTGTCACTAAATAAATAGCAAAATGACTTGGGTTGAAAGCTGCTAATTAACCATTAACAATTTGATGGATATAATATTAAGGTAGTAACTTATAATTCAAATCTTGAAAATTAGATAGAATAAAAACTTAAAAATTAAAGCATTCAATTAAAAAAAATTTATAAAAGAAAAAATGAAAAATTTATATAAAAAAAAGTTATTCCAGTAGGAGTGTTAAAACTAGAATTTTGCTACTATATGAATAATGATTTTGCTATGGCATATTTAATACTATTGTTACAATAATTACTTCTGTAGAAATATTTATATTTAAAACAACTAATATATTACATTTTCCCAATTATGATTAATATAATTATTACCTTTTACATCTTTGGTAGGTATCACTTTTGATGCATCGCTGACTGATCTTGCACTCTAGAAAATATAAAAATGCTAAATATTAAAAAAATATATATAATAATGAGTTTAATAATTTTAATGCTTTAAATTGAAAGCAAATAAAAAAATCCCACTAGACATATTTTTAATAATAATTTTGAAAAAGCAAAGTAAACATGTTAATTTATTTTACAAAAAAAAAAAAAAAAAAGTATTTTTTTCCAATATTAGTATATTTCATAACAATTTACCCTATAAATACTTAAATAAAGAGAGAATCCCTTACTAAATATGACATAATGAACAAAGATATGGGTGATCATTAATATCAAATGAGTTTAAATAATTCTTTAATTGTAGCTTTTCTATAACTTAGACTTGACAATTACTCAAAAAACTAAACTTTTTAAGATATATATATATAATTATGCAATTGAGTTAGTCTACATGCTTAAAACTTTAGGGATTTTTTATTTTAATTTCAGGTTATTAGATTAAATCTTATAAATAGAGGTAAACATACATTAATTCCAGTTTTCAATTTTACTCTTTATTGACAGAACCAAAAGCCAGAAATGGATATGAACATAGAGATTTTATAGTACTATAACACATCTTATCCATTGATTACTTAAGTTTACAAAAAAAAATTCCAGAGTATGATGAATATAACTGCTTTTAGAAACATATAATAGGCATTTTCTGTATTCATAAAATAATATGTAGGAATAATTTATAATTGTTCTTTCCCAATTTTAAATGTTTTGTTATTAATGTGTTAGTGATCAACTGTCACCAATGTATTTCTATATTACCAATGGCCCAACATAAATATAAATAACAAAACATTAAAAAAAAAAAAAAACATTATCAATAATTAAATTAAATTTAAAGGTTCATTAAAGTTTATGATGCAGTTGTAAAACTGAGATGCTAGAATAAATTATATTGAGGTACTGGCAGTTTAGTGATAAAATAAAAAATATACTTTTTTATAAGCAACAAACTCAGTTTTAGCAAACAATTTTAGTCTTTATTTTATATTTTAAAAAAGATGGGAAATTTTTTTTATAGTTCCTTAGAAGAAAATTAACTTGATTTATTATTATTTTTTAAATTGTTAATTACAGAATTTCCACTACTTTAAATATAATTAAAAATATACTTCATATTTTTTGCACTTTTTTTCTATAAATATTAATATAAGCTTCACAAAAACATTTTCAATATCCTAACAGTCTGTAAATACGATTATTCAAAAAAGATATATTGTAATACATCACTATATGCAGAAATTAATGAAAAATTCCAGTAAACTATATGTAAACTAATACAATTTCACCAATAAACAAAAAGTAAATAATAAAATGAATGGTTATATACAATCCAAGCTAAAGTACAGAATTTGAAATCAACTTGATGACACTTAATAATAATAATTTTCAGCACTTATTATGGATATTTTAAAAAGGGAGGTTTATAATAAAGGATTAGATATATTTAAACTAATAATGAAATATAAAAAATATCTAAAATATAAACATGGTTTCTAGATGCATGTAGCTTTAAATACTAGTTTTCACTATCAAAAACCAAAGCTGGTTTGGAAATGAAAATTTTATAGTACTATATCATCTGTTATTAACTGACTACTTAAACCTACAATAGATGGCTCTAAAGTAGAATAAAAATAATTGCTCTTGAAAGCATATGAGTAAGCATGAGAAAGGCATGTCGTGTTGATGATATCAGCAATATTAATAGAGATAATGCTTTGTAAGCTCAATTGCATTTCAACAGAAAGTTTAAAAAATGAAAAATAATCAAAAGTTCTTCATATTTTTGGCAGAAAGATAAAAATAGAATTATAAAAAAAAAAAAGAGGTGAAAATGGACCCTTTTTTTTTTGTTAATCATTGTATAAAAACAATAATATCATTATTGGCAATTAAAAATTATCTTTACAAATTCAACCAGCAAATAAAACTTAAAGTGAATATCACTCCAAATAAAAAAAAAAATGTTTTTATTTTTCTCCAAATTTCAATCAATACTTACTTATTAACATATGCAAATTAAACATTTGTATAATTCACAGATTGCATTAATGTTTGGAATAATTTAGATAATCCTTGTATAAAATCATTGATGATAATTATAAACTTATTTGAAATTAAAGAAGTTATAAGACAAATGAAGATACTATGAAAAGATGGTTCTTAAAAGGCAGTACAGAAATTTTCAAGCACATCCAGGTAAATAGTGGCTGTATATATTTTCTATTAATAAAAGCAGGCAATAATTCAACACTAAGTGAAAGCTCATTATATACTCAACTTTTTATCTTCTAAATTTTTTTGGTATTCATGGAAATTTTCAATCTTCATTTTATCTATAATAATAAAAGATACTTTGCTATAAAAAAATATGTGCTAAAAAAAGTATTGGACAACATCAATTGGAATAAATCTACAAATGCATTGTGTTATATTTTATTTTCTGATTAAAATAGCTATAAAAGTCACTCTTCATACAAATATAGTTGCAAATTCAGGTGAAGAACTAGGTTTGATATATTTAATTGTAATTTATCTAAATTCAATAAATGCATGCTCATGCGTGTATTCTTTATGCAGCAAACATATCCACCTAAAGCTTGGCTTCGCTATATGGATGATACATTTGTTGTATGACCACATGGTGAAGCACTGTTACAAACTTTCTGGAAACACATCAACAATATATCCCCTTCAATTAAATTCACAATAGAATCAGAACAAGAACAAAAATTGTCATTCTTAGATGTTCTTGTGACAAGTCTCCTTCATGACAAAATCAAAACTACACTTTACCAAAAACCTATATATACAGGAAACTACCTAGCCTATACATCCAATCACACCAGAAACACAAAACATGGAGTTATACTATCACTACAAAACAGAATAAAAGAAGTTTGTTCAGAAACCAGTAATTTGGAAAAAGAGAAGATCTATATAGAACAAACTCTTATGAAAAATGGTTATCCATCAACTGTTATTAAGAAAATGTTAAATAGACAACAACAAAAACTATCAAGAGAAAAGACAGTTATTGGTACTGTAGTGTACTCATACATTCCAAAAATAGCAGACAAATTAAGGAAAATCTGCAATCAATATAACATCAAAACAGCTTTCAGAGCCATACACCCTATGAGGAAATTCTAACATCTACAAAGCCTCAACCTGAAATGCTGGGGAAAAAACTGTATCTATAAAATATCATGCGAACGTGGATGAGCATATATTGGTGAGACCAGTTATATATTTAGAAAGTGCTTGCAAGAACACAAACTGATGATTAGAAGAGAGAAAACAGATATGTCTAAGGTAGCAGGCTATGTATATGCCAATGAACATATGTTCAATTGGGAAAATAAGCAAATATTGGATAGAGAAGAAAAGGTATAAAGAAGAAAATTTAAGAAGCTGCTCACATGACATTAGCAAAAAACCCCATAAGCCAACCTAATGTGACTATATATAATGTATGAAAACCACTAATCAACTTTGCTCTTAGGAAAAAGTGGAGAAATCAGAAGAAACCGCATAGATAAGTTTATGAAATTATGGTTCAGTTGGTTACCTTAAAGTGCAATACTCAAGAATCCCATGCTAGTACTGTCACTGGTCAGGCCAGCAACACCTGAAGAAGAGGGGAAAATAATACTCTCAAAACATTGTGCATATACTAACCTGTTTGATGTGCTATTACTAACAGTTGAATGTATTTGTAATATATAAAGTTAAATCTTTCTAAAGACATTCATTACATGTATTAAATGATGGAAATAGTCCAATATAAAAATACAAACATACTGCTACTTTCACTAAATTTAATTATTAAAACCACAAGTAATAGTAGTGTTCTCATAGTGACAGCCAATTTTGCCTTCATAAATCTAAAAACACATTGTGCTATCTTTCATAAAGCAGATGTTTGAAATGACAATGTTACAAGTTGCAAACAAAGTATAAAAGATTGAAAGATATGAACAAAAACTAAATACACCTTTTATATTCCAACTATCTTTTGTGCAAAAATAGATCTAAACAAATTTGCTATTGTGAATTAAACCAGAACACACCCCTTTTTGACACAATGTATACAAAAATCTATAAAAAATGTATACCAAATCCAGTCCCCCTCCCCCAAAAGAAACAATGTTTTGTATATCAGCAAATTCATAGAAATGGATTTTTAAATCTTCAAAATAACCTTGTCAATAGATTACCTCCAAAGGTCCATAGTCCAGCAGAAAACTATTACACTATTTTGATCCTAAAATAGGAAATATCATCAAAAATATCCATGTAATATAAAATAGAAGTGTTTCATAAACAGAATGTACTAATTCAGGTTCAGAGATAATAATGCATCCATGGATCTTATTTGACCTATCACTGTCTGGCTTTTATTTCTCAAACTCAAAAACTATTTTCTTGGACCCATTTGACAAAACAAACAATGGCATTATTTGCTTAAAGTGCACTAGAAAATAAATTATAACAACTTATAAAACAATGTAAAAAAAAAATAGCAAGTTGTTCTTAGCCAATTTTTTTGTGATTAAGATTTAAACTTTCATCTCATTCTAAAAACAAATCCCTTTTTTTTTTATTATGTGTTCAATTTTGATACTACTAAAGAAAAACCAACACTTATATATATTTGCAATGACCAAATTTATTTTCCAAAATAAAACATTTTATCTCATCAAATACATACTTGTATTCTTTTTGTTTACATATCTAAATACTTCTTTATCAAACATCAATTTCTATGTGATAAGTATTAAACACTTTCTATGATCATCTCTTATTCTGTTAAATAAGCACAGCTGAATCAATAATTATATTTTTTTTTCTCTTTTATTAAAACAACACTATTTCTTAATCCTATGTATTTTTATGCAGTAGTAAAATAAAGCTCCTTGAGAGCAAGATTCCCGAATCAAAGCTCAAACAGTTACTTCTAGTGCTGAAACTCATAAAATGTCATCAACTAATTATTCAATTATTTTGTTTCTTAATATATTCCTTTAAAAGCAAATTAAAATCCTTTTTTTTTCTTCAATATTTTATTTTCTATTCATTCTTTTATTTATTCACTATTCCCCTTTTTTAACACAACAATTTTAACCTTTTAAGAATGCTCACATCCACTTAATTTATTATTATTATTATTTTGTTTCATCTTTATTAAAAGTTAGTCTCATTTTAAATTGTAATCTCATAATTTTATACTTTTCATAATGAAAATAAAATATTTTACAATTAAAAAATATTTTCAAGTTGAGTGTTCTCTCTTAATAAAAAAAATTAGCCTGGATAATATGCAGCTAAAAATTTAGGACCTCTTTTAAATTAAACAAAATTACAAGGCAATTCAAGTTTCTACAACTACCAGATATTATTTTGACTTGAGTTAAGATTTAAGTCACTAAACATTTTTTTATGTAACATTAAATTAATAAAAAAAAGAAACAATATGCAAAGCAGAGTAAATAAACTGAAACATCCAAAAGACATTTTTGCTTTTATTAGTTTGTCATTTTGAGCTACCAGAAAAAATTATACAACAGCTTTCATGACTTTCTTTTTTTTTCTTATAAAATAATATTGGAGAACATTGGTAAAGAAAGGAATAAATTTCAATCAATAATTTTTAAATACATTTTCATATTATATAGATAATTATTATTATTAAAAAAAAAAAAAAAGATATAACTTTAATCGCCAAATACTTATAGCAAAAAAAAAAAAAAATGAATTTTTTTTTTAGTAATTAAAGATTTATTTTATCAAATTATATACAGATATGAAAATTATTTAGTATAGCATACAAAATGCTTAAATTTCCAACAATCTTGATGCTATAAAAATCTAAGAAATGTAGATTGAGATGAGCAAAAGATGTATTACTGCATTATTACATAATTTTTTTAATCTGGAAAAATCATTAAACCAGAAAGGCAGTGGAATCAATATCATCAGATTATTGGTTCTGTATTAATGACTATCATTTAGAATTTCAAAGAGAAAGATCTTCTTAATAAATGAGGATGTATATTGTTTTCATTTTTATCTAAATGTTATCAAATAGAAATATACAATTTTGACAATTCACATTGAAATTCTAAGACTCTTTATGTGAAAATTTGCCATATCAAAAATCAATAAGTAACCCATTAATGTATAAAAAAAAAAAAAAGAGCGACTATTTCTTATTATAATCTTTCAAAAAATATCCAATAAGTTTATAAATGTCCACCATTTGTGAATATTTCAATAATATAATGCTAATAACATGAAAATAATAAGCCTTCCTTATAAAATAAAATAACAAAACCTATGATAAAAAAAACAAAGGAAAAGTTTTATTCACACATAATTTAAAAAAAAACTTTCATCACATATATAATATTAATAAATTGCACAAAAACAAATTTAAAAAAATAAACAAAAACATTAGCTAAAATAGGATTTACATTACTATCTTTTCGTTTAATAACATTGTTATATGTAAAACAAAATATTTTCCATCAAATTTTGATTCTCTCTCCCTCCTCTAAAAAATTAAGTTTGGTTCATTATATATTTTTGAAAACAAACAAAAAAAACTTTAACAACATATAGAAATAAACTACATCCAAAATTAAATTGAAAAATGCACATATTGAGATAAAATCAGGCTTGGAAAAAAAAATGATTTTTTTTTTTAAAAAGACAAGAACATGGTTTTAAAAAATGGGGGGGGGGGGGTAAATATTTTTCTTTTTGCATAAATGGACAGAATTGAATACTGACACTGTGTGTGAAACAATTTTATATCTTAAAAATTCAATCACACATATTTTAATGCTTTCTAACATTAATAATCCAAAGTCATTAGACCAAATAATTTGTATCTTTAAAAAAAATTTTTTTTTTAAATTATTATTATTAAATAGGAATATAAATAGATTATACATAATAAAGCCTACAAACTACTCTTAAAAATAAATGAAATTGAAAAAAAAAAAAAGAATTAAAATTAAGATTAAGTGTTAATTCTTCTCATTATGTATAATTAAATGCAAAATACTTTTCAGATAAACACAAAACAATTTAAAGACTGAATAAAAGCACTAATTTAGATGTCTTCTGAGTTCCAAGTCTGCTTTGATACTATGAATAAATTTATATTTAAAAAGATAAAAAAATATTTCTACACTAGCTAAAGATCCTTAAGCAGCCAGAAATTGTTAAATAATAGAAATATATTAAAATTAACTTTTACAATTGCATTTTTTTGGCTATTCCACTACTCATAAACTGACAACTGCAATAACATAGATTTTTTTAAAAATGATTCTTAACAAGGGGAAGTTTGTTTCTCGAATATTATTATTAATGGTAGTAGAAAACTTGACTCATTCTTTAAGCTTGCAAAATCAAATCATAATTTCTTCTCATTTTCATTTAATTGAAGTTCAGTATTATTGATATGCTATGGATCAAGCTTATAAGAAAGAAAAAGTCATGTTATATCTATTTAAAAATTTCTTCTTAATATACTCATCTTATGTCACATCTCATATATATTTGTTTAAGTTGTTTCCATAAATATATAATATGGGCAATGGAACTGAATTTTTTTATATATTTAGTCAAGAATATCAGCATTAGGCTTCAAAATGCAAATCATACTTTAATATTCCTCTTAAGCATAACTTTGACTTGCACTCTATTATCAATTTTTATGATTACCAAAGAGTTGTAGTTAGCATAAGTTTTAGAGCACATGGCTGTATGATGAGAGTATTTGCAAAATTATTATTTTAAAATATTCAAAATAGTGACAATTTATTTTTACAAATTTGGAAATGGAGTCATTAGCTAAAAGATGTGTTAAATAGTATTTTCTAACATCTTCATATTCCCTGATGCTATTAGAAGCCATCTCTTCTAAATAATCTGGTGTAGTGGTGAATTTCCTGGTGTCCATAATATCAACTTAATATCTATTCCCAGTTCCAATTGTTACTGTTATGCACATTACTGGATCATTATGAACATTTTACTATTTGTCGATACCTGAACAAATTATTTTTTAATACAAAGGAGCATTTCATTTTTTCTTCCTTGTAAATAATGTCAAGAAAATGACTTATAATTATAAGGCAGGGCATAGATGTTGGCTGGTGAAAGCATAAACAAATTAAGCTACTTGTAAAACTAATGAATCTCAGAAAGTTTTCGTAACATACAAATCCAATGAAGATAAAGTCACTTTCTTTTTCTGGCTTGAAGGATGCTCTGATAATATTCCAATATTTGTTGATTTCAGCTTCAAAGTAAGATAGTGTTTTGAAAAAAAAAAAATTCTATAGTACAGGCTTATATATTTATATCTCCTAAAATAATATTTTTAAGAATAATAAAAGCAGACTTTTTACACTGTAGTGTATTGAAGTTTTAAGTAGTAAATGTTGACGAGATATATGTATAAAGCGAATTGGAATTAGGTAACGCATCAAGTAACGTACTGTTCATAACATTTCCACAAGACATTTTAAGATTGTACCGTGTGTATATTTTTGAAATAAAAAAGAGCATTAACACAAAAATATCCAGTAAGAAAAGTACAATTGTACACTGTTTTTTAAAATGTCATAAAAAGCATACATTATAAACATTTTATATATATATATTTGTCGTTGTTTAAAAAAGTTTTAGTTTCTTTCTTTTCTCCGACTACTGTTATACTTTGTTGAATATAGTTTACTTTATTGTTATCATTTATTTTATAGATGTTAGTAAAAAAAAATATTTACAAAAATACGATTTTGATATTTTTTATTTTAACTGTAAACCTAACCCTAAACTAATCCTAAAACTAACCCTAAAGCTAACCCTAAACCTAACCGTAACAACTTTTACTTTTAGTTGTCATTCTATTTGAAATAAAAAATAGCGGTAAACAACAACAAAAAAAAGCTGTAACGCCAGTAAAAAAACTCCGATAGAAAATTGATTTTTCTAATAAAAAGAAAACTAAAAAAGACGAATCAAATTGTAATTTGTTTATTTTATTTTACATTTATTATTATCATTTAATTTGTATACGTTAATAAAAAATAATATTTAAAATTAAATAATATTTAAAAAAGACGATTTTCTTTTGTTTTTATTTTCACATTACAAAAAACACATGAAAATGATTATAATTAACGGCCCGTGAATAATCATATTTTATAGTTTAAGCGTGATAACTGCGCCATCCAGTGGAATATGGTTGCTCATTGACGACAACTTAATAAAATACTAATATCAAAATTGATATGGAATAAAAATTCATATGCTGCTCTTCCATAAAATAATAATAATTCTTTGCAACAGCTATATAATCAAATAATAATTTTATACATAAAAAGCTTTTTATGTATAAAATTATTATTTAATTATATAGCTGTTGTAAAGAATTATTATTATTGTCTGATTATTATAATAAAATACTGTATAATCTTTCATTTCTTATGTTAAAAATTTATTGATCTTATATTTGAATAGAGGATTGAAATAATATTTAAGTAAGGCCTAATGAAATCCTCATATATATATACAAGGCTCCTAACATTAATTAAGCATGCACAGTTAATTAAACTTGACAAGCAGTCATAATTGTGCAAAAGACTTACCTTCAAAATACATTCATTATTTCAAATAATCATCTATTGATTCCATATTAAAAACAACAACAATATTAGACATTTTATCAAGATTATACTTTCATTTAATATCTACGGCATACATAAAAATGGCAAAAAAAAATTGAACATAAATTTGAAATGACTTCATATTTCACAATAATAAACTACCAATTATGAATTACAAATCAGCATCAAAGTATTAAAAAAAATTACTAAAAATTTTGCATCAAATGTAGGATATTTCTTTTAATTACAATTATTCTTGGAGCATTGACAGAAAATTATCAGAATAGCAAATTCATAAAGGCCATAAGGTTAATCTTTTGCACAATGTTTCCATTAGTTTTGCATAGTACTGATATGTAATGTTACTGCTATTAATGGCTGCAATCCATTTTATATTTATAAAAAAATGAGTTTTTGTCAATTATATCTAACTATAATGCCTAGATGATAAGAGCTTCTGAAGATTAAAAAACTAAAAGAATACAAAGTGTTTGGAATCAATGAAAATTAAGACAACAGAGTACATTCTCTGTGCAGAAGTGAAGGGATGATAGTGATCCTGAGCTCTATTTGCTTGTGTTCAATCATAAAAACAAAAGAATATATTCACATGTAATCTATTTTATTTATTAAGATTTAATTTTATTTTATTTTATCTATTACTATCTGTTTTTTATAAAATAATTAAGAATTTATTTTTAAATAAATAAGTGATATTTATATTTAGATATTATTTCAATTTTGCTAATTTTGTAAAACTTTAATGATATCAAAAATAAAGGTAATGTAAACACTTGTCAAAATTCTTCTTACAATATTGTTGATTCTTTTTATAATTACAAGTTCAATTTTAATAATTTAAAAACAATTTGTTATTTCAAGTTAAATTTTATCAAGATATGTATGAAAAATATTAAGTTTGAAAGAATCATTAATTATTTGTTCAAAAACAATTTACTTCTATTCATTTCTGTTTATTAGTTGTTATATTTTTGCAAAGTTAATATTTTATTTTTTAAACTAATTTCATTTACTGAATTCATGACTTCAATGAAAAATTATAAATTAAAGAGTGAAGGTTAAAAATAAGATTCTATTCATTCATTAAAACAATATAACCAAGAAAAAATATGAAAAATAAAAAACAATATATTATGCCATGTTTGTTTTTATACAGTGTAGAAACATGAATATTGTTGCTGACAAAAAAGTAAATGCATTTATTCATCATGTACTTAAAAATGAAAATTTTTTAAAACTTTGACAATACAGGCAATAAAGTCCATTAAAAATAAACTGAAAAATGCATATTGAACAATATTAATATAATTTTTATTTAAGTAGACAAATTCTGAAATTTCAATAGAATTGTTCTAATAAACAAAAATTACTATTAAGTAAAATGTCACTTCAGTTCAGAATAAAATTTAAAAAAAACAAAAACATTTATCTCATAATATAGAAGTGCATCAGAACTAAATTACAAAAAAAGTACTTCTATTAACTTAAATTGCTTTTTTTTTCATCCTGTATTTTAGGTGTCATTTAATTTTATGGCATACCAACCTTAACATGATTTAAATATAGCTATTATAACAAAAAAATATTTAAGATCACTATTTTAAAAAAAGCACAGGAACTATTTTGTGCTTTTTAATAAATAATTTGTGCAATATATTTTTACACACAGTATTTTTTAAATAATATACTTTTAAAACTTTTATTCATTAATTATCTTTTTCTTTTTTTCAAATATTTTTTTTTGTTTTTGTTAGATATTCAATATTTATAGCCTATTTTAAATCAAATATGTTAACTTTTTTGCCATAGGAAATTATTATATTAGTTTATTTTTTGTGCAATATTTTTGGTTTACAACAGGTGTTGGGAAGTAATGGTTCTCATTATCTTGGCTAAAGATGTATACATGAATAAGTGTGAACTAACATTTATTTATCAATATATAGTATTAATATATAATCAATAAATTTATATTAGTATTTATAAATAATAATAAAAAGCAAATAATTAAATATATATATATAATGACATTATTATAATAATTATTTTACAAAACATGCAGTAATAATAAAAAACACACAAGCCTCAGTTGCTTGGAAGTTGTAATAATAATGAAAATATTTTCAACAATTTTGGCAAAATACATGC
The DNA here is from genome assembly GCA_028023455.1 of Epiperipatus broadwayi. Taxonomy (NCBI): domain Eukaryota; kingdom Metazoa; phylum Onychophora; class Udeonychophora; order Euonychophora; family Peripatidae; genus Epiperipatus; species Epiperipatus broadwayi. The sequence continues at coordinate 5,413,786 of JAQFVV010000016.1, forward strand.
AATAGCAGTTCATGCCATTATTGTAAATTCACACAATGAAAATTTTCTTTCACATTTTGCTAAGTATTGTAGAATATTTCATTACCTTGTGGGTAACCCATGTATGGCTCTGAAAATTGCAATTAGAAAAAAAAAAAGTAATTTTAACATGGAATATTTATAACAAACTATTAAAAAAATTTCATTTATTGTAGCAAAGTAAAGTAATATGATATTGTAATAAACTACATTTACATCATGAAAATAATTGACAAGGATAGTTATCTTTTCCATCCAACAGCATAATATTACTTGTTACATATTTTATACACATGTATGTATATATGTATTTAT